>CM029601.1:33747649-35031402 GCA_017311375.1 Mytilus coruscus | reverse complement strand
TTATTTTTATAGTCCATAACATGGTGTAATCTGTGGTAATATAACTGTAAAAAGTTGTGTTTGTTAACATTTTTACTCAAAATTCAAATTCTAATTTCCAAAATACATCTTTATGTTAGAAGCTATATTTCTATTGACATAAAATTAATTTTAATTATTTGACTTATCAATATTAAGCAATTCTAGTAAAAAATATACAAATTTAATAAGAAATGTCATAGGCTAAAGATTTAGTTAAAGTTTTCTTCTTTCTACTAGTTTAGTAGTAGTAAGACAAATGATCGTGCGAGACCCTCTTGGGTAGTCAAGGTTGTTAAACATCCATATTAGTTTCTACTGGTATCCTTTGAAATATCTCACACTTAAATCTGCCTTACTGTAAATATGTATAAAGCCAAGAACATAATCAGTTATTGTTTTTGATCCATTGATCTTTTAAACTTTAATTCTTTACATCAATAAATCTTAATTAAATAAAATAATATTTAACATAACTATTGAATGTGTTTTTCTTTTCAAGATGATATTCTAATGACATATATAAGAATACTAAATATTTTCATACTTTAATCAAATTTGTTTTAGGTTAAGAGGCACATTTTTAATCTTATGACCCAAAGGGTTGACATGGTTATAGAAATATGTTCACTTTGACATGTCCCATCTGACAACCAAGCTGAGGGGATATATATTTGGCTATGTAGGATCATATGTATAATCATGTTGACTAGACCTTTCTTTGAATATAAGTTGAAAAGTAAAGGCAAAGCCCATATCAAATCTTAGTCATAGAAGAAAAGAAAATGGCAAAAATTCTGTTCATAAAAAAATCCAAAATTTGGGAAGCCAGCAAAACTAGATTTATGACTGTCAAATCCAAAATTGACAGCAGCAACTCAGGTACAGTGCTACTATTCCATAAATTGAATCTGTATCTTTACAAATTAGATTTCAATGTCTATCCTTTTTATGAAGCAGCAGGTAAAAAAATGAAAAATTTAGCAATTTTTCCATTTCTAAAGGGGCATAACTCTAGAACAGTAAAAGTGATGCCCCAAAATTCAAACTTGATCTGTGTATTGTGGTAATAAGCATTGTGTATAAGTTTCATCATAACATTTGGACGAGGCAAACTTAAGTTAGAGAATTGAAATGAAAAATTTTGCAATTTTTCCATTTATAAAGGGGCATAACTCTAGAACGGTTAAAGTGACGCCACCAAAATTCAAACTTGATCTGTGTTTTGTGGTAATAAACATTGTGTATAAGTTTGATAACATTTGGTTGAGGCAAACTTAAGTTAGAGAACGGAAACCAATTTTGGGACGTACAGACGTATGTACGTACTTACGGATGGACAAGGGTAAAACTTAATGCCCCTTCGCTTCGGCGGGGGCATAAAAAAACATATTTTGGGTCTACTGGATTGATTCAGTCAAGAGGCAAAGGGAACCTCTATTTCCATTTTTTGGGCATATTTGGTTAATCTGTATTAATTCTATTAGCCTGACAAAAATATAAATCTTAAAGATTACATTCAACTTCTTTACCTTGACCTTAAAACTCCAATACAGAAAGTCCAAATAATTCACCAAAACATGTATGATCATACTTCTAGGGAGGGGTTTAATGACCTTGACTACCCATAAGGGTCACACTAGATGATAACAACTTACCTATTTCCTTTCCTGAATTCTGTTTCCAGCCATCTAATGGCCTCTCTTGCTCTAACAGACTCTTTTTTCATATAATCTAAAGTATCAATAACTATAACAAAAAAACAAAGAACAATCAATTCTTTCAGTTTTAATTTTGATTTTTGTCTGATTGTGAACATGAATCAGACTGTCTAAGAACAACCATTTTAAACTAATTAAAAAAGTAATCTCACTATATGTATAATTATAACAACAACAATAGTTTGTCTTATATATAATATAGGTTTCTGTCTATACTTTAAGTCTATCAACTACCATTTTACATTAGATGACCGTGAGGGCAATCCGTGTATTGCTGTTGCCTAGATTTCCATTACGTAACTTTGGTGTTGGGATTGTAACTGATCTATAAACATGATAAATACACGGACATTATCGAGTGCAAAATAACATTCCTAATCACATGTCATAAATTCATTTTTTCAATGGATACTCCTAAAAATATTTATTTTAGAACATAAAATTAATAATATGAAAACGTTTTATCGTTAGAAATATATATATAAGTAAAAAATCTTTAATATCTATGCACACGTACAGAAAAAGTGTGTTAACACATGCGAAAGAATATCTCAAGAACGTTTGCAATCTCCCATGCAGAGTTATCAATCCTTGCTTTCTCTCAAGGACCAATAACTCTGCATGGGAGATAGAAGGTTTTGCGGGAAAATATGAATGCCTACTCAAATCCAATCTATTAGAAAAATCGAATTATTACAGAAGAGTGTCAACCATGCACTTCCACTGCACTATTATTAATGTAGTAGAATAGAATGGTATATAAATGGATGAAAATTAAATATACATGTAACTGTAATATACAAATATTAATATAATATATAACAACAAACCAGAGTATACTGATTTGTATCACTAAAATATAGTAGTTATTACGATGAGTTTGAATTCCCTGTCATTTATTTATCATCCACGCAGGATTTTGTCTCAGAGAAAAAATATATCTGTACATTAACCTCACTTTCAGGTATAGAGATGTGATTTTTTTTCTGAGACAAGTGCATGTGACCATCCACAAGAACTTGCGGTCATCCGATGTTCAGTACGTCAGTACTTTGATTGTTTAATATAAACTCAACATTAGTTAAATCACTGTAGAGGATGTTGTACAGATATATGTCCACTAGATAAATATCTCTCCTCCTTCTTTAGTGCTACTTTTGTGTGCAATATTAGTACAAGGTAGTCAATTGAGAGTTGTTAATATTGATCAAATTAAAAAAGGCTTTAATTGATTAAAAATTCTGAAAATTTCAGATTTAGTGGTATTAACCTATAACAATATGAGGCAGGTGCTTTTCAGATGGCTAAATGGTATCAAACTAAAATAATATGTGGCAGGTGCTACCTCATAAGCTCCCCAAGATTATTGGTGCATATTTGATTTTATTTAAAATCCTACATTCGGTAATCAGATATATAAAATTAAATTTGCAGGAAATCATATGCTCTTTTATGATGTTGTACGAAAAATCACTTAAAGGAACAAAATTATAAAAAGGGTTTTTATCATCCACAATCTTGATGAAGGTCTTACAATGTGTTAGTGAAATGACCCAAATCCTTCTACCATTTATGCTCCCGAATTTTATCATTATATTTTCCCAAAATAAAGTATTAACTGGAATAAATATTAGTCAGAAACTGATTACAGATACTACAGGTTCACTCACCAGCTAATGGTATTATAACTATTCCTTTATTTGTCTGAGTCAGTTGTTTAACAAGTTGTAAAGAGTCACACAGTGAGGTAGTGTCTGGTATCAAGTATGGAGGGAAATGTCCCTGATCACTGTTATCTAATGATCCCTCTAACTGTGTCACCTCAGCCTGAAAAAACCCCAACAAACAGGTTTAAAGGATTATCATGTTGTGAGGTTGTCTTCTATCATGTGTTGAACAATAACTAATGAAATGCCATTATGATAGTATTCTTATGCAAGTCTAACTTTCTTAAACCAATGTCACTTATAAGTAGAGTTGATTTTTTTCCAGTTTCAAGATACAGAGACTGAAGCATTGGAAAAAACAGTAAGAATATTTTTTATTTCACAGCACTTGCATGAAGTTGCATCAAATTAACAACATTAGCTAACATGCTTTACCAGTTGATCGTTTTGTATTGGTAAATTCCAACTGTGATTGGGTTTAACTTTTAAGCAATGGGTATTGTGAAATGAAAAAGCAATTTAAAAATGCAGTTAAATTTGATTGTTATATTGGTTTTACTGATGTGTTTTTTGAATAAAATAAACAAATGAAGATTTTTCTGTTTACCAAATTAATTCTGAAAGGGAAGAAGAAACTAAATTTTATCTTTGAGTGGTGTATCATACCTGAAGTCTTAACTGTGCCATGTCCTTCATTAGCTGATTTCTTCTACTCTCTGCCACAGCCTGCAATGACAAAATATAGTCACATCATGACAACTATTCAACGGAATAGACGGTGTATTAATTCATGGCACAAAATCCTTACAAGCCATTCAAACAAAGAAAAGCAAAGAAACAGACTTTCTGATTGCTATTTATCTCTAAGTCATAGTGAGGACTTAACAACATGGAGCAAAATCTCACAATTTACTACAAGTTCAAGATTGCCACATAACTTGTACATGTACATGTATTTAAGAAATAATTCACGGAAGCCATAATTTGTTGGACATTTACACATGGCCTGGGCCGTGATATTCAAATTTTATCCTGAGCGTTAGCGAGGATAAAATTAACGAATATCACGGCCAAGGCCATGTAAATGTCCAACAAATTATGGCTTCATGAATTATTTCGATTCTAATAGGACAAATACGGTAATTTAAAACTGAAGCGAAGGTAGGATTGCAGTGTGTATGGCTGTTCTATTTTACCCCTGTAAGATGAAAGCTACACATTTCAAATAAATCTAAGTCTTACATGAATTATTTCTTAAATAAACACTAGAAAAATGTGTTCAATTCTCATAATTCTTAACCCAAAAATTTTTCCGTTGGTTACTGTCAAATCCAGAGTTGACATGTCGTAACTAAGGAGTGAGCCGCCATGTTGACTTGCTGAAATCCACAAATGTGAATAATGCAATAGAATAGAAAATGAAACAACACCTACCTCAAAACTCCATTTTAATGCAATATTATCCGAATTTAGGGCGATACGTAACGGAAAACGTTCAGCTTGAGAGTTTTCATTCGATGACGTCATGTTATGACATGACGTTAATGCGCCAAGATCATTCATGAAATTTCATGAGTTTTATTTTATTTTGATTTTATACATTTTTAAGCTTTTGTGCATTAATTCTTTTGTTATGCATTATAATAGGAATAACGGTTCTGTTGTTTCTTTTTCAATTTCAATTTGAACACAACGAAATCGACATAGAGTTTGCACATAGGTTACGATATTTTGGATTTACGTGTGAGGCAAATAGTAACAGCCACGAATATCCACATCTCTGAGTCTGCGCTAAGTATAGATATATTGAGAATTTTATCACGGTGTTGTTTACAAAGCGAAAGAAGCATGTCATATTAGAATCTAGTATAACAGTCTTCTTTCTCTTTGCAAACAAAGTCATGTTCTATTTCCAATATAACAAAGGGTGCACATGTGTGACGTCACAATTAAATTTGAAACATTAATTGTATTTGAACATTTGTATTTGTAAACATATAGTAATTGTTTGTTTTCATCAAATCAAAATGACTGCCTTTCAAACGTGTCTCATAGTTTCCCTTTCAAGTACAAAAGTTCTCAATGTTCTGAATAAAATTCTATTATGCCATGATCTATGCTTATTTTAACATTATGTAAGCATTATATTTGTCAACATTTTACAACTTGCTAGCGCCCAGTAAAAATATATATATAATGCCTATCCATGTTAAAATGAGCATAGAGAAAATACAGATTAGTGATGTTTGTTAAAATCTGAACAACACTGAAAACTCTTGTTGAACTAAGGGAAAGCCATGAAATTAATGTGATAAAATGTGAATATAACTGGTGCACAACTTTACATGCTGCAGAAGACTGCACAAGTTTAGTTAGTTTCTGTCAACACAGTAAAACACTAAGTAACATTATGCTACTTGAATAGATTCAATCTAGTTTCATGTAACAGGAGAATAACGTTTCTACAGTCTAAGATTATGTTTGTTTCCAATAATTATGTCATTGTTTATTTTCTGTTTTTTATTCATTCCCAAAGTAATTGTATTTACCAAGTGTTTTCAATATTTGATAAGTCACACCATAGAAATCTTTTTATATTTAATGACAAACTAATTCAATATCTTCTTAGATAACAACTGATGTAATTATTAACTGGTACAAAGAGTTTGTAAAAGTACATGAGTATGCTCTTATTAATAGTCACAGGAAGTACAACAACAATAAAAATATTGGCGATCAAGACAATGAAAAATCCTCACAGGGTATTTATAGCTTTACTACATTAAATCAACATTTTCATCTGATCAGCTGATTCACTCGGTTAATCAACCATTGATACTTTATTGACACATTCTGGTTTCCTGTTAAGTGTATTGGTATTGTACTAAGAGCTACACCCACCAAAAATCTTCAGCTTTCTCTGTTTTTCAATTTAATGAAATAACACAAGGCTAATCGTCTGTCAGCAAGATTAATACTTTTATGCAACTTGACCCATATGCATCATTATCTTTCTAAATATTTTTTAATGAATTTTCTGGTTTTATCCTTAGTCACAGTCTCAACAACTGCTGCCAAATTATGTGATCATGTTGGTGCTGGATGTAGGGTCAGAACAGAAAATATATAAGTTTGTTTGTTTGTTGGTTTTTAACTCCACTTTCAGTGCCCTTGGCTATATCATGGTGACCAGTTTTCATTGGTGGAAGAAGATGGAGTACCTGATACCACTGACCCAGGGCAGGAAAACTAAACTGAATAATTCAGTCATTATATTTTGCTGCTCTACAATTGCTACACAAACCTCTCAAGTAGGAGAGATCGCTTACAGGGAGGGACTGAATTATTCGGTTTACAGGAAAACTGGCAATTCTTGTTAATTAAGATTGGAATCAAATGCACCTTGCAAAATATATAAATATAAAGCAAACTTATCAATTTATAAATCAAAGAAAAACAGCAATCCCTGAAACTATTTCTTCTAGAAATCTAGTTATGTATTTTTCAAATATCGACTAAAGTAGTTTCCTAAATTACCTAAATGTATTTTTAAAATTTAAATTAATTTAACTTAAAATAACATGTATACTGTAAATTCAGATTTCTGTGAAAAGACTCCTAATCACTGAGCGGAACTAGTCGCCTACTATATTTGGGTGCAAAATACAAGTATTGTCAAGTACTTGATGTGGAAATTGTGCCCGCCTCATCCAATTTAGTATCACTTAACAACAGGAATTATTTCAATGAGGTCTGAATTGACTTCAAATTTCAAGTACACAAAACACTTAGGAGGAAATATTTAAAGACCAACATCAAACAAAACTATCATTATCTTTATGTAAAACTTATATTTTCATAAGTATTCCTGCAAATCAATTAAATAAAACAATTCTACATTGAAGACAGGTATTACACTTTTTTAAATGGAAAGATTTTTAATTAAGTGGAAGTAAATCTTCAACTAATAGATAAAAAAATCTGAAGGACAACACAAGAAGCTTTCAGACATGGAAGAGAAGAATCAAAACCACTTCTTCCATATTCATTGATATGTTTCATTTGTGGAAAATGAGTAAAGATATTCCTTGACTAAGTTTAAGAAAACAAGATGTGTCTGAACAACATGAATGCCGTAACCTGCAGCCTTACTGTTAAATGTACATTTGTGGGAATTCATATGAAAGGTGAGGTGTACTGGAGATATACACTGGCAACACTGTGTTCATGTTCATGGGTTTACAGTGTGGCAAAAATATGAAACAGAGAATTTCCTTATGTACTAGAATTTGTTCAGTAGGAAAAGTCAGTCAATTGGAAAGAAATGCAAAGTTGATCTGTTAGTCATCATTATACACAAATGTACCAAAACTCAGCTCCAGAGCTACAAGCATTACCAAGAAAGGTCCAAACAAGTACAATTTTCATGAAATTTTCAAGTCCAACTTCATGAAAAGTTGGTCAACCAGAACAAAACACAAACTCTGAGTGCGTTTGTTTCTAACCCGAAATCTTGTCATCGATGACTATCGTTTAGTAAACGTTAAGCTGCTAGAAACAAATACATCGTTTAATGAACTTTATCGACCCCGCGTAGTAAGACAGAAATAGACTACATACACGCACTGTAAACAAACAGTTAAAAGTGCGGGAAATGAATGACCAGAACTTTGCGAAAAACAACACGTGCTCGTAATTATTTAAACGACATATGCAGAAACAAATGTATCGTTTACACGTCTCAACAATAAACGATCAACGACTACGCGACTATTTTGCGCGTACATCGTTTATGTGAACGATGTCAACGTTGACCAAAAAATGACAGAAACAAATGGATTAAACGACTACGCGCGTAATCGTTTACATCGTTTAGGTTAGAAACAAATGCGCTCTAAATCTATAACTCATCATTCAAAGAACCACAACTCAGTGAAAAGTTGGTCAACCAGAACTAATCACAATTTCTTTCTATGACTCATCATTATATACTAATGTACAAAAACTCAGCTCCATTTCAACAGGCTTCCAGACAAGTACAATTTCATTAAATTTTCTATGTCCAAGGGCTGTAACTCCATGAAAAGTCAGTCAACTGAAATGAAACCAAAACTTGATCTATAGATGTCATACACTTATCATGGTGGCCAGTTTTTATTTGTGAATGTTGTTTCTTGTACCATGTCAGTCTCTTTTAAAAAAAAGTTTTCTCTATATGACATGTGACATTGTTATGCCGACTCCAATTCACTTTAATAGGAGATAGCACTATTTCAATTGTCACAATGCAGAGTGATAAGCTTCAGGAGACAATCAAAGTACTAAAGTACTGAACATCGGATGACCACAAGTTCTGGTGGATAGTCACAGGCACTTGTCTCAGAAAAAAAATCATATCTCTATACCTGAGAGTTAGGTTAAGGTACATAGATCTTTTTTTTTTTCTGAGACAAGTTCCTGTGTGGATGATGAATAAATGACAGGGAATTCAACCTCACCGTAATAATTATTATATTGTAGTGATATAATGATGGGACAATCATTTGTTATCAGTATAATCTTGTTTGTTGTTATATATTATATTAATATTTGTATAACAGTTATATATATAGCAAATCATTTTAATAACTCTACCTGCAAATTTTCATCCATTTATACCATCATTCTATTCTACTATTCTAATGATAGTGCTGTGCAAGTGCATGCATGGTGGACACTTTTCTGTAATAATTCATTTTTCTAATAGGTTTGATTTGGGTAGGCATTCATATTTCTCCCGCTGTTTTTGCAAAATGTCCTTGAGATATTCTTCAGCATGCGTAACACAAATTTTCGGTATTCATGATTTGTTACTGATAATTTTATATATTTCTTACACAAAACATTTTCATATCATTTATCTATGTACTTAAAAAAATATTTTCATGAATATTTATTGATGAAATTAATATATAACAATTAAGCGATAAGAGATATTCATCCGCAAACGCAATTTTTCGGTACGTGTGCATAGATATTAATGATTTTTTTACGTATATATATAAATTTCTCACGACAAAACATTTTCATATTATTCATTTATGTTCTTAAAAAATATTTGCATGAGTATTCATTGAATAAATGAATTTATAACAAGCGATAAGGAATGTTATTTTGCACTTGATAATATCCGCGTATTTATAAGAAATACGTTCGGGTATCAGTCAAAAGTGCAAGGGACGTGTGCAGAAATTTCTGCGGCAACATAACATCAGTATAACCTCTCAAGGTCACATCCGATGTAAAAAGCATAAAAATCCAATTTTGTAATTTTTGTAACAAAACAGCACTAGCACCTTCTGTGCTAAATATACATTATAAGTAACACTTAGTGCTCATTCTTTCCTCTGGTTTGTAAAATCCTCTGCACACATCTTGGGAGGGCAAAGACTCAAATTGTCAAATTGTTGATTGCAGCAAATCAATCAAATAGTAAACATAGAATAATAATAGCAGATTCATACATATAACACTTGCACTCAAGGCATTTGTTTTGCAGCACAATAAAGGCAGATTATAAATAAAAGAATGGTTCATGGAATGGCATACCCCCTTAGACAGGAGTCTGTCATTCAGCGGTTATAGTTGGTTGCTGTCCGCCATATATTTTTGGAGTATAAATAAGTCTTTGGTTTTCTCTTTTGAATTGTTTCACAAGGGGCCTTTTATAGCATACTGTATGGTATGGGTTTTGCTTATTGTTGAAGAATGTACAGTTACCTACATTTTTTTTTTTTAATGCTTGGCCTTTTGCCTTTGGCAGTCATACCACATCTTCATATTTTCATATTCAGATAAAATGTGCCTGTGATAAAGCTGACTCAAATTACTGATACTTGAAACATTTACAATGGGAAGATGTACTTCAAAAAGTACTATGTATTACTGATACGAAAGCTTCAAAGGAGCAGGACTTTATAATCACATAAAAATTAAACTTACTGGTTGCAATAGAAACTTTTTGATAGAAAATTGTTACATAATAATGTGTTGTCATCATAGATGATACTTAATAACAATTTGAAAATGAAAGAAGAATGTGTCTGAGGACACAAATGCCCCGCAAAAGCTTTACAAATTTCCAAATATTAAGGGGTATGCATTACTCTAGAACGTTACTGCCCAAATTTGTACTCTGTCTGAATGCTGTGGTTCTTAGCCATGTGTATGAGTTTCATTAAATTTGGTTGAAACAAACTTAAGTTAGTTCTGAAATTGGTAATTTCAGTTATAAAAGGACATAACTGTAGAATGGTAAATAACATACTGCCAAAATTTAAACTCTGTCTGCGTGTTGTGGTTCTTAGCATTGTGTTTGAGTTTATAAAAATAGGAAGTGTAAAACTTAAGTAAGAGTGCAGAAACAATAAAAATTTGCAATTTTCAAAGTTATAAAGGGCATAACTATAGAACGGTGAGTGACTACTTGCCTAAATTACAACTCTTGTCCGCGAGCTTAGGTTCTTAACATTGTGTATGAGTTTCATAAAAATTTGGATGGGGAAAACTTAAGCCAAGGTGCAGAAACGAAAAAATTTTCAATTATCCAAGTTATAAAGGGGCATAACTCTAGAACAGTATGTGACTCACTGCCCAAATTCGAATTCTGTCAGCGAAATTTGATTTCTTAGCATTGTGTATGAATTTCATTAAATTATGACGAGAAAATCTTAAGTAAGAGTGCAAAAAAACAAAAATGGGACAGACGGAAGGATGGAAAGACGGAAAACACTTACTGCCCCCATTGCCTATGGCGGGACATAAAAATATTCTGGGGAAATTTATGTGCAAATATTTATCTCCAATCTCATCTCTAAACATGGCCTTTGATAACTGAACCTTTTACATAAAGGGTAATATGATACATGGCTTACAAGGGAGATAATAAGTATAAACCTTTAGGTTGCATAGCATGGGAAGTAAGTGCCCCATATCTGATTAACTATGAGCAGTAAGCCAGGATCCCAGGCTACAAGCAGGATAACCATTTGAACAGATTTGTGCTTTATTATTGAAATCAATCTCAACTAGACATCATTTAGATAGGAGCCATCTTTGTGGGCCCCGCTGTGAATAACGTGTGGTAAAAAAATTTCTATCTTTACCATACGACATGGGGTTGTCAACTGAAACCAATGTTTTTGACCTTGACCTTTGACCTAGGAAGTTGTACATACATTATGACACACCTTCTGGTGTTGGTTAATACACGTCAAGTATAAAGTATGAAATTATAACAGTTCTCTAGATACAGAGCGGACACGATCTTTACAATAGGACATGGGGTTGTCAACTGTAGGAAGTTGTACCAACATTATGACACACCCTCTGGTGGTCGTTAATACACATCAAGTATAAAGTATGAAATTATAACAGAGTTTTGGTTTCTTAGCATTGTGTATGAGTTTCATTAAATTTGGAGGAGAAAATCTTAAGAGTGCGAAAAAATAAAAAATGGGACTGACGAAAGGACGGAAAGATGGAAAGATAGAAGGACAGAAAACACTTAATGCCCCCATTGCCTATGGCGGGGACATAAAAATATTCTGGGGAAATTTATGTGCAAATATTTATGTCCAATCTCATCTCTAAACATGGCCTTTGGTAACTGAACCTTATACATCAAGGGTAATAAGATACATGGCTTACAAGGGAGATAATAAGTATAAACCTTTAGGTTGCATAGCATGGGAAAGTAAGTGCCCCATATCTGATTAACTAAGAGCAGGAAGCCAGGATCCCAGGCTACAAGCAGGATAACCATTTGAACAGTTTTGTGTTATGTTATTGAAATTAATCTAAACTAAATCATTGAGATGGGAGCCATCTCTGTGGGCCCCCCTGTGAATAACGTGTGGTAAAAAATTTCTATCTTTACCATAGGACATGGGGTTGTCAACTGAAACCAAAGTTTTTTTACCTTGACCTTTGACCTAGGAAGTTGTACATACATTATGACACACCCTCTGGTGTTGTTTAAAATATACATGTCAAGTATAAACTTTGAAATTATAACAGTTCTCAAGATATAGAGCAGACACGATCTTTACCAAAGAACATGGGGTTGTCAACTGAAACCAAAGTTTTTGACCTTGACCTAGGAAGTTGAACATACATTATGACACACCTTCTGGTGTTGGTTAATATACATGTAAAGTATAAAGTATGAAATTATAATGGTTCTCTAGATCAAGAGCGGACACAATCTTTACCATAGGACATGGGGTTGTCAACTGAAACCAACGTTTTTGACCTTGAACTTTGACCTAGGAAGTTGTACATACATTATGACACACCCTGTGGTGTTTGTTAATATACATGTCAAGTATAAACTTTGAAATCATAACGGTTCTCAAGATATAGAGAGGACACGATCTTTAACATAGGACATGGGGTTGTCAACTGAAACCAAAAGTTTTTGACCTTGACCTTTGACCTAGGAAGTTGTACATGCATTATGACACACCCTCTGGCAGAGGTGGGGCAACAGCCTTAGGTGCTGTGTGCAAATTTTTTTAGGTCACATGGTACGATTTTAGCGGCCCTCAGCAATTTTGAATCTGGTAAAAGATCGATTTGTTCATGTTTTAATATATTATATTTTTTTTTACCTTTTAAAGTAAATTTTATCAATAAGAAATGCACTGTAATGGTGGGAATTTTTATTCGATCTCTACGAAATCACGAGGCACAGATTTTTGTTAATTTTACAAATGTCAGAACGTGAAAATTATTCAATTTAATGCCAATTCAAGAACACTATTCGAACATTCTAAATCTTCTTAAGTCTTCTTAAGTCTCCAGCAGTTGCTTCGTAATAAGTCGCTAAAATATGATTTCCGGTAAGTAATTAATATCAAAAATATTTGTCAAATCCGCGACTACATATGTTATTTTAGGCATATTAACTCATATGTATTTTAATTATTTTGAAAACAAAATGAACATTTTGTCTTATAAATAGCCATGATGAAAAAAATATAGTTTTTTTAATTATTCAATCGTGCATTATTTGTGTATTGGATTGCTTAATTGCCTTCTCTCTAGTGTTATATCTGTTTTATTAACTGACAAATGACGAAATAATGCAGTATTTTTTAAAATTTAGTATTTTACAAAACTTTGTCCCAATTAAAAATTTAAAACCGACTGAATAAATTAAAATATGAGAATTCAGTGATTATCGATGTCAAAATTAGCCCTTGGTAATAAACAGTCAGTTTGGGTATAAATATGTTTACTCCCAAGAAATAACTAACAAATTTGTTTATTATGTATGTACAAAGTATATGTATATTGTATAATCAGCCCTTCTGTATATTATTTGTTTTTTTAATTGATTCAACAAATTTCGCTTGTCCAGGTGTCAATAACGGTGATGTCCACACCACGAGATGTTGGATATAAATGACACAATACCACCATGGCCGATTGATAATATAAGACAAATCTGCGTGCCGTGTGCAAAGTGTGGTCCCTCCTCTAACCCTCTGGTGTTCGTTAATACACATGTCAAGTATAAAGTATGAAACTATAACGGTTCTCTAGATATAGAGCGGACACAATTTGTTACGGACGGACAGACTGATCACTATAGGGGACCCACCATTTGGCGGGGCCCTAATTAGACTAAATACTTTTAAAAAAAACATACTATAATAGGGATTGTAAGACTTGGTTCCAGGTAAAATGTTTATCCCATGTTTTCTATAGTGCCTGTTATAATTCATTAGAGTATCATTTGTCTGTGGTGCATCATTCTCAATGTCGAAATTAAATGTGTTTCTAACATAAACAAAGTACAACCATTTGTTACTTCCTTACATTCTGGTTTCAAGATGATTATGAAAGTTAATGCATGCTGAAACAATTGAGTACCTAATTGCACAGCATTTTGCCAAGTATAATTGTTGGAATTTGCATCTGTGAATGATCATAATGTTTGTTCAACATTCAAACAGCCTTCAATTTAGAAGTATTCTAAATGGCAGGCATATATAACACGTGCTTACATACTTGAAATACAGTATATATGGATGGTACTAATTCTCCGTCATAAATTCTCTACTTATAACACCGATCTACACTTTCAAGTACTTGCAAGAAGTTCAATGTCTACTCACACCATATGAGAACTGTATAACATGGACATATTATTTGATCCTGTGTTTAGGGCAATCTCCCCTTCCCTAGTCATTTCAGAAAATAAACCATAAAACTTATTGATACTGAACACATAGGAATTCATATTAGATAAAATATGGCATTCTCATTGTAGTGAGATTAAATTTGAGAGATATTATATGTTTCATGAAAGTGGTGTTAAACATTTCCAATCAATCAATCAATAATATCAAAGGGTTTTATTGTGTAATAACATGACATTTACAATTTTTCAACTGTTTCTAGCAAGACGAGACAGTAGTAACAAAGACATGTCCAATTAAAGTGTGGTGTGGGAATAAAAACTAACAGCTCTAAATCCTAGATAATGGAATTTCTTTATTTATCTATTCTTTCATGATACATATATTATAATTAGCAGTAACTTAATTCATCTATATGTAAATCATTAAATTATCCAAAAATTTATTCAATTATTACACAATTTAACTAAGAATACTCTGTGTAAAATCAGAGCATTGCAGAGAGGGTACTTGGACTACCATCAAACTAAACAGTTGTTTTAAATGATGCATATAATATTTATGTATAGCTGTCTTTGATCTAAGAAGATGGAGTATATATTAGTCAATTAAGATAATGGATTCAACCATTGAATTATCAAAGAAATTTACTTATAATAATTAAGTGAAAACATTTGGCGAAAATTGACGATTTAACAATCACCTATGAAGCATTTAACATCCTGTAATTCTGGAACATGAGTTTCCCTGATTTAATTAAACCATTTTAAAGTGCTCCACATGTGCAAAGTTAACTAATATTTATTTACATAATAGTAAAAGTGTGAGCAGGGAAAATAATAAGTGGAAAACCAAAATAACAAGGACATAGTTTCTGAATTAGTGAAACAAAAGTGGTATCTAACAGCTGAACTTGCATTAAAGGTGTAAAAGTCATTTCTGTAGGAACTAATGGTTTTATTGTATCAGAATTCTAATAGCTGTTTTACAAATGTTGTTTCCTCCTAAATAATGAATTGAGGAAACACAACGGCCTATTTAGTTTGACTAATATCTAACATTATAGCTGTTATCAGTTTTATTTTCAACCATGATAAATTCATTTGCGTTATTCAATATCAGTTACTAGTCCTTTTTTTTTAAGAGGACTTTGAATGATTTGAATGTTGTATAATTTGTGGTAAAATTGAAATCAACAGAAAAATTTTCCATCCCCTCAAGGATTTGAAAAGTAAGACTATTACTATACAAATCCTTGTCCCCCTTGTAACACTAACTATCGTAAACAAAGGCATATCTATAGTCTACTTGTATTCTATTTCTGACCATACACCATTTTTTTTATTATTACAAATCTGGACAATATACACCATTTACAGATCAACAAAGCTATATAAAGTTATTTTGAGGTAATCTTGATGAATACACTGATTAACTAGACACAATATACCTCCTTAATTATGAATAATTACATATGTCTCCTGGTGAAGTTCTTTGTACTTTTACATGTCCTTACATTATATTAACAGTCAGACCTATCAAGGTCTCTACACCTATTAGACTGTAATAATACAACAAAGATTTACTTATTTTCCACTCGAGTTGTTGTCATGCCCTCCAGTCATACAGAACCATGATGTTTACACTAATAACTCACACTAATTTACCACAATGTTCTATCATTAAATAAAAGTAAATACCATTTTTTTGTTATTGATCTGTTTGAACTGTTTATATACAATTAGTGGAAAATTCCCTCTGGAAAAAACTTTATAGCCTTTCTCTTTTTAGCATGAAAGTTATTTACCCTGAGAGTATATTGTAGTTTGAAACAAGACTCTCTCTCCCTGGCCTAACTGAATAACTGATAGGTATACAAACACTTTGTTATGTTTTCTCATTCGGCAAAATACTGTCACACCCATTTATGTATTATTGTTCTTTTTGACTCCCCCCTCCCCATCTATCTCCAATATAGTGAACCCTTCAAATAATTAAAGTAAAAATGGTTTAAGTCTCGCTCCATGGCATTCAATTTGTGTTTTCTACTTTTTAAAGTTCTACAGTGTTTACTGCAATACTCTTTGTTTTTTCCCCAGCTATGTTATGCATTCTCTGATTTATGATAATGGCAACACCCTTGATATCTATTTAATTCCATTTCTATGTGGAATTTATCATGTTGGATCTTCTATTCCCTTTATCTAGGATCTGTAAACCCAAAGCAGTTTAGAAATCAATTTAACTTCATATCATAAAGTTTAAAATATTTTGATGGGAATCACACATGGCATACAGCTCACAAACCTATAAACAACCCATCATTTTACCACAAAACCCAGCTGTGTTTTTATAAGCAATTATTACAAAAACCACTTCTGTGATGAGTTCATAAAAATTATCAAAAAATTTCATTACTGACAGTTTATGTTTCAATTTTGATAGTTATCTCCCCTTTAATCAGACAAAGATAAGGGGAGACAACACAGTACACACAATGTGATAAGCAGGCCATCTGCAAAATATATCTGTTTGGTGTAATATTAAAAGTCATGATCCAAACTGTCAGAAAAATGGATGTTATCTGTTTAATTTTCAAATTACCTTTAAAAATAACTCAAACATGTACTGCATAAGAGTACCAGTCCTGCAGTGGGCCAACATTAAATACCTAAAGATGAATCACAGACTGATAGGTCACATACTTTAGTGGTCCCTATACACATTAATCATAGCATTGTCCTTTTTACACTTGGTCTCTACTTTTAAAGACAGTGAACAAATTTATGCAAAAACTTTTAAAAATAAATGTGGAAAGTGTCCACATGTGGACACAGATGATGCCCCCGCTTGCATATCATATATTTATAGAGTTTTGTGGTAACAAGCATTGTGTGTAAGTCTCATAACATTTGGTTGAGGCTAACTTAAGTAGAGAACAGAAACTAAAAATTCAATAATTTTTCACACATAACTCTAGAATGGTTGTGTATAAGTTTTATAACATTTGGTTGAGAAAAACTAAAGTTAGAGAACGGAAACGAAAAATTCAGCAATTTTTATGTTTATAAAGGGACATAACTCAAGAATGGTAAAATGACGCCACCAAATTTCGTACCTAATCTGTATTATGTAGTAATAAGCATTGTGTATAAGTTTCATAACATTTGGTTGAGGCAAACTAAAGTTAGGGAACGGAAACAAAAAAAATTGTACATTATCTTAGTTTTGAGGTAATGAATATTGTGTATAGGTTTCATAATGTTTGGTTGGGGCAAACTTAAGTTACAGAATGGAACCTAAAAACTTTGCAATCTTTCGATTTATAAAGGGGCATAACTCAATAACGGTTAAAGTGACACTACCCATTGTATAAAGCATTGATTGTAGTTGATTCAACTATAATCATGGACAAAGGAAGATAACTCCAATTTTAAAAATTACTTGAATAATGACATTGATATTTTTAGAAAGAACATTTAGTTAAGACAAACTCAAGTTAGAGAACGGAAATGAAAAATTCAGCAATTTTTTCATTTGTAAAGGGGCATAACCCTAGAACGGTAATCAAAGTGCTTGTAAGCACTGAATGGCAAAGATTGCTTTAATTTATCAGAAGGAAGTAAAATTGAATATTGCATTCTATAAAGCATTGGTTGTAGTTGATTCAACTACCATTATGCACAAAGAAAGATAACTCCGATTTTCAAAGAAGACTTTAAAATATTTTTAGAAATGAAGGGTAAAAAGAACTTTCAAAATCTAAATACATGTTTATATTCAGCATATCAAAGAACACTAAGAATTCAATTTTGTTAAAATCAAACTAAGTTTAATTTTGGACCCTTTGGACGTTAATGTAGACCAATTTGAAAACGGGACCAAAAATTAAGAATCTAAATACACGTTAGATTCGCATATCAAAGAACCCCAATAATTCAATTTTGATGAAATCAAACAAAGTTTAATTTTGGACCCTTTTGACCTCAATGTGGAAAAATTGATAACGGGCCCAAAAATCTAAAATCTAAATACATGGTTAGATTCAGCATATCAAAGAACCCCATATATTCAATTTTGTTGAAATCAAACAAAGTTTAATTTTGGACCCGATTTGAACCAACTTGAAAACTGGGCCCATAATCAAAAATCTAAATACATGTTTAGATTCAGCTTATCAAAGAACCCTAAGAATTCAATTTTGTTAAAATCAAACTAAGTTTAATTTTGGACCCTTTGGACCTTAATGTAGACCGCTTTAATTTATCAGTGGAAGGCAAAATTAAACATTGCATTGTATAAAGCATTGATTGTAGTTGATTCAACTATAATCATGGACAAAGGAAGATAACTCCAATTTTAAAAATGATTTGATATTTAGAATTAGCAATTTTTCCATTTGTAAAGGAGCATAACTCTAGAACGGTAAAAGTGATGCCACCAAGATTCAAACTTGATCTGTATTTAGTGGTAATAAGCATTGTGTATAAGTTTCATAACATTTGGTTGAGGCGAACTTAAGTTAGAGAACGGAAACCAACTTTGGGATGTACTAACGGACAGACGGACGGATGTACAGACGGACAAGGGTAAAACTTAATGCCCCCTCCGATACGGCGGGGGCATAAAAAGGGGCAATCAAAAATCAAAAGTTAAAGATTATACATTTCTTGAGTGGAAGTATCCAACCAACCCTGCTTACTAGATTAGGTGTCATTTCCTCCCCCCCCTTTTGTTTAAATGGTCATCCTAGTAGGTTTGTTTTTTTTTTATCATGCTTTAGTTTAACCCGGAAGAAAAATTATAACACTTCGATGGTTTAACCAAATAAAGTTTAGATAGGCAACGGTTTGAGGAACATGTAAAACTGGTTTAACCCAATCACATTTTGTTCTAGTGCCAATTAAACTACCTGGATAATGTGTTTTCATTGTTGTTTGTCTTTGTTTGTTTGTCTGTTTTTTTATGGAGAAGACAGTTGTTAGTTAAAGTCTCATGGAAATGTCTTGGTATTCTTGACTAAATAAAAGCAAATTTGTCTATTCTTCACAACAATCCAACCCACTTGTACCTTTGCTCATTCAGATCCATGTCTGGTCTTAAACATGCCGAGGACATGGTGACACCCAGGTCAAACTGTGTAAAGATTGTTGGACATAATCTTTTTTCATGTCTGTTAACTCGGAATAAATTGTTGTACACGTCCTTCACCTGGAAACTTTGTACTAACTATTGTACTTTACATGTAAAGCTGTGTTTTTTCTGATTAAATTTTCATGTTTACTAATTGTTTATTTGAGAATTATGTGGTTTGATTTTTGTCATAAAGCAAATAATATGAATGTTGAACATCACTCAGTAATAAAACATTTGTATGTAGTACATCATCTAGATCCTTATAAACTTCTTGGTGGTCAGGAAAAATCAAAAAGTCAGCCCTTTGAATATAACACTGATAAGTGTTTCATCTATACTAAAATTTCAACGTTTACATGTTAAACAAACATGAAACTGCCATGAGAAAAAACAAGTGACAGACTGTGCTTCCCTGGCAGTAGGATAAAAAAAAAGGTCATAAGGTAACCTAAATAAAAGGAGATGTGGGTATATGTCATTGAGACAGCAACTCAACAACACGTTTAGAGAACATGACCCCTTTGCACTGAGAACATAAAGCTGTGGTCCTTGACTGATACATAGTAACCTTGTTTTACTCTGTTCACTCCATTAAAGATAAACAATAGTGGATAGAGGGGATGCTGAATTATTCCAGTTAATCACATTGTGGCATCACAATATACATTATCATTGTAGATCAGATATAATTCTTTACAACTCTATAACTTTACTGGAATTATTAAAATCAAATAATTCAACTTCAAACATCAAAAGCTAATAAAAAAATATCTAATATTAATTTCATATTCATAACTTCTCCCAGTAGAGTTTTGCAATCCCTTGTGGTACATTCATAGCTCATTAATTTATCTCCCATCAATTATTATCTGACCAATCATCAGGTCTGTTTTAATGTTTTATCAATCTTCCAATCAGCTGTTTGGTATTATAATCACTCCTGATACACAATCAGATAACACAGATTTGTGAAGATCTTGCCAGAACTGTGTAACAAACCATATCATTCTAATTAATTACCGCCTGGGGTTCAAACAAAACTAGTCAGGTAAAACAACTCTTGTGTGCTCTACAACAAGTACTTTGTTGGGTTTTTATACATAAGTAAATAGAGAAATACACATTGTTTTCCCTATATCTTAAAAGAGGTATAGATCACATGCAAAATGTCCCTTTCTAGCTTTGGAAAAACAACTGTGGATGATTTTTAAAAGTCTTTCTATAAGGATTTCAATATCAAGGTATCTTAACAGATTGTTGCATACCAGTATACTGATATAAATATCTGAGCTAACTATGAAAATGTGCATCCCCTTTGGTAGAAAAAAGGGAAAAGGGAAAAAGGAGAGTATCAATGTCAGAATAGATCAAAAACACTAAGAATATATCAGATAAAATTGGAGAGAAAAAAGGGAAATAAAACACTGCCCCTTACAACTCCTCACATATGTGTAAATGGTAAACAGAACAGACTTGTTGCAGTTTACTATTCCAATAATCACAGAGTGCCAGCAAACAAAACCTAATTGTAAAAATCTACATCACTGCTGATTACATTCTAAGCCTATTAAATTGATATAGGATGATCTGTTAATAACATTCCATTTTGGATCAGATAGTTTTTGCTAATGTTTTTGACACCTTGATACTTCTCAGTTGGCTCAGGCTAGGTAGAAGAATTCCACATGGTTAACTATACCTTGTCTGTACAATGTAAGGAGACATTTTTTGTTTATCATTCCCAGTACATTAATTAAAAGAAAGTACAATTCTATCAGTAGCTGATATGAGTGACTGCCAAGCAGAGTGATAGGTACTTCTGTTTAAGTGTACTTTCCTGTAAACAGCTGAGTCATCAATGTCCTCACTATATTATATAAATATAGCAACATATATCTCACAATCCAAGGAATGCTTGTCAGTCTCTCTCACTATCCAAAATATATCTCACAATCCATGGAATGCTTGTCAAACTCTCTCACTATCCAAAGTCAAATAAATATAGTAGATCATGTGGTGCAAGAAGTTTAACAATATGTGTATACTATATGAGCTTTCTGCGAAAAATAGTTTGGTGGCATCGCAGAATGAATTGATTAAAATGCAGCTTTGGTCCATAGATGTGTTTGGTGTTTTGGTCCTTGTAAATTCTGTTAATGGCTTTAAACCACATCACTTAACAAATAAAATGCTCTGCTGGGTGCAGCTTGATACGACCGCAGAGGTCAAACCCTGAACAGTTGGGGCAAGTATGGATACAACATTCAAGCTTGATACAGCACTGAATTTGGATTGTGATTAAATATTTGACACAGCATAGGTTTCTGACACAGAATGAATGTGGTCTAAGAACTTAAAAAATTTTAATTTACCTATTCAAACCATATCATTATTATTTGCTTTTATATATAAATCAGAAATAACCAATTTAAAATAGAAAATTTTAAAGTAAAAAAAAGGAAAAATGCTTGTTTTTTTGCCCCTTTTTGGCCGCTCATTCCTAAAATTTTGAGGCAATTACCCCCAAAATCAATCCCAGCCTTCCCTTTGTGGTATGGTACCTTGCAGTACAATTTCAGAGAGATCCATACACTTGAACACAAGTTATTGTCTGGAAACTAGAAAAATACTTATTTTTGTCCCCTTTTTGGCCCCTTATCCTAAACGTTTTGGGCAATTACCCCCAAACTCAATTCCAGCTTTTCCTTTGTGATATGGAACCTTGTAGTACAATTTCAGAAAGATACATACAATTACACACAAGTTATTGTCATGAAACTAGAAAAATGCTTATTTTTTGCCCCTTTTTTGGCCCCTAATTCCTAAAATTTTGAGGCAATTACCCCCAAAATCAATCCCAGCATTCCCTTTGTGATATGGAACCTTGTGGTACTATGTCAGAGAGATCCATACATTAACACACAAGTTATGTCTGGAAGTTACAAAAATGCTTATTTTTGGCCCCTTTTTGGCCCCTAATTCCTTAACTGTTGGTACCATTACCCCTAAAATCAATCCCAACCTTCCTTTTGTGGTATTGAACCTTATCGTAAAATTTCATAGAGATCCATTCACTTAAACTAAAGTTAGAGTGCGAAAACCAATGTGTCTTCGGACGACGACGACGATGACAACGACGACACCAACATCATACCAATATACGACCGCAATAAAATAAAATGACAAATTGGTAACTAGCTAAGTGACTGCAATGACTACAATAAGTAACACATAGAAAATAAGAACTTGTGTAATGGGTATAGTCATCAAAGTTCAAAGGTAGAAATGCAATGATTACTACAAGTAACATAGAAAATAAAGAACTTGGGTAATGGGTAGTCATCAAAGTTCAAAGGTAGAACTGCAATGACTACTACAAGTAACATAGAAAATAAAGAACTTTGGTAATGGGTATAGTCATCAAAGTTCAAAGGTAGAACTGCAATGACTACTACAAGTAACACATAGAAAATAAAGAACTTGGGTAATGGGTATAGTCATCAAAGTTCAAAGGTAGAACTGCAATGACTACTACAAGTAACATAGAAAATAAAGAACTTGTGTAATGGGTATAGTCATCAAAGTTCAAAGGTAGAAATGCAATGACTACTACAAGTAACACATAGAAAATAAAGAACTTGTGTAATGGGTATAGTCATCAAAGGTAAGAACATATGCTCAATCATAGAAGATATAAGACAGAAATTGGTATACATTATTTCTGATCTAAACAATCTCTGCCAAGGGAAAAAATTATGTTCTAAGTTAAATTGAAAAAAAACGCCAATGTCTATTAAACAAACTGGCTGATGAACTGTTTTGAACAGAAATGCCTGGCAAGAGAAATTGGCTAGACCAAATTTTGATCAGAATTAGCCTTAGTTGAAATAGGGAAAAGGGTATTGACTTTTATAATTATGTCAAATTATCAGTTCATTTTTTTTTACTCATTGTAGATGACACTCAGCCAGACATTATTATATAGCACATGTCTGTCCCCATGAGGTCATCTATGAGTATTTAAACAGATATCATTTTGGTCCTGAAGGGAAATAATTTGGTTAAATAATTCATTCCTTCATAGTCTGATTATATTTTTACTTGTATTTATTATTACATGACAAATATTTATCTATCACATGATGACAAATACAAATAAATAATGGTGGGAAGGTTTTAAGATCCTACTTATCTTCATTACTCCCCAACTGGTTCAGATACATTGCTTATCTCTATCATCACTCATTAAACACCCATCTAATTATCAAACAACCTGCCAAAATTTTCTTAATGACCTCCAGAGGCACCCACAGGGCACTGACAGACGTCTAATTACTGACCCTGGGTGAATGATGACAAATGATTTATTAATTATCTGACCAATAACCTTCATTGATTAGTTACTGAAGAGAGATCCTCCCTGATGAGAGAGATTAGATATTATGGCGGGAAACAATGAAACTTTGACCAATGCAACTGTCATCGTTTATCTCCCCTAGTCACACAATATTTAGTTTATTAAGGCAAAGGTGTAATTCATGGAATGTCACAATGTGCATTCGATGTTTTACAATTTAAATAGAAACCAAAAAAAATCAATTCTACTGTACCATTGTCAGAGTATTTCAGAGTGTTTCCTCAATGATATGCATGCTTAGAATGTCTCCTATTTCAGATGTTTTATCTGTGAATAGACTACACCATAAACGTACAATATTTTAAGAATGTAACTTAAAATCCTATGTAAAATTTTGTTTCTCTAATGATTTTTCGACTTCTAAATGTAGACAAACTTTATTGTTCTTTTTTGTGATGATCTGCAAAAAGATGTGTTCTTTATAGGTGACATCATCAGGCTTGGCCACCTTTTTTTATAATGTTACAATAGCAAATTCAGATGAAAGAAAGACAATTTGACCTCATAATTGAATTTTGACCAATGAATAACTGAGATTAAACGAACCACACATTGATTATAAAATGATAATAAACCAGTTTAGAAAAGTATATATCAGATATGAATTATAGAAAAAAAAATTATACAACCACAGGACAAATCAAGATACTTATTAGAGAACTTGGCCAGAAACATTGTAGGTATGGAAAATAATTTGGATGGACTGCATTAACACATGGCAAATGCAGATTATTGCAGGATAAAAACAGATTGAAATTTTGAGTGATAAGTACATTGAATTCTATGATAAAACAAAATCTCAATATTTCTTATTAAAATTACAGAGGTTTTATATTTCAATCAGTATGAGGTCTGTCTATAGGGATTAAAATGATGCTAGTTCCTACAGCGTCAATTCCCATAGGATAAACAAATAACTATTCCTGTCAGAAAAATAAATGGAAGGCAAACAATTATTTACAGAAAGCAATCAAGTGATTATCTCAATAAATTATCTTGAAAAAATTCTGCCCCAATAGGGACCCCAGTCAAGGGAAACTAATTACTTCTCCCTTAACTGATAACATAACAGATGTGGCTCCCTGGGGGCTCAGTTGGGATTTTGATTACATAAGGATATAGTATCACTCCTTGGGGAGGTTCAATTGACACTGTGTCCTGATCAGAAACTCAGAGTGGGTGGAGCCTATAGACAAGAGTGACAGGATAGATGAGACAATACTACAGAGGAAATTTATTATTGATCCTGATCAATGTTATAAAGTGATTCTTCAGACAGTGAGCCAAAACAACCCCATTTTCTTCCATCATTCTAAAAAGCAATAAAAATCTAGTAGACATTAAAATATATAAGAATGACATACAGACCCATTACTGTTACTTGGACAAAACAGACCATTTTGACCAATTCTTATTCAGTTTGCTCTGATAGCTGATTCAACAATATACTTTTATAAACACATTAAAATGTACTTTTCTCGCCAACGATCTGACCTTTTTAGCCTTTATACAATATATAAACCAATACCATGCCAGTCTTTAATATACTGCTATTGTACATTTTTATTTGTTGTATGCCTGTACATAATTTATGCTAATGCCCCAAAACTAAACATCAAATGTAGTCAGTACACAAACCAATTAACTTAAATATCCTTGGTAATAGCTTTAAAACAGCAATGAAAATCTTAAAAACATTTTTCAATAGATAAAGAATGCAGCGACCTGGATAACAGATAAGATGGTTGGGTTGCCTTGGGGTGTTAAAATCCCTATACAACAAACAAACAAAAAAAGCTAAAGTAATTCTCCTGCCTAAATAAAAAGCCACAGGTCACGCTTGGATGGCTGTCTGATATTTCATATCATCTGGCAGATACATCTTGTAATACAAACACTGTTAGAAAAATCTTTAATCAGATAGTATATTCTAACATTTCATTGGTCAACAAAGGTGGGAAATGGGCGTAACATTCAGAACTTTGTAGGAGGAGACTAGAACTTTACTATTAACCAATGAAAACAAAGAACCAAGTAGTTAGCTGTGATTTGCCAAGGCCTATCAGCCTATAACAACAGTTAAGGCTACAATGAGAAAAGCTGTGTACATTATAAAAGTTCAAATGAGTATATTAGCAGTGTCTGTTTCTTATCAAATTCTGGCTTTATTGAAAAATGATAAATGTCTACATACACTTCATGGATATTAGTTTCAGTTCTAATCTGAACAAAGATAGAAAATAATTCTACACAATTTTACCAGCTGCTGAGTGTTTATATCTTTTGCATTACTACATGTAGACCACCAGGAGCAAATAAACTATGCCAACAATCCTCAAGTATCATATTCACAAATCACAAAATTCTCCAAATATGCTTTTAATCAATTTGATTATGATAAAAAAGTAAAATGTTTTATATTTACAACTTGTGAAGATTTATATGCAAAGCTGTATAATGCAGTCAAGATACTGTGGTTTACATACAAAGCTGTACCCACTAATTCAAGATAATGATAAGATTTGTGTAATTTTATTGTTAAGAAGGCATTTCAAAAAACTTATAAGGGGGAGGGGAGGGGGTTCAAGGTGATTCCAACAGGAAAATCAGGTTCAAACAATTAACCTTTTTCATTGTACATAAAATCAGACCATGGATTTTCTTTTAAATTAATTGTCACAAATGTTATCCATAAGACAAATTCCGGAGGAAGACATGTTCTTATACATTGTATTTGCAACACTTTATCAATCTACGAGAAAATCTATACTAAAAGTACAGGGTAAAAAGGTTTATGTAATACTGAAGATCATGTTCTTATACATTGTATTTGCAACACTTTATCAATCTATGAGAAAATCTATACTAAAAGTACAGGATAAAAAAGGTTGATGTAATACTGAAGATCAAATAAAGAGTTTGTGAAAATTCTAAGTCAAGAGAACCTTATATTGTTGTTTGTGGCCATTGCTTTATAATAGTCAGACAACAGGCAAACTTGCTTGTTCATAATCATACCTAAAATCTCATTGTAGCAAGTATTAAGAGTGAAAACCATATATTTTAGGTATACAAAACACAGCTGTTAGATTATTGCAGTATATACCAGTAGTAAAGAAGTGATCAAAGAATTTCCTGATGTTCATCCCAAATGGAGGTAATGGAAAATAAAACAAAGAAAGAACCAGACATTTGAAAGTCCTTTATCCCACTTACCATATAGGGCAGTTTCATTAAACATTGACTCCCTAGGCACCCAGTCCTTGGTATGAAATAATTAAGATAAATAAATCAAGCGATCTGTGTGGACTGTTTACCTCCACACTCCACTAATGGGACAACAGCAGTTCGTGGTAATTTCATTAGAATTTGGCAGTAAAATATTACATTTCTATCCCTTTATGTAAATATGACCCTCAAGTAATACCACAAATATGTCAGAAATTTTAATTTAATCTATTGCTAAATAAACCTGATAACCTGTTTCCAAAGATTGCTATGGACATTAAAATTTATAAAGAGTACCCTCAATTTCATAACTGATTATATTCAATTTCATTTACTGTCATGATAAGAATATGATTATCTACATGAAGAATAACTTTTTTTAAAAGGGAGGAGTTGTGTAGGACTAGGAGGAGCTTATTCTATCCTCTTCCTTAAAGAGTACCATTTTCTCAAAATACTTGTTTTATAAGTCAGCTGCCAGATCATATTTACAATTATCAATAACCGATTACTACACAAAAAATGTCCTATAAGTTTCCTGGTTTTAGGAGATTCTTCTGTTTACCTGTCTTCTTGTTTTGTTGGCAAGAATACTGGTTAACTTAATAGCTACCAGATACTAGCAAAAAGCAATAATAAACACATCAACAAAATAAACAAGAAGGTTCTCAATCTGTAGAAATCATTATTAACCTGTGATCAATCATGTGAATGCCTTCATTTCCCATACTCAATATTTTATTTCATAACATTTATAATAATCAGGTTCGACATCAGAATGGAGTTCAATGGGTGGAACAGAGTGCTAGAGACAAAACTTGACAAATGACCTGTCACATGGTTTAACATGTAACAAAAGTCTTACCAGGGGGACATAACTGCTTTAAAAAGGAATGTTTCTGATCTCCATGGTACCAGTAGGCAAACTAAAGGGAGCTAATTACTATAATAAGAATGATTTTATCTCTAACTGTAAATATTTGATGTAAAATTGCATTCTTATCAAGGTAATTTGATCTAATAGATTGTGACAGACTGATATTAAATGCATATAATTAGACTGTGTACTTTTCATGTTAAATGCATCAGAAATTACAAAGTAATTACTCGGTAATTCATTTCATCAAAGTAATTAATTATCAAACACTTTGTATAAGTTTGAAAGCATTCCAAATATTATCACCTACCCCTGTTAAAGTTAATGTTGTAGAAAGGAAAAGATTTTTCATACATACAATATAAATCATAAGAGTTAGACATATTTCTTTAGGAGCATTTGGTTTTTTAGGCACTAGCCAGACCAGCAAATCAAATCTTTTGTAATGGATATTGATTGATGGACGAGTTCTTTATGCTACATGAGCACACATGGCTTTATCATGATGACCATATTAACAAAGAAATCGGAGAAGATAATTTTAATGGGACTAGTATCAGTGATGACATTAACAAAAAGTCTGAGATACATTACAATGTTATGATTAGGTTTGATTTCTTATACTGTGGTTAACAAAAAATATGTTCAATATAAATAATAAAATATGTGCAAACATTCTGTTGCCTTTATATCTATAATCTGCATACACAAATTGACAAATTCGAACACATAAGTTTATCTGCCAATAAAATATCATACCAAAGACCATAAAACAACAAAACTTTAAAATATTGACACAATAGATTTGTTGTGATCAATACAGTGGTTTAAAGTGAGATAAGTAAGTGAATATTGTTTACCTGTGCTATATTTACTTACCTTTACACAATCACCTGTGTCAACATATCTTTAGGTAAATTGATAAGGTCATTTCAGTCTAATACTTAACACTATACTGTACAATAAAAGTCACAAAGCATGAATTAAAACTGGTCAAAATATCTGCAGGACTGGCCATTACCATTTTTTGGGGATTAAAAAAGAGCCTCTAAGTATGAATGTAACCCAATGTCATTTTTTATGTATGAAAAAAATGGGTATTGGTCCATATACATTGACAGATCCACGAAAGGGTTCCAGAGTTGAACCCTTCCCCCTTCTTTGAATTTTTTGTAAATCACATAGAAATTTAGAAAATTGAGGGTGCAACCAAATTCCCCCTACCCCAATCCTTCTAAAAATTTCTTGAACTGTGTTTGATTAATTATGTTATTGCATATTTTAACGGTATGCAACTCTATAAGATTGCCAGTTTCATCTGTAAGATTACTTTTTAGGTGGAATATGGACAGTGAGTAAATTAAAGACAGAAATTTACTTCTAAGGAGTTTTATTTTTGCCCCTCTGACTCAAGGGTAGCATGAAACCAATTTCTTTTGTATGATATACATGTATGTTGTTCAACACACGTACCAATTTAAAAATAGTAATAGCTTAAAGTTGTGAAAGGCATCCTTTTCAACCCCCCTTCTGTTGACAGGAATATCAGTGCATGAAGGGGGTTCAAGTCATGAATTGGAAGTCTAGCCTACCCATAGTGTTTTTCAATAGCATTTTAGCAGTTAAAAACATAAAAGGTTTATATTTGTTGGTGCTCTAAAATTCAGTGAACCAAATTAGTAAAACGATAATTCTTCAGTGCAATAATACTTTTCAATTTTATTTTTTATCTTAAAATATACATCTGGATCATAATGACTGGTATTTATTATACTTGGGAAAATCTTAATCACATCTAACACCAAACAATATGCTTAAGTAACTAAGGTACCAAGCATTCATAAAAAAATGGAAAAAAAGAAGTCAAGTGTTTGAAAAGAATTCTTTACTTCATAATTAAATAACAAGATGTGTCAGTATGTCATGAATGCACCCACCTAAAGAAAATAAGTTGAGGACAGGTCTTATATGTGCATGAAATGATCCTATGAAAGGGGACACAACTATATCAAAATTATGTCAACTGGAACATGATGTAAGATTAATTTGCTATGTTCAGTGAAATGTGAAATCTAGGTCAAAATCCTAATCTGGCAGATATCTTTAAAATTCATGCCATGATGAACATGTATACTATGTTTCAAGTTGATGCCACCAAAACTTCATTTTAAACTTCCTTAACTGATTCGACCCCATATTTTCTGGTGGGTCAGCTGAAAAATTGTCAATTTCAGACTTTTTTTCGATTTTAATACGACCTTGAGAGGTGAACATTGACCAAATTGTGTTTCTTTGTCATTCAATGATTACCTAGTAGTTACAGCAACCCATCCATACAGACTGGAAGTAAATGTGACTCGAGTGTCTAGCTGGGTAATTATTATTGGCAAGCCAGGTCTGCCTAAATGTCTGTTTTTACAGATTTCTCACAAAACAGTGACCTAGATTTTACAAACCAGATTTTTTTTTTTGCCATATCATACCTCCTTGTGTTCCTGTACCACCTATGCATGTATTTAAGATAAAAATTAATACCTACGACCATACCATTACCATAGTGGCAATCAAATGACTCCCAACCCCACCTGATTTTGGCTACTTTTCACACTTTGCCATTTTGAACTCTAAGAAAGGCATTAAGGTTGTCATATTTTCATTAAAACACATCTGGGAAGAGTTTATGGACTATAAATTGCATGGTTGAACTCCCTGCTATCAACACAGATCAGCTGGGGCAGTTCTAGAACAGTATGGTGGGTCATACAGGCCATGCAAGAACGGCGGTTGCAATCACGACTAAAGGTGGGATAGGGGGCAAAGGGGTTAAACCAAAACTTTAACATACATGTACCTAAAACCAAACTTTCACCTGAAAAGCCATCCTCGAAATCTGGCTCAAAACCCTAATTTGGAATATATTTTTTAAAGTTAACACCATAATGAACATGTGCTCTAAAGACTGGTTGTCACTATCAAAGTAACTTGGTCCAAGTTTTCTATGACCAGAACACTTGGTCCAAGTCATCTAATGTCACTATTAAAGTTTTTCATAAAAGGTAAAAGTTAGGTAAACTTGGTCTAAATCATCAGTTGTTACAATCAAAGTTTTTCATAAAAACCTGGTCAAAGAAAAAACTGAACTGTGATTGGATAATACCCTTCCAAGTCCATCCATGCTAACTTTTTATACATTGTGACTTGGATGGAGAGTTGTCTCATTGGCACTCATACCACATCTTCTTATTTATATTCAAGAAAAATAGGATGAGATTCTATTCCATCCAAGTCCATCAAAGTTTTTGATCAAAATTTTCTTGGACAGTTGTCACTATAAATAAATCCACCAAAAACTTTGACCAAGAAAACTTGTACAAGAAAACTTTGATAGTGACACAGACCTTAGGTTTCAAGTTGATATGACCACAACTTCATGGTGAGAGAGAGTGATTAACTCCATTTGATGGCTAATGGAAGCAAATAGCAAACTTGATGTTAGACAACTTCTTTGATACCAAAACTCTGCTCATTACCTGTAGAAACAATGAAAAACTCCAGACTCTGTTGTATATCAAAATGTCAGATATGGGTTAATCTATATGATCCTGCCACTTTGTGGTGTGTACATATATACAAACTGGAATAGGGTTCTTTTAGGTAGGGAAGAGGGGGTGTTATTCTGAAAAATCAACGCTGAATCCCGAAAAATTAATCCTTAATTCCTGACTCCCGATAAGTGTAATTCCTGAATTCCAGCAAAAATAAATGCCCAGTCCAGATGTCCTTTAAAAGAATGTTCTATCCCTCTATTAAGGAGTAACATAGGAATGAGCAGGAACATAAATCACTTATCAGATTGAAAAGATCTAATTTGACACATTTTAGATCTTTTAATTGACATCTTGGAATTCTTGTTTTAAATCAATCTTTAAGCTGTCTTATTATTTTCAATAATTGTTTGGTTTAAATACTTTTAAATATGTTCTTTTTTAATAAATATTCAGGAAAATGGCACAATGGAAAATAATCTTGATGTTAATAAGAAGAATTGTTCAAATTTTGTTAAATCTTATTTAATAACTACCCTGCAGGTGAACTTTTTAAGATATGTTTTTAAATCTGAAGCCTGATCTAAAGCTTTTACTCTGCATAAAAGATTGATCTTGGTAAGACCTTGCATGGATTTTCCCTGACAACTGTCAACCTTGTAATTTCTGATAATTAAACAAGTGTATTTCAGTTGTCAGGTTTATTTGGTTAAGTGCTTCTTCAGAAGTACACAACACGGCACAAAAAAAGAGCCTAGATCAGAAAAGTTATAACCATAAAAAGACAGGTTTTAACACATCTTTTACAGCAAATAATAATAGCCTTTATACTTCATGTTAGCTACATAATGATCTCCTCAAATAAAAATTTGGTTTGCATGTGTGAAAAACATACAATGCTTTGCATTTGATGTCCAGTATATATAAACACATTACCTGAGTGTTTCTAAAGAAAAATGCCTTTAAGTCAGTTGTTTATAATCAGCTTTTGATCTTCCCCTGTATTATCTGACCAAAATAACAAAAAATAAAATAGGAATTCTGTTGAATCTCAGAAATGTGAAGGTACAAATCTTTTCAACTGATAAAATGATGTACTCTGTTTTCCTTAGTAAAAATCACAGCTAAGATGCTTTAGATGATGTTTTACAAGAATATTGTATCACCATTGGGGTCGTAAGTTAAAAAGTGTAATATTGCTTTTAGATGTAGTGTTACTTAGACGATCTAAGAAAAGTAAATAAAGCAAAATCAGAAAAGAGTCAAAATATGAACCTATCTCAGTTTAAGAAAAGTAATGAAATTAACTGTTTTTTTTTGTACAATTCTGTATTTGCTGGGTATGTTAGGAATTTCCTGAAGTGAAAATCAACCTCTTGGCATGTTTTTGAGACATAACTCCCCACAGAATAAAAGTATCATTAAAAGTAAACAAAAACTTGTAGGTACTGATCTGTTGGCAAATATTATATCTTCTGAAATTATCAATCAAATATAAACATATGGCTGATTACAAGACACTAATCAGCAGTAAGTTCATAAATATAACGCCCTCTGTAAATTGTATTATCATCTGACATCTAATTACAGGTAATTTAATTAGGACAAATAACTTCATTAACTAATTACTAGACTCCACCTTTATGTGGGTGTGGCTTACATTCACATGTAACCAATGAAGTTTGAGCAAACATACCTTGATAATTTAACTCTTATCAAAGTTCAATTTTGAAGAGATAAGTATAAACTGGAGAATATTGAATATGTTGTGTCAACTTCAACCTAGAATAAATATTGACCAAGTAAATATTGGAGGTTTAGTCTGTATTTTGTGTTGATAACTGTTCTGTGTATACAAGGACAGCCATTATTAAACAAAACAAACCTCCAAGGAAGGAAAATGACTCAAATCATTTAAATTACAATGTGTCTATTGTATCACTTCAGTTTTTATTGATCTAAATTTAAAGGTTGTCATATTAAAAATAAATATTGATTCTACATTATATTGGCTTTGAGAAAATATAGATTTATGGTAAAATAACCTTATTAAAGACAAGAATGACTTGCAGAGTAAACATTGATTAAAATGCAGAATTTCACAAAATAACACGAAAATCAGAGGTGTCATATCTGAACACAGGGAACTTCTCTTGAGACTTTTAAAAACGTCACTTGTAATTTATATCTCTTCATATCACAAAAGACTGATAAAATATAAGAAATCTATAGCACAAAAATTATACAGACCATACAGACTAAATATCTCATTTCATTCATATTCTATATAAAAGTCATATATGTTCAATAAATAAGAATTATTTCAAATCAATTTTCTGAACATATCCATCCTTGCTTTACCAAGTAGTAACCTAATGCTATATCCTATGACAAAAAGACGAACACAAATCACAGTTGTGTCATAAACCATATCTGGTAACAAAACAATTCCCCAGACAGTTTTTTCTACCCACCTACATCAGTAAGTATTTCTCTATATATTCCTCCATCATGACAGACAATAAAGAGAAATTAGCTGTTCTACAAGGACTAATAGAGCAAGGATTACACATGAGACTAACCACATGGTGACATTCTGATATAACCCAAGGTATGAAAGTCTAAACAAGACATTTCTTATACATGTAATGTCATGACAACTCCTACTTCAAAATGTTTTCAGGGTAGATTATTCCTTTTGGAATTAGAAACAAATCTCAAAGAATGATACAATAAAATCAGAAACATGATGAACTTTTAATATTTATTAATTTTACATCTTGGTACTCCTACTATTTGTGTTAGATTTTTAACCCAATGCTCATCTGGCTTGTAAATAAAACATTCAAAATTTTTGAGAAAAAATGATGTGTGCTTGTTCTCAACCTGGAGACTGTTTTGAGTATTTTTCAGGTTGCTTGACTTTTATTATCACCACCAATAGAGTGAGGGTCATTTGTCTGTTTAAAAAAAGAAAGGAAAAACCCTCATCAGAGACTATGTCTGAGATATAAAGAATCTAGCACTAACAAGAGTGAAAGACTGGGAAACCACAGATAGTAAAGTGCAAGGTTTCCAGTTACTGATGCGGCCTGCTTGTTGGTGTCAGAAATGATAGGATATCTCACTCAAGGAACATTACCTCTGACTACCAAAAACAGGATGATAATCCCTTGCTGTGAGTGTCATAACTTGAATTTGAAATTGAATTTGATTTATCATGTCTCCTATCTGCACTCTTTTTGCTTTCTGTGGTTATTTACTACTGGTCCCAGGCCTGTAGCCAGGATGTCTCTGAGGGGTTTATCTGTAGCCATGACACTCTGACCTAAATAGGAAGAATCAGTCTGAATCTGACTTTGATAGCCTCTTTTATTGCTTCATTCTCATCCATACCTTTTACGACTTATGCCTTGTCTACTCATTAAAAATCATGGTTTTTAATATTATATTACAGCAACCTTTTTGAACCATATCTATTGGATTAAAAGACAAAATTGTTCATTGATTTTGACAAATTAACTGTTTAAAGACTTGGTCAAATATAGTACTTAGAAGACAGTATTAGGATTACAAACAGGTATAAAAACACAGAATTATTTATTAAATAATAGAATATTCAAAGCATCTCAATAAATCTTGTCCTACAATACTGTAAACCGTCAAGAGGGGATTTGTAAAAGATAGGACATTGAGTCAGTCTTGTAGAAGTAACATATTTACACCAAGTGCAAAAAGAACAGCTCAAGATATTTTAATCCTTAGACAGCGAATCCTAACTTATCTGCAGCGTTACTTAAAACTTATAATGGGCAGTTTCTTATGCAAGTCTGTGATGTTGCATGCCATGGACGGCTTCCTTTGTAAGATTGTGATACCACACGCCATCAACGGCTTCAACAAATCAGTTAATGATTAATGCATACCACATTACACATTTGACAAATAAAGGACCAAAAATCAATACTTAAATTGTCATCGTTGTCAAATCAACATTTTTTAATCTAGTCTGATGTTTGAGCATCGACCGTTGGACAACACTTGGTATGATTCCATGATCCTGACTTCCTTTCCAATACTAATCAATGATGTGCCAGCTGCTCCCCACTGTATATCACTCCTGTCATTTCTCGTTAGATAATTATGTAAAAGTAAGAGGATTAGATAGTGAAAGTTCAATTGAAATGTATCTTTTTTCCGATACATCTCTATTCTAAGGTTTTTTGTGTTAGAAAAAATTAGATAAATATAAGCAGCTTAAAATGAATAGAGAGGCAACATGCTAATCTAAAGTCTGAACTTTTTTAATCATGAATCTTGATTGCTATGTCGTGTAAGCTTCTTAAAGATCATATTGTTTTTGTTGAGTAAGTAAAAACCTCTTATATAAGACTATATTTTATATGTCACATGTTCAAACAATGTTTTCTGAAGTAAAGAAAAGTCGACTCTTTTAAAAATTTGATTACATTCTCTTGTTTCATCTGAGGTGTCATTGTATTACAGTGTGCAATTCCTCAAAAATCCTGTGATGTGAATTGCAAATTAAAACTAGATTATAAACAAAATATTCTTCAAGCAATGAAAACTTATATGAAAACAAAAGATAAATTATATCAGACATGCAAATCTACAACACATTAACCAGTAGTAACACAAGTGTGTGAAACAAGACACCAAATAGGGAAATAATAAACAACAGTATATATCTCACTAAACATCATCCTGCAAAAAATTGGAATAAAATTTCCCAAGACATTTCGCCAATATTATCAACTATATTATATGAGAAACTTCCCCCAAGGCATGTTGCCAATATTATTAGTTGTATTCTGATAAAAATGGTATCATGATCCCCCACGACAATTTTCATAATATTGCTGTTATTGTTGTAAATCCTTGGAGATTCAAGTTTCATTTTCTGAATCTGTACACTTCAAAACAGGAGCCACTTTGATTAAATCTATTGACAAGCAATCTCTTCACTCTTTTCCCGTCAATCTTCAATCTAGCGGGGGTTTATCAAATTGCAGTAATTTATGGTCTACATTGGGCACTAGTGTTGACCCACACATTCTTCAGACAAAGTATTCCATATATGAAGTATTTAAGTGAACAAAAGACCAAATGTTGACTTAATGTCTCAGTCAACATAGTTAACCATAACATAAATAGATAAAATTTGTTGAGTAAATAGCCTTCAATAATTGAAAACTTGAGAGATTAGCGTTAGGATCATATTGCTACGAAGGTCTCAAGAGTTTGGTCCCCTGCTTTGATCCATTTTTCATTTGTGTTTGTATGGTACAATTGAAAATAACTTGGCTGCTAGCATGACAAAAATGATTTACTCAGTGTAAAAGCCTGCCATGATTTGATGGTTAAGACTCTTATGTCTTGTGTAAATAGCCTAGGTTCCGTTACATTCCAGTACATAGTAAATCTGCTTAGCACTGCCTATGAGTGTTTACTAGAGAAAAGAAAATAGCTTACAAATTGACGATGGCATATTGAGACAAAATCCGACTATCTGTGCTTTATCTCCACAACTTCCATAACTATACAGTATATCAATATTAGTACAGTTGTTTGAACTAAAAGATGTCATCTTGAGAACCAAAATATCTCCCTGAAGGGTTGAGATATCGATCAAAATATTGACGAATTCCCTTAATACAAATATAAATTATGAATTGAATATAAAAGATTACGTTGAAACTAAGGCTAGTGCTCTCGAAGCTTCAGTAATACCACTTGATAATTTAAACACTTCAACTGTATAGGAATATTGTGTGATGTGTTTGTCTCTTAAGTAAATATTTGCAAGAAGATTTTTATTAAGACATAAATCGATAAGATCTTGAAATTCTTTAGTTATCAATATGCAAACAGATTTAGGAACAATCCAATATTTTGACAAGAATTTAACATTTAGAAGATTATACAAGTGGGTTTCGAAAGCATTCATTGTCTTCAGTAATATTCAATTGCAATTAAATAGGAAACCAAATTAACAGTGCGAATCCTTCAAGTTAATGGAAACTTTAGTCTATAATTATGTCTACTTCTGGAAGAACTCAATTATCTTGAAAGTTTTTTTTGTTTCCTTGCACAATCTAATTTTCATGAAATATAAAGTTCTGTCTATTTGAGGAAACATTGTTTAAAACAAATTGCTCTTAACAAATCTCTTGAAATATGCTATTATAAATTATTTCCTTTATCGGGGAATATGACAAAATACCAAGAGACTTGATAATAATTCATCCTCTTTGTTTAGGAATAAAATTTGCATTTCTTCAATATGACCAAATATTGTCAATGATAACCAGATAACAGAACTACTTGTTTGGATTTTGTAGAATCCAACTACAGTAGAACTTGTGTGGATTCTGATAATTCCACATGATACTTTGAATTACAGAAATACTTGTGTGGATTCTTTCAGAATCCACATTATGTGACAGAATCCACACAATGACATAGAAGTACTTGTGTTGATGCGTGGGAATCCACATGACAATCAGATTACAGAAATACTTAAGTAGATTCAGAGATCTCCACATGCAAATTAGATTACAGAAGTACTTGTGTGGATCTGGTGGAATCCATGCACATGAAAATTAGATTGCAGAATACTATTGTGGATCCTGTGAATTCCACATATTAGTTGGAATTCAGAATTACTTGTGTGTATTCTGAACTTTCCACATGACAATCAGATTACAGAAGTACTTTTGTGGATTCTGTGCATTCCACATGACAATCAGATTGCAGAAGTACTTGTGTGGATCCTGTGAATTCCACATATTAGTCGGATTTTAGAATTACTTGTGTGGATTCTGAGCTTTCCACATGACAATCAGATTGCAATAGTACTTTTGTGGATTCTTTGCACTCATTCTGTGATGAAATCAGATTACGTAATATAGATACTATGAATAAGCGTTGATTCTTGAAAAAGAAACCATGAGCCCAGAGGGCGAATGGTTTGTTTTTCATGAATCAAAGCTTATCCATTGTATCTATAACTTAAACTATTGTGTTAATGTCTTTTCAAAATTAAAGCCTTTTCTTGATTAGAAGGTATTGTAAGTGAGTTTAAATAACCATGGTATCATGTTCAACGATGCATTACTAAATATAAGATCACAAGTAACTGGTTAAAAAAATACAAATATAACACAACACGTCTGCCTTTAAATTATTAGGCATCTGAATATTATCTGTGTTTACAAAATAAGACATATTCGAACTTATTTCTAATAAAATTGAGAATGGAAATGGGGAATGTGTCAAAGAGACAACCTGACCAAAGAGCATATATAAAGTATAAGTATGTTACCGAAATTTCTAGCAAGAAGCCTAATTCTAGGCACATCACGATTTACTCGCATAGGAATTTGCGAATAAACATTTGTAAAATTATGTAGTAAAACAGATGAAATCTTACTATATATATAAAACAAAAATGGACAAATTGAATGTAATCATTTTCGTTTCAAATATGTGAAATAGCTAATAATAATCCAAAAATAAACGGTGAAACTCGCTATTATTACAAAAATATCCACAATTACATACAAAATAAGAATAAAACAGAAAAACTAAAAAATAGGGACAACAAAGAGAATACAGGGGTTCGAACCTAAACCGACAAGTCCCTACATTTAAAACTTGACTCTTTAACTCATTGGTCTTAACTATGCTAACCTCGCGGCTACCAACTTATACTATACGATTGCCTATAATGTATATATAAAGGTAAAGCCCTGTGTGTCAGTTGTATGTCATATGTTCATTTATATATATAAAATAGACATTTAAATTGTAACCAATTGGTAGCCGAGAGGTTTCGTCGATATGTTGATGTCAGTCACACATAACAGATTTCAAGGACGGGTTCTATTCCCAGTGAAGGCATATAAAAATTACAAAAATTAAAAGGTAATTTTTAAAATTAATTCCATTAGTGAACAGAAATCAGTAAATTAGCTAATTCAAATTTAATGAAATTAGGCACACAAAGGAAACAATTGAATATAATTTGGTGAATCCATTTCAGCGACAGATTCAGAAAGCGTTGATTCTAGAAAAAGAATCCACGGTAAATGAATAGGCTGACGTCACAACAATGATTTAAAGAAATATGAATATGAATCCTTAAACTAAAACTTCCTACAATATTTTGCTGCAGCTTTAAATATGGATGGGTCAGAAATAAATAGTTCACTTCTGCATTTTGAGAAAAATATTAAAGCTAAAACCCAGTACAATCAAAGCATACAGATTATCATGACCTTAATTGTAGTTGTTAATGAATGATGATATTTTATGTCCAGCGGCAAATTAAATGCACATTCAGGACGAGAACATGTTAATGTGATATGAATATGAACACTGTTTTTGTACTAGACCTACAGGCTGAGCTAGATTTTTAATGTGCTGGTTTACAAGGTACCAGTCAGCAGGAAAGCATGTCACCCTACCAAGACACATTATTCTGACCAGTCTTAGCTCTAATTCCTAAATCCTACATGCTTAGGGAAGAAGCAGCAAGTCTATACTTTGACCCAGCCAGGGATGGACACCCGACCTACCGCACTCAAGACGAGCACACTACCACAAGAATACCAAGGTGGTGTGTTAATATGGATGTTCTGTTTTTTTTTTTTTTTGTCATTTTAGTCATGTGATTATGTCATCAGGTTAGGCAAATTTGGGATGAACAACAGGTAGTCTGCACTTAATATCATTTCATGGGTAATGCCATTTGACCATAGGTTTTCAAAAGATTGAAGGGTCAAAATACCGGTAGAAAAGACTGGTCAAATGTTTAAAATGGAAATCTGTTAAAATAGTTTCATTCCCTTAATTAGTCTGTGAGAAAGAATAGGCAGATGCATAACTTGTTACAAATATTTCAACCACCACATTATAACAGCCACTACTCCTGCATTACATACCTTTCTGTGATAAAAGTTTAAGTTCAAAACTGACAAAAACAAAGGTTCTTTTAATTAAAAAAAGAAAACAGTAAGATCTATGTACAATTTTAAGAAAATAAAGCAAAACATCAACCTACAGTTCAGCATAAAGAAAATATTGGAAATAATATGCCGAACAACAACAGTTGTCAAAACCTTACATTCTAACTAACCATAAGACTTGTATTAACTGCTGATCAGATTTCAACTAAAGGAAATACACCACTAATTCATGGCCCCATTGCTTTCTATGTTAAATTCATCAATTTCAAGCAGGCACAGCTCTTTTGTTTTAAGTTCAAATAAAGTGACAATCATTGCATGTCAAAGCAACACTTTAATGTGCCTTGTACTGAAAAAATCAACATACCTTTAATGGCATATAAGAAAGAACTGGTTCCCGGAACTTTGGATGTACCAAAACAGGTACTCCAGATCTGACAAACAGGCAAAATGTACCCTCTTTTTAAAATTTCATGCAATTTTTTATTATTCAAAATTATAAGTCAAAAAGTGTTCTACAATGATCACCAGTCATTCAGCTTTCATTTGATACCAAAATTACCTAATTATTCTACATATTTTGAAAGTTACACCCATGCGTAGGAACTATTTTGTGTTAAATATGCACTACTTTCTGGTATGTGCTTTCTGGCCGGGCCCGAATTAGTGGTGTTACACCTAAAAAGTGGAAAATCAGTATGATAGACTGAGTTGTCCTCCCTTGAGGATATATAATAGGCATACTGACACATGTATTTCAAAAATGAACAGGATAAGACTCTACCATGGATAATAACCCACTCATAACTGCATATGTTTTAAATGTCAATTTCAATACAATGACCACTTACCAATTATGTACTAAAAATAGATAACATACTTGAAATTGAAGTCTATTATCTTTCAACAATCAAACATTTTACTGAGTTTGATGAAGCTTGATTGTAAACTCAATCTCTATGTGCAATTATTTCCTTTTATTCTCCTTTAAATGACCATGACCTTTGACCTCAAAATGAACAATCTTCATCCTTTGAAAAATACAATTTTAAACCCTGATATTTTTATTACCAGGTATATTTCAGTAAATCATATCCAAATGTTCTGACTGCAAAAATGAAGCAAGCATTTAAAAAAACTGAAACAGCATGCTTAATGTCATAGAGACCTATGCCAGAAAGCTAGCTCATGTCATTCAAAAACTAGAAGTATGTAAGTTGGTCTATAGATAACATCAATACAGGAAGAACATTTAGGGATGCTGTTCACTTATACTCCTTAAAAACAAATGGTATGTCTGATCCCACTCAACCTTAATCCCGCTCACATAATTTTTCACCTAAAGATAACTATTTTCACAACGTCATACAGTGACAAACACTTTTATTATTTCCTGTAAAAAGGAAGGAAGATGAGAGACTTTTTTTTATCTATCTTAAACACATGTATTGATTATTAAGTATGGAAAGTTCCGCTCTCATTTTAATCCCAATTTAAATGTACTGTTCATATAAAGTGTTCTAAGAATTGAACAATATCTGTCCAAACATGCAAATACCAGTTACAACACACTACATTTAATTGTGTGAAATATCTCATTAAATATGAGAAAAAAGGAGTTAATGGCTAAATTGGGTCACTCTATCGAAAAATATTATTAATGAAGAACGTAAGCCAACATTTTTTCAGGATATCAGTTGTCTAACATATTATCATTTAATACTGAAGAATTTAACCAATGAAGTTGAAATAGTATATTGTTCATAAATAACTGTTACCCTGTCGACCAGTAGTATATTGTTCATAAATAACTGTTACCCTGTCGACCCACCCATTTAGTCTCAGTTTAGAGATCATGTGATTCCCTTGCTTTTTCTCTTAGTTTGAGTTTTCAAAGAGGATTTACAAGTTTTTAAATAAGAGTAAACTACTGTTGCCACTTATTATACAGAAATATACATAGCCTTAATTGTAAGCCATTTCAGACAGGGAAGCGCCTAGCACGCCCTTAACCCACCAAAAAACAAAAAAAATGTTTTTTAAAGGTAAAATTACAACATCAAAAAATTTATTCTCAGGAGCTACTTTTGCCAATTATTAAACAGAATTATACATATCCTTAATCGTAAGCCGTTTCAGACAGGGAAGTGCTTAGCATGCCCCCAACCACCCAAAAACGGGTCTGCACCTGTAAATATGGAAATATTGTTTTCTGCCTGGTTGCTATTACTGGTAGATATATCAAAATCAATAATTCCGATTAAAACTTAATTATACATGCATAAAAAGCAAATCAATTTTTGTAGTATAATGAATAAATAAAACCTGGAAATGTTCTGTTCTTTTATAGAATTTTAACATTGAAATTGGATAAGAATGCACAATTTTCCAAATAACATTATTTTTTCCAATTATACTGAGTGATTGACAGTTTTTAAAGATTTATAATTAATAAGAAATGCTGAGAACATATGACAAAGATTATTTCAAAACATTAAAGCCATTTGAACTTTTCAAGTATCGCAATTCCTGCTAATCAAGTGTCCGTTATCATACAGAAACAAATACACTTCAAATCGTACAGGTTTAACCATGCAAAAATAGCATACGGATATGGAAACTAAAATATATGTAATTTCCAACCAGTCTTATTGTCATCATAAAAAAATAGTTTTAAAGGCACCTGACATGAAGTGTTTAATGAGTACGGCTTGTTTCAATATTTATATTACGATACTCATGTGACACTCAAGCACAAAAATAGATTTGCCGATTATCAATAACTACTTGACCAGAAATGTGTTATAAAGATATCTTCAGTCAATATTGTCTATTGATAAATTACTTGAGACTATCTTTGTGTCAATAACAGGGTATGACTGTAAGGTATACATCAACTCCAAGTGTTTGTCACGTTTCTCCGGCCTCGGACTTCAGAGTACAGGACAAAGTAAAGTAGTCACATGCAAGCTAAATGTAAATAAAACCTGCATCACTGTGTAAAGTCCTCATTGGTTTGCTTAATTAAAGATAATCTCTAAACAAAACAAATATCTTGTTTATTGATTGGATATTTTGACGCCTGAATATTCAGGAAATAAATAAAATATCACATATTTACCAAAATTAAAATAAAGCATTTTTAAGTGCTTTTTATTGGTTCTTACACTCTCATGTCTAGCTACAAATGGACAAATAAATAAAGGGCACCTGTTTGACAAGGTCTTCATTGCTTCAATATTTCATTGTTTGCATTATTACTCAATTAAAATAGAACATGCTTTAACAAGATATACCCAATATCAAGCAGGTAAAACTACTTTTACCAGGAAGTTTACAAAGTTATCATGTGACTCCTTGCTGAAAGTTTGTAAAAACATCCATGATGAAGGACGGCAATAAAAGTACTGTTCTCTGGTGGTTTTATATCAAAATTTTTTTGTATTGCTATTGTGTTGTATTGTACAAAAGGACAGTAGTGGTGAATATGATTATGTATTCCTAAGAAACAAATCTAAACATGCAACTTAATCAAATTCACTGAACCTTGAAATGTAGGTCACAGTTATTAAAATCTTAGTGAACAGCATTGCACTATACAAAAAGACAGTAAAAATTAGATACATGTATTATAAAAGACTTCTGATATATTGACATAAACACAAATATTAAGGGGTATGGAAGACAGACAATGTTGAAATCTATATGCCATGCTGTTTGGCCCAAATAGGCAGGGGGGAAAATAGACTAGGATAATGGTCAGATTTGCAGTATCAGATACTGATGAATGGTGGTTTCTAGGTTTCACATAATGGCAAATCTCATTTACATGGTTTTTCAATTATTGGTACATCAAAGTAAAGTGGATATATTCAAACCATAAAAACCAATTTGTTTTAGATTGCATATATCAGTTTTTAATAATTTGTGTGTAAAACCAATAAATTAAACCTTAAACTAATCAATATGTATAATTGTTAGAGCTATATCCATGGTCTTATATTATTTGGATTTTTAACAATGCTGTTTGATATTTAACTAGCTGTTTTCATTTAATAATATTTGATTAACAATTTTATATTTAATGATAATTTGTTTTTCGTTGTGGATCATATATTTTTAAAAGCAGACAAATAGACTGGTTTATTGACACCAAGCAATTAATTACTGCTGTCTCTTTAAAATATTTGAATAAATGCAGTTGAAAGTAGAATATAGATCTTGGGGATCCAATGATAAATACTCACTCCTACAACCATACAACCTCTATTACTGAAGAATTCCAAATCTTACCAAATTCATTGGAACTCTATTGCAGAAAACATATCACTACTTATAAACTTTTGCACATCAGCAATATTACAAATCTCTATGTTCAATTTCAGACACATCAGGTTTAAAAATGTTTAATTCATGTGTCTCTTAAAATATACATTTATTATTCGTTAACCATTGTTTGAAAAAGCTTAACTCTTCTGGGACACTATGTGTCTCTTTAAAAATGCATTTATTATTTTTTTTATCATTGTAAGCAAAAACTTCCTGCTTCTAGGAGTTCAAGGTCAATCTAGTCATAATGTTTGATTGTTTGGTTTCTTGGTAGTTCACAGTTTTTGCATACAGTTTGACAATGTAAAGAGATTCATCATTTACAACAAACTATTGTTTTCTTTATATCTAGAAGTGTTGGAAAAAACTTTATGCTACTCAATTTTTGTAAATTTGTAAGCCATATTTATTGATAGTTGCACAGACTTATAAAAGTTTGCCTAACACAATGATCTCAATTAATGTTTAAAAATGTATATCAATCATACAACACACTTGATACTGTCTATATAAGCAGAAACGAAAATCAAAACAAGCTTTTCATATAACCCTAATCCACCTCTTGTGCTGTTTTCGTTTTCAAAAAGTACCCTGCAGTTAAACATTTACTCTGAAAGGCAAATTATTGGCCTATTATAATCAATGAATTTATACTTAAAATATAAATCTTCCAAAGAATTAACATACTTTAATTGGAATAAATCAGTTTATAAATTCTTAAAAAGAGTCATATCATGTAATACCAAGTCCCCTCCTTGAAGTCATACTGGTTGGCCAATCAGCATTCAAATCATTATTTTATGTTAATAATCCAAGAACATTCTTGTCAAATGCAATTTCAAATACTATAATAGTTCTTAAAAAATTTCTGCAAATTTTCCCAGGTTAAAATGTAACACAAAGTCTCTTAATAACTGTCATATATGTTGACAAATCAGAACTTAAACTTACAATCCTCAAACCAGAATATTGATTTAGGTGATCCATATGATCAAAAACATTTAGTTATATATTGTCACAATTATTTGTCTTGACCTAAGTAAGAACCTTAAGTCGTAATTTGCCTTATATTACCTTAGCAATAACACAAAATTAGTACATAGGTTACAGCTTTTAGTCAATAACAATTTAAGTAAGTACCTTAGTCAGTACCTAATTAATATCATTTAGTCAGTTTCAAAAAACAACATTAAAGTTAGGAATTTTCTTGAAGTATTTGGTTTGAATTGGTGTAGCTTTTTCAAAAAGCTGACATTTTACATATTTCCCATGACAGCTATATTGGTTGACCAATCAGAAATAAAGAACTGTTTCTCTGTAATTGTTCGAGAAGGAGCCTTTTTCATATCTAGATAAAAAAGTGAAGAGCTTTCAGACGAAAGGAAAGGCAATGGACAACTTTTGGCAGGCGATATAAGTTTTTTTTTAGGGACTATATAATAAAATATATAAATAAACACTGTCAAACAGAAATAAAAAAAATTAATAAGTTGATTAAAATTAAAGACAAAAGAGCTGTGGATTATAGACTAACACAATATTACTTTCAATATTAATTTCCGCAATTAACTAGATATGAATGTTCTTGGATTATCAAATTACTACTATAACTTGATACAGGTTGCTAATTAAAACATTCATCAACAATCATTGGTATAGCATAGCTACCTACCCTTCAAAAACAAATACATGTACAGCTTTGAATAAAACGATACAAATAGAAAAAAAAAAACAAATGCGTAAAAAGGTATATAAGAGCCTGTACTGTTCACTGGGTTTGTCAACTTTAGCCTAATGAAACTTATTAAATATAAACACCATTTTCTGCAACAAAATCATGAAATTATTGTTAGTACATAATTCCCTTATGCACACACGATTGATTGAATGGTGATTTCTTTACACCTCATCAGCACAAAAAGACTATATTGTTGAGAGTACGACTAATTATTCCAACTTTGAAATCTTTGAAATAAATCATTAAAAATTGCATCAGGTTTCATATGACCAAGCTAAAGAAAACAATTCCTAATCAGGCAACGTTTTCATCTTTTTTTATAATAACCTTGCCTATATTCATTTTAGCCGTGCTGATATAATCCATACTTAGTTCAATTAAGTTTCAGAGTAAAAGATAAAAACTAAAAAATCACCATGGGTGCATAAGCACATATAAGATCTTCATAAGCAAAGTTGAGATTTGTAGAAGAGAGTTTTTTTTGTGTATAAGGTACTGTTTTCTGTTTTCTTTGGTGACAACAACTATAAAGTCTGCCTACAATTTATGTCAAATGATGGAAGAGTAAAAATTGCCCAAATTTCAGTCTGTTATTTGCTGCTGTGGCCTTGACCTGTGACCAAAGAGCCCTAAAAATCAAATGGGTTCTATTTCATCAAAGGCCGCCACCAACCAGATTGTCAAAATTTCCGTCAATATACAGTATTTGGATGGAGAGTTGTCTCATTGGCACTCACACCACATCTTCCTATATCTAGGTACTGTGTCAATAGGAATTTTGTTCTTTCCGAGAGACGTTTCCAAGCTAAGTTTGGTGAAGGTTAAACATAAGGCTAAAAAATATCATGTGGAAACCAAAATTTTGGTCTACCAATTTCTGCTGTGACCTTTACCTTTAACCTGTAAGCATTAAATATCCTTATCAGTGATAACTGTACACATAATGCTTTGTTTAATTTGAAAACATCTAAACTATTTTTTTTTAACTGGCAATAAAAAGAAATGCTTAACAGAAGGTTAACTGTAAAAATTAAACTTCTGCTCTATAACATATCCATTACAGAAAATATGAAATGGTTTGCATCAATTGAATGATATACAAAAAGAGACGAACAATGGAAGAAATGATTTCACCACTATTACTATGTCTTGGTCAGCATTAAGCAATCAATCAAAAAATAATAACCTAATGATTCCTTCTTAACCATCAGTATAAAAAGGTCACTTCTTGTTTATAGACATAACAAACTGTAGTTTAATCTGAGTAATAAAAGAGGAGGTGAGAAAGAATTTTTCCACTTTCAAACAATAACTGTGAGTTGATCTTGACATTTGTATAATTATCAAAAAGGTTTAAATGTTAATAACACGTCCATAGAAAAAGTGTTACTTAATATCTCAAAGTTAACATTTAAATTCTAAAAAACAACTGCAACTTCCACAGATTTACATGTTATTATTAGTGGAAATGTCAAACTTTTCATCACCAAAAATACTTTATTATAAAGTTCTTTTGTACTTGTACTATGATGTCAAAAATAGATGGATTTTTATTCCAGCACACCGGTCTACAGCTCATTTACTGTATTACCCAGCAGGCAATCAGTCTACCAGTTCATCTGTTGTATTACCCAGCAGGCAAAAGCAAAAGGAATAAGCCCTCTATACTAATATATATCAACACATATCTTAACACCTTCAGAACAGTAAATCTTTGATAAGGCAGTAAGGACATTTTTACACATCATTTTGTCAATTACAAGTGAAATTTTTTATGTCAATCTTACCACTCTCTGCATGGCAACTTTTTCATTTCCAGAGCTATGATTGGTCTGTGATGGTCCCACAAAAACACCCTGAGTTTCTTCATAAGTAAACTGTATTGTGTCCAGGTCAGACAGAAAATAACCAAATTGTCTGATACAACCAATTCTCAGAAAAGTCTACAATATCAAATAAAATTGAAAATTACTATTTTTTCCTTCGAAATCTATAAAAGAAAATTGTACATGTAGTGTGGTAAACAAAATACATTTTTAGTTGTTAGTACAATTTTTTTATTTGTGTTTCCAAATATCTTCTCAAACTTTTGAAAGTTGAAACCTTTTTGTCTAACATAAAACCTGAAATGTCTGGTCAAGAAAATATATAAGTGACTCTGTATCTTGTAAGTACTCAAATTAAAAAATTACTTATTTTTTCCTTACAAGAAATTGAGTTCTGTAAAATATTGGGTTATTGTTCTTTCCACTTCTATTGGACAAAGGGAAGTCACTCTAACAAATATTTCCAAATGTCCTAAAATTTTGCAAATACTAATTTACGGAAAATTATTATTTCCTTTACATTGATTAACACTTTCTCAGAGATAACAAAAACTGGATATTATAACCCATAATAATCTCACAGTATGACTACTTCTTGATAAGTAGTAATTACCAGGTTCTCTGCATATCAATATCATAAATTATCGGTCGTCCCACTATCTGTATCACTCTGTTCAGGTCTTAATAAAATGGCATATCACGGCTTTGTGACATCAAATACGTTGACCTGGCCTTAATAACTTTGACCCGGACATATCACCTACGTCATAATGAATGAACCAACGTTGATAAGTTTGACCTGAACTTATCAAGTCATCTTTGGTTTGCTGGTGAAACAAAGAAAACACTTGTTTCTATCATGCAAAATACGCAAATACAACCTGATAAATCGATTATCTGGTTGTCTGCATATATAAATATTGTAAAATATCAGCTGCTTGACACAATATGAAGCATTTTTGACCTCATTCCCTGCCCTCACTTGACAAAAAGCTTCATATTGTGACTCACAGCTGATATTTTACAAAATTAATATGCAGACAACCTGATAATAGGTACATATCAACTCGTGTAAGGAGTAGCTATTTATTAATAATATCTATATATATTTGATCATTTAGTTCTGTGCTGTATCTAAAACTAAAACAAAATCTTTTATTTTAAAGTGTTACTGGAGGCAGACTTAGTAAGTTTATGTCAACATTTTAAATGTTAAAACAAACATGACTTCCTTGATGATAAATTTCACTTTCATCATACACATATGATGTCCCAATGCTGTCTTACAAAATTGTATGAAAAACTGAGCAGAAGAAAAGGATGCAAATATATCAAACTAGGACCGTTTCATATATGAGTATAACAAAAAAGAAAATGGTGAAAATAAACCATTGGGAAGGCTATAAAGCTAATATACGTATATGGGTTTCATGGTGTCTTTTCCATAAAACAGAGTAAGTTAAACCAATTTAGTTAAGTTTAAAATCCTGAATCTCTCCTCTTGCTAAACTTCCCCTTTATAATTGAATAGATTGATTGATTGATTGTTAGCATTTAACACCACTTTCAGCACCCTTGGCTAATTCATGGCGGCTGTTTTAATTTATGGAAAGAGCCAGTGTGCCCAGAGAGATTCCACGACCTTTAGCAGGAATAGTTGAATAGAGTATTGAACTATTACAAAAGTAACAACTCACTTATCTGCTCGTTTTTGGCCCATCAGAGCCTTGTTAAGATTTTCATCAGCATCAAAGTCACAACATTCAGTAAGTTGCTGCCTTGGTGGTATATATCCAAAATCATATGCTCGTGCATACTTGTGAAGTCTGGAAGATGGAATGTTGCTGAATTGTGTTGTACTAAATTGAGAAATGATAGCTATACTACCTTACAATTGACTGAATCACAAGAAAGTTAATGAATGGAAAGAACTGCATACATCTGGATCTTTAAGTGATTAAACATTTTGACCTTTGAACTTTAAACACAGTGATCATACCTCCTGAACTTCATTCAGCTGTCCTCTCCTTTTCACCGAGAATTCTATGTTGTTATGAACCTCGGCTAGGGGAGAGAACTGACACAGACTAACATCCTCCATCAGAGGTATCACCTGTTTCCAATCAGATTCTTCTACCACTTTTAGAACTTCTTTTAAATCATCAATCCAACAATTATCTAAAATTATACATTAAACAAATATTATCTTTTTAGAATGTATTTAAAATTATTTTCATATTAAATATAAAATTGAATATGTATGTAGGTAAGTTTCAAGCTGCAAGTGATTTACAAATGATGTATGAATTGGAAATCAACACTACATGAGAATCATTTGTAGAGGGTCTTACAATCATCAATCCTCTGAAGTTTCAGATTTATTTTTTTAAATCTTGTCAATCAAAATCAATTTTCATTCAATCGCAAAAGAATGAGGAGTTTTTATGAAAAACCTTCTATGCAACAATTCCTTCCAATTTTGGTTAAAATTGGGCAAGTATTTTCAGAGAAGAAGATGGAAATGTGATTTTCCAGAGGGTTTTCAAGAATACTATGTGCCACCAAAACCATCAAGTGAATTTTTTATACAGTATATAGTCAAGTGCTCATGCTCCTCTCTCACATGAAAATGCTCATTCTCCTCTCCTACAAGAAAATGCTCCTTCTCCCCTTTTACAAGAAAATGCTCATGCTCCCCTCCTACAAGATAATGCTAATTCTCTGCTCCTACATGAAACTGCTAATTCTCCCCTCTTATAAGAACATGTTCATTCTCCCCTCCTACAAGAAAATGCTCATTCTCCCCTCCTACATAAAAATGCTCCTTTTCCCCTTTTACAAGAAAATGCTCCTTCTCCCCTCCTACAAGAAAATGCTCATTCTCCCCTCCTACATAAAAAATGCTCCTTCTCCCCTTTTACAAGAAAATGCTCATTCTCCCCTCCTACATAAAAATGCTCATTCTCCTTATAGGATTATTCTAGCATACCACTTACCATTATCAACCAAGAGGTTTTCTTTTGGTAAAATATTCAATAAAATTGATAATCTGTGCCACAGTGACTGGGAACTCTACAAAAGTCAATGATTAAAAACTGTTACAGAAAAAAACTTAAAATGTCTACTTATAAAACTGTCAACAAAAGAAATTGTCTAGATTGCATCTACTATTAAAATATGTATTATATGTTGACATTTTTGGGACTTTCATTGAAGTAAGATAAAAACATTAATTTTCATAACTTGGTTGTTTAATTGGAAAACAGGGCAGTTACAAAGTTGGAAAAGTTGTTATATTTGTAAAATGTGATTAAATTTTGTTCTGTCTTCATTTAAAAAAACATTTAACTAAACCCCAAAGTAAATCTAAATATCATTTCCAACATTTCTAGTCTCGAGATCAATTTCAGGTTCCAATCAAATCTTCTAAATTCTAAACATACATTATCTTTAAACTAAAAGTTAGGATCTTCCCCTACTTAATATGACTATCAAATCTTAAGACATCAATGTTTTATAGATTTTTTATTATTCTTTATATCATTTTCCCATTAAAGATAATCAATAAAAACTATCAGTTTTATTATTCTTTATATTATTTTCCCAATAAAGATTATCTGTAAGAAACTATCTACAACATGTCACAGAATAGACTAGATAACACAGTCATGACAGATTAAATCAATATGTAAATTACAAAACAATAGCTGTACATGATTCAAATACAAATATTTCAAAAATTAACATTATATAACACAGCTATCAATGAATGATAAGAATTGTTAAACATCATTATACTCCGAGAGTGTTGTGCATTGTTTTTCAGATCAATATTGACTGACATCATTGAATCTTTTGGTCAAATTGTTGTAGGATGAAAGATATGGAATGTGAGAATAGGAAGGAAAGCTGAATTAGATAAAACAGTCAAATCAAAATACCAAACCTAGGAATATTAACTGACTGAAATGAAGGTTATCAATTTGAACTTGCCTTTATCCATACTAACATTGGTTATAGTCTAAGTAGTTTGATACATAATTAACATGTATTTCTGTCAATTTGTTTAACAATTACGGTACTATGGCCTGTTGATACTTATATTTTGAATTGCACAAAACCATACATATGACACCTTTACACTAAATCCCTTGGAGGTTTACTAATTCACATTTAAGTCTGGGAAAACATGGTTTATTTATTTGTTCAAATTAGGCTTTGAACTAGCACTTAGTTACTGTGAGTATTCTTAGATCGGTACTTTATGCAAGTGTCCTTTGTCTTTGTTATTTGTTTTTTGTGCTTGGTACCAAACTGATGCATCAAGCCAGCACTGATTTTAACAATTTGTTCTTAAGTTGTGTTTTTACACACACCACTATCCAGATGAGAGCAAGAATAAGAGTTCTTACAACAATGTTTATCATCTCCATATTCTTAATATCTGTCTCAAGTCAGGAGCCTGATATCGAGTGGTGGTCATTAGATATAGAAAGATGTGGTGTGAGTGCCAATGAGACAACTCTCCATCCAAATAACAATTTATAAAAGTAAACCATTATAGGTCAATGTACGGCCTTCAACACGGAGCCTTGGCTCACACCGAACAACAAGCTATATTAGTTGCTACCTGCCAAACTTGTTTTTCACTTATTCTTTTTAGCATGTATAAGGCTGTTGGGTTTTTTTTAAAACTGTTTAACATTTTGTGATACCAAAACTTTAACAGCTTTCTATATGGTATGGGGATTTGCTCATTGTTGATGGCTATATTGGGGCTGTAGTTATTTATGTCCTTCTTCTTTGATCTCTGGTAAATAGTTGTCTCACTGGCAATCATACTGATATAACTCCTTTTTTATATAATGGTATCTTTGGTAAATAGTTGTCTCACTGGCAATCATACTGATATACCTCCTTTTTCATATAATGGTATCTCTGGTGAATAGTTGTCTCACTGGCAATCATACTGATATACCTCCTTTTTCATATAATGGTATCTCTTGTGAATAGTTGTCTCACTGGCAATCATACTGACATATCTATTTTTCATATAATGGTATCTCTGGTGAATAGTTGTCTCACTGGCAATCATACTGATATACCTCCTTTTTCATATAATGGTATCTCTTGTGAATAGTTGTCTCACTGGCAATCATACTGACATATCTACTTTTTCATATAATGTTATCTCTGGTGAATAGTTGTTTCACTGGCAATCATACTGACATATCTACTTTTTCATATAATAGTATCTCTGGTGAATAGTTGTCTCACTGGCAATCATACTGATATACCTCCTTTTTCATATAATGGTATCTCTGGTGAATAGTTGTCTCACTGGCAATCATACTGATATACCTCCTTTTTCATATAATGGTATCTCTGGTGAATAGTTGTCTCACTGGCAATCATACTGACATATCTACTTTTTCATATAATGGTATCTCTGGTGAATAGTTGTCTCACTGGCAATCATACTGACATATCTACTTTTTCATATAATGGTATCTCTGGTGAATAGTTGTCTCACTGGCAATCATACTGACATATCTACTTTTTCATATGATGGTATCTCTGGTAAATAGTTGTCTTACTGGAAATCATACTGATATACCTCCTTTTTCATATAATGGTATCTCTGGTGAATAGTTGTCTCACTGGCAATCATACTGACATATCTACTTTTTCATATAATGGTATCCCTGGTGAATAGTTGTCTCACTGGCAATCATACTGACATATCTCCTTTTTTATATAATGGTTTTTGTGGTGAATAGTTGTCTCACTGGCAATCATACTGACATATCTCCTTTTTCATATAATGGTATCTCTGGTAAATAGTTGCCTCACTGGCAATCATACTGACATATCTCCTTTTTCATATAATGGTATCTCTGGTGAATAGTTGTCTCACTGGCAATCATACTGACATATCTACTTTTTCATATAATGGTTGCATTAGAAGTGTTTCTGATTGTAAGTCACTGACCATAATTATTTTGTACCTTATAAATATTGATAATGATCTCATTATGAAGGTGTTATAATAATTCATTTACTGCAAATTCTGAATTAATGTGTGAATTCATCATTGTGAATCTTCAACAACAGACAATCATTAAAGACTAATTAATACAATTCCTGATTTTGCAGTAAAATATTATGAACAAAAATTAAACAGTGAGTATTGATTATTGCGATGTTCCTTCTCTAGCATTTTTTGCATAAAAAACCCAACATAACCATAATTCTTTCTGAATACTCAATAAATCAGATGGGGTCATCATATTAAAGTGTAACTGTTAATGGTATTGTAAGAAAAGAAACTGAAGAATTATGAATACATCATTCTGAGGATCACTGTTATAGCATTAAGGCATTTTTATTTTGGTTTTATGTAGATTTGAGAAAGTTTATATTCTTTCTTTAAGATTAAACAATCAAATCTATGGAATATTAATGTCTTTTATGAAAATAAATTTTGTGGTTTATGTAATCATGAAATCCCCCAATATAGATTGCCAATGAAAAATTTAATATTTTCTTAACATGCTTCTTTCCAATATTATGCTCTAAATTTACACAGAAAAAACATTGAATATGTTTTCTGCTAGAACAGATGTCGGGAATATACAAATACATTTGCATAAAAAAATAAAAAAAATAACAACTTTTCACTCAGCATGACTAGATAACTATTATTCATATAGATTTTTTATTTTTAGTTTTTATCTGTAAAAGACATCAATTCATTTCCGGCTTAGGTCACCTGAAAATTTGAACAAGTTTTTTTTATCAATAAAGAAATTAAGCTTATGGATGATTTGTCGCTTCCTTTTTGTCACACCGATCACAGCACTTAGAAGCTGATAATTATGAAATAATAACGGCTTCTATTTTCAAATGATGTTTGATCACATTAATGTATTTACGCTACATTATGCCATGGAAACTTCATCAAGGTATATAAATGCATGAAAAAATAGTTATAAATGTTAAAATTTCAAGGTATAAATATATCTGATATTTAAAAGAAAGTCATCCTCATTTCCTTTAGAAAATTCTAACTATGATCTTTCAAGAAATAAAGCTTCCTGGAAAACACTTTGAAAAGCTTAGTTATGGCAATTTACACAGAAAGACAGGAAGGATATCCAATTACACTTTAAACCTGTGACTAAGTTCAAGAAGATATAGAAATATTGAATTTGGAATCTGAAAAGAAGTTGTTTGTTTTTTCATGATAATTAATACTTTACATAGTATCTACATTAATACGTTTACTTCTCATCTTGTTCCACTATGCTCAAAATATAATGATATTTTCAAAAATGGAACAATTAATACTAAGATCCTGTTAACACTTGGACATTTGATCGATTTTAGCTAGATCGGTTCACTTTAATCAATTTAAGTCCAATGTGAACACTTTGAATGGATCTTGAATCGATCTAAACTAAAACACCAAAAGAGGTAGTTCAGTTTGAATCGATCTAAAGTGAACAAATCTTACTTCACATGTAAACGCAGCAATCAATCTAAACAAGAACGATTGAATCAAAAATAATTTGTGAGTATGTATGACGGCAAAACTACACGTGCAATTTATTACAAAATGGATGACCAACATAAAAGGGCTGATACATGGACCCATGAGGAAATGGTCCTTTTGATCGAATTATAAGGAGATGAAAGGGTAGCATAATTTTTTTAAATCTGTGTCTTCTTTTCTTCTGTTGTTTGTATTTTCAGGAACTGCAGCATTTCACGATATTGTAACTTCCATGATATTGTAACTTCCATGCTAAAGTTTTTTGTTTGAAAATTAACAAAAACTGTAAGAACACCAGTATCAACATTTGAACTTGTAATTCAAGTGAAACAATAACTTCATCCATCATTTTTTTGTAAGCATGTGTATCAACACATTAAATTGATTTATTATTTCTATTTATACACAGTGTTTACATTTTCACAGGTTATTAGGTCAGATCGATTACATGTTTACTTGTTCTTGTGAACGCAGGGATTCAGATTAGACATCGATTCAAAAAATGCGTGTGTGAATGTGGTCTTAGTTAAATAATATCACTTTGTAATTTCAGCAGTATTTATCCTTATTTATCTGTGTTTACCTGTGATTAAATGTGCCCAGATGAAATGATGTTATGTGGAAATGAAACGATTGCTTAAAATTCATGTACAACTAACTTCTGTAAAGTGTATTTATTTTGTACTATTTCCATTCTGAATTCCAAGCATGGTTTAAATGGTTTTTAATTTCTAAGTCAATTTACTGTAATGCAACATTTAAATTCAATATGAATAAAAGGAGATAAGCAGAATACATTAAATCTCTGCAGTACGCAAATAAATGCCCCATCCTCAGACCTTGGCTTCATCAAGAATATAAATTTTCCCCATTATTTGAATTCTAAAATTTGGAATTTAATTGTTCATTTTTAGTATTTAGTTTTGGTCAGAAATGAAATGATAATAGCAGAAATTCCGACAAATAGGACAAGACAAATAAATTCAGAGGATGGTTGAACTCGTGTAACATGACCTCTACTGCACTTTTGGCTCTGATCATTCTGAATAATGACATCTCCAGAAATATGAAATAAATAAAGTAAAAGTAATATTTCCAAACATAGAATTGGTATCATTTGATGGATACCACTACTGGTTATATATTACTCCTAAGAGTATCAAGTGCCCAGATTCTCATGAAAGTAAGTGACAAAATATGAATTAGATATAGAAATAAACCAGATGTGTTTACAATACTGCTGCTGTTTGAGTATTATTTCCTCAAGATATCATTTCTCTAGTAGTCAATGTTAGTAAATACATTTTTCTAGTAGCTAAAGAGAAGTAACTCTTCCATTTTTTTGTTCTTGTATATTGGTTAGACATTTTACTCAAATGATTGCAGTGTACTCTTTTGTGGGCATCCGTTATAAATAATTTTCTTTTTGAATTTCATATTTCAAACCATGTCAGGGACAAAAACTTCCAAAATTTCATAAATGGAGACACCATTTCTTAGTTGATAGCACATGCATGATGTAAAACGTAAATACAGAGGGCAAAACTTTTTAAGAAACTTTTAAATACACGATTGTGAATGTTACTTAACACTCAAAAAAAGAACTTACACCATGTTAGGCGTTTACCGTAATTAAAGAATACATCATACATTTAGATGTTGATTTTGGCTATACCAACAATCATACTGGTTTAAACAACCTTATGGTGTTACAATTGTTACAGAGTCATCATAAGCAACACTCCTGAATGTTTTGTATTCAAATTCTACTGTCAAACATTTTTTATTTATATTCTTGAGTTATCATTTAATCTCCAACCACGTTCTTATCTTAAAAATCAGTTGTTATTGAATCCATATCATGATATAAGATGTCTTGAACAAGAACATAAAAGCGAGTATGTCTTTGTTTGTTTACTTTTTCATTGATGTATAATCCATAACTCCTTTACTCATGACTGTATTGTAGTATGAAATCTGTTTAAAATTTCTCTGTATTAAATTCTTTTAAACATTGAATAGCTATTGAATTTTAATTTTATTTCATCCAGCTTTTCACTTCTGAAATACCTTCATGCAAAATTATCAGGGGTATCTTCAACTGTTCTGACAACTCAATCATTTCTTTGTTCCTTATGAAAAATCTTTAATTATGTGTGTGTGCTAGTTTAGGTAAAGTCAAGTATTTCATTCCAATCAATAATATATTTTAAGACTTGGCTTTATTGTACAACATTTATACAATGCTTATAACCTTATGATAAGAAAAACTTTGAACCATACATCAGTAAAATTATGTTATATTTCTTTTCAACATATCTATCAATCAGGAGTAGTTTGTATAAAATTTTCTTCTTTTAAAAGGACTTGAATCCTTCTAAATATATATATATATATGTATAAATTCTTGTCATGCATTACAATACTACATATAATCGAAGTTTTAGCTGATATAATATAATATTGCACACAATGTCATGCAATGTATATGACACTCGTTATTAGACATAGATGAAAAACCCATGTTCAGTGGGTAAAATTAAAATTAAAAAGTATTGTTAAGCAAGGTGTGACTGCCCGGCAAATCTGATAATTGCTTACATGGTATAACTCAACATTAGAGAGAGAGTCTAGACAAAATAACCAATCATTCTTAATCTAGAATCTGAGTAATATGTTATGAAAGTTATCAACAGACAAACAGACGAATGAAGGGATTGACAAGGTCAAAGCAGTATACCACTCCATGCCATACATGAGGTTTTAACAATACAAAGATGATTTTTTACAGAAGTTTACCTGAGCACAAGTAGTGATAACACCAGTATTACATCTCATCCAGTCACTCATCACCTTGACAACAGGTAACAGTCCTTCCTGCTGTATGATATCTAGAGTGTACTGTAACTGACGATGTTCATCTTCTGACCTATAAGAAATTATTTTCTTTATAGAATAACATCATGTTAAACCTGTGGTATATGGACAACAAAGAATAACATCATGTTAAACCTGTGGTATATGGACAACAAATAATAACATCATGTTAAACCTGTGGTATATAGACAACAAATAATAACATCATGTTAATCCTGTGGTATACAACAAATAATAACATCATGTTAAACCTGTTATATGGACAATAAATAATAACATCATGTTAAACCTGTGGTACAACAAATAATAACATCATGTTAAACCTGTGGTATATGGACAACAAATAATAACATCATGTTAAACCTGTGGTATATGGACAACAAATAATAACATCATGTTAAACCTGTGGTATATGGACAACAAATAATAACATCATGTTAAACCTGTGGTATATGGACAACTATATGGACAACAAATAATAACATCATGTTAAACCTGTGGTATATGGACAACAAATAATAACATCATGTTAAACCTGTGGTATATGGACAACAAATAATAACATCATGTTAAACCTGTGGTATATGGACAACAAAGAATAACATCATGTTAAACCTGTGGTATATGGACAGCAAAGAATAACATCATGTTAAACCTGTGCTATATGGACAACAAATAATAACATCATGTTAAACCTGTGGTATATGGACAACACATAATAAGTAAAATAATACTTACATTAAAGTAGGAATTGAAAATTATATGACAAAATACACTAAAGAATTCATGTTTCAACATGACCTTTTAAGATATGACCTCAAGTGATTTGTATTTAACCCCAAAAAAAATGTTTGCTAAGGGTTTAGTAGAACTAGAAAGAACTAGGAAAGTATTGATATATTGGCATAGGGACTTGCATCAATGAGATACACATATTAACAACCAATCTATCAGTTTTAAGATGCAAAGTGTAAATTACTCCCCCATTATTTCCATCACTCCCGTATATTTTACTAAGGGCTGTTCCATCAAAACATACATTGGACCCAAAGAACGTACTTTGACATCTCATCTATGGGTGGGTGTTTTTGTTCAGTGAAATTGTAAGAGAATTTTTTAAAATATACTCTATAGATGGTTACTCATTTTCAAAGTGCCTTCCATGGGTACCATGTATGTTTTAATGGAACAGCCATGAGACATTGTATTGTTAGTAAAACAAACCTTTCTACTGACTCTGTTTCACTACTCTGTTCCTCTGCCTCTGTAGCAGATTGTTCTGTAAAATAATTCATTGGACATGTAGACCATTACTACTAATAGAGCAATCTCTACCACAATTTCATTATGATTCTCTAATCAACAGTGTTGAATACTGTTTAAGCAATGTTTTATTCATAACAATATGCACAAATATTTCTGCAGTAAACTTAAATTTTTGGACTTTCTCATATTTTTTCCTACAAGTAAGGCATAAATATACATTGTAACAAAATGTCTTATAAAATTCAGTATCAAGACCATGTCAGTTTGAGATTGTTGGCTTTCAGCACATGTAATTTATATAGTTATTGCCTCTGTGTGAGGTTGACATATGGTTAACAGTAAGTCAATCTGACAGAATTATACAGACTTAGGAACAAAGTCTAGGGATTGTATACTGTAAATTCAGAAAGTAACAATTGCATTTATTACGGGAAATCTCTGATGACTATTAAAAATGAGATTTTTTAATTAATGCCATTCCAGTCCATGTTAAAACAATTGTTGGATGGACACTTACTTTTCACAACCAATCCACTTAACAAATTCTGTCATGTATGGCTATTGAGGAACAGACCTTATTGTAAAAACTTTAACTGATAATTGGAGCATGAAAATAAGGTTAAGGATAGGTCTCAATGACAGACTGATATAAAAGTATTTGTAATATATAACACCATCACTGAGACAACAAGTTAAACTGTAGGTTATTGCTCACCAATGATACCCCAGCAATAGGTATTTGATAAACAGGAAGTTGATGAGTGATAAATATGAAAACAAAACACACGGTATGACATGCTAACATGGAGCTTGATTCAAAATTTCAGAAAGCCTTGATTCTCAGTTCCAGAGAAAAATGTGACAAACATTTTATGGGATGGATGAATGGACGGATAGTAACACAAACAGACGGACTGATCGAAATACAGACAGTGGAAGGACAACATACAATAAGTTGAGCTTATACATAAACACAAACCTGCATCTGTAGGCATAATACTAGCTTCAGTGTCTGTTTCTATCACAAAGTTAGCCATCTTGCTAGTTATCTCAGCTACATGGTGGGCTTCGGATGTGGAAGCAAATCCTACAAAAAGACAAGTTATTGTAATAATACACTGTGTGTCTACAAGGACTGCCTAGATAACTACTGAGGATTTTTTGTGGATTGAAAAAAAAATTGTGGTTTTGTGGATAATTGATTTCATGGTTCGCCAAAATCTGCATATAAACTTAATTAAATTTGTAATTCGTTGAATATTTAAATCATAGTTTACCAATACCCACAAAATCCACGAAAATTGGTATCCCAGGAATAACAAGCATGATGAAAAAAAGTGCGGAAAACTGATTATTTGAGTGAATTTTCTAAGTCCAAGGATCATAACTCTGCACAAAATCATCAGACCGGAACAAAATTCGAACTTGATCTGTAATTGTCATGATAAAACAATACACCAAATATCAAATCAATATCTTCAAACACGAAGAAAAAAAATGTGGAAAACTGATTTGTCGGACTAACGGATGGACAGACAGACAGACAGACAGACAGACAGACCAACAGACAGACAGACGGAAGACAGTGCAAACAGACAGACTTCCAGACAGACGGTCATATATTCGGACATTTGTATAATGTCCGTAAAAGTCCGGCTGGGCAAAGCATGAAACGGTCATCTACTTTTTAGTTTTCAAGGCTTTCTTAAGAGACGGTCATTTTAACATAATTCGCGATCTTTTTACCCAACCTTTTGCCTTAAACAGCCACATATTTCCGGTCATAAAAGTGACATGATCATTAAGTACTATCAAAACAACCCCTACTTTAATACCTTCTCATTTTAATCAAGGCTAATTAGTTGTCGAACAGCAGAAATTTACCTGTTCAGGTGACAGGTAAACTATTTTGAACCGGACATTGATCGGTCTATTCAAAGTTATTTTCTTACATTTCAGCGCTTTGCATCTAATTAATTTAGTCAAAAGATTTAAATTATCAGAAATACGTTTACAAATATGATTTGATGAAAAATGAAAATCACCATAACCACGTTGTTTGAACCAGAGACATGTCTCTGTTTGAACTAGTACATGTGCGCATGTGCACAGGTGTGAAATTTAATTATGCATCCTAATTTCTTCAAAAATGCTTAAATTGTCATTGATACCTCCATCTCACATTTATTTCGAATATTTTCTTGAAGAAATAACGTGAAAGAGCTACATCCACTCATTCATGCTTTGCAAACGTACACGGAATTTACGTATCCGTCTCTGGTCCATGTTTTACCATTGTCACGATAACATCCGGTATTAGATTTAAAAACGAAAGTAAAGTTTTTGACAACGTTATTTTGCACAAATAAAGAATCTAAGGCAGATATAAGTACGCTGATGTTGCACACTTCGAATGATGCACTGCCAATTTACGTCAGAACTTGAATTTGAATCAAAGAAAGTTTAATATCGTTTTTTTAATGTCAATCATTGGGATGGCCAACTTGGCAACTGATTACCATAATTGCCTTTTGGGTTATTTAGTCTTAAAGGATTAAAATCGGGATAATATATAAAATGTCCGGCTGGCTAAAAATAATTTTGGAAGCCCTGGTGCAAACCTAAAGTCCCCTTCAACTTTGTCCATAGGGGACTAATAAATAATGAACAGTATATGGATCTATTTAATAAAATTATAATTTCAGATATGTAAAAAATAAAATCTTGATTTTAAATCATGAACATGAACAATTAATGACCACTGCTCAAACTTTTACTTCTACTTTACTTTACTTATGAATATACAAACCTGGAGGAACAGATACTTGTTTTCTCCCTTGTATCACATCTTTGCATGTTTCATATTCCTCAATGTCTTTTTCAAATGAGGAATCTGCTAGTGAAGAAAATTTAAAATTCTGTCCCAGGAAACTCATTGAAGATGAAAATAATTCTGAAGAAAAATGAGCAAGATTATCACGGTCTACTGATTTTAGCCATGGGTTGACCTTAGAGCTAGCATCGGTTTTATATGAAGGTCGAGGAGATTTGCTGTCCGTATTCTGTGAGCTATCACTGGCATTACTTCTCTCCTCAATAGTCTGTAGTTTGTTTTTAACCAAGATTTTTCCTTCATTAGAAAGGCCAGGTTCTAGTTCTTGACTATCCATGAGATGATCAGACATGTCAGAGTCTGAATCATTGGTAAAAAATCCAACAAATTCTTCTTCCTCTTCAGATTCTTCTGACATGAAATCTTCAGGTAAGTCATCACCTCCTGAAATGTCAACAAAAACATCACTATATAATCATTTCAGCAAACAATTATTTGTCCTTAATGGATAAATGTAAACACAGAAAACACAGTAACTAGGTGAAATAAGATATTTTTTCAATCCCTTCAACCATAAGTTCTTATTCTAACAATTCTTTAAACTATATGATCTTGGTTTGATCTTTTAATTTGTTCTGTAATTTTCACAAGAAAATCAGGGCCTCAGTGCCTGAGTGGTCTAAGTACTTTATCTACTGTTCTTAACCTGTCAACACTGAGGTTCTGACTTTGGAACCAAGCATGTGGCAGGTCGACTCCAATCATAATCAACTAGGATTGTCATTTTTCCTGTCAAAGGTTGTGGATCTCTCCAGGCACTCTGGCTACCTCCATCACTAAAAACTGACTGCACACAATGTTGCCAATAGTGCTTAAAGTGGTGTTAAACACAAACAATCAATCACAAGTAAATTCTATTCAAACCTCAGGATGTTCTACTTGGAAGAATGTTCAATTCATTGACATATCTAATAAAAGGATGTGAGTCATTATACAAGCAATATGTGACTTGATTATCTACAATACTTTACAAAATCTAGTATTTGAAACTTTGCTATTCTAATGATGCAGGAAAATGCATTTCAACTTTATATAAACTGTTAACATAGAGATATGTCTTGCCTATTTGTTATTTTGATAATGCAAATGTTGAAATTAAAATAACAATACTTTAACATGTAAGTTATGCAAATATTCAAAGTCAATGAACCATGACTAAAGGTACAGGGCTAAACAATCTCCATGGAAATGAGACGTGCCAATGCTAATACAACTGCATACCAAATATCATTGACTTTTCATATGTCATTCTCTTTAAAGAAACCTAAACACAAACATTTACTTGTAAACTAAGCAAAAGTTTCAAAGTCAATAGACCATGACTGAAGGGCGGGCCAAATAATCTTCATGAAAATGAGATATGCCAATGTTTATAGAACTGCATACCAAATATCATTGACCTACCACTAGTGGTTCCCATAAACTGATACATGAAAATCTTGGCATTGCACAAGGTCATGTTTTCTCTGACTGTTTATGACGTCTTTACACTAAATCCATTGGATGTGTATGGATTGATAATTTAGTCTTAGATGCATGATTTTTTATTAGTTGTTAGTGGCTTTGAACTAGCTGTCAGATAACTGCAGTACTGCAGATCTGTTCCTAATGTCTTTTGTTGTTGGGATGTACAAGTACCCTGCCACGTCTACTTGTATTTTGTCCATCTGATGAGTTAAGCCTTTTCAACTGATTTTTATAGTTCGTTCTTATGTTGTACTGTTATATCACTGTCCCAGGTTAGGGGAGGTTGGGATCCCGCTAACATGTTTAACCCCGCCACATTATGTATGTATGTGCCTGTCCCAAGTCAGGAGCCTGTAATTCAGTGGTTGTCGTTTGTTTATGTGTTACATATTTGTTTTCGTTCATTTTTGTACATAAATAAGGCCGTTAGTTTTCTTGTTTGAATTGTTTTACATTGTCATTTCAGGGCCTTTTAAAGCTGACTATGCGGTATGGGCTTTGCTCATTGTTGAAGGCCGTACAGTGACCTATAGTTGTTAATTTCTGTGTCATTTGGTCTCTTGTGGACAGTTGTCTCATTGGCAATCATACCACATCTTCTTTTTATAAGCAACATTTTCAAAGCCAATAAACCATGACTGAAGAGGCGGGCCAAATAAACTCCATAGAAATGAGATATGCCAATGTTTATACAACTGCATACCAAATATCATTGACCAACAACTAGTGTTTCCCATAAGCTGACCTAATCACAAACTAATACATGAAAACTAAGCAAAATTCTCAAAGTCAATAGACCATAACTGAATGGGCTGGGCGATATAATCTCAATGGAAATGAGATATGCCAATGCTTATACAACTGCATACCAAATATCATTGACCTACCACTAGTGGTTCCCCATAAACTGACCTAATCACAAACTAATACATGAAAACTAAGCAAAGTTTCAAAGTCAATAAACCATTACTGAGGGGCGGGGCCAAATAATCTCCATGGTAATGAGATGTGCCGATGCTAATTCAACTGCATACCAAATATCATTGACCTACCACTAGTGGTTCACCATAAACAAGACCTTATCACAAAATAATACACTGTTGACGCCGACGCCTCCTGACACCGAAACAGCATACCTATGTCTCGCTTTTGACTTCGTCAAGGCGAGACAAAACTTAAACCAATGTTGATTGATTATTATTTGATTGACATCCATTGGTTAATAATTCATGAATATTCGGGTCAATTATCAAATCATTCAATCCCAGTGCATTGAGCAAAAAAACACATAAAATGCCAAAAATTGTGCAGAAATTGTAAAAAGAGTTAATATAAGTGCTTCGATTATTTAGTTATAAAACTTTTGTAATTTATTCTTTTTTGTACAGTGTTAGAAATGCCTAAAGAGAATATCAAATATGGAGAAGAAAAGTACCTGTTCTCGTTTCTTTTGATATCACATGCACTATTTCAGTCTCAAACAAACGAAAAAAAGGAAGGAAAACAAAATTTATCATTACTCATCAAGAGATATTTGTACATCGTTTATCATATACCTTCACTGAGATCAGACATATCAGAAAGATCAGAACTATCACTACTATCATTTCTTGCACGTCTACGTCTTCTTTTATAACTTTTTGGTCTTGACTGTCGAGATTTCTGAAAAGAATGTATAAAACAACATTTTGCTATGATAAAATGCTGTTAAGTAGCAGTCAAAAAGTAAAATTGATATCATATGTGCAGATCTAAACTGATTGTTTTCATTGTTTACATATAAAACCAATAAAGTATTTTTTCGCAATACAGTCGAACCTCTTTGTGTCAAACTCGGTTGTGTCCAAAACTCAGATGAGCCAAAGTAATTTCTCAGTCCAGGCAAAATTCCTGTGTGATCAATGCATAATTTCCTTTGATGAGTCGAACTCGGTTGATTCGAATATTTGGATAAGTTGACTAAATTTTATAGTCCAGTAGATGTTAAACTAATGTAAATTGACCCTGATGTCTCGAAGTTCGAAAGTAAGAATTTTCGAAAGATGCAGACCTAATGATAATTTTTCAAATCGGATGTAGTTCTTATTATTATGTACCTAATCACTTTCAAAAGAGTAAGCATACTTGTTTGTATAACAGTTAAAATGACATGTTTATGGTAACCGGTAATTAACACCTTTATTGATCATCCAATCGGAATGTTAGTGTGTTGAACATATTTCACCTGACATAAAAAACAAAACGAATTTAAATGAATCTTTAGAATTAAAATTCATTAATTACAATAAATAAAAGGATTAAGACAATAATGATAAATTTATAATAATTTAATGTAGACGACCTTATCAGAGACTGTTCAGAACTTGTTTCGTTTCTCGAGTGATTTCTTAATTTATAGTGACTGACCTTTGTAAATATTTGTGTATACTATTGTTTGTATTTGTGCATGATTTGTATCTGTATGTTTAATCATTACGAAGGACCATAAAATATGGAGATTGAATACACAATCATAAAGTGTAATATTGAAAAAAAGGCACAAAGTATCTAGTTTACACAAATCTCATACCGTATTTCATGCATTTCAAATTTATGATGACACACAATCGACCTCGGATAAGTCGAATACTTTGGTCCGGTCTCTTCGACTTCGACATAACGAGGTTCGACTGTATATGTTAATCTAAAACTAAATTTTACATATTATAGATTTTAAACAAAGTATTACTGGTACATACATATTTTTTTCTGATCAGTTCATTGAAAGTTATATTTGTTTATTCAGTACACATGGAACACGCTCGCACTGAGTGAAGGATGTTGCCAGGTCAATACAGACTTTCAAATTGGAATTATCTGCCAAGCATTCAGAGGTCCAACCCTGAACAGTTGGGGCAAAAATGGACACAATATTCAAGCTTGATACAGGTCTGAATTTGGATTGTAATTAAATGTTTGACACATTATAGGTTTCTGACACAGAATAAATGTAGTCAAAGAACTTGAAATTGGTTGTATGTTTTGAATTTATATTCATCTGAAGATTTCTTGCTGTTGTGCAATACTTAGTAAATCTGTTTTCAGACTATATCTGTTGTGCAATACTTAGTAAATCTGTTTTCAGATTATATACAAAGAATTAGCAAAATAAATTGTGACCCCAATTTTTTCTTTGGAAAATTGACAATTTCTTAAATCTTGAGGAAAAAAAAAAATCCCCAAAATTTTTTTTACCCCTCTTTAGAGGAAAAAATTGTCCTCTCAAAAAAATGTTTACCCCCTTCCCTTTTCAAAAAAATGATTTTGAAGAAATTTTCTTTTGTAAATGTGGTATAAATTAAGAGACATCCAAACACTTAAACACAAGTTATTGTTAGAAAACTAGAAAATGCTTGTTTTAGACGCTTTTGGCCCCTAATTCCTGAACGGTTTGTGCAATTACCCCAAAATGAATCCCAACCTTCTACTTGTGTTACTGAACCTTGTGGTACAATTTCAGAGCAATCAAAATACTTATACACAGTTATTGTCCTGAAACTGGAAAACTGCTTGTTTTAGCCCTTTTGGCCCCTAATTCCTAAACGGTTGGGACCATCACCCCAAAAACAATCCAAACCTTCCTTTAGTGGTATTGAACTGTTTGTATAAATTCATAGAGATCAATACACTTAAACTAAAGTTATTGTCCGAAACCAAAGGTCTTTGGACAACGCCAACGACGACGACGGCATGATACCAATATACGACCAAATTTTTGCGGTCGATAAAAAGTCTGGCTCAACATGTCAGTTTAGTCTAAAGCAGGGTATATTCATATCTCATTAAATAGTAAGCACATAAAAAGTTTGGCTCAACATGTCAGTCTAGTCTAAAGCAGGGTACATTCATATCTCGTTATCATGTAATGGTTTTGAATATTCATGTTATATTTGCCATTGAAGGTTAGGCATCCATCAATCCAAATACAACACAATTTTTTGAAATATCAGAAACATACCTTTTCTGAGAGATCTTTATTGTCATCTGTGTCTTGTTGACTTAATTCTACTTTATTTTCACCAGTTTTGTTAATATGTTGATCTGGTTCAGGGTCAGAGGTCAAACCATTACAAAGGTTATCGTCAGACATATCATCATCTGAAGAAGAAAAGGATAAAGTATTAAAAAAAAGATTAGACTTTCTCATCATGAAGAATAAGATAAAACATCAAATAAAAGATTCAACTTTCTTATCTAAAATTCAAAAGGAAACTTTCACATTTATATAATCTTTTCATAAACCACAGAAAAATCACAAATCATTTTCATTACACAATGGCTTTTTTTTCAGTGTCAAATGTTGGTCTAATGTACTTTGAAGAAAAGTTTTACTACAACAGGATTTTATGTTATAAGTTTATATCATTTTTGTATTATATTGACAGTTTGTCTCTTGTGCTGTGTGGAGGCCATATAAATTTTTTCTTATGGTTGAGGTGTAAAATCTCAAGTTTCTACAGTTATGACATATTTTCTTGACATGACATCTTTTATGTCTTCTTATTCACTTTTTCTCTTTCGATCTGTATGTAATGTAGTAAAATCAGCATACTTTGCCTTATTTATTTATTATTTCCAGCTTAGTTATATTTTAATGTATGTATTGTTCCTGTATTTTACAATAAGATTATCTTGATATTTATGACAATATTTATTTGAATTCTTTTCATAAAATGATCTGTATTTTTTATATTAATCCACATCTGTGGGCTTCAATGAGCAGATGTAGCCATATTTACATCGAGCAAAGTATTTTGCTCAAAACGATGTCAGGGGACACATTGAACTATGATCTTTTGCACAATGTTAAAAGCCTCATTATGGTTTTGAAATGAAGAACAGTAAAGAAAGGGCTAATTCTCTGCTATTGTATTTGACAAGTATGTGCAGTTACATCATGTCATGAATCTATAAATTATTTCTTAATCCATTCTTCTGTTTACATTTCAATCAAGCATTTTAAAAGGATTGCATACACTCATGGCATTAAATGGGTTAACATTTTGACATTTTTCTCTAACTAGTACCATCCTCTTAAGACTTCATCAAATATTGGTATAGCATATAACATCTTCCTCTTGTTAATACACTAAGATGCTTTTATAAGGAAGTGGTGTAAACAAAACATTCAGTACCTTCCTGTTCTTCAATGTGACCAAGTATTTTATTTGGGTTTTCCTTGTCATATAGGGATGCCTGGAGTCTGATCACCACATGGTTAAGGATGTGTGAAAATAAAGCTAAAAGGAAAGCTGTTGCTGCAGTAGTCTGTCCTGAACCTACAGTTTAAAGAAAAATTAACTCATTTATCATTTAAAATAAAATTCATTAAACTAATTTCATATCTTGATCTATTGACATTTCTTTTAACTTTTTCTAATCAAACATTGATGTTATGGTTACAAACATAAATAGTTTAAATTTGTTCAATCTAAGTTGAAGACTCAATACCAAAGGACTATCTAAATAGACTATTTTCATATAACCGACTTTAAACTCCATATTTATATTTTTTCTCGACAGGTATGTACCCTCTCTGTGGTAGGACATCCTGGTACTCGGTAAAGTAAGAGCAACCTAAAGAAGTAAAATCAAACTTACGACTGGTACAATTTAGGGGGGAAATTAACTGTTTTATGCTTTCTATACACGACAAAAAATTTCAGAAAACAGTAAACTTTCCCCCCAAATTGCACTGATTATATGTTAGATTTTACTTCTTTTGGTCGCTCCTACTTGACCGAGTAACAGGATGTCCTACCACACAATAGGTAACCTGTCGAAATATTATAAAATCCGAGTCAAAAAATGGTAATATGAAAATAGTGTATTTGTCTAAAGGATATTTTATTGGATATTTTTATACAATCAAAAGGTTAAGGTCAAAGCAATTTATTTTAATGAGTCTATGTTCATACTACTTTTATTCAAGTTAATTTCTACAGTTCTAATGTAGATATATTTTTCAGTAACAAACCTTTTAGCTGAAGAAGATATACGGTAGACATACAAATAATGACTATTTTAAATACAATGTCATCATCCATGAAATATGTATTCTCCTCCCTCTTGTCATCCTCTGTATTCACCTCATAAAACATACATAGATTAAATTTCTGTAGAGTAGACTGGCACTTTTCTTGTAAATCAGCTGGTTTCATTCTATAATATAAAAATATTTCCACTTTTCTTGTACATTTACTGGTTTAGTTCTTAAATATAAAACAGAGTACACAGTAAAATGGAATATTTTTATGAGGGGTTTATTATTTCTTATTTCAATATTAAGATAAAATTATGGAAGTAGTTCCTCGAATACATTTGACTATTCATCTGTGCTTTGCATCTACCTATAAAATACAGGAAAATAAGAACCGATACTATTTCAAAATCAATAAACTTACTCTTTGCCTGTAGCATGAAATGCACCAATCAGCTGTAGAAACTGGATTAGAAACATCTTAGTGTCATGTACTCTGTAATGAAAAAAAATTATAGTAGTTTTAAATTATCAAAGGTATGAACTATTAAAGATATAAATCCAGAAGATTAATAAGTTCTTATACAAGTTATATCATAAATTAGAGATCTCAAAAACTATAGTAAATTATGTATTTTTACTAAGAGTGTACAGCAGAACAAGGACAAAGGATGTACAATTTTCTTCTTTCTGTGGAAGATATTCAATCTCCAGTTTTTTAGACATGAAAGCGCATATGTCTTTCCTGATAATTCAGTTTTATACAAGTAAGAACTGCTGTCATAGAAAATTCACAATAAGTCATCTATTACAGTGTCTGATTGGACCCAGAGTTCTCGAAATCATTTTTCACCTGGTGGTCCTTGCAGAAAATCTGCAGGTCCTCACTATCATTTCCATTGCAAATTACCAAAATTGTGTTGGTCCTTCCCAAAATGTGGTGGTCAAATCCTAGGACCACCACATTTCGAGAACTCTGTGGACCATTACTCTAGTAACAGTTTAATTAACTCTTTTTGATCTAACAATTAATCTAATGGATCATCTACAGGTCATTTCAAAATGAAAACAACAATTTATAAAAGAATGGATTCTGTTTTATATAATATTTGGATAGCTCCCTTACTCAAACATAACTGAAACTACATATAGATTCATCCGTGGTAATATGCTGTCACAGATAGAACAATACAGTTTACCCTTAAAAAAATTTATGCTGAATCTAATTTTCCAAAGAAGAATTCCATGTTAGTTTCAGAATTACCTGCACACTGTTATGATAATGTCAGAAATCAGAAAAATAAAGACTATAACTGATCTTAAGGACTACCTTTGTACTTCAGGCGGAAGAGATAAATTAGGTTGTAATTCTACTAATCGTTTATTATTTTTCTCAAATAATCTCTGTAAGTTTCCATCTGCTCCTTCAAATGGTTTTTCACACACCAAACTAAAACAAAATGGCAGAAATTTAAATATACATTTTTTTAAAATAAAATCAATCTAATGCAAAGAATTCTGTATTGTATCCAGGGATGAGATTCTTTTCAACAGTCTGTATAGTAATTCAATTATCAACTTTTATGCAGTTGTTATTAGGCCATTTGAAATGCTATTTTGTTCATGAGTTATCAAATCCACAAGACAATTTACCATCTGATATAGTAATAAGCTGCTTCCACATTGTAATATCTTGATCCACTGAGTGTCCCTAACTGGTTATGTGGTGTTCCTATAAAAAAAAAGTTCAAAGCTTCACTTCACAAACATATCTAATGAGTCTTTTTATTTAAACTGGACAAAATTATTTACACATTAAAAGTATGATTACTTCAATATAGCAACTTAACATCATAGTAGGAACCCGTCCTTTTAGGTGGCCAAACTAATGTGAAAGGAGGACATTCAAATGATAATTTCCATAGAAAAATAAAGTATCCTTTCTGTATGGATCCAAACCAACCAAACATTTACTAGTTGATTTTCAAATTCTATGCTTATTCTCCTCTCTGTTATTCCTAATTTTAGAATCCACAATATGACTTTTCAGATAGTATTATCCATAAAATGCCTATAAAACTGTTACTAGATGTCATGAATAACATTAATTAATAAATCAAACTGTGAAAGAATAGCTAACTAATGCAATATTTTTCCTTAAATAAATTTTACAAATGTGGTACAGTGTAACCTACCTAATCCGACACCTGAATATTCCAACATCCTACTTTAACCGACACATTTTCATGGTCCCAAAACATGCATATCCTTGCAGAAAAAACCTGAGTATTCCGACACCCTGCTTAATCCGACATTTTTTTCTGGTCCCCCAGTGTGTCGGATTAGGCAAGTTACACTGTATATTATTATTATACATTTTTCAGATAACATACTGTATAAGTAACCTTTTTAGACATAAGTGACTGTGAAAATCTGTTGACAAAAGTTCACAAGTGACAAACAAATAATACTGTTTTATGATCTACACCTGCACAAAAATGCATGAAAAAATGTTTTAAAAATAAATAATAATAATAATAAAGCATTCATTTACTTTTTATCTTCAAAGGAGAAAGTTCAGTAAGGGCCATATTTGGCATGATTATTAAGTTCAATGTTTCAGGATAAAAAATGTTTTATGTTGATGAAAAGACATGTCAAGAGGTTAAATAGAACTATTCTTGTCAAAGTTTTATTTTGAAGCATTGATTTTTATATCCCAAATAGGTCAAAAATGGAGATTTTGCCAAATTTGACAATATTGTACTGATTTCAACCAAATTAAGGCCTAGGAAACATAGAGCTCAGGCGTCGACAAACTTAATATTTAAGTCCGATACGTAAAATGTCATAACAAAGATTGTGTTAAAAGAGCTTGTCTTTATGTTTCCTGTCCAAGAAATCAATTGAAATTTATCCGTTTTTACTGAATTTTCACGGAAAAATCAAAATGAGTGCTATTTGTGACGTCATGAAAAGAACACAAGTACTTAAATTCTAAACAAAAAGACATATTTTCAATCTAGTCATTGTATTACCTATGATGTTGATATTGGTAATTTAATCTTAATTTTGAATTTTAGCTAGACATAAGGGTCATTTTAGGGCCTTATCGAACCTACTCCTTTTGCATATCAAATGTAATTATGACTGTATCTTTATGACATACCATTTTCTGGACACAGGGCTATAGCCTGGTAGTAAAATCTTTCTGCTGACGACTTACTAAATCCCTTATCAAAATCCTGCTGGTATCTTGCTGAAATACATTAAGAAGGTAGATTATTTTTAAAGAGGTTTAATTCTTAAAATAGTCTGAAGTTATACCTCATTCAGTCATTCTTGTTGATGTCCTAGATGGAATTATCAGCATTTTCTGGTCAAATGTTATATATTTTCCAAATTTAAATTCCATTTTTATTTATCACATTATTTTTAGTGAAATATAACTGACATATCGGGAATCACATGACTTTTTCCCATTTACCTATATGTTAGCCATGGAGTGAAATTTTACTTGTAAAATTAAATTTGAACAGCATGTTGTCACAGAGAAAATCAAAGTATTTCACCACTAATAATTAACAATTTAACAAAACAAAGTAATATGTTTTTAAAGGAAAAACAGAGGAAGGACGCATTTTAGGTCAAGTCCACTGGTTAACATAATGTTGAAAATAACCTCAACTTGGGTGAGGGTTAAGAAAACTCCCCCTTAAAACACTATCAAAGATTATTAAAGTCCAGATTCAGATCAAGTATGACTAAGTCAGATATTCATAACCCCATATAACCCCAAATCAGACACATCATGGCTACAATAGCAATGCAAGTCTAATTAATCCTAAATATCAAAATAATATTCAATCCTAAATATAAAAATAACTATCAATCCTAAATATAATGATAATATTCAATCCTCAAATGAAAAATAATAAATTCTAAATATCAAAATAAAAATAAATGTCTGACATACAATGACAGCTCATTCTTTCAAAATATGATCTAGGGTTAATCATTCCATGTCATACTATAGTTAAGACTTACCAATATCTCCAAGACAGACCAAACACCTATGACATGCCATTACGGCCCAAGATTGAACTGATGGACCAAAGTCTCTCTTTTTTACACTGTTAGAAAGTCCCATTTTTCTCATTACTGAAACAAAAATAAAATGTAAGCATTGCATAAGGATTATCATTAAGAAATCTGACATAATTTCCTTAATAGTAACAGCAGCACAGGAAAGACAATTTCAATTATAAAACACAGTGGTATATATCCCTCCTTACTGTCATGGATAATGAATTTACACACTATTGTGATGCTTTTATTTGAAAGATGACCATCACAATTTAAGTAAATAAAGATTATAATTCTGGTCAGAAATATTGTACTGCAAAATATACACTACAGTTATCATGTAACTTGTATCACTCACTGTCTGATGTTGAAATTTTAATGTATGCATTCAATTTAGAATTAATAGTATACTATTTATCTTTAAAGATAACTTCACGGATTTTTCTGTGGTTAAAGGGTTGAATGTTTAATACCTATTTGTGTAACAAAATGATAAATATTATAGGAATATTTAATAGTTGAATATTGTTCTCAATTACTGTATGACACTGAAAACAGACATCGGTTTTCATGGAATCCAATTCTTGTAAGTTTGGTTAATCAAAGCATATTTTATTAATCGATTGATTGATTATTGTTTGTTCAATGTTCAAAATCTGTTTAAAATCTGATATCATAATGCATTTTTTAAGGGTAGTTTGTTAACTTGCATTTAAAGTTATTTCTAAAAAAATCAAATGGTGAAAATTCAGTATGTCACAAAAATCACTACATTGTACTTAGACAGTAATCTTAGATGACAAACCTGTTTTCTGTTCCGGTACAAGATTAAAATCTAATATTCCATTAAATTTGAGACCAAACTCTTGTTGCAATCTAAATAAAAGATGGTAGTAGTATCCTGTTGCTGATGACAGATGTGTGCGAAATGCTGCTTCTAATGAACTACCCATTCTGATGTGCTGAAATATATATATGACAAGCATGTGACATAATATGCAGGCAAGTCAAAAAGATGTGCCCCATTATCAACCTACTGAAACCAGTGAAACTATTCAAATAATTTGGAGGGTTGTTAACGCATTTCTATTTGAGGTCTTAAAGGAACCTTTTCTTATTCTTCTCTTACCATTAATACAATAAAAAAAGACAATTTTTCTGCAGATTTTTATTTTGCAGCAGGAAAACTTTTTTTTAAATAATAAAGTTTAATTCAATTCATTTTAATTTTATAAAGATAAAAAATATGATGTTCTTCAAATTTTTTGGTAAAGAATGGTATACATACAGAATTGATGCTGAATATGGACAATAACTTATTATGTCAAACAAGCAGAATTATCAGTGTAACATTTTACATTTTGTATATTTACTTTTCTGTTATGTTTCATAAGTTGAATGATTTCATAGAAGACCTTTCTCCATAAAACTTCCTCTGCCTTTCTTCCATAATCAGATGGGTTGTAAAACATAAGTCTTTCACAGTATTCTTTAAGTCTATAAAGAAATGATTTTCATTATTGAAAGGAACAATGATACTTAAATAACAGAGTGTTCTCCACTTTTAGCATTATGGTAATGGGATGCTAACTGAAATTATTTCCTTATATATTTTGTTATGGATGTGATACTATAATTTTTATAAAAAAGGTGCCATTTAAAAATTCTCAGTTTACCAGAATGTTATATGAAATTTGTGGTGAGAATACTGCTTAATATTTCTCAAAACTGACTCAATTCTTATTTACCTTGTAGCAGAACTTTGCAATAAATGGTAAATACATTGTACACAGTTCTTACATGCTATTAGATAAATCTAGTTTTGATTTTGGATTCTTTGCATGTTTTCTATCTTTGGTGAACAGTATCAGAGTTATTTAAATAAAATTTCCAACTTGAGGGCAATACAATGTAGTAAAGAATACTTGTATGATTAACTGTGAAGATAAAAAGTCTCAGTCAACCTCACTCAGAGGGAATTAGGCATTCAATATATGGGTATACATGTATGCTATCTTAAGATTTTTTGAATGTATGACTTATTCATCTTTCCAATATTTAATGGCAATATACCCTTAGTGTCACATAAATTCCTTGAAGGTACATAGTTAAGTAAGGTAAAAGATGCACATTTTTAGCATATGAAAGTTTAAAATGGATGTTTAAAGATCAAATTTTTATGATAAAAAATGTTATACAGCAACATTAAGTTTCACAAATTCTTATACTGCATACAATTTCATGAAATTTGATCAAAGCAAAGGTTAGCTACTGCAATAAATGTGAAAATAATATCCATTTTGCAGTAATTAAATGCATACATTGAAAACATTCAAACCAATCTAGTATAATTTTCATACTTATTGTGTGAAGTGTGTATAATTTCCATATTTGTTGTGAAGTCCTACAGCATTGAGTACAATTTCATACTTATTGCAAAGTCTTACAGCATTGAGTGTACAATTGTCATACTTACTGCAAAGTCTTACAACATTGAGTGTATAATTTTCATACTTATTGCAAAGTCTTACAACACTGAGTGTACAATTTTCATACTTATTGCAAAGTCCTACAGCATTGAGTGTATAATTTTCATACCTATTGCAAAGTCCTACAGCATTGAGTGTATAATTTTCATACTTATCGCAAATTCTTAAAACATTGAGTGTATAATTTTCATTCTTATTGCAAAGTCCTCCAGCATTGAGTGTACAATTTTCATACTTATTGCAAAGTCTTACAGCATTGACTGTACAATTGTCATACTTAATGCAAAGTCTTACAACATTGAGTGTATAATTTTCATACTTATTGCAAAGTCTTACAACACTGAGTGTACAATTTTCATACTTATTGCAAAGTCCTACAGCATTGAGAGTATAATTTTCATACCTATTGCAAAGTCCTACAGCATTGAGTGTATAATTTTCATACTTATCGCAAATTCTTAAAACATTAAGTGTATAATTTTCATTCTTATTGCAAAGTCCTCCAGCATTGAGTGTACAATTTTCATACTTATTGCAAAGCCTACAGCATTGTGTGTACAATTGTCATACTTATTGCTAAGTCCTACAGCATTGAATGTATAATTTTCACTTATTGTGAAGCCCTACAGCATTGAGTGTATACTTTTCAAACTTATTGTGAAGTCCTACAGCACTGAGGGTATAAATTTCGTACTTATTGTGAAGTCCTACAGCATTGAGTGTATAATTTTCGTACTTATTGTAAAGTCCTACAGCATTGAGGGTATAATTTTCACACTTATTCAGGGCCTAATCTAGGATTTTTTGAGAGGGAGAAGTGACTTCTCCTTCCATGAAAGAGAAGGGAGAAGTGGTCAATTTCTCGGAGAAGTGAGATTCCATTACCGTTTCGGTTGCATAGTGTTTTCGTGCTTATCACTAAGGAAATTGTTATAGATGCAATAAAAAATATACTTGCAGTTTTTTCATGTTATTGTACAAAATGTATATATAGAAAGTTCTTAATAAAAAGGTTTAGACAATATAGTTGTTATTTATTTATTGATACCATTTGTACTGTCTACTTGAATTTAAGTCTAAATAAAATTTGTTGCTTGGGACATGAGGGAGTAGCCTAGTAATATTATGATGCATTAAATTCATGTGCATCTGCCTCAATTTATTTTTAAAGGTCCAGAAAAATATGACTCTCAGTTTACCTGATGAATTTCACATGACTGGGAATTTAATTCATATCACCACTTGTCATATTTTGTAAAACATTATTGAATGTCCAGGACATCATGTTAGTTGTAAATTGAGATTCTTGTTAAAGATTGTAATCCTATAAATGAAGATATCTGTCAATCGCATATTAATTCACTGATAAAGAGCTAATTTCTATCATTTTTTTAAAGATATCTTCCATGTCAACGAAATGGTCGTGAAAAAAAATCCACTGCTGATCACAAGCTGGTCAAGTGTCGTACGTTTGCAATCACATTATTCATCAGATGTCTTTCTACCTTTTATATTTCAATTTTGATTCAATGAATATAATAAATCTACCGTTAATTCCCACCCTTAACCTACCAAATAGTACAATTGATCGACTCGTAATAAATAAAAATAAAACAAATCAGCTGAGTGATTACGCAACATCCTCAGATGAAAATCATCGTAAAATGATAACTTAAACAGACAGTCAGTTTTCTGTTTGAATAGTTTCGAATCTTATATCCGAGGATGTTCAAAGTCGCCGTTGTATTTATTCAATTTGATTGTCGAAGTATTAGTCCTGGGTCGTTTCGAAAAATCTCGACTTTCCTTGTTAGTCGCCATTTTTTTTCACCGGTGCGACTTGTAAATCACAAGTTGTCTCTCTTTTACCGATTTTGATAGCGATTTGACTTCGCTATGAAGTCAGTCGGCAGGCGAGATTTAGCGATTTTCAAAATTCTTTGGCGACTTAAATCGTCATTTCGCCGGCAAGATTATGGCCTGCTTATTGTGAAGTCCTACAGTATTGAGGGTATAATTTTCACAATTATTGTGAAGTCCTACAGCATTGAGGGTATAATTTGCACAATTATGGGTGAAGTCCTACAGCATTGAGGGTATAATTTTCATACTTATTGTGAAGTCCTACAGCATTGAGTGTATAATTTTCATAATTAGGCCAAACAACAATATACAATGTTACTGTATGTATGCTTGATTACGGTCTCCAAGCTGAAAAAAATAGTGTAGGTAGGTAGAACATTTTTTGAATATTGTTTTATTTTTTCATTTTGTTTCCTTAACTGAGATACAGGTAAATTTCAAAACCAATACCAAATAAGCATTATTGAACATCTTAAGAGTGAAGAAAGTTAGATACAGTACATCATTTTTATTTGGCAATTGTCAATAAAAGATTGATGTTTCATGGACTTGGTAAAAATTGAAAATGTCTGATGACGAAAGCGACTGAAAGCGAGTATGGTGAACAACAGGGCGACTAGATTTCACTTTTGTCGGTCGGGCAAAGCGAAGTGACGGAGGGGAAAGCCACTTTATCGCCCCAGTCGCCTGCTAGCATGAGTCCTAATGTCTGATTGACATTTTGTTTATATTTGGAGGAGACAACATGAACACAAATAGATAACCTATTCAGACATCTTTTCCGCAAATACAAGAAAAAAATTATTCGGTGGGTCTTAGACAGGTATGAAACAAGCATGTATTTTTGGGGCCTTATTGGAAAGTATTACAGTATCAGGTGTAGAGTTTTCATACTTATTGCGTAGTCCTACAGCATCTTGATGGAAAACTTCTCTATGCTTTCTTTTGTTTGGAAATTTCATCTAATCTTCTGATGGCCTCAAGTGCTGCTCTATAAAAAACATAGAATGAGATATTATTTAATTTCTCTTGCACCATCCTACATGTGTACATTGCATGATGCTAATTTATGAAGCATAATTTCCAAAATACAAAGAATATTTGTTTATGTCATCCCATAATGATTTTCTGACTGGTTTTTCCTCTTTCAACGTTTACACTTAAACAAAGATTTTTCTGGTTAACAGATATTACAGTATATTTATCATTATTAGCCAATCCAGGAAATTCACTTTGTACAAAGGATTCGCAATGCTATTGTCAAAAAGTTTTGTAAATAATTGCACCATGTGTTTGATTGAAGTCTCAATCCTATGAAAATTGTAATATATAAATGAAAAGAATCTAAAACAAGCAGTGACAAGTAGGCTTACTGTGTTTTTATTGGAAACAACCATGTCTGGTAAATCTGCCAAAATAGTTTCTTTTGATATTTCAACATAAAAACTTTCATAGCTTCTTTACAGTCGTTTCAGAGTTAGTGTGACAAGTCTTACTAGTAGACTACCTATTTGTAGCTGTTTTTTACTTGATTTGGCACTAAAAGAAATTCTGTAGTGACTCCAATACGCATTTGCAGGTTGAAGGGCAGAAATCAACAATTTGCATGTCCAGAAAGTGTTTGACAAAAGCCTAAAATTGTATTGGAAAGTATTAAGGGAAAAGTGCAATGCCTGTTTTGTAGCCTATTTAATTTTTTTAGTTAGTAACTAGCATATTTTCATGGAACTTTAGGCATGGAATTTTTTTATGTTATTGACAAGCTATCTAACAGACTTATACTGCTCGACTTTTGTTATGATGCATTCCCAGTGATTTTCCTACCTGTCTGCAATTTTATTTGCTATGGTTACATGTTTAGCCTGCAAGGCAGGCGTCATCAGGACAATTTTCATACAGAAATTAATTACTGAAGTACTCAAAGTGGTACATTGAATTTGACGTTGTCAAGGTGAGAGAAACAATGAAAAGTGAAAGTAGCAATAAAGAGTTCTTTATTGCTACTTTCACTTTTCATTGTTCTTTATTGCTATGTACCACTTTGGTACTTCAGTAATTAATTTCTGTATGAAAATGTCCTGATGACGCCTGGCAGCGAAACATGTAGACCATAACAAACAAATTGCAGACCATTTGAAGTGTTGTTGTCAATCTGAGTATATTTAAATGTTGCATTCATTTGCACAATTTGACAACCCTGCATACCAAGGTATCCACTTCAGGGACTCTATCGAATTGATTCACACAGGCGTTGGTTCACCAAGCGGAGTTTAATTGTTAGAAAAGTGTACAAAACAAGTTAATTGTCATGATTGTGTGGTACATTAAGCATTACCAACTGAATTTGTAAAGAACAAATCATCAAAAAGATTAGATAAGTTTAACAAGCTAGATGATTTTTATGCTATGTGAAGTGTTACCAAATAAAATTGTGAAGAATGAATAACAATCATAGTCAACTATTAGTCCAGTGGTTATGTTTATAGTCTTTCTTTTAAAGCATTTACAGTTAAATCTCTTCTTATGCAGATAAAAGTTACAGATTGTTTTTAAATGATAGTAATTTTTGTTTTATGTCATAATTTAACAAATATAAAATAAGTGATTGCCTTGTATAGTATATTTAACTATAGTTTTAATTCACGTCATGTAGCAAAATCAGCATCAACTTAAACAGGCTTGTCCACTTACACCTGCCTCATATTATGGGTACACAGTCCCCAATAACAGTAAGAAAATCAATAAAAAAATACTAATGAACTCAAAATTGTTAACCCTTTTTTTCTAACATTTTTCTAATAGTTGAGCTTACGCATTACCCTGTTTCTGTTTTGTTGACGGATGCTGCCATGTTGTAAGTCATACAATTTCCCACAAATTTGTATAACTGATTACAAAAAGGATTAAGGATGAACATTTTGAATTTATTCTGTTTTAGTATTTAATAAAGTGAGTCTAGAGCTTATTCAACATACAATTTTATAGCAAACAAAATGAGTTCTCTGGGGAAAATCACCACAGATCAATCAGGCAGATTTTTGTATCTGTACAAAGATCAGTAATAAGCCGACTTTGAATATGCAATGTTTTTAGGTATTATTTATTAGGTTTTTAATCAAACAATACTTAAAACAAGAAAAAACACTACCTGCAGATAGCCTTTCTTTGTTTTCATTGAAAATGATGTCATCTATGTCAAATTCTAACAATAGGACCAACATTGGGAGCGTCTTTTTACCACAGAACACCACAGAATAGTAACTGAACATAACTGAATTATGTTCACTTCTATTGAAAATTTTAATTCATTGAATTTTAATTCCCAAGTGATTAACATATCTTTTGTCATCTCATAATTGATGATCAAGGTATGAATTGGTGAACAAAGGAATTGTTTTGTTGTGAGTTATGCATCAAATTAGACTTGAAATAAGCTTGATTTTAACTAATAAAACACTTGCTATCATTAAACAATCACATGTAGAATGTGCGCTTTTGTTGATTTTATACCATAAAATGAATAGGAAACTAGAGGCTCTCAAGAGCCTGTGTCGCTCACCTGTATTTACTGATGCTTTGGAAATTATGTAAAATAAGGTTAAAATCATATTTAATAGTATTAGATATTAGATATTATAATGATATCTAAGATAATAACAAAAACTAACTATGGGCAGCAACCCAACAACATGTTGTCGGATTCGTCTGAAAATTTCAGGGCAGATAAATCTAAATCTGATGAACATTTTTGCCACCTGTCAGATTTGCTCTAAATGCTTCAGTTTTAGAGATATAAACCAAAAACTGCATTTTACCCCCATGTTCTATTTTTAACCAAGTCGGCCATGATGGTTGGAAGGCGGGGTCATCGGACAAATTTTTTAAACTAGATACCCTTATAATGATTATGGCCAAGTATGGCTAAATTTGTCTCAGTAGTTTCAGAGAAGAAGATTTTTGTAGAAGATTACAAAAATTTACGAAAAATTGTTAAAAATTGACTATAAAGGGCAATAACTTCTAAAGGGGTCGACTGACAATTTTGGTCATGACGACTTATTTGTAGATCTTACTTTGCTGAACATTATTGCTGTTTACAGTTTATCTCTATCTATAATAATATTCAAGATAATAACCAAAAACGGCAAAATTTCCTTAAAATTACCAATTCAGGGCAGCAACCCAACAAGGGTTGTCAGATTTGTCTGAAAATTTCAGAGCAGATAGATATTGACCTGATAATCAGTTTTACCCTTGTCAGATTTACTCTAAACGCTTTGGTTTCAGAGATATAAGCCAAAATCTACATTTTACCCCTATGTTCTATTTAAGCCATGGCGGCCATCTTGGTTGGTTGGCAGGGTCATCGGACACATTTTTAAACTAGATACCCTAATGATGATTGTGGCCAAGTTTGGTGTTTAATTTTGGCCCAGTGGTTTCAGAGGAGAAGATTTTTGTAAAAGCTAACAACGACGGACGATTTGGCACGACGGATGACGGACGCAAGTGATGAGAAAGCTCACTGGCCCTTCGGCCAGGTGAGCTAAAAGGAGGTCCCTGTATACTGCTTTTAACACCAGAAAACTGGGGTGTACACTGAATACAGGAATACCCCACTTTTCTTGACTTGAGCCTTATATGTTGAATTTTGTACAAATTCAATATAGAAAAACCATATCAAGAAATAAAATAAAATAATTTGCCTACCTACCTACCCATACCCTGACAACCTCAGTCGGGAGGGAAACAAAGATATTTTTAATGTTGGCCTTACAATTTTTCGGGTTTGTATGGATAGTAAACCAGGCAAATTGTAACAAACCCCTGTGGTATAATGTTTTCAGTGCTTAGTTCTGAGCTAGAGTCGACAACTGTCACTGATTATGGTCGCACTCAAGAGTGGGATTGACGGTCAGTCTCTCTTTGTACATGAGCAGAGTTCATTTCAAGTGAATTATGCTCAGATGTTTGGGTAGAAACAATTTGTTTAGTGTTAGTACTTGGGTTTGTGGTGATTGCTTATGTGCCTTTATCCGCCACAACCACGGCTTCATCCTGTTCTACATCCGTAAAAGTAGAAACATTTTCGTTCAAAATATATCAGTCCCTGAAGTATCTTCAGTACTAATTTTGGATTTTTTAAAGCTCAACAAGTTTTTTACAATCAGTGGCATCTTTGCCTTTCTTTTATTTGCGAACATAATATTTTGAATAATGAGAGGACATGTTGTCTGTTTGGGCATGCTCAATTCACAGCAAAATAAAACATTCCAAGTTGTTGATATCCACTGATAAATAATAAATAAGCTTTATTTAGAGTCGGCATAGTATACAAACAAGGACATAACACAAGCTCTAATGAGCTTTTAACCGACATAAAATTGAAATACTTTACAGCGTGGCGACACGGTTATCATGGACAACTGAGGTTTTCACCATGGTCACTCTGTGGAAGGTCACATGCTGAATTTATGTAACCAACATAACATTAATTATCCAACCACATGATGTGGTGCTCCCAGATTTAAACCCGGGTATGTGAATTGTTTCAAACTTGTATAGAAAATTTGCTTTGAATTTAACTGAAATAGCAATATGCGATGAACTACAATGAAATTACACCTTCAAAGGCCTGTTATACGAGGTTTCCTATATTTATAAAAAAAGAAAGTATTTACTGGTGTCTTTTTTTTATCTAAAAGTTTGTACTTGAAATATCTAAGCTGAATAATTTGGATTAATGTGTCCCGTAGTCGCGTCTATCAAGAAATTTGTAAGATGTGTGTCTGTTGTCATTTTATATAAAGGACAATCAAACAATTGTTAGAAAATACTACTCAGAATTGACAACAACACTTCAAATGGTCTGCAATTTTATTTGCTATGGTCTACATGTTTCGCCTGCAAGGCAGGCGTCATCAGGACAATTTTCATACAGAAATTAATTACTGAAGTACTCAAAGTGGTACATTGAATTTGACGTTGTAAAGGTGAGAGAAACAATGAAAAGTGAAAGTAGCAATAAAGAGTTCTTTATTGCTACTTTCACTTTTCATTGTTCTTATTGCTATGTACCACTTTGGTACTTCATAATTAATTTGTGTGAAAATTGTCCTGATGACGCCTGGCAGGCTAAACATGTAGACCATAGCAAACAAATTGCAGACCATTTGAAGTGTTGTTGTCAATTCTGAGTATTATTTAAATGTTGCATTCATTTGCACAATTTGACAACCCTGCATACCAAGGTATCCACTTCAGGGACTCTATCGAATTGATTCACACAGGCGTTGGTTCACCAAACGGAGTTTAATTGTTAGAAAAGTGTACAAAACAAGTTAATTGTCATGATTGTGTGGTACATTAAGCATTACCAACTGAATTTGTAAAGAACAAATCATCAAAAAGATTAGATAAGTTTAACAAGCTAGATGATTTTTATGCTATGTGAAGTGTTACCAAATAAAATTGTGAAGAATGAATAACAATCATAGTCAACTATTAGTCCAGTGGTTATGTTTATAGTCTTTCTTTTAAAGCATTTACAGTTAAATCTCTTCTTATGCAGATAAAAAAGTTACAGATTGTTTTTAAATGATAGTAATTTTTTGTTTTATGTCATAATTTAACAAATATAAAAATAAGTGATTGCCTTGTATAGTATATTTAACTATAGTTTTAATTCACGTCATGTAGCAAAAATCAGCATCAACTTAAACAGGCTTCGTCCACTTACACCTGCCTCATATTATGGGTACACAGTCCCCAATAACAGTAAGAAAATCAATAAAAAAAATACTAATGAACTCAAAATTGTTAACCCTTTTTTTTCTAACATTTTTCTAATAGTTGAGCTTACGCATTACCCTGTTTCTGTTTTGTTGACGGATGCTGCCATGTTGTAAGTCATACAATTTCCCACAAATTTGTATAACTGATTACAAAAAGGATTAAGGATGAACATTTTGAATTTATTCTGTTTTAGTATTTAATAAAGTGAGTCTAGAGCTTATTCAACATACAATTTTATAGCAAACAAAATGAGTTCTCTGGGGAAAATCACCACAGATCAATCAGGCAGATTTTTGTATCTGTACAAAGATCAGTAATAAGCCGACTTTGAATATGCAATGTTTTTAGGTATTATTTATTAGGTTTTTAATCAAACAATACTTAAAACAAGAAAAAAAAACACTACCTGCAGATAGCCTTTCTTTGTTTTCATTGAAAATGATGTCATCTATGTCAAATTCCTAACAATAGGACCAACATTGGGAGCGTCTTTTTACCACAGAACACCACAGAATACCACAGAACACCTAAAATTACCACAGAACTTGAAATATTAAATCTTCAGACATTATTATCGTGTTATTGTTCATTCTTTTATAATTTGACATTTATTATTCAAATAAATTTAATTTTTCTATTTAGGGTCGACTCACTATCGCCACGCCCCAACTGAATGGCCAATAATTGGGATCATACCGAAAACCCTAGCTATTAAAACCATAATATACAAAGATTATTTATATTTGTGACATTTATTTTTAAATACATTTTAATCTTTTTGTAATTTTTAATTCATTTTTGAAAATGTTTAAATGCATTAGTAATTATTTGTTAAATTTATTTTGTTTATCAGGTTTTTTTTGGTCACTTTTTATTAATTTTATGTTAAGAGTTGTTACAATAAATAATCAAAATGGTTAATGTGACATTTAAATAAATTTGTTGTCAACAAATAATTAAACTTTATTAAAGTGATTAAAGTAATGTGTTAAGCTGATATCTAGAGTTGTTTCAAACAATTATTTAAACTTGGTTAATGTTTGTACATCAAAGTTTTCTCCATTAGAGTTATATATAAAACAATCCTGTGTTAAGGGCAGTCTGATTAAAATCAGACCCAACTATCCACTTACAAACGCATGTGGATAGTGGGGGCTCAGAGGCGGATCCAGCCATTTTAAAAAGGGGGGTTCCCAACCCAGGATAAAGGGGGGTTCCAACTATATGTCCCCATTCAAATGCATTGATCGTTCAAAAAAAGGGGGAGTTCCAACCCCTGGAACCCCCTCTGGATCCGCCACTGGGGCTGGTTTAAAAACGCAAGTGGATAGTGGGGGCTGGTTTTAAAACACAAGTGGATAGTGGGGGGTGGTTTTAATCAGACTGGTGTTAAGAGCTACCAAATACTTTCAAAAAGATATCTGAAGTTGGTGTAGGACAGTAATATTTGAGTTGACTAATAACATATTATAAGTGTGTCTTTTTAATTGTCAAAAAGTTCAAGTTAGATGACTGTTTTTGGAATCTTATGTTGTGTGTATCTTCTCCAATCATTTGACAATATTTCGGATTTTTACCAAATGTTGTATGCATTTAGAAATCGTTGAACTGAAGCTTTATATCAAAAAGACTGGTATATGTAGCATTTACATATAGATTCTATATTTTTGAGTCCAAAATTAATGTTGACCTTAGTAAGTTCACTGACACAATTAAAGTACCAAAATTTAATTACATTAACCAATTTTGACACTTGTCGTAATCACCAATCAAACCAATTAACATGTCATTTAAGTTTTCACACCTGAAACATCAAATACGTTTAATTGAATTACCTAATATAATCAGGTGGCAACTAGAATCAAACAATGAAGAATTTTGTAAATATACCATTATTGATGATAGATATTATATTAAATAGAATGCTGATAGCAGTCTTCCTGTTCTAATTATTGTCAAGTAATTTCAAAATAGTTTTATAATAAAATTCAAGATTAAAATGTGAGCCGATGATCACCATCATCGGGTCAACTTTTGCAGAAAAACATTTTTTACTATAAAAGTTATATTTTCATATAAAATATTCATTAATCTAGATTTCTTAATTTAATGAAAAATGGTTTTTAAAAAGCGATATTAGCACTTTCTGTCCATCAGATCAAAATTATTCGTAGCATAAAATCCGTCAGATCAACTTTTTTTTGTAGAAAAATGTTTTATTTATATAAAGTTTTATTGTTAAACAACATATTTAATAAACTACGCAGATTCCTTAATTTCAAGAAAAATATTGTAAAACAAAGAGATATTACACTTTTATCGATCAGTTTAATATATTCAAAGCGTCAATATATCAGCGAGTGTGAAAACCGTGCGGTAAATTTTTTTGCTCAAAACTATTTTTTAAATGTTTATTTTAGATTTTCACTATAACAATGCATTAGTTTAGTGTCTCAAAGTTCATCCTGTTCTACATCCGTAAAAGTAGAAACATTTTCGTTCAAAATATATCAGTCCCTGAAGTATCTTCAGTACTAATTTTGGATTTTTAAAGCTCAACAAGTTTTTACAATCAGTGGCATCTTTGCCTTTCTTTTATTTGCGAACATAATATTTTGAATAATGAGAGGACATGTTGTCTGTTTGGGCATGCTCAATTCACAGCAAAATAAAAAAAAAAAAAACCAAACTGGCAAATCTTTGCTCAGTATGACATTGCCTGTCAAAAAACATTTACGTGTGAGAAAATAATGAAAACCTTTTAGTTTTTCATGTAGGCATGTATTTACAATGTTATTCAGATAATAACACAGCATCATCACTTCATATCATTCGATATTCTTACCATTAACCACCAGGCGTCATCCAAATGCTGAACTAAGCTTACCCATTGTTTAAACTGGTTTACGGTCGAAATATGCTAGTTACCTGTCTCATATTCAACATGATTACACCGGAACAGTCCAACAACCTATATTTTGAACTAAATCATACGAACTATAAAATTATCAATTACCTTTCCGCTACAACTTGATTGAATTGGGAATTTTACAAGTTCAATTGGGAAAAATTTTAGGTATTTTCGGATTGGGAACGGGGCCGATATTCGGACCTAAAATAAAGGCAGGAAAATCACTGATTCCAAGTTGTTGATATCCACTGATAAATAATAAATAAGCTTTATTTAGAGTCTGCATAGTATACAAACAAGGACATAACACAAGCTCTAATGAGCTTTTAACCGACATAAAATTGAAAAACTTTACAGCACGGAGACACGGTTATCATGGACAACTGAGGTTTTCACCATGGTCACTCTGTGGAAGGTCACATGCCGAATTTATGTAACCAACATAACATTAATTATCCAACCACATGATGTGGTGCTCCCAGATTTAAACCCGGGTATGTGAATTGTTTCAAACTTGTATAGAAAATTTGCTTTGAATTTAACTGAAATAGCAATATGCGATGAACTACAATGAAATTACACCTTCAAAGGCCTGTTATACGAGGTTTCCTATATTTATAAAAAAGAAAGTATTTACTGGTGTCTTTTTTATCTAAAAGTTTGTACTTGAAATATCTAAGCTGAATAATTTGGATTAATGTGTCCCGTCTGTGCGTCTACAATGTATCAAGAAATTTGTAAGATGTGTGTCTGTGGTCATTTTATATAAAGGACAATCAAACAATTGTTAGAAAAGTGTACAAAACAAGTTAATTGTCATGATTGTGTGGTACGTTAAGCATTACCAACTGAATTTGTAAAGAACAAATCATCAAAATGATTAGATAAGTTTAACAAGCTAGATGATTTTTTATGCTATGTGAAGTGTTACCAAATAAAATTGTAAAGAATGAATAACAATCAGTCAACTATTAGTCCAGTGGTTATGTTTATAATCTTTCTTTTAAAGCATTTACTGTTAAATCTTTTGTTATGCATATAAAAAGTTACAGATTGTTTTTAAATGATAGTAATTTTTGTTTTATGTCATAATTTAACAAATATAAAAATAAGTGATTGCCTTGTATAGTATATTTAACTATAGTTTTAATTCACGTCATGTAGCAAAATCAGCATCAACTTAAACAGGCTTCGTCCACTTACACCTGCCTCATATTATGGGTACACAGTCCCCAATAACAGTAAAATTCAATAAAAAAATACAATGAACTCAAAATTGTTAACCCTTTTTTCTAACATTCTTCTAATAGTTGAGCTTACGCATTACCCTGTTTCTGTTTTGTTGACGGATGCTGCTATGCTGTAAGTCATATAATTTCCCACAAATTTGTATAACTGATTACAAAAAGTTTTAAATGTATTCTAAAGGTTAACTTCGTCCCCTTTCACAGGTAACAACTGCCTCATATTATCACTCAAAAGGCTGATTCTTAAATTTGATGAAATCTGGGCAAATAGATGAAGGGACTTGAAACTATAAATAAAACTTTTGATTTGAGCAGGAACATATATATACTGTTCCCAGATTTGAGGTGCACCTGTAAACACGTTTCGCTTTATCAACATCTGGTTTAGTTTCTCCCGATTTTTCGCTCCCTTTCTTCATCTTTTCGGCAAAATGTTCCACAAAATCAAGATTTCATTACATTCTCTCATTTCAAAAGCTAACTTTCCATAGTTGATGAAAGATCTTCCTGGTGGCAGCGATCGTTCGTTGCCATATTTTTTTTCTATGGAACTCCTTTTGACTTACTCCCAACCCTATAAAAAATCCAGAAAAGTATGAAAAGTTATCACTAGTCAGAATATTCACACACAAAATCAAATAAAATATAAATGAATCCCATTCTAATATTTGTATATAACAACGCACCAAAATGTACCTAAGGGATGTTAATTTCTTTCATTGAGGAAAGGGATGGGGCATGGGAGGAAATGTGAGAATTTCTTTAACAATATTCAACCCCATTCTTGAAAAAAAATAAATTCAAGACCCCACTCAAACACATAACAATTTCAATCATTTTCCACTGAACATTTTAAAAAACCTTTTAATTCTTATGACAAAAAATACGGTCTCACTAATTAGCGATAAGAAGCTAACTAAAATATATCGACAAGAAAGTTTACAGTTGATAATTTATTGTTTTCAAAGTTTTGTTTCTATTTAAACTTTGTAACGATTTTCTGTCAATGTACGCGACAGAGACAATAGTTTTCTGGATATGCCTGCTATTGTCTGTTATGGTCTCACTGACATTACCCCCTACATCACCTCAGTCCTGCATTCATTTTTATAGCATAGTCGCTCATTTTTCCTATCCTTATTAAAGTAGTAGGTAATTAACTTCAGATAAAAATACTTCCCTGGAAGAATATTGAAACTCAGGATTTGAGATCTCTATCTTCATCTACATACAATATGTTGAAGATTACAAGACTGAGGTACATGCTAGGGAAAATAACAAATCTGAAAATATTTACAATAAATTTCCAAAACCATTTAATTTTTTTTAGCATATAGACATTTAAGCTGTATTGATTTAGTGTATACACATGACAGCTCTTCTTCTATTCTATTTATTTGTTGTTTATGCCAGGGATCCCAGACAACACTACAATATTCTACTTTTGGTATGACATATGTTTTGAAAGCTAGTTCCTTATTTTTTATGCTGTTGGTTTTTGCATTTCTTTTTATAAATCATTTACTTGTGATGTTGTTTATGTGCGAGTTCCATGTTAGATCATTTCCTATGGTAACGTCAATATATTTTGCTTTGTTGATTTTAATATGTGATCATGTCAATAGTATATAATAATTATATTTTTTTGCTTTCTTGTTATGTGGATGATTTCACATCTGTCCGGGTTGGATGCCATTGACCATTCTTGCCCCCACTGTTCAAATTTATGTACGTCTGATTGAAGGGCGGCACATTCAGTAAGAGATGATATTGTTAGATACACAATGGTGTCATCTTCAATGAGGCAAACATTACTTTTGAGTTGGCCTGGCTTGTCATTTATGTAAATTAGAAAAAGACATGGACCAAGAACAGAGCCTTAGAGGACGCCTGACAAAACTAGACAACTATTTGATGTGTGATTAGTAGGATTGCGGCCATAACAATTGGACCGAGCGAAGCGAGGCGCAAAAATATTGATGTCCTTTATGCCAAAAAAAAAAATGGGGGGAATTTAGGGGGCAAAGCATTGGGTTTGTCTCTGTCTGAGTTTGCCTCTGCGGGTCAAAACGGAAAATAATTCCCATTAAAACAGATGTCAAGAAAGCTACGTTCAACTCATAGATACTATCCTAAACCATTGTAATATATGCTCGATTATTCCTGTTACTATTATATGGGATAATCGAGAAGATCTTTGTGGGGGCAATTGGGAGTTTAAATGTGGGACAATCGGGAAATGTTTTGATAGCAATTTATTTGCTTATCAGATAATAACAGGTAATGAATCAATGTAACTTATAAAATCTTAAATAAAAATGGAGAAAAGTTGGTATTCACATATTTTATTTTGTATTGTGATATTTTGTTAAGCTACTGTTCAAATTAAAAGAATATGATACACAAGAGTACATACGCCTGTTTTACTGACCATTGATTTTATGTTGAAAGTCTTAAAGATAAAGGTTTTACCACAAGTATTACATACACTTAACAATTTAAGATTCATGACAATGAGGTCAAGGTCAGACAAATCTCGTCAGACAGACATGTTCACATTACAATTATTCCATACACAGATACACCAAATAAAGTTGACCCAAATCACAAAAACTTAACATTGACCAATGAACCATGAAAATGAGGTCAAGGTCAGATGATACCTGCCAGACAGACAAGTGCACCTTACAATTATTCCATACAACAATGTTTTTCTATAAGTTTTCGGAAAAACAGACCAAAACACAACAAAATTAACATTGACCAATGAACCATGAAAATGAGGTCAAGGTCAGATGAAATCTGCCAGCATGACATGTACTCTTTACAATCATTCCATACACCACATATAGTTGACCTACTGCTTATAGTATCTGAAAAACGAACCTTTAACCGTGATCACTGACCCATGAAATGAGGTCGAGGTCAGGTGAACCCTGTCTGACGGCTATGTAGACGTTGCAAGGAACCCATATAGCACTCGCTGAACCATGAACACGAGGTCAAGGACAATGGACATATGAAAGACGGAAACTTCGTATTATATGGTATCTGCATACAAGATATGAAGCATCCAGGTCTTCTAACTTCTGAAATATAAAGCTTTATACAAATAAGTTTACGCCGCCGCCGTCGCAGCCAGACAGAAATCCCTACGTCTACTTTCGTCGCAGGCGAACAAAAAACTAAATATGTTTTTACTTCATAGAAGATAAAACAGACTTCAACAACATCAATTGTAAATTGAACAAATATTTAAAATAAACATTTAGAAGTATCAGGGATAAAATTAAAACAAAAGATGAGATTTGTTCTTAAATTGGCAGGTTTTAGGCTTTTAATAAATATACCTTGTGACGAAGCAAAGAAATAAAACATATTTCATTTAAAAAGTCTGGGCTGACATGCATAAAATCACTTAAGTTTAGATATCCAATCGTAGTACTAATTTATCGAAGGACATGTAGAAAAGTCCGTCCGTTCGGAAAAAATCTTAACTTAAGCAGTTTTATGCATATCAGCCCAGGTCATAGAATTGCCCAAGTAAACATTCAATTCATTGGCGACAAAAAAATGAAAAAGATTTTTAGAAAAATTATTCATAAGAAAATCTCTGAATTAGAAAATCATAATCATAAAATCGAAATGGTGTGCAGCTATGTCAATTTTTTAGATATCTGGTCCAACCATAACAATAAAAAAAAAAACACACAATCAATTATCCCCCGGCCGTGTCAGACCAAAGACTTGGAAGGTGGTATTTGCTGCTTTTCCGCTAAGCACACAGCATTCGGAATTAAGAGCAAAGACTGGTCGGCCCAGAGTTAGAGTAATATGTCTGTTTAGGGTGGCATGACTTCCATGTGGACTGTTATCTTGTGAACAAACACGTTAACATTCTGGCTCAGTGTGTCGGTCTAGTTCATAGTCGGTTTCATGTCCATCTAACATCAATGTGTTCTCGTCCTGAAAATGCATTTAACTTGCCACTGAACGTTTAACAGCCATCCGTTCATTCAAAAAATATACATGCTCAGAGCACACTGGTGCATTACTAGGCCACATATACCTCTCCTTCCTATGTGGGAATGTAGGTTGAGGCCTTGCCCTTCAATCATTTGAATTATCTAAATTCTAATTATAAGTTACAAAATAGCTTTTGCTTATGTAACATTGTGATTGTATATTTTCTCCCTTTCAAATCAGTCTCCAACCCCTCCAGTCTGAATGCTCATCAATACGTCAGAAAAAGAATTAAATGCTTATTTAAATAAAACTTGTAAAACAAAATCGCTGCATAGTGATTGTCTCCTCTCATCTTCATATTTGTTTTACAGAGAAACTTTGCATTATAGATATCTTTTATAACTTATATTATCTAGTCAAAAGTGTATCTTAACTAACGATTTATCCAACATTCATATTTACATTTATAAAATTGATATCGCCTACTAATATGCTCATGCAATAATGAATGAAATTAAACGAGCACGCGAGTTAAGATAGATCTGAATTTTAATCAAATTGCGTATATTATCCGAGAAGCAGACCAAACCACAAAAACTTAACTGAGCCATACACATGAGACCTAGGGTAGATTAAACCTACTAATCGAGCATATCCACGGTAGGCATAGTGTCGGCTAGGATCGTGGTTTTTCGAGTGATTTGATCAGGTTTTTTCGAGTGTGATCACGTTTTTTCGAGTGAATATTATGAAAAATGTATACAAACACACTTCCTTTCTGGTAAGACGTAAAAAGGTGCTAGAACCTTATATACAAGATCATAGAAGGTAAATTAGTATTTGTGATAAAAAGATATTATCAACCCTACATTATTTTGTTTTTAAAATGTTTAATTTAGCCTTAAAATGCCTTATTCCAAAATATAGATTAAAGCCATTTTTATACACATACCAATGCAAATATCAACGGAAATGCATACATGGAATCTATATATACTTAGATATACAGACACTTCACAAAAATTCTTGTTTTTGCATGGAAAAGTGCACTTTGAAGAGTAAATTCATTTTTATATGTCCGTGTTTTTTCGAGAGCAGTCCGTGTTTTTTTGAGTGCGTCTTTGTTTTATCGAGTAAAAAAAAATCCCATGGCTTAAAATGTAATATTTCAGTTCATTTACGTTTAAAAAACAACGAAAAGGTTCAAATAAAGTACTTTTCAAAGCACGAAACAATGCATTAAACCACTTTGATAATGCTGTATTAACATATACATTTTATAAAAGGCTTGGTTCATTTGTATTCGGAAACCTTCATGTTTCGAAATTACCGAAATTGATTTTATACAGTAAATATTTCGTGATGTAAACAATCTTTCTGTGAGCTCAGACATGCTGGATTGAGACGTAACGTCACAGTACCCAAATTGCAACGAGTACCCAAATTGCACCTATTTAACAAAAAGCGGTGCCGGAATCTTACAAGTTTTCTTTGAGACTAAATAATTTGTAATTTTGTGATTTGACATTATACACGTCTTTCAACAAAGGTAAATATATTTAAATATACACAAAACGTTCACAGTATATATCAACAGATGAAACATTCACTGAAAAAAGTAAATCTACGAAAACGTCGCCATGCGACGTTCACAAAAAGTCATCTTTTAAAAGAGGGTAGGAATGCCCTTTATCGTCAGGCGTCAAACGGTTATTTTCGGCTACCGTTAGCGTCAAATTGGTTAAAATTTTATCGTGATTCGTCAGAGGTCTCAAATAATCAACTGTTACCGTTATTTTTGGAAAGAATTTAACGTGATTCGTCAAATCAGTCGATTATTTTTATCGTCATAAAGAAAGTGTATATTTTATCGCCATGCACCAAAAATTACCGTTAACGTCATTTGGCAAGATTTTTTACTGTTATTCGTCATGAAGGTACCCCCATTACGACCCTCTTAAAAATGATCAAATTAAACATGTTACAAGCATCCATTTCTTAAAAAATGAATAGTAAGCATAGACTAATGTCAAATTGTTCTAAATATTTGAAGAATTAAAGCAAAACATCTGTTATTCGTGTTATTTTAAGGATGTGAATTTAAGCATGGATGCAATTTGGGTACTCCTCATTACAGAATCATAGATCGTTTGGAGGTCGGTTCAAACCTCTTTTTCTATGATTCAATATGGATTCAAAATTAAATTGGTGGAACCATAAAGTAAACAATGGAATCTGATGTTCAGTAGTTGTCGTTTGTTGATGTGGTTCATAAGTGTTTCTCGTTTCTCGTTTTATATAGATTAGACCGTTGGTTTTCCCGTTTGAATGGTTTTACACTAGTAATTTTGGGGCCCTTTATAGCTTACTGTTCGGTGTGAGCCTAGGCTCCGTGTTGAAGACCGTACTTTGACCTATAATGGTTTACATTTATAAATTTTGACTTGGATGGAGAGTTGTCTCATTGGCACTCATACCACATCTTCTTATATCTAATGACACATCTACAAAATAAACACAGAATGGAAACTTTTGTCTGGATCATAAATAAACGTAGGTGAAAAAAACTGTCAAAATAGGTGCAATTTGGGTACCATCACGTTACGTACACATAGTGTGTAAAGCGGGTGAATGTGTGGGTTTTTTTTTTTTTTTTTTTTTTAATACACCCTAAATGTTTCAATTACTATCTGTCTTGATGGTAATACTTTTTATCGTTCTAGATGGAAATAATCAAGAACAATGTTCAAATGCTCCTACTGTGAAGAGGTGTCTGATCAAGCGTATGCTATGCTTGGTCACACAGAACTATAGCACCATCATAGCTTCCTTTCCATCAAAAACAAAAGGAATAAAAATTGACAATGTATATTTGTGAGGTGTACGCATATAATATACACATTTCGTTGTTTTTTATCATGTCAAAAGGATCGTATTAAAGCTTACAGATTATTTATTTCGTTGTTTTTTGGAAAATGACGCTATCAGCGGCATGTTTCCGATACCATTGACCAGAACTTACGGAAGTCGATTATATTTCTCCGCCTTCCGCACTCGGTTTCATATTTACTATTTTACATACTAACTGGAATCTGCTTGTATAACGCTACACTCGAACAAAGTGTTGTAGTTGGACAGGACCAGTTTACATACTTTATTTTATTTACCAAAAAATATCTTGACCTGTCCATATGTTTTTATTATTAAATGGTATTTGGAGCTATCCCTTTGTTATATTTTTCATATTTATTCGAGCTTTCACTTTTATGCACATGTCTTACAATCGTAAACAATCGGTATGTATAAATAGATCCGTTTTGTTATGGTGTGACTTTTACACTGCAATGATCAGCAATCGCTGTACAAAATAGTTCTCCTAAATAGTGTCAGCCTTTCATGCCATTTCAACTTTACAATCATTAAAAAGAAATAATCTGAATCATTTTGATATCCATTGGATGGATACTGGTCTTTATCCAGATTTACGAAGATTTTAATAATCGGAAATTAGTAATACGGTTGTACCCACGCGGTGCGTATGAATCTTTGTTTACAAAGTTACAGCAGCAGAGTCTGTAACTGTATCATTATTAATTAACTACACTGTTATTGTACCTAATATGATGAAAACTGCCTATGCAATATAAGGTGTCAACTCGGCCAATATAGATTTTTTCTGTATTGGCCGAGTTCTGATCCGGCAAAACAGGATTTCGGAACGTCTCTAGTTTTAGATCGTAAATCACGATAAACTCAAACTGCAAGTAAACATTTGTTTGTTAGACAGTTTGTATTTACTCACCATAAACGAGCTGAAACGTTCAGTATGGCATATATTTTAGGCTAAAGACGGTCCCATTTATTTAAAAGCATTTTGAAAGCAGACGATGGAATTATTTCAGGTTTGGGCTGAGACTACTATGTGTTATAGTAGTCTCAGGTTTGGGAACGAGTAAATTATCACAAAGTTCATTTCTTGACGACCTCATAATTTCACGATGTCGATGGTATAAATAAATTTTACTGTTTACTTTCGCTTCTCATGTTTTGTAAACGGTCTTTTATTTTTAAACCCAAACCAGGCATATGCATTCTGTAATTGTGCAAATCTTCGTTCTTTGGTCATTTGGCTTATGGATAGTTGTATCAATTTCAACTCTTACATTATTTTTTTAAAACTATATTTGCATTACACATACAATGGCAGTACCTTTCCAATTACTATTTATGTGTTGTGTCTAAATTTAAGTTGTAACACTTTATAGTGACTGGAAAGGGTAGAAAAATTCATCAGATGAGAAAAGGCTGAAGATACATGGAAACGGCACCAGATCATTAGATATTGCATCTTATAAAAAGAAACTGAGATTTGGATAGTTCCACTTCAAGGTAAAAATGTTTATCTCTTGTGAAATGAAATAAAAAAAATATTGTAACACTGTAGTTAATTAATAAAGATACTAATACGTGTATTTCTGTATTGGCCTTGTTATTGGTCTTCGGCCAGCTGTATTGGCATTCGGCTTCGCCTCAGGCCAATACACCAAGCCTCGGACCTATAACAAGGCCAATACAGAAATACTTACGTAATAATATTATAGAATGACAGTATGGTTCAATAGCGGGAATCAGCCCCTCAACTACTTTTTACATAAATATTAACTTCTGGTTTCAACGCCTTGTTCGTCTTGTCTGGAGATCTTGTTGTAGTTCCAGTTTGGTAAGCATTTTGGAGACGTATCCCGTCCGTCCTCTCTTGACTTGTAATCTCTGGTGATACATTTTGCCGCTTGACGTTTCCTTTCAAGCTTGTTTATTTCTGTTACCGTGTAGGAGTCCCATACTATGGCTCCATATTAAATTATAAGATCCAATCCTGAAGGTCTACATGTGTATATTATTGTTCTAATCTGACACAAATTTCAATAACTGGAATGCTACCCAAGTTGAATATATGGTGACCCACGAGAACAGCATTATCACTATTGAAATTGTGTTTAATACCATGATGGTTCAATGTTATTAACTTAAATGGAGAAGATATGGTTAAAGAATGAATATCAATTACATGGGTCAACATGGTCAAGGGCAGAGTTGTTATAAAATAACAATATGGCAGAGAAGTGGTTTCAAGTTTCATATAAAGTGACCTGACTGACATGAAATAAAAAATCAAAGGAGTATCCCTATTTGTCTAATCTTCAAGGTGAAATAAAACTAGTAAAACAATATTATACTATTGTCTAAATCTACAGAAATATAATTTGCTTCAAGTAACAGAAATAACTAGGTCACTAGTAACTTATTTAATGAGTATGTTGGGTATAAGAGCTTGCTTACAACAGGCTCTTCATAATCATTTGGTTTGAAAAGGATACTAGTAGTCTGTATTCTTGATTTAGAAAAATGTAATTGCAAGAAAAAAATCACATTACTTAGAATACTTTAGATCATTCAGGTAGTCTTTATTTATATGTACAAAAGAACAGCCAGTAGTCATTGGATATTGTAGATCATTCAAATAGTCTTGACCTATTTATTAGTACACAAGAACAGCCAGTAGTCATTGGATATTGTAGATCATTCTGGGAGTCTTGACCTATTTATTTATACAAAAAAAAACAACCAGTAGTCATTGAATACTGTAGATCATTCAGGTAGTCTTGACCTATTCATTTGTACTAAAAAAACAGCTAGTTGTCATCTTCACTTCACACACACACATATACGAATATCAATTATATGCTTATGAGACATGTTGCAATGTTAAAATAATTACGATATGTGAAAATCAAGACTTGCATAAAAAATATCACAATATTAGAGACAGTGGCGTCATTTTTCCTCAGAGCTTTCAGCTCTTTGATTAAATACATTGGATAGTCCCCGAGTTTATCATCATCGTCAGTTTGGCTATGCGGGATGTTCAAGTATACAGCCACGTCCGGTCAGAATGGGGCGTGTAGAATGAGTGCTACGCTTACTACACATTAAGGGGTTCGTAGGTGGCCTGTTTCAAGGCAAAATTTCTGTCTATATCCAATATCCCCTCATTTTCAGTGACAGTCTAAATATCCTGATCTTCATCCCTGACGTCGTCTATTACAGGACCTACCTATTGGATTTATTGTTGATTTGTTCTCGTCCTGAACATGCATGAAATATTTTGCACTGGACGTTAAGCAACCAACAATCAATCATTAAAACTGTTCGTTTATAAATTAAAAAAATATAAAGAAACTAAGGTTTCAACTCCATCAGGCAAAGTTATCCTTTTGGTCATATAGCTCTTCAAATGTTTCGGTTCTTTTACATCCATGGCTTTCAAATATTCGGCGTTGAGCGTTCCGGTGAAGGTAAATCCAGAAAAGCGCTTCGAACGCATTCAATTCAAATGTTATTGTAATTTTGTTGGGGAGGAGGAAGCCACTTTTAGTAGAATATTTGGGTTTATATTGAATTTTTCATTTTTACTGCTTTTCCTTAGTTTTCTTGCTCCTATGTTTTTTTCCGTCACTGTAAAATATATCAATCATAAAATATTATTGACTGTAAAACAAAGGTATCATGAAATGAGCTGCGTCGGATAGAAATCGACCTAATGCAAGTGCACGTATACATGTACATGTATAAGACTTTGATTGATTTTTGAACATTTAAATACGAAATAAAAGATGAACAGTACAGACTTTGCATAGAGATTTTTTCAACCCGAAACAAGTTAACAGATGTATTGATATTCATTTGCATAAGGTTGATTTCTATCCGACGCAGCTCAAATGAAATTGAAAAGATTATGAGTCCCTGTTCTTGATTTTAAAGACCGTGTTTAAAGGGACCCAGTGATTTCTTATACATCGAAATATTGCAAAGTTAGGGTAAAAATGTTTTCAGAACAGAAAGTAACACAGTATTATTAAATTGAAAAGAGTTAAATTTGATCAACATAGTTACATGTTTTGGGGACTTATTGCCCTTCGCTAAGTTACAGTTACAAACTAGAAAAAGTCAGTTTTAAGCCCAAGAATGCCTTCTTTCTCAATCACATTTTTTTTTAAAACCCGGACCATTTGTTGAAAAACCCGGACGTTTTGAGTGTTCTCTCGAAAAAACACGGACATTATAAAAAAAGTAAAATAACAAAAATACCGAACTCCAAGGAAAATTCAAATCGGAAAGTCCCTTATCAAATGGCAGACACTGAATTGTAAGTGAATTACAAGGAAATTTGTACTCAAAACATGTATAGCATTCAGAATAAGATGAACAGTCACGAATAAAACTATTATACTCGCGAAATAGCAGTAAATCGATCTAATCGCATGTAATATCACTCGAAAAACCTGATCTACACTCGAAAAAAGTATACGGATTCACTCGAAAAAAAACACGATCTCCGACGGACACTATACCTACCGTGATGTCCACGTTACAATAATTCAATACACCAAAATTAGTTGACATATTTCTTATAGTATTTCAGATATAATAAGGTCTTAACTACGAAAACTTAATCTGTGGCTTTCGCCGCAAACGAAACGTAAATGTATTATTCTTAAGAAAAAGCTGAACTCGTAAATAACCTGATGATGCTCGTAACGGAAATTCATGATTTCTCAAGGATAAGCGTTACTTAATTTTGGAGATAATCTGAGTATATGTAAGAGAAGATTATCCCTTTCTTCATGATTAAGTACGAGCGTTAGCGAGTACTTATCATGGAGAAAGGGATTATCATTCTCTTACAAACTTAGAATATTGTAAAGTGCTCAAGGCTCAAATGATCTCTTGATTTTTTTTTTTTTCAAGAATTAGTTTCATTGTTAGTGCAATGCTTATAGTAATAAATGCATGACTTCCTTTTTAGTATTTTATTCGGTGCATTACATTTGCGCGCAAAAATCATTACGTTTGCGAGCAGCTTTTGATTACATTTGCGCGCATTCTTTTACAGGTAAACTCAGGTAAATACCGGTAGATTATACTTATTTTCGAGCAGGATAAGTTCGTTTTACTATGCACAAGCACTTTCGTCCTGGAAATATATACAGATAAAAATGTAAAGATATAGCAAATCTAAAGATTAAAAGTACTGATTTTACATTTCGTAACGTGCTGAATATTTGAAGCCCGCTGCTGTAAGAAAACACAAAACACAAAACACAAAAATACATGAATGTCCTGAATAAAATTACTCATTGTAGTGAGCATGGAATGATTCCGGGCCGTTTGTAGTACGCCTGGATTCTGCTGACGGAAGTGATGTTCAAAGATTTGGAGGAAAAGGGGAATCTGGTGAAATACCTTTGCAATTATTTACGGTGCATCGCCCTGAAATTAAGTTACATGTATGCCTTAAGTTATTAAGTTATTACGGGATTTCTCATGATCATTTTATATTTTTTGGAATTCCATATGAAAAAAATATAATTCAAATTTATAAATATGTTCAACTTTAGTTTTACCTGTGTTACCTGTAAAATGAATGCGCGCAAATGTAATCAAAAGCTGCGCGCAAACGTAAAATGTTTAATCCCCAAATGAGCGCAAATGTAATATGCGCCCATTTCATTTATGAATTAGTGATGTAAGGACTTTCTTATGATTTAGGAAAATTTAATAAATTGTGTTTTAGACATTAGATGACACAACAGTACAATGAAATAGTAGGAATTGCATGTTTCCTGATTGTGAGTATGAATGTAATTCATGTAATGTTTTAGTAAGGAATGATCTTTTTGTTTATTTACAGTTCAAATCAAAAAATTAAACAGCTAAATTTCTTTCACAGCCAATATTTTAGTTCATCTCTTTACATCAAATACTACTTCATTATGGCAGGAAAATGTTCAAATTAAATGCCTTTGAAAGTTCAAACTACATTCAAAAATTATATCAAATTCCTGTTTATTTTTAAAATTTTATCAGAATATTGGAAATAGCTATTTTTACAAACCGCGGATCCAGTAATCTGAGTTTTGGTAAGCGTATTAGCTAAAGATTTAGATTATTTCTATTTTTAACGCTTTTTTCCCTTTTTTTGTTTGCATTGCTTTGGTAAAGTTTAATTTTTTAGTAATTTGAAGTTATTCTAGGATATCCTGATTTTTGATTTTGATTTTTTGTTTGTTTCTAAATTAAAGTTTTATTAGTCAATTTCAATCACAAATCCCTTCAAGCTGACAAAAGAGCTTCGGGCAGTTGTAACTCATTCATAGAAACTCTTTGTTTTGAACTGTAAATAGGCCTAAACAATAGCATAATCCCTTACTAAGAACATGATTTACATTCATTCTTCAAATCTTAGATAAATTTGATTTTCATTCTATTAACCTGTAAAACCATAGGTAGTTAGAACATACTCCCTTCTCGTCCAATGGAAAATCAGTTTTGTCCTTCTAATTTTCATAGTACATGGCTTTCCATGCACTATAAAATACTTTACATGAATGAATTTTGATTGAATATTTATTATGAAAGTGAACTCTTAATAACTACACTAATGAAGTGTACAATCACCTGAGGCAATTTCTATAGGAAAGAGCCTAATTACTAAAGATGAAATCGAATAGAATTGTAAAAAGCAGTTTGAAAATTTGGGGGCAAAGGTATATATTTAATCTAATTTTAATACCAGACCTTAGCGTGAACGTTTTTTTCAAAGAAAACAATGACTGATGATATATAAAGCAAAGGAACTTTTCGAGAAACAAAAAAAAAAAAAAACAACACACGTACATTCATCAATAAAAAGTAAGCAGCAGATGTTGAATGATCGTTATTTAATATTTATTGAGTGAGTTATATGATTATCAAAAATATACAAATTTTAAAACTGATTTATATAACATTGTGTGTGTGTGTTTTTTTTTTAAATGAAGAAATTTAAGATATATAAGTATTAAATTTGAGCAGAAAACCTCAATTTTTGAACAATTTATCATTTTTGTCCTCACAAAACTATCTCCGTGCTTCGTGCTAGTTCATTCCATCCATTGGAATTGCCATTAAATATGATATACGTTTCTTTTATGATGTTAACACTTAATTATAAAATGTGAATTCATATTAAGGTTTGAATTTAACAATGGGAAAGGATAATTGTGTAATGTCACTCGAATGTGTGAATATGTTCTAAATTGGTCAGACAATACTTGGTCATGTTTTATGAACATTTAAAACATGACCAAGTATTGTCTAACCTATAAACAGCCTTGACCAGTGTTGAACTGCGCCATATCCCCAAAACAGGCTATTGTTATCCAGGGCCGAAACTACATGGAGGCAAATGAGGCAAATGCCTCATGTTGGAAATTTGAAAAAAAAAGTTGAAACAAAAGCTTGTCTTCATTTCAAATTGTTTTCACGGCGAGTGTCTTGCAAGAAGCAAGTTCTCTTCACTCTGATTTCGCCCCTGCATGTTTTTCGTGATCCATGTTTCTAATTTACTTTTAGTTTTCAGTGTTGATGGTTTATTGTTTGTAGTTATGTGTTTTATCTGTACCCGGGTTTGTCTTTTGTTCATTTATTGTCCTACTTTATGACTATAGTCTAAGTGTTGATTTTCATTTGTAAATCTAGTAATTTTGTTTTAAACTTGAGTTTTCTTATACTGAAGGACCTTTTGTCTAATTAAAAAAAACTACATTTAATTGTAAGAATATTTGAAATTAGATCTACGATGACGGGTGAACGGTTGTGTGGTTTGGCAATGTTGCATGTCCACCGATGTCCAGACATTGTGCGAAAAATATTTTAAGAAGATACGATGCTACTGGACGCAAAAAAAATTGGTCGTTTCTTCATGGAGGATTGAACTTTTTATTATGGTTGTTGTTGAGAGTAAAATGTTCTTTAAAATGTTGAATACGTATATCAACTATGTTCATTACTGAATTAAAAAGAGTCCAAAGATTTTTGTCAGCTTTTTCCCGTTTTATCCATTTTAAACAGTAAGTACGGAGTGAGTCGTGGATGATATTACGACACTCATTCCAATTAATGATTGACGGGGGGCGATATTTAGGTCCTTTACTGAGGAATGATTTTAACTCTCGGTCTTGAACGATGTTAAGATCTCCTGATATAACATGGGAAATGGGTCCATAAATGTATTCGGAATTACTGCAATTACATGAAGTAGGTGTATTTTCACTGATATTAACATCTTTACACAATTGGCTATAATTAAACACATATTTCCGGGTAGATTTCTTGTAAATATAACAAATAAGAGGGAGCTCAGTATTATCAAAATATCCAGGAATTTGTTCTTTAACAGAATGGTCGTTAAAAATACCGGCAATATTTACAAAATCAAAACCTTTATTGACATACTTTATTTTGATAAAATGTTTTTTATGATCTTCAGGGCGATCAATTTTGGGAAACAGTTTAGAATAACAATATGCCATTATAATTTGAACGATTTCATACTTAGGACTGCTATATGAAATTGTGTTGCATTCCTCTAAAATTTTATTTAACTTATTAACCGGTAATGAACAGAGCTTTGTTAACAGATAATGTCTGCCATTGTTTTTTGAAATAGAAATTAGGTCCGAAATATTGGTATGATTGGTCCGAAATTTTCTTTGATTGCGATTTTTCTACGACCATGAGAACGGTTTTACGAACAGTTTTAGAAACTATATCCAAAATGTTAACAGAATCGGTTCTTGATATATTACCAATTCCCATGATATTATCATTAAGACCGAGAGGGTAGACTGTCTGTAATTTTTTAATCCAATTTAATTCAATTATTTTCCGTGATCGTACAAACTTTGAATGAGATTCACCAGGCTGCTTATTTACTACTTCTAAAGGTTGAACTGTTAAATATTTAATAGGATGATTGTGCTTTTAAGGTGTTGATAAATGATACTTTTGAATTTATTGGGTCTTTTAAAACGATACAGGTGTTCTTGCGTGCGTTTAGATAAAATCGCCCAGTTTCACCTACGTACTGAATACCGCATCCCGGTTTGTTTCATGTGAGTAAATAAATAATACTGTTTGTTTTTCAAGTTATATCAGTTTCAAAATTTAAAGAAAATGTGCGACCATTAAACGTGGACCTTACCGTATTGTTGGTGGAAAGACGGGGACATGTAAGTCATTTTTGGCATGACACTTATCGATAGAAGGGTAACCACGATTTTATTGTTAAAAATGTTAGCGATGGTAGTATTTTTAGATAAGCGATTTTGAAGATTGAGACGTGTAGATACCCTTTGAACGAGTTTAGTATTTAATATTTTCCATTTCTAAGCTTCATATTTGTTTTTGTTTGTGGATTTTATTAGAAAGTAGCAAAGACTGTGTTTCCTGATTGTGAGTATGAATGTAATTCATGTAATGTTTTAGTAAGGAATGATCTTTTGTTTATTTACAGTTCAAATCAAAAATTAAACAGCTAAATTTCTTTCACAGCCAATATTTTAGTTCATCTCTTTACATCAAATACTACTTCATTATGGCAGGAAAATGTTCAAATTAAATGCCTTTGAAAGTTCAAACTACATTCAAAAATTATATTAAAATTTTATCAGAATATTGAAATAGCTATTTTACAAACCGCGGATCCAGTAATCTGAGTTTTGGTAAGCGTATTAGCTAAAGATTTAGATTATTTCTATTTTTAACGCTTTTTCCCTTTTTGTTTGCATTGCTTTGGTAAAGTTTAATTTTTAGTAATTTGAAGTTATTCTAGGATATCCTGATTTTTGATTTTGATTTTTTGTTTGTTTCTAAATTAAAGTTTTATTAGTCAATTTCAATCACAAATCCCTTCAAGCTGACAAAAGAGCTTCGGGCAGTTGTAACTCATTCATAGAAACTCTTTGTTTTGAACTGTAAATAGGCCTAAACAATAGCATAATCCCTTACTAAGAACATGATTTACATTCATTCTTCAAATCTTAGATAAATTTGATTTTCATTCTATTAACCTGTAATACCATAGGTAGTTAGAACATACTCCCCTTCTCGTCCAATGGAAAATCAGTTTTTGTCCTTCTAATTTTCATAGTACATGGCTTTCCATGCACTATAAAATGCTTTACATGAATGAATTTTGATTGAATATTTATTATGAAAGTGAACTCTTAATAACTACACTAATGAAGTGTACAATCACCTGAGGCAATTTCTATAGGAAAAGAGCCTAATTATTAAAGATGAAATCGAATAGAATTGTAAAAAGCAGTTTGAAAATTTGGGGGGCAAAGGTATAACAGGTAAAATAATATTTAATCTAATTTTAATACCAGACCTTAGCGTGAACGTTTTTTTCAAAGAAAACAATGACTGATGATAAATAAAGCAAAGGAACTTTTCGAGAAAAAAAAAAAAAAAAAAAACACACGTACATTCATCAATAAAAAGTAAGCAGCAGATGTTGAATGATCGTTATTTAATATTTATTGAGTGAGTTATATGATTATCAAAAATATACAAATTTTAAAACTGATTTATATAACATTGTGTGTGTGTGTTTTTTTTTTTAAATGAAGAAATTTAAGATATATAAGTATTAAATTTGATCTGGAGCAGAAAACCTCAATTTTTGAACAATTTATCATTTTTGTCCTCACAAAACTATCTCCGTGCTAGTTCATTCAATCCATTGGAATGGCCATTAAATATGATATACGTTTCTTTTATGATGTTAACACTTAATTATAAAATGTGAATTCATATTAAGGTTTGAATTTAACAATGGAAAGGATAATTGTGTAATGTCACTCGAATGTGTGAATATGTTCTAATTGGTCAGACAATACTTGGTCATGTTCTATGAACATTTAAAACATGACCAAGTATTGTCTAACCTATAAACAGCCTTGACCAGTGTTGAACTGCGCCATATCCCCAAAACAGGCTATTGTTATCCAGGGCCGAAACTACATGGAGGCAAATGAGGCAAATGCCTCATGTTGGAAATTTGAAAAAAAAAGTTGAAACAAAAGCTTGTCTTCATTTCAAATTGTTTTCACGGCGAGTGTCTTGCAAGAAGCAAGTTCTCTTCACTCTCTGATGTCGCCCCTGCATGTTTTTCGTGATCCATGTTTCTAATTTACTTTTAGTTTTCAGTGTTGATGGTCTATTGTTTGTAGTTATGTGTTTTATCTGTACCCGGGTTTGTCTTTTGTTCATTTATTGTCCTACTTTATGACTATAGTCTAAGTGTTGATTTTCATTTGTAAATCTAGTAATTTTGTTTTAAACTTGAGTTTTCTTATACTGAAGGACCTTTTGTCTAATTAAAAAAACTACATTTAATTGTAAGAATATTTGAAATTAGATCTACGATGACGGGTGAACGGTTGTGTGGTTTGGCAATGTTGCATGTCCACCGATGTCCAGACATTGTGCGAGAAAATATTTTAAGAAGATACGATGCTACTGGACGCAAAAAAAATTGGTCGTTTCTTCATGGAGGATTGAACTTAATATTAAAGAATACAAAACTGGCTCTCTTTTTTGTAGATAAAACTAGATAGCTGACATGGGTTAAATTAAAGTGAGACCACCAATCTCCCGGTATCTAATCATTTGAAAATAAAACAACAATGTATTGCCATATGACATTTTACATTGAAGAGTTAAACTTGCATTAAGTCGTGTTCAGACCCTTTAATAGAAAATAAAGAAATAAGGAGTAAACGTGCACGGGACTTAATCGCACATAAAGTCAATACATAGAAAAAATACAAATTATCAATGGTCAGGGTTTTTATTCCTGTTCTTCATCTTGATAGTCGCTGGAGGGTCTTCAACAATGAAAGAATCATTAATATCATAAAACAAGGTCATGATGGTCCCTACCAGTGTCGTCTTAAGCGGTACTTTAAGTATAATACTGCACTGTCACTATATTTAAAATCAGTCATAAAAAAATTCACCAAAGTCTAAACACAATACAAGACAAGAACAGACGACAGATCCGGTATAATGATTAATGATTATGAGAATTACGATTTTTGCTTTATCCTACATATCAGTCTTTTGATGTTGTCCCTTAAACCTAAAAGTCTTAAATTACAATGAATCTATATATTTTGCTTTGAGACCAGAATATTGTCGAAAAAATAGCTAAAAATTAATTGCGTTTCAGAGTAAGAAAGAGTCCGGGAAACGCTCAGAATGCACTATTTTGCGTCATTTTTTTCATAGCTTCTGGGGGCCTTGAGCGGCCCCAGACCCCTCGCCGAAAATTTTTCGAATATATTTTGCCTCACTTTTAAAAGAGGCTAGTTACGGCCCTGTTATCACGGTCGTCCGTTACCTTTTACAAGATAGGCGAAAGATACCAAAGGACATTTAAACTCATAAGTCGAAAATAAAATGACAACGCCATGGCAAAAAAGAAAATAGAAAACTAAAGACTGAGCAACTCGAACACTACTAAAAACCGGGGGAGATCTCAGGTGCATGCTCATCATCTTTTTCTTTGAAACTATTTGGCTAATCAAGACAAAATTAAGCTTCAACCAACATAAGAGTATCTAGTCAAAGGAAATGTCTCCAAACTCATCAAATATACCAGCCGGTTTATAATTAGGTACACCAGACGCGCGTTTCGTCTATATAAGACTCATTAGTGACGCTCGAATCAACATATTTGGAAGGCCCATAGATATACGGCCAAATCAAATAATAAGTTGAAGAGCATTTAAAACTGAAAATTCCCAAAAGTTGTGCTGAATACGGTTTAGGCAATCTATTCCTGGGGTAGAAATACCATAGTGTTTTGATTAATTCAGCATTTTAACAGCAGTAATTAAACAGAAAAAGAACATATTAATGATATTTCATGTCAGCACAAAAGTGCTGACTAAGCACAAAAGTGCTGACTACAATGAATGACCCCTCCTACCGACCAACATGCATGGCAGTCATGTCTAAATGTAGACCATACGGGTAAAAAGAAAGTTATCATCACCAAAATTTAATTGATTTAGACGTAAAAAACGAATCTGGTGAACTGCTAATATTTCCAAATCCTCAAAAGGAAATTGATCACGACAATTAAATTATATTTAAAAACTAAATTCTATGGAATTTCCAGAAATAACAATTTAAAGTCATATGAAACTTCAAATTTAAAAAAAAGTTTAACATGTTTTATTTACTTGAATGGCTAAGTTTTACTATAAAACAAGTGTACGCGAACGTTCTGGTAAAAGAAAATTCTTTATACTACCAAAATCTACATAAATTTACTGCTATTGAATTATAGTTTTCCCGTACACTAATTCGCAGATATTTTCCCGTATGCAGTGACCTTAACAATGAGACCACTCGTTAGAAATTCGGCCAACGCACAGTGCAAGTGCGAGGGTAAAACCTTGATGACAGAATGTAAACAAACGTGCACTGGAAGGTAAATAGTAATAACTGATTCTTAAAACACAAATTTTATACAACAAACCATAGAACAACTATAATGGAAAAGTTTGATTAACAAATGGGATAGCATGGAAATATAAAAAAAAACTCGTTCAAGTCACTTATTTGTTACGTACACCACGTGCTCTGTGTTGAATGTTTATCAATGTCCCGACCCGGTAAACTTCGGCAACATACTCGAAAGTTAATTAGCTTGCGATCAACGATCACTGAATGAAATATCATTTGTCGATAATACGTTATAGATTCGAAATAAATATATAAAAAAAAAAAACGTGCATACATGACTTAGATTAGTACATATGCATGCATTGGTTCAATTATTTCGATAATATTAAAATTTCAAGAAACTCGTTTCATATGACTTAATGCATTTTTTTTTCGCCGTTTTTTACGTAGATGCAATACAGATATACATTCAGATACAGTTCAACTAGTTCTGAGTGCATACAAAATTTCATCAAAATCCGAGACACCACCCATTTTATATATTTCACCATAAAGGAGTATTATGTTCATCTGGTGCAGACAACTTGGTACCGTTAATGTTATTATTAGCCATTAAATCTTGATTATTATGCAAATTTGCATTTTTTCTTAATTATATTGAAAACTTCAATCGATATTTAGACAGTTGCTGTAAACAGCAAAAATTATCAGCAGAAGATATACAAATAAGTAAATATGGTTGAGAGCGTCTATATTCTCCTGATGAGAGTAACTGCCCTTACATTGTATATGCCCCGTTTAAATTTGATCAATTTTAGATTGATTGGTGATTGATTGTAGTCAGTTGCTTAACGTCTAGTGGCAAATATTACATGCATATTCTGGACGAGAACAAATTAATAATTAAATCAATAGGTAGGTTCTGCAAAGTTGGTCGACAGGGATGAAGAGCGAGAATTTCGACTGTCACTGGAAATTGACGGTCTGTTAGATAGAGGACGAGAAATTTTAAACAGGTCACCTGTGGACCCATCAAAGATTTGTTGCAAGAGTCTTTTAATACAGAGACTGTGCCCTTCTCTCTACACGAGGGATAGGATTGAACGTCCCAAATCCGACCGTGGCTGCGTATTTACACATCTTACATAACCAAATGGACGACCCACTTCAGCAGTGCGACACATCTTGAAAAGGTTATATAAAATAGAAATACATTAAGGAACAATTTTAGGCCCGTTGATGTTCCTTCTGTACATGGATGATATTGAAAATGAAATTAAGTCGAAGTTATGCCCATTTACGGTTCATCAACACACTCAATAGAATCAAGAGATGTGCTAGGATTGCCAACTATCACCCAAAGACGAGGATGTAAGCATCACAAAATAATAAACATATCTCGACGCAGACCACAGGCACTTGTCTCTGAAAAAAATTTCTCTATACTTTAATATAACTTTTATTGTGTGACACAGACATTGCATATTATGTTAAATGTTATATCCTTAACTGATATTGCATTACAGATTTGAGTTACCTTACCATGTCATTTGCTATGGACATAAAATATTATTGGTAGCATTGTAAAAGTGACTTCTGGAAAGATAACCAAGATCATGTTTAACGTTATTCGTGTTATATAAGAAACCAGAAAGATATTAATAATAACAAGCATCTGGTGCAAGTTGTATCTAGAAAAAAAAAAAAAAAAAAAAGGGCAATTTCATGGGACTCCTGGCTCTTCTGCTTTGCCAAATATTCAAGATAAATCAAATTTTCAAATCGTATTCTAGACTATCTTAAAAAGCTTATAAAAAATCAGATTGAGTTTGGTAATGTTACCAAAAAGATGTAACATTGTTAGATCTGATACAATCCAACTGATAATTTACACGGCTGTCATTCGGTATATCGAGAAAAATGATCGTAAAAGAAGAAGTATTGGTGGTCAAGTATTGCGATTGGATCGTGAAAGATCTGGTATAGGATCGTGAAGGAAATCTTATCGAGAAGACACATGCAACGTCAGTAAATAATCTAATTTAACCAATTATAATGACAAATATTGGAAAAATAAAACTGTCTGTCAAAATGGTTCAACATTATGATCAGTATCCGAGAAAAATCAAGGCTTAATAGTACACCGTTTTTACAAAAGTACAAAAGGCAGATTGCTCTTTAAAATGTCAAAGAAATAAAAATGTAAACAAACAGCATTTTTTTTTTTCAATTTTTCAATGCATAAACTACTTTTCTCATAAAGATATCGTTCAATATGACTGTTGAAAATCGTTTTAAAAGTTATTTTGATTAAGTTTAATCAGAAACTTTGCAAAAACGGTAATATTTGTAAAAATTTGATATTTCGGATCGTGAAAGATCGGGTACCGCATTTTGATGATCGTGAAAAGGATTGTGAAAGATCTGTTGCCGCTTATTCGTTATTGCAAAAAATCCACGAAAACGATCAAATCTTTCTTTAAAAAAAAAAATGATAATTCATATTTGTAATTGATATATTAAAAGATTGGATTTGCATGATTTATTCCGCTTCACTTTTGTTTGTGAATAGGGTATGGCATGGTATTGGTTGCAAAAATTTGATATTTTTCATTTATATGCAATATTGAATGACAAATTATACCATTTGAATAAAAAAATATTGCATTTAAATGAAAAAATATACCATTCAAATAAAACAATATTGCATTTAAATGAAGAAATATACGAATTAAATTAAAAATATTGCATTTAAATGAAAAATATCAATTTTTTGCAACCAATACCATGCCATAATAGGGCTATCATGGTTCAATGCCGTTGGATCTGATTATTTGATAATACCACACCGACTAGTTTTCTTATAACAATATAAGTCCGTCTCTCCGTCCTGCATAAGTTTTATGTGGTTTGAAAAGTTAAGATTGTCTCATCTGATTTCCATTTATTTTCATGCACAGTCATATCTATAAAACGAAGATCCTTGTTGATTTTTGTAAAAATTGGAGAAAAAAAAAATATTGTTTAAAATAATCTCAGAAAAACAACTGTCGTATTCTTGACTTGGCACTGGCATTTTCCTAAGAAAATGGTAGGTTAAATCTTGTTTTCTAGCTAGCTAATACGCCCACTTGTATGCCAGTTGTTTAATGTTCTGTAATATTGCCAAATTGGGTGAGCAACCCAAACAGACATTATATAAATAACACAAAGCTGAAAGGGTTATATAGCAGATTGTTACCCCGAGAAAACATTGTCAACTGAGGCGAAGCCAAGGTTGACAATGTCTTTTCGAGGGGTAACAATCTGCTCTATCACCCTCTGAGATATGTGTTATTTAATTTATTATACTGAATGTTCTGTTATTACTGTCTATTAAATTTCAAATTCAAAGTAATAAACTATGTCGTCTTGTACATAACAATCATCCGTATTTATTAAAGCGCACACTTGAGCAAGCGTCTCAGTGAAGGGTAATAGAGTATTTGCCATGGGATAGAGTAAGTTGTCTCCCTCGTATTAACCAATCAAAATCTGGCATTTTGACATGAAGTATAATGAAATTGGTTAACGTGGCCATATCTGGGATTCAGCAGCTTTTATATGACGTGAATTTAATCTGGTTCGCACCAGTTTGAAAAATTGTGCACACGACTTTGAAACTCGTGGGCACGACTTTTCAGCTCGTGCGCTCGAATTTCAAACTTGTGCGCATGACTTTCAAAGTGGTGCGGATGACTTTCAAACTGGCGCGCATGACTTTCAAAATGGTGCGCAAGACTTTAAAAATGGTGCGCATGACTTTCAAGAACTGGTGCGCATCAGTTTGAAAGTCGTGCGCACCGGTTTTTGTAAAGTTGTGCTCACTAGTTTTTAAATGTCGTGCACATGAGATTAAAAGTCGTGCGTATGAGAATAAAAGTCGTGCGTAAGAGATTAAAAGTCGTGCGCACGATTTTTCAAACTAGTGCGCACCAGATTAAATCTCCAGCAAACGAAAATATTTATATTTACATGGCACTAAGGTGCTCCATAAGGGAATCCTTACATTATGACATATATACTTTCCCGATAAAATACATAATATGCAAAAAATATAAATAAAAGGGTATACACTTTAATAACCTCATGTGTCCGAATCGCATCTCTGGAACCACCCGCATAAAGAACGCCAAAAGACAGAAACCTGAAGTCTGGATCAGTGGCGGATCCGGGGGTGGGGGTGGGGGGGTGTTCGGGGGGCTGGATCCGCCCCTTTTGGATGCACATATACCGGATCACGTCAAGAGGCATACGATCAAATGGAAGATAATAGTACAAAGACAAATAAAGATAAAACTATAAAGTAGATAAAAAGCTACTCAGAGTCAGCACCTAGAATCTATAACTCAAGACCATTCTGTATTTTTTTGTTAAGTAGACACTGAATATTTATATATTAGGTCTTGGGACTTTCCAATGAACTTTTTGAGAAAAAGGACGAGACGTTCTTTCACAAAACCCTGGCTCATTAAAGTTTTGCTCATGCACTGATAACGTTTTACAAACTCTGAGTAGCAGCTGCAAGCTCCTGAAAATCGTATGAGTTGAGAAATGTGTACTCCATACGCGGATGAAGTTGGTAAATCGCTGCTAAGGTGAGGAAAATTTATAATTTCAAAATTGAAATCATCTCGTTTGTCATAGACTCTCGTATTGAGATGACCACTGTTATTCGGGGTATATGTCTAAAAATGAAGCCGATGGAACTGTATATGTGGTGTCTGTAATTTTTAGTTGATGACTATTAATGGGACTTAATCAGAAAAGTTTGTATTGTCAACGGAAAGAACATCTTCAATACACCTGTATGTACAATTAAATGATATAGCTTCTTTGATCTAACCCTTGCGAAAAAGATATTTCAAGGGAAAGACCACCAGACCCCCTCTCGCTTCACTCATTTGTGGATGCATTATGCATTATATATACAAAGATATTTACTTTTCGACAATTTACGCTCCTGGGGGTCTATTAACTTGGATGCCTAGTTACAGGTAGCATTGCCTCTTAAATGAAAACGGGTCTGAATATGGGTATATATATATATATAATTAAGATCCATTTTGTTACATTTTCACTTTTTGGTCTTTTGCGTTTTGTTAAAATGTTGTTTGTGCTGTATTAAGACCACTCTACCAAGAAATTTGTTTTGCATGCATACGTATAAAAACTGCGGTTTTTATCCAACGCAATCATAGGTTTGAACGTTGTTTTCAATTTAGACTTGTTTATATATCACCAAAAAGATTTAAGCATTAATTTATGTTCTTAGTAAGTATTTACACGCTCTAAATATTAATTGGTAAGAGAAATGCTGTTTTCTAATCAGTAAGTCTGGTCACACCTTGTCTTTCACGATCAAAATAATGCGTTGAATGATCTTTCACGATCAATTTTGATTAAAAATCTACCAAAAAATATACTTTTTCAAAAATAATATGAACTTTTTCAAGTAATAACATACTTTTATTTTACTGGACTATCTGACACAATAAAGATTAAGTTTCATATATATCATGATATATTGGAATGTGACCATTATAGATACAAAATGATTTTTTCTTAATGATTCTCATAGGATTGTGTGCCGCCTTTTGTTTTTTCTTAAAAAGTGCTGCGTACTGCATTTTTTCTTTAACTTAGTGCACAGTATTATTAAGCAAGCTGAATCATGTTGACAGACATAATTTTTTTCTGATTTGTTCCACCTTTTTGAAAATACAGCAAAAGTAGAATTGCACTTAATTGCATTTACGATCCGATACCAGATCTTTCAAGATTCGATCGCAATGCTTGACCATCGTTAGTTATTAATTCACAATCATTTCTCTCGATATACTGTTTCTCTCGATATACTGAATAACACTCGTGATTTAGGTGATCTCGATTGTGAATAGTTTCTGGCAATGAAAAAAATCGGTTCCCGCCAAATTAACACGTGCAGTTAAAACAGGAAATTTACGTTGCTGAGAGTTGCAGCTAAACGGATTTTGGACACAGGACAAGTCACAGGTAGGACCTAAAGGTAACACTAAATTCCTGCATGTCAAAATACAAATATTCCTTTATCAGTTTATGAATAACATTAGTTCCAATGGAAGAAATATTATAGTACTGTTCCTTACGGACAAAGGGATAAAGAATATATTTGTTCCAACAGTAACAGATTTAAAAGCATTGATTACAACAAAGTCTCCGGAGAATCGTCTATACCGAAGAAATATACGTTGACAATGCATCTTGAAAGATAAAATATTTATTGAAAATTTTACTGAAAAATTAAGCTTTTCGGTTGACCAGTAGTCAAGTCCCAAGTGTTAAATAAATGGCGAATTTCATTTAGAAAATAGTTATTTGAAAATTTAAAGGATGGAATCGCTCAAATACATTTTTTCATGAAAACTTCCATATTTTTGCATGTTCAATTTGGGTTAGGAGCTACCATTTGATTTTTATGGGGGGCTAGGATGAAATTTGAAAAAATAGGCAGGACAGGAGTTTTGAGTAAAAAAAAGGCAGGATGAGAATATTTGCAAAAAAAAAAAAAAAGGCAGGATGACAATTTATGTAAAAAAGTCAGGATAAACTTAAAAAAAGGCAGGACCGAATAGAGTGAAAAATAAAAAGGCAGGACCGAATAGAGAGAAAAATAAAAAGGCAGGACAAAAATTTTCATCCTAGCCCCCCATAAAAATCAAACGGTAGCTCCCTTAAGTTCAAATAAATCGAATAAGTTAACGTTTTTATTACATATATACAGGAAGTAATACGTAATATTTAATTGTTTTTTTCTGCTTAGTTTCAAAGAACATGCGCCTATGTTATTTGCAGAACAAAACAGCTATATGTTCGAGAATTATTTTTTACAGTTATTATGTGAGCGAATCAAAGATTTATTGTCACATGCTTAACCATGCAGATAGTTGAAATGGACCGCATTGATTTGCAACAAATTACGATATGCCACATGGCTAGTCTAAGGAACTTTTATCCGCCATTCTGTTTGATCATGCACGGGTATTTTTATATTTGGGTGGAGGATACATAGTTATGGAATAAATATTTAAAGCAAAAAATAATAATAAAGTAAATGTTGCATTATAGATTAATCCTGATGTATTTCTAAATTTCTGAAATATAAAATGCATCTAAATTTTATATAGTTCCTACCAAGCATTAACATTTTTCAGGTGTACAGGTTTTTATGTGCATAAGTAAATTTTATGGTGTAACCACGGCCACCTTTGTCAATTCCTTCTGATGAACCTAACATAAAATTTCAAAAAGTTTTTAATTTTTTAAGTTTTCAGAACACACAATATGCATATATTTTTTACAATATCTAGGTTCTGCCAGTGGTAGGAAAACATCAAAGTTCTCAGGTTGTGCTGTACACACGGCCGTATTTGTAGGTACCTTTAACAGTTAATTTAGAATATAATTGGTCTACTACTAACAAAATTGAGTACACAGCAACAGGCCTTTCATTATAGCAGACTATATACGGTATGGGTTTTTCTCATTGTCGAAGGCCGCACGGTGACCTATAATTGCTTATATCCACTTATTTGAACTGTGGTGGATAGTTGTCTCATTGGCAATCATACCACATCATCTTATTTTTGTAATAAAGTAATTAATCATGCTGTTATAATTACACCTTATATGTGTATGCTTGCTTTTGATTGTGCATTTTCAGGTACTATCCTCTTCTATTAAATGATTATCGTTCATATTTCTGTCGCCGGGTTATATGCAAAAGGATATGCCAATTATATTCTCTATGAGTGCTATTTGTTCAAATGTGAGATGCTTTTTTTATCCATCACGGAGACGCTTTGTGCGTTTTATTTCGCTGCAACTATTTTTGCTGCGTCTTGAAATCAAAGAAAACTATACTTTAATTGTATTACTAGTACCATTTCTACCGATATTTTGTTTAATTCAACAGGGACGGCTATTTACAAAAAATACCAGTCTTGAGACGGAATTGCCTTCGCCTAGCGACACAGGAAATTCTTAATTATATTTACTGGTATTACGCAAATACCCCTCCAGAATATGATAATCAATCTGTTTAACCAGAGACAAATAATACAATTATGTATTATAGGTCTCTGGACTTGTTTAACTTTACCATTTATAAAGTAATCATAATAATTCAATTCACTTTACCACAATTTTATCGGGTTTATATAAACTGTAAATTAAACTGTTATTTCTTTTTTTTCCAGAACATTATGCATTCTTTTGCTGTAGTAATTTTCTGCCTCTTTGTGGTAAGTGACTATATTTATTACACGATGGAAAACAGTTGTCTCGCATGCGACAGTCGCGGAAGGCGAAACATATAGACGTTTCTTTTCCGGCGGCGGCGTCAACATTATTGTTCAGTTGTCTGCTTCAGTTAGTTTGATAAGAACTACTTGTGATAGATCAACGATATTTTCTATAATCAGTACATATCACAGAGGCGGATTTAGAGGGGGGCAGGGCCCCCCCCCTTTTCGGGAAAAATTTGGTTGATTATATAGGGAATCACTGGAGCGGGTCCCCTCTTAGGCAGTCAGTGGGCCCCTCTTATAAAAATTTCTGGATCCGCCACTGTATCAGTTTGAGACTATTTCGAGGCCCTGCCCCTAGGTCATGGTGCAGCGCCATTGAATTAAATAGCAATGTTGATGTCCATCAGATTGTCTTTTTTCGAATTTTATGCCGAGTTTATTTTTAATAATATTCATTTATGTCAAAGAAGCAATAAAACTATATAATCCGTCTCTTAAGGGTTAAATATCAAACATAAATCTGTATTCGTTAGACACTACTGGCTTGGAAATTGCAATCTGAACTGTTTTGAAAACCTGCATTTTAATCTACTTTCCAGTTTCCGCACATTTCAAACCAGTTGTTAGGAATGGTGTAGAAATAAACTTTGACAGGCTTCTTAAACCCACTGTTCATTATTATATTGGAAGTAATAAAAAATTGTATTAGCTTTTGCAGTTTTAGAATCCGTTACTTTTACATGTTATTAGAAATAACGACCAATGCTCAAACGTTCATAAATTTAGAAGTTATAAAGAAACTAAGGTTCGAACTCCATCAGACAGAGTTGACTAAGGATGGATCTGACTATTCTTGTTGGGGCCCTTTTGGTCATATAGATTTTCTTGATTTCAAGCTCTTATGCATTGACTCTCAACTATTTTGCGTTGTACATTGCTGGTGAAAATAAGGCCAGAAAAGTGCTTAGGACGCAACAAATTTATTCATTTAAGTGCTATTCCTATTTTTCAACGCTTAGTATAATCAAGGTTAAATGAGATTCTTGGAAACGGTAAACCGAAATTGCCCTATTTAGAAATTGTTGGGGAACGTCCCACGGCCCCAACAAGTCATAAAAAGGTCGTCAAACATCGGAGCAATTTCGGACTATGAATGATGGGAAGATATTATCTTAACTTTCGATCACAAAATACTGTAATGAGGTGACATAAATCTAGATCATAAGTGTGAGCTATGGTCTTCGTTTTTTCTGTCATCCATTCCTTTAATCTGTTAACTGTTCACTTTAAGAACACATGCAACAATTGTTAAGAGACTGCAGCAAGACAAAATTTCTGTTCCAAACCAACATTCACTGGTAGACTACTTTTCTCACTGCATTGAAGACCCATTGGTGGCCTTCGGCTGTTGTCTGCTCTATGGTCGGGTTGTTGTCTCTTTGACACATTCCCCATTTCCATTCTCAATTTTACCTTGGAAAAATTATTATTATTTGAATTGTTCTGATTCTGAATGTGCAATCATGCAATATTTTCAAACGAGTGTTAAGTAAACAGAAAGCAATGAATGAACCAGAGGTGTTTGAATTGTTTCAAAGGTCAAGTTAAAATCTAGTGGTCAAGTACATATGATTTGTACAGGCTATTTCTAGTCCTAGAGGCTAATCCTCTAGTTATACATACGATACAGACTGTTTTTTGATGTGAATACATACGCCAGGGGAGGGTATTGGCTCTAACATCATGTTCGTGTGTGTCAAAAAACTAAGACTAATATGCAAGTAAATACATACAATCAGGGTTCGAATTGACGAAGTTATAAATATTCCCATTTCAGACAAGCGAGTTAAAAGCAAATGAATAAATTGATAGTTCATATGTTTCGTTTTATATTTGATGTAAATTGCTTTAGCTATTCCACCATATGATTTGTTCTATATTTAAGGTATATTGCCATGCTATTACACCATATGTTTTGATCTATATTCAAAGTATATTGTCATGCTATTACACCATACATATGTTTTGTTCTATATTTAAGGTATATTGCAATGCTATTCCCCATCTGTTTTGATCTGTATTCAAAGTATATTGTCATGCTATTACATCATATGTTTTGTTCTATATTTAAGGTATATTGTCATGCTATTACACCATATGTTGTGTTCTATATTTAAGGTATATTGCCATGCTATTACACCATATGTTCTGTTTTATATTTGAGGTAAATTACCACGCTATTCCACCATATGTTTTGTTCTATATTTAAGGTATATTGCCATGCTATTCCACCGTATGTTTTGTTCTATATTTAAGGTATATTGCCATGCTATTCCACCATATGTTTTGTTCTATATTTAAGGTATATTGCCATGCTATTACACCATATGTTCTGTTTTATATTTGAGGTAAATTGCCACGCTATTCCACCATATGTTTTTTTTTCTATATTTAAGGTATATTGCCATGCTATTCCACCGTATGTTTTGTTCTATATTTAAGGTATATTGCCATGCTATTCCACCGGGTTACTTGTTAGAAGGTAAGTTTTATTAGAACTGGTGAATCGTAACAAAGTTTACATTTACTGGTTCAATATGTCTTCTTGTATATCAATCAAATATTTTAAGATGTGTTCTGTACAGATTTTGAAGCAAATATATATGAATGCCTCATCCGGTTGAGAACAAAATTTAACGACAAAAGGGATGATTTCAATTTCCCCATAGTGGACTTTACAATTCTCTGTAGCAACACCCAAGAAGCGCTCCTTTATGGAGTATATGCCTCCAAGTTTTACGATACTTTATGGATTGCGTTTCATATTAGGCCCGAGAACAGTTATTTCGTAGTGCATTTCTTTAAGACAAAAAACGCAAATTAAAAAATTTGCATCTGCTCTATCCAAAAAAGGTTTTTACAGTGTAGTGTACTGCTTTTAGGACAAGTTATATCAAAATTATAGAAAAGTATATCGGCTCTTAACTCAAAGTAAAAAGATATAGGAAGATGTGGTGTGAGTGCCAATGAGACAACTCTCCATCCAAATAACAATTTATAAAAGTAAACCATTATAGGTCAATGTACGGCCTTCAACACAGTATGGACAATTTTATGTTAAGGAGGTATATAATTCAGTTTGACAGCTTCAGCCATACCAGTTTTTTTTACATTTTCAAACTGGACTAAATCACTACTTTACCTAAAAATTCATGCCCCAATTTTCTTGTACATAAAATTTCATCCCCCTACGTACTATTTTATGCATAAAATATAAGGAAATAAATTTGAAAGGTGTATGGAAAAAATTGCTAGCTATACACTGTAGGGAATCTATTTGAAAATCAAAGGACGGTAACTGTGTCCCCGGACCATATCCTGATTCCTTTGATAGAGGGTTGCTGCTTTAACAGCTTTCAAGGAAGCTATTAAATCAAGGACTCACATGGTGAAGTTAGTCTTTCGAAAAAATTCCTGGCACAAGGTTTGGTTGAACGTGTGGAACAAGAACTACCTATCCTTCGGGGCACCCGACTCCCCTCCCCCTTTTCCCGTTTTTTTGTGGAACTCGTGTCGCTCGATCTTTAGTTTTCTGTACATCGTTTTATGGACTTGTTGGTCTTTTCGTCGATTTTTCTGTTTTAACATGGTATTGTCGGTTTTATTCTACTTGTGGCTTTTCTCATCATTTGGCGTCAGGCGTCCGTGGTCGTCGTCTGTTAACTTTTACAAAATTTAATCGAACTTTTGGGCCTTTTATAGCTGACTATGCGGTATGGGTTTTACTCATTGTTGAAGGCCGTACGGTGACCTATTGTTGTTAATTTCTGTGTCATTTGTTCTCTTGTGGAGAGTTGTCTCATTGGCAACAATCATCATTACCTTTTGTCTGTTTACGTCAAAACTGTCAGACAACTTCTTAAGGGAGTTATTGCCCTTAAATGATGAATTTCACCATTTTAAAAATTGTTATCTATGTTGAAAATTCTAAAAGATAGAAAGAAACTTTATAGCAAAAATGACCAGCAAGACAAGATCTACAAACAAGTCAACACAACTAAAATAGTCAAACGACTCTTTGTTACAATTATTACCCTTTGATAACGAATTTTACCAATTGTTTGCGTTTTTGCCTAATAATCTAATTTTGGATGAAACACGTCTTCTGATTGGCTGAAAGTTTTTTTGTCTATCAGCTCATAGACATAATTTTGTCATGTGACCGTGACGTCATCAACGTTTTGTCATGATTTACTCCTTAAAAATGGAATTTAGAATTAAATTATAAGGAATGTCTGTAATATGTTTTCTGTCTATTCGAAATAACCTCAAAAATGTGGTGCACACTTTTAAATAACCCGCTACGCGGGTTATTTAGTGTGCACCACATTTTTGATGTGATTTCTTCAAAGACAGAAAATATTAGTCATTCCTTTAATATATTGAAAACTATAATAGATAGAAAGAAACTTAAAAAGCAAAAATGATCAGCAAGACAAGATATCATTAATCGACTTAATATTGAAGTTATTGTCCTTTAATGACGATTTTTTCCCATTTTTGCCTTCTATCTTGAAAACTGTTATAGATAGAAACTTTAAAATTGCCCAAATAATCAAGACAAGATCTACAAATAAGCTATAATGGCTGAAATATTCAGTCGACTCGTTATTGGAGTTATTGCCCTTTAATGATAATTTTTAACATTTTTTGCAGTCTTGAAATCTATATAGAAACTAAAAATGAAAAATTATCAGCAGGATAAGATAGATCTACAATTATGTCAACATGACTGAAATTGTCAGTTAACTCTTGGTGTAAGAGTGCAATCCTTTCTAACAATGTCTATTGAAAGTCAAAATTCATCACGGTTGATCCACTTTGCCTCTACCTATTTGTTGTTTTGATCTCGTCCTCGATATGCCCGACATATTTGCCACTGAACATAATTTAAACAACAATCAATCAATCCTTAATCAAATACAAAATATGACCAATTGAAACCAAAGTATTGTAGGAATATTCTGCAAGCTTCGATCAGGTGATCCTCCAAACGCTACTTAATGGAGTTTTATTATTTTAGTAACACACAACTGTGGAACGCTTGGAGCAGGAGGTTCGGCAGACGGAGCTGGGGCTAACGTTACTGTTAAGACCGATCTTCATGCATTCGCAAAACTGACCTGCAACAATAATGGTAGTCCATTTACAGTAAAGATGGCGGAGATTAATGACACGAATACTGAAGTAACGACAAATTTGTACTATACCGCTGATTCCACTGCAGTTGCTGGTAAAGATTGCTTCTTTTTCGTAAGTTGATTGCAGTTTTCTGGTACAATTAACATCAGCGATAATTTCGGATGTTTACTGTAGATACTAGTTTCGAGGCTCAATGCAAATATTGTCATAAGTAATGTCAAAATGTAAAGGACTGAACTAAATCTCAGATATTTGCTGTTTGTTGAGTGCTTTAATGTTGTTGGATGGGTCACTTTAAAATAAAGTGAGTAACAAGATTTTGTGAGGTAGACGAATTCAGCCTTAAAATGATCAAATTGACTTTTTATGTACAAAAATAGGCAGGTCAGTCATAGTTTGACTTCATTAACTCTCTGCTTTCATTTGGATTCAGTTGGAATGATAACAACTGAAATAAGACTGAAAAAAATCTGTTTTCTGTTAAGACACACCCGCGCTATTTTAATATAGTAAAAAAATCCCTGTATAACGAAACTTTTGTGAAAAAGTTAGAACTGGAAAATCGAAACTTTCATACCTTGTGTTTCACAAATAAAAATAACGAACTCTTTCACTGTCCAGGTTGATGGTCAATTTAATTACTGTCCAGAAATGCAAATTAACCTGTTTTCAGATAAACAGAATATAGTTATATTATAAAGGCATTCAGATTAAGAACTAAAAAAAATGTTAATTATGACTTATAAAATGTACGAGGGTATGGATGGGGTTTCTTCATTTCTTTACTTTTTAATGTTTTACGCCAGTTTTCTCTATTCTTCATTTTTGATGCCTATTTTTCTCTAGACTAACCCTCAAGTAAAAGAACATTGTTTTATCATATTTATAAAAAAGAACATTGTTTTATCATATTTAAAAAAAAGAACATTGTTTTATCATATTTATAAAAGAAATCAATGTGTGATTTTAGTATAGCAAACTTAGACTATAATTGTTTATCCACAAACAAGAGTAATTTTATAATTTCCGTTTTCACAAATAATTATTGTTACGTAAGATTCAATAGCAATGACCAGTCCATATATATCAAAATAACTTAAATAAGTGTTAGGGGAAAATTGTGAAGGAAGAAAATGTCAGACTTTTTACTACAGTTTCTTGTAAATACTACGAAACACTCATCACCCAAACTTTGAGTTAGAATTCAAAAATCTATTTGCCTGTATAGGCATAGGTTTGGGATCTCTCATTGCATATTTAAAGCAACAGAAACTTCGCACTTCAAAAGTCAACAAAACTATCGACTTATACAGAAAATTCGCCTTCCTAAAGCGTTAACTAATAAACATAATTTACGGATACATAAAAATATTTTCTTAAAATACTGCAAAAACTTTTCATTCTGATTGTCAGAAAGTGGGTTTAAGTGAATCATGGTATAGCAAACATCGAATTCCCTCGCAAAATATTACCTCTTATCACACACTGGCTATACTCAGATTTCGATTTTTTTTAATATTCATACACCTTGAAACTGTTCAAACGTTGCAATGAAAAGCTCGTGCAGCTATTGATGTTTCGTGTATTTTGGATGTAAAACATTATTTAAACTTAAACACCACATGATTTTTTTTCTGCCAATCAAAATGATGGATTTCTGGTAAAATATCTATGTAATATAATTATATAGATGAATAATTTTTTAATTGAATGAATGATTTTCAATTTTTCAAACAAAAAAAAAGATAGGGCATTGAATTCTGGTTCGTTCAATATCGTAGCCGCTGCGTAGACGTAGACGTATAGCTAGACTTGCCGCTAAATAGATATCAGATAGCCTTAAACAACTATGCTATCTGGAGAATCCATTGGAATAATTTATTATCAACGAAATTTTAGATAGGCTTGCTACGTATAGTATCGATCAACGTATCGATATATATCTATATCATAGTGGCTGTATACAAGCTGCCATACGATATTGAACGCCACCATGATATTCACCATGTGCTATACATCTTTTATATTCCCTATTGACCCATAACCAATTGGAAAAGCTTATATTGACAAGAGATATAAGTTTTACAATCTAACTGACCAACATGCATTTGTTGTAAATAATTAATATATTCTACAGCATCCCGATGGAGATACAGAACTTTATGTAGTTGAGATAGAAGTGTTCTGGGGATTCGGGAACGCCACATTGATGGAGGATTATGAAACCTACACAATAACATGTACTACCAATGGAGACGCTTCACAGACTCTAAAAGAAAAGGCGATTGATGATAAGTAAGGCGATGCCCATTTGATATTCTGGGTGGGTGGGTGGGTGGGGACAAATTATTTGCCCAAGACGGAATAGGATGTAAATGAAATTCTTCACAACTAAATGCAGGACAATACAGGAAATTGTAGTTATGTACAAGAATTGTTTTAATAAATCTTCGCGCAATTGATTTGCTAAGCCGGTGAAAATGAATACTCCATCCGGAAAAAGCTAAAAACCCTCCCCACCCCAAGAAAATCAAACGATCGTCCACTAAGTTTTTACATTCGGTAGACCAAAAATGTATTTTTCCTATTGCAGCCCATTTGTATTAAAATTTGAAGATAAAACTGCAAGGGTTTGACTATTTAGATATGTCCTTTTCAGGCCCAAAAATCGTTTAATCAATTTTGACATTCAGATTTCTTAACCAGGTTTTGATGGTTACTTCTATCCCGACCGAATGACCCGTTTTCTTCTTGAATTTCTTAATGACAATAAACATTGCTGGTCTTGCATAAATTCGGTTTTGTGATAGCTTGTATTGTTCCCACAACGGCAAGAGAAAAGTTTGCTGTTGTAAAGACTATTCTAAGCAGAACATCTTTGTTATTATACCGCTAAGAAGAGTTTTTTTTAAAAGAAGTTGGTCGCATAATTTAATTATATGGAAATGTGACAGGAGAAGGCTCAAGAATTGGATATCTGTTAAATACTGGGCTGACTTCGCTTGACGACGGATTAAACAAATTTGCTAGCTTTAATTGATTGCATTTCTTCGAATCCGGTATTTTTTTTTAATGATGTATGTTGTAAAAAATCAAGGAAGGGCAGTATTTCTGTAGCTCTTTGCCATGAGTATGAATACTAGTAATACGAAAAGCTAGTTTGTTGCATTAGATAAACGCTGTTAATACATCATGCATTGTGTATTGGGTGACGTTTGTTTGTTCATGTTTTTTTTTGTTTGTTTTTTGTTTTTTTTATATTTTATTTTTAACAGAGGCCCGTTGTTTGCATCAACGAACCAGTGTTCTCGAAAATTGGCGGTACTGTCCGTCCTGACCACCAAAAATCGGGTCGATCCGTCTTTTTTATTGTAGTGGTTGTCCTTGGTGTCTAGCTATAAGTCTGTGGTTTAATTGTTAATTGTTCTGTTGTTATTTAATAGCTCCTGATTACAATCGTCATCAATATCAATACATGGAACCATATTATTACTTTGCAAACCGGCCTCAACTTATTTATACCTATATGTATCAAAAATATTGATAGTTAAAATTTTCTGCATATACAAGAACCAACACATTTTCACTGGGACCACCAGGTGTGTAGTCTTCGTGATCCAAATGAACACAAAGAAACGGATTTCGATAAATCTGATGAATGAAAGCTACGCCACTGCTGAGAGTGGCTCTGTGGGCTTGTTTGATAAGAAAGAATCTTAATTTTCCTCTCCATAAAAATCAGATGTGGTATGATTGCCAATGAGACAACCATCCACCAGAGTTCAAATGATAATCAATTATAGGTCACCGTACGGCTTTCAATAACGAGAAAACCCATACCGTTTAGTGAGGCATAAAAGGATCAGACATAATAAAATGTGATCAATCAATCAAAACTGCTTAAACCAGTTTTCATGAAACTTTAGTGAATTTTTATCTAATTGACGTAAGCTCCCTTTCGATTTTTATAAATTTTAAGATTTTACGTTTCTGAGTTATGGGATTTAATTTTTTTAAAGGGAGGATTTTCCAGTTTTCAGACAATAACTCAAAAATCATCGCTTTGAGCAGTTTTCATGAAACTTTGGTGACTGGTTGGTCAAAGCTCTTTCTCGTATCTAAATCTTAGTTTTGACAATTTTTGTATTTTTTTTCTTTAACTTGAAGTCTTCAGACCTAAAAGCAAATATGCCAGACAATACTAAAACTATAGATACTAATATGTGACTGCCTTACTAATGTCTTGTGACATCTGAATAGTTTTATTTGTAAAGAGCAATGATTTTTCTAGTCCTTGCATAGAGTTACACCTTGATTTTAAAAAAAATGGCCTGGTCATGTATTGTTTATCCGTTTGACGGCGTTTGTATTTTCATTAAAGGTTTTTCTAGCGAGTAATATGTTCAATTTATAACAGCGTGTATTATGTTCGTCTTATTAATAAATTTCTTTTGGGAATTTCGAGACTTTATATTATAAAAATATTCTGGTGAAAATACACCTGGAAATACCTTCCACCACAAACTGGGCATGTAGCATATAACTAAATGGTTATTTGATATCTTTATATATATTGTCCATCCATTTTCATGATGGTAAACTGTGTTGACATATTTTTCTTCTAGTCGAATTTTGATAACTGATGGGTTGGTACATAACCTTGGTGATTCATATGCTGGTGGCTCATCCTTGAAATTGATGGATGTTTTGGGTCAAGAAATAGGTGCCAAAAAAGTATCCATGGGAAAGAAAATTTACTTGGAATTGTCAATTAGCGGTGGTAAATATAGAAGTGTACTGTACTACAATTATAAGAAGAAATAAATAAGGAAATTAATAGATCGATCATATAGGATCGTTTTAGGTAGTCTGTTTTTCATCAAGTATGTACTCTTGATTTTCTAATTATGTATAACTTGGACGGGAAGGGTCGTGAATAGTAATTAAAGTGTGATATTAAAAGTTACATGGTTATGCACAAATTATGTATCCATAATTTGTCCTGAATATGCATGAAATATTTGCCACTGAATGTTAACCAAGCGACAATCAATATGCCAAAAGTAAATGATGAAAGAAAAGGACTGGGTGTAAGAATTTAATCACATTCGACAATAAAAAAAATAACTAATCTTGGTGCATCCGAATCTATTATCTGGATTTACATTCATCAGGAACCTCAAACTCACAAAATTAAAAGGCCCTGATGTACAACTACTTGAATACATGAGGATATATATGAACAAAAGGGATATGCAAAAGATTCGTATTCATAGTTACATATCTATTGTCTGTGTATTGCATGTTATATTGTTTATAATAATATTGTTTGTATGCTATATGCCCTCCTGGGGCCCTAATTTGGTAAATAAAAATATTCTATTCTATTCTATTCATAGTTCTAAAAAGTAAAATAATAAAAATACCATACTTTAGTGACGGTGTAGAAAAACTGAATTTATGTGTGCATTTGATAAACTTGCATCAGATCTGCATTACACGGATGTAATTATTTAGAATTGTTGTAATGTTCCTTTAAACGAAGACAGTGTATTTTCCCCTTTTTATCCACTTGTAGGTAATGAACAGGGATTAACACCTTACGACTGTTATGCAAGAAACAGCGATAGTACTAAATCATACAAGATATTTAATGCAGGGTAAGTACTCGGTGATTTTTTTGACGGAACCAATTATTGTTTTGTAATTGGAAGATTAACATTGATAATGAAAGAGTACATCCGAAAGTATGTCCCACAAAACAGAATTCCATGATTGGGCGTGTGTTTTATTTTGATCGACACCTTTCCCCCTAATGATTCCCAACAAGCATTTGCATTTGTTTATTATTTTCAAAACTTTATGAAGCAAATGTATGGACATAGAAGAAATTATTAAATACATGAAATATTTTTCTGTAGGTGTGGTGATGGTATTGTATTTAAGAAATCTGCAGGTTTTACAGTTTCTGGAACAAAAGCTAAAAGTCCATTTTTCAAAGTGTTCAAGCTTATTGAAACTAACGCAGCCAACACTGCTGTAAAGTACAGCTGTTCATTTACAACATGTAATAACACCTGCGATGGGGTAAGTAACTTTTATCAGGCTAATCATCATCCAAAGTAAAACATTGTATTTCCTAATTAAAAGGACAATAGCTACGATTTAGAAAAAAATCACATTTATAAAAACGGAATATTTAAACAATATATCGCCAATAGGTGTTAGTTTGTTTTAATAATGTCAAACTAAGCCCAAATTATTTGCTAGTCATAAATTCAATCTCATTTTAATCCGTTTTCATGCGACCTGTGATTTAACCTCTGTTAGGTTACGCATGTGCTAAGCATGTCCAATGATAGAAACGATGTCAGCTGAAAAGGTGAAACCAGGGGAGGGAGCAGCAGGAAAATCGATTTCGTTGATCGACTCGACTAGCAAAAAAAAACCCCGGTTCTATATAGGTTATCAGTAAATGATTTACTGGTACATTTAATTTATGTTTTTTTTATCTATGAAATACGATCAAACAGAACTAAGACAATTGGTTTTACTGTTGCACTTGATTACCTGTTTTATTTGAATGTTATGTTTATAACACAGGGACTCGGTTAGCAGATTAAAATTTGTTAAACAATGTTTTGCATTTTTTTTTCGTATTTCTTGTCTATTTAGGATTTTTCAGTATACGGATATGGATAGTAAACTGCACATTGCTAGAAAACAAAGAAATATTGATGCCAACGTTAAAAACTTTAATAATGCAAATACGAAAAACAAGAATGTGTCCATAGTACACGGATGTCCCACTCGCACTATCATTTTCTATGTTCAGTGGACCGTGAAAATGGGGGAAAATCTCTAATTTGGCATTAAAATTAGAAAGATCATATCATAGGGAACATGTATTCTAAGTTTCAAGTTGATTGGACTTCAACTTAATCAAAAACTACCTCGACCAAAAACTTTAACCTGAAGCGGGACGAACGGACGGACGGACGAACAGACGAACGAACGAACGGACGGACGGACGGACGGACGCACAGACTAGAAAACATAATGCCCCTCTACTATCGTAGGTTGGGCATAAAAATTGCAAAAAATAACAAATTTTAATCTGCTAACCGAGTCCCTGTGGTTTATAACTATAACGGGGCCACATGCTCATCGTCAATTATGGATCAAGTCAATAGTTAATTCGATGGCGTCCAGTTAGGAATACACACACAATGTTGATAAACGGATACTTTGTAATAATTCCATGGCGTCCAGTTAGGAATACACACACAATGTTATATATAAACGGATACTTTGTAATAATTCGATGGCGTCCTGTTAGGAATACACACACAATGTTGATAAACGGATACTTTGTAATAATTCGATGGCGTCCAGTTAGGAATACACACACAATGTTGATAAATGGATACTTTGTAATAATTCGATGGCGTCCTGTTAGGAATACACACACAATGTTGATAAATGGATACTTTGTAATAATTCGATGGCGTCCTGTTAGGAATACACACACAATGTTGATAAACGGATACTTTGTAATAATTCGATGGCGTCCAGTTAGGAATACACACACAATGTTGATAAACGGATACTTTGTAATAATTCGATGGCGTCCAGTTAGGAATACACACACAATGTTGATAAATGGATACTTTGTAATAATTCGATGGCGTCCTGTAAGGAATACACACACAATGTTGATAAACGGATACTTTGTAATAATTCGATGGCGTCCAGTTAGGAATACACACACAATATTGATAAATGCACACACAATGTTGATAAATGGATACTTTGTAATAATTCGATGGCGTCCTGTTAGGAATACACACACAATGTTGATAAACGGATACTTTGTAATAATTCGATGGCGTCCAGTTAGGAATGCACACACAATGTTGATAAATGGATACTTTGTAATAATTCGATGGCGTCCAGTTAGGAATACACACACAATGTTGATAACTGATGGATACTTTGTAATAATTCGATGGCGTCCAGTTAGGAATACACACACAATGTTGATAACTGATGGATACTTTGTAATAATTCGATGGCGTCCAGTTAGGAATACACACACAATGTTGATAACTGATGGATACTTTGTAATAATTCGATGGCGTCCAGTTAGGAATACACATACAATGTTGATAAATGGATACTTTGTAATAATTCGATGGCGTCCAGTTAGGAATACACACACAATGTTGATAAAGGGAAACTTTGTAATAATCATGCCAAGAAATTGCCTCCGTTGAAATTTTGCAAACATCCCATAGAGCAAATTACATGGATGATTAATTTTGACCATTTGGTATATGGCTGTGTTTTAAGTGAGACGTACACGCGGGTCATAAATTAATCTATTGAATGAAATCAAATCTTAAACTACTAATGGATGCCGTAGGAGGTCGACCGGAATTTTTAGCGAGGATTTCTTGGCATGTAACAGATAGAAAACTCAGGGTAAACATTCATAGAACCGAGACAAGGGACAGTGGCAAATATTTCATGTATATTTTGAACACAAAGAGGATTACCCCGGTACCCTTTGCCAAAAATAATCTTCTTTTTCTTCTATTTGCCAACGGACTTTATGTTATGAATTGTAGTTTCACTGTCCATATTCGGTATTTATTCTAATTCAAGCTCCAAGTAGTAAAAATCACGTGATTCAGGAATATAGTATCTTGGAGTTAGACTATTTCTTTCTTTTCGGGCGGGGACTCCAAGCAATCAACATGCATGTGTATAACGGCACTGTAGATTTTCTTATTAAATAAAAAAAGTTGACGGTCCGGTACATGAATAGATCGGTTAGAAATCAAAGTTTTAATTTTAATTAGATTAGAGGGTTGAAAATAGAGACCACAAAAAAGGGGGGTGTTCCACAGGGAATATTTACTTCTTATGAACTCTACATCTGAAAGGTTTAATTTTTTTTTTTTATTTAATTGAAAGAGAGAAAAACAAATGTAAGACAAATTGTGAATGGTCTTTCTTCCTTTCTCCCGTAACAGATAGAAAACTCAGGGTTAACATTCATAGAACCGAGACAAGGGGCAGTGGCAAATATTTCATGTATATTTTGAAAACAAAGAGGATTACCTCGGTACCCTTTGCCAAAAATAATCTTCTTTTTCTTCTATTTGCCAACGGACTTTATGTTATGAATTGTAGTTTCACTTTCCATATTCGGTATTTATTCTAACTTAAGCTCCACGTAGTAAGAATCACGTGATTCAGGAATATACTATCTTGGAGTTAGACTATTTCTTTCTTTTCGGGCGGGGACTCCAAGCAATCAACATGCATGTGTATAACGGCACTGTAGATTTTCTTATTATATAAAAAAAAGTTGCCGGTCCGGTACATGAATAGATCCGTTAGAAATCAAAGTTTTAATTTTAATTAGATTAGAGGGTTGAAAATAGAGAACACAAAAAAGGGGGGTGTTCCACAGGGAATATTTCCTTCTTATGAACTCTACATCTGAAAGGTTTAATTTTTTTTTTTATTTAATTGAAAGATACAAAAACAAATGTAAGACAAATTGTGAATGGTCTTTCTTCCTTTCCCCCATGCCAAGAAATTGCCTCCGTTGAAATTTTGCAAACATCCCATAGAGCAAATTACATGGATGATTAATTTTGACCATTTGGTATATGGCTGTGTTTTAAGTGAGACGTACACGCGGGTCATAAATTAATCTATTGAATGAAATCAAATCTTTAACTACTAATGGATGCCGTAGGAGGTCGACCGGAATTTTTAGCGAGGATTTCTTGGCATGTCGATGGCGTCCAGTTAGGAATACACACACATTGTTGATAACTGGATACTTTGTAATGATTCGATGGCGTCCAGTTAGGAATACACACACAATGTTGATAACTGGATACTTTGTAACGATTCCAGACGTTGTATATTGCTTTCCATGGAACTTCTGTAGTTCTGCATTACGTTTTAGTATATATTACATCAAGTTTTAGAGTTTGAATACATTCATTGTGCATACATTTGCCAGCTAAAAATGCTAGTTTAATGGATCCGCTAAAACAATCAATTAATTAAAAAATAGCTCGAAAATAGGTAATGTCTTGCCTGTATTTAAGTTTCAGGCTTGTTTAAACCAGTAATAAACAGGGTTGTTATAGAATATATATGTAGCTGTATCAATTTCATTTCGATTCCATTTGCATCTAAATTTTCAAGTTCACCATATGTAGAAACCGTAGTATCATCTATGAACTGGCCTGTATAATTCATGACCTTTATTTTTCAGTCAAGTTGCAGCCTTGTTTTGAGAAGTAGAAGATCTGTAGATCCAGGTAAGTTTTAAAAGAAATATTTTTTTTTACTTTAGGTCAAACATAAAAATATCTTCAGTGTTGCTTCCTTTAGAAAATAAGGGTAGATAGATTTTTTTTTATATTGTGCTCATTTTTGACATGAGATATGATGGGGACCACTGGTAAGTTACAAAAAGTGCCAATGAAAACTAAGGGTAGGCTTTTTGAGGCATACAAAATAGGGTAGGCAGAATACTATTACATTATTTTATAAAGATTTAACAAGGCTAAATTAAATTAGTTTTTCGAATGGAATGTTTTAAACGTCTCATACCATTTTACAGAATTAGAATTATATTTTGACAATTCTATCGATGTATCAAGTACAGAATAAAATAGAACAGAATAGAATATCTTTTATTTCCATAAGAGGTACCCTCAAGGGGCAAAGTGCATATACATATATGACAATATAAAAAGTACATATAACTTTTGCAAACTTTATACTATATTATTATAGAACAAACCATGATGATGACGGATTCAGCTAAATATCAAATCAATCAATCAACAAGGAGTGATCAAAGTAAACCAGGGAAAGAGGAGGGAGAAGATAAAGAGACAAAGGAGAGCAAACTTTCATCAGTGGCCTTATTCTGTGTTGCAGTACTGGCAATATTATCACTGCTTCTCTCTTTATATTCATGCATACGACAAGAACGACCTCGATCACAACGTGAATGTGTTACAGGATGCAAGTGTCCCAACAGTGAGATGTGTCCTTGTCCAGAATGTCCAAGACGGATTTAGGACATTGTTAAATCTGTAATTAAATCATTGGGAATCTTCTTGTATTTTATTTGTTTTTTTCACAAAATTAATTTTGGATAATTATAAGTTCTACATTTCACTGTAAAATGAATTGCAACAGACTTTGGTACAATAATCATTCTAAGCAACAAAAACGAAAACCATAGAAACCAAATACAAACATTTTATGACTCCATGCTTAAAGTTACATGAAAAGGAGTAGACAGGTCTTTTGGTAACAGGCAAAAACAAGGTGAAAATTATCAAAAGGGTTGGGGAATCAAAAAAGGAACTTGAAAAATCCATCATGGCTCAAAAAACAGACTTCTACTGTACACTAAACACTAAAAATACAGCAATGCAAATACCACGAAATACAGTTGGTGAAATCGGCATCATTGTAATGCCGGACCCTGTCTGCCAATTTGTGTATATCAAACTGACTTAAGCAGAAAACTTAACATTAAAAATTGCTTATTAATTAAAGTGACTGGAACAGGGCCGGAATAGTCGTCAAACTGATATGTACTGATAGTAATGCAACTTCATACAAAATATCATTGATTTACCACAACACGCACAAGTAGATCCTATCAAACTAACTTAAGCAGAAAACTTAACATTGAAAATCGCTAATTAATTCAAAGTCGCTGTACCTTGACCAAGGGTGCAGGGTCTCAAAATAGTCGTCACACTGATATGTACTGATAGTAATGAAACTGTGTGTGAAATATCAATGATCTATCAAAAGTAGTTCCTATCAAACTTACTTAAGGGCATACGATACAGTTTTGATCCCGTAATGAAATGTTGTAGACCTGGAGATATAAAGGGAGCCTAACTAGTTGAGTTAGGGAAGATCTTCTTTGGCTCAATTGGTTAGAGCGCTGCCTTTAGATCCCGACAATGAGGGTTCGAATCCCGCTGGTACCATCCATGGATTTTCACATCATTGGCGCTGCGAGCAATAACTACTTGTACAAACAAGTGTATATAGGTGCCTGGCAGTTTGATATGGTCATGTGTGGATGACCGTGACATATCTAGGTGGAACTGGCAAGAGGATTTCCGAGTAGATGTCTCGGGGTTGTACAGTAGTGGACCTGCGAGTTGCTCGGATGGATGGTACGCAGCCCGAAAAAAGAAAAGGGGGAAGAGTGTTGTAGACCTGGAGATATAAAGGGAGCCTAACTAGTTGAGTTAGGGAAGATCTTCTTTGGCTCAATTGGTTAGAGCGCTGCCTTTAGATCCCGACATTGAGGGTTCGAATCCCGCTGGTACCATCCATGGATTTTCACATCAGAAATTTTGATGAAAATTTGCATATAGGCTATTTTTTACCTGATTAAATCAAATATGCAATAAAATATACCATCATGTGCTACTTTTTGAGTAAATTGAGGTTGAAATTTCAGATATTTCCTCAAAATTCAGATTTGTGGACGTATTTTTCCTTTCGACAGAAATACATAACTTTTTTGTTTTAAAAGATAAACACAAGCTGTTTTATGTTAAATTATTTGTAATTTCTGTTTTATATAATTGTTCTATAAATTTGTACATTTTATATTTTTACAAATAACTCATATTTATCAAATGTTCATGAATGTAGAAAGAAAACGTCATTTTTTTGCTGTATATTTATCAAATTTAAAATAATTGCACTATTGACTTTTTCATGAAAATTGGTACACATAATCTTCATACGTAATCAAACCAAATGTCATTTTAAAAAAAGAGGGGTCCATGAACTCGTTTTCAAGTTAAATCAGTTTGAATGATAAAAATCAGTCAAAAACTGCATCATTTCCCGATAAGTCAGTTTGACGTCGCGAAAATAACAAAAGAGGGACGAAAGATACCAGAGGGACAGTCAAACTCCTAGATCGAAAACAAACTGACAACGCCATGGCCAAAATAAAAAGACAGACAAATAATAGTACAGATGACACAACATAGAAAACTAAAGACTAAGCAACACGAACCCCACTAAAAACTGGGGGTGATCTCGGTTCTCCTGAAGGATAAGCAGATCCTGCTCCACATGTGGCACCCGTCGTGTTGCTTATGTTATTACTAATCCGGTAAATAGTCTAATTCGGTAGGTCACATTCATGAAAAGGGAAGGGTATTGTAGTTACGACATAAGGAACATATCCGATATCATCTGTGAAACGGTTATTCCATAACGGTCAACTAACTCGTGATGGCGTCCGTAAAATTTACGAAGGGATGATTTCAACTTCACCATTTGGAACTCTTGGTTTAATAGCTTCCTTGTGAGCAGCAATCCTCTATCAAGGAAATCATGATAGGAAATACAAGCTTGGGAATATCGTATCAATTGGGAGATATATACTCCGTATGCAGGCGCTGCTGGAATGTTGCTACATAGAAATGGAAAGTTCACAATTGGGAAGCTGAAATCATCTCTTTTGTCGTAAAGTTTTGTTTTCAACAGACCCTCATTGTCAACTTCTAGATGCAAGTTAAGATATGAGGCTGACTTAACTGTATCTGTAGTACTAGTATCCTTTATCTCTAGTTCGATGGGCTAGATTCGTATAACATAGTCACCAAATTTTGTATTATTTAGTGAGAGAACATCATCTATATAGCGGAACGTAAAGTTAAAGGATATTGCTAACTTCTTATCTTTCTTCCTAAGAAGTTCCTGTATGAAGTCAGCCTCATAATAATAAAGAAACAAGTCGGCAAGAAGAGGGCACAATTGGTTCCCATTGGAATTCCGACAGTCTGTTGAAAAACACGTCCTCCAAACGTAACAAATATGTTGTCAATCAAGAAATAAAGCATCTTGATAATGTCAGTTTCAAAATCTAAAAGGATTAGCAACGTCATTACCTCCCCTGTAACAATTTACGTTAGCAACGTCATTACCTCCCCTGTAACTGTATCGTATGCCCTTTAAAAGGCAGGTGGAAGATAGGTCTTTAAAAGCAGAAAACTTAACAATTGTTGACGTCATGGTCGCCGGAAAAGCATTCCCCGTCTCGCTTACCGCGTTAAATTCAATACAGCTGTATAATTTACAAGTTTTATGTTATAACTATTTATACACAAATTAATATATGGTGATAAAAGATATACTCAGACATCAGTAGATGAAGCATCATTAAAACTTTCAAACATCTTTTTATCAGCAGCAAATCTATCACTTAAACGATTAAAAAAACACACCAACAAACAAACAAACAAAAAGTGGTTTGACGCAAGTTTACAACAAGCTCGTACTAACTTGCTTAATTATGGAAAAATTTATTCAAGATTTCCATATGATCCAATTATCAAAAATCACTTTTATAAACTGAATCGTGAATACTCCAAACTAAGGAAATATAAATACAAACAATACAAACAATACAAACAATCATTGATTAGTCAGCTGGACTTCTTGCACGAAGAGAATCCAAAACTGTATTGGAACTTAATTAATGAACTACAGGAAAAAAAAACGAAACACAAAAAAAATGTGGAGTACAACCATCAACTTTGATATCACATTTCCAAAAGTTGTCACAACTAAAAGGTGAATTTCAAAGAAGATATACAGAGCTATGTGAAAAACTGAAACAGTTAGAAAACTCAAAATGTTTCAACGAGTTAGACTCCGTTATCACTGAGTCTGAATTATCCAAAGCCATTTCACACTTAAAATGCAATAAATCATCAGGCTTGGATAACATTAGTAATAATATGATAAAGAATCGACAGACTTTACTTTTAAAAAGTTTTAAACAGATGTTTAATACTTGTCTGTCTTCAGGTATATACCCAACATCTTGGGCTGAAGGTTATATTACACCAATTTTTAAAAGCAACGATACAAGTGACCCTAACAATTATAGAGGAATAACAATAACAAGTGCAATTGGAAAGCTTTTTAATAGAATATTAAGTCTTAGACTGGACAAATTTCTTCAGGAACATAATATTATACATGATAGTCAAATTGGATTCACAAGGAAAGCCAGAACTGCAGATCATATGTTTATTTTAAACTGTCTTATTAACAAATTCTGTAATTCAAAAGAAGGTAGACTGTTTGCCTGTTTTGTTGATTTTCAGAAGGCTTTTGATACTGTTATACATACAGGGATCAAGATTAAACTACTAGATATTGGGGTTGGGTCTTATTTCTATAACATTATTAAGAGTATGTATGAAATTAGCAAATCATGTGTCAAAATTCAAAATCAAGTAAGTGATTTTTTTCCCATTAGATATTGGAGTCAAACAAGGTGACAACCTCAGTCCTGATTTATTCAAAACATTCATGATTTGCCCAGATATTTGTCAGATACTAGAGACCCAGTTAATGTCAATGACAAAGATCTATATTGTTTAATGTATGCCGATGATATTGTTTTATTATCTACATCAGCTGAAGGACTACGAGAAAAGCTGGGAATGCTTGATAAATTTTGCAAAGATTGGTGTCTCAATGTGAATACTAATAAGACAAAGGTTCTGATTTTCAACAAAGCAGGCAGACATGTAAAACAGATATTCACATTTCAGAATATAAATCTGGAATGTGTTTCAAAATACAAATACCTAGGTTTATATTTAAGCTCATCTGGTTCATTCAGTTATGCTCAAAATGAACAACCGTTGGTTTTCCCGTTTGAATGGTTTTACACTAGTAATTTTGGGGCCCTTTATAGCTTGTTGTTCGGTGTGAGCCAAGGCTCCGTGTTGAAGGCCGTACATTGACCTATAATGGTTTACTTTTATAAATTGTTATTTGGATGGAGAGTTGTCTCATTGGCACTCACACCACAGCTTCCTATATCTATATACAAAAAATCTTTGAAAGCTTATTTCAAATTAAGGAAAGATCTTTTATCACTTAATCCTAATGTAAAAACAAGTATTCATGTTTTGACCACACTGTAAAACCTATTTTATTATACGGTAACGAAATATAGGGGATTTTTAATTCTCTTTCCTCTAAATGTAAGAAGGAAGATATATCTTTTGAAAAATTATATTCAGGTTTACCCTGTGAGAAACTTCATATAAAATTTTGTAAATTTATACTTGGGGTACACAAGAAAACAACAAATGCAGCAGTGTTATCTGAACTTGGAAGATTTCCAATATATTTTAATATTATAAAAGGAATGTTATTGCACTGGTATAGATTAGAAAATTTAGGTAATAATTTTCCTTTATTAAAAGAGGCATATACACAATCAAAGACACTACATCACATGAATAAAACATCATGGTATGGTTCAATAAATGTTATATTTAAAATACTTGGTATTGACTATACAAATGCCATAAATGCTCCATTTTGTGAATCCTTGTACAAATTTAAGAAATATATACAAACCAAGCTATCAATATTGTTTATTAGCTGTTGGAAGAAACAAATAGATAAATGTTCAGACAGTAAACTGAAAACCTACCTTTTATATAAAACAAATTTTGGTTTTGAAAAATATCTAACATTGATCAAGAATTTTGAACTTAGAAGAAGTTTTACTAAATTACGGGTATCTTCTCATAGATTACAAATAGAATTAGGTAGATATCAGGGTATTCCCCGAATTAACAGAATATGTAATAAATGTTCTTCCAATACTGTCGAAGATGAGGCTCATTTTCTATTTGATTGCAACAAATTTGAGGATGATAGAAATTGTATGTTAGCTAGTATTGCAAAATATAATTCTTATTTTAATCATATGAGCAATCAAAATAAAATTATATGGTTGTTTAGTGTAGAAAATGTTGATTTACTTAAAATAATATGTAATTTTATATACAAACATCTTCCTTAGTGAAGATTAGTTAAGAAAATCTATGTGTGTATATACATTTTTTTGGACATAGAACAATATATTCATCTGAATATCACAAACATACTAGCCGATTAAAAGAAAAAAAGAATTAATCATTAAGATAGATTATTTATTCAAAGAATAAATGTTCTCTTATATCCTTGAGGCATCGTCCTCTGGTATCAACTGCATTCAAGTTACCTATGATGCTTCCTTGTTTGCTTTTGATACAGGTAGGAAAGAGACATTTACACACATTTTACATGCCTATGGTTCATAAGGTATCGCCCCCTGGTGTCAGCTGCCTTTAGGAAACCATAATACTTTCCTATTTGCTGCTGACACAGGATGAGTCATGGACATGCTTAACTTCTACTTTCTTTTTGGCTAGTTATTATATGTTTAATTGATCCAACTTATTGTGTACTGTACATATATGGATATCTATTTTTCTTTTTTCTTTATGGGCTGCTTGTTTGTTATCTATATCAACCACACTTGCATTAAAATGCATTAGTATTTAAAAAAAAAACAAAAAACAAAAAACAAAAAACATATTATAGATTCTTTATCTACATATTCTTTAAGAACTTAAATAGTTCTCATTAATATTTTTTTTATAGCATTGTTTGTATTGTATTATGAAAATTATTGATGTTGTAATGTTTATGCCCTTTGGGGCCCATAATTGGAAATAAAATATCTTCTTCTTCTTCTATAATGCAGATTCTTAATCAAAATATGTCGCACAAGTGCAAATCCTTTTGGATTTTAATGACGAATTGACAAAAAAATCAACGAAACGATAAATGCTTTCATCTCTGCAGCGTTATTTTGAGAACAAAAATACTGAAAATGGAAAATTCTCTAAAAGTGAAAGAGAAAGCCGGGTACACGTTTTACATCCAGGCGTGTTTGAGTCCACTGCTTTTAAACGTAAATAACAAACAAATTACGCATTTCGTTTCAAATTCCATTATTTTTACATTTCATGTTAAATGTTAGGTCGTTTTGTACGAGGATACCATAGCACGGCTGTCATTCGGAATATCGAGAAAAAATGATCGTGGAAGAATAAGTTATGGTAGTCAAGTATTGTGATTGGATCGTGAAAGATCTGGCATTGGAGCGTGAAGGAAATCTTATCGTGAAGACACATGCAACACCAGTAAATATTCTAATTTAATGAATTACAATGACAAATATTGGAAAAATAAAATTGTTTGTCATTATGGTTCAACATAATGATCAGTATCCGAGAAAACTCAAGTTTCAAAGGTGCACCGTTTTAACATAACTACCGTAAAGACAAATTGCTCATAGAAATTTCAAAGAAATAAAAATGTAAATAAACATTTTTTTTTTTTTCATATTTTGAATGCAAAAAGTACTTTTCTCTGAAAAATATCGTTCCATATTACTGTTTAAAATGGTTTTTAAAGTTTCTTTGTTTTTAGTTCAATCAAAAACATTGCAAAATTGGGACTATTTATAAATATTTTATATATTCGGATCGTTATTCCGAAAATCCACGAAAACGATTAAATCATTTAAAGGTGACATGATAATTTATATTTGTAATTGGTATAGCAAAAGATTGGATTTGTACGACCTTTTCAGCTTCACTTTGGTTTGTGGATAGGGCTTTGTCTTGGATACATGAGTTTTTTATTAGTTGTTATGGGCTTTGAACTAACTGTCAGTAACTGCGAGTACTCTCAAACCTGTACTTAGTGTATTTTTGTTGTTGTGTTGCCACGTATCAGTCAGGATTCTACTTCATCAAAATTATCTAATCATTACGCCAGTTCATTTTTACAATCGTAAAAATGGAAGCCATTGTAGGGATGACGCGCTGCCAATTTAGCTCTTGAAAACCGATAAATTTATCCACATAGCACCATTACGATCCTTGTATGCCAGTTGTATTTTAATAGACAAATGTATCTATTAGCTAATAAGCATCAGTTAATGTACTTGTCTGCATTCAGTCAACTTCAAACTATTGTCTGATCGGTTGTCAGGTGGAATTTTCGAGAATTCATAAACATTTAAAAAAATTCTAATTCAATATTTCGTGGAAGGGCAGACTAAAAATTTTCAGTGGTTGAAGAATATAAACCCTAGATATCACACACAAAAAATGATTTATTTTCGAAGATATGCATTTTTAAGATCCAACTTAAAAGTCTGTCGTCAAGTACTTTTAGTAAAACTTTGCTTTTCGAACACACCTACTCTGTTTTTTGTGATTCATTAGAAAGGTATTTCACTTGACCCATATATTTCATTTTTTTAGTACTGTGAATTTTCGATGTTATAAAGTCAACCTGTAACCTTGATATATAAAAATGATAGAATCTGAAGCGAGATGATGTATCAAATACTTTTGCTTTTTACGTTTTCAAGACAAAATATTCAACTCAAACACGCCCTAACATACAAAGGTGCACTCGATTTTCTCTTTTCGATGCAATTGTTACCCATGTTTTGGAATTATTTCTTGAGTTACATAATGGAAGGGCAGAAACGAAAATTAAGGAACAAATAGATTGATATGTTCTTCGTCCGTGGTATTATTTTTTTTAAATCGGATTTTTTAGATCCAACTGAATAGACGCCCATGTCGTCGACTTGATATCTAATTGTTCTGCTTAATTATGTAATAGATAAATTGAAAACTTATGCAAATGGTGTTTTTGTGATAAAATACTTCGTAATTTAGCCGAAAACTATCAGTGATAAAATACTGTTTAGCCGAAAACTATCATTTTATTTGTTTCTATTAACTTTTAAAATTTTTGTTACTATAGTAAACATTACAGTAAGCATTTTTCGCCTTCTCTAACAAAGAGCTTCGATTCTTTTGTTCTATTTCAACTGGGTTTCCGCCTGGTATGGTCTGTGTTTTAGTTGGATGTTTTTCTGCTTTGTATCGATCTGATGAGTTAAGCCCTTTTCGACTGATGTTTATAGTTTGTTCTTATGTTATACAGTTACACCAATGTCACAGGTTAGGAGGAAGGTTGGTGCCTTCAAACATGTTTAACTCCGCCACTTTCTTTGTGTGTCTGTCCCAAACCAGGAGCCTGTAGTTCAGTGGTTGTCGCTGGTTCATGTCGGTCATATTTGTTTTTCGTAAAAAAAAAAATTCATTATAAATTAGCCCGTTAGTTTTCTCAGTTGAATTGTTTCGTATCTTTCATGTCGGGGCCTTTGATAACCGACTATACGGTATGCGGTATGTTTTTTCTCATTGTTGGAAGCTGTACGGTTGCCTATAATTGCCTACTACCACATAATTTGAACTTTGGAGGATAGTTGTCTCAATGACAATCATACCAAATCTCCTTATTTTAACGATGATAGTTCAATGCTATTGGATCTGATTATTTGATAATACCACACCGACTACTTGTTTTATAATAATATATGTCCGTCTGTCCGTCCTGCATAAGTTTTATGTCGTATTCATGAAACGTTACGATTGTGTCATCTGATTTCAATTAATTTTTATGCAGTCATATCTATAAAACGAAGATCCTTGTTGATTTTCGTGAAAAATGGAAACAAAACATTGTTTAAAAAAAACCCACAGGAAACAACGGTCATATTCCTGATTTGACACAGGCATTTTCTTAAGAAAATGGTGAGTTAGACCTGGTTTTCTAGCTAGCTAAAACGCCCACTTATATGCCAGTTTTTAATGTTCCATAATGTTACCAAATGGGTGAGCAACCCAAAACAGAAATAATTGGTTAACGTGGCCATAACTGGGATCCAACAGCCAAAACTGTGTTAACATACATCAGAGACACACAACACAACTGAATTAAACGTTCAAACTTACAATTAAATCAAACAAAGATGCAACAAAAAAGTTTGTGTAGTTGATAATGCAGTCAGTATAGTAAAGCATAATGACATATACACTTTCCCGATAAACTACATAATAAGTAAAATATAAATACAAGGGTATACAAAATTAAAACAGAACTATACAAACCTCAAGTGTCCGAATCGCATCTCTGGACCCACCCGCATAAGGAACGCCAAGAGCCAAAAACCTGAAAGCTGGATGCACATATACCGAACCACGTCAAGATCTAGTCATACGACTAAATGGAAAATAATGGTACAAAGACAAATAAAGGTAAAACTGTAAAGTAGACAAATTTCTACACAGAGTCAGCACCTAGATTCTATAACTCAAGACCATCCTGTATTATTTGTGAAGTAGACACTGAATATTTATTAGATCTTCGTACTTTTCAAAGAACTTTTTGAGAAAAAGGACGAGACGTTTTTTCACAAAACCCTGGCTCATTATTTTTTTGCTCAGACGCTGATGACGTTTTACAACTTCTTAGTAGCAGCTGTTGAGACTTGCGACAATCCATAGACTCATCTCCTCCAAAACAGTGCCAGCTCTACTAGTGGCATTGAGTTGCGACTTGCGACAATCCATAGACCCATCTCCCAAAAACAGTTCCAGCTCTACTAGTGGCATTGAGTTGAGACTTGCGACAATCCATAGACCCATCTCCCCCAAAACAGTTCCAGCTCTACTGGTGGCATTGAGTTGAGACTTGCGACAATCCATAGACCCATCCTCCCAAAACAGTTTCAGCTATACTAGTGGCATCCACCATGCTGTTTAAATGAAATATAATGACAATCTGTTTCTTATGTTCAAAAACAAAACATTGGATGTCCTTAAATTAGGTTCGTAATGTCATGGTCTAAATATTCCTTACATTCATGTTATGGGATATAATTTTAAAGGTATGAATAGCACAGTTGCTTTTTTCCATACATTGATAGCCGACCTTCTCATTGATAGGAACAACATTTTATGTCAAAATCGATAGATTTACCTGGCACTGAACACTACTGAAAATTCCCAAACAACTATTTTATCGATGTACTGATTAGTACGAAAACGTTCTTGACGCTACTGAATTGAATGCAAAGCGTTTTCTCTTAATTACCCGAGTCAGTACTGAACTGTACTGGATCTCCTGCGCGGATTAGGGTACTGAACACGTACTGAATAACTGAAAAAGATCTTGACATTTTTTCTTGCGGTAATTTCAGGCATTTAAGAGTTGTTCAGTTTAAAATGACCGTTTCAGTAATAAAAACAGTTACTAGTGAACTGCTTATGTTTAAGAGTTCGTAAAATTGTCAACAATATTCATATCAAGACAAACTTTTTGAAAAAGACTGAATTAAGATTTTTTTTAACTCGAAAGAATTTTCTGTCTAGATAATTTTCAGTGGGCTTTAAATTTTCTTAAAAGTATCAAATTAAAAATTTTATGAGAGGTGATAGCAGTCCAAATCTGATTAGAAGATTAATATATATCAAAACAATTTACGAAAAACAAATATGACGGACATGAACCATCTACAACCACTGATTTACAGGCTCCTGACTTTGGACAGGCGCATATAGAATATGGCGGAGTTAAACATGTTTGTGAGCCATTAACCCGCCCCTAACCTGGGACAGTGGTGTAACATCATAACATAAGAATTTCATAACCTGTTTTTGTCATTGGGAATCAATTTTAAATACCATATCATAACTTATAAGTCAATTTTGGTTGAAATTCTAGCACAAAAAGATTTTTCTTATTAATTGTGGATTTTTGAACTAAAAAACTTATTTTTTTTTTATCAAAATTTCAACAAAACGAAATGGACCTTTGGTTTGTTGAAATTTTACAAAACGAAATGGACCTTTGGTTTGAAGGAATAAACACTGATGAAAATTTAAAAAATCGGTTGCGGCAATCTCATCATACGACGTAGACATGCTGACAGAGACAGAGCGATTACTATAGGGCACCACGGACTAGAGTCAGAGGGCCCTTAACAAATGTAACAATTCAGCACACAACGTCAATAATTGCCTTGTAATATGATGCTAGCCTAAAGTATATAAATATTCAGTTAAGAAATTTTAATTTTAAAATCCAAAAATGGATTTCACATTACTTATAATATAACAGTTATATATAACAACCAGCTTATTCAAAATAAAACTGTGTAGATAAAGATAATATTCGTGAATGATTGTGTGACACATTACACAACTGATATAAAAGATATGCATTGATGTGATGATGTAGCTACATAAGTATATCACAGATCTTTGATTTTTTTTTACATTGAACGAGATTGGTAACGATTAAAACTTGGTGTATTCTTCTGGACAGAATCCAGGTTCATTAACAGGTTCAGCAGCAAAGCCTGACTGAAAAAATAATACTTTAACATTAAAGTAACTTACACATTTTTAACTCAATCGAAAACGTCATTATTACGATCAAATCAGTTATATATTAACCTCGTGTGGCCAGGGACATTACATTTTTAAAAAGTATGATATCGACTCCATGTACATGTATCCTTAGTCAAAAATCCATTTTTCAAACCACATTTATTAGAACAGCAGAATAATAACTTGTATAAGAATGTTTGAATAATGAACTTGCATATTCACTATTGTAGATATTTCCAGATACTAGTAAACTGCCATTATAAATCATGTGTTCGTATTTTAGGTTCTTCTAGGAACTTCTAATTTAGACAATCCCTTAAAATATTATACTGACCTGACAATTCTAAATCTATGTTCTTCAAGCCTTGGTGCTGCCTCAGCTGTACTTCTTAACGACATGTCACTCCACAAACGTTCACCTACTGCAGCTGCTCTTGGCCTGTACAATATGTGCACACTATTATTTTTTTTTAAATTCAAATGATACATGTAAACATTCCCATTAATAACATATATAAAACTTATCATTTAACAATTGAAAACACCACTTAGAATTTCATGTGTTTGAATAAACTCGTCATAGATACCAGGATTGAAATTTTGTACGCCAGACGTGCGTTTCGTCTAAAAAGACTCAAAAGTGACGCTCGAATAAAAAAAAGTTAAAAAGGCCAAACAAAGTACGAAGTTGAAGATCATTGAGGACCAAAAATTCCTTAAAGTTTTGCCAAATACAGCTACGGTTATCTATCCCTGGGGTAGAAAATCCTTAGTATTTTGAAAAAGTTTTGTTAACAGTCAATTTATAATTATGACCATATCAATGATAATTCATGTCAACACAGAAGTGCTGACTATTGGGCTGGTGATACCCTCATGGAGAAAAACTCCACCGGCAGTGGCATCGACCCAGTGGTTGTAAATAAACTCATTATAAATACCAAGATTGAAATGTTGTACGTCAGACTCCAGACAAAGCGCTTGTATGGATTTTCCTTCATCAGAAGCGCTCAAAGCCGAATATTTGAAAGCCATTTAAGTATTAATGTAAAGGTATATAAAGTTGCCAAATGAGACAGTCATCCACCATGGATCATAAGAAAGTCTATTCATGCATGAACTGAATGGAGACAATCATAATCAGCAAGGTTGGGCGGTAAATACCGCCCCCGGTATTTACCAGTGGTATTTACCGGTATTTACCGCCCCGGTCAACACTCCTCAATTGGTCAATACTGGTAAAAATACTGGTCAATTGAAATTTTCATGTTTTTTTTCGACAGATTTTACTATCAATTCTAGTTAATCCTTAATTGATAGGGAAATTATTTTAACTTTATTCCTATGGCATGATTCAGTTTATAAAAAGAATGATATTGCTATGTTTTATTAACTATTAACATGAATAATGAATAATTTAGTTCTTAGTGGTAATGATATAACATAGTTTAGGTATAGATATTAAAATTGCTATACCAGTTATTTCAACATGTATAAAATCTAATCTTTTCTTAAAAGGTTTAATTATAACAGGTAAATAGAATTACAGGTGACTAGATTATCAGGGAATTACCTATTATATGGCAAGCAGGTGTCAAAAGTTTAATTAATATTACAACTGTCCCCTAATAAATGTTGACATAACAGGAAAAAAGTCATAAAAGTTATTTTTGAAGACTGTTTAAAACAATGATTTTATTCCTGACTATTCAACAGCACGATAAATATCTTCTAAAACTAAATACAGAAAATGGAAAGTTCGAAGGATTTATACTCTTATGGCTGCTGTTTTTATCTTTTTCTTTACTATTTTATTCTAATAATCACTGTCCATGATGTGTTCATGTAGAATTTCAATTTATATAAGGGAAGATAACATTAAAAAAGTCTAATTTTGACTTGAAAACTTTCATATTTTCATGACTAACAGTTATTGAATATAGGGCAAAATATCAGAGGACAGAAAGTCACAATTCAATTTTAAGAGAACTGTTTCTTTGATTCTTTCTTTCTTTCTACAGGTATGAATCGCCGTTCTAGATCGGCGCACTCCTACATAGTAGGATGGCTAATGCGCTATATACAAATATACACCCGCACCCACTAAAAACTCATATTACACACAAAGGAACGTGCCACTAATCCACCAATTCATGCATATATATATATATATTACGATAACGGTAAAAGCGTGCTGCACAAATACTGTGTTGTTATTTACATATTATATACATCGTACATTACAGTGAAGTTACGATTAAGACGGATGTGATCATCTTCACTGCTCCAAGCTTAAAATACTAGTTGCTAATTTATGTTAGGTGTGCGAATATATACATTAGCTTTATAGCTGTCTATAGGTAAGCACTAAATGTTAATGTCTTATATTTTGGACATACTGTTAATATTGGATATATGCGTTCATCTGCAGAATATGTAGATATATTTAGAATTTTGGTGCACTAAAGCACTATGCGGTAAATATGCAGGAAAGAAGAGAATGTTAAAGCACTATGCTGTGAAATGGCCAAATAAACAATACATGTAGGTAAATAGCCAACCGGATTGTCGTTATTTTTTGATAAACAATATGCTTCTACATAAACTGTCACTACACCCTCGCCCCTACCCTGCCATCTGCCTCATTCTACTGGTATGCATGTCGTAGCAGAACAGTCGTGTGAGGTTTTCTAGCTCTATGTATTGTTGATGTTTCATACGGAATCCATAGTTAATGCTTTTGTGAGTACAGTCCATCAGAATTTGTACAAGCATGTTACAGTTAACTAAGTTCTGATAGAGACCATTCTTTAAGTTGTCCAGGTATAATTTTATTTTCTGGAGGTGCCTTTCACGTGTATGCGTATGCCTATTGCATGAGAGTATGAAGTGTTCTAGGTCTTCATTTGCTGTATTACACAATGTACATATTGGGGATATATTCTTATTGTGTCTAGACCTAACTGTCTGTAGCATATACGTTTGCGTTACTAGCCTGCTCTTTATTTCTCCTGTTTTCACATTTGTAGGGTTGTTTCCTGTACACTGCCAGATATTATGCGGCATAAATGATGGGTTTTCCTGTATTTGAAGATATGCCAATGTCTTTTTATTGGATTGGTCTTCAAGGCATATTTCATGCCAGTATTTATTTTGATGATATCTAACTATCCTTTTCCTTTTTCTTTTGATTTTGGGTGTTTCATAAGATTCTCAACCGGTTCCATCCTGTACTTTGTCAGAGCTTCCTCTACTCTATTTATAAATATGTTGCTTTTTCATTTTCATTGCAACTTGACGTTCCAGGATTTGAAATTCTAATGAGTTATTGTTTCTTATTATGTTCATCAACAAGGATAGCATATTTCTGTCTATCACCATACGGATTGGTACTGCTCCAATTAATGTGTAGACTGCTGTGTTGGCTACCTGATTGGGAAGGCCCTGTAACTGCTTTAAGATTTTCCGTTGCATTGTTTCCATTTGGTCCATTTCTTTCTTCTTAATTGGCATGACCTCCAACCCATATGTCATTTTTGGAACAGAATATACCTTCCACAGATTGTGGGATACAAGAGGAGAAAAACCTTTCCTTATATGGAGACCAGCTCCTAACATACCATAAATAGTGGCCCTTCCTACTTTCAGTTTTTCATCAATATCAATTGTATTCTTTTCATTTCTGGTTATACCTAGGTGTTTTGCAGTTTCACTCCTACCTATCTGAGAGTTGCCAATGTTTACTACTCTGTCCTGTTTGGTATTATAGCATACAAGATCCGATTTCTGTGGGTTGATTTTGACCAGGTCCCTCTGTGTATGGTGGTATACAATGTCCATAATGCCTTGTAGTTCACATTCAGAGTTTGCTAGTACTAAAATGTCATCTGCACATGTAGGTGTAGCAATGCCTATTGTCCCCATATGGCATCCTAATCCACTTTCTGTAACACTATCTAGAATGGCATTATTATAGCATTTGTATAAGGAGGTCGATAGTTTTGCTCCTTGCTGAATTCCTTGGTTGACAGATATTTTGTCAGAAACAAGATCGTCCCATTTAATTCTAATGCTCATTTCTCTACATATTACGGAGTAGGATCCACATGTCACCGTCAATGCCATAGTGGTAGACCTTGTTGAATAGAATCTCATGTTCCAATTTGTCAAAAGCCTTTTCTGCATCTAAGGTTAGTAATAGGACTTCCTGGTCGTCTTCACTAGATTGTATTATAGCTTCTGATGCCAGGAATGCGGCAAATATCATGGGTATTGCTTCTGTAAATCCTCGTTGTAGCTGGTTTTGGATTTGGTGGATCTTTATATCTATTCTTGATTTGAGTACACTCTGAAGGATTTTAGTGAAGATTTTGGTCACTGTTATTCCTCTATAGTTTGCCGGGTTTTGACGGTCCTTATTTTTCTTCAATACTGGTGTCATTATTCCTCCTTTCAGCATCTGTGGGATATCAAGTTGTTCTGTTACTGTATTGAGGATATGCAATATGAGCGGTAGAAGCTCAGTCTCAGCGTTTTTGTAGTGTTCGGCTGAGATTCCATCGATATCTGAGGATTTTCCGTTTTTAAGTCTTTTTACAGCATCATGTATTTCCTCCTCTCTAATTGGTTCAATTTTAGCTTTCCCCTTTTCTATCTTTTCAATTATTGTATTTTGCAGAGTAGAGAGCTCATATTTTCATAATCAAAATCCTGCTTATAGTCTGGATTTGATAGCTCGTAGAAATAGTCTGTCCACATATGAAGAATGTCCTCGTTCGTTTCAGCCATCTGATTATCTCTTCGTAGCGTCTTTGTAAATCGGTTTCCATCTGACCTTTGCGTTCTCAGTAATTTGTGGAAGAGTTTATTGTCTGAGGAAGATGCTGTCATTATCTGGTTTGCCAATTTTTCTCTTTGCGAGGCATATGCTTGTCTGTGAGCCTTTCGTAATAACCTTTTGGCTGTTGTTAGCTGTGATTTTAGAGGATTATTTTTGTCTTTTGGTGCTCCTCCATTTTTCCATAAGGCATGTTTTTCCTTAGTAATCTTTGATGCTTCTGATATATTTTTATTCCAAAGGGATTTCCCAGTGCTTTTTGTTCTTATTGATTTGTTGTAGTTCGGTATAGCCTCATTGCATGCATTATGCATTACTTTTCTATAGATGTGATGTCCTCCTCTATATTTTTGTTACTAGCTTGAAGTATTTTTCCACTCCATCAGATATGGTCAGTTGATATTTTGTAGATTACATTTTTCCCATTTTGTTCTTACGATGACTGATTTTGGTTTGTTGGATTTTCTAATCAGTTTTCTCTTGATTGTAGCTATGACAGGTACATGGTCGGATGTGTTTTCTGCTTCCATATCTAAGATCTGTACATATTGTGTTAGGTCTTTACTTGCTGAGAAAAAATAATCAATTTGTCCAGAAGATTTCCCGTTATGATGGAAAAAGGTTTTTTTCTCTGGGTATTCTTGGTTTAGTTCCAGTGAGTTTTCTGCCAAAAATTTCTTTAATAAAGGATCATGAGATGTTTTTGATCGATGTATAGACCCGTTCAAGTCTCCACATAGCAGAATATCATGAGTGTTCCTGTATTTTTTTATTATTTCTGTCATTTGTGCAAGAGTATCTTTGTACTCATTATCCATATCTTTGTTGTCAGAAGGCACGTATACATTAATGAGACATAAGGGTGTGTTGTCAGTTTCCATTTGTATAACCTGGATTCTATTGCTCCCATCAACCATAACTGATATTTTGTCATCCATTTCTTTTTTCCATAGTATGGCTACCCCGCCATAGCCTCTACGGGCAATCATACTCAGCTCTGGATTTTCGTCATCTATGCTTTTGGCTGTTACAATCATATTTGTGTCAATATCGTGTAAAAGGTGCTGTTCTGGTTTAAAAAGCCAGTGCTCTTGTAGGCAGCACAGATCTAACTTCTTGAGGAGTTGCTTTAAGTATGTCATGTTTCCTTTTACACTTTGCACATTGAAAGTTCCTATAGTGACTTGCGTCGCTTCTTTCTGTTTCCCGGGCCTATCTCTAAAAAATGGTTCTTATTCTCCTTTGATGGCCTCATGTTTGGCATACTTGGCTTTGGCAATCTAATCTCTGTATTTTGGCCGTTGCTTCCATTGCCAGCTGATCTTTGTGTTTGCAAGTTTTCATTAATCTCCCTTTGACTAGGGTATTTTTTGTAGTAGTTTTCTAGTACATCTTTGCCATTTATGTTGTTAACATGGTTTTGTTCCGTTCTTATAAGGGGAGGTGCTCCATGGTATCTTGTTGGCGCATTCATGTACATTTGAGCTCCTTGAGCTCTTCTCACAGCTTCTTGGTCTTCTATACATGTTCTGTTTTGTATATAACTGGTAGGTTCACTATTATTCTTCAGGATGTCTCTTTCATTGCTGGTTCTTTGTGTTCCTAAGCTCTCACAGTGGTGTTCTATTTGCTGATTCTTTTGGCAAGCAGAGGCTTTATTTTGTTCATTATTAATACAATCTCTGATTGATGGGCTTTGATCCTGCACAATATTAGTAGGATGTATGTTTGCTATATGTCTGGATGTACTATAGCCTTCATCATGACGCTTAACATTTGTGTCGTCCTTGTTGATTTTCTTTTCTTATCTATCAGTAATGGTTTGCTGCATCTCTAACAGTGATACTTTGTTTTTTAGTTCCATCATTTCCATTTGATGTCCTATTTTGATGTCTCTTATCTCAAGTTCATACTTAAATTTCTCGAGCATGCCTTCAAGTTTTTCCTCAATGTAAGATTCCTTATTTGCATGTTGTTTTCGGCATAAGCATTGTTCTTGTTCATTATTGGTCAAAGTTGTATTCTTGATTTCTAGTTGTGATCTGAGTAAATTGATGGTGTTTTGTAATCTCTATTTACATCTTCTAGCATAGCTATTCTTGCTTTACATTGTACAAGTTGTCCCTCAAGTTGTCTTTCTTGGCTAGATACATCTTTTGTTTTATTAGGCTTTTTGGTTTTGTTTTATTGGTATCTTCAGGATGGTGTCTTCTTCAGAGACAATAGTTGCTGTTTCCTGTACATGCCGCTCTATTTTTGCTGCTGTGTGGTTGACTGTTGTTTCAGCCCTGTTGTTTTCTTGACTGTTGGACATAGTTTGGTCCATTTGTGTACATGTAAAGCATATATAGTCATTATTCATGTCCTCTACATTTGCTACTCTATCTTTTCACAGTGAGCATGCATGGTTTGTTCACATCGGCAGCAAAAGTATGTTGGGGTGACAAGTCCATTCACAGATTTTGCACAAATGCTACATAGTATCATCAGCAAGTTGTCCCAACTATTATCAGTATTAGTCATATTAAGCTCTATGGATTTATCAAGCGAGGCGTCCCCACTAGATTGTTGTTGTCCTGGCAGCAGGGCGTCCCTACTAGCAGGATTCTGACTAGATTGTAGTATTTTTCCAGCGAGGCGTCCCCACTAGAACTCTGATGTAATATTCCTCTTTCATATGTTTTGATAGCCAGCAAGGCGTCTCTACTAGCTTTATCCAGCAAGGCGTCCTTACTAGATTGTTGTGATCCTGCCAGCGAGGCGTCCCCACTAGCAGGTTTCTGTCTAAGTTGTGATGTTTTAACCAACGAGGCGTCCCCATTAGCTTGATGTGCACTAAGGCTCTGGCTCTGGCTACTAGCTTTATCCAGCAAGGCGTCCTTACTAGATTGTTGAGATCCTGCCAGCGAGGCGTCCCCACTATCAGGTTTCTGTCTAAGTTGTGATGTTTTACCAGCGAGGCGTCCCCACTAGATTGTTGAGATCCTGCCAGCAAGGCGTCCCCACTAGCAGGTTTCTGTCTAAGTTGTGATGTTTTACCAGCGAGGCGTCCCCACTAGATTGTTGAAATCCTGCCAGCGAGGCGTCCCCACTAGCAGGTTTCTGTCTGTTGTGATGTTTTTACCAGCGAGGCGTCCCCACTAGATTGTTGAAATCCTGCCAGCGAGGCGTCCCCACTAGCAGGTTTCTGTTTAGGTTGTGATGTTTTTACCAGCGAGGCGTCCCCACTAGCAGGTTTCTGTTTAGGTTGTGATGTTTTTACCAGCGAGGCGTCCCCACTAGATTGTTGAGATCCTGCCAGCAAGGCGTCCCCACTAGCAGGTTTCTGTCTAAGTTGAGATGTTCTTACCAGCGAGGCGTCCCCACTAGCCTTCAGATCATTGTCCTGTGTATGAGTTACCAGCGAGGCCTCCCCACTAGTTTGCATACTCTCTATACATTGCTTAATTTGTTGTTCAAGAAGTTTATTTAGTTGTGGGCAATTTCCTTTTCTATCCATACTAGCTGCTATATCCTGCAAGTGCGGTAGGAATTCCTGCCTACCTCGGCCATTAACTTCTATCCGGGATGTTGTGTGGAAGAGATTTATGCAATACTGCTGTTTATTGCTGTTTAAATTTATTACAGAGTATGAGGTTCTGGTGCAATCCCATGTTTATCTTTTTGGTCTTTAGCCTGTATCTTGTAAATGTTATGGTTAGCAAAATATTCTGTCATGGCCAATTTAAGGAGCTCATATGCTGCTAATGATAGTTCAAGTATGTAATTTTCATGTTTATACATAAGTAGAATATCAGCTTGTCTGTTGCATTGTTCAAGCTTTTGTCCATGGCCTTCCTTTTATTAAGACTAAAATTTTCATACTTTGATGGTGTAAATATTGATGGTTTGACTTTATTTCTTGCAGATGTTCGTGTTGCTAGTTCCATATTTATTTATCAAATTTTTCTTTTCTTTTCTATTTTTTTTTTTTTTTTTTTTTTTTACTTTTAGTTGAGCTGAAATATATTATTGACTTTAATAATACCAGGTGCCAGTATATATATATATGTATTGATTTTATTGTTACTAGGTGACCCAGCTTTATTTTGCCTTTTTGATTTTTTTTGGATTTATTCTTATTTCTCTTTTTAGTGGTAGTTGTGAAAAGCAGTCTTGCAGAGCTTTAGTAGCTATTCTTCTGAGCCAGAGCCTTGCGAGTATTTTTTGGGATGAACACCGTCGTCTTCAAGTAGTGAAAGATTGGTATATGTGGTGGTTTTACCTTTAGGGTTATGGCCTTTGACCCTCTCCAGAGATCTTGCATAAATTTTGAGATCTGTTTTCACTACCGTTTAGACGACGTATTTCAAGGTTGAGTTCATCTAGTTGATACTCAAGGTGCGTGTCTTGCTCTTGATAGTTCTGGTATTCAATATGTCCTTTTTGTAGTTCCAATGTTGCATTGAAATTGAAGGCACCTCCAGAAAAACAATATCCGATCGTATGATTCTAGAAGTAATAGCTTCTTTCAGCTCTTGAAATTTACGGATAATGTAGCGGATGTTCCTGTTGCTATCAGAGTCTAGGGATATAAGTCTTGTGCTCCTGTCTAAATTTGTTATGTCACAAGTTCCCAGCCAGATGTAAAAGTGTAGGTCTCGTTAGCATGAAATGTTGTGGTCAGATTTTCTCAACCCAATCTATGCATTTCTGGACAGTCCATCCACTTTTCACTATAAATTTAATATTCAGGCAGTGCTCTGTAGTAATTTCCTTTCTATGTACTTCCCTTTGCTGTCGGCTAGTATGACAGCTTTTCTAGTGGCTTTTTCTTATTCACTTCTTTTGGATTGATATAGAATGTTCTGCAGGATTTTAATATTTTATTCTCCGACATGTAGAATTCTTGTAGTGAAGTTGAACGGAGACAAAAAGGGGAGGAATTCAAATATGGCGCCCTTTGTTGATGTATGGCCAGGAAGGGTGACAGGTGCGAATCGGAAATTTAAAAGTCCCTGTGTTGATTTTCGTGGCAAAATAGCTTTAAGTGGAATGAGTTTAACACAAATAAATATACGGTTTGGGTGCGGGTGTGTGACAAAGGCTTGCAAACAATATTTTCTGTGCTCTGTGAGTTGTGTACGTCTGTCTTCACCAATCACGTGACAGTAGTGATTAAGAAAAGAATAATTTTTAAGACATTGTTTTATTACAATTGATGAAATATCTGATAAAAAAACAAGCTGTCATAGTCTTTTTAGTGACTGGCTTCATGGTGCCAAGAAATATCCTTTGTACGATTAATATTTAATAAATCTTCATTTAACCATGTTCTTTATCATGATTATCAATCTCATAAACATTACAATGAATTTATTTCAAGGATTTTCCCTTACAAATTCAATTCAAATAAAATTGAGAATGGAAATAGGGAATATTTCAACGCTTGTTAACTAATTAATTGTGACTTTTTGTCCTTTACAATGTAGTAAATAAGTGACTTTCTATCCTGTGAATATATCTTTCCATTTACCCAGTAATTGACCAGGTAGGGACTGTATTTAATAGTAATATCTTATCAAAATTTCTTCTGACCAATATTTGCCAGTATTTCCGGTATTTCCCGCCGGCCTGGTCAATACTAGTATTGACCGCTTTTTTGCCAACCTTGGTAATCAGCAATGTGAGGACTTCTACTTAGTACTTCCCATACGTGATCATACGTTTATTTTTTTTAAGCTATACTGCAAATAAGTGCTAGCACTTTTCTGACCAAAATCGAGTAATCAAGTTGGTGTTATCAACAAATTCACCCCACATGCAGGTTTCCCCACCAATAACTAATTTCTTCTGTTCATCAGTACCTGTATGTACAACGTAAAAGGAATATAAAGTTTACAATCTATACAACTAAAGGAAGAACAGATTTGAGCCGCATGTTCTCTGAAACCATACAAAATCAGAAATATTTGTGATATGACGTATAAATGTAGTATTTTGTACTTTCTAAATTTGTCTTTGAAACAATCTTTTTTCCACAGAAAACGCCAATTTTTGAGAAAATATCCAAATTCGGAGACTGTTATCGATCCGTGTCTTATACGCACTTCCGGTATTTGAAACTAGTTACGGACTCAGACTTGGAAAAACCATGTTAATTGTCTGGATTTCGTTTACGTCACAAAAAAAATAAAAATTAAAAAAAATTTCCGACCTACCGACCATATTTTTCAAAATGATGTTACCGGAAACACATAATTTTTTTTAGGCCTAGGGGCCGGTTTACACATAAAAATGGGGGAGGGTCCGGACGTCGGGTGCCTGTAGCCTGAGCCAACGCTTACAAATTTTGTCACATCTGCATGCACTCTCTAAACAAGTCCAAAAAAGAAATGGGTGTTGAACATGTCGAAGTGATCTCGTTCATGGCAGCCTTGGCAAACGGTTACAATTTGTCACATGCACAATGCCCATGGCATGGCAGCCTTGGACAACGCTTAAAATTTGTCATATGCACAATGCCCATGGCATGGCAGCCTTGGCCAATGCTTACAATTTGTCACATGCATAATGCCCATGGCATGCACCACAATCATATTATACATGTCATAAATTCAAAATATTTGTCATCAAAATGCAGCCTGAAATGTCCTTACCCCCACATAAATTTGAGACTGAGTCTGTTGTAAATTAGTGGTGCACCCTCCTTTGAAATGTCGATACCTATTAATACGTACCCCACATAAAATTGGGACTGAAGTTGTCGTATTACGTTTCCCACACAAAATTGGGACTGAAGCACTCATACTGAAACCATAGAAAATTAGTGGTGCACCCTCCTCAAACACGGGGAGAAATATTGTGACCATAAATTACCCCCTCCTATATAAATTGCGGACTGAAATACACGTATACCTTACATCAGACACTCAATGGCTGAAATGTCATGACCTAAAATTACTTCCCTCATATAAATTGTGTGCTATGTGCTGAAACATGCCTCTGAGCAGACGATCGCAGGCTGAAATGTTGTTACCTAAATTGCCTCCCCTATATAAACTTGCGGATTGAATTTTTTAGACATTTTACCTCTGATCCGACAGTCTGGAGTATCAGTGGCGTATCTAGGGGTAAAATAATGTGGATACTTTCCATTACAAGAAACAAGTGGGGTGGTAAATTTTGGTTACTTTCTACTGGAAACATGTGGATGCTCAAGCATACAAGCTAACTACAGTATAATACATATTATATACAGTGAAACCTGCCTAAACCGAACACCTTTGGGACTGAAGATTTTGTTCAGTTTAGACAGGTTTCACTGTAATAATGATTAGTTACTGTATGTCATATACAAAAATGTACTTTAAAATTTCATGTCGGGTGCTCTTTGTTTCAACACTTGCCCAATTGTACCGCGATTTCGCGGGCATCTTCAAGTTCTAGTACATTATTAAATTAGAATGTGTGACCTATTAAAGTTATAAAATAAGATAAGATAAGATATTTTTTTTCCAAATTAAGTCCCCGGGGAGGGGGGCATACACATATAACAAATATAATCGTTACAACATACAGTATTTTACATGACATTCATATAATACACCTAAAATATTGACATCATACAGGCTATTATATGTTAAAATAAAAAAGTATTTAAGAGTTGCTACTCCAGAGATGTGGCAAACGTTCTTCTCACTTGATTTTATATTTTTGCTGGAAATGTATAAATATAATTCATTGTTTAGCTGCAACAGGTACCAAGGGACGATGCTCTAGGATTGTGAGCTTAATAGCTCTAACAAGCCTCCTCTTATCTGATGCAGAGAAACAAACGTAAATGTAACAAAAGTTCAAGTTTATTCACAGCAAATAAAATATACTGCAGTAATAGGTATTGAGAATAATGTATAGGTTTCCCTACTGCAACAGACACCAAGGGGCGGTGCTCAAGGAGCTGCGTTATTTATAAATGAAAAAGGTAAGAGATAATATAAAACTACATTAGTTACTAAATTGTTGCTCAGTCTTTGGTTTTCTATGTTGTGTTTTGTGTACTGTTGTTTTTCTGTTGGTCTTTTTCTTTTTTAGCCACGGCGTTGTCAAGTTTATTTTCGACTTATGAGTTTGAATGTCCCTTCGATATCCTTCCCCTCTCTTTTTATAAATGAAATCTTTTTCACAGTATTTTTATTTATTACAAATCGATTCCTATTTCCGATTGTAACATTTTGACTGAGTGTGAATTCACATGGTTCGGGATGCATGCACAGCAGGAGATACTTACTCATTCGATGAACCCGTTCTCGCTCCTCTTGACGATTCCTTCAGGTTTTCTTTACACCTTGATTTGTATGTTCTTAATGGATTTATGAGATTTGAACATCAGTTAACTACTGCCTTTTATTAACAATATATTCAGTACTTTTGGAAATGGTTGCCAGATATTAAAATTGTAGCATAAATAAATTTCCAGTTTACCGTTGAAATTTTGTGGATCACAAGCATAATATTTTCTCTAGTCATCCCCATATGATATGTAGTTCAGGTACCAACAAGATGATAGTAATGTTTTATATCCTAACTTAAGTTATTTTGGCAAGTTCTTCTACATATCCACTCTTCCAAACTTCAACTACTGTATCTGGTTGTACCTACATTATAAAAGCGCATCATACAGGTTATTTTCGGTAAAAAAAAAAATCATTTCTTTGATTACAGCAATATTCATAGAATTCTTCATTTCTTTCATTATTGTAATTTTAAAGACGAATGCAATCAATATTAAAGTTCTGTAAAAACTGTACTTGGAAGTTATACTTTTCCTTTTTTTTTTCCTTCCTTTATTTTTGGGAGGTGATCTCTTAGAGATCAGTCCATATCCTGTTTATTTTTCAAACTCCTTTATGATTAAGTGTGACAATGCTATACAAATACAAAAACATATTTTACCATAGCTCCATTGTCTATAACTTCTTGCCATATAAGGTATCCTTTTTAACTTTTTACCAATTATATTTAACAAACTGAAAAAATAAGAAATGAGAAAAGTCAGGACATATCAACATAAATATACTTTTTAAGTTTTTATTAACCATATAAAAATTAAAAGATGTGGATTGATTGCCAATGAGACAACTCTCAACCACAGACCAAATTACCTAGATTCAAAAGTCATAAATCGATTTAGAGAAAACAAATCCGGGTTACAAACCAAAACCGAAGGAAACACATCATAAAACAAAGGAACAACAGGAACACCGAAGTGCAACAAAAACAAACGCCGACACACATAGAAACGAACTATTTGATAACAACTGCCATATTCCTGACTTAATACAGGATATTTTAAGAAAATGGTAGATTGAACCTGGTTTCATGGCATGCCAAACATCCCGCTTTTTGACATTGTTAAAAAATATCGCTAAAACACTAATTGACAGAAATACAGCACAAACACACGCAAGAACATTCATAACAGAGAAACGCACAAACAAATAATATAATAGTCGACACAACATGCAAACCACATAAAACAATTCAGACGAGAAAACTTAAAAATAAAATGTAAAACAATTCAAACGAGAAAACTAAAGACCTGATGTATGTACAAAACAATAAACGTAAAACAAATATGATATACAACAACAAACGACAACCACTGAATTACAGGCTCCTGATTTGGGACAGGAACATGCAGAGATTGGCGGGATTAAACATGCTATAGTTTATTTAAAAATAAAAATTATAAAAAGTAAAAAAAAATGTCTGTTATGTTGAAAGTACATGCATTTTAAAGTACACACAGATACTTCACAATACGTCTTTTGGAAACAGGGTTGTTTTTAACTCTAAATTCTATGATTAAACGAGAATCTGGAGCCTCCCTTTACTGTAATTAATCATATCCATCAGAGCTCTTCTTGTACCATTCTTTTTTTTTTTTTTTATTCAACAGTATTGAACCCGCTGTTTACAATTACTCCACTGACACAGCTATCTCAGTGAAGGTTCCTGTTTCATTAGTACCAGAAGTTCAAGGAATCGTCAGGTAGATAAAGTGCATATTGTTAATCGTTTACAAAATATTAATATAACATCAATAGATAAATAATGCTATTATATTATAATAAAGTATTTATATCATCTGGCGTTATTTTCGGAATTTCATAGTTCATCCGAGTTTGGGATGATTTATAACTTATTACCCGTTTCGACCTCCCGTTTCCATGTGTTTCCGGATAACGGTTTATTTTAATCAATATCGAAAAGATTGTAATTAGCTTTTTCTACATCATTATTCAGGTAAGACAGTTATAATTTGAAAGATTAATAGTCATACGGTAATCGAAAACAATTGTGCTGTGTTTTTTGTAATGTATATACATCCTACCAGATTATATAAATATTGCAATGTCTATCATGCATCATAATTATTTAAATACAAAATTAGATAATAAATTAAATAATACACAAAGATAACATTACTAACCATGTTATCAGTTCATACAATTCAAATACACTTAGATTTTTTTCTAATATACCTTTTCTTTCATGGTTAAAAATTTGTTTTGTAGAATGAGCTTATTTCTAAGTTCAGTTTTAAAACAGAAAATACATTAATATTCTTTGTTCTAAACTCTGACAGATAGTGTATTTTGTGAATTGAAAACATAATCACTGTAAGAAAAAATTAATATCATAGTATTCTATATCACTTATTTTGTAACCCCAAATCAAATTTTTAGTGTTAAAATGTGTTTTCCAAGTTTAACTTTTCTAACAGATTAAATATTTCTTTCCAAAATGTATCAAGAAAGTGGCATGTAATAAAATAGTGTTCATAATCTTCTGTAATATTACAGTGATTACAGTCTGAGTTTGGGCATATTTTCCACTGTTTTAATAAAACTTTGTTTGGAAGAATAAAATGTAAGAGTTTCCATCTGAACATTTTAATTTATTTTCTTTCAAATAATTATGAACAAATTTTAGTATATTTTGAGCTTTATTTTCTATGTTCTCAAAATTTAGTAGTCTCTTCCATTTGTAAAAGCCAATTGGTATTTCTTTATCTTGTTCTAATAATATTTTGTAAATTTTACATGTTTCTAATTTATTTATATTTTGTTTAAAGTTATCTTTGTCATAAATATACAAAACATTATCTGTTAGAACATTAGTTGTTCTTGAACAGTTTTCAGCTAATATATTAACCCATTCTTTTGGTATAGCTTTTTAATTTTAAAATTCAGTAATCCAGTTTGTCTTTTATTAAGCTTTTGTCTAATAAATCTTTCTGTTATATTTCCAGATTCATCAATGATATCATTTATGTATATGATGTTGCTATCAATCCAGTTTTGGAATAATAATGTTTTTCCTGAAATTTTATCCACTGATTTCCCAAATAACTTGTTGGCGGATTAGTCTGTAGTTTTTTGGGTATTTATTATTTTTATTGTTATTTTTATTCTTAATCCAAACTTTGATTATATCAAGATAAAACTCTGGTAGTTTTTTTATATCTGGTATTGAATTTACACTATCCAGATTCATTTGCAATATAAGAAGATTGTTTCGAATTTGTTTAAATAAAATTTTGGTATTACAGTCCAGTTTAAAATTGCTTTGCATTTAATCTTTTAATCCAACCTATTTTTATTGTTTCTATGTATTTCTCTAAATTAATCATTTTTAATCCCCCATTTAATTTGTCATAACTTAGTACAGAACGTTTAACCTTTTCCGTTTTGTTATTCCATAAAAATTCATATATCATTTTTTTAAACTGGTTTAAATACTCTTTATTTATGGTCGAGACAGATGCTAAAATGTAATATTAGGAATAATTAATGATTTAGTAACTGTGATCCTCCCTATCATGGTTAAGTTTCTCTTTTCCAATTAAGAATAATTTTGCTGATTTTTCTAAAAGTTTTCAGCATTTAATCTTTGACACTCTTTTTATTATGACCAAAATATATACCTAGGCTTTTACAGGTATATTTGTCCAGTTAATATTTTCATGTTTATCTTTGCAGTTTTTTTGTTTCCCAAGCCAAACACCTTCAGTTTTAGTTCTGTTTAATTTCAACCCTGACAATGTTCCAAATGTTTCAATCATATTAAGAGCTTTTGAAATATCTTGTTTTGTTCTAAGAAAAAGAGTTGTATCATCTGCTAGTTGACTAATCTTTAATGTGTGAGTTTTGCCATCAAGTTTAATTTCAAAGCCTTTGAGGTCGTGGTCTTGTCTGATCCTACATGCTAAAATTTCAACAGCAATTACAAAAATTATCGCACTGCATGGGCACCCTTGCCTAATCCCACGAAAAATGCTTATAGGTTTTGAAATCCAACCATTGTTTATAACTGAGCTTTTAATATCAGTATATAGAACTTTAATCCATTTCAACATTGAACTTTTGAATCCAAATTTTTGTAAAGCTAAAAACATGAATTCCCACTCTAAAGAATCAAAAGCTTTTGAAAAATCTAAGAAAAGTAAAGCTCCCTCTATGTTGAATTTTTCTGCAAAATCAATGATATCTTGAATTTGTCTAATGTTATATCCAATATATCTATTTTTAACATACCCGTTTTGATCCCCATGAATAATTTGTGGTAATATTTTACTAATTCTTTGTGCTAATGACTGAGCTACAATCTTTGTATCTACATTTAATAATGTTATTGGCCTATAGTTATCTAGAGAGAGAGGGTCATTTTTTTTATGTAGAAGGGAAATAACTCCTATTTTTTGTGAATTAGTTAACTCCCCTTTTTCAAATGAGAAATTAAATGTATTAACAGCAAATTCTTTCAGATCTTCCCAGAATATCTTGTAAAACTCTACACTTAACCCATCAATACCCGGGGCTTTATTAAGTTTCATTTTTAATAGAGATTCTGTGCATTCCTGGATACTTAATAGACCTTCCATACTTTCACTTTCTTTATTGGTTAATTTATGATCAATTTCTGTATTCATAATATAATCTTTGATATAAGTTTTGTTAGGGTTTGAACTTTTGTATATATCTTGATAAAATTCTCTTTCAAGTTGCAATATTTTTGTAGGATCTCTGTGTATCTCCCCATTTTTATCTTTAAGGGCTGTTATTGTTTTTTTTGTTTGCCTAGCTTTTTCTAATCCTAAAAAGAACTTTGTATTTTTTCCCCTTCTTCCACCCATTTAATTCTTGATCTAATTTGTGCCCCTTTAGTTTTCGATTCATATAAATTACTAAGTTTATTTTCTAATCTATTGATTTCTTCATTAAAATAGATAATAACATCTTCTTGGCATTTCATACTTATACATTCATTTAACTTTTTAAGTTTATTTTCTAAAATGTTTATATCTTTTACATTGTTTTGTGCTTTCCTTTTACAGAATGCTATAGTATAGTCTCGCACCTCTGTTTTAAAAAGATCCCATTGAAGCCCAATATCATTGGTAAGTAATACTTTACATTCATACTGTTTTATAAGTTTCTTAATTATGTTTTGATACTCATTATTTTCTAAAACACTATTATTTATTTTAAAATATCCTTTTCCTTTTTGTTGTGATCTACATTTTATCATAAGAGATATTGCTTGATGATCTGTATGGGTTATAATGGCTGGTCTTATGTCTGTTGATTCTATTTGAGTTCGTATTTCAGGACAGGTTAAAAAGAAATCAATTCTTGATGCTTCATTGATGTTATTTTTCCTTCTCCAAGTAAATTGTATTTTTTTGCCATGTATTTCTCGCCATATATCACTTAACTTATGCATTTTTATTAAAGATTTTAAACTGGGTACAGTTTTTTTTCTTTAAAGGACTTTTTTGACATATTATGCTTGTTGTCTATATTAGTTAAGGTGTCATTCATGTCTCCTCCTATAATGACCATTCCTAAGCTATTTTTAGTTATAACATCTTTAACTTTTTTAAAGAAGACATTTCTTTTTTTCGGTATATTTGGTGCATAAATATTTACCAAAGTATATATACTGTCTTCAACTTCAATATTTAAAAGGATTAACCTGCCTTCCTCATCTTGAAATTTATCTATAAATTTACAATCTATCTCATTATTTATGAAGATTGAGACTCCTTTTGATTGTGAAGTTCCAAAGCTATGATATTGTTGACCTTTAAATTCATATTCTAAATTTATTTTAATTTGTCTGTAAAATGACTTTCCTGTACAAACAAGATGCTACATTTTGATATTTCATCCACATATGTAATCTTTGTCTTTTCTCTTTTGCACCAAGACCCTGACAATTTAAAGAACAAATATGTATTTTTTTTGTCATAATTTTCTTATTTAAATTGATATGTGTTTATATACTGGCATGGTAACATATTCAAGCTAATAAATTCCTGTATGACAATACAGATGCATATTTTAAATAAACTTAAATCTATGTAAAATATTTGAGCTATACACATTTTAGAATATGAATTAATACCTTCTATAAATGAACAATATCTTTTGTGTAAACATGTACTGAATTCTACAAGTGATATCAAACAATATAAAATTGTCTGCTTGTATTTTGTTGGTATGATATATTCATTTTATTGTTTTGATTAATGATGCACTTTAATAATACATTTCTTGAAAACATATTTTCTTGGTTCAATAAATAGCACGTCTTATTTTCTATTTTCAGCTGCCTAACGACCTTGACACTGATATAGGCATGGCATGAATAAAAATAGTGATCGAATTTCGTGGAACCGAACTGCTTGTCGCTGAGTCTATAGACCATGACATAAGTGAATTTAATTTGAAAGAAACTGGATGTTTTATGTGAATAGTGATAGATAATAATATCACCTGGAATATGCTTTGCAATCGTAGAGATTTTTCTATTTTTAGATTTGGAATGTACTTTAAACAAATTAGTCATCAACGGAAATTCCTTTGTGTACCATTCTTACTCTTACAATAACCTTGACATATACTACTCCTTATCATAGCTGTCCTAGGACCTAAACCAACCCTATATTCTAATACAAAAAGTCTAACTTTGTTACGGGTACTTATATGAGTTTATAACTGCTACGAGTTTACTAATGGAAGATCATAATCTGCCATATATATAAATGTTTAAAACTGATTTTTTCCAAAGGAAACACATTTTGTTTATAAATATTGTTGATTGTGTTTGATATACAATTAAATTTGTTTCTATGAATCATTTTGCTATGTTTCAATGCATTGTTCATACAAGATGTTTATCGTATACGTGTTGTATATTATCGGTACACTTAATTACAATTTCTGCTATAGCTTCCAAAAGTATATCTAATATAGAAAATATTGTAGACAAAGTAATCTTTTAGTTCAAAGAAGAAGACTTAATTTTCACTCCATATATAGCAGGCCATTTAGTGGATTCACTAGTTTCTGCATTAGAAAATATCAAAATACCCTGCATGACCGATAATAACGAGCCAATAAATGATGGACATTTTTGCATACTTTTCGGTCATTTTGGTGTTTGTTTGTTTATTTAGTTTTTTGTGTTTTTTGTTGTCAAAGATGATGCCTGCCTCAAATTATTCACTTTATTATACATGTAGCTTTCATTGAAAAAACTAGGTCATTTTTTCAACTTATTTTCTCATCATTGTGTACATAAAATGTGTTATGTCAGAATATAAAAAATCCTAACAGTATAATACGTATCTAAAGGGTAAGAATGCTGCAATTGTTAAAATATGATTTCTATTATTTACAATAGGCAGCACAGAACATAACTACAAATGAAGAACTTTCCACATACATGGGTAAAATGGAAAAGTGTTTCTGAAAGGTTAAAGGTAAATGGAAACTGACCCACTGCAATGTATCTATTATAACAGCACCAATGCCCAAACTTGTTCTTTTTCAATAAAATTGAGAATGGAAACGGGGAATGCGTCAAAGAAACAACAACTCGACCAAAGAGCAGAATATGTATTTAGCTGTCAAAGTATTGACGTAATACTATCATTCAGTCCATGAAGATATTTTAATGTTGTCCAGACGTGGATGAATTTTTCTGAGGGCTTTTCATATGTTGAATGAAAATTTAAATCTCTGTAAATATTCAAATAACACTTTCCTCTATTAGTTATTCTATTTCAGACACCTTTGAATTGATGCTGGTAATTGAACACTCTATCAAGTTTCTTACTTCTGCATGTAATATTGCTCCAGTTTTAAATAACTTGTTCCAAAACTCATTTTTGACATGAAAGTTGTTATATCTGGGTTGCTCTTCCTAAAAATGAAAAAAAGAAACGGATCAGTGCTTACTGTATTTTTTCCGATACACATTTCCTGAATTTTTGTGTGATGCACTCTATCCGAAATGTAGCTTTCATATCAAAAGAAATGTTTACTGATTTGCAATGGGAACACTGAAGTCTACAATTATAAAGTAGTATCAAGCCCACGTATCAATACGTTTTGCAATAGCCTGCACCTCGGTAGCATGGCACACGATTTTCTTCCCACGACTGATTTGTTATTGTTCTCTAATATTTTTTATTTCACGTACAAAGGATCATAGATATTTTAGTTCTAATCATACCACATATTTTTTAAGCAATTTTCCTATTTCTGAGCTTTATTTTATCTGGTTTTATAATTGTTTTACAGCTGTTTAAAACATTCATGTCTGACATTTTAATCGACAAAATATTTGTTGAGTTTTGTGGATTAACAGTCTGTTTTCCAATAGTACTTATTGTACAACCGTACTGACCGACTTGTATTTGAACTCATATAAAGCAGAATTCATACGAGACCTTCTCAAAAAGGAAAACACATCTTGCAAAATTCTTTAATTTCACTTTCATTGATGGTGTCCTGTCACTCATAAACACACATTTCAGTGAGTGCTTGCATCTCATATATCCCAGCGGATACTACCGAAACAAGTACGAATTCTGCTTTATATGTTGATCTTTTCCTCGATATTGACACAAATAGACAACTTCAGACAAGTATCAATAATCTAAGACAAACCTGAAACCCATCGCATGGCGTTTACATATCTTAATTGATATGTTAATTCTTGCATGTCCACACTTTACAGATTTCATTGGCAGCGGTATGCTCATTACACAAAAACTGAACCAACAGAGTTATGAGGAAAACTACTGAAATCGACACTTCATAAGTTTTACAGTCACCATCATGAACAGGTTGACCGATTCGATATGTCTGTATCTCTATTCACTAGCGACATATTTTCTCAGTCTTGGATCTTTATATACAAGAAAAGTCGTCTTATCTGTAATTATACTGGTTGTGTCCTATTCCTGATTGTGACTGAGTGTGAACTGTATGTTGAGCGATGCATGCACAGTAGGAGACGATTACTCTGTCGACACACCCGGTGTCGATCCTTTTGCAGTTCATGCTCAGTTTGTTATATTGATTTGTCTTCTTAATCGATTAATGAGATTTGAACATTGAAAAAATACTGTTGCCTTAACTTCTTCAGTTTACCATTTCTACATAAGAATTGTAAACAACAATTTGTTCATACCAATTGCAAATAAACTCATCATAGATACCAGGATTGAAATTTTGTATTTGCGCCAGACGCGCGTTTCGTCTACAAAAGACCAGACGCGCGTTTCGTCTACAAAAGACTCATCAGTGACGCTCGAATAAAAAAAAGTTAAAAAAAAAAAAAAAAAGGCCAAACAAAGTACGAAGTTGAAGAGCATTGAAGACCAAAAATTTCAAATACAGCTGAGGTACTCTATTCCTGAGGTAGAAAAGCCTTAGTATTTCAAAAATTCAAAGATTTAAAAACAGTTAATTTATAATTATGACCATATAAATGATAATTCATGTCAACACAGAAGTGTTGACTACTGGGCTGGCGATAACCTCGGTGAATAAAACTCCACCAGCAGTGGCATCGACCCAGTGGTTGTATATAAACTCATCATAGATACCAGGATTGAAATTTTGTATTTGCGCCAGACGCGCGTTTCGTCTACAAAGACCAGACGCGCGTTTCGTCTACAAAAGACTCATCAGTGACGCTCGAATAAAAAAAAGTTAAAAAAAAAAAAGGCCAAACAAAGTACGAAGTTGAAGAGCATTGAAGACCAAAATTTCAAATACAGCTGAGGTAATCTATTCCTGAGGTAGAAAAGCCTTAGTATTTCAAAAATTCAAAGATTTAAAACAGTTAATTTATAATTATGACCATATAAATGATAATTCATGTCAACACAGAAGTGTTGACTACTGGGCTGGCGATAACCTCGGTGAATAAAACTCCACCAGCAGTGGCATCGACCCAGTGGTTGTATATAAACTCATCATAGATACCAGGATTGAAATTTTGTATTTGCGCCAGACGCGCGTTTCGTCTACAAAAGACTCATCAGCAACACTCGAATCAAAAAAGGTTAAAAAAGTCAAATAAAGTACAAAGTTGAAGAACATTGAGGACCAAAAATTCCTAAAAGTTTTGCCAAAGACAGCTAAGGTAATCTATCCCTGAGGTAGAAAAGCCTTAGTATTTCAAAAATTCAAAGTTTTAAAAAACAGTAAATTTATAATTATGACTATATCAATGATAATCCATGTCAACACAGAAGTGCTGACTACTGGGCTGGTGATACCCTCGAAGAATAAAATCTCCACCAGCAGTGGCATTGACCCAGTGGTTGTAAATAAACTCATCATAGATACCAGGATTGAAATTTTGAATTTGCGCCAGACGCGCGTTTCATCTACAAGTTCATACCAATTGCAATAAACTTTAACACATTTTGTTATAATTTTTCTTACTAACATCCAAATGAAACTTCATCACCACCAAGATGAATATATTGATCTGGGAAAGTGTTTGCTTTGTCACGAAAAAATGTTTCCAGGAAAGTATAAGTGCTGTTCTTAGACGGGTCTATCGGTCCATAGCTACCATCAAATTCACCCTTTCTGTAACATTTCGTCAATAAATCGTGAATACCTTTTCCCCATGATTGAGTATGTCCTGCACAATGAGAAAAACAAAATATTAAAGGTTATGTTTTATGATCAGAGTGGTTATTTTTGAAATTTTTATCATGTAAATATTAATGATATAACAGTATATATACAAACTAGGAAAATAGAGAATCAAACAAAACTGAAAGGCACCATGAAGTATGACCACAACTTAACAACAAAATAAAGTTGGATGTCAAATAATGTATTATCAATCGGATGAAACATAACTTTTAAATATACACTTACATTTTTAATGCAAGCTTTTCTAGTATCTAAGCACATAAATCAAAGGCAACAGTAGCTAATGAAAATAATAAATTTCGTGTGTATTCAAAGTTGAGATCTCATAAATCTATTAGCAAGATACAAATAAAGGTAAAAACAGAAACTGAGGGAATCGCATGAACTTCAAAAGGAGCGGGACTGGGTGAGTCGACATGGTAAGCGTATCCTTCTTTGCACCCACCAAGCGAATCCACAACCAGTAAAAATATCGAGATCGAGAATAGGACACAATATGTAATTTACAGATCAGAAAACCATTCTAGTAATAGTTTGAGACCGCGAAAACATGCCCCTTGTGAGTTTAGACAGATACGTCGTATCAGTCAATCAGTTTGTGATAGTGACCGTAACATTTATAAAGTGCTAATTCCATTCATTCTTCCTCATAACTGTGTTGTAGCAATTTTAGTGTACGGAGCACAACTATGTTAATGAAGTCCGTATATACACTAGTGTAACATTTTAATAGAGATATGTAAACACCATACGATAGGGCAGGTGGAATTTTACTGTTGCGAAATGGGAAGTATATTAATTGACACTTGTAAATGAAGATATCACTTGACTAATTTCGTTTGTAAAGTTGAAAACATGACGTTTGTCATACATTCTAGTTTGAAGTCGTCCATCTGTGCCAAAAGCAAAGAAAAGATCAAGATATGAAGCAAACCTTCTAGTTTCGGTTGTATCCTTATTTTGTTAAACATGTTATACATTTGAAAATGAAATTAAAGAACTTTGCAAGCTGCCTTTAAACACACAAAATACAATTATATATAGAATATAATTATGTTCTACTTACTGGCGTATAAAACTCTGGTTTGACACGAATTCCCTCATTCTCGCATAACCAATGATGTCCAAAACATTTAAAGCTGTGTATACATGGCCAGGTCCTGAATAAGATCCCTTAAATATAGATTTAACATCATCAGAATATATAAATATACATCTAATCATATGTCGATTGCATAAACCTCGAGTGTGTCGATAAGCCATACAGTTGCTCTGTAAAATGGTTTGAAAATGATCAGCAATGCATTTACAACAAAGGTTATGAATATTAAATATCTACTTTAGTTTAATGCTATTTGTAGGCAAATATGTATGGCGTGGACACCATATTTAAAAATAAAATATTTTTTTGTTTATTTAGTTTGTTTAGCTCTTTTAAATATTATATGTTAACTTTCTCTGTGTCGGTCTGCATTCTGGTTTCCATTGAGAACTTTTTGCATGGACTATTTCCGAACGAGATTGCCATCTTTCATAAAATTTTCTTTTTTTAACTACCTTTTGACTCATTTCAGGAAATGGTGCACTTGGATAAGGAAAAGTTGGGTCGTCCAGAATGTGCCAATGTAACACATTAAACTTGTTCTGAGCCATAGCTCCTGTTTAATATAAGTAGATAAATGTAAGTTCTAACCCTTTATGGTACACAAAACAGAAGGGACAGATTCAGCGATATGAGTGGTCCTTATGGACGAAAATTTGATTTGAAAAATGTATTTTGGATTTTCATCCCCCACCCCTTTTGTAGGCAAAGTATTTCTATAGACCCCTTTCTGTAACTGAATACCAAATCATACTTTGTACTTTATATAACACAAACAAATATTCCCATATCACAATGATAGCTTGCAAAATGTATCTTACTCTAATTTATTCAATCTCTAATAATTCTCAAAATGATGTCTATTATAATACTGCTTTTAAATTTCTTTGAGAAATGTTCCAACAAATAGTATACAGTATTTTACTTACTATATGTTTCTTGATTACGTCAACAGATAAAAAATGTCTAGATGTATCTATCAGCATTCCACGGTGCATAAATCTAGGAAAGTCCGTGATAGTTGTCCCATTAATGAAATACTATAGAAAATATACCACATTTATATGATCATTCATGATTAAACATAGATATAATGAAAATAAATTGCAGTTGTTCAAATAAAGACAACACGCGTGCACCTCGAGTGTTTTTGTTCACAAATATCTATACTGAATTTAAAGAGGCATTTTTAAAGCAAGATATACACCAAAGATCCCAGGCTTTAAATTTGTTACGCAAGACGCGAGTTTCGTTTGAGTCTAAATCAAATATGAAGTTGAAGATCATTGAAAATAGAAAATTCCGAAAAATTTTGCCAAATACGACTATGGCCATCTATCTGGTGGTGGTGGGTAGAAACATCTTAGTGTTTTGACAAATTCAAAATTTATAAACAGAAAATGACCGTATTTTTAATATTTCATATCAACACAGGAGTGCTGAGTACTGGACTCGTGATACCCTCTGGGACGTCAATCAGTAATGGCATCGACCAATTAGTAGTTAAAAGTAGAGACTCGTGATACCCTCTGGATGTCAATCAGTAATGGCATCGACCAATTATTAGTAGTTAAAAGTAGAGACTCGTGATACCCTCTGGACGTCAATCAGTAATGGCATCGACCAATTAGTAGTTAAAAGTAGAGACTCGTGATACCCTCTGGACGTCAATCAGTAATGGCATCGACCAATTAGTAGTTAAAAGTAGAGACTCGTGATACCCTCTGGGACGTCAATCAGTAATGGCATCGACCAATTAGTAGTTAAAAGTAGAAAGGTCATTTAGAATAAACTTCTTATTTCGGTTAGATATTCTGTTCTAAATAAACCTTTGGTCAAATGTGGATTCCTCTAGAATTGCTCTTTGAAAAAGTCTATCAGCCCTAAAAGTATCACGCTTTCCGTCGTTTTTATTGGTTTTGGATTTTCAAATATTTTAACCTAACGCATCACTACATGAAAATACATTAGTTAATCTGTTCCAGTATAATTGGTACTATTAATTTTATGTGGAATTTTTAGAAAGGTTGGATGATTTTAAAAATCGGCGAATAGAATGGTTATTTTTCGGATGGATAAATGGAAGGGCAGGGAAAAGATGGTGCCAGTTTTTTTAAAACCAATCCCTCTTAGTTTTCCTTATAGACCCCTGAACTTCACAGAAAGATTGTACACATATCATCTTAAAGACAATAAAAACATCTTGCAAAGTTCTTTAATTTCAGTTCCAGTTGATGTTCTGTCACTCAATAACCAACATTTCAACGAGTGCTATCGACACAGTCGGACGACTTCAAACTAGAATTTTTGACAAACATGATAATTTCAACTTTCCAATTGTCAACTTCCCAATTCCCAGCAGTAACATACCCTCTTCTCCATAATATGGCGTTTTGAATCTCAGTTTATACGTTACGTTCGTGCATATTCACGCAATAAGGCATTCATTAACAGGGGTGTTCTTCTTACTAAATAAACTGCTCCAACAGTTATGAGGAACAACGACTGAAATCGATACAACATAAGATTTACGGCCATGCACCCTTTCGACGAACCCGGTCTCGCTACTTTTGGAAGTCATGTGATTCCTTTGGTTTTTGATTGTTGCCTTGATTTGTCTTTCCTAATCAATTTACGAGATTTGAACATTTGTAAACTACTGTACTGTAGCCTGAATATTGAGTTGTGGCCTGCTATTGTGGAATTTTCGGTAGACTTCCCTCTCCCGCCTTTTATTCCGACTTTGGAACTAAGTCATTTTTCAGCAAAATTTAGAAAAGACAGTACCTATTTTGTGTAATCAATTCCTTCGACAATTTAAAACCCATATCCTTACAACTTCACAGGTGGATTGCACAGTCCAATATTCTTCTTCGTCAAAATTAACTCCCCATTACGCCACCGATTTTTTTCAATCGTAAAAATGGAAGCCAGTATAGGGATGACGCACTGTCAATTTTGCTTTTGAAAACCGATATAATTATGCACATAGCATCATTATGGTCCTTTATGACTGTTGCATTTTAAAAGGTAAATGAATCTACTAGCTATTAAGCATCATTCAATGTACTTTTAGGCCTTTAGTCAACTTAAAACTGTTGTTTGATCGGTTGTTAGGGGGAATTTTCGAAAGTTAAAAAACTTAAACAAATTCTAATTAAATATTTCGTGGAAGGGCAGACTAAATATTTTCAGAGGTTGAAGATTAATTTACCCTAGATAATTTTTAAGATCCGCTTGTAAAGTCTGTCGTCAAGTACTTTTAGTTAAAATTTGTTATTCAAAAAGTAAAATCACAAAAATACTGAACTCCGAGGAAAATTCAAAAAGGAAAGTCCTCAATCAAATGGCAAAATCAAAAGTTCAAACACATCAAACGAATGGATAACAACTGTCATATTCCTGACTTGGTACAGGCATTTTCTTATTTTCAAACACGCATACTCTGTTGGTATGACTCATTATAAAGATATTTCACTTGACCCATATTTATTTTTTTAGTACTGTAAGGTTTTAATTTTATCATATCTAACTGTAGCCTAAATATATAAAAATAATGGAATCTGAAGCGAGAAAATGTATCAAATATTTTTGTTTCATACGTTTTCAAGACAAAGTAGTCAATTCAAACACGCCTGAACATAAAAAGGTGTACTCGACTTTCTCTTTTTTTATGAAATTATTGCCCATATTTAGGATTTTTCCCTAAAATCCGTCGCGGGCAGAGATGCAAATTAATGCTTTAAAGAGATCAATCATTTATCTTTCTGTGGAATATCTTTCGGCGGAATTTATGCTTATGTACAAAAAAGATATACATGTATTTGCATCTACCACAATCGACTGTTTTGTGGAAATTTGTTTTAATTTAAAACTGTACAAATATCTCGAAGTTCCATACTATAATTTAAGTAAAAACACGTATATAAGATGCATACAATCCTAAAATATGCACCTACATTAAACTTTTAAAGCCCATAGAAACAGATGTATAATTTAAATATATCAACTTGGCCTTTTTACCTTCTTTTATATAGAGTTCCATTTCTTTTGTTTAATTTCAACTGGATATCAGCCTGTGCACACATATCGAAATAGTGTTTCTGCTGTTATGGAATTATTGCAAAATTTGCAAAACATGGTACCGATGTTGTGTAATCAATTCCTCCTACAGTTTCAACCCAGATCCTTGAAATTTAATAGAATGAGTGCACATATATTGCAGCTGTGAACTCTTTATTATGAAATTATTTGAGGAATTGTTTTCCCAATTTTTAGTTTCATCAAAACTTTTGAAATCTGGTACAATTTTTTGTTTTCAACCGAGATCGTTAGAACCTCATAGAAAGTTTGCAAACCTAGTGAGGTCGTGTGTCTTTAATTGTGGTGTTGTTTACGGATTTGTTTTGCCTCAAGATAACAGTCCTCAGGAAAACATGTCAGCCTATACCCGGATACATTATTCTAACTCCGAGCAGTCAAGTCTTAGCTTTGACTCCTTAATGCCGCGATCTTATCGGAAAAGCAACTAATACCAATTTTAAAGTCTTTAGTTTCATCAGGCCGGGAATCGAACCCATGACCTCCCGCACTCGAGGCGAACACGCTACCACGAGACCATCGAGGCAGTTTTGTCTTATTTGATTACATACTAGTATTACAGATTTAAAAAAAAAACAGGATGGTACCAAGAAAGCAATCAGAGATCATACGAAGAAGTAGACACAAAAAGAGGAAAAAATAAAGAGTATTATAAAACACTACATAGAAAACTAAGTTTGTGCAACAAAAATGTTCGTTAAAGTCACAGGTGACTCGTATGCTCCGGAAAGGATAAATAGTTCCTCTTTTATTAAAATGTATTGATTTTTTTTTCTTATCTACAACCGTTATTAAATATACCTTACCAAAATCTCAAAGCATAGAGCCTAGTTATATGTATATATATATGTATACAGTTTGACATGTAGAGGATGTTAAAAAATCCTACCTTATTTACTATAAGTTGACTAAATGTTTCCAGTCCTCTGAGAGCACCCCAGACAGCATTTGCATTAATTAAGATACCGGTTTCACTGACGGTGAGATCGTCTGAAATAATAGATTCTGTATACTATGAAATTCACGACTTTAAACTAAATGGTACCAAAATGACAGCTTACTCTGCGAATTCTCCAGTTCAGTATTTATTACAGAAGCCATCTATTGACTCTGGTGGAACGATTTATTAAGTATTGTCACATATGATCGGACTCGAGGTCCATGTATGAAGACCATTGAAATCATTCCACTTTCTATCTTATAAATTATTTGACATTGCAAATTAACTATAAATCAAATATACATACCATTAATGTTATTATGAGAATATAAATAACTTCAAAATTACTAAACTAGAGGCTCTCAAGAGACTGTGTCGCTCACCTGCATCTTCAACAATGGCTGCTTTTTAGTAAAATTATCATTAAAAGGCAATAACTCCAATAACGAGTCGACTAAAGATTTCGGCCATTATGGCTTATTTGCGGATCTTGTATTGCTGATCATAAATCATTTTTGTTTCTATCAATCTATTATAGTTTTCAAGATATTAGGAAAAAATAGGAAAAATCGTCATTAAAGGGCAATAACTTCAATAAGGAGTCGACTAAGAATTTCAGTCATGTTGGCTATTTGTAGATCTGGTCTTGATGATTATTTTTGCCATTTAAAGTTTCTATCTATCTGATACAGTTTTAAGATATGAAGCCAAAACCCCAAAAATGGTTAAAATCATCATTATAGGGCATACACTCTAAGAAGGAGTCGACTGAAGATTTCGGCAACGTTGACTTGTTTGTAGATATTTTCTTGTTGATCATATTTGCTTTTAAAGTTTCTGTCTATCTGTTATAATTTTCAAAATAATTGGCAAAAACTTGAAAAAATGGTAAAATTCATCATTTAAGTGCAATAACTCCTATATTTAACTGAACATTTTGCCACTGTCAGATTTTCTCTATTTATAGCGGTTTTCTAAATAATAGGAAACATCTTGGTTGGCTGGCGGGATCATAGGACACATTTTTAAAACTAGACACCCCAATGATGATTGTGGCCAAGTTTGTTTAAATTTGGCCCTGTAGTTTCAGAGAAGTTTTTTTTTTGTAAAAGTTAATAAACGACGACAACGGACGACGACGGACGCCAAGTGATGACAATAGCTCACTTAGCCTTTTAGGCCAGGTGAGCTAAAAATTAAACAATTTCAAAGCAATGCAAAAACAGAAAAAAAAACAGTTTTAAGATTAAATATAACCTAAATCTTTAGCTAATACGCTTACCAAAACTCAGATTACTGGATCCGCTGTTGGTAAGAACAGTTATTTCCAAATATTCCGATAAAATTAAGAAAAAATCAGGAATTTGATTTAACTTTAGAATATAATTATTTATAGAAAAGGCATTTTTAATAAATTTATTTGAACATTTAGTTTCAGTTAATTTCTTCACATAATGAAGAAGTAATTGATGTAAAGAGCTGGACTACAATATTGGCTGAGAAATAAAACTCAGTTGCAGCTCAAATTTTGAATTTATTGATTTTAACTGTAAATACGAAAAAAGGTATATGATTTACATTCATACTCACATTTAGGAAACTTATACAATTCCTACCATTTCATCGTACTGTAGTGTCATAAAATGTCTAAAACACAATTTATTATAACACACTCGTTTCACACGAACTAACCAGTACAAAGAAGAAAGGTGGGTTGGTAAATTCATATTTTAAGAAGCAAAAAAAAACCTTATATTCATTCATTGATTTAGAATCTAAACCTTAACATTTGAAATTCCTGATGTTAGATTGACTGATTGGTGTTAAACGCCACTTTCAGCACTATTGTGCTATTTCGTGGCGGTCAGTTTATTTTGGAAGCCGGAGTGCCCGGAGAAAACTACCGACCTTCGGTAGGAAAACTGACAATCCTAGTCAATTGAGATTGGAGTCGAGCAGACCTGCCACGTGCGGGATTCGAACTCACAACATCAGTGTTGACAGGTTAGTGATACAGTAATTCGACTACTTAGATCACTCGGCCAACGAGGTCCCCCTAATGTTAGATGATGCATACTTACAAGATTCGTCAGATTCCAAACTTGGAAATATGTCGCATTCCGATTCAACTTTCACTGATGCAACTGTCAACGCGTTCTCGGTGTCTGTTCCATGTTTTGGTTGAAATCTAAGAGTTGTGTCGAATATTATTTGTTTATATCTATCAAAAGCCGAGGTTAGAATATCACGTTTCGCCAGTCGCCTCAAACCTAAAAGTTGATTTGTCTAACATATACACCTTGTTTGAAGGTGCATATTTCTGTGGCATTGGCCATGGTGCTCCTGTTGTTGGATTTATAGTCGCTTGAAAATTACGTGAATAACATACCATCAACTTAGTAAAGAGGAAGACATTCAACACCATTTTGTACGATTAAATATCACATGACATGTTACTTACCATCATGTGAAGAAAATCAATTACCTGTGACTATGTAAATAGTAATCTCAGACTCAACCTAATTATGTACTTTATTTTTTTTTTCTAGCATATTTTGGTAACACTGAGAAGAATCAAACCTGATTTCAGACAATCAAATAATTTAATATTTTGCAAAAGTAAGGGTTTATTCTACAATTGTTTTTTGCTTCGCATCACGGTGCGGAGCTATTAGTTTCAGTCGATATACACGCCATCTTGAAATAATTACTTATCACATATAGATTCTGATTGGTTGCTTTATGATGCGGCTGAGATACAGCAACAGCTATTGGCTTAAATGAGATAAAGAATTACAGACTTTTCTCGTCTCAGGATAAGACATCAAATGCCGGAAAATTAACTATGTGTATTTCTGTTCCGATCAACTGTCATTAATTCATGTCCGTTTTATTATGCATATATTGCACACTGAAATTCAATATTGAAATATCAATTATTAATACGTGTTTATTTGCTTTGTTAATCTGCAATATGCACGATTTGCTTTGCTAAACAATGTTCCTATACAATGTTTACAAAAATGCATTATCTGTATTTTATAACTTCTGCCAATCTAGGCACACCTCCAGAGAGGCACACCTCCAGAGTCGTGTCTATTTGTAAATATAAATATATATATATACAAAAATTGATATTCCAAGTCTAAGACATCCATTTTATATCAATCAATATCTAAAATTACCACATTTCCAATACTAAATCAACAACCACATGCACACATATTACCTTAAATTAGGATAGAGCGAAGCAGTCCACAGCTTTTTAGAAAGCTCAAACTTGTTTAATTAAATGTTCACACCATATAAACATAAGCATTATACCTGTGCATCGGAGTGAAACTTACATCACTTTAAAGCATAGAATAAAATAAATATTTTTATATTTTTCATATTGGGGCCTTTTACAGCCGACTATTTGGTATGGTTTTTCTCATTATTGAAGGCCTTACGGTCGCCTATAGTTGCTTACTTCCATTTTATTTGAACTTTTTGCAGATAGTTGTTTCATTGGCAATCATACAACATACCATATCTCCTTTTTATTATATGTATCATAACTATTTGAAACCTACAAATTATTACTTCCCGAAGTTAGATATAACCAACGAATGTAGGATAGAAAGTCTGAGGACATAAGTCCCGGACAAAATTCTTTTTCTTTGACTATTATATGTTAGACAACTTCATTTGGAAAATGCATATACATTGTATGATCACATAAGTGTAAAGAAAACAAGTTACAAAAGGGACTTCTTACTTGTCTGGCTTCCTTTGTATATTTAAATGTTCATAAGAAAGGCGAAAAATATCAAGGGACATTCAAACTCATTAGTCGAATACAAACTGACAATGCCATGGCAAAAAAATAAAAACAATAAAAAGACAAACAACAGTATACAATACAAAACATATAGAAAACTAGAATGAGCAACACGAATCCCACCAAAACCGAGAGTGATCTTATGTGCTCGAGAAAGGTAAGGAGGTCCTACGCCACATGTGGCACCCGTCGTGTTCATCATATAAGTACAAACCCGGTGATAAGTCTGATTCGGTAGGTCACATTCGAGGAAAAGAGATGTGATAGTGGTTAAAATTTGAACATATCAATCGTCATCTGTGAAACAGATATTTTATAACGGTCAACCAACTCGTGAAGGCATTTACGCAAATAGCTAGTCCTGATTAGTGCTGAAAGGTGTCACACGAATTCTGACATGTCTTGGCATAACAATGTGATGCCAGGCAAATGTCAATGCAGACTTGTTCTAAGCATAAAATCTGTCGCACAAGCCAGTATATCATCTATCTATGTTAACTTTACAACAACTTAACAATAATGAGCTGATTGTCATAATTGAAATGCTGATAATGCTACGATATCAGTTTTTACCTTTTATAAATCATGATTGGAATATTTATAAAAGGAAAACTGAAATAAAAGAATCTGTCATAGAGCCTATACATAGTCCTCAATGTCTGATGTGTACTGATTGACATGTTAGTATTTGACACACGATTTTTTATTGGCTTTTATTGGCTTTAAACTATAGCTTTCAGTAACTGCGAGTACTTTCGTGTTTATGTTAAGATTTATTTGTATTTTGTATCGATCTGATTAGTTAAGCCCTTTTCAACTGATTTTTATAATTTGTTCTTATGTCACTGTCCCAGGTTAGGTGGAGGAATTGTCGCCAGCAAACATGTTTAACCCCGTCACATTCTATATTTACCTGTCCCTTAGTCAGGAGCCTGTAATTTTAGTGGTTGTCGTTGGTTGCTGTATATCATATTTGTTTATCGTTTATTGTTTAATATAAATCAGGCCTCGTTTGAATTGTTTTACATTTGTCATTTCGGGACCTTTTATAGCTAACTTTGCGGTATGGATTTCTCTCATTGTTTAAGGCCGTACGCTGACCTATAGTTGTTAACTCCTATGTCATTTGGTCTCTGGTGGAGAGTTGTCTCATTGGCAATCATACTACATCTTATTTTCATATTCAAGATGGCATAATAGTATTCGAGTACTCCCTGATTAAGGAATATTGAGTGAAAGGAAATCATCGGTTTATTTGATGGTGAAACTAAAGGGATTTTCTAGTCGTTTTCTCCTTATCTTTAGGAAGGGTTTGAATATAGTTTGCTTCATATCAGTTAAACCGTCCCTTTTTAATCCTGAGATGTATTTACCATACTAGGGGACAATAAAAAACCATTAATCGACGAAAAAAGACAACACCATGAAAAAGAAAAAAATGATCCGATAAACAATTGTTCTTGAAAGACTGCACAGAAAACTATTATTATATATTAAAAATCCATTGTTATATAACTAGTCTACTGGTCAATGACATAGCGGTTGGTTTGATATAGTTAACAAGTGGATCAGAATAACAATCACGAATTAAATAAAATTACATGAACAATCAGGATTCTGTTACAAATGTTTTATTGTCTAGAGTAGCAAAATTATAGCATAAACAATTTTAATTTCAAGCTTTTACTTTTTCAAGCCCCATTTTTTCTGTTCGTGTCTGTTCTAGACTTGGCTCCTGATTGTCTTTAAGTTTAAGTTTTATACATTTACATAAAGCTACAATAAGTAATACTACAGCTATTCCACCAATAATACTTGTAGCTGTAGCGGCAATCTTCACGATCATATCTAATCCAACAAGTTCAGGCTCATCTATCGTTGATTGGTATAACAAATTTCTCAAGTGTTCCAACTTGTACTTAACCGTGCGAACTAAAAGCAGTCTTTCTTTCTCTGTAAAAAAGTAGTATATTTTTTAGATACGTTTATTGTCTGTCCGATTTGAGATTTCTTGCCCGATCGTCAACTAGTTACAAGTAAATCGTGTAAATTATAATTGTTGCGTCAAAAGTTATCAAACAATTCACTTTTCTTAAAATATTAATGAATCGAGTAAACAGAATGAATGGCTTTGGCTGGAATCATAATAGAGCCATCCATTTCAAATTTAGTTTTGTAATAGTATAATTTCTTTTGTGTTCACAACCTTCTTTTAGCTTAACAATACTAGTACTACACAGTGTTCCAGTTTTTGATTGAACTTTGTCAAATTTCTTGTTTTTAGTTACGGCAGTGTAGATGTTTTAATCGCAATTGGAGTTTTCAACAAGATGGTTCTTTTAGCGAATTTCAAATACAGCATTTCCTACCATCCTGAACATGCATGAAATATTTGCCACTGAACGTTAAGCAACCAACAATCAATCACCATTTCCTACACAGCTTAATAAATGTTTACACTTATGACAGACTTAATCTAATGCCTTTAAACTTCGGGCATTAATATATCACAGAGTAATTAATCATGATGATTCAAATATAGTTATTTTGAAAATTTAGTGAAAGAAAACATCGGAATTCAATAATCTGTCAGTTTTAGTGTAATCCATTAATTTATCTGGATAAAGTTTTAATATGAAACAAATACATTCCTTTGTGAATGTCCTAGATGTTGGTAAAACTAAATTTTGCATAAAACTTTGCTAGTTGAACTGTATTGCTTTCTAAGCAAATTTTCTTCTATTTGAATGAATTCATACAGTAATAATTCAGAAAATAAGAGATAAATGCATTATCTTTTCGATTTAAAGTTATAGTTCAACTCAAACGGAGCAAGAAAACTACATGTAATTTCATCACAGTTCGAATAAGAGTATGTATGTGACTTGGACAAACAAAATAAAAATAGTAAAGAACCTTTTTAATCAATTATTATATCATACACTTACCAATAGATCTCTTGTTTCGTAATGCACAGGAGGACTGAAAAAACGAGTATTTATCTTCATTTGGGGTGATGTTAGATTTGCCATAAAAATATTACAATTGAAGAACTATGTGAAGAAGGTTTCTATAGACAGGTTCGATTTATTGTAAAGTTGTCAAATAAGGATAATGTTTACAAATTTTCATACAAAACACTTTAGGGGGATATTCTCTATTAATTTTAGTCTCAACTATCTCGAAATATCCTGTAATAAAAGGACAACAATGGACATATCAGACTCGTTATTTAGTATACTCTTAGGTAAATTTTTCCTTCAACTGTTGTATAATTTTAACATGTCTTTGAACAAGCAGATCGAGAATCCCAGACTGTACTATTGTTAGATATTGCGACAACATCTTGTAGTTTGGAATAACCTCATCAATGGCCTTTAAAAACGTAGATACTGCATACTAGTTAAAATGTGCAGCAGTATTTTAAGAACTGAACACGTAGAAAATACATATCAATATACCAGGTTTTTTTTTTTAACTTACCCCATCACAAACTGCTGAACAAGTAGAAAATGCACACTGGTAAGATACCTCAGCAGTATTTCCTAACGCTTCCAATAGTCCGAACACTTTAAAATGTGGACTGGTAGCTGTCAATCCTTTTGTGGTAAATCCTACAGTTTTTGGGAACGTGATACCATCTCCACATCTAAAATAAAAGATGAAAAATCGAAATGTTGTCAATTATTGAATATTTTTTGCGATGTTTACAAGCATCCTATAGTTTGTACTTTCATCTACAGGATAGTCAATTTGTTTTATATCCGAAAGTATGAAAGTAACTTTTTTTGGCGATATATGCATGCAGTTCCTAATGCCAAAGTTGTTTGAAAAAAACAAAATTAAAAAAAAAAAAAACTGACAGGTTGCTCATTTACGTACCTATTAACTTATTAAAATGGATTTTAAAGTTGAAAACCTTTATGTACAGGAGAATTGCCAAGACTTTCCTAGTACACAGTAAACATATTTTGTGTTCAGACCACAAGAGTGACATTAAATACAAATATTTTGTTTTAGGAAGGGATAAATCATACTTTGTAAAAAAAAAAACAACAAAAAAAAAAAAAAAACTTTGTAAAAAAATTCTCTGATTCAAACAAAAAATCCTCTAAAACTGACATCATCAAGATATTGATTTTTTTATTGAAAACTTATTTGCTACGTTTGGAGGATGTGTTTTTTTTTTTAAACAAACTAATTGTATTCCTCTTCACGACGATTTGGTACTTCATTCATTGCAGACAGAGTTCATAAGAAGCTACACAGGAATAATGAAAAGAAGTTAGTATTATCCTTTAAGTAGATCGGGTGTCTTTTATGAGCATCCCTTCTGGACATGTTGCAAAATACTTTTGTTTTTAAAAAATATTTTACCAAATACCAATCAAAATACAACAAAATACCTAAAACTTGAAATTTAAAAATTAAACTATCAAAAAATTAAGTGTCGTAAAGTAAATTTGAAATTATCAGAAAAAAAAATCCTTTTAAAATCAAGGGCAGATAATTATACCGAATTTGATTGGATAATTTGTGTTTTTCTTTTTTTTTTTTCAAGTAAATAAGGCTCATGACCTATTTTTATTTGATATTTCATAAGTATTAATGAAAAGCAATTCTCTTAGCCAATTTTAGCCAATTCTATCGTTTAACCCTTTCCCTTTCAGGCATTTTAGACCTTTACTTATCGAAAAGACACTACCAAAATTCAATTGAATACTGCATTTGCACCAAAGGTCATGCACTGGCCATATTGGACTCATATGAAAGATAATGGATCGATTATTTCAGAAAATTAAATTTGAAGATAATTCGTCTTTTTCAGGTCACGTGGTATCTTTCCAAAAGTCACGTGACTTGTTGGAAAAATGTGATGGTTTTCTTTTTGAAATTAAGTTAAGTTACATTCAATGTGGGAAATAATTTTTTCACCTTCGGCAGTGAGATTCGAACACACGACCATCCTGCTTTGGGTTGGTTCAGCATACCCTGCACCATTGGCATCCTTAGAAGGTTACTAAAATTTTAGTAATTAAGTCTACTACTCAAGACTTGAGAGAAAAAAATATAAGATCATCATCCAGCTTTTCATTTAGAAATTATATATTGAGATGATATATTTATGTTGCCAAATTCATGATTTTAAGCAAATGTAGGAGGAATCCATACCTTAGTCTGTCATTTTTTCATTGACATATACATGTTCCTTCATCTAAACAAAAGTGTTTTTAACTTTATCATTAACAAGCACTTACGAAACAATGTTTTGTTACATCTATTTCAACTTCGCTAAAAAATTTCAGGATATTTTAGTGGTTTTTGTCTATTTTTCAATAAATTCTGTAAGAAATGACTACGTATTTTTAGCGCATTTCAAGTTTATGATTGCGCTGGTACACTATTAGAATTACATTTTTAACTAGTGTACAAGTTAGAGCTATTATTTTGGTATTATTCTTCCAAAAGACATTGGACAGAAAATAGTCATATTCCCCCTCACCCCCCCCCCAAAAAAAACAGTATTCTATGCACTACTTTGTGAAAATATTCAGTTAAAATTTGAAGAAAAATAAATGTTTTTACAGAAAAAACACTTGTCAGTAAGAGGCAAATCGACTATAAGCAGATAATGATAGAAGTTTGATGCACATTAAATCACATTGCTGGCATTCTGAGAATTAATTTGAGCCCTTAACCACATCTGCACGCCAAAGAATGCCGATGAAACAAGACTTAACGCCAAAATAATGTCTTAAAATTTGCTCGATAGGGAAAAATTAAGTTTCCTATATATAAACAATATAAAATAACCCAAATTTCGTTAATTTCAATGTATTTTAACGAAAAACAAGGTCTGTGACCCCCAGTTTTTATATTGAAATTTGAAAGTACATTGACCCAAAAGTGTTTTACAGAAGTTTAAGAAAAATCTATCGTTGAACATTTAGACAACCCAGCTACCTTAACTTTCCGTTCCGCTATATAGATGATATTCTCTCACTAAATAATCCAAAGTTTGGTGACTATGTTTAAAGCATCTATCCCATCGAACTTGAAATAGAGGACACCACAGATAAAGTTAAGGCTGCCTCATATTTTGACTTATATCTTTAGAAAATGAAAGGATATGGAGTAAATGTACATGGGACAAAATCGCACACAATACATAGAAAACATAGAAAATTATCAATGAACAGGGCTTTTATTCCTGTTCTTCATCTTGACAGTTGATATAGGGTCTTCAACAATGAACAAATTATTCATACCCTACAACAAGGTCAAGACGGCCCCTAGCGTCGACTTAAGCGGTACTATTGATAAAAATAAAGTAATTTTGAAAGACATCGATCGCCGCTAAATACATACTTTCCTATCATGATTTCCTTGATGAATGGTTGCTCCTTACAAGGAATTTATTGAACCAAGGATTCCAAGTTGTGAAGTTGAAGCCCTCCCTTTGAAAGTTTTAAGGGCGCCATCATGAGTTGATTGACCGTTATGGAATATCTGTCACAGATGACCACGGATATGTTCCAATTGTCGTAACCACAAATGCCCTCCTTTCGTCGATTGTGACATTTACCGGATGAGACTTATCACTGGACTTGTACTTGCATCAGGATTACCCTTCCGGAGCACAAGAGTTTACCCGCGGATTTTGGTGGCGTTAGTGTGGCTAAATCTTTAGTTTTCTAAGTCAGTGTTTTGTGGATCTGCTTGTCTTTTCGTCGATTACCATGGCGATATCAGACTTGCTTCGACTTATGAATTTTTAATGTCCTCTTGATATCTTCCGCCGTTTTTGAGTATTGAAATAAGGTTACCTTAACTTCTCTCGTTCGGCATCAAGACCATGGCTAGGGAGTTTACCTGGTGCTGTAGTATAAATACATGTATGATTGGCGACTTTAAATCCAACAATCCATGTAAAGAGAGTGACACGTTCTCACCCAGTTTAAGAACCATTGCAACAATCATGATGGGTCCGTGGATGATTAGTTGCAAGAACGTATGTCTGCCCCTATCAAACATTTCCTTTTTCAAGGGGCAGTCAAAATTTCCAGCTCTCCATTTTGGTCAACCCTTGTCACAGTCCTTTCTTGTTTCGTGTAATGTTTAATTTCTTGTCGTCCTGAACATGAACAAATATTTGCCACAGGACCTGAATAATCAAGCAGACGTCAATTTATTCTGTTCGTAGGCAGGTTTGCATTTACTTCAAAACTTCAATTCATTATTTGTATGTTTGATATCTACCTGACAACTATTTATTTGTAGACATCTTACACATACCTATACATATACAGTATTCTGTGTGTGTTTTTGTACAGTACCTACCCTACACCCAGTATTTTATAAGCATGTGTATTGTTATTATTGTATAACTAGGCTTAACAACTATTCCACCAATCCCTTTCCACATTCACTGTATGAAACCTACCCTGCGCTCAGTATTCTGTACGTTTGTGTATTATCACTGTTATAAGCTTTACACCAATATGGTATTACTCCAACCTTGCCACTACCTGAAGTTGTAGCAACAAAAACATAATATCGTACAAAATTATAAGTACGTGTTTTTTCTTACTTAAGGATGTACTTAGGTCAGGTTTAGGAATTTTGTCAGATGTTCGGACTCCTTGGTTTTATTCCTACGATACAGGGTAAAATATTTTGATCCATAAGACCAATTTTTCTTTTCATAAAAGTTCATTTACCCAAGCAGATTCTAGATTTCTTTTCTTTCGATTTGAGACCCTAATAATACAAATGCAAATATAAGGTCAAAGTCCGAGTCAGCCTTTTCCCGCCATTTTTTAAATATTAAATATCTCGAAAAGGATCTCCATAACCTATCAATATTTTTAGCTTATTTTGTTCCTTAACTAATGCTCTTCTGACTTAAAGTATCAATTTTAAATTCTAGATTTTTTAATTTCACCTAAGTACATCCTTAATATACAGACTATTTATTTTCTAGAATCAAATTTGTTCAAGGCAATTTTAAATCATTGCATTTGTTCATGTAAAAATTACTTTGCTGAACATTATTGCTGTTTACAGTTTATCTCTATCTATAATAATATTCAAGATAATAACCAAAAGCTTCAAAATTTTCTTAAAATTACCAATTTAGTGGCAGCAACCCAACAACAGGTTCTCCGATTCATCTGAAAATTTCAGGGCAGATAGATCTTGACCTAATAAACAATTTTACCCCATGTCAGATTTGCTCTAAATGCTTTGGTTTCAGAGTTATAAGCCAAAATATACATTTTACCCTATGTTCTATTTTTAGCCATGGCGGCCATCTTGGTTGGTTTGGCAGGTCACCGGACACAATTTTTAAACTAGATACCCCAATGATGATTGTGGCCAAGTTTGTTTAAATTTGGCCCAGTAGTTTCAGAGGAGAAGATTTTGTAAAGATTACAAAATTTACAAAAATGGTTAAAATTGACTATAAAGGGCAATAACTCCTTAAGGGTCAACTGACCATTTTGGTCAAGTTGACTTATTTGTAGATCTTACTCGGAAAAGGTTGTTTACACACAGTTAGTCCTATTATTCCATTTTTATTGTTTTTATGTCGATATATTTATTTTTATTATTTTTTTTTTTTTTGGAAATGCAAAGTAGTCCTACAAAATATGACTTAGCAGCATGTGAAAAGAAAAAAAAGCTAAAAAAAAATATGAAAAAAATAGTCGTAAAGTGTTCCGCCGAACCCTGTGTCTCGCCTATGATTGCTACTGTCAGTGCAAAAGTACAATGTTTCCTGCCAAAACCTCAGTTCATTTATCAGTAAAATACGGACAAATTTAAAAAAAAAAACAAGTATTTCTACAGATGCTTATTCTTGATTAAGAATATACTTCTGTCCGAGTTTCGTAACACCTATCAGTAAAATACAGGAAAATGAAAAAAAAAGTAATTTAAAATTTTCCAACAGATGTTAACTCATAATCATAAAAAAGCTTCTGTCCAAGTTTCATAACATTCAAAGAAGGTTTGACAAAGTTATTGATTTCAAATACGTTTTCACCAAGGACTGTATCTAAATATTTAAAAAAAAAAAAAGATATTTTCACAATTTTGTTCTGGATACAGTATCCATCGGTTATGAAGGAGCATCTGTCAAGGTTTCGGAAAATTCCATGATGGTTTGCCAAGTTTCGCTTCCGTGACTTTCGTCGAACGCTCGACAATAAATAAGAACCAAATATAGCAGACAACCAACGACAAACATTGAATTACAGTCTCTTGACTTGAGACAAAGCACATAAAAAATGTGGCAGGGTAAAACGTGTGTGTGAGCAATCCCCCTAAACATGGGACACTGATGTAACAGCCCAATATAAGAACAACCTTTAAAAATCAGTTAGAAATTTGTAAGCACTTGACATATCAGATCGGCATGAAACACATACACAAAAACATCTAACAAAAAGACAAAAGACTCAAGTACCAATCTATGAACACTAGCTGTTATTGAAAGCTAGCTCAAAGACAATTCCAACCATGTTTCCCATATTAAAGTATCAATCCGTACACATCCAACGGATTTGATGTAAAAACGTCATAAACAGTCTGAACAAAGCAAGACCTTGTGCAATGCAAAAAATATGATATTAACAGGATGTTGGAACATAATTGTTCATATCATAGCTACTAGTATATAGCAATACATATTTAGTTTCGTTTTTGTTTATTAAAAAAAGTATTTCAATTTTGGTACCGATAAAGACAATATTCAAAGATGTACAAGTCGCATTTTTACTTACTTCCATCAATCGACAATTGTAACATTACTTTCTTTTGCATAGATATTGTGTTCCCTGTTATTGGTCGACCTAGAATATCCACTAAACTAAGGCTTGTTATACCAGTATATCCCTCTCCTATATGACTTTCCAAATCAGCTGCTATACGTATCCCACTAAAAATAAATTGTTTTCCGTTTTAATTCGTTAAATAGGTTTGATATTTAAAAAGTTATTTTTTTTTGTTGCGAATAGAGAAAATTAAGATTTATTGATAGATTAATGACATCTGAAATTCCCTGCCAAACACTACATGCTTACTTAGAATGATAACATTTGAATGAGATATGAATATTAGACAGAAACGATGAGTCTGATTTTTGACGTACATGCTAGCTAACATGATAACAACCGGAAGAATGATATATGTCACCTTATCCGGATATATTATTCTGACTCTCTATCAGTCTTAATGCCACGTGTTTGGCGGAGAAGAAGCAACTACCAGTTTAAATTCTGTTTTGACCCAGCTGTGGATCGAATCAAATTGAATCAAATCACTTCCCGACCTCGATTGATTTCCAGGAGACACTGAGGCGGTTCAAAGAAGATTAAAAGGACATTTCTGTTTTGATTAGTAGATATGTTGTTATATCCTTTACGGATATGTTTTTGAAGGTTTAAAATCGGCTTGGCACGAAGTTGAATTTCCGAACCGTATAAAATTTGAAAAAAAAACACAATTCTTATAGAGTTTCACAGTGAGTAGGCTTGCTATATCTCTCTGCTTGTGTGAACAAAATGACTTTTTCTTATTTTGAAAGATTTAAAAAAAAGACGCCTAACCCGTTAGCATCAAAATAATGTGTATACATTGACTGTTTTCTTTAGCATATAAATATGAGCAATACGAATGAATATACTGGTTACAAACTTGTCTTCAATGGTTCTTTCAGGCGATGTGCTGTTAGACGCTAGTCCTTCTGTAGTACATGTAATGGTGTAAGCTTCATATTCATGCATTAAAGAGTCATTCGTATATCCCCAGTATACATTCATTTCCACTACATACAAGTTGGATTCGTTGTGTGATTGCTTTAGGTAAAAATAACATCATTATAGTAGTTATAAAACGTTAAATCTCAAAGAGAACCTGTTTAATCTGTGTTTTAAATTCGTTGTTACCAATTATTGGAAGATCATAGATCCATTTCTTGATGATGCACTTTCATTAAAGCTACTGAAACTCGTTGTTTTTATTCACCATGTATAATTTAGAACTCTTACTTGGACTTTGAAATATAAATGATCTTCTTCTTAATTAGTATTTCTAAATATATTTTATTCTTGAAAACTTACTTCTTAAAAGCTATCAAAACGAAAGAAAGAAAAAGAAACTTACAAAAAAGAAACAATCTGTTCCTTTTGTACCATTGCCGTCATTTGTATAATAGATATTAGCTGATAAAGTGTCTATGTTAGTGGGATCTAAAAGCCGGATATGATATGTAACTGCATCTGCACATTTGATTTCCGCAATTACATAAAGTTCTGTCTGGATTGTTACACTTGCTCCGCTAGCATCAAAATCAGCACCAGAAACGACGGTTCCACATGTATGATGAACTAAAATGGACAACAGTTATGGGAAAAAATTAAATTGAAATCACCATTCTCTCTGCACGTGCTCGTATTCACTCTAAAACATTGGAACTCATTAGATGTCAAAAGTATTTGGATGGTACAGCGACCTTTATTCTGTAAATGTTTAATGTTTAAACAGTTATGCAAAAACTCATCAAAGATACCAGGCTTATAACTGTTGTACTCTAGACGCGCGTTTTGTCTTCATGAGACTCATCAGTCGTATTAAAACAATTGGAAGGCCAAATCAAATACGAAATTGATTGATTGATTGATAAGTGTTTTAACGCCACTTTCAAAACTATCGTGCTATTTCGTGGTGGTAAGTTTTTATTGGGTGAGAATGTCGGAGTGCCCAGAGAGAACCACCGACCTTCGGTAGGAAAATTGACAGTCCTAGTCAATTAAGATTGGGGTCGTGTGCACCTGCCCCGTGCGTGATTCGAACTCACAACCTCAGTGTTGACAGGCTAGTGATACAGTAGTTCCGACTACTTAGACCACTCGGCCACCGAGGCCGCCCAATACGAAATTGAAGACCATTAAAAACTGGCAATTCTAAGACGGTATGCCAAACAAGACTAAGGCAATCTATACATGGGAGAAAAACCCATTAGTGTTTCGAATAATTCAACATTTTATACACAGTAAACTTACCTAAAAAATTAATATATCAATAATATGTCATGTCAATACAAAAGTGCTAGCTACTGGCTTGCGATTGACATTGTTGTATGAAATCTTGTATGGAGTACATACACCGATACTAGTTGATAGTATACATGTAGGTCGGAATGGTTTCATATAACCATGTTTAATACTTCGAGCTTGCCTTGTAGCCTGTAATCTTTGATAAGGTATAATATTACCAAATATTGTTTTGTTTGTACTTATCTATTATACCTAAATATATATATATTTTAGATGTATGCGCATTTCATGTACTGATTTTTGTATAAGTTTTCTTTATTTACATTTTGTTCACGAATCTTCGAATTTTCTAGCAACAAAGAAGATGAACCAGAAGAGCTATAATTATTCCCATGGTAAACAAAGTATTAAAGCAACAATTAATTGTGAAATGTGATGTTTGGTTCATCTTGTTAATTTGATAATTTTAACTGTATACGTTTCAAATTGTATCAAAAGGCAGAACATATGGAAGACCTTATTTTCCCCTCGTCGATACGACTTTCAAAAACTAGTATACTAATCAATTCATTCACTTCTTTTGTAAAGAAAAAGTGCAGTACTCTTTAGGGTCGTTTAAATATTCTTTCACTGGAACTACTAACAGAGAACTGTGGACAGTTAGGAAAATTTTCTTGCCAACTGAACAGTTTGGTTTAATGGTATATTTTTACAATTATTTCCTGTATATTTTGTAGGAGGAATGTTCATTTTCATCCTGCCTTCAGCAATATTTTTGTTTTCAGTTCTCATCAGGCTAAACATCCTTCTGAGGAGACTGCGTTCTATGATATACGTACCATTATAGACATAGTCGGCTGGTGGAGCATTACTGTGTACAGTCTACAACAAAAGCTAATATCGCTATAATAATTTGTAACATTCTTTCAGCTGATTATATTACCTATGTATACTTATAGATTATCGTTGGTTATCTCAACGAGATTGATTTTCTTGCTTGAGCCGGTACGGCGAAAGTGAGAAAAGCAATCGAGTTGAGATGACCAATGATAATCTGTTTATCGCTATTTTACCTATGAAGACGTTGTTAATTTCCTTGACAACGGCACGTGCGCCCTTAGTTTCTAGCGATAATTTTCATATCACTCGACTCCGTTTTCATATCATTCGACTCCGCTGAGAAAGGTAATTATCAGTCAGCAAGATCAAAGGAAAAATTCGTAAAATAGCGATAAATGTCTTTATCTCCATTGCGAATTTTAACGTTTCATTATAAAACATGTATACATGTCTTTATCTCCATTGCGAATTTACTAAAACAAATCAAACGTTTGCATGAGGACCAAGTGCTTTGATTTTTCTAATAAAAGTTGATCACCACAAATCGTTTTAAGTGTTTTTTTCACTTATACGGTAACCACAATTTGCAGGACAACATTTTGTCTCGGTGGCATAATGATATTTCAGAAAGAACATTCATTTGTATAGATTGATTTATGCGGGTGTATAAGAGGTACACAAATCTGTAGACAATAAATTCAAATTAATTGGACGGAGATCAAGTCAATTAGTGAACTGCAATCCTGTCGTAAGAACATGGTGGGACATGTATGTAAAAAAAAATCAAAATTCCAAAATTTAGTGATAAGATAGTATAAATAATCAGGACGTGTTTATAGTGTTGTTAAGTTGTTGACTCATTTATATTTATTATATTCCCCGCCCTCTCGCTCTCTATTTTGAATTTGATTTTAAATTAAAGAGAAACAGTTCATTGTTAATTGAAGGTCGTACCAAGGATTTGTATAGTAATTCTATACAAATCCTTGGTCGTACGATGACCGATTATAGTAAATGTAAGTTGTTTGTGTCCTTGTCCTTTGGCGGATAGTTATCTCATTGGCAGTCATATCACAAATCCTCATTCTTATATAAAATCAAAAACTTACCGACAGTAGGGAACCAAGAAGCAGTGCTATGATCATTTTGCTGAAAGTTGGAAACAAATAAACTAAAATTTAGTCTGTCTGCAGCTATGTGAATATTTAGAACTTAAAAGTTATCTATATAGTATTTGGTTGTTTTATTGGTCAAATGAATTTACTTTTTTTTCATTTAAACATATTATTGTAATATACTTTTCTAAATGATTTTTAAATCTTAAACATAATATCATTGTGTTCACAAAAATTGGCCGTATAGATGATTCACGGTAGGAATAGTGTCCATGTGGGACTGTGTTTTTTTTTTTTCTATCATACGAATCGGTCTGTTTTTTCGAGTCCACTTTTTTCCGGTGAAATTATATGAGATCAAATCGATTTACTGGTCTTTCACAAGTATGTATGTTTTATTCATGATTGTCCAAATTACTTTTAATGATATTCAAAACGAAAAACAAACAACAATAAAAACCCGTCACATAAAAAAGTGTTAAAGATTGAGCAACAAGAACTCCACCAAACCTGCTGTACTCGATTGTTCAAAATGGTCACCTGTTTCTGTTCCACTATTGACATCCGCCGTATTACTCCTGTTAAATTAATTGATGACTGTAACTGTTACTGAATATCAATATAAATAAGATGTGATATGAGTGCCAATGAGAAAACTCTCCATCCAAGTCGCAATGTATAAAAAGTTAACAATTATAGGTCAAGTTAGATGTGACAACTCTAGAGAGATCATGTTAAAGAAGTTTCCCTTGTATTTGTTTCATTAACACGGTCCAAATATAAAAGTTATCAAATCCTACTGGAATTTAAAAGATAAAAGTCTATACCTAAATTTGAAAGATTTTCCTACAATTCTGCGCATGTCCATTTATTCTTAATGTTATTCGTCGCTCAATGTTTCTGTTGAAAGGATTTTGATACACAACTGCAAATTTTAAATGTTTTCGTAAAAGTTTGCCGCCGAGGACATCGTTAACCGAAATAAATTAACTTTTCCAACAAAATTTTGGTCTTTGCTGGGCATGTCCTTATCATAAATTTTTGGGGAAATACTCAAAATTTGCCAAAATTGTCAAAATTGCGGTTTTGAGTTATCTCATATAGAAAATATCAGGAATATCCAATGCTAGTATGTTTCGTCCGTCAATTAATGGACTCTTTCACATCCTAAATTTTATAATATTGTACTAAAAGCGCCGAAATCCCTATGTGATCCGTGTAAACTCATCGAACCTTTAAATAAACTTATTGCGTAAACCCCTGAGGGTTTACGCAGTATATATTGGACGATAGATGTAGTCTTTCGGAACACCGGATGTTATTCGGAACACTTCTGTTCTTTCTATGACCACCTTTCAAATACATGCGCAATAGCTTACTAATCTGTTGAATAAGCATTAGCATCTTAAGTTGCTATAGAGATATTTTACGTATGATCTGAAATTTATTATGATATAATATTTTCTTGCACACGATTACAAGCTGCTAATATTAACCTACATGCGTAGTATTTTAATTAGAGTCAAACGTTGAAACCAGCTGTGTTTAGATAAGAGATAAGATTTCATGTAAACAATGCACTTTATATTCTGAACGAGAATAATTAAAATAAAATCTTTAGAAAGAGTTTTAGTAGCATTTTATTTTAGATTTTAAGTTTAGGAAGATGTACATGATGTAAAAAGCAAGCTATTTATTTTTATACTGAAATTAAAGGAAGTCTTTCTTGCATATGATTAAATTACAGTTATTTTTGTGATTAAATATTGCAACTTTAATAAAAAAAAAAATGGTTATTAAAATGTAATTAAATAGATATTGAATATGAAAAATAAAATAAAACGGAAACCTACAACTAAAATATATTAAAAAAAATACACTTGACTATGCAAATGTGTTGTCGTTTTCGTTTGTTAATACAATACATGCAAACATTAATTTGTTTCTAACTTGAACCTGTTTAAACGAATTTTTTTTCTACGTTTATAAAAGTATGTTTTCAACAACATGAGCATGAATTATTGAAAGTTCAAATAGGATCAGAAAAGAATTATTAAACGATGTTTCTACTTCTGTAGCAGTTAGAAAATAACAACAAACGCCCCAAAACGTTTTCAAAACTTTAGTTAGTAACAATTGCACCCTAAAAGTGCCGCTTTAATTACGATCATAAATCTTAAAATTAATCATGCATGCAATTTCGGTAGACTTAATAGGGTCAGCGATAAGATATCAAATGTCTATTTTAGATACCGAGTGATGACAGATGCAGATAGAGATAAGAACAAATACTTTCTATTTATAGTTACCTTAGCCACAAATACTTTCTATTTATAGTTACCTTAGCCACAAATACTTTCTATTTATAGTTACCTTAGCCAGGGGCAGGGAACTAATTATCACTTCTGTAGTAATTAATTTTAAAATGTTCCTCCTTATAAAAACAAAATAATAATTTTTTGTGAAAACAATCAGATAATGAATTTTCGGTTTTAATAGATTATGTATAAATTTGATATTTAGGTTTTTATGCATGTAAAATAATTTTATGAAATTTTGAAGTTTGTTTTATTTATGATATTTTTTTTTTTAATTTTTATCAAAAGCAACAAAGCTTTGTGTGATCATTTTGATAATGTACTGATATAAACGCGTTCTCTATAAATTAATTAAAAGCTCCTGGTCAACAGTACCAGAGACATATAATACAACAGATTGGCAACTCTAGAAGAGTCTTTATAACAGCCAATGAAATAACGTGGCCACCGGAAAGCCGATTATTCCGATGGATTTATGGGTAAAACCCGTATTGTTGTAAAAAGGTTCTACGCCTCACGATTTTTCTAATGGATAATGCCGATACCTTTCACAGCTAAAGCATGCAAGTATATTTAAAAGTTACAAAAAACTAATTCTAATAATTTGTTATTGATAAAATGTGTTCTTATGATGAGATTAATCAAATACAAACAAAGTTAAAACTCGGCCCATTTTACTTCACCTCCTATTGCCGTAGAAACCATTTGATCTCCCAATTTTTTTCTTAAAACTTGGAAATATGCTAATAAATATATAATTTTATGGGGCAATAATACTCCCAAATGTTGTTTCGTGAAAATAAGACTATTTTCGTAAAATTTGATCCAATAGTGTTTTTTTCAAAATTATCAACAAATGTGGCGATTTTTTTATTGATACCGAAGCCAGCTATGCTGGTACTATCATTTTATCTCGTAAAACTTGGAAATGTGCGAATAAATATTCAGTTGTATGGGGCTATATTACTCTCAGGTGTTATGTCGTGAAAATAAGACCAGTTTCGTAAAATTTGATCCAACAGTTATTTCTAAAATGTCAACAAAGTTGACTATTATTTTGTTATTTATACACAAAGCCAGCTATGCTAATTTTATCAATCTGTTTCGTCAAAACTAGAAATTTACAAATAAATATGTCATATTATGGGGATATATACTACTCCCAATTTTTTTTTTCTTTTTTTTTTTTTTTTTTTTTTTATTAAACTGGCTAAATATTGAAATTGTTCATGGACAAATTTCCTTAAATCAGTCCTTCATTTTTGTGCACTATGAAATTTATAGCCTGCATTTTGTTAGGCAATTTATTCATTTTTCATTCTGTTTATGGCAAAGTTGCTTATTTTCTCCTATTCTGAAGTCATTGTTTTCTTCTTCTTTTTAAGGTGCCAAAGATGACCGAATGCAGTAAATTTACAAAAGGAGTAAAATTTTCCTAGAAAAGGAAACCTTCTGCTGGTCGTAATATTATGAATGAGCTTCATGCATCTGTTGTCGTTTCAGACTACGCTTCTCATTCAAAACATGAACCTAATTCATTTTAAATTAAAATCGTATTGAGGACATTTCAATGGTGACTGCAAAATATATATATATATATTCGATAATAAAAGATTTTATTTACACCTAGGATTTGTATATGTATACACATAAACAATCTTACTTTTAAACTGCCATCTCTTTACCCCAGAATAAAAAGAAAAACCACTACAAATGATTAAAAGGCAAAAACCACTACAAATGATTGTCTCGTGGAAATAAGGTTATAAAATACTTTTTAAATAGTGTCTTCCATGATGCTTTGATATATGACCTCGGCTCCCATTTCAATGTTGTGTTTTTTTATAGATTTGTTGTTGCTTCGAGGACACACATATCCATCTATGTATGCAGTATTGTCAATTGTTTTTGCTGGTGGGTCTTACGCTTATGTCTTCGTCACTTTCACTATCAACAAAGAGTTCGTTATCAGTTTATTCAACTATGAGTAACTATTAAGATTGTCATCCCACGAAATAATGCGTGCACATGAATGAAGCTTTATTCAAATGAGAAATTAATTGTAATTTTCTTAAATATTAATTCTCAATACACACTTCGAACATGAAGAAACCATAAATTTACCGACAGTCATTTAAAAACAACTCAATACAAGCCTATGATGAAACTGTCAAAAACACTTAGAAATCAAACATTTACCGACAATCCTACAGAAAAACTCAATGCAAGCCCAATTAATGATGAATATAAAGATAAATAAAATTTTAATAATTTATAAATATCAAGAATAAAAACAAAGCCTATCATTATTAACAAATAAATTCAGTTTTTCCACATTAATTAATTTTACATTTTGTGAAATGTATTTTTGAAAGAGTGTGGACACCTGTGGTGTAACAACTTCTTGTTTACAAGGTGTCAATTAAAACTCATTATTTATAACATGTTCGTGATTTACCTGGTCATCGAATAATTCAAACCTAATATACATGTCACACTGTGAAATTATGTCTCCGAGACAGATGTATATTCAATAGAAACCCATTATGAAACTATCAAATAAAATGAACTCTGACACAATTTATCAAGTGTTAATTATTTAATATCAGTTTTTTTAATACATTAGGTCTCTTTTCAATAATACAAATCTAGAATCAAAATTACATTAAAATAAATAATTATATATGAACTCAAATTATTTAATTAATTGTGATAAATTTAACACTGAAACAGTTTATGTTATGCTTAAACCTTCTTCCTTACTTCGAGTACTTTTAATACTTTTATTAATGACTTTATTACTCAAGGAGATCTCGCGAGGTTTAACTAGTGGCCGCGTGTTTTACGGGATTTCACCGAGTTGCCAATCTCTTGTATTATATGTCTCTGACAGTACTAATTATCACTTCTGTAGTAATTAATTTTAAAATGTTCCTCTTTATAAAAACAAAATAATTATTTTTTGTGAAAACAATCAGATAATGAATTTTCGGTTTTAATAGATTATGTATAAATTTGATATTTAGGTTTTTATGCATGTAAAATAATTTTATGAAATTTTGAAGTTTGTTTTATTAATGATAATTTTTTTAATTTTATCAAAAGCAACAAAGCTTTGTGTGATCATTTTGATAATGTACTGATATAAACGCGTTCTCTATAAATTAATTAAAAGCTCCTGGTCAACAGTTCTCATAACTGTGTAAACTAAACTTCCTCTGATGTCTTATATAATCGCTACGGTGTATGGGTTGTATGTGTTTCTTTGTGGTGTTAAATTAGCCTTGCAAAAACAAATCGGTTGTTGTACTAATTAATTAGTTAACAAGACAGTAAGTGAGTATAAAATTATTTTTAATTGATACTGAGAGATTCTTAATTATATAGAGCGACGCCTGTTGTTACCATTTGTTGCTGACATAATAGTTACATTGTAAAGTCCAAGCAGGTGTACATGTTTGTTTAACTTCTTAAAAATATGTGTTCTTAGAAGTATGTTTCTGAAGAATGTATTTTGGTTGTACTTAATCATAGCAAAGATTTTCAGACTTGAGTGTATATATATATGAATATGTATAGAAATATTTTTTATAAACTTGCTTTTTTCATTAATAAATGCATGATTTTTAAGTTTTTAAGTAAACTTTGATTGGAACTTCTTTAACAGAATCATGCTCTCTTGTAAATATTTTAAGAGCTGTAAATTTTATAACTGGACATTATTTCTCTATAAATTAATTGGCTCACACTGAACAAACATAGAAGCACCAAGAAACTTGACATTGAATGACATATATAATTGGTGATTACTTTCTCTAGATTCAGCTGGTTTGAGTTAAAAAAATCAATTTTGGAAATCAATTAATTTTTCATTCAAAACAGATTCGCTTTAAAATTCAGAAGATGTGGTATGAATGTCATTGACACAATGTGGTACAATTAGGCAAAATGTAAATTTACAGGTTACATTTTTTCTTTCAATACAAACCATCTCAGTGATCAGTAGGTTATACAGTGCACCCAAATGACTAGACTAGTATAAGAGAAGAAGGATAGGTCAATATAAGAAACCTACAAGGCTACTTCAGTTCAATTAAAATATTTAGATTATTCTATTGAAATAATCAAATGTCAGAGAGAAAATGTGTTTTTAAAGTGGTAGGAATACCAAAGAGAACTCTCCAGTAAGATACAGTGTAGTTAAAGTAAGGAATTACAGGTTATAATACAGCCTTCAATATTTGGCTCACTTTGAACTGCATCCTACTAAGGGTACCAAAACACTGTTATAACAATTCAAACAACATGCTTCTGACAAAGACATGTGCTTATGAATATACCTGTTTTAAAAAATTTTACATACATACCATAAAACATTAATGTAACTATACCATGTAAAAGACACTTTTTTAAAAGTTAATGAAAGAACATGTTCAAATATAAAAGGAACACCTTACAATTTTCATAATTGTGAATTTAAAATAAACTCATGTTTAACAAAGGGTATTCAGTGATAAATTCAGTTTGTATATGTTATTTTTTTTTTAATTTAAATTTCAATTTAGTTTGTATATTTGTAAGAACTTAAACTTTTCATAGCACAAATCACACAACTTTAAATTGCCAATGCTTACAACCCCAAGCATCACTAAAACCTTGCAGAGCTGGTGTAAGGATCTTAATAATACAATAACAAGTCCTTGTTCAAATAACTTTGAACATACACTACAGCTCAGGTGGATTCTGCTTTGTCTACCGGCCCACCAAAGGAGAGGGCACCGGGTGGGCAAAAATTCTACCTTGTCCACTCTGCCCACCCATAGGAGTGGGCATGTAGTTTCTTTGTTTAATCTAAAAACATGCAAGTACAATCACTTGAAAAAGCAGATAAGCATTTGTAATCAATATTTTAAAAAAAAGAGATTATAGCTAGAGTGGGCACGGGTGGGCAGGTGGAAAAAGCAAAATCAAACACAGGCTGTTGTGTATCTCAAATTCCCCAAAAAACAGCTATTAAGTTTCACATATTGCATTTCTTTTTTATAAGCACAAAATCATTAATTTGTTATTAAGCCTAGAAACTAACTCTATTCTTAAAAATATCTAATATTTAATACCAAACATGCATTTTGGGTTTACGATTGCATTTCTTTTTTAAAGAAAGCAACTTGTCTTGTTAGTAAAGGTTATCTTACCAATGTTGTAATTAGATCTTTGAATATAGTTTACATTGGCACAAATATCGATTTTGTCATCAGCAAATTAAAACATAACTAAATTTGTATTCTTTTCAGACGGTTTTATGGGATGTATAAATACACATCCACGTACATTTTCTATATAGAGATTACTCTATCTATATATAACATTATACATATTTATTAAAAGGTTAACTCCTAACTATCCTACTGCCTGTCGATACTTTTATTTTGGCATTGCACAAGTCATGTCTTCTTTGACTGTCCATGACGTTAAAACACCAAATCCCTGGGATGTGTTTTAGTTGATTTTAGTCTCTGATGCATGATTTTTTATTATTAATTGTTTTTGGCTTTTAACTAGTTTTCAGTAACCGCGAGTACTCTCAAATCGTACTTTCGTGTTATTTGACCTGTTGATACAATTTGTAATGTATTTTTGTTATTTAGTGTTTCCTTTAGGGTTATATCTCGTCTCACTATTTTCAATATTTACCACCTTTGATAAGTGTTTAGAATGACGATAAATTTTCACTTCTGTTCTCGTACTATGAACAACAAAATTATTTATTTTGAAAAAAATATTTCCGTACTCCATGTATACCTTACAACAAAATTAATTTTATTTACCTGTGTACGTTATTTTATTTGGCAGCATTTTGTCCAAGGTTATGGTTGTCTTTCTGATATTGTTTTACATCTAACCCCTTGTTTTATTAATTTGTATTAGCATTGTGTCATAGATCAAATTTATTCGTTCAGTGTTGTTAATATGTCTTTTGATTGAGTAAAGCCATTGCAATTGATGTTTTATAGTGTGTCTTTCTATGTTGTGATGTTACTCTATTGTTTCAGGTTAGGGTGAAGGTTGGCGCCTATTAAAACGTTTAAACCCGCTGCATTTGTTTGCACCTGTCCTAAGTCAGGAACCTGATGTTCAGTGGTTGTCGTTTGTTGATGTGGTTCATAAGTGTTTCTCGTTTCTCGTTTTTTATATAGATTAGACCGTTCGTTGGTTTTCCTGTTTGAATGGTTTTACACTAGTCATTTTTGGGGCCCTTTATAGCTTGCTGTTCGGTGTGAGCCAAGGCTCCGTGTTGAAGCCCGTACTTTGACCTATAATGATTTACTTTTACAAATTGTGACTTGGATGGAGAGTTGTCTCATTGGCACTCATACCACATCTTCTTATATCTAAGCTGGTATTTGGAGCACTATTCGCTATTTTGTGGCGGCCTGTTTTTATTGGTGGAGGAAGCAGGAGTGCCCACAGAGAACCATCGACCTTCGGCAGGAAAACTGAAAATCCTAGTCAATTGTAGTCGAATGTGTGGGGTTCGAACTCACACCGGTCCACACAGCAGACGTTTTGTGGTTGATTTAGTGGTGAAAAAGAGGAAAATATAATGTCAATTTATTATACATACAGCATGTTTAATGTAGTATACTTATTAGTATTTAATATTCTCTCTATAAATTCGTTAAACATGCAATGAATATTGATGTTCCCGCAAAATATACGCTTTCGAAGGTATGGAAAGAAAGAAATTTTGGAAGATGAGGGGTAGAGTGCATGGTGACTTTTTTCAAAAGAGAGCCTAAACTAGGTTAAAATGTACTTGGCAGTGTCTGTAAATTAATACTAGTACACTGGAGCTGCTACATGTTTTAGTGCGTTCCATTATATTTGTCAGACACCTATAACCCTAACACTGAGCGCATATTTGCATTTTTCTCTCTCTCTTTATCTCTTAAATAAATGTAAAAGACAAGAATCAATTAAAATGTTAATACTCCTCGCATCGCGTGTCTATGTAGCAGGCAAATCTGTTGGAGATTCGAAACAACAAACTCGGACACACATTACTTCTAGAAGTAATAACCTTCTTTTTCATACACAAGTTGGTAGGTAGATGACTAGATGTTGTTTTTTACTCGTAGTAAACACCAACAACTCATTTCCCAAAAAAATCTTACGAGAAAAAATACTCGTAAGTCATGAACATTCAGTATAATTTACGATCAATTTTTGTCGTACGATGTTTTGTGAAAAGAGCCCCAGACATTAATATTTTTGAACGATTACATAGAGCTTAGAATACACGCATGGAAACTAAATACCGGCTCTGCAATTTGGCTGAAAAAATAGATTCATATATATATATAGTTTCGATTCTTTAATAGCAATGCTAGGAATTAAGGCCAGGGTAGATATATAGATTGATTTTGAATCGTTTATAATCTGGCTAAGGGGTGAATAAATAAGATGAGCACACTTTTGATCGCATTTTCTTTTTCACTGTTTATTTCCTTTTCTAAATGTGAGACTGTGATCATATGTAAAATTGTCTCACTTTTATTGCCCCGGAGCCTGGTCTTTATCAAGTATCCGAGTTAAATATTTCGTCGTCTTAGATTATTTATGCAATGCAGATCTACTTTGATTCATATTAAACAATTACTTTATTTGATAAAGACCAGACCGTTTCATGAAATTAATTGTATGCCAAATATGCAAGAAAAGTCATGAACAGTTTAAACAGCGTTATCATGACGTAAACGTCAAATTACGGTTATTGGGACATGTCACTGGCCATCTAGGATCGTTTCGTATTTTCTACCCTGCAGCTGTTAAAAATTGGGGATCAAGTAAAATTTCGTTTGATAAACAGCCTCCGAATTATTCTATGTGTCATTTTGTCCATGGGGACATTTTATTGGGCACGGGAAAACTGACGATGTTTTGAAAGTAAGACCACAGTTATATTGTGATGACTTCAGATAGCTTCTTTAGGACATGTATAAATTTTCTGATACTATTAAAAGCCACTTACATCTGGTATATCTCATAAAGGCAGAAAGTTTTTTTAGGAGCTGAGCAGCTTAATGGGACATTTTTTCTCTCCCTTATCTAAACGCTTCTGACAATCTTTTTTGACTCGCAGTTAAAAACGTCTATGATGCCATTTTCGTCAATGGTATACAATATTGTTGTAAAATTTTATCACATTTAACCTACTAGTTAATCCGCACTGTGATTTCAAAGACGCGCACAGAACAAAATGTAACAGCAGGATACCCTTAAAATGACGTTATAGGCATCGAAATGAGCAAAGTTTTTCTTTTCATAATATACAAAGCACAAAATCATCTATTTCATTGATTTCTTTGGTTTATTTCCTTTCGAAAGATATGCAGAACATGGATATTTATAGTGTAGGAAAAAGATTGAATTGGGATAAACTGCTATCGACCGCATTTCTTCAAAGAGACACCAACACCGTGCGCAACGTCGAAGCTTTTTGAAATATGAGGGTCTAATGGGGTCTATTGTCATATAAGTCAAGGCTTTTTTACAGAAATTTAAAGGAATGTCAGTGAACAGTGTGTCCGATTACTCTGTTTAAAGTACATTTTAGAGAATAAGATAATGATATGTTTAATAAATTTTACTTCTCGCCTGCTTTACTAATCATGATTGAATTTATGTTGAAATTATTTAAGATAAATGTTTTACTGCAAGTATCAGATAGACTTAATACATGTATTAACAATTATCCATGAAAATTAGTTCAGGGTCAGATGAACCCTGCGATACCGACACTTTACAGTCATTCCAACCCTGCGATACCGACACTTTACAGTCATTCCAACCCTGCGATACCGACACTTTACAGTCATTCCAACCCTGCGATACCAACACTTTACAGTCATTCCAACCCTGCGATACCGACACTTTACAGTCATTCCAACCCTGCGATACCGACACTTTACAGTCATTCCAACCCTGCGATACCGACACTTTACAGTCATTCCAACCCTGCGATACCGACACTTTACAGTCATTCCAACCCTGCGATACCGACACTTTACAGTCATTCCACTTACCAAAAATAGCTGACCTATTGCTTAAACTAACTGAGAAACATACCTTACCACAAAAATTATTCTTAACAAATGAACCATTGAAACGAGTTAAAGGTCAGATTAACCATGCCAGACAGACATGTACACCTTGCAATCATTCTATATACCAAATACAATTGACCTATTGATTACAGTATCTATGATACAGACTTGACCACAAATGCTCAACCTAGATCTGAAATCTTGTGTTGGACAACAAACTTATCAATCATCATCGATATCCTTCAAGCTATCTAAAGGCTATGAGACGGATACAACATTGGACATTTGCATAAAGATGTAAAGTTGAAATAAGTTTGTGACTATGACATTGCAGACAATCATTCCAATCGTTCTCTTGAAAAAAAACCCTCTAGTGGTGGACAACAATAACAAGAATACACGCGTATAAACATACCTCCATTTGCAATTCAAAGTATCAGCAAACAGGAATTAGGTGTTGACAGATCGGGAAAAGCGTTCAAACGTAACAACTCATCATTATCGAGCTGCTAACCAAAAATTCTATTAAGTAGTTCAGACGAATTTTTTTTTAAAGTTAATACAACATATTGAAAAGTTCAAAGATTTCAAAAGTGTTTACACGTTTTTACACTACTGTTAAGTTTTTGATTGAATACGAAGTTATTCTGTTAGAAGTAGCTGAGAAAAGTGTGACGGAAATATGTGATAGAAAAACGGACGGACGTACGGACAAGTTCAATGCAATACCGCCCCAACTCGAATGTTGGGATACTATCATGCATTATTAATATCCTTCGAGGTATGAACTAATTCGTAGTCAGACACAACTTTGTATATATGTGAAACTATATTTTTGACCTTCACCTTGCAAATAAACATTCGAACCTTTTTTAACGACAAACCCTCATATCATTTAAAGCATTCAAAATTTCTTGGTCCGACATTACTCATGTATCCCTCATCGTACTTCGTTTGCAGGGGGTTTAAAAGCTAAAAAACGTACTTTGTGTTATTATTTTGCTTTAAACTCTATAAAATTCTTTACAAGTCTGCTACAATTGCAACACAAAGGGGTTAGAACTTCGTAATTTTATATATGATATACCAATACGAAGCTATTTTGTATTAATAGTTACATCACAACTATTTCTATGTAAATTTGTAGTATTGTGGCCGGGTTGAAAAATTCTCAGGGCAAATATTTAACTTTTCCTGAATCGACTCCTTTGACGACTGTCTTTAACATAAACTTCATAGGAAAATGATTCATGATTAATTTTGAAAGAAATATCACACTTTGAACGCGATTCTTAAAAACGGCAAATAATTCAATTTTTAATGATCATTTGCATTATTTAAATAATCTGCTGAGAGCATATAGTTCATCTTACATGGCCTTATATCTACTTTAAGATATATTTGGAATGATCCTGCCAATCAACTGAGATGGCAAAATAATCAAAGACGTCAACTGTTAATATGAATAGAACACAACTCTCAACTCACTGTAGTTGTAAAGTTAATTGACACAAATTGCCGTGCAGTGGTCTCCTATATAATAGAATCATATCGAATGTCTCCAGGCAGTACAAGAAGCAAATTGCAATGGCGGATTCAGGGGCTAAGAGGGCGTACGCCCCATATTAATCGGGGTGGAAAACGGGGGATTTGACATAAAAATCATCCAATTTTTTTCCGCGCGCTCCTCTCGCGATCGACAGTTGGTATGCGTTCAGTTTTATTGAATAACGCCCCCTTTCAAAATTCCTGGATCCGCCCCTGAATTGTGCAAAGATGTCAGGTATGCCATATAATCAGATGAATATTTTTTTGTCAGTAAAACATAAGATTCGATTTTTTGGTCCCAGATTGGTATCTACCTTGCCTCGTAAATTTTTACATGTGATGAGCAATACAAAATGTGCTTTTAAATAATAATAATAATAACGACTGCGTACCTCTACGGCGGCGGGGTGGGAGTGTGGTTCATATCAGCTCTGGGTTTAAGTGGGTTCGTGTTGCTCGAGCTTACGTGTAATGTTTTCTATGATTCTTGTTTTTTTTTTTGTTTTTTTTTTGTCTTTTTTTCCTTTTGAAAGGTTTTATCTGTCCTTCAAAATATGATTATTTTTTTTACCCCATTGGCATCTTCTAATCTTTTTTTCTTAATGAAAAATGTATAAAATATCAGCACATGTCTTATTGAAAAGTTGTAAACCAAGTTGCATAAAGCCTTACAAATTTAATGTTAATTCCCGCTCTTTCTAGTCATCCTCCTAGACCTAGTAAATATATAAAACATTATCACTGTGTCTAAAATATACACTTATTACAGTAATGACTATTGGTGCCATTTTGTACTTTATTTTGTCTTTTCACTTTTTTGATTCGAGCGTCACTGAAGAGTCCTTTGTAGACGAAACGCTAATCTGGCGAACAAAATTTTAAGCCTAGTATCTATGATGAGTTTATTTGTTCAAAGGAGCCCTTAATCAGCCCTAAATTATGGGTTACCCTATGAACTCCCCTGAACAAAATGGCAACGACAGTAATTAATCCACCTGTAAACCAGATTTATTTCATATGCTTATTTAAAAAAATTTGTATTATGGCAAATTCGATTACGAATATCATATTCAAATATACTTATGAAATTAATTTACTGTAATTCAGTTTGTGTACATAAAAGCGAGTTAAACTTACCTTTATAACTATCCCTCTGGTGCTTGGTTTTTTATGTTCCTTGTGACAATATGTGTATTAATGAAATCCCACGTGCAATGTCAAAAGGGTGTTCTCGACTGCTGAACATATAACACCGTAAACAGGAAAATATGTGAGCAGCAATTGAAGGAAAACAAAAGCTTCAAGAATATGTTAATGTCTTGTCCATATATCCAAACTGCTATTTTGAGAACGCTTACTAATAGAAGATGTGGGTATACGACAGCAACCAATCGACACCCTTCCAAAATCACTTCTTGAGGTCAACATAAAAAAAGTCTACACAATATGTCAAAATCTCCCCTGATTCAAGAAAGGTTGTGAATAGATATGTAACTATCAAACATCTACCATCAAAACCAAATTCCCTAAAATGCTAAAAGACCAAATCATTTAGATCTGCTGGCAATGTTCCGTATTTGGGACAGACACACATGACGGGGACCAGGTTACAGTACTCGGAGGTAAACACGAAAGATTAGGGGTAGGGAAATATATTGGGAAAATACCAGTGTATGTAAAGTGCGAATCCTGAAATACCATTTTCACTGTATATGCCATGAATTTCTGATGTAGAATGATAAATAAACAGACGAAAAATTTATGATTTTGGAATAAAATGATAAATAATATATCAAATGGATTGTTTTAATACACTTGTGATATAAGATCATATAGGTAAGAGATGCAGAAGGGTTTATATCGCACTTGCAGCGATCAAGGTGTGAAATAATTACTTAAATAAGCAAATATTATGAATTTTTCACTAACAGAGCGTGCAAAAGATTTAAAAGTAGCAGTAAAGTTTCATTTGCAGAAAAATGTACCTTTTAACGTGATTAATAATGTTGTATAACTTAAAACAGGTTGTGTTGTTCAGCTTGTTGATATTGAATCAAATTCCACTATGTTGTTTTTGTGATGCGATTCATGTTTACTGTCGAATAATGATACTAGACTTTCATTTTCACTGTAGGGCGATTCATTTCTATTGTATATGCGATGCATTTTCACAGAAAGATATTAATTAATTTGCATCACATAAAGTCGTAATTTAGCCGACTCTCTAACAAAATTTACGAAGTCAGAAGGATTGATTATATATGCATACTTAGTGAGTGAAAGTCTGAGGTAATATATCAATAAATTCCGTAAAAATTGCATTTATTGCTAATATTGTCAATACTTTTTTCTCTGATAATTTGTTCAAATCCAGAACTATATGTAGGATTAGATTTATTCTTTCCTATGACACGTCATCACTGTATACATATATCTTGGACAGCTAAGTTAATCCACGTCACCGAAAAGGCAGTTTTCGGTTTCGGTCTAAATATACAGCACATACATATAAAACATCATTAGAGCTATTTTCCTAATGCTTGTAGTTTAAAGGTGTAGTTGGCTTGCTTTGTTTGTATAAATGTTTGCTTAAGCATTGTAATTAAGATTGAGTAAACATTTATACTAAAAAGCAAGCAAGCCAACCAAACCGTTTAAATACAAGCATTATGAAAATAGCTCTAATGGGTGCATCATAGATATCAAAGAGCAGTGCGTCACAAAAGATCTTCATTTCACGATTGAGTGAGTGGTATTGTTTTTATCTCGCACAAACAATTGCCTTAAATTTGACGCTTGGATGACTGGATAACTGATTTTTATCATGTCATTTTATATACATCTTAAACAGTAAAGAAAGTTCGAGCAACAATCGAGTCACCTTAATTTATGTTTGAATTTCTCATAAATCGTTGTTAAAAATAAGCACATTCGTAATTGTAAGAATACAAGGATATATTTAATACAGTTTATTGTTACATGTTTAAATGGTTCTAAAACATGGAGTATAACCGCCGTGCAATTGATCGCTGCTTCGCGAAGCAATATTGGTATAGATAGACCGTCCTAATATTTCCACCAAAGACTAATTGGCGTACTGTTCATGCAGTTAAGTATTCAGTGCTTATGCAAACAAAGTGTACTGTTCCTGACACGTCACCGAAAAAGCAGTTCCTGACAGCATTACATGTACACCTTGTGACTATTTTAAATAGACAGGTCTGTGAATTACTTGTAAACATCGCGCAACAAACACTCTGTGTAACTCAAACTTGATTAAACTACAAAAAGAGCATAGTTGGTTGGCTCTTACACTAAATGCATTTGTGAATTGTTGTTGTTTAAAATACATAATGCGAATGAGGAACCCGTTGTTTTAATTTTATTTGCAGACATTTACTTGAAAAACTGACCTCAGAATTTTGGCAATGTACGATTCATTCTTTTTGTACTTTGTTTACTTTCTTTAGTACTGTTCGTTGTACATTCTTGTACTTTCGTTGTTTTCTTTCTTTAGTACCGTTCGTTGTACATTCTTGTACTGTTCGTTGTGCAAAAGCCTACCAATATGGTAGAAATATGTATGAAACGGCGTGACAAATTTTCAAAGCTTTTTAAAGCGAGTACTAAATCTTTTCAAGGAATGTTCGCCATAAAAATATATTAAATTCATGTATGTTCTGCTCTAGTAAATTTACGGATCCATGACACACTCACCAAAAATATTTGAATATATATGCATGATATGAACGTGTATCACATTAAGGCAATGTGACGTATATCACCTTGACCTTCGTGTGAGCTTGACCATTGACCTCAAGATCAAAATGCTGGATTTCTAAGAAAATGGTTTCCAATCAGGCGCTCCAGATTAGTCGGCTTCTCTAGCTCCAGTAAGTTCCGTTTCACGTCAAACAAATGCAAGATTCAGGTGGTTTTAATCTTCAATATGAAATGTTAGAAATGTCAAATAGTTTTAACAGTTGCAAATGCTTGCTAACAAAAATAAAAGATAGGCATTTCAAAAGAAACAGCTAAATATGTTCTCAATGTTTTACTTACGAACGGTACAGAACTATGACGAAAAAAAATATACAACGAACGTACAGAAAAAATATCGATGAACAGTACACAACTCACAATGTCATAAGTTGGTTATACCCGTGTATTCTAGTATTCAAGTTAACATCTACGACTAGCGTGCATTGTAAATATCATCAATATTAAAGTCATTTTAAGACTATTTTCAGTTATTGCATGTCGAATTATCATATAAAACAACAGTGAAAATTCATCACACCTCCAAAATTCCACATCAGAAATGATTGCACTTACAGTGATAATTCATCGCATCTATAGTTAAAATGAATCGCATTCAGTAAACAATATTATGGATTCAGCTGCTTTAATTACACATTTTGGACTTTAGTCCTGATATTATACATTAGAAAGTTATATTCTAATGAAATTGTGTTAAAACATACATCCAAATCAATTATTTCGTATTTTCAAAAGTAAACAAACGCAGTTTTTCCCGACATCCTTTATTCTACAATAGACATACTCGCATACGACAGTGAAAATGAACAAACTGGATTCGCACTTAATATACACTGAAATACATTAAAACCTGTTTGCTGGCTTGATCATTTCTTGTTTTGTTTTTCTTTGAATTTTTGTTGTTGCTGATATATATTATATTTTGGATTTTTTCTTTCTTTTTCTATCATAAAGTCTCTTTTATTTTATTAAGTTTTGTGTTTAATTTCTCAATGTTTAGCTTCTTAATAATGTAACAAATGAAAACAATGTAACCAAATGTAAACAATACAAAAAAAAAAAAAAAAACAACAGAAGGCGTTAGAAAGTTATTAAATAATCAAATAAATGCAACCCGAGTAAAGACTACAGCCCTGATAAAATACCTGCAAGAATTTTAAGGAATGTGCTGACGACCTAGCAACCCTTTTATTTGTATTTAATGCTAGTCATAGATCCGGTACAGTACCAGAAGACTGGAAACAAGCAAATGTTACTGCAATATTTAAGAAAGAAAGCAGATACGGTGCAAGCAACTATAGACCCGTTTTACTCACCTGTCTATGCTGTAAATTCCTGGAACACATCATTGTCAGCAACACCTTGAAACATTTAGACAATCACAAAATACTTACCAACTGCCAGCACGGATGGTTTCAGAGCAAGATGAAGCTAGATAGAGGAGAGCAGTTTGATATGGTTATCCTTGACTTTTCAAAGCATTTGATCGTGTCCCACATAGACGCCTGTTAAACAAACTACAGCATTACGGAGTTACAGAACATACACACAAGTGGATTCAATCAGCCCTGGCTAAACGTACCCAACATTGTTGAGGGAGAATTTTCGGAGAAAGTTCATGTGGTCCGTGGAGTCCCCTAAGGGACTGTACTCGGACCGTTACTATTCCTTCTATTTATCAACGACTTATCTGACAACATAACATCTAACACACGATTATTTGCAGACGATTGCATAGTATACAGAACAATAACATCTCCTGCTGATACTAAAATACTACAGGAAGATCTTTACAAACTTGCAGAATGGGAGAAAACCTGGGGTATGGACTTTCACCCACAGAAGTGCAGTGTACAAACCACCACCAGATCAGGCTCACCAATAAAACACTCATACACGCTTAAGGGACACGTGCTGGAAAGATCATTAAGTACCAAGTACCTTGGAGTTGACATCGAATCCGACCTGTCCTAGAAACAACACATCGATAGAGTAACCAAAAAAGCAAACAGCATGCTAGGATTTCTAAAACGCAACCTAAAAACATATAATAATGAAACGAAGACAAACGCATATGTTGCAATGGTCAGATCAAACTTTGACTATTGTGCAACAGTATGGAACACCAACCAAAATGAGCAGGGGAAAAGGTTAAAACGGTCCAGCGACGTGCAGCCCGTTACACCACCAATCGCTATAGGAACACCAGTAGTGTGGGTAGCATGTTGGAAGAACTTGACTGGGAATCATTGAAAGATAAGAAACTAAAACTAACCTTATTCTATAAAGTGGTTAATGATCTTGTGGATATACCATGCGACAATTACCTAACACTAATGCCAGCAAGAACAAGATCATCACATACCAAGAAGTATTGGTTCAGGCCAGATGAACGAAAAGCAAATGGATACCCCTTTCTTTTTTATTTTTCTTTCATGATTATTTCCTATCATACATATATGCTTGCTTTATATATTTTTGGTTTTATCTTATAAAATTACTCTTTTTCTTGTGCCCACCGGGAGCGTTGAGTATTGGTTAGGATTGACAGTTCAACGTACGATGTAGATGTAGATGCAAATGTAACGGGTAACGAGAAAGTAATGTGTTTTGTTTAGTTGTTTTTATTAATTATTAATATTATATATTTTAGTCACAGTAGTGTCCCTTCCTATGTTTTTTTTTTTATATTTCTATGTTTTTGGGAGGATGGAAGAGCTATGTCTATCTGTGAGTTGTTTTTTTTTATTATTGCCCGTCTCTGGATTTAAAGGAAAAGCGGGATACTATTACGCCAAAAATTATTTCAAGAAATGACAACTTCAAATTATATATAAAAAAAGGAGAAATGCTATATTTATGTAAAGGAAATGTTCAAACAGAAAACGCTGCTTAACAGACATCCGTAATAAAATTTAAAAAATATAATTTTAGCGCAAGTATAGTTTGAAAAACAAACATTATCAGTTTCGCTCGAGACAAAAAAGTTTGAAAGCCAAAGATGTTTTACATTAATTTAGTATGCACCGACACAAAAGGGGCATAAATAGTACAGCCAAATCCATGTGAATTCAGGTTTGCTGTAGAGAGTCCGAACCTTTGGCTCAGTACAATTACATATTTTTCAATTGAAAATTCAGTCAAAATATACGATGTGTATCATGCCAATAACGAATCACTGGTAATAGATCGACTGCACTTCCAACGGTACTATACTGACTCATTGCTAGTAAAAAAACGTATCATATCAAATACCAATCGCTCGACACAATGTGAAGTTTTTTCCTCGTTCTCTACGCTCATCAGCCAAAAAGGATCACATTATGGCTCGCGGCTGATATTTTACGATATCAATGAGTAGGAAAAAAAAACAATAATGTATACTTTTAGTACGTTTGAAATGTGTTTCAGAAATAACCCTCATCAGGTATACATTTGTGATCACGGGTATAAAGTTTCGAAGCCAAAGACATAAAACATACGTCAACGTCAACAGGAAAGGGAATAGCCAGATTTTACAACTCCGACTCCTCATAACACGTTCATAGTGTACATGGTCCTTTAGCAACCAGCAACAACAGAGGGAACAAAGGAAACATTTATAAGCGAGAGAGACCAACCAAATCAGATAATAGATATATGAAGATGTGGTATGAGTGCCAATGAGACAACTCTTCATCCAAGTCACAATTTGTAAAAGTAAACCATTATAGGTCAAAGTACGGCCTTCAACACGGAGCCTTGGCTCACAACGAACAGCAAGCTATAAAGGGCCCCAAAAATGACTAGTGTAAAACCATTCAAACAGGAAAACCAACGGTCTAATCTATATAAAAAACGAGAAACGAGAAACGCTTATGAACCACATCAACAAACGACAACCACTGAACATCAGGTTTCTGACTTAGGACAGGTGCAAACAAATGCAGCGGGTTTAAACGTTTTAATAGGCGCCAACCTTCACCCTAACCTGAAACAGCATGATTATGAATAAAAGGCGATGTGGGGTATATGTCAATGAGATAATGATGACATTATCGGTGGTCGAGTGGTCTTAGTAGTCCAACTACTATATCACTAGCCTGTCAACCCTGAGGTAGTGAGTTCGAATCTCGCACGTGGAAGGTGCGCTAGACTCCAATCTTAATTTACTAGGACTCGTCAGTTTTCCTGCCGAATGTCGATGGTTTTCTCCGGGCATGCCGGCCGCCACGAAATAGCACAATAGTGCTGAAAGTGGCGTTAAACACCAATCAATCATTCTACAACGATAGTCTATACAATATGTAAAGCTCTTAATCGTCCCGAGTCTTTTAAAATGGTGCATAGATTTAACAGAAACAATTAAAGATCTGCCTTTAAACAAAACATTTTCCAAATAACGAAAAAACTTGAAGATTTGACGAATGATAACTACTGAAAAAATGTGGCACAGTTAATTTAACTAGCTATTCGAGATCTCAACCCTCCCTCTCTTTTATCTTCATCAGTAGCTTTGTAGTGTTGTGTATACATGTTTGTGTTGACCGAAGAATTTTTGTATGATCATAGTAAAACTATGACCACGGTCACGTGAAGTTTTTCAACCCTATAAAACTATTAAAAAAAAGAAGCGTTTAATTCTAATACATGTAGTTACATTTCACTGCCAAAACCAGGGAGTTACGAGTTTTAATCAAAATTAAGTTTTCCGTTTGCTTTGTTTTTAAAATTCCTTCGCATTGTTGTAATGTCGTCATGGAGAGTATTGGGACACGAAACATCACACAATTAAATAAATAGAATCCCTATGAAACGTCTATGTTAAGCGCATACGATACAGTTACAGGGGAGGTAATGACGTTGCTAACGTTAAATGTTATTTTCGCGACGTCAAACTGTGACATATCGTTAAAAGATGCATTTTTCGACTGATTTTTATCATTCATACTGGTTTAACTTGAAAACGTGTTCATGGACCCCTCTTTAGTTAAAATGACATTAGGTTTGATTACGTATGAAGATTATTTGTACAAATTTTTATGAAAAAAGTCACCGCTTGTGTTTATCTTTTGAAACCAAAAAAGTTAGGTATGTCTATCTAATGGATAGAAATGTCCAAAAACCGAAATTTTGAGCAAATGTCTAAATTTTCGATCCCATTTAACTCTTTAAGTAGCACATGAAGGTATATTTTGTTAAAAAAATTACCGTGGGATCAAAACTGTATTGTATGCCCTTACGATACAGTTTTGATCCCACGGTGAATTTTTGACGAAAGTTTGCATACAAGCTATTTTTCACGTAGTCAATTCAAATATGAAATAAAAAATATACCTTCATGCGCTAATTTTAGAGATAAATGGGGTCTACATTTTGGACATTTACGGGAAATTTCGGTTTCTTGGACATTTCTATCCTTTGGAAAGACATACCTAACTTTTTGTTCTAAAAGATAAACGCAAGCGGATTTTTGTAAAAATATTTGGAATATCTTCTCTACATAATTTTGCTTTGAATTTGTGTAATAATTATTCAGAAATAATTCATTTTATCACATTTTCATGGTTTTTGAGTGAATATTTTCATTTTATCTTGAAATATTTAGAAGGCTAAGTTTAATGTATTTACTCACGGATTTGACAACTATATTTGGACATTTTAGTCGAAAATCATCGTATTTTAGCGTCTTACTATGCAGCAACGGATGGAGACTTAAGGAGACCTTTTATATTTTAGACTGTTTGAACAATATTCTTTAACTGTTACAAATTTCGGTGTTTTTACTTGAGAACTAACGAAATATTAACAAAATTTTGCGCTTTGTATTTTTTACAGACCTCGAATAAAAATTCCCGCCATTACGGAACATAATCTTTATAGATACAATTTACCCAAAAGAAGTAAAAAATACATAAAAAAAATTTATGTTTAAGTTATTTTCGATCATCAATAAATCTTTCCATGTTAAAACTTGCTATAGTTTCCTTGATTGCAATAGAATATATTTGAAATTAAAACGGAACCTGAAATCGAACCACGTGACCAGAAAAGTTTATGCACACGGCACCTGGGTGTCGTCCCTTCTCTACAATGCCACTACAAAATGTAGATTCTAAAATAATAGCTTAACTCAGTCTATTCTATGCATTTACAAAGTGAAGTTTCTTTTTTTTTTTTGGTTTGTTTGTACAGTTTATATATATATATATATACATATGCATTTTATTTATTTATTCATTTAATGACAATTTGTCGCACCTGGGACTTACATGAATAATACAGTCTCTTGGTCCCAGGTTGTCTATTCCTTCATTTTTTTTCTAAATATCAAAGACTACTAGCTAATTTTATTTTTAAAGAAACCATTATTTTATTTAAATGCTTATTGTATTTCGATACTATGCGAATAAAAGTCTTTCATGTGTTCATTAAAAGAAACATTTTTATGGTGTATAACAGGAATGATTTATATATTAGATATTGACATTGACAGGACACGTGCTTCAAACACTTTAGACTTTTCGATGAAGGATTAATTGGGAAATAAATGAATGTGCACTTATAAAGAAACACAATCGGTGGTGAGTAAAATACTATTTCAAAAAAGGTAATACAATTATGTAGTATGTAATATAAATATGTATAAAATATAAACTATAAAATTAACTTCTATAAATAATGGCGATTGTTGGTAAATGAAGGTGTAAACAATACACTCGTTCAAAGTGTGCCTTTTGTATTCAGATGATAACTATAACTATAATATTATTTCATAAAAATGTATATATATATATATCTACAAAATGAGCAAAGAATAAGCAAAGAATAAGCAAATTCGACTATTAATAGTAATTACAATATTTGAGATAAACGGTCAAGTTTGTCTATTCCGAATATGTGTTTTTTTTTGTTTGATTTAGCGATCATTTTGATAAAATCATTCATATCTTTCTTAAAAATACGGAATAAAGATGTTTCTATAAATGCTGTTTTGTTGAATTTAATGTCGTTCCGACCTTTCCAAATACTAAATTTTCCCGAAAACACTATAAAATTTCCAATATGTATTTGCGTTTTATCAAGATCTTGATTATATCCAATAATCATATTTTGACATCAAAGGTAAGCGTTATATCTATGCACAGAGATAGCAATCATTTTATTTCTTCAATGACGTTTTGAATTTTATAACAATAGTAGAATAAATGCTCTTGGGTTTGAAAACCTTTGCCACATAAGTTACATAGGCCATCGGACTTTCGCATTTGGTACAATTTAAATTCAGTATAATGTATATTATGTAGTGATTTCCATTGAAATTGGAAAATATTGTTTGATACAGGCAGCTTGTGAAGCTTTTTACAAACTGATTGCCAGTCTAGTTCCGTATTAAATGTTTTATTTCATTTAATTTCAAATTTTCCACTAGTACATTTTTTTAGTATTTTTTGTAATGATTTTAATTGATTTTTTTTCTGGAAAAATAAATTTTCTTTCCATGTCATAATTTTTATATGTTGTTATTTTAGATTTTTATGTGCTTCAAATTAGTTGGATTACTAATGGCGCTTCTTAGTTCGTTAATCCAATCAGTGGGGATTGATTTATCTATTAGTTTATCAAATATTATTGTATTACTATAAAAGGTTTCCGTTTCTATATTCCAAACATCTTTTATTTTGGCGATATGACTCTTGGAAAGGGAAGGGAAGAGCAAAGGTTTCCCTTTCAAATTTGATATTGTTGTTACCAAATAAATTATATTCTCTTCAAGAATGCTATTTTTGTAACGTTCGGTCATTTTACTATAAAGTTCACACCATGCAGTAACCACTTTTGGTAAAAATTTGACATATATACTAAATATCAATTCCATTTAGATCTTTACACGTACATAAAAAAATATTCATTACTTTTTGTCAAAGTGTTTTAGCCAGTATTTGGCAACTGCATTCCATCTTTGTGTTGTACTCTCTAAAAATCTATAAATTAATTTTACATAGATATAGGAAGATGTGGTGTGAGTGCCAATGAGACAACTCTCCATCCAAATAACAATTTATAAAAGTAAACCATTATAGGTCAATGTACGGCCTTCAACACGGAGCCTTGGCTCACACCGAACAACAAGCTATAAAGGGCCCCAAAAGTACTAGTGTAAAACCATTCAAACGGTAAAACCAACGGTCTAGTCTATATAAAAACGAGAAACGAGAAACACGTATAAATTACATAAACAAACGACAACTACTGTACATCAGATTCCTGACTTAGGACAGGTGCAAACATTTGCAGCGGGATTAAACGTTTTAATGGTACCAAACCTTCTCCCTTTTCTGAAACAATAGTATAACATCACAACATAGAAAAACACACGATAAAACATCAATTGGAAGGCTTAACTCAATCAAAACGTAAATTAACACACTATGAACGAATAAATTCGATCTGTGATACCTGAAAGTAAATACATAGTTAATAAAATATTAGGGACAAACATTCAAGGCCAAAAGCAAACAAACAAGTCCAAATAAAGCCATGGCAATACACCACCGCAAAATATTTAACCCTTAGAAAAAATCACTTTTGAAAAACCGGTTTTCATAATATATACAGGTAAATGAAAAATAACTTTGTCGTTTTAGGTATACTTTTTCTGTCTATATAAAATCTTCCAATAATTAGGAATACCAAGAAAGGTCTGTCATATAAATACCTAATTTAACACTAGATACATAAGGGTAATTATCAACAATAAAACTTCCCTGTACAGATTAAAGGAGAATAATTTTGATGTTCATACAAATGTTCATACATGTTTGCTTTTTATGAAACTTTCCAAACTGATCATTTTGATCCCCCGAAGCTTTCATCTAGACAACATAATTTTCTGTCGACAAGGCTGACTTTAGAGCCTCAAATAAAATCCCAGAAAAGTGAGTTTATTTCTTTTTCACACTCATTAGGTATACCCCTCATCTCAACCTCGTATATATCCCATAATAATTGGTTTTTATAATCAATAATTTACCTCTGTAAGTTAAATTTCTTGTTTTCCAAACGTGAATACAGTTTTTTATCTTGGCAATTATGGAATCCCATATTTTACTGTTATTAATGTTATAACCATGGTGCACCCCTAAAGCTTTTATGTTATCCTTGATCCAGGATATTTTTTTGAACCTTGGTTTTTTGCCCTTTAGCCTCCAAATAAACAAGCCTATTATTTTATCGAAGTTAATTTTGTAACCGGAGGCTTTTTCATATATTTCCAATATTTCAGACTTTTTCAGCCGATTGTTCGGATTTGTTCATAAGTTGCATATCGTCCTCAAACATTGATAATTTAATTTCAATATGGCCGTTTTCCGTTGGTATTTGATTCCCTGTATTTCTACATTTGCGCGAATGGCACATGCCATTGGTTCTGCTTGTATTATGAATAAAAAGGGGGCTATAGGACATTCTTGTTTTATTGATCTGCTTATTGAAAAAGATTTAGACAGAAACCCATTTGTTTTAATACAAGTGTTGACATTTTTAAATAGCATTTTTGTCCAGCTACACAAATTATTACCAAAATTGAAGCCCTCCATAACCTTTATCAGCCATCCCCATTCCACTTTATCAAAATAACCTAAACGGTACCAAATTTTCTGCACCAGATGCGCATTTCGACAATCAATGTCTCTTCAGTGATGCTCGAGACCAAAATATTTGAAAATCCAAAGCTTATTAAAAAGATGAAGAGCTATAAACCAAAAAGGACAAAAAAGTATAGCCAAAGCCGGGCAAGGAATCAGAGCTTTGCATGACGGAGATACATTCCTTAATTTTAAATAATTTCCAAAATTTTGAAACAGCAAATTCAAAAAAACAAAATTCGTATTTTCATGCCAGTACCGAAGTACTGGCTACTGAGCTGGTGATACCCTCGGGGATTATCAGTCCACCAGCAGAGGCATCGACCCAGTGGTAGTAATAACATAAGCGGTACCAAATTTTCTGCACCAGATGCGCATTTCGACAATCAATGTCTCTTCAGTGATGGTTGAGGCCAAAAGCTTTCTGCTGGTCTAGAAATATAATTAATCCCTCTATATCCTCAATTTCGACATATTCAATAATATCCTGTAAAAGTCTATTTCCATCACTTATATTTCTCCCCTTTACAAACCCTCTTTGATCCGGGTGAATAATTTTATAAAACGGTTTTAGACGCTCTGCCAACATCTTTGATTTTATAATCCGTATTCGTCAAGCTTAAAGACCTCCAGTTTTTTTTATTTATCCTCGTTCCCCTCCCTTATGTAGTAAAGTTAATTTTCCCTGGTATTGCGATTTACTGAGTTCATTTTCGTCAAATACTTCATTAACTACTTCAGTGAAATCCGTTTCGATAAGGTCCCCGTATATTTGATAAAATTCCGATATAATACCATCCCTTCCCGGAGACTTATTTTTCTAAAGAATTTAACTGTTAGTTCATCAACGTCAATTTGTCGTTCTATATTTTGTCTATCATCGTCCGTCAGTTTCCTGTCACTATGATACATCCGATAAGTTTTTCTGCGCTATTTTCGTCCCAACCCTCAGTGCTAATCAACTTGAAGTAAAATTTAACCTGCTCTAGCTGATAGTATTGAATCAATGTCATTTTTATATTTGCCGTCCGAGCATTTTATACGATTCCATAATTTGTTTTTAGATTTCTGTTTTCTAAATTAAAGAAATATTGTTATTTTAAATGAGAGCAAAACTTCCATAATGAGTCGATTCTGGTTAATATAATTAATTTAAAGATCTTAATTCTGCCTATTCTTTCTTACTTGTTATAGTTACTCTTTTACTAAAACATTTTTTTTTTAATTTTAATAATTGCCAAAAAGACAAAAGTAGGCAAAAAATGACTTTGAAAGGCGATATGTGCCGATTGTCAATTGGCTTATTTGTAGATCTTATTTTGTTGAACATTGTTGCTTATCAAAATTTACTCCATCTAATATTGCTTCGGTATAAACGCTTAAATAGGAGAAAATTGTCACTGAAGGCAATAACTCGCTAAATGAGTAGACAAACTGATTTTGATCATGTTGACATATCTGTAGATCTTATATAGCTGATTGACTCTGATATTTAAAGTTTTAATTCTCTCTGTGTTTTATAGTTTTTCAACATCTTGTTTTTGCTGATTGTTTAAGCTGTGTACAGTTTCTCTTTATCGACCATAAATTTTAGCAAAACTCAAAGGATACAATCATCATTAGAAGGGGAAGTTGACTGAAGATTCTTGCCAGATTTGACTTTCTTGTAGATCTTGTCTGGCTAAGTATTTTTGTTGTTTAAAGTTTTTTTTTTTATCTATTGCAGTTTAAAGATTACCTTTAATCAGACTTAAAACGGACAACAGTTGTCATTTAAGGGCATAACGGCTATATGGAGTCAACAGACAATTTCGGTCATGTTGATTAATTTGTCTTGTTGGAAATTTTTGCTATTAAATTTTCCATCTATCTATAAAAGTTTTCAATACAAATAACTTAAATATGCTAGATTATCTTCTATCCGAGGCCCCAAGCATGCTGTATGATTCACCTGGTATGTTTGCGTAAAATTGATACCAAAAATTAGAATAAAATTTCAAGCAAAAACGCAAAATCAAATTTTTATTGAACAGTGTTCTTTATTCTATATTATAATGTATTTATGTCCCTTCAGATGTTTTTTTTTTTTCTATTTATCAAAAGAATGATAAGTTTTAGTTCTAATTTGTCCAGTAATTTCAGAGAACCAGACTTTTGCCCTGTAGGCCAGGCCAACAAAAAAACTGGGTAAAAATCGTCGTTTAAAGTCATTCTAAGTATTTTTGTGATTTTCCATCTAAAATAACTAAGATTTGCTAAAAGCTGACATTTAGTTTCTGTTTTGAAAATTTTAAGATAGATCAACACCTACCGACCATAATATACCGGTAAATTAAGCTAAGAACTATCGTTTTAACTTATTTCGAATGATTTAAAGTTTCATGAACACTAAATACAAACAAAAAATATCTATGATGTTTTAAGTCAGAACAGGAGAAAACGTGGCCGATGATTAACTGAAATACACATGAGTAAAATCATGTCAGTAGATTATTTCTGTTCTTAAAAGGAATTTGACATTCTAATTGAAAGATAGAATTACATTTTAGTTTCAAAATTTCGGAATTTTGTCACAAGGGATCAAAACATTGATGATTGCTAGGCATTTTCCAACTACACGAGGATGGCTACTTAAGTCTTTGGTTACGATTTTGACCCTACACCTTTCAATAAGGATCTATGTATCAGTTCATATTAGTCTGAACCTAAATATGTATAGTTGCTAGGTACTTTTATATCAAGTAAGGGTCGTTGTTAAGAACTTTTGACATGACCTCGACCTCTGGAATTTAACCTTGTTACCAAATAAAAGCAATAATCGTTCTAAACATTTTTTTCTATTCAAGGTATGGGTATATTTGTAACCATTTCTGACAAAATCTAATAAAAAAGACTCAAGGTCAAGGTCATCAATAACATTTTACCTTTGGATCAAACTTAAGGTCATTGAATGTGCAACATTTTTCAATTGATTTTCATCCTTTATCTGTCGTAGTTTATGAGATATCTTAATAACCAGGTCAAAATTATTTTACAAAATAAAAACAATTTCACTTTTGGGTCCCCTTAACAACTACCCTAGCAACCAGAATCCCAAATCTTGAGTTGTAAATTATTACTAGGCAACAGTGTTAGTTTACATTAATTACTTCAATGTAAATGGGTTTGGATTCAAAAGTGTAATTAATTCATAATTTTTCTACCTAAAAAAATGCAATGTTGAGCCTAAATCTAAGGGGACCCGTAACCATGGCAACGGGGACATAAACAAACTTTTTGTCAATATATTTCATATATGTTTGTCAATTGCTACCAACAAACAAAATTTCAAGAAAATCTGAGACTATGCGTGCCGCAACTTGGTTGGTGGTTACAGAGAATTGCTATTAAAATCGCCACTAATAACTACTGATGTGCCTGTAAAAAAATAGTCAGTTAAAAAGGAGGCCCCTTTCATTGATGTATTCCTTAATATAAGGGGCTTTTTTAATGTTTTAAATCGACACAAAAACAGATTGACAGTTTTTCAGCTTATATATTTTGTTTCTAGGTTTTTTTATGATTAAGCAAAAATGAATAAGAAGGACATTCTTAACAAAACAAATATTCTGTTAGAGGTAAAGCTTTCAGATACAAATTAAAACATGTTGGTTTAAGATGTTCTTCGATGTAAAATTTTACCAAAAATAACATTAAATGCGATATTGTAACAAAACTGTCCTTAGCAACGATTGATAGCGCTGAAAAACATTTTGATTTTACGGATAAATTGTTGTTATTATAAATCTTTAATGTGTACAATTTAAATTTTGTTTAATATTCAAATTCAGTAGGTTTTTACCAAGTGTTGGAAATATATTCCAATGATATTTCCATTACCTTCTTAATTTCTTAAACGCTCGACATATCATAAAATTTTGTAGATGCAAAATATTATTGGTTATTTACTAAAGGATAAGATTCCAAAATTTGCATACAAGACATTATCAAATTCGAAAAAAAACAGGCGAGTTATCTTCTTCAATTCGTGTCTAATTTTTTTCTGATTGATTTTTTTTTCTTTCTTTTATTGAATGATATTGTTAATCATCTACAGATGCGCAATAAGAAAATAGAATTTGACATTAGCTAAAACTGTTGAATTTCGGACCGTGCTTACATATCATGTGTAAATGTGTCACATGTTGCAATTTTGGATTGTTTTCTACACTAGGCCTATGAGTTTTGCACTGTAATCACATTTCTTTATCTTTTAATTTCTATGACTTTTATGCAGTATCTGTTGCAATTCAAAAGTTTTTAATTTTCATTACTAGTAAACGTGCAAAATTCGGACATAACTCTTTATTTTTATAAATGTTTATATTTCCACATACAATAATTTTTTATTATCTGTAAAATTCATAAGCCTCGGTCACACCTTAACGGATAGCTCGAACGGATGCCTAACGGATAACTTTTTTTCAGCCCGTTCATGTCCGTTAGACGTCCGTTCTTATCCGTTAGACGTCCGTCCATATCCGTTGCATGTCCGTTTAGCGTACGTTTTATCCGTCGACGTCCGTTCTGTCCGGTGGAAAATTTTGAGCATGTTCAAAACTTTAAACGGACGTCCAACGGATGAAATGTCCGTTGAACGTCCGGTAGGCGTCCGTTTTGTACGGTACTCGTCCGTTTCGTTTCCGTTTTGTATCCGTTACGTGTCCGTTATACATTCGTTGGAGGTCTGGCAGATAAATTCACCAACGGACTTCTACCGGACGTTTAACGGATAAAACGGATGTTGAACGAATGTGAAACGGACTTCTACCGGACGTATAACGGATAAAACGAATGATGAACGGATCTGAAACGGATAAATGCCAATTGAAAGTTTCGTGTCAGAAATACCCATTATTGGTATGTCAGATTTCTTGAGGTTCATGAATTCTTATTATTCATAATCGATCCTAGAGTAAGAGCACGTCTTCACAATTAAGCAGATCTTATTCAGGCCAGACACTGCCCTTTGGCGGCATTTTGAAGAACAAACCAAAACCAGTTACACAGAATTTTTTTGAATATTTATGCGATTTACATGTATTATTATTGTCGCCTTTAATTTTTCAGTATATCTTGTTCATCCATTTATCCGGTACACTTCCGTTAGGTTCCGTTTTATGCGGTACTCGTCCGTTGGATGTACGTTCGACATCCGTTCTGTCCGGTACGTTTCCGTTCCTCGTACGTTGCATATCCGGTGTGTGTCCGTTATGCATTCGTTACGCGTCCGTTTTATTTGGTCAGTACATCAACGGACTCCCAACGGATAACAATTTTGTCAACGGACAACTTTTATTTTCATCCGTTAGGCGTCCGTTCGTGTTATCCGGTAAGGTGTGACCGAGGCTATAGACACATTACCTTTGAAGTAAGGGAAAACGTATTCAGACCTTGACGGGAAAATTTCATATTCTTTGCTTTTTGTGAAATTCAAGTTTGAAGGTAATTATTTTAAAGTCTTCAGTGGAAAGAGTTTGATTTCGAGGAATGAAAAATATAGGGATAGAAATTTATTTGGTAGATGAAATCTATTTTTCGATTGTTTTAGAAAAGAGGTAGGTTCACAAAGGTCTAAAATTGGCCGTAAGATTTTAACTTTTTTAAATCGGACCAAAATGTATCAAATTTCACATAGAATTGGTGGTGAGCCACTATAAATACAAATAACTTCTTTTTTTGTCACCCCACAGTATAAATTACAAAGTAATGATCCATAAATTATGCATTATTTATGTTGTAACGTCAGTTCTGGTCAAATATTTCCATAATTTTTACCACTTTTTAGCATAATTTACTTTTACCGCCATCCCTAATCCAGAACATTTCTGTATTGATGGATTCAATATTAACCATGGCACATTTTTGGTTACAGAACATTTTGGATCGTAGGTTGCGGCCAAGGTTTTCCTAAAGCTTGTAGGTCCGAAAATGCAAACAATCATCGTATTTTGACAATATCTACAAAATGAGCTGACTAAAAAGTCTATAATGTACTATTATGAAGAGATCTCTTTTGCCTATCAGTAAGGCTTTTAAAATAGATCAATTTATGGATAAGATTGTGGCCTTTTTGATATTTTATGATAAAGTTGAAATCCAAGGCCATATCTTACCAAAAGTGAACCGTGTCCTTTTAAACCGTATCATTATTATTAGTAGTAGTAGCAATATGAGTAGTTATTTTTTGTGTTGCTTATTTCGTGCTTTTAGTAACTGCTTTAATCTAAAATCAAGGTGGCGAGAAGTGGAAAATAGATTTTGATGAACATGATGAAAGCATTGTATAATAGAATGAAAACGAGCACATTTTTTTCACACTCAGTTTAATTCCGGTAAAATACTACAAATTACTTTTTAAATTTTTTTTATTACAAAATATATATTTTATGAAACTAATATGTTAACGACAGAAAAATGCCAAAAATTTCGAAGTCTAAGCATTTTGTCCACTATTGAGTTATAGTGAAGGGAATTGGTGAGGAAAATATTATTTAGTCATCGTAGATAAAGAGATTTTATATGTTATTTTACAATAAAACAAAAAATACTATTAACGCTATTTCCACCGTCACTACAGATTATAAAGTAAAAAAGCCGATTCCTTCTAGTGCACTGTCTTGGATAATACTCATTTTGTTATACATCTATAAAATGTATTTTATTACCGGAATGTGATACACATTTAAATTATATTTTTCAAGGTCTAAAATTTTCTAGATAAAATAACTCTTTATAAGACTCATCATCGTTGTTTTACAATACAAAATCTAAATATCTTTCAGATCACAATTTTTTGGTGTGTTTCACACAGTCCTTTGCATGTTACAATTTTTCTAAAAATATCTATTTTCACATCTAAGTTTTCGAGTACACCTATCTGCTCTTTCCACGTGCTTTGAATGTAGAAAAGGTCCTTTTAAATTTGCTTACTAATTTAATTTCAAAAGAGTTACTCTTTCCTGCATATCAATCGATTCCTTTGGAATTGTTTCCCTTAATTTTTCTGATCTAGCTGCATACATATACGGATAATTGACATGTACCTGAGAGGTATACAGCCTGTAGAAAAATAAATTGAAGTTGTTACTCCAGGAATTTATTCGCATATCAACGTTTTAAACCAATTTTACACAAAACTCCTATAGCCTGCTGTACTCTTCGTTGCTATTTTAGATGGGAAATGATAACGTTATATGGACATTTTGTTTTTATTTCAAATCATTTTTATTGTTACTATTTACCAGATCGTTTTCTTGTGAATTTATTATTAATAGCGTCCTTGCTAAAACGGAACAAACATTGAACAGATCAAGTTTTCAGGTTTTCAGCGTTTACAGGGCAGGTAATATTTGACACAAGATTTCTCACTGATCAGAAGTATAAACCATTAAAAAAATAAGGGATGTCATAACAACATAGGTCTAGTGAGTAAAACAATAACACTTTGTTAATTGGCTGGGACTCATAGAAAGAAAATTCAATTTATATAATTATCACTAATACAGAAAAGCATATAAATTGTATATAATTATCACTAATGCAGAAAAGCATATAAATTGTATTTAAATATCACTAATACAGAAAAGCATATAAATTGTATTATAAACGGATAAAACCGACAAAGTACATTTAGATAAAGTATGTTATTAAATAAAATCATCATAGATACCATGCATGATTGAAGTTTTTGTACGCCAGACGCGCGGTTTATCTTTATAAGACTCATCAGTGACGCTCCAATAAAAACAAATAAAATGGCAAAATTAAGCATGAGATTGAAGAGCATTGAAGACCCATAATTCCGAAAGGTTTTGCCAAATACATCTAAGGTAATCTATTCCTGAGGTAGAAAATCCTTAATATTTCAAACAAAATTTAAATGTTTGGTAAACAGTTAATTATTTATAATTATGACCATATCAATGATAATTCATGTCAACGCAGAAGTGCTAACCACTGGGCTGTTGATACCCTTGGGGAAGAAACCTCCAACAGCAGTGGGATTGACCCAATGTTTGTAAATAAACTCATCATAGATACCAGGATTAAAATTTTTGAACTTGAACGCCAGACGCGCGTTTCGTCTTAATAAGACTGGTCAATGATCCTCGAATCAAAAAATTTAAAATACCAAATAAAGCACGAAGTTGAAGAGAAATGGGAACCCAATGCACTATGTCCTTTCATTTTCTTTTACCCAGTCTATATTGTTTTACAGACCCTTCTGCAATGAGACAAGATAGGCATATAACTACATACACTAAGTCTTCACAAGTCGGATTCTTTGGCAAATATATATTGAGAAAATAAAAGAATATCTTACTAAAGAAATAACATTTTATATCAGAGTGAAAACCATTTACTATTTTTCGTTCCAGAAAAGCGCTTGGGACGCATAAAATTTACAAAGTGTTGTTTTCATTTTGTACCACTATGCAATTCGTTTACAAGAAAACCATTGTGGGAAAAAGCAAACTAATGTTCTTTTTCAGATAAAAAATGACATTGGTAATTCTTGTTGTGTTTCTTGCACGGATTGCATTTGCCAGTAACTCGTCCTGTCGGGTGACGTCACTAAAATATGAAAAACAATCACAGTAAGTAAATTGTCAGCAATCTAATATCTCTGTCAATCCGAGTCTAGATTAATTATCTTTCAGCACTATAATGTCTTAAATATTTCAATCCTGATGTTAGTAAACTGTCGATCTTCGAATTGTCATCAATAATCATTGGGTATCTAAGATGTCAGCATTTAAATGTCTTTAGCAATCCTTGCGAGAAAAAAACTTGTTATAAGCCAATGTCTTAATTAATTCATGTGCAAGTAAACTGTCAGCATTCTTATGTCTTTAATAATTGTTGTTGTTATTGTTATTGGTTTTGGTAGGCGGCCTACTTATATAGTAATAGCGCCTTAAATTCATATAACATTTAAATTATGTATATACACCCATTCCTTAATGTAGTTTAAGTATTACATTTTGGCGAGTAATTATAGCCGTTCCTTTTTCATAACGGTCGCGTATATTATTCCGAATAACATTCCAAAGACATACTGGTATTTAGTGATTCCTCCGTCCCTGACGAGAAAAAAAACCCACTTCTGTCATTGAATGAGAAATCACCCCTACCTACACCCTTAGTCGCCTATTCAGATATATATTACATATATATATATATATATAAGAAGAAAAAATATGAAAAAATATTAATACCATTGTATCATTAAAACAATGCAATTGTTTGATTGTGTGTTAAGAACAGAGATTTTCAGCGAAACAATAGTGCAGGGTTGTGCATATATTTATTATATTCGTTTTTGTTTTGTTTGTCTAACTGACAATATCCTCTAGTACAAATTTTAGTGACACCGTCATAGAAAAGGATTTAGCACATACTTCTATTCTGAAATATATGAGCTTAATGTGTTTTTTGTTCGTTTTTTTAATCTATAATAATATGAATGTAATTGTCAGTTTGTGAGACTCTGAAATTGATATTGTATTTTCTTTTGTTCTTACTGTTTCTTTTTTTTTTAACATAAACTGTTAAATTATAAAGACAAATTTTAGTGACACCGTCATAGAAAAGGCTGTAGCAAATGCTTCTATTCTTAAATATATCAGCTTTATGTGTTTTTGTTTGTTTGTTTGTTTTACTTAATTTCTAATAATATGACCGTAATTGTCGGATTGTGAGACTCTCAAAGTGATATTGTATTTTTTTTTTTTTCTATATATATATTTTTTTTAACATATACTGTTAAATTATTAAGTTTTAACATTAAATTAAGTCTTTAATAATCCTTGTCTTTATCAATCCTTGTGTAAGTAAATGTTTAACACTCTTGTTTTTTTAGCATCCCGTACAAACGAAGGGTCAACAATCTATGTTTTATCGATTACTGCTTTAGGAAACTGTCAGCACTCTTCTGTTTTTAACGATTCCTATACAAGTAAACTGTATACACTCTTATGTTTTTATCGATTCCTGTGTAAGTAAACTGTCAACACTTAATGTGTTTATCAATCCTTGTGCAAGTAAACTGTCAACATTAGAATGTCTTAGGCGATTCTTGGTCAAGTAAACTATCAGCACTCTAGTATCTCTATCAATTCTTGTGTTCGTAAACTGTCAGCACGCTAATATCTCTATCAGTCTATCAGTTCTTGTGTGAGTAAACTGTAAGCACTCAAATGTCTCTCAATCCTTGTTCAAGTAAAATGTCGGCGCTATTTAGGTATGGAACCACTTATTCGGCCCGGTCAGAAAACAAAATAGTTCCTACGCATAGCTATAACTTTGTCAATAAGTAAAAATTTGGGAATTTTGTTTCAAATGAAAGCTTAAGGAATTGGGATCACTGTAGAATCCTTGTTAATAGTTTCATTTGAATGACAAAAAAGAATATGAAATTAAGATAGGAGGGCATATTTCCCTGTTGCTTAGATCAGAAGTACCTGTTTTTGTACTACCCAACTTCTGGGAACCGCTCTAATATGCAATTAAAGGTATGTTGATTTTTTTGCACTTTATTTCAACTTAAGACAACATAGCTTTTCATGCTTGAAGTTTTAACATAGAAAGCAAGGGCTATGAATTAGTGGTCTTATTCCTTTATTCTAAATCAATCCTGTGTAAGTAAACTGTTAACACTCTGATGTCTTTATCAATACTGATGTATGTAAATTGTCAGCACTGTAATGACTGTCTCAATCCTTGCGTAAGTAACCACTATTTCCTCCGTCATTAACTTCTCCATATTGTAAAGTAAAAAAAAGCCGACTCCTTTAACTACAATATATTGGATAATACTTATTTTGTTACACATCTACAAAATGTGTTTATTACCGGAACGAATGTAATACACATTTCAATTATATTTTTCTTAAAATTTTCTTGATAAAATTACTGACTCTTTAAAGACATACAAAATCTTAATGACTTAATTATATACCTTTTGTTCCTCTATCGATAAGCTTTCGAATGACGTATATGAAAGGAAATAGCCCCTTATGACTGTTTCAATCCTTCTGTAAGTAAACTGTTAGCACTCTAATGTCTGTCTCAATCCTTGTGTAAAGTAATTTCAACACTCTAATGATGTCTCAATCTTTGTGCTAGTAAACTGGTAGCCATCTTATTTCTTTATCTTTCCTGGTGTAAGTAAACTGTTAGTACTTTAATTCTTTTTTTCAATTACTTCAAACTTTTAGCAATCTAATATCTTTATCAATCCTTGGGCCAAAAATAAAATATTGTTTGTTTCCCCTCCCACGACCGACCCAGTAAAATCACCGCGACCCGAAAAATTTTATTGGCCGTTTGTGTCCAATATTTTTTTATATTTTGGTTTTTGGTGATACCTTTTCGATGCTGTAGTCAACGAGCGTTTTAATTCAAGGCATTTGTGCATTAAAGCGTCTAAATGATTCGGAATCGAAAAAAAAAAAAACCAAAATGGCTGGTCACACGATTTTTGTGATTGCAAGGCCAAGGGTGATCTTTAATAAAAAAAAAAAAAAACTGAAGCATCTTTCAACCCAATGAGTGCATATATATTTGCTTGGTCTGTAATCTCTGTTCCTGTATGATATATAAAGGATAAAACTTTGAGTAAAAATGGTATGAATCATGCTTTAAAATCTATCTACTTTGAACAGGTTAGGAACACCCCAGTTTTCTGGTGTTAAAAAAAAAAAGTTTACAAGGACTTCTTTTTTCTATTTCAATTTATGGCATGAAATTTACCAAAAGGGCACATTTTCACTGCATAAGTAGAATTTGTAAATACTGTGTTACTGATCATGACTGAAATTGTTATCTTCTATTGAAAATTTCTATTCATTGAATTCAAAAGCGACGTGATCAACTTATCTTTTTGTCATCTCATAATTGATGATCAAGGTATGAATTGGTGAACAAAGGAATTGTTTTGTTGTGAATTACGCATGAAATTAGTCTTGAAATTAGCTTGATTTTTTAACTAATAAAAACACTTGCTATCATAAAACATTGCTATAACTGTAGAAGGTGCACATTTGTAGATTTCATACCATATAAATTGAATAGGAAAAAAGAAGTCCCTGCAAACAAGTTTTTTTTAACAACAGAAAACGGGGATTTATCCTGAATATAGGAAATACCCCACTTTTCCTGACTTGAGTCCAACCTGTTGAATTTTGTACAATTTCAATATAGAAAACCATATCAAGGAATAAATTAAAATAATTTGCCTACCTACCTACCCATACCCTGAAAATCTCAGTCGGGAAAGGGAAACAAAGATATTTTTAATGTTGGCCTTGTGCAAGTAAACTGTCAGCGCTCTACTGTCTTTATAAGTTCATTTCTTGTGTAAGTAAATGTTTATCACTCTAATGGCTCTTAGGTTCCTTTAATTACCTGTTTATGTCATGGTTAAACATCAGAGACATCTTATAGCAGCTGATAATATAGTACTTTAAATCTAATAGATTAAAATCTAGTTGTCATAAAAAGGTCATGTTCATGTGTGAAATTTCAATCTAGAAGCGTAACTACCATTTACTGTGAAATATTTACATTACACATATGTTTAGATTAGAGCATTGAATTGTATATTATAGGGATGTCAACGAGTACTCGAGTATTCGAGTATCGCTCGGTAGTACCGAGTATCGAATATCAAAACGGTACTCGACTAATCGGTTTCCTGTTAGAATATTGCTGTCTTCTTTATATAGAATTGATCTTCTTGAGAACCTCTTTAGAAAAATTAAATATGCATCACCGATTAATCATACAAGTAAATAAAATACATTTTGTTTCGAATGATTGTGCTAAATTGTCATTCAAAATGACTCTGAAAATACGTGGGCTATACCTAGGCTAACACTTTAAACTAAACATTTCTTAGCCATTCCGTCACATCGGTACCGTAAGAGCAAATATTTTCGTCTGCAAGACTGTAATTTACGGTATTTTTTTGTCATATAGCTCTTCAACTGTTTCGGTTCTTAACATCCTCGGCTTTCAAATATTCGGTTTTGAGCGTTCCTGATGAAGGTAAATCCAGAAAGCGCTTCGGACGCAAGAAATTGTTTAACGTGTTGTTCTCTTTTTTTTACAACGTTGCAAAACCGACTTTCCCCAATAATAGTTGACATGAAAATGTTTCCAAATAAAACAAATTCGTTGTATCCTCTGGTGACCCTCAGTATATAATTAAACTTCTAATCCTTACGCCTTTGTAAAAATTAAAAGTGTTTTCTTAACGATTACCAAATACTATTGTTTGATATGGTTTTCCTTGTTATGATTTTTGAATGGGTGTTCATTAAATTATATTGATTGGGTTACTGTTTTTTACTTAATGAGTACGTGTAGGTAATGAGCCATTAATTATGGTGTGTAATTCTTTGTCCCAGATACTTATGTAGATGGTTTTTCGTCCGTTGAACAACATGTAAAATACGTATTTTTGTGTTTCCGTGTTGTAGATATATTCCCGAGCGAGTACTCGAGTATCGCTCGATAAAACCAACGAGTACTCGATTAGTAATTGTTCGTCGAGTTGACATCCCTAGTATATTATATACAATATAGTACAAAAATTAGCCCCACAGTGCCAGAACTGAAAATAAAAAAGCTTGACATCAAATATAAGCTTCAAAAATGAGCTCCAAAGTGCCAAAATGATGTTTAACAAGCTTGACATCAAATATAAACTTTCAACCTTGTCAAAGAAAGCTTTTCAATGAACAATACAATTTCAACCCATTACAGTTCTAAATGGCGAGAACTTTTATATATTCTTGGAGTCAAGATTGTCTCCGAACGAATGTGCCTGACTTCTAAAAAAACTTAAATCTGATGGGAAGTGGATCATATAGGAAATGCCAATCCAAAAACAGTATATTATAATAAAACACTTACAGTTTCTTCTTCCCATTATAACCATTATTATTTCCCATAATATTAAATTTGATTGTTTTTCAGGATAACGCCAATACTTGAAAAACACGAAGCGCTTCTCCTAATGTTCCTTGGTTTTGGAGGTCTATCGATCACCTTAGGGATAGTCCACTTTGCAGTTCGCCGATATATCTATCGTGATGCACACAGCTTAGATACAGTTTTTGACGCCGGTGGAAAAGTGACATTAGGTCTTACAGCTGTCACAGTTGCATCGCAAATGTTGTGGCCGTCTGACTTTCTTCAAAGTGCTACAATCATGAGTAAGGTGAGAAAACTTCAAAGTTGAACAGTTAAAAAGGGTTGATACATAGGACGCAATATAACCTTAATATGCATTAAAGAATATACAAAATCACCGATGGCTAATTTCGCATTTAGAAATTCGAAAACTAGATCCAATATATATTTTCAGAATCTAGGCAAAAATTACAGTGACGATCAAAAATTTAAATTAGAAATGTCAGTACGACATAAATAAGAAAATAATCAACTACATATGAACATTCGTTTCATTATCTGCTGGGTTGAATACAAATTTAGATATAAACAATGGTCCTTTAAGTACAACATTCTGTAAAACAGTTCAGCGGGATTGAGATGCATACCTCATTTGTAAATTATCAACAATTTAAAGACATACCAAATCTGCATGACCTTAACAAATTTATGGGAAAGTATACTTTAAGAAATGCAGTTAAACAAGATAACCAATAAACAATATATTAAACTCTATTCAAATTTCATATGCTCAAACAGAGGATATTATGTGACCTCAAGATCGGGTGTACCAACAAGGTTGGCATCTCCGACTATAAATGCATCATCGCGTAATTTTGTTATAATCTCTTGACCAGGAACATGCCAAAACCGTTATAATCTCTGATGAACGATAATGGATATGTGGGATCTTTCATAGCGAAAATATGTCTATCTTATAAGGTATTTGCTATCCATGCGCCTCTACAAGTGAAATCTCTATACAAAGACTATGTTCTGAAATATTGTGTAAATCGAGATACGTACCTCATACGCTTAAAAGGAACATGCATTACTATCCAGAATGGAAAGTTTAAAAAGCAAAACTGAAAAATCCGTAACTTTGTCTTAAATCCCAGTTATAAGTCCGTAGAAAAAGACCTAGACACTAAGCATGTTTTCTATTTTGTATTACTAGTATTTACGTATTTCGAGGGATATTTAGATCTTATCTTCGATGAATTAGAATTACCATCAGTATATGGAAAATTAAAAACAAATTCTTCATGTTATATTCTGCTTCATATCAGTACTAGAGGGTGTTAATAAACTGTTTGTTAAAATACCGAATATTTGATTGAACACCAATCCTCCAAATTTAACACATATGTTGTCGACCAAAATGTCAACACAACAATGATGTATTTTCTATATTTGTTGTTTGAGTCACTGTAGTTATCAAGAAAGGAAATTTTTTTCTTCGCCAAGGATCTACTCATACGATTCATATTATAGAAGCACTGTTAATGATTCAATTTATTATAACTATGAAACGTGTAGAGGAGAGAAAAAGTTGAAAGCTTTGATATTATCGCAATATTTACTGCAACAGTAATTTACCGATGTTCAAATCTCATAAATCGACTAAGAAAATATACCTTCTATCTTCTAAAAGCTAGAAAAGGGCAGCATTTTATCAAAACATGTTGCATGGCCATTACAGGCTTTGTTATAGTAATTTATATATGTTATTATATTTTAGACAGGACTAGGAGGCTCATTATTTTATGCAATATCCATTGTGTTTGATATTTTAATGTTCCCGGTACTTTCATTAACACTTAAGACTAGGGCACCGGGTGCTAAAACTTTCCTGCAGGTAAATATATATATATATATGTATATATTTGTTATGACTTTTTTGTTCAATTCTATCAGGTTGTTAGATGATATTTTCTATATCAGATGTAATTTCAGCCGCATGTCATCATATCAGCGTGAGGCTCGAGAGTTGATGGCGACAGAGGACTGCATATAAATCTGACAGGAAACTCGATAGTTGATAGCGACCGCGGAATGATTATACATCTGATAGAGAAATGTTGATGTTTTGATCTTTTTATCACATTATTATAAAATTAAAAATCTGTATATATGTTTTTATTTCATGAAATATCAACATCAATTATACATACTATATATAAAATTATACTGCAAGACAGACTTTTTCCTGAAGTTTAATTATTTTTAAACAGTAAAAAGGATAAAAAGACCAATAGGTCGTTAATGCCCCCCGTAGTAGAACTAAATTGGTGAAATAATTTGAACGTTGAGTTGGTTTCATAGAGAATATGCTAAACACTTTGGTATGTTATATATACTGTGTGATTTGTTATGCATTTTTCATAAAATATCTTGTTTGTATATTTTGTTTTTCATCATTTAAACTTTTTTTTCCACAGAAAACATATATTAAGTGTGAATTTCCAAGATTATCCCAGTGATGTTAAATTTGAATGCGATAACAATGCGGACTGATATTTGATAAAAAAATTGAAACAGGAGATAAATAAATACACGTATCAAAAAGAGGGTAAAATAGATGATAGAAAAGATCTGTCATCAAAACAAACCACCTTTATATAGAACAATTACATTACCTTTCAAAATCTTTTAAGTCCTTGACTGGATTTATCCTTCTATGACATGAATGAAATATGTTGGTATATGCCAATAAGGCACAACCTACAAACAACATACAACAAAAATAGTGAAATAGAGAGGTCAACATAGTCTTAAAGCTGAAGCCCACCTCCGGGTGCGGGAGTTTCTCGCTGTGTTGAAGACCCATTGGTGACCTTGGCCTGTTTTCTGCTCTTTGGTCGGGTTGTTGTCTCTTTGACACATTCCCCGTTTTCATTCTCAATTTTATTAAATAATATAACATATTTAAAGCAAGACAGAAATCAAAAGTTTCCGGGGAACCATCATTGAAACCATGTGCTAACAATTTCCCGCTTACTGGACAGAAATATTGACATATAGTCAATCATACTATTTTTTTTTTCCGTCGACGATATTTTTTGTAAATTTCAGATTATTTACGCACGCTTTGGAAAAGGAGCACATATTGGGTTTTGTTGTATTGCACTGTTTACTAATTTAATAACAGTGATGGCACTTATCTTAGCAGCTAAAGCCGCCATTTATGTTCTAGTGAAGGATGTTTCGGACGAAATGATTCTTCTTTTGTTGGCTTTTCTTTTTGGTTCTTATTGTTTTATTGGTGGACTTGGTACTACCTTTTACATATCATATTTTAACACGGCTTTGACATTCGTCAGTGTTCTAGTGTTTATTGTACATGTAACATATAAAGAAACTGATAACATTTTCGTAATGAAGGAAAATATGTACGAGGCCATGAAATGTGTACACGGTCCTGATGGTAATTATCAAAACTCATTTATGACATTCAGATCTCAAGGAGGTTTGATACTTGGAGTAGTTACGTTTCTAATGTCAACATCGGTGAGTTTTTTAGACCAAGCAAACTGGCAAAGTCGAATTGCATCCAAGCCCTTCCAGGGTGTTGCAGGCTTTTTCATTGCTGCCTACCTTTGGTTTGCTATTCCATTGACGATTACTATTACGTCAACTACAGTTTACATGTCCATGAGCTATCAGAATGGAACACATCTACTGAGCCCTTTAGATATAGATTCTGGTAAGTAAATACTTCATTTTACGGCTTATGTCGTATACTTATCAAGGGTTAGTCATGTACATGGTGTCAAATTTAAATACGTATGACTGACTCGGCTACGATCAAATGTAACGCAATTCTTTAGAACTGCGACTTTGATAAGACGGCGTTTGTTTTTTTTTTTTTTTTTTTGAGGAATTAAAATACACTGTTTACCTACCGAAATGCCCCGTATGATTACAGATATTTGTTTATAAACAAAATCATTTAACAGGCACAATTTATCAATTGAATTAGAATTGAATTAACCATAATAATCTAAATATTTGCATATATCGTTTTTTCGCTATAGTAATTGCAACAGTAATATCAACCATTTACGTCAACAAGTTTAATGATACAATACATTTATTTCTTTAACAGACAAGTTAGGTAGTTGTAATAATACTTTTGCAAGTTTCCGGACAAAATTATATATAGCACAAAAATCCAGATTGGAAAGTCAAGTTGAATTAAGTATTACATTTAAAGATTTTCCCTTTCTTTTCGATCCATCTTTAAGAGTAATTTTTAGGCTCCTATGATATGTAAATACACAAGCAATATGGAAGGAAAACATATTGAAATTCTTATTGATTGTAGCGTGGCGCTTCACCTCCAGTGGCAAATATTCATTTCATATTCAGCAAAAAGATAAGTTGAATAATTTATCAATGAAGTCCAAAGAACAATCGGATACAGCTGCCAGTAGAAAATAGTGTCATGCTGGATAGGTTCGAAACGAAGCAGTACACGAATCCACTTTTGCATCCCTTTTGCTCGATTTACTTCTGTTTACAAATTTCGAACTAATGATGTTTTCTTATACCTGTCTTCTGAATGGAGAAGTATTGGCATTCGTGTAATTATATTACATTTTAAAGACAGACCTGCTCCAATAATATCTCGTGCTATTGAAATTGATCGATCTCTTAACGGAATCATCCAAATAAACTCACATCCGCTTTTGTTTTCACATTCTGTTATTTGAATTATCTGATTGCTACAGGTCCACCCCGTATAACCCCGATACAAATGAATCCGGACGTTGACGCGTTCGAAGTGACAATCAGGACATCATTTGGGATGACAACAAATTCGAATGCCTTTCTAGAACTTATGTGAGTATATATCAATGTGTACATGATAAAATTGAGAATGGAAATGGGGAATGTGTCAAAGAGACAACAACCCGACCACAGAACAGACAACAACAGAAGGTCACCAATAGGTCTTCAATGCAGCGAGAAATTCCCGCACCCGGAGGCGTCCTTAAGCTGGCCCCTAAACAAATATATATACTAGTTCAGTGATAATGGACGTCATACTAAACTCCAAATTATACACAAGAAACTAAAAGTAAAAATAATACAAGACTAACAAAGGCCAGAGGCTCCTGACTTGGGACAGGCGCAAAAATGCGGCGGGGTTAAACATGTTTATGAGATCTCAACCCTCCCCCTATACCTCTAGCCAATGTAGAAAAGTAAACGCATAACAATACGCACATTAAAAGTCAGTTAAAGAGAAGCCCGAGACCGATGTCAGAAGATGTAACAAAAGAAAATAAACAAAATGACAATAATACATAAATAACAACAGACTACTAGCAGTTAACTGACATGCCAGCTCCAGACCTCAATTAAACTGATTGAAAGATTATGTCTTCATCATATGAAAATCAAGTACAATCCCTCCCGTTAGGGGTTTAGTATCATACCATCATAAAATATATGAGAAGAACATAACCCGTATCATGCCAATTACTGGATTTAGAATAAATGTGTTTAGTTCCGATGCAAAGACCCTATAAGTGAATCAATATTAAAGCCAAAATATGCAATCTTTAATGACCTGACAACAGTATCGTAACTATATCCCTTCTTAATAAGTCTATTTAAAGGTTTTGTTAGCTTCTGAGGTGAATACTGACATTTTAGTGCTTGACCATATGAACATGGTAGTTTATCTAATCAATTATAAAGTTGTTGCAAGTTTCAGATTTTGTTAAAAAAAAACGTTAGATAAAAATGCTAGATGCAAAACGCACAGGCATGGTGCAATGTGCTAAATTTTATGAGGTAAACATTGTTCAACATCTTTTCTTACATTAACTTTTGTGTAGCAATACTTTAAGCAATGATAAATAACTACACGTAAAATTACCACGTGCCTTCATATGTTCCCTAGAAGTCCAAAATAAACACGATATCGTTCTAAATAAGTCCATCTTATACTGTATCGTTCGTTTCACCAAATATGTCAAGTTCGTTGCTCTCTTACAAATAATCACTGTACAATTCGTTGACAAAAACCGTCACAAATCCCTGTCTTTTTAATGTATTCGTGATGGCAGCAGCACCTCTTTTCTGTGTTTTATTGTAAAGTTGCATCTGTAGCCATAATTGAAATGTTTTATCCAGCGCACATCTGAAGACAATTTTTTATTGAAGACTAGGAATTTCCACGTTATTCCACATGAAATTAAGTTAAAAAAGATATATATTACAGCCAATAAAATTTCAATATCTCTTACTTTTACGATTTTGAGCCTCTCTCAAACGAAAACAACCAGATGAGCTTGTTGAACATTGTTTGCCGAATGCATTAGATGACGAGTCAAGTCCTTTCCAACTGTTTTATAGTCAATTCTTATCTTGTATTTTTACACCACCGTCTTAGGTTGGGTATATGATTGACATGCAAACATGTTCAACTCCACCGCATTATTTACCGGTATCATTGACAGGGGCGGACCCATAAATTTTTCAGAGGCTTGTCACCAATACTAACTTTCAAATCGTTTCATTTTTTTTTATAATAAAGGTCATGAAGGTAGCAACAAAATGGTAACCCATAAGTTATAAAATTGATTTAAATTTAATGTTTCTTTGATGGCTGCGAGCAAAAGCGTAAACGAGCCTATGAATTTCTTAGTGTAAACATCATGCAAGTGCAGACCAAAAGGGTTGACTGGGTTATAGAAAAATGGTCATACCTTGGTTATTTTTCTGAACTTAAATCCGAAGGCTGGATTAGAGAGTGCCACGCTCTCTGAACGGTGAGAACCCCTGCAACAACTCTTCGAGTGGTCCATAGGTGTCATTTGCGAGGCTAAAGGAGTAGTTACCGTTTGAATGGTTTTACACTAGTACTTTGGGGCCCTTTATAGCTTGTTGTTCGGTGTGAGCCAAGGCTCCGTGTTGAAGGCCGTACATTGACCTATAATGGTTTACTTTATAAATTGTTATTTGGATGGAGAGTTGTCTCATTGGCACTCACACCACATCTTCCTATATCTAGGTTTGACAAGGCCCTAAATGGCCTCTATTTCTAGCTAAAATTTAAAATTAGAATTAATTGACCAATATCACAATGAATCATAGCTAATACAATGACTAGATAGAAAATATGTCTTTTTGTTGAAAATTTACGTACTTTCGTTCTATTCATGACGTCGCAAATAGCACTCATTTTGATTTTCCACGAAAATTCAATGAAAACGGGTAAATTTCCAAAGACAGGAAACATAGAGCGCAGGCGTCGACAAAAGAGATCTTTTAACATAATCTTTGTTATGACATTTTACATATCGGACTTAAATATTTAGTTTGTCGAAGCTCTTTGTTTCCTAGGCCTTAATTTGGTTGAAGTCAGTACGGTTTTGTCAAATTTCGCAAAAATCTCTATTTTTGACCTATTTAGGATGTACAAATCAACACTTCAAAATAAAACTTTGACAAAAAAAGTTCTATTTAACTTTCTCACATGGCTTTTCGTCAATTTAACACATTTTTATCCTGAAACATTGAACTTAATAATCAGGGCCCTTACAGAACTCACTCCTTTTATTTTCCTGTGGCAGTCCAACCTCCCAACCCCAAATATTCATCCCGATCAACCCTTATTATAGGACCTACATGTATTTATTGTTTATTTGTTCGCGTCCTGAACATGCATGAAATGTTTGCCATTGGACACCAATAAAACAGCAACCAATCAATCATAATGCACGTGCATCAGTGCTAATCCATTAAGTCATTTCTGACCTATTTTTAAGTTAAAAAGCTCAGAAATCTGAGCTCCTATTTAAACGCTGAAATTCTCAACTGCATGGTTACACTTATCGTGCTGACTATTTTAAATATGGCAGATGTTTGTAAAGTCAAACTTGTTATTTTTCTAAATGCTTTCAGTTGCTGATTTTGGTAATGTTGGTTTTGTATTTGGCCAGAAATACAACCACACTTTTACTTCGAATGATAAATCACTTGGGCTATCAAGAAAAGTTCAGGTTTTCGATTACTAGTCTATCGTATGCGTCTGTGTTCTTGATATTCACCCGAGAAAACATGAGCAATAACAAGTGTCCATTAAGAGGAGTTTTTTCCGGTATTTATTGCAATTTATTATGTGTTACCTTAAACTGAATATACTGTTGGCACGTCATATTGTTTGTTAAATAATTGTATTTTTTCCGGGAGACGGATTTATAAAAGTTTTTCTAAACTTGTTTCCGAATCCTATATTTGGATTGTATATAAAATTGTGCTACTGCATTGTTATAATTTTCTATAATAAATGCTGTTTAAACTAAGAATAGCTGGTTCTTCAGATTGGTGCTTATGATTTTCATGAAGAAAAGGGCTAAAATAAGTAAGTCAAAATTTGAATGAATTAAATATACTGTAGGATGGGTATAGGTTTAAGATGCTAATAATAAACAAACGGAATGGTGAAGCATTTGGATTGTGGCGCTCGATACAAAAAGTTAGGACATAGAAGTTAGATTTTATACAATTCCCATCCCATCCAACCCAATTAACCTTCATATGTACTACTAGTACATCCTCAGTTCGTTTTTTTTTTTTTTTGCGCATATTGAATTTTGATGCATTTATATATATAAAAATGAGGAAATGTGGGGATTGCAAATGAGACAACTATCCTCCAGAGTTAAAATGAGATGGTAGTAAGCAATTATAAGCCACCGTACGGCCTTCAACAATGAACTTTTTTTTCGTATAGTCGGCTATAAAAGGCCCCGACATGAAAATTGTGAAACAATTCAAACGAGAAAACTAACGGCCTCATTTATTACAAACTTATTTACGAAAAACCATATATGACATTGAAAATCACTGTTCGACAGGCTCCTGGCTTGGAACGGGCACACAAAGAATTTCAAAGGCAGGATAAACGTGTTCTAACGATATGGAAAGGAAATCCATCGGTCATTTATATCAAGGCCACCAATGGGTCTTCAACGCAACAAGAAAATCTCGCACATTGAGGCGGGCTTCAGGTGGCCCTTAACAATAATGTTCAGCGAAATGAACGCCACACTAAAGTCCGAAACATACAGATGAACCAAAACTAAAAACACACAAGACTAACAAAGGCTAGAGTTTTCTGATTTGGGACAGGCGCAAAATGTGACTTTGTTAAACATGTTTTGTGAGATCTCAACCTCCCCTAAAACTCTAGCCAATGTGGAATAGTAAAGTTGCATCTGTAGCCATAATTGAAATGTTTTATCCAGCGCACATCTGAAGACAATTTTTTATTGAAGACTAGGAATTTCCACGTTATTCCAGATGAAATTAAGTTAAAAAAGATATATTACAGCCAATAAAATTTCAATATCTCTTACTTTTACGATTTTGAGCCTCTCTCAAACGATAACAATCAGATGAGCTTGTTGAACATTGTTTGCCGAATGCATTAGATGACGAGTCAAGTCCTTTCCAACTGTTTTATAGTCAATTCTTATCTTGTATTTTTACACCACCGTCTTAGGTTGGGTATGTGATTGACATGCAAACATGTTCAACCCCACCGCATTATTTACCGGTATCATTGACAGGGGCGGACCCATAAATTTTTCAGAGGCTTGTCACCAATACTAACTTTCAAATCGTTTCATTTTTTTTTTTTATAATAAAGGTCATGAAGGTAGCAACAAAATGGTAACCCATAAGTTATAAAATTGATTTAAATTTAATGTTTCTTTGATGGCTGCGAGCAAAAGCGTAAACGAGCCTATGAATTTCTTAGTGTAAACATCATGCAAGTGCAGACCAAAAGGGTTGACTGGGTTATAGAAAAATGGTCATACCTTGGTTATTTTTCTGAACTTAAATCCGAAGGCTGGATTAGAGAGTGCCACGCTCTCTGAACGGTGAGAACCCCTGCAACAACTCTTCGAGTGGTCCATAGGTGTCATTTTGCGAGGCTAAAGGAGTAGGTTTGACAAGGCCCTAAAATGGCCTCTATTTCTAGCTAAAATTTAAAATTAGAATTAATTGACCAATATCACAATGAATCATAGCTAATACAATGACTAGATAGAAAATATGTCTTTTTGTTGAAAATTTACGTACTTTCGTTCTATTCATGACGTCGCAAATAGCACTCATTTTGATTTTCCACGAAAATTCAATGAAAACGGGTAAATTTCCAAAGACAGGAAACATAGAGCGCAGGCGTCGACAAAAGAGATCTTTTAACATAATCTTTGTTATGACATTTTACATATCGGACTTAAATATTTAGTTTGTCGAAGCTCTTTGTTTCCTAGGCCTTAATTTGGTTGAAGTCAGTACGGTTTTGTCAAATTTCGCAAAAATCTCTATTTTTGACCTATTTAGGATGTACAAATCAACACTTCAAAATAAAACTTTGACAAAAAAAGTTCTATTTAACTTTCTCACATGGCTTTTCGTCAATTTAACACATTTTTTATCCTGAAACATTGAACTTAATAATCGGGGCCCTTACAGAACTCACTCCTTTTATTTTCCTGTGGCAGTCCAACCTCCCAACCCCAAATATTCATCCCGATCAACCCTTATTATAGGACCTACATGTATTTATTGTTTATTTGTTCGCGTCCTGAACATGCATGAAATGTTTGCCATTGGACACCAATAAAACAGCAACCAATCAATCATAATGCACGTGCATCAGTGCTAATCCATAAAGTCATTTCTGACCTATTTTTAAGTTAAAAAGCTCAGAAATCTGAGCTTCCTATTTAAACGCTGAAATTCTCAACTGCATGGTTACACTTATCGTGCTGACTATTTTAAATATGGCAGATGTTTGTAAAGTCAAACTTGTTGTTTTTCTAAATGCTTTCAGTTGCTGATTTTGGTAATGTTGGTTTTGTATTTGGCCAGAAATACAACCACACTTTTACTTCGAATGATAAATCACTTGGGCTATCAAGAAAAAGTTTAGGTTTTCGATTACTAGTCTATCGTATGCGTCTGTGTTCTTGATATTCACCCGAGAAAACATGAGCAATAACAAGTGTCCATTAAGAGGAGTTTTTTTCCGGTATTTATTACAATTTATTATGTGTTACCTTAAACTGAATATACTGTTGGCACGTCATATTGTTTGTTAAATAATTGTATTTTTTCCGGGAGACGGATTTATAAAAGTTTTTCTAAACTTGTTTCCGAATCCTATATTTGGATTGTATATAAAATTGTGCTACTGCATTGTTATAATTTTCCTATAATAAATGCTGTTTAAACTAAGAATAGCTGGTTCTTCAGATTGGTGCTTATGATTTTTCATGAAGAAAAGGGGCTAAAATAAGTAAGTCAAAATTTGAATGAATTAAATATACTGTAGGATGGGTATAGGTTTAAGATGCTAATAATAAACAGAAGGAATGGTGAAGCATTTGGATTGTGGCGCTCGATACAAAAAAGTTAGGACATAGAAGTTAGATTTTTATACAATTCCCATCCCATCCAACCCAATTAACCTTCATATGTACTACTAGTACATCCTCAGTTCGTTTTTTTTTTTTTGCGCATATTGAATTTTGATGCATTTATATATATAAAAATGAGGAAATGTGGGGATTGCAAATGAGACAACTATCCTCCAGAGTTAAAATGAGATGGTAGTAAGCAATTATAAGCCACCGTACGGCCTTCAACAATGAACTTTTTTTTCGTATAGTCGGCTATAAAAGGCCCCGACATGAAAATTGTGAAACAATTCAAACGGGAAAACTAACGGCCTCATTTATTACAAACTTATTTACGAAAAACCATATATGACATTGAAAACCACTGTTCGACAGGCTCCTGGCTTGGAACGGGCACACAAAGAATTTCAAAGGCAGGATAAACGTGTTCTAACGATATGGAAAGGAAATCCATCGGTCATTTATATCAAGGCCACCAATGGGTCTTCAACGCAACAAGAAAATCTCGCACATTGAGGCGGGCTTCAGGTGGCCCCTTAACAATAATGTTCAGCGAAATGAACGCCACACTAAAGTCCGAAACATACAAATGAACCAAAACTAAAAAACACACAAGACTAACAAAGGCTAGAGTTTTCTGATTTGGGACAGGCGCAAAAATGTGACTTTGTTAAACATGTTTTGTGAGATCTCAACCTCCCCCTAAAACTCTAGCCAATGTGGAATAATCAAACACACAGTTGAGCTAGATTTGTATAGGCCATCGTACGTCGCAATAAAGTTTCATGTATGTCTTAAGAGCTAACGGGATTTCTCTTGATCACTTAATATAATTTTTGAGAATTCAAAATGGAAAATGTGTAATTTAAAATGAAAAATATGTTTAAAACTGCTGTCTGACATGTTTGATTGTTTTCATTTCTTGTTGTAGAATAAATTAGGCCTCTTGTTTTTTATACTTAGCTCACGTTTATTCATCCTATAAGGTAGGAGATTTGCTTATGGTTGAATGTCGTACGGTAAACGTTTAAAATATGTTATCAAATGGCAAGTCGCACGCGTCTATCCGTACGCTCAGCCAGTGATATCTGTAATTTGTCGAGCGATTGTATTTTCTAACCAATTTACACTTTCATATTGATTATGACACTTCTTGCATGTACAAAAGAACTCAAATACTTCCAAGTGTTTTTCAACTATACAACGGAGATTATATGTTGGCTGATGGTGGTAAATCATTTTTTTAACAGGTATATTGTCATCCACATATGACAACATGTTTTAATACATGCAAAATTCGTATGACAAATACAACGTTATCGCAACGAATCGTACAGTATAAAAAAGTGTACAGATAACGAAGCGTACACAATTTAAAAAATAAAGACATGTAAAAACATGCATTTTTTATTTTGTTTCTACATAACACAGAAACCTACAGTCTTTACAAGTTTGATAAGTAATAACTATAATATTATCAAAAATATATGTTTTAAAAGATATGAGGCACGGGAAACTTGAAATGTATAACTATTAAAAATAGTGAGCATGCTTTTATCAGTGGCAAGGTCGTGCGTTTTTTTATATTTGCCTATAAAGATATAAAATATTTTAAAAACCTTGCAGTAAGAGATGAATAATACAGCAAAGAATATATTGACGAAGAATAAATATTGGAATTTCCTTAAAATTGTAAATTCTTCTCTGTCTGAACTCCGTGGAACACGGTGTGTTCGGTTCAAATGCGTCAACGTCCGGATTCATTTGTATCGGGGTTATACGGGGTGAGGTCATTCAGAAACATTTAAACTAGTTTTTCTATCATGCATCTCATGAGGGCGGTTGTTTGTGACACAGCGTGGGAGGTCACGGATTCAATGACATTCTTCCTCCGAACTATTATATTGTTTACTAATACTTTATAAATTCCACCATTTACCTTATTCAGTTTTAGATACTTTGCCAGTGAAATGACGTCTTTATGCATTGATCTTTTATTCTACTTTTGCTAACGCTACAGCTTTGATATGTACAAATCTTGATAAGAATCAATACCATGTGAGCAAAAAGCACGAATCAGCCTGACATGATTTCGTTTGGATAAGTTGCTGTCTAATTGAAATTACCACACATGTCATTTTATTCATCCTTTTTTTTTGTACTTGCAAATACTACGCGATTGAGAAAGACATTTTCAGAAGCAACTTAAGCCATAGACTGTGAAACCTGAAGGATCATGTTGAGGATTTACTTAGCATATTAAATTGATATATGCTCGTTGCTAGTTTTATGACAATTTGGATAGTCTTGTGGTACGCTGATTTTAGCCGATTTGCTAGTAGTCGATTGTGACAGAAGAATGTCTTGTTGCACTTAATATCATTCCGCAATCACTTATTTTTAGGATATATTACTCCATATGTAATGGAAGCTGTGATGGGTAAGACAGGAGCTTACATGTTGATTACCATGGTAACGATGGCATTGATGTCCACAGGTTCAGGGGAAGTAATGGCCGTGTCATCGATAATAGTTTATGATATTTATAAAGTTTATATCAATCCATACAGGTATTTTGTAACAAATGACAAACTAATGGTTATATCTTTTACCAGGCTTTTTTTAATTTTGTAATTAAGTCACTTCAGCTTTTTTCCTTCTTGTACACATATTTGTTACGAAGGAGACTTAGACTCTATTTCCCAACCAGTTAAACTGTGTACTTAGTTCTGATAATATCATTGTTTCGGAATTAGGGATGGTCAATTACTTACGATTAATACTGATTCATATAATTTCTTCCCTTCCTGATAGCTTGTCTGCTCTGCCTTTTTCAACTTTGTTGAAGTCTTTGCGCGCCTATGTGATTAATGATGTACTAGCTTCTTTGGATAGTATGCTCGCTTTCAAGTTCAAAGGGTGGCTTTGTGGCTATACAATTCTTGCAATTCTTAAAGTGTTTTGATTGTTAAATATATCCATTTCAGGTCGAAAAGTAATAATAAAAATAAATTGGAATATATTGCCCTTAGAAATGTGCATTAAATGCAAAATTGTCTCACAACAGCTCTCATGCTTGAATGATGATGATAATCACAATAAACGTATTTTCTGAGCAGATTTACTGGAGTTTTATTTTATTATTATGTTTTTTTGGTAATTTTTTTATTTTTCACGATGAAACATGTGAAATTACATACTACAGTATTAGACACAAATTATAAAAATTAAGTAACACTTGTAAGATCGATCAGTCATAATGATATAATAAGATATATATATACTAGTGTTATAATTGATTTAGTTAATAAAAAAAAGCTGCTTCTAACAATTGCCACTTCTGATCCATTTTTACTTTTTGTGAAGGGGTTAAGAAACAAACAGAGTATTTTTCTATATTAATCCAATATTTTACATCTACATTAGTATATATAGTATTTAAATAGCAACAAAATATTATATCCTGTTTTACTGTTGACAAAATCCTCAAACACATCTAAACTGACTTCTTTTGCGCTAAAAGGCAAGAAAATGTCAAAATTTCTAATCCAGTTTATCATGAATATCCAGAAACTATGTACAAAATTACATTCCCAAAAAATGTGAAATTTTTTTTTCTGATTTCTGAACAAAATGTACACAGTTCAGTTTCTTTTAATGTTCATTTCAATAAAACTAAATTACATCTTAGAATCATATGAACAATCTTAAAATGGAAAATTTGTAAAAACGAGTTTCTGGTTATAAAAAACGCATGGAGTAAAAAGTATTCCAATCTTCAATCTGCATATTCAAATCTATTTCCCGTTTATTACGGGAAGATAAAGCTAATACTTTATTATCTTCCAAAAATAATTTATAGAAAAATTCACAGGATTTTGGTTCCTTTTTAACTTTATCTACCAATTTATTTTCAATATTGTCCAATTAAGAACTACCTTCTATCATACTTTTCCATCTATTTGGAATTGCACTATAATACCATAAAACTCTACAAAATTAGTATTGATATTAAACTTTTTAAAATTCTCCATATGAGGATAATGTATTATTATATGACACCAGATCATTATAAAGAATACACAATTTTCAATATAATTAAACTTCAAAATCATCTTGCCATCTATTTTGATGTGTTGGTTCAGCCATATGGACTGACATGGACTAGGAGAGAATATCAGTACTGTTTTCAACCTTAAACGTATTTTGCAACTTGGAAAATTTTACCAGGATATCATGCCAAAAGGGATTGACTTTCTTAGCTAAATAAAGTAATCCATCTTGACTTAAGTGCAAAATTTGGTCATTGTTTATAGTGAATATCTATCAAGTTGGATCATTATGATGTTAATCCATACATTGTGATTCATAACAGTAAAGAAACAAGTATGTTATAAAAGCCATTAGAATACCAAACACTCGACGATATACTTCATCACCAACATTATTGTGAAGCCAAAAAGTAATGACTTTTATAATTTCTTTGTTTAAACTAGTAGTGGATTTTCTTTAGTTTTAAGACTAAAAATGGAAAAGATACAACGGACAAATACACTCTGTTCTTTTATCGATGCTAGCAGTAATATATCATACATACATATGATGTTACACTAGTATGGTTATATTTACTTTGAACATTGGCAGGAAAGGTATATATATAACACAATGTCCATTGTGCGGGAAAGAAAAGACGCATACAGATAATACAGCAAACTCAGACCAGATCTGTAAATGTCCTTCAGTTTTTACATGTAAAGCCTGTGAAAATGATGTCGTTGTCAGACTGAAGGCTGAGCAATTTATACATCCTTACGAATGTAGTGTTCACGGTCGGTATGTATAATTAATCAGGTGACTAACATATAATCACAATTAAGATATATGTGTATTTAAGTACAAAGCAGATGTGATTTGTCAGTGAAATAGAGTTACGCATCATACATCTTAAATCTAGAACTTAAACATTGAACAAATGTTTTAAAAGCTGGAAATATCAATATGATTTTTGATTGTGTTTGTAGCAATTTACCTTCCTATAGATACACCTGCCTCAAACCGGTTTATTTTATTACATACTGTTTCCAATATACTGATTTAAAACACTGGTCAATTTGGCAGCTGCCCATGCGAACGAATGAAATCATTCCTTTGTAAGGAAGGTTCAACTGTCCAAGATTGTGTAGTTTTGTGTGTTTATTCATTTATTTATTCATTTTTACCTGTTTAGGTATCGACGATATGAAGACGAACTATCACACTACAAAAGCTGGTGCATGCTATGGGTAACAATTGCCATAGTGCCATATGGACTCCTTATTATTAACAGTGGTGTAAATTTAAACTGGGTTTTTTTTACACTGCCGGGTGTTCTCAACGCATTTCCCTTTCCACTTCTAATGACTATTGTATGGTCAAAGTGTACAGCAAAAGCAGTAATTACAGGTACGTTTTATAATAGCTAATGGATCTTTCTGATTTTGGAATACAAATTTGCAGAATGCAATTACAGTTATATGACAAATTTAAGCTGAAAGTATACTGATACAATCAAACACACTTGTAGATTGTAATTTCATAATTACATCCGGCTAAAGGCATCCAAAATAATGATTTAAGATTCGCGTTTTCTTCCCTTTTTGGTAAATTTCTCATCTGTAAACGTTTATCCAGGAAACCGCATTTTGGTTGTTGACGAATAGAGTATGTGTACTTAGTAATGATAAGTTTTGTAATGTCAAATTCGAATATTCATTTTAGGTAGTATAATGGGAGTATTTGCATATGTTGCTGGAGTACTAATTGTAGCCGAGTTAGTGTATGAAGGAGGGTTAGGTAACTTTCTAACCAATACTTCCTCAGATTACAGCCTATTAGGTGGACTAACTTCCGCTGTAATCATTAGTGTCAGTTCTACAATAATCATATCGCTCTGCACACATAATATTAAGACAAAACATGATGCTGAAAGGGTTTGGGATAAAACGCTATCAATTGACAATCCGCTTAATCCTTGGAGATGCATTTACGGAGAAGAACTTGCCAATATAAATGTTTCAGAAGATATCAAAGTAAATACAACTCATATGACCAAAATTTTCAGAAGCGCACGGATACTGGCAGTAGTAGGTGGTTTGATAAGTTTTGTTATATTTGGAGTAGTCATTCCTGCCAACGTTTATTCATTAGAAATATTGACTCTTGATCAGTTTTCATCATGGACATTTGCCTGTCAGATCTGGGTAATGATTGCTGCTGCGTTTGCTATAGTGGTGCCTCCAGTCGAGGAAATAGTACAGATTGTAAGGTTCTATATTAGGAACAAGCCAAACGAGTTTCTTAATAAGGAAGAATATACGCTTTCTGGAAGTAAGCAAAGCTTAGTAATATAGAATATTGAGTGTTACATCGATGAAAAATAAAAATTTGGGAGCTACTGTCGTCGGTGAAGTATCATATAATAAAAAGTTTGCATATAAAAAGATGTCCTCTATGTCATGTTAGAGTTATCTCTGTTTGTATGTGCATGATAGTGTGTACTTAGTTACAAAGATTAACCCAACATCTTTAACTATTTGACAACTCGTTTTTTTCTTGTCTGATTTGATAAACGACTTTGTGTGAAATTTGTCTTTGTCTAAATTAAAAATATGAAAAAAGGGCATCCCAGTTAATGTGGGAAATCAAATGATTTTCACATTTCCATGATAGTGATTAAATGGGAGAAGATGCCATTAGGAAATGGAAAAATAAAAGACTTACAACAGCCCACAAAACATTACCAGGAAAATCAATAGAAACCAATAGCGAACTCAAGGGCTCCGGAATGGAAAAGCAATTCCTGCTCCACAAGTGACAACCGTCGCGTTATCAAATTTTCAGCACCTATTCCGATGGAGGATACCCAATTTTGAGTACTGAATTCAACCTACAGTTTTCAAACTAGCATTTTCAAACATTCTTAAATATTTCTATATCTTTTGAAGACGTGTACCCTCACTTTGTGTTCACATGTAGAGACCTTTTTGCATAAACGTCCAGATCTCAAAAGCATTTTACAGACCAAAACTGTCTGACAAAACCTTGGGAGAAAGAAAACAGTGAAATTTTAATTTGGCTATCTTTCACTCCTTTCGGCTTACATTTTGAAAAATATCAAAGATAAACAGATTCGCATAGAGCAAACAGCAAACAGCAAAGAGCACAAGATATACTCGTCCTTTGCATATTTAAATTGTTAAAAGAATAAAATGGAGTTTGAAGAATGCATTAAATAAAAGTCTTTGAACCCCAGGAAAACCCGACGTCTTCAATCGTGTTCCCTATGATTGAATTTGCCATAGACGTGATAAGAGGACATCATATTTCTATGGAACGCCACAGCTGTCTTATGTGGAACTCTGATATTACTTTATGTTGTTTTATTATTACTTGATGATATTTTGTCTTTACTTAATATGGTTTTGACATTACGTAATGATGTTTTGATATAACTCAATATGGAATAGTCATTACTTAATGATATTTCGATATTACACGATATGGTTTCGTATTGACTTGATATAGTTTTGTCATTACTCAATATGGTTTTGTCATTACTCGATGTGGTTTCACCATTATTTAATGTGGTTGTGTCATTAGTCAATGTGGTTTTAACATTACTTGATGTGAATATGACTTAACGTTATGTAGTTGTTTCATTACATGATGTGGTTTTGTTATTTCGTAATGATGATTTGCCTATTCGTTATATGGTTTTAACATTACGCAATGATGTTTCAAAATTTGACGATTTTACACTACATGATGTGTTTGTTTCATTATTTGATGTGGTCCTGTCATTCTTTGATGTGGTTATCCCATTACTTGATGAAGTAAAACCACGTGACCAATTCGGAAAAAATATGTTCTATTTTAAAACAGATTTCAATATATCGTTCGTTTAATGTGCTTTGGATGGGTATCGCTATTCATTGAGTTAAAGTTCAAATTAAAGTTCGATTGGTTGTTCAGAGTTATTTGGTATGAAAAGGGAACGGCAGATAATAATAAGAAAAAGTATTAAAAGTGTATAGTATTTCGGACATAATTGGGATATCCCAAACCACTTGGTCCTGTTGTTTTATCCTAAGTTCTCAAACGGAAGCAGTATTTTGTAATAAATTTGTAAAATATTCCACGGAACCCTGTGTCTCGCCTGATATTGCTGCTGTAAGTGTAAAAGCGTCATGTTGATCGGCTGTACATTTATCTATACATTTATCGGTAAAAAAAAAAAAATGTTTTCTGTAGATGCTTTTCTTGAAATTGAGGAATAACTCCTATACAAGTTTTAAAACACTTCATGGAGGTTTACAAATTTATCATGTCAAAACAGTTTACATGTAATTCGGTTTTATTTAACTAAAACAAAACTGTATGGTTTTCAACAATGAGCAAAACCCATACCCTATAGTAAGCTATAAAAGGTCCTGAAATGAAAAATGTAAAAACTAGAAACCTAACGATCTATAGATAGATAGATAGATAGATAGATAGATAGATAGATACTTTATTCTCTAAAACTAAATACAAGTTTACAGAGAAACATACAATATAAATACAGATACAATATTCGAGGTAAACAAATCCAGTATGATGTTCTAAAAGTAATATACATGGCATACATGTTTAGTAACATGTATAATGAAAGGTTAAACTCAATAGAAATAAAAAAATGGAGACGCCGACGCCACTATCGACGACGAAATATAGGTTTGTTGTGTCTCACTGCCGCTACATTGATGTCGCAGGCTCGACACAAATCAAAAGACTTGAACTTTATTGTTAACAAATGAAACACTTCAAATCAACTCACACTAAAGTTACAGGGAAACGAGGGGAGGGGGGCTCGGACTAAGCGACAAAGCATCAATACTATAAAACAAGAATTCTCCGATTTTTGTTTTAGCGTAAATGATCATTTGAACTTATACGAATATCAATCTTTTATTTGTAATCAATTGAATTCCATGATCTACCTCGCACTAATTGAAAAAAAAACTTTTTGGAATATCTGTTTCATATGTGACGACGGACATGTTCCAGTGGTCGTAACCATAAAACCGTCATCTTTTCCTTGAATGTAAACTATCAAATAAAACCAAATCACTGGGTTTGTACTTTCTCGAATAACACGACGGGTGCCTTTCTGGAGCATCCGAGATCACCCCGATGGATTTATATTACCCAGTCATACCGATCTATTGAAACAGCCAAATGAAACTGTTTTGTATGCCACCGCAACTGAAAGTTGGGGGCATATTGTTTTACCCCTGTCCGTCCGTCCGTCCGTCTGTCCGTCCCATTATGGGTATATAGTTATTCCGCATAACTCCTCCTACAGTTTGAATCCTATGAAGTTTTCTCTTTACTGTCTGTTTGTACATATATTGAAGGTGTGCATGTGGTCAGGGTTTTATTTTATTATCTTTTGCTCTTTTGGGAGATAAATGAACATTTTGTCATTTTGGGGTATAAGCGGTTAAATGAGTTGAGAGCGGGGCATCACTTTGTCTAGTTTACATTTTTTCTCGTGTTGTGCTGTTACACAACTGTAACAGTCCGATGTAAGGTTAGGATTTAGCGCTCACATAAATGTTAAACTCCGCCACGTGCACTTTCTTTATGTACCTGCCCCAAGTCAGGAGCATGAAGTTCAATTGTTGTCGTTGTATAGATGTGTGTCATTTCTTTTTTGTAGATTGTTTATTTATAAATAAGACCGTTTGTTTTTTCGTTTGAGTTTTTTCACATGTTGCATGGTGGCCTTTTGTAGCTGACTATACGGTGTGTTGAAAGCTGTACGGGTGCCTATATATGATTTCTTACATCCACTGCATTTAAACTCTGATGGATAGTTGTCTCATTGTCAATCACACCACATCTAACTTTATTTCAACTTCTATGTTGCGTTTTGTATAAACGTATTTACACTTTTGGTATTTAGCTATATTTTGCCTCCGAATGACCTTAGATCTACTCCGAATCACCTTTTGACGTCAGACAACAATCACTTTTTAATTGTGACGTCATATGTTTTGAATTATGAAATCAAAGTTTACGGGAACCTGTGTGATTTTACGTAATGGCGGACAAATTTGCATACAAGTGTAAATACGTCTATACTGTAACATTGTTTATCTTTTGTACACATACCCCGGAGCCCTCTTTTCGGAAGCCCGAGCAAAAGTCCTTGTTCCGCGATAGAAAATTTAATTACGAACTCATATAAGATAGCTCGAATTTCAACTTAAAATCTTAATTAATCTAAATGAGACTTAAATTCGAATCTTACTGAAACTCTACCTCAAAAAATGACTCAAATTTAATGTTGTAACTAGAACTCTAACTCAGTTAAATGTGACTCAAACTCGATGTCCAACTCGAAACTCAATGCTAACTAAAACTTTAATTCTAATAATGACTTGAATTCGAAATCGAAGACTAACTCAAAGTTTAACTCAAACAGTAACCCGAACTTTAATTTGAACTCTAATTCGATGGAAGGCCACACTCATCCAAGGCACATACAACATGGAAATCTATCTAAAAATAGAACAGGTTTTTCCGAATTGGTCACGTGATTTTACCTCGTTAAATAATGGGATAACCACATCAAAGAATGACAGGACCACATCAAATAATGGAACAAACACATCATGTAGTGTAAAATCGTCAAATTTTGAAACATCATTACGTAATGTTAAAACCATATAAAGAATAGGCAAATCATCATTACAAAATAACAAAACCACATCATGTAATGAAACAACTACATAACGTTAAGTCACATTCACATCAAGTAATGTTAAAACCACATTGACTAATGACACAACCACATTAAATAGTGGTGAAACCACATCGAGTAAATGACAAAACCATATTGAGTAATGACAAAACTATATCAAGTCAATACGAAACCATATCGTGTAATATCGAAATATCATTAAGTAATGACTATTCCATATTGAGTTATATCAAAACATCATTACGTAATGTCAAAACCATGATATGATTATCAGACACAGTTGGGCGAGATAAATATCGAACACGTTTGAGCAAAGAAAAAATCGGACATGTTTGAGAAAAATGAACACGTTTGGGGGATGGATATGATTGATTAATTGATTGTTGGTTGCTTAGCGTCCAGTGGCAAATATTTGATGCATGTTCAGGACGAGACCAAATTAACGTTGTAAACAATAGGTAGGTCCTGTAATAGAGGCCATCCGGGATGAAGTTCGGGAAAATTTAAACTGCCATAGAAAAATGAGCGTAAATTGGATAGGGACAGAAATTTTGCCTTGCAACAGGCCATCTACGGACCCCTCAACTAGTTGTTGCAAGGGTTCTTAAAGTGGAGAGAGCGTGGCACGAGACATCGGATTTAACGTCCGATTCTGACCGGACGTGGCTGCGTACTTGTACATCGCGCACAGCCAAACGGACGTCCTACTTTGGCAAGAGTTGTACTGCTGGTCGGAAGAAGACCTTTAGTGACCATATTTCTATTACCCATTCACCCTTGAACACGTTTGAGAGTGTTACATATATTCTAGGATTTTCCATAACTGAAGCCAAACTAGTGTAAGTTTGTAATTCGAGAGAATATAGCTCAGTAGCGAGTATTTTGGTACTGGCATGAAAATACGGATATTGTGTTATTAAAATTTGCTGTTACAAAAATTTAGAAGTTATTTTAAATTAAGAAATATATCTCCCTCATGCAAAGCTCTGATTCCTTGCCCGGCTTTGGCTGTATCTTTTGTCCTTTTGGTTTTATCAGATCTTCAATTTCTAAATTTTTTTGAATTTTCAAATATATGGCCTCCAGCATCACTGAAGAGACAATTATCGTCGAAATGCGTATCTGCTGCAGTAAAATTGGTACCTTTAATGTTATTATATAGAAAAGGAAACAAATTTCAAAATTGAAATCAATAAAAATGTTTAAAGATTAGTGCAATTTACCTTTGAGCTCAGTTTTCAACAACTGTGACCATTTCTGAACTTTATGACAGGCTTATTCCGTTAGTACAAGGTTACCTCTTTCTAATGGTATACAATTCAGGTGTGTGTTCGGTCGGGAGATTATTTCCAAAATTCTTTTGGTCACAGGACTTTAATCTTGTGCTGTCATGAAAACCCTCCACGACAGAATTAAATCATCAAAATGCTGAACATTTTGATCCACAACATATGTGTTGAATTTGGTGGATGGATATTTCAACAGTCAGTTGGTATTTTAATGGATACTTGTTGTTCACCACTACTGACCGACTTGATTTTTATTCATATGAAGCAGAATGCATACAAAAAAAACATCTTGCAAAGTTCTGTCACTTTCAGATATATTGATGATGTCTTGTCAACCAACATTTTAGTGAGTGCTTGAATCTCATAAATCCAAGTGAACTTGAGATTAAGGATACTACTGAAACTAGAAGGTCTGCTTTATATCTTGAACTTATCCTCAATATTGACACAGATGGACGAATTGTAACTAGAATCTATGACAAAAGGTAAAATAACTAAAATACCGAACTCCAAGAAAAATTAAAAAACGGAAGGTCCCTTATCAAATGGCAAAATCAAAAGCTTAAACACACCAAACGAATGGAAAACAACTGTCATATTCCTGACTTGGTACAAGCATTTCCTCACGTAGAAAATGGTGGATTAAACCTGGTTTTATACCTAGCTAAACCTCTCACTTGTATGACAATCCCATAGAATTCCATTATATTGACAACAATGTGTGAAGTAAACAAACATACATAATAGGTACACATGTCAAAAATTGGGGTACAGCAGTCAACATTGTGTTATAATCTTAATCACTATAAAAACAAACACTTATGTCAACAAAGAAAAACAAAATGGCATACAGACACTCTATACACAAAGCACATAAGCAAAAATGAAAGACAAGAATACAAAAAATGACCATAGCACAATAACACAATGGCGGGATGTAGAAATACCGAGCCATGCCAAAAGGATATTATCAAAAATGGACTAAACAGTAAAGGCTAAAAATATACAAAGCCAAATAAAAAGAACACTATAACACTTAATTAAGATGATAAACAACGTCAGTACCTAGAATCTATACTTCAAGCCCTTCATGTATTATTTGTGAAGTTGATACGGAATATTTGTCAACAAGGTCTTGGTATCATCCGATGAAAAAGGAACGAGAAGTTATTTGACATAACCCTGGTTCATCAACTTTCTGCTCAGACACTGGTGACGTTTTATAAAGTTTGAGTATCAGCTGCAAGCTCTTGAATACCTAATGAGTTGGGAAATGTATAGCTCATATGCAGGTGAAGTTGGTATATTGCTGTTAAGTTGGGGGAAATTTATAATTTCAAAATTAAAATCGTCTCGTTTGTCATTCTGGTATTGAAATGACCGCTTATGTCAAATTCGAGGTATAAGTCTAAAAATGAGACGGAGGAAGCCGTGTCTGATGTTTCTGTAATTTCCAGTTCTGGAGGATAAATTAATGTAACCCAATCAGAAAAGTTTGGATTGTTAATGGAAAAAAAATTATCAATATATCTGAGTGTGAAATTAAATGATCTGGCTTCTTTGATCTTCTTATTTTTGACAAGTGTCAAGAAGGAACTCCGACTCATATGAAAATAAGAAGAGGCGCACAGTTCTTTCCCATAGGAATGCCGACAATTTTGTTGAAAAAGTCTACCTCCAAATTCAACAAATATGTTGTCAATAAGAAACTCCAGCATACTGATCAATCACTTGTTCCTCTGTGTAGCATGTTTTATCTTTTTGTTCACTTTTAACAAAATATGCCGTATGCTACCATTTTTATATTGAAAAGCATTGTGGATTATTTCTTTTAGACGATTTTTCAGTTTCACTTGGGGAATGGTGGTATAAAGCGTTGACAAATCAAAGGTTTAATTTCAGAGAAAGATCGAGATTTAAAATTATCCAGAAGTTCTTTAAAGTTTATTAGAATCCACATATGGTTAATACCACTTCGCAAGTAAACAGTTTCACAGTATTTCTGAAGACCTTCTTTCATTGGGGACAGAATTTTTGTCAATCTAATGGACAATTCCTTTGTAGAACATGCAGATGAGCTTGCAATGTACCGTTGTTTGTACGGAATTTTGTGAAGCTTAGATATCCAATACAAATAAGGAAAGTCCTCAGATTTACTGTTCAATGTAATGTTCATTGAAGCCATGAAGGACTTATGATTCGCCAAAATCTCATCCTTGTCACATGATATGTTTTTGTATGTGGGATTACATGAGTGATCATTTATTCCTAATTCACAGCTTCTTTGTCTCTGAACACGGACTTTGGTCGATCATTCACACAGTTTTTCAACTTTTAATTCGACGTTTCAACAGAGACCTGATTGCTAAACGTGCTGATTTCATCTTTCCAATCGTCAATTTCCTATTTCTCAGCAGTAACATACCATCTACCCAATCGTATGGCATTAACATATCTCAGTTGAAACATTACGCACGTATAGCTTTATAAGACTTCATTAGCAGGGGTGTTCTTCTTAAACAAAAACTGTTCCATCAGAGTTATTAGGAATAACAACTGAAACAGACACTACATATATATGTCTTACGGCCACCAGTACGAATTGGTTGACCGATACTATATGTCTATGTCGCAACTCACTAGTGACATGTTTTCGCAGTCTCGGATTTTCAGATACCAGAATCCTGAAGTAGTCGCCAAATCTGTAATTTTACCGATTGTGGCCTATTCCCGATTGTGACCTTTTTTAATTGGTATTGCGGGTGATGCATGAATAGAGGAAATACTAAACCTGTCTCGCTCCTTTCAGAGGTCATGTGATTCACTCTTTTTTTTTTTTTTTTTTTTGTTATCTTGATTTGTCTTCTTAACCAGTATATGAGATTTGAATATCGGTAAGCTGATGTTGTCTTGAATTATACTTTTTGATCTTGAAAATGTATAAGTGTAAGATATTCTATATATTTTGGTGTTTTATCTGTGTCTATTAATCTTCAAAAGTTCAAGTCATTCTTTTCGCGAATATAGTGATATATTTGTTTTTGTGTTTTATGAACTCCGTAAATTAGCCCTGATTACAAATCACGTAATAACTTTATGTAGCACAAAGCCATACACATATATAATGATGCTGATTAGTTAGAAAAAAAAAACATTTGTCCTTTCAAAAGACATCTTTCAAGTAACGATCAAAATGATACAAAGTAAATGAAATTTAGTGTTTTCAAGAAGCGTCATCTCTACGATGTTGACTGAGAAGTGAAAAAAAAAGATCAATACATAAAATTTTGAAGACAATTCTGTGCCTGTTATAGTAACATAAAAGCACAAGAATGTGTGAAATGCAATATGAGTTATTATGCTTTTATTATCATTTTAGTTGGGTCAGTGCATAATAGTTTTGTTCGGTTATGCTAACCGTATTGAGTATATAAATAATATAACGGTAAAAACACAAATGACGTACAATTCACTTCTCAAAACCTGACGTCGACTATATACATGAATACTCCTCCCACTGACCGCGTATTTTGACCTTCACTCTATATGCTCTGCCCACTGATCGCGTAACGGGATGATTTATTGATTTTCCGTGTGGCCCATATTTTGATGTTGTCTTATGCTTTCTAAAGATGGAGATTGGTAAAACACGATTTGTCAATACAGCTGATGAGGAAATCGAGCAAAACGCTTGAAAATGAATGCTGATAAAAACAATAAAGCAGAATATAACAGTTGCTACTATTTTCTGTGGTAATGGCAGAAGTAAAACGGATGGTTTATCCGTCTATTCACGAAGTTTACAGAAGAATATTTCTCTTTATACCTTGAACGACAAAATTATTTTATGTCTACCTGTACGAATTTCAAACGCGCGATTTTACGCCAGTACTTAAAACCTTCCATCCTTATAGGTGGATTTTACATAGATAAATAAAATCGTATGATATAAGCATAATGAGGATGTTAAATTTGATGTATGCCCCCTTTTGTGCTTCTTCGTAACATTTGTTTGTTTTATAGTGATTAAGATGATAACACAATGTTGACTGCTGTAATCCTATTTTGACATTTTACCAATTGTGTCTGTTTGTTTTGTTCACGCATCGTTGTCAATATAATGGAATTTGATACGACTGTCATACAAGTGAGAGGTTTGGCTAGCCATAAAACCAGGTTCAATCCACCATTTTCTACATAAGAAAATGCCTGTACCAAGTCAGGAATATGACAGTTGTTATCCATTCGTTTGATGTGTTTGAACTTTTGATTTTGCCATTTGATTGAGGACTTTCCTTTTGAATTTTCCTCGAGTTCAGTATTTTGTGATTTTACTTTTTTATACTATTAATGATTATGCTTTGACCAAACTATCCACAGTTCGGTTTAAACTAAGACAGTTTTCGGGGGGATTTTATTTTATTTCATTCCATTAACTTTTTTTCTTTTACCATTTAGGTTTTAAGGGTTTTCTGGGTGAAACATTTTTTTTCACATCTGTTATCAATTTTAATTATATATATACATATATATTACTTCATATGCAATCCTATTTATTATTAATTATCATTGTCATTGTCCTGCATGTAGATGTCAACACACTGGAATTTTCTACATGCAGACCAGGTAAACTTTTCGTTGTTGACTTCTATCTGTTTGCTCTCTGGTCAATAAACTAAGGTCATCATGAGGCATTTCTTTTTATAGCACAAATAATTTAAAGTCAGCAGGTAATAAAGCGATTGCTGGTTGGATACAGGCGTATGTTTTTTTAAGACGTTTACTTCTTTTGAGCAATTTTATTGGGTTGTGTACGGCAAGCATGGTTATGACATCATTTGTTTACTGTTTGTTCGGTTTCTGTATCATTGTCTCATATACCCCACCAATTTTGTTCTTTATATGTTCAAAGTTTGGTCAACAGGGAAAGAAGAAAGCCTAATTATCCTGCATTTCTTTAACATTTAGGTTTTGTTCGAAGGATTATATATCATACGAAATCTGCAGTGTAAGATTTGTGATATCAGGTGAAAGGAAGTGAATTTCGTATGTTTATGCCCCGTTAATAAGTAGTCGAGCATATAGTATTATCAGTGTTCACCCTTCCATGCTCCTGAAATAAGATAGTTGTTTGATTCTATTCCGAAATGCATGCAGTTATTGAACGGATATTTGGTACATAAGTGTATAATGATGACATACAGATTAAGTTTGTGTTCCGTTGCGCCTGATCGAATTTTCGCAGGGTAGCGGCCCTCGGACGTAGAAAATTTCACGAAATGTACTAGTCTCTACTTTTTCTGTAATATCTGCGTAAATGGGTCTCATTAGTGTTTAATGAAGCTTTACAGATCGAGGAAATGTTCCTTAAACAGTAAGGATACATGCGAGTGTTGTACCGAAACAAAATGTTTTTAACATTTGGCCTTGAGTTTTCAGTTAAAATATATTTCATTTCCTTTTTTATTATTTTCATAATTAAGACCATAGACGTCTATGCAATTAAATATTAAATATTAAGTTATTAATTTAAGATTTTTCATACATGTTTCTATATGTGACTAGCCATGAGATTTCCAGCCCTATGGAGGTACCTAGTCTAAAATGGGCTTATTACATATATCCAGTACGTACTGAGAGAAAACATCCTGGCAAGATATAATGACAAATTCGTTGAAACAACAGTGTAATGAGTCTTTTTGTTTATCTACATAAGGAGTATTCGATTCAACATTTTAATCAACGAACGCATTTATTTTAGATTACACATTATATATTTCATCGGCGCTGAGTAATTTCTAACGGCCTATTTGAACAAGTTTCAAATGTACTAAAACAACTCTTTCCCTTTTTTTAGAAAATGTAATCTAAACTTGCAATGCAATTAGTTTTGTCTAAATCACAGCCTGTAATAGAATTATGCAAGTATCTACCAAACATAGCATGCGAAGCGTAACGTTTTATATGTAGTTTTCAAAATGACGGTTCAATTATTATAATGATGTAATTTTAATGATTCTATCTATGTAAACTTTCTAGAGCAGATAATTTTGGATTTCGAACACTTTGAAAGCTTGTTTATCAATTTATGCAGATTAAAGTTATTTCAAATTCAAACAAAAACGTTAAAACTTCCCCAGTACTTGTGTACTTTCCAGCAAAGAATATAAAACCAAAGTAAAGTAGTTTACTTTCTCCACAAATACTTCGTTACGACCATTAAATACCAGAGGACATTGAAGGAAATATCTAAAACCATCTTTTATTTGTAAGTGTTTGTTTTACTTTAAATATATGTATTATTTTACCAGGCTTCAACTTATGAAGTAAAATATATTTTAAATCTAACATGCTAATATTACAACGACTTATTTGGACTTCTATAACAAATGTCTTATATTGTTTCTGATCTTTCTGTTTACTTATATATGGATATTTTGAGGATTTGGACTCTAATAATTCATCAAATATCTTCACGTCTATCGACTTACATTAACTGACTGAACCTAACATAGACAAATCGTCTTGTGATTCTTATAATGTTCTATGTCGACTTTTGATAAAAATGAAGATATTTATATATTAAGATCCAGATTGTATGGTTTTTCTCGCTATACAACTATAAAACGAGATTTCTACATTCTACGAGTTTTTGACAAAAATATAATAGTTGGACATCGGAAGTTCAGAGAAAAATAATTTTATAGTGTTGTATCGCCACTGATTTTCGTATATTACTACTCTAAAAAAATTTGTTATCAAAATTTATCAACATTATCTTAGTCAATACTATGATTCTTTTTTTTAATTATTTCAACTCAATTTTTGAGTCATACTCAGCAAATCAAACATTACAGAATTTGGGATATTACAGAATTAAAAAAAAAATCCATGGTATATCTCCAATACAAATATTGGAAATGATTTCTAAAAGAATATTTTGTTTTGTAGTGTTCTATCTCCAGAAAATTTATTTAAGGTGGTTGTTTATTCAAAACAATTGAACAAAAAGTTGCTCTTCAAGTCCATAAATTCGATTGCTACGTATCTTTTTTCTAAACCTCAGTCAAAAATATTTGATATTGCACTTTTAAAATATTCAATTTCCTAACGTTATGAAAAATGGGATTAACATAATTATAACATTCACACAACTCATTCTCTTAATGATACTTGCATTCATATGGAAACTTAAATATTTTACTTATTCATGTGGGCAATTGCGCTAAAAAGTATATATATAATGGGAGACAGTCTTGTGTTGAAATTTTAAATAAAAGCAAAAACTGAAAAAGTACGTTAAGTTTTCAAGAATATTAATTGTTAACGTTCTAACAGAATGCGGTTTGATTTTATAATTTTACAACAGCATATTGTAGTATTCTTTAAAAATGTTTTTTCATGACATTTAAAGAACTGTATAACCTGCACTTATACTGTAAATTAGTAACGATTTGTCACGTGGACTTTCAATAAGCATTCTACTTCCTAATTGCATTTGCTCACGGCTTAAGGCAAGCTTTGGTACCCTTTTTCACTTACACGAGTAATTTTTAATATAAAGTACTTGAATAGAGATTTAATCATATTCAAATACAATAACCCTAAAAATCGTAAGGCTACATTCATGAATGTGTATAACTGTATTCTTATTATTTGTTGTTCCTGTGTAACACATACATAGTATGGTAAACTTGGCGTAAAATATCATTGGTGAGGTTTTAAAAAGAATGTAGTACCTGTATAGCATTTTTTATTGATATTTGAAAACTATGCATTAGAAAAAATGGGATGTACAATGCACCATTTGTGAAAATCATCCAGACTTTCAATTCGGTATGTTTACAATTGTGACATAGTAAACAGCGTTTTTCTCACAATGACTTTATGCCTCCATAAGCCTGGAAATGTCATGGCGGGTCACATATAAGTAAACAGATATCTACTTCGACAAAATTGTCTTCCACTTATGTCACTAGTAAAAAGTTAAATCATAAAAATACTGAATTCCGAGGAAAATTCAAAAAGGAAAGTCCCTAATCAAATGGCAAAATCAAAAGCTCAAACACATCAAACGAATGGATAACAACTGTCATATTCCTGACTTGATACAGACATTTTCTTGTGTAGAAAATGGTGGATTGAACCTGGTTTTATAGTAAACCAACTTTGAACTGAAACGGTCTAATTGATGTGAACAGCTCTTCTATGACAATAAATAATTAAGTCAGTCAATTTTCGGACTCATCCACTCCGTTAGATTCAGTACTGTTCAAAATATAAACAAAAACAAACTCTTAATGTCATTGTCTTTTTCTGATGTTTTGGTATTTTAGAAGACTTACACAGAAAGGTAAAGACATCATAAACATCCTCATAACTTAGAGAGAAAGATCCACTTATGACAACAATTGTGTTGCAAACATTTGATAGAGTCGTGTCATTCTTCACTGATGAACATGTGCTCATTAATACTTGGGAAGGCGTTTAATTTCCATACGAGTTTAATGTAACATATTTTTATTTTATTGAAAGACAATTCAATTTGTAATACAAGTACGATGAACTGATGCAATTCCAATTACACAATATAGAAATGAAGATCCCCATCCAGACCCTAACATATTGTTATTCACTTCGATTTAGTCGAGGTACATGACCGATGGTATTTAAATTTATAAAAAAACAGTCGATTTAAAAACACTGGCGAGGAACTAAAATTTGAATAAAGATATCGAATGATAACTAAATTCTATATAAACATCTTTTTCATCGGGAGCATAAAGTTTTAATTGAAAGTAAACATATATACAGTAGGATGGAAAGCTGTTGCTTTGCATGAACTTGAACATCTTCGGCATTCCAGACACCGGTAAAGGAAAACGTCACGAAGGCATCAAGTTCGATATGTATGCCTATTCGATTCTAATTTTATAAGAAGAGTATATTTTTCTCTCGATATTATCAATATTTCTATTACTATTGCTTTGTTTTAATTTCAAGCTTTCTGTGTGACAAAAAGAGCACTATTTACGACGCGGTTATAATGTTGGATTGTACAGGTATATTAAATCAACATGTTTATCCGTATCTTTCAATCATTTTTCTACAGGTAAATGCGTATTATCAACTACCAAACATTTTGTTTTTAAACGAACAAAAGATAAAAAATAAGGTAGAGAACTTTAGTTTCAATTTGTTTACAAGGATTTCATGTTGAAGATTAAGTAAAACTTTGTTCTATTTTAGATGAAAAAATGAAATTGGCAATTCTTCTTGTGTTCCTGGTACGGAATATTTTTGCCAGTAACTCGTCTTGTCGGCTTACGTCACTCATCCATGAAAAACAATCAAAGTAAGTAAATTGTTAGCACTTTACCGTCTCTCATAATGTTAGTGTATTAATACTCTAATCTGTATACACCATATATAATTGTGTTAAAGCTGTCAACATTCTTATGTCTTTAATAATTCTAGTGATAATTTACATATAAACATATCATGCAGTATTCCATACAATAAAAAAGTCATCAATGATACCAGGTTGTACGCCAGGCGCTCGTTTCATCTTCACCAGATTAATCAGTGGCGCTCAAATCAAAACAGTTGGAAGGCCAAATTTATTACAAAATGCAAGGGCATTGAAAACTCAAACTTCCAAAAACGTTTTGCCATCTTTGTATTGGAGCAGAAAACCATGTATTTCGAAACAATTAACATTTAATGAAGAGCACCGTATCTATGATTTATCAGCGCCGAAATGTTGACTACTGGGCTGGTGATACTCTCGAGGGCGAAACGTCCAACAGCGGTGGTCTACATATTAAGTCAAAAACTGAAATCTTTATATACATTTTGGTGTATACTATAAAATACATTGGTGCAATTGTGTCATATCTATTTGCAAAAATGACAAAATATTTGAAAGAAGAAATCGGTATAATCCACGCCATGACTACTGATAGCATCGTGTAAGCCCTCGTAGTTAATAAACATGAGGTGGAATCTGTAAAAGAAAGCAACCAAAATGATACTCAGAGTGACAGGTCGAACCAAATACATGTTTACATAGTGAAGTAGGCACAATTCATATAGATGGTTAAAAATTACAAATTTGTAAAGGAAAGTCAAGGATGTATAATTGTCGAAAAATGTGAAGAGCTATATGACCAAATGGGACCTAAAATAATAGCCAAATCCATCTAAGCTGAACGTTGCCTTATTTCGTTGGAACCTTAGAAAAATGATGTCAGTGTCGAAACACTGACTACTGAGCTGATGATACCCTCGGGGACTGATAGTCCACCAGCAGCGGTATCGATCCAGTGCTAAAAATAAATAACATTTTATAAATATGAATGTAACCGAAGCGCTTTTCTGGTCTAATTTCATCAGGATCGTATTTATGAGATTTGAACATTAACGGTACCAATTTTACTGCGGTAAACTGCTGTTGCCTCTAATTCCATAAAGTGTGCAGTATTATAAAATGGAATCTGCTTTCCGTCAATTATACTGCATATTTGTTCTCATTTTGTATCGGTTGATTGGCGGTAAATGTTTTGAATAGTAAGAATTGAATTTATCCCATCACAAATATAATTTTCGTAATAGACCTAGCTTTTATATTTAAGGATTAGGAATCAGTACAGCTTTGCTTTATGTACCTATCACAATTTACAATTCAGAGTTATTTGTCAGTGCGAGCATAAAACAATTATTTATCTTTAAAAAAGTTATAATTATGGGTTACTTTTATTACTTTTAGTTTTTCCGACATATGTTCCGAAACATATAAAGCGTCTGATAAGACTGACAAAATATGTGACTATAAAAGCGTTTGCAGTTTGAGCATTTCCATTTATTATTACTTTTGTCGTTTTGGAGGAAACTAAGTTGATTTTTTTTCCAGTATCACGCCAGTTCTTGAAAAACATGAAGCTCTTCTTTTAATGTTCCTTGGGTTTGGAGGTCTATCGATCACCTTAGGGATAGTCCACTTTGCAGTTCGCCGATATATTTATCGAGATGCACACAGCTTAGATACAGTTTTTGATGCAGGTGGAAAAGTGACCTTAGGTCTTACAGCTGTCACAGTGACCTCACAGATGTTATGGCCGGCTGACTTCCTACAAAGCGCTACGATCATGAGTAAGGTAAGAATATCTCTTAGTTTCAGCAGCTAAAGAAATGTGTATACACGGATAGCCACACCACTAAATGATTCCTAAAATAATATACAAAACATCTTAAGAAAATTTTGATTGATCAATTTGGAAACTAGATTCTAACTTTTAACTTTAAACTTAAGAGCACAACCCTCTAAATCAAACCCGTATTATGTAAACATGCATGCACGTAATGTATCAATTGAGATATGTAAACGCCATACGATGGACCAGACAGTATGCTACTACTAAGAAATTTCGAGAAAAACACATAACAAGTTCGCTGCCTTGTATTTGATGTTTGAATCAGTGAAGATACATTTTGTATTAACAAAGTGTGTTTTTCTTAATTACGATCTACAATTACCATTTTTATCATATTAGCACTGTTTATAGATCAATTTACAATATTCAAGAGTCTAGTAGCGTATAGAAAATTAAAACGTTTTGATGTCATCAAAAACGTTGTGACTGATTAAAGACATTCGAATGAATAATTTGAATTTAAAAAAAATCAGTTCTTATTGACACCTTAATTGTTCCAAGTTTGATAACCATTGTTAAGCTAGATTACCGGAGAGGAAATCAAACTCGATCTAGAACTTTATATCATTATGCAAATAAATACCCCAAAAAAGAATAAAAAAAAATGCATGGTTAAAGATTAATCCTTAGCTTCGGAGTGTTATAAACATGATAAATAATCGAAAATTTTAACTTGAAATATCTCGATGATTTTTTGAACGGAGGGTGACACCGTGATATCTTTTCCTTTGAACAAAAAAATGGAGTTACATTCTTAGTTGCAATAAGAACTGTTGATAATAATACAGATGCATATTTACATTTATACACATTGCAATTATGTGTCAACATGTATTTTAACTGCAAATTTGCTCAATTGGCGGAAGATACATTTGAGGGGAGCAAGCACTTTTGAGGGGAAGACAATATTTTGTATTTATAAAAAAACTGTGGGGAGGGGCTGTGTGTGCTAAAAAGTCAACTTTATCATACAGGGCTTTATACAGTTTTCCATGCCAAACTAGAGTATTGCTTGAAATGGCCTTTAAAAGATTTATTCTGAAAATAATGTAAGAGGACAAAACAAAGTGTGTCATTTTCAATTGGAGTATTGCCATACTGTGGATTTATTTATTTTTGAGGATACAAATTTTCGTGTATTGAGAAAAACTTGTATTTTTGTGGATATTTGATTTCGTGTATTTTCAAAAGTCTGTATACAAACCTTTAAAAAATGTGAATTTCGTTAAAAATTTAGATTCGTGGTTACCTCCACCAACGAAATCAACGAAAATTGGTATCCCCGAAAAATAATGAATCCACGTTATTTTTTATATTCGTCATTATAAGAGCATACGGAGGTACCAAAACATTATTGTGTAATTATTCGTAAATATCTAAACTATCAGGTACTACAAGTAAATAATCGCACAGGATCGAGCGAAAAACTATCATGTCCTAACAACGACAGAATCTGTCATTATTTCAACATCATTTTGCTATATTTCGACAAATTATTTCGTTAATTCCAGAATGTATGTCGTAATTAAGTACGAGATTATTAAGCGACAAAGTATTTTATAATGATCACTGTTTAAAAGAAAGGTCTAGCTTTAGTATTACGGTCAGTATTCAAAAGTAAGTGTAGGTTGGAGTTTTGATCGGGTTAAAGTAAGGATGGAAATAAGTTAGGATAAAAGTTGCGGTTAAGATAACATAGAATAAGGGTTTGGGTTAGTCCATTCAAAGGGTGAAAGTATGTTATGTCATTACATAAACAATAAACAAAACAAAAACTTATTCGTATCCAAACAGAACATCAATCCTAAGTAAACATTACATGTGTACTTTACCGTATATTTACTTGTAGTTAACCATTACTGTAACTTACTCTTCTCAAAACAGAACCTCAACCCTAAGTAAACATAACAGTTGTATTTTACTTTAAATTAACTTGTTGTTAACCATTACTTTAACTTACTCTTTTCCTTAGTTTAACTTTCTTATTCCTAATTATAAACCATAAATTACCTTATCCATTTACATGATATTTCTTACACAATTTGAACCCTTATTAAAACCTTTATCAACGACGAAATTTTATGTTAAAATAACGACCATGGCCATTAAAGGCTTTCGTAACGCAATTTATATTTCATTTTTCAGTACGGACTAGGAGGCTCATTATTTTTTGCAGTAGCCATTGTGTTGGATATTTTAATGTTCCCAATTCTTTCATTAACACTTAAGACAAGGGCACCAGGAGCTAAAACTTTTCTACAGGTAAATGTTTTCCTTTCTTTTTTATTTTCTATACTTTTTACCCATTTGTTTATTTATTCATTTATTTGTAGATATTGTGATTGGATAGAAGTTAACACTCATTGGGTGAAATTAATAAAAGATGTTATTGTCGTTCTGTTTGATTTATTGCTTCAACTATATACACGAATAAAGAAAATGATATACGCCAATAACCCAACGGCACAATAAGACAAATAGAGTTCAACATACGGCCTTCAACAACAAACAAGTGAAAAATATATGTCAAAAAACTCGAGACCTACAAAGACGGTCACCAACACCGAATTCGCTAAATTAGAGAAATATTGAAGTATAAGTCCAGACAATTCAATTCTTTTGAATATCCCTGAGCTTGTTAATGTATCTATGAATTGAAAGAAAATGTGAGGAATACGAGACCGCGATTTACCAAAGATACAAAAAACAATTTCCAGACATAGACGTGAAAATAAAAATATTCAAATGAAATAACACTTTTTAATTCCGCAAATCCGAAGCGCTTTTCTGGATTTACCTTAATCAGGAAACGCTCAAATCCAAACATTTGAATATAAGATAATTGCTCAAACAACATGTCAAACAAGACATAAATTAACAGAGACTTCAACCTTATCGACATTTTTAATTTCAGATTATTTGCGCACGCTTTGGAAAAGGAGCACACATTGTGTTTTGCTGTATTGCGTTGTTTTCTAATATGATAACAGTGATGGCGCTTATTTTAGCAGCTAAAGCCGCTATTAATGTTCTTGTAAAGGATGTTTCAGATGAAATGATTCTTCTCTTGTTGGCTTTCCTATTTGGTTCTTACTGTCTTATTGGTGGACTTGGTACGACCTTCTATATATCATATTTTAACACTGCTTTAACATTTGTCAGTGTACTAGTGTTTATTGTACACGTAACATATAAAGAGACTGACAACATTTTCACAAAGAAGGAAAATATGTACGAGGCCATGAAATGTATACACGCTCCAGATGGTAATTACGAAAACTCATTTTTGACATTTCGATCTCGAGGAAGTGTGATATATGGAGTAGTGTTGTTTCTTATGGCAACATCATTGAGTTTTTGTGACCAAGCTCATTGGCAAAGTCGAATTGCAGCTAAGCCTGCTCAGGGTGTTGCAGGCTTTTTCATCGCTGCCTACCTGTGGTTTGCTATTCCATTAACGGTAACCATTACATCATCCACCTTATACATGTCCATGAGCTATCAGAATGGAACTCATCTGTTGAGCTCTTTTGATGTAGATTCTGGTGAGTAAATGGTTAGTTTGAATTTAAATGTATAGTTATCAAATATCTATAAGTGGGACTCTACAACAATGTTTCGAACGTTTTTCGCTTATAAAAGCGACTTTGATTGGACAACGTCATTTATTTTGAAGGGGTATATTAAGGCAACAGTAGTTTACCGATATTTAAATCTCATAAATCGATTAAGAAGATACAAATCAATGTAACAAACAAAAAACGAGAGAATCACATGAGCTTCAAAAGGAGCGAGACCGAGAGCATCGACAATGTAAGCTTCTCCTGTTATGTATGCATCACTTGACATGTGAATTCACACTCAGTCAAAATATCTTAATTAGGAATAGGCCATGAAAGATAAATTAAAGATCAGAAAACTAATCTGGTATATAAAGATCCAAGATCACAAATCTTATCGCTAGTGAGTTGAGATACAGACAAATCGCATCGGTCATGTAAATGGTTTAAAAGTGTCGGATTCGACGGTGTTCTCTTAAGTATAGAATGTGAAATAACATAATTGTATTGGAAGATTTGTGACCAACAGTTTTTTATTTGATGGTTGCCAAATTGGTCTACGGGAGACGCGTCGTATTAATGCTCGAAAATTCACAAACATATAACTGTAATCTGCTTAAAAGGATTCAACAAGGAAATTCACAATTAAGATGTAATTTTACTCACAGTTCCGTTGTAATTCGTTTTATCTTCATTTCTTGACATAAATATATAAATTACAAAGTTCAAGATTTGAAAGCATTAGTAGAAAGCCAACTTGGATAGGAGAGTTTCATAAAAATAAACATTTTCTAATGCTGCTACTTTTTGCAATAGTATAGCCAAATTGGGTTTTTTTCTCAAGCTCTGATAAATGTGTATTAGGAAAATATACAGTTACATGTCAGCAGTATTGTTTCAATTGCTCAAATTCTATTTTAAGATAAAATGTTTAATCCTGTGAGTATATCCAGTTATTACGAAGTCATTTTATTTTAAAACTATACTCGAAACTATATTGACTACCCTTAATAAAAGACATTTTTGTGACTTATGCGATTATAGAAATACACAAGAATAAAATGCTCCGCAGGGCGCAGCTTGATACGACCGCAGAGGTCGAACCCTGAACAGTTGGGGCAAGTATGGACACAACATTCAAGCTTGATACAGCTCTGAATTTGGATTGTAATTAAATATTTGACACAGCATATGTTTCTGACACAGAATGAATGTGGTTTAAGAACTTAAAAATTTTAAATTGAACATTCACCTTTTATGGTCCAATATCCAAAATTTAAATACACGGTTAGATTCAGCATATCAAAGAACCCCAAGAGTTCAATTTTTGATGAAATCAAACAAAGTTTAATTTTGGACCCTTTTGACCTCAATGTGGACAAAGTTGATAACGGGGCCCAAAAATCAAAAATCTAAATACATGGTTAGATTCAGCATATATATATTCAATTTTGTTGAAATCAAACAATGTTTAATTTTGGACCCCGATTTGGACCAACTTGAAAAAACTGGGCCCATAATCAAAAATCTAAATACATGTTTAGATTCAGCATATCAAAGAACCCTAAGAATTCAATTTTTGTTAAAATCAAACTAAGTTTAATTTTGGACCCTTTGGACCTTAATGTAGACCAATTTGAAAAGGGGACCAAAAATTAAGAATCTAAATACACGGTTAGATTTGGCATATCAAAGAACCCCAATAATTCAATTTTTGATGAAATCAAACAAAGTTTAATTTTGGACCCTTTGGACCTCAACGTGGACCAATTTAAAAACGGGGCCCAAAATCCAAAAAGTTAATACACGGTTAGATTCAGCATATTAAAGAACCCCAAGAATTCAAGAATAAAACCCCATTGAAATTGGTCAAGAAATAAGCAATTTATACAAAGTATCTTCCTTGGCACAATACTGTGCAATTGAATATTTCTTGCAATTGCGCAATACTGTGCAATTGAATATTTCTTGCTATTGCGCAATACTGTACAATTGACAATTTCTTGCTATTGCGCAATATTGTGCTATTGGATATTTCTTGCTATTGCGCAATACTGTGCAATTGAAGATTTCTTGCTATTGCGCAATACTGTGCAATTGAAAATTTCTTGCTATTGCACAATACTTATTATATAATAATTTACACATCCTGTTTGGTGTGTATCTCCTGCCATATCATTATTATTTGCTTTTAAATATAAATCAGAAATAACCAACTTAAAATGGAAAATTTTAAAGAAAAAAAGGAAAAAAAAAAAAAAGGAAAAAATCCCCCAAATTTTTGAACCCCTTATGATTCATCACCCCAAACTCAATCCCAGCCTTCCCTTTGAGGTATGGTACCTTGCAGTACAATTTCAGAGAGATCCATACACTTGAACACAAGTTATTGTCTGGAAACTAGAAAAATACTTATTTTTGGCCCCTTTTTGGCCCCTAATTCCTAAAATTTTGAGGCAATTACCCCAAACTCAATTCCAGCTTTCCCTTTGTGATATGGAACCTTGTAGTACAATTTCAGAAAGATCCATACACTTACACACAAGTTATTGTCCTGAAACTAGAAAAATGCTTATTTTTTGCCCCTTTTTTGGCCCCTAATTCCTAAAATTTTGAGGCAATTACCCCCAAAATCAATCCCAGCCTTCTCTTTGTGATATGGAACCTTGTGGTACAATGTCAGAGAGATCCAAACACTTAAACACAAGTTATTGTCTGGAAGTTACAAAAATGCTTATTTTTGGCCCCTTTTTGGCCCCTAATTCCTTAACTGTTGGTACCATAACCCCCAAAATCAATCCCAACCTTCCTTTTGTGGTATTGAACCTTATGGTAAAATTTCATAGAGATCCATTCACTTAAACATAAGTTATAGTGCGAAAACCAATTTGTCTTCGGACGACGATGACGACGACGACGACGCCAACGTCATACCAATATACGACCGCAAAATTTTTGCGGTCGTATAAAAATGAAAAAGAGAAAGATATTACATTATAAATAGATTGTTGGTTGCCGCTTCACTTTCAGCGTCAAATATTACCATTATTCATCACAAGAACCAATTTATTAATTAATCAACAAGGACATAGGAATAAACGAAATACGGTTGCAATTGAAAAAAGCTTCGCTCAGGATGTGTTTGTAATGAACCAATACAAGAATCCTCATAAGTATCCCTAGCGAAGAGCTTTTGTTCGCTTTACGTGGTTTTAATATCCCAAACAGCTGATGTATCCCTATGAATAAAGGCAACAGTAGTATACCGCTGTTCGAAACTCATAAATCGATAGAGATAAAAACAAATCCGGGTTACAAACTAAAACTGAGGGAAACGCATCAAATTTAAGAGGAGAACAACGACACAACAAAAACACAACATTAAAATGTAACACACACAGAAACGAACTATAATATAACAATGGCCATTTTCCTGACATGGTAGAGGACATTTTAAGAAAATTTTTTTTAGAATGGTGGGTTGAACCTGGTCTTGTGGCATGCCAAACCTCCCGCTTTTATGGCAACGTCAAACACAACACCAAAATGACAGCATTACATGACAGGACTACAGTGACGCTCAGATGAAAAAAGTTTGAAAGCCAAAACAAGTACAAAGCTGAAGAGCACCGAGGACCAAAACTTCCAAAAAGTTGCGCCTAACACGGCCAGGGTTTTCTGCCTGGGACAAGAACATCCTTATTATTTAGAATAATTTATAATTTTGCAAACAGTAAATTTTATAAAATGACTATATAATAGATATACATGATAAAACCGAAGTTGGGACTAACTACAGAATGAAAACGGATACATTACATAAAACAACTTAATCCAACACATAAAAATACACAGCCGAGTTAGCCAAAGCCTCAACGAACAAAGTGACGTCACATTTGAAATTCTAAAAAAACACACAAAGTGACATCACATTTGAATTTGTAAAAATATTTTCCAAAAATAAGATAGGATTAGGATTGATTCAAGATTAGATTAGTAATACTGACATTACATTTATTAATAACAATGAAAATTACAATACTTATTAATATCAAATAATATGAACGGAGAATATCTTGTTTCAGTAACGATTTGAAAGACGAAATTTCAACAAATCAATATGAGGGTTTGGATGGGGTTAAATGATTAAAGAATAATGCCCTTAAAAAATGAAGATTAGAGAATAACGGGCAAAAAAAATGAAGATTAGAGAAAAAAGGGGTTAATTTTTTGAAGATTAGAGAAAAAAGGGGTTAAGTTTTTGAAGATTAGAGAAAAAAGGGGTGAAAATTAAATGTTTACAGAATAACAGACCCCCAATCCAGACCCTCCAATATGGCAAGCCAAAGTGGACAAAAGAGCTATTTTTAATATTAAAAATCATTTTCTAATATAAGAAAATCATTTTCTAATATTAGAAAATCATTTTCTAATATTAAAAATCATTTTCTAATATAAGAAATACATTTTCTAATATTAGAAATACATTTTCTTATATTAGAAATACATTTTCTAATATTAGAAAATCATTTTCTAATATTAAAAATACGATACTTTTAATATTAGAAAATGATTTCTTAATATTAGAAAATCATTTCTAATATTAGAAAATCATTTTTAATATTAGAAAATCATTTTCTAATATTAGAAAATCATTTTTTAATATTAGAAAATCATTTTTTAATATTAAAAATAGCTCTTAAAACGTCTGAATGAAAAGTAATAGCGTTTTATGACGTCAGCAAATATTTATCTTTCACGGAATTTAGTATGCTAGGTGACGCCACTGTACTAAAGGTGGTTACATAAGCATTTTATTTTTTAATTAAATTACGTCAACATGCGGCGAAAACTTGCATTCCAATGTTTATTTCTTTGATGCTGTCTCCACGGGCATTCAAACAATACAAATGATATTGGTGGATATTTGAACATCATGATACAACCCAGTGTCCATTTTTATTGGAATTTTTTTAAGCAAAACAGAATATGAAAGTAGAATCCGGAGTATCCAAGGATCAGTCCTAGGACCCACTCCCTTTGTTTTTACATAAACAACCTACCTGAAGGTCTATACTCAACAGTGAGACTGTTTGCGGATGATGCTGTTGTCTATTTGACCACTTCCTCAGACAATGACTGCCACCAACTTCAAGAAGTCCTGGACAAACTGGCAAAATGGGAAAATGTTTGGAACATGGAGTTCCACCCTGAAAAATGCAGCGTCCTCACAGTAACGAAAATCCAATCAAGTGGTACTACAAACTCACGGACATACTCTGGAGCATGAAACATCTACAAAATACCTAGGCTGCACCATTGCAAATTATCTAGATTGGGGAGAGCATATTAACAACATCACAGGAAAAGCCAGCCGAAACCTGGGTTTCTTCCTTCGAAACCTCCACATTAGTTTAAGAGCATGCCTTATAAAATATTAGTCAGACCACAAATTGAATTCGCCACGACAGTATGGAACCCGTACCAGCAAAACCACATTGATAAAACTGAAAAAAGTACAAAGACGAGCTGCACGATTTGTAACCAGCAGACATAGCGGTGGTGTGCCATGGCTTTATTTGGACTTGTTTGGTTGCTTTTTGGCCTTGAATGTTTGTCCCTAATATTTTATTAACTATGTATTTACTTCCAGGTATCACAGATCGAATTTATTCGTTCATAGTGTGTTAATTTACGTTTTTGATTGAGTTAAGCCTTCCAATTGATGTTTTATCGTGTGTTTTTCTATGTTGTGATGTTATACTATTGTTTCAGAAAAAGGGAGAAGGTTTGGTACCATTAAAACGTTTAATCCCGCTGCAAATGTTTGCACCTGTCCTAAGTCAGGAATCTGATGTACAGTAGTTGTCGTTTGTTTATGTAATTTATACGTGTTTCTCGTTTCTCGTTTTTTATATAGACTAGACCGTTGGTTTTGCCGTTTGAATGGTTTTACACTAGTACTTTTGGGGCCCTTTATAGCTTGTTGTTCGGTGTGAGCCAAGGCTCCGTGTTGAAGGCCGTACATTGACCTATAATGGTTTACTTTTATAAATTGTTATTTGGATGGAGAGTTGTCTCATTGGCACTCACACCACATCTTCCTATATCTATATAGAAACAGATCAAGTGACAGCAATAGTGATTACGAAATTTGGATGAAAAGCCTGCAAACAAGAAGAAAAGAAGCTAGACTCTAGACTCATCATGTTTTCTCTGTATACCTTTATATAACACAGTGTTATATCAAGGTACATAAGGGGGGGGTCTGAGACAAGTGCCTGTGCGGGCTGTGCCTTGTAGCCATAGACAAGAGTAAATACCTACAAAAACCAACAAGCTCTAGCGGGACAGGACATCAGGATGAAATTTGTTAAAAATAGGCAGGACGGGGGTTGGGAGTTAAAAAACTAGAGGCTCCAAGGAGCCTGTGTCGCTCACATGATATTTTTATTAACAATTGATGCATGAAACAATGCAACGTTATACTTTTTTCAGCCATACAAGTCAAAAACTGCATTTTCCCCCTATGTTTTATTTTACTTTTAGCCATGTCTGCCATGTTGGTTTGCAGGCAGGATCATCGGACACCTTTTTAAAAACTAAATAGATATAGGAAGATGTGGTATGAGTGTCAATGAGACAATACCCTAATATAAAAAAGAAGATGTGGTATGATTGCCAATTAATGAGACAACTCTCCACAAGAGACAAAAAATGACACAGTAATTAACAACTATAGGTCACCGTACGGCCTTCATCAATGAGCAAAGCCCATACCGCATAGTCAGCTATAAAAGGCCCCGAAATGACAATGTAAAACAATTTAAACGAGAAAACTAACGGCCTTAGTTTTGTACAAAAAATGTACGAAAAAACAAATGTGTAACACATAAACAAACGACAACCACTGAATTAAAGGCTCCTGACTTGGGACAGGCACATACATACAGAATGTGGCGGGGTTAAACGTGTTAGCGGGATCCCAACCCTCCCCCTAACCTGGGACAGTGGTATAACAGTACAACATAAGAACGAACTATAAAAATCAGTTGAAAAAGGCTTAACTCATCAGATAGACAAAAATAAAGTGGACGTGGCCGGGTACTTGTACATCCCAACAACAAAAAGACACTAGGTACAGAACTGAGAGTACTCGCAATTAACTCACAGCTAGTTCAAAGCCACTAACAACTAAAAAAAACGTCATGCATCTAAGACTAAATTATCAATCCGTACACATCCAACATCCAATGGATTTAGTGTAAAGACGTCATAAACAGTCAGAGTAAAACATGACCTTGTGCAATGCCAAAATACAGGTATCGACAGATTGTAGATCCATGAATATGTATATGTATATAACATACTAGTAATATTTAGTTTGCTTTCAATTTACTGATAACTGATAACAAAATCAATATTTATACCAATAAAAACAATATTCAATGATCTTATTACAGTGTTGAATTGGTAACCTTTTTAGAATAAGTTTATTTAAAGGATCGATAAGTTTACCAGGATCGTTTCTAAATTTCCGGGGCACGGTTAACAACATTTCCGTAAAAATGAGGATGTGCTATCCCGTTTGAAATAAGTTTTCTACAGGTACAACCAAACTTCAAAACCAAATCTTTATATCTATGGAAAAATTTAGTAAAGGTCTTGAGTAATTTATGGTAACGAAATCCCTTTGTGGCCAAGTTTGGTTAAATTTGTCTCATTTTTTTCAGGAGAAGACTTTTGTAAAAGATTACAAAAATTTACGAAAAATTGTAAAATTTGACTTTAAAGGGCAATAACTCCTTATGGGGTGAATTGACCAATTTGGTCTTGTTGACTTATTTGTAAATCTTACTTTGCTGAACATTATTGCTGTTTACAAATTATATCTATCTATATATTATATTCAAAATAATAACCAAAATACAACAAAATTTCCTTAAAATTACTAATTCAGGGGCAGCAACCTAACAACAGAAAACATTTACATATTCAGATTTTCAAATATGGAACAGTTTACCAAATGAAATAAAAATGAGTAATACACTTGTATCTTTTAAAACAAAATGTTACAAATTTTTCATCAATTGTGCAAATTAATATGCTTTTTCATTATTATCTAGATACAATTGTATATTGTGTATAATATATCATTTTAATACTGTATGTACTTATAAATAATGTTATTATTATTTTGAGGACTCTCAGGAAGATTAGTTTTAACTAATGGGATCATCCTCTTGAAATAAAGATTATTTATTTATTAATTTACAAGTATTATCGTTTATATAAATATACAATGTTGATTTCCATTGCTTTATAGATCTTATATATTTTTATCTTACAGCTTTAGTGAATTAAGTATACATTTGCTGTTTCCTTAAACAAAGTAGTGCTAAACTATGATAAAAGCTCATAATTATCAGGTTAAAATCTTGTTATAAATATATATTTTTTATTTTAATTGATTTCATTTTTGTTTAAGATTTACGAAAGTCAACAATGTTAAGGTGACCTCCAACTTATATTATTGTTTATCAGATATTTTCCTTCAAATAACCAGGTCCAATCTGAATGGTTCATCAATAAAGCGCTATAAACAGATTTTTACTCTAATATGGGCCATCATTTTACTATGCTTAATATATTTAGAAAGAAAAATACTAAAAATCTGCAAGTTTGTCGGTATTGTCTAGGATGAATAATTTAATGATTTTATATTTAAAAAAGAGAGTAAACGAAGAACAGATTCTGTCTTTTTTAACCTTAAATGTTTATTCGTCCAGGGAAATTTGAGCAACTGTTAATCATAATGTTAAAGATTTGGAGAAGCTACATTTTTTGTATTTGTATGGAATTCAAAAATGACTGCATTGTTAAAAACAAAAAAACTCATCAGGCACCATGTTTATAATTTTGCGCGTCATACCCGCTTTTCGTCTGGAAATAAGACAAATCAAATTGGTAATATGCCAAATAAATTATCAAGCTGAAGAGCATGGCGGACCCATAATTTGGAAAAGTTTTGTCAAATACAGCCAAGGTGAACTGCTATTCCTCTCTAGTGACAATGTTTCTTTCCGGACACACATCAGAACACACCAGAACACTCTAGGCGCATAATTTGGATTTTATTGTGCGATATAGTTTTAGGTAGCACTGGAGTATTTGCATTCCAGAATTTAGGTTGCTCTTTTGTGTACCTAAGTAACTGAACAGTGTGATTGGACAAAAAATACAGTATCAACTGAACGTACTTTCCCAAACTGAGGGATGAATCAGGTGTAGAAAAATATGAAATAATTTTACATACGGGGAAAATGAATTTTTGAGAATTTTTTTTAATTTTGTATTCACTGCATGATAAAAGAAAACGGTCGTGATACATATTCAAATTCATTTCTGAATAGTATAATGAAAGTACTTCAGTTAACTGTTTATGTAGAATTTTTGGCAGTGTTAGAAAGTGGTGAAAATTCTAAAAAGGCTATCATTATCCCTTATGGGCCAGGAAATACTACCGTGCCCCCTTTAGAGAAGCTGTATGTTTCTAGTATGGCTTTATTAAGTTCCAATGTTGAAGTCACATCTTATTTCAGTGTGGCATTCAAAATCGAAAACACTAATGTAGGATCATCCCAGTTGTGTTTAAATATGCGCGATATCTTATGAGGAAAGGCTTTCTTTATGTATTTTTCATAGTTTTGTGTTAAACAGTGTCTAGTGGTGTTGGCCATCTTGAATTTGGATTGGCTACAAACTCAAAATGTGTAAACGCTATTTTAAGGGCAAGGTGAACTTATACATTGTAGGAGCATAAACTAAAATTTTATTGTGCTTCTAGAAACTATTCACATAAGCCTAGACTCCCATGGTTTGGATGAAATTATACGAAAGATTTTTTTTCAAATATAACTTTACTTTTAATAATTTGATAAATTCATTTGATTGGTTCATGATTATAGATTTCTACGACAGAGAGAAAAGGAAATATGAAGAATACAAATTTAACACCATGACTATAGTACTTGTTGCATAATCAGTTATTTTCAAACATATTTTTTATGAAGAAAGTTATAAATGATGAATCTCAGTGAAGGAAAGTGCAGAAGAAAAAGGAGCATGTAGTTTTTATACGACCGCAAAAATCGTATATTGGTATGACGTTAGCGTCGTCGTCGCCGTCGTCGTCCGAAGACACATTGGTTTTCGCACAATAACTTTAGTTTAAGTGAATGGATCTCTATGAAATTTTACCATAAGGTTCAATACCACAAAAGAAAGGTTGGGATTGATTTTGGGGGTTATGGTACCAACAGTTCAGGAATTAGGAACCAAAAAGGGGTCAAAAATAAGCATTTTTGTAACTTCCAGACACTAACTTGTGTGTTAGTGTATGGATCTCTCTGACATTGAACCACAAGGTTTGATATTACAAAGGGAATGCTGGGATTGATTTTTGGGGTAATTGCCTCAAAATTTTAGGAATTAGGGACAAAAAAGGGGCAAAAAACAAGTATTTTTCTAGTTTCATGACAATAACTTGTGTGTTAGTGTATGGATCTTTTTGAAATTGTACTACAAGGTTCCATATTACAAAGGGAAAGCTGGAATTAAGTTTAGGGGTAATTGCCCAAAACGTTTAGGAATAAGGGGCCAAAAATAAGCATTTTTCTAGTTTCCAGACAGTAACTTGTGTTCAAGTGTATGGATCTCTCTGAAATTGCACTGCAACCACAAAGGGAAGGCTGGGATTGATTTTGGGGATAATTTCCTCAAAATTTTAGGAATTAGGGGCAAAAAACAAGCATTTTTCTAGCTTCAGAACAATAACTTGTGTGTAAGTGTATGGATCTTTATGAATTGTACTACAAGGTTCCATATCACAAAGGGAAAGCTGGGTTTGAGTTTGGGGGTAATTGCCCTAAACGTTTATGAATTTGGGTTCAAAAAGGGGCAAAAAAACAAGCATTTTTACAGTTTCCAGACAATAACTTGTGTTCAATTGTATGGCTCTCTCTGAAATTGTACTGCAAGGTACCATATCACAAAGGGAAGGCTGGGATTGAGTTTGGGGTGATGAATCATAAGGGGGTTCAAAAATTGGGGGATTTTTTTTCCTTTTTTTTTCTTTAAAATTTTCCATTTTAAGTTGGTTATTTTTGATTTATATATAAAATCAAATAATAATGATATGGTTTGATTTCATCAAAAATTGTAATATTGGGGTTCTTTGATATGCTGAATCTAACCGTGTATTTAGATTGGTCCCGTTTTCAAATTGGTCTACATTAAGGTCCAATGGTCCAAAATTAGACTTAGTTCTTGGGGTTCTTTGATATGCTAAATCTAACCGTGTATGTATTTAGATTTTGGATATTGGACCATAATAGGTAAATTAGAAATTTTTCAGTTCTTAGACCACATTCATTCTGTGTCAGAAACCTATGCTGTGTCAAATATTTAATCACAATCCAAATTCAGAGCTGTATCAAGCTTGAATGTTGTGTCCATACTTGCCCCAACTGTTCAGGGTTCGACCTCAGCGGTCGTATCAAGCTGCTCCCAGCGGAGCATTTTATTACATTCATGGAATAAAAAAAGAGCAGGATTGTCATTATCGCAAATTTGGACGTAGTAAATAAGTAAATAACGCAATTCAATACCAGAAGTCAGTAAGGCCTTGTGAGTTTCGTGCTTTTACATAAATATTATCCATAAATGAATGACAATTTGTACTTGGTACTCTTTACAGTAGGCAGTACAGATGGTTAAAAAAAACTGACATCATACGTGTATTGCAATAAACTTTCTATGTGTATTTAATTATGCATTCCTTTGTTTAACTGTTTGCCAGACAAAGACAGGTTATGTTCTTCTCATATATTTTATGATGGTATGATACTAAATCCTGAATGGGAGGGATTGTGTTTGATTTTCATATGATGAAGACATAATCTTTCAGTCAGTTTCATTGAGGTCTAGAGCTGGCATGTCAGTAACTGCTTGTAGTCCGGGCCCTTGTTAATTTATGTCTCATTGTCATTTTGCTTAGTTTCTTTTGTTACCTATTCTGACATCGGACCTGGACTTCTTTTAAACTGAGTTTTACTGTGCGTATTGCTGTGTGTTTTTTTTTCTTCTACATTGGCTAGAGGTATAAGGGAGGGTAAAGATATTTTAAGGCTCCGTGCTGAGGGCTGAACTTTGAACTATAATGGTTTACTCTTTACAAACTATGACTTGGATGGAGAGTTGTCTCATTGGCACTCATACCACATCTTCTTATATAATTATTATATATATAGTAACTCATGAACAGTAAATAAAACAATGTCAGTGAGCGTCAACCCAACAAGCCTGAGATGGACTTTGTTCCAGCCAAACAACAAATATAGGTTGTAAAATGGCCTTTTTATGTCTTTCTTTGTACATTTACATACTCAGCTATTTATTTTATAGTTGCTAAATAATAAGTATATTGACACTTGATAATATTTTTTTCTAGACATAGTAATTGCATTTGAAATGAAAGCTTCAGGGTGAAATATTGGTTACTGTGTCACTGAGATGAAGAACTGCAATAAAAGTACTATTTGTTTTCCTAAGGTTGTATAAGATATGTGTCATGATGCAGTACATCACATCCCTTAATTTTTATTTTTCATATCTCCTATATTTGTATGTGAGCAGTTTTATCACTTGATTTCTGTTAAGCAATTGGATAAAAGTTGGTCTCGGTTCTCATTAAGCCCTGTCACTTAAGGTCATCTATGGTAAACTGAATCTGCCTACAAAACTAGTTGGGTCAGATTCCTACCAGCGGAACTGTATAATTTCTCCTAAAATGAATTTGTTGTTTCCTTTCCTTTCGGCCAATAGTTCGAGGACTTTAATACATCCATTGCTTACAATTTTTTGGTTTAAAAGTCCTTCAAAATGGAGATTATTTGGCCCTACCCCCTCAGTCACAGTCTATTGACTTTGAAACTTTTGCTATTTTACATGTATTAGCTTGTGATTAGTTTAGTTTAGGGGGAACCATTAGTGGTTCATTTGTAGTTCAATGGTATTTGTTTTTCAGTTGTATAAATTAACATATATATTACTTTGTGATTAGATCAGTTTAAGATGAACTGCTAATGTTAGGTCAATGATATTTGTTATTTAAATTTATTGTCATTTTATCATTTAGCAAAATCGGATTCAGTTAATTTAGACATTTGGACATTTTTTTAAATTCCGTTTGTAAACAGGGAGTGGTTATTGAATATAAAATATTATTGTAGTATTAAACCAATTTTTAAGACGTTTCGGCCATTGGCCTTCTTCAGTTTCTTTATTTTTCTTCTCAACTACATGGCAGACATTTTTTTTCTTTTTCAATCATTAAGATGTTATAGATATAATAAATATAAAATAAACAAGTCGAAACTTTTGATGATGAAGATTTTAATTTTAATATTAAAAATGATTTTTATTATTAGAAAATGATTTCTTAATATTAAAAATGAATTTCTAATATTAGAAAATGAATTTCTAATATTAAAAATCATTTATTAATATTAGAAAATGAATTTCTAATATAAGAAAATACTTTCAATTTGTAATATTAAAAATGGAATTTCTAATATTAAAAGGAATTTCTAATATTAATAAATGATTTTTAATATTAGAAATTCATTTTCTTATATTAGAAATTAATTTTCTAATATTAGAAATTCATTTTCTAATATCAGAAATTCATTTTCTAATATTAAGAAATAGTGTTTTCTTTTTAATATTAGAAAATGATTTTTAATATTAAAAATGATTTTCTAATATAAGAAAATGATTTTCTAATATAAGAAAATGATTTTCTAATATTAGAAAATAGCTCTTTTTGTCCACTTTGGCTTGCCATAAATCAATGTCTTTTGAGGAATTTACTTTTTTAATTGGTTTATGACAGTAGGACAATCTTGTGGACCCCTGATTTTAGTCCCGTATGATAAGTTTAATGGAAGAATTTCTTGTCATATTGCATGTCGAACTGCTGTAAAAAAATTAGAAATAGACATTTTAACACGATCTTTTTTTTCTCTTTTCCATTATTTTTAGGCTTTATTACTCCATTTGTAATGGAATCTGTAATGGGTAAGACAGGAGCTTACATGTTGATTACCATGATAACGATGGCATTGATGTCCACGGGATCAGGGGAAGTAATGGCCGTGTCATCGATAATAGTTTATGATATTTATAAAGTTTACATCAGTCCATACAGGTAATTTAAAACGATTGGATATGTTTGTATCTTTGTTCAGGCTTTTCCATTGTTTTATTTGAGGAATTTTCTTTTTCTTCTTCAAAGCCACTGTATGGCAAAAAGAAGAAATCATGTTGAAATATTATTTGGTCAACCTTCTTGTTCCCTGCATTCTGTTATTATCCTAGTATCTCTGTTTTCTGAATTAGGGAGAGTAAACGGCATTGCATACTACTAAATACAATTGCGACGAGAATTTAATGAAATCACGTGGAAATAAGATTTTTTTATAAGTCTACATGCCATGCAGTAGTTCGATTTTTAATTTTTCCTTCAGAAGGGTTAAATTCGAAGATATAAACACTAAGGCTAATCACGATTAACAAATGGAAATTAAATTCTGACAGCCACTTCACATCTTTTGAAAAGTGACAAGCAACCATTTAAAAATAATGTGGTTAAAGAATGGACCAATTTATACTATACCTACGAAAAGGTAACACCTCCCGCAACGAAAGCTGATAACCTTAGCTGTATTTGGTACAATCTTTCGGAGTTATTGGTCCTCAATGCTCTTCAGCTTCGTTCTTTATTTTACCTTTTAACTTTTTTGATTTGGACGTCACTGATGAGTCTTTTGTAGACGAAACGCGCGCCTTGTGTACAAACTTATAACCCTGGTATCTTTGATGATTTTTTTCCCTAAGAGTGAAGGACTAAACCACCAAAAAGATGGGCACGGTTTGTTCCATCGGGAAAAAATCTCTTGACGGATTACTTTATCATATTTATCTTCAAAATGAACATTTGTAATTTCGAAAAATTAATAATGACTTTAATCATTTCTTTGCATTTTCAATGAGTGCATCTTTGCAAGTTCTATTATTAAAAGGAAATAGACTATAACGACTACAACACGCTTTTGCTTTGTTTTTACTAGTTTACCCTAATTGTCCGTATTCAGATCATTGTTACATCACCATATTACATTAAACATTGACTTAAAACATTGATAGGAAAGGTATCGATATAAAAAAGTGCCCATTATGCGGGAAAGAAAGGAAGCATACAGATGACACAGGAAACTCAGACCAGATCTGTAAATGTCCCTCTGTAACCACATGTAAAGCCTGTGAAAATGATGTCATGGTCAGACTTAAAGCTCAGCATTTTATGCATCCTTACGAATGTAGTGTTCATGGCCGGTAAGTTTGTTGATAGTGAAGAAAATATCATTACTTTTTTAAATGTTGCCGCAAGTACATAAGTAAGAAGAAGAGGTTAGTCAGTTAAACATTTACGTACCAATTACTTAAGAGATGAAAGCAAACATTTTACAAAGCGTGATGTGATGCCGATACCATCCAAAAATTATTTTATTATATTTTGTATTCCATCCATTCTCAACCCGGTTATATTGCATACTGCCTCAAATATCCGGATTTTTATAACTTTAAGAATAAGAAGATGTGGTATGATTGCCAATGAAACAACTCTCCACAAGAGACCAAATGACACAGAAAGTAGCAACTATAGGTCACCGTAAGGCCTTCAACAAGTCAATATGACAGGTGACCGTGTTAAGTAAGATATGCTTTTCTAGTACTTGACAAGTGCGTATAAAATAATTTGCTTTCAGGAAAGTTTGAATTGCCCAAGAATTATGGGTTTTGATTGTTTTATTTGTTTATTTGTTTAGGTATCGACGATATGAAGACGAACTATTACACTACAAAAACTGGTGCATGATATGGGTGACAATTGGCATAGTTCCCTATGGACTCATTATTGTTAACCTTGGCGTGAATTTAAACTGGGCTGTTTACACGCTGCAGGGTGTCTATAGTGCATTCCTTTGTCCACTACTAATGACTATTGTATGGTCAAAGTGTACAGCAAAAGCAATAATTACAGGTAAAATTAGTAACAGACCTTGGATCTTATGGCTTTTCAAATAAGATGACTGCTTTTCAGAATTGACGACAGTTCTGTGACACATTTAAAAAAGCGTGTACCAAAACAAGCAAATGCAACAGTTTTTCATGTCAATTTATTGTAGGTTTAAACACTTGAAGACTACAACTACTTATAATTTCCATCTTAAGATAAGACTGGACTAACTAACAGGATTATGAAAAATGTTAATAAATGAGTTTTTTGATCACTTTTTCGCATGGCGTGTCATGCATCACCCTGTCGACGCACTGGTTTCGCTCCTTATGGAGTTCATGCGATTCCTTCAGTGTTTGTTTTTTTCATATTATTTTTTTGATTTGTATCTTCTTAATGGATTTTCAAGATTTGAACATCGGTAAACTACTGTTGCTACTAATTTTCGGCTTATTTACTCCTCTGTTATCAGATTGTATTTTAATAGTTATTCGCTAATATAAAACGAGTTCAAGGTGATGGTATTAAATGTATTGTACGATTTATATATTCATTTTAGGTAGTATAATGGGAGTATTTGCATATGTGGCTGGAGTACTAATTGTAGCCGAGTTAGTGTATGAAGGAGGGTTAGGTAACTTTTTAATCAATACTTCCTCAGATTACAGCTTATTAGGGGGAATAACTTCCGCTGTAACCATGAGCGTCAGCTGCACAATAATCATATCGCTCTGCACACATGATATCAAAACAAATCAGGATGCTGAAAGGGTTTGGGATAAAACTCTTTCTATTGACAATCCTCTAAATCCTTGGAGGAACGTTTATAAAGAAGAATTTGCCAGTATAAATGTTTCAGAAGATACAAAAGTAAATACAACCCATATGACCAAAATTTTCAGAAGTGCGAGAATACTGGCAGTAGTGGGTGGTTTGATAAGTTTTGTTATATTCGGAGTCGTCATTCCTGCCAACGTTTTATCATTAGAAATATTGACTTATGATCAGTTTTCATCATGGTCGTTCGCCTGTCAGATCTGGGTAATGATTGCCGCTACATTTGCTATTGTGGTACCTCCAATCGAGGAAATAGTTCAGATTGTAAGATACTATTCCAGGAACAAATCAAACGAGTCTGTTAGCCAGGAGAAGTATGTGCTATCTAGCAAATAATGGCAGATATAGCATTTTGAGAGTTACTGTAAGGAAAAATAATAATTTGATAGTTATTGCAGTGAAAATAATAATTTGGTAGTTATTGCAGTGAAAACAAAAATTTGGTAGTTATTGTAGTGAAAAATAACAATTTGGTAGTTAATGTAGTGAAAACTAACAATTGCTTCTTATTATAGTGAAAAATAACAATTTGGTAGTTATTTTAGTGCAAGATAACAATTTGGTAGTTATTGCAGTTTGACAGTTACTTTAGGGAAAATTATAATGGGATTTTTTTATATTAAAAAATAGGTAGCTATGTCATGTTGGAGTGTATATCTGTGTGTTTGTGCAGAACAGTGTGTATACTTTATCAAACATATTAGCTTGTTACATTTGATAAAAGAATACATGTGAAATTTTCAAAAGTAGTTTATACCAAAACCTCCTGACATTCTGGAATGTTGCATATACATTGAAGATAAATGTATCCCTCTGTGTTTACACATTTATAGAATACTGTTTGCAGTTTTTCTCAAAGCTGACAAACAAGGCACGATAAACAAAAGCTTTCAGTTGACCAAAATTGCCCGACAAAACTTAGCTTACATCTTAGAAAGTACTAGCATAAGAAAATAAAAAAAAAAAAAAAAAATTAAAACAGAAAAATTATCAGTAATTTCCGTTGGACAAATAATTTCAAATTATCGACATAACTCCTTGTGAGGATTTTTGCCTCTGAAATGCTATTTTTTACAATTTTTCTACTTTGAGCTTATATCTTCCGGGAGATTGTAGCTGTTTTAGCATTACTAATTTATAGAATAAAACGATGGCTCGACTTTTTATGTCTTTGTCATGGTTGAAAGCATAAATTCTGTTATGCATGGAAAATCATTTGTAACAGGTGTAACGCATAACAAACCCATTTAAAATATAAGTAATAACGTATTTACCAAACTCCGAAAAATTCCAAAATCAAAACCAAAAATCTTTCCATTAAATGGTGATTATAGTTGAATAGATGGCGAATAGTCATGACAGTTGATGTAGGTACTTATTACGGCACATAAAACTTCCCACATAATTGATACTCATGAAACAAGGGAGCAATACGAACAGTTTGTGATCTTGAGTTATTTACCTTAAACAGATGTCAAAATTTGGTGTAAGTGCAACTTATGTTCATGAGAAAATTTAAAATCAACTAAAACATTGTTCATGTTTGTCAACTGTTTGCATCTTCATTAATACTAATATTTTACTACTGAATTGTTCGTGAAGGCACATAGAACGAGAGATGGCTTGTTTCTCATTTTATTGAGAAATAAATGAAACTTTTCCCTAGAATCAGTCAGGCTATTCAGTGTTTTGCAAGTTAACCTGTCTCATTGTATAAATACAATATATAAATAACACATATAGCTGAGAGGGTGATAGAGCAGATTGTTACCCCGAAGGCGAAGCCAAGGTTGACAATGTCTTTTCGAGGGGTAACAATCTGCTCTATCACCCTCTCAGATATGTGTTATTTAATTTATTATACTGAATGTTCTGTTATTACTGTCAAATTTCAAATTCAAAGTAATAAACTATGACTAAAAATCATCCATATTTATTAAAACGCACACTTGATCAAGCGTCTCCGTGAAGGTTACTAGCGTATTTGCCATGGGCTAGAGTAAATTGTCTCCCTCGTATTATCCAATCAAAATCTGGCATTTTGACATGAAGTATCATAATATACAATATACTTTGATTGGATGGGTTAAAGGATATTATCAAATCACTCTATTTTCTAGCTGTCCTATCACTGTTAGGATTGAAGGAAAAAAGGAATAACAAGGTAAATAGGATTTTCTCAACAGATTTATAAATTATTTTCCTTTTCATTTGAGAAAAAGGTTCAAATGGTCCATGTTCGAAGAGATCAATCAAAAATTAGAAGTTATATAAACAAATATTGTTCAGTTTTGAATGAACAAATTATTATAATACAGGTGAACATGGTTTAAAAGGGTATTGGGAGGTATGGAATGTTATATGGATATGTAGGTGAGCAGACGACAATCATATTGTATTACATTTTGACTTTGTACAATTCTACAAAAAACCCTACAAGGGCTATCCACGCTTTTGTTGGATGCGTTTAATGCTTATATATATGAGTGCAACTCTCTGAGCACAAAAATACTGCTCCAGCATCATTCATTTAGAAGACCAGAGGTTACCATTTATTTCCGATTGAATTCAAAATGTGTTCCCTTTTTGTGTCCATTTTCCCCTTGTTTGACTTCATGCTCATTTTATATCATCCATTTTATGTTCTTCGCATCAATGGACTAAAGGTTTAACATTCAACCAATCAATTTTCAGTCGACAAAAAAAGATGAATCTTACCAAACATATTCAAATCTTATTGCTTTTATGGTAATAAAAATACTTAATTATCGCTGAATAATATTTGTATTCACTATGCATCTTCAGATAAAAACAAAACAAATAAAACAATAATCATCGGTCATATATAATTGACCTTTTCGTATTAATAGTCATAAGGATATCTATCATTTACTAGTATATTACACATTGTAATGGTTTTCATTTCCCGTTATTTAGTCAAATCCAACCCAATAAAAGAACTGAGTTCTAATGTCAACCGCTATGCACATATTTTATCTGTCCAAGGGCAATAACTTAATAAAATGTTCCGCAGGGCGCAGCTTGATACGACCGCAGAGGTCGAACCCTGAACAGTTGGGGCAAGTATGGACACAACATTCAAGCTTGATACAGCTCTGAATTTGGATTGTGAATAAATATTTGACACAGCATAGGTTTCTGACACAGAATGAATGTGGTCTAAGAACTTAAAAATTTTAAATTGGACATTCACCTATAATGGTCCAATATCCAAAATCTAAATACATGGTTAGATTCAGCATATCAAAGAACCCCAAGACTTCAATTTTTGATGAAATCAAACAAAGTTTAATTTGGACCCTTTTGACCTCAATGTGGACAAAGTTGATAACGGGGTCCAAAAATCAAAAATCTAAATACATGGTTAGATTCAGCATATCAAAGAACCCCATATATTCAATTTTTGTTGAAATCAAACAAAGTTTAATTTTGGACCCCGATTTGGACCAACTTCAAAACTGGGCCCATAATCAAAAATCTAAATACATGTTTAGATACAGCATATCAAAGAACCCTAAGTATTCAATTTTTGTTAAAATCAAACTAAGTTTAATTTTGGACCCTTTGGACCTTAATGTAGACCAATTTGAAAACGGGACCAAAAATTAAGAATCTAAATACACGGTTAGATTCGGCATATCAAAGAACCCCAATAATTCAATTTTTTATGATATCAAACAAAGTTTAATTTTGGACCCTTTTGACCTCAATGTGGACAAAGTTGATAACGGGGTCCAAAAATCAAAAATCTAAATACATGGTTAGATTCAGCATATCAAAGAACCCCATATATTCAATTTTTGTTGAAATCAAACAAAGTTAAATTTTGGACCCTTTGGACCTCAATGTGGACCAATTTAAAAACGGGGCCCAAAATCCAAAAACTAAATACACGATTAGATTTAGCATATTAAAGAACCCCAAGAATTCAAGAATAAAACCCCATTGAAATTGGTCAAGAAATAAGCAATTTATACAAAGTATCTTCTTTTGCACAATACTGTGCAATTGAATATTTCTTGCAATTGCGCAATACTGTGCAATTGAATATTTCTTGCTATTGCGCAATACTGTACAATTGACAATTTCTTGCTATTGCGCAATATTGTGCTATTGGATATTTCTTGCTATTGCGCAATACTGTGCAATTGAAGATTTCTTGCTATTGCGCAATACTGTGCAATTGAAAATTTCTTGCTATTGCACAATACTTATTATATAATAATTTACACATCCTGTTTGGTGTGTATCTCCTGCCATATCATTATTATTTGCTTTTAAATATAAATCAGAAGTAACCAACTTAAAATGGAAAATTTTAAAGAAAAAAAAAAAAGGAAAAAAAGAAAAAAAATCCCCCCCAAAATTTTTTGAACCCCCTTATGATTCATCACCCCCAAACTCAATCCCAGCCTTCCCTTTGTGATATGGAACCTTGTAGTTCAATTTCAGAAAGATCCATACACATACACACAAGTTATTGTCCTGAAACTAGAAAAATGCTTATTTTTTGCCCCTTTTTTAGCCCCCAATTCCTAAAATTTTGAGGCAATTACCCCCAAAATCAATCCCAGCCTTCCCTTTGTGATATGGAACCTTGTGGTACAATGTCAGAGAGATCCATACACTTACACACAAGTTATTGTCTGGAAGTTACAAAAATGCTTATTTTTGGCCCCTTTTTTGTCCCTAATTCCTTAACTGTTGGTACCATAACCCCCAAAATCAATCCCAACCTTCCTTTTGTGGTATTGAACCTTATGGTAAAATTTCATAGAGATCCATTTACTTAAACTAAAGTTATAGTGCGAAAACCAATGTGTCTTCGGACGACGACGACAACGACAACGACGACGCCAACGTCATACCAATATACGACCGCAAAAAATTTGCGGTCGTATAATAAAAAGGTTGGGTTTTTCTTTTTGTGATTGGGGGGGTCTTTAAAACTTTTTATAGATATCTTGAAATATAGGCTGGCACTCATACCACATCTTCTTATATCTATTGAAAGCCCTCACAATGCAATTTTCAATAAAATTCACATATTTCCAAGGGGCATAACTCTGTTAAAAAAATAGCTGATCGGCACTAATTTTCAAACTTGTCCAAGACATTGCTGATATAAACCTTTGATATTAATTTCATACCTATCTGGCAATAGTTGTACATTTGAGAGCGCTTACAATGCAATTTTCCATAAAATTAATATTTCCTAGGGGCATAACTCTTTTCAAAAATGTTGATCAACACTGATTTTCGAACTTGTCCGAGACATTGCTGATAGTGACATAACGCACGGTATTCGGTCTATTTTTCATTTGACCATTTCTTGATGCATAAGTAGGACACAAAACAAATCAATTCTACGCATATGTAAAAAGTAACTTGTCTTGATTCATCATTTGAATCGATATTAAATAAAACCTGATTTTAATAAATTTAATGTTGTGTTTTATTATATGATAAAGCAATGATTCCATGTTCATAATGCCATTTTTGCCTCGTAAGACGTAACAACAAGAACCATCTATCCAAATATAAACGCAGAAAAAATACAAACTGCTGAATGGATTTCGATAAAATTTGTACAGGTTGGATATAATATAATTATATTCATGGTGTAAAACGGTCACGCTAAATATCATGTCAGGTCGCAATCCAGCTGCCATTTTCGAAATTCCATAGAGCTGTAAGATTTGAAAATTCGAGTACACAAAAATGAAAGCAAGCACTTCGATATTTTAATATTTTCACATAAATTATTGAAAAGGTATGTCACCTCAACATTAAAATGTGATTTTATTAGATTTTACGAACAAATTTTTATTTTTAACATAACTTATATATTTTTATTTTTTTTCAGCATTTTCCGTGTCTCCCTTAAATGTTACCATAGAGCCATTTTTCAAGATTTTTCAGTACCATAATAATTTAGGATATTTTAAAAGAGGGACGAAAGATACCAGAGGGACAGTCAAACTCATAGATCGAAAACAAACTGACAACGCCATGGCCAAAAATAAAAAGACAAACAGACAAATAATAGTACAGATGACACAACATAGAAAACTAAAGACTAAGCAACACGAACCCCACCAAAAACTGGGGGTGATCTCAGGTGCTCCGGAAGGGTAAGCAGATCCTGCTCCACATCTGGCACCCGTCGTGTTGCTTATGTTATTACAAATCCGGTAAATAGTCTAATTCGGTAAGTCACATTCGTGAAAAGGGAAGGGTATTGTAGTTACGACATAAGGAACATATCCGATATCATCTGTGAAACGGTTATTCCATAACGGTCAACCAACTCATGATGGCGTCCGTAAAATTTACGAAGGATGATTTCAACTTCACCATTTGGAACTCTTGGTTTAAAAGCTTCCTTGTGAGCAGCAATCCTCTATCAAGGAAATCATGATAGGAAACACAAGCCCGGGAATATCGTATCAATTGGGAGATATATACTCCGTATGCAGGCGCTGCTGGAATGTTGCTACATAGAAATGGAAAGTTCACAATTGGGAAGCTGAAATCATCTCTTTGTCGTAAAGTTTTGTTTTCAACCGACCCTCATTGTCAATTTCTAGATGTAAGTCAAGATATGAGGCAGACTTAACTGTATCTGTAGTATCCTTTATCTCTAGTTCGATGGGATAGATTCGTTCAACATAGTCACCAAATTTTGTATTATTTAGTGAGAGAACATCATCTATATAGCGGAACGTAGAGTTAAAGGATATTGCTAACTTCTTATCTTTCTTCCTAAGAAGTTCCTGTATGAAGTCAGCCTCATAATAATAAAGAAACAAGTCGGCAAGAAGAGGGGCACAATTGGTTCCCATTGGAATTCCGACAGTCTGTTGAAAAACTCGTCCTCCAAACGTAACAAATATGTTGTCAATCAAGAAATCAAGCATCTTGATAATGTCAGTTTCAGAGAATTTTTTGTTTGAATCAGAGTGATTCTTTACAAAGTAGGATTTATCCCTCCCCAAGACAAGATACTTGTATCTACGTTCGCCATTCTTTTTAATGAAACAAAGTAATACCAACTCTTTCAATTTGTCTTTTAGTTTGAAATGGGGAATACTTGTGTAAAGTGTAGAAAAGTCAAATTTGTGACAGACAAATGAACTATGAAAACAAATGTTATAACTGAAATGTGATTTTTTTAAAGATTTGTTTAAGCCTTCGATGTTAAGGAAACCATCAATTTTTCATCAATTTCCATCAAGTTGTCCGTGTCTCCCAAACTGTTACCACGTCCAAATTGAACTTTTTTTGCACGGAACGTCAATGTTACGTATTACATATAATTTTATTTTCCATTGGCTGAAAGTGTCGCATGTGTATGTCTTTTGTATTTGACACGTTCTGTATAATGATATTAATTTGGGAGATAATGTTTTATAATTTCTTTTAAAAGGTTATAAATCAACATGAACATTTTACTCTTTTAAAGTTTTGTTAACCATGTGCTGATCTTAAAGGCGTCGAAGTTTTCGGATAAAAACAATAATTTCATGCAAAGGGTTAATTATTTGTTATGCAAACAATTTGCGTTTTAAAGCGAAGAAGTGTGGTGGAAAAATTTCCAAGCATGATTCTCTTGAAATAATCACGGGATTTTCATGAGTTAATTTACACGTAAATTTTGCAAATTTTACCCAAAATTTTCGGATAAATATATGTAGCACAAGATATAATATACAGAAGCTTTCGTTTTTGGAACCCAGTAACAGATATGTCTCTGCTGGTACGAATGTTTGTTATATACACTAACAGTAATTTCCACGCATCCGACAAACAGACGAAAGTGAAAAATACTCATTCTTTTTCAAGGACTGTAAATCGCTTTTTAATTTTAAATAAAATGAACAGTTCCAAACTGAAATTTGCATTCCCAAATCTGAGGATGAAATTGAAATGAAGGATCACGTAAACAGGGGATATATATAGTAGCTGTTGCTGCCATTGACCAGAAAGAGGATTATATTTTTCATTACATTCTTCTTGAAAGACCCATATTTCAGAATTTGATAGTACGGATAAAAAGGCGCGTATTTTCTAAAAGACCCTGAAATTATTCGCGAACTGTACTATGAAAACCACATGCAGTTGAAGGCGGGTTGGTAAAATTTAAACTCTTGAAGCACAAAAACAGCTTTGGTACCGACTGTTTCTACGCAATATATATGCATAGACTTAAAAACGACGTCGAGTAACGTTACCATTACTAAACCGAACAACGTGCGTAACGTCATAGACCTTTGATATAAATATGATTAAACTTTGGCAAGAATTGTACACGTCAGAGCGCCTACAATGTAATTTTCCATATACATGTAATTAATATTTCCAAGGTGCATAACTCTTAAAAATAGTTGATCGGCACTGATTTTCGAACTTGATGCAAATTAATGCTTTAAAAAGGTCAATCTTATCTTTCTGTGGATTTTTTTTTCGACGAATTTATGCTTATACACAAAAAAGATCCACATGTATGTGAACCTATCGTAATCGACAGCTTTGTGAAAATTTTCTTGAATTTAAAAGTTTACAAATATCTCGAAGCTCCATACTATAATTTAAGTAAAAACACATATATAAGATGCAAAAATAATCCTAAATTATGCACCTACATTGAACTTTAAAAGCCCAGTGGAAATAGATGTAAACTATTCAAATATACCAACTTGTCCATGTTTACCTTCTCTAATAAAGAGTTCAATTTCTTTTGTTTAATTTCAACTGAATAGCAGCGTGTTGTATTTATTCAACTGGACAGTTCACGTTGCAAACCGTGATTTACGCAATAATACACATAGCCTTATTTCGATCAGTGTCGAATTGAGCGGTTGAAAATATATTCATCTCAATAAGATAACACCAATCTTCTATTCGGTCACATATCAACAATTGAAATTGCAGACACGGAGTTGACTACAATGAATAAAGAGACGTGGGTTAGTCGACAATGAGACAGCAACCCAACGAGATAAATAACCAAGACATCCAGAGGGCGACAGTCTTTAACGATAGACAGGTCTCTACAAATCAATATATCGAGCTATAGATTATAAACCGAAAAGTTGTGAATAAATAAGTATTAACTATCAAATAAATGACATTAAGGTGTTACCTAACACTACAAGGAGATAACTCTGTAAAAATCAGCTAAACGTTTTAATCACATTGTTTTGTTAAGGAAATATTAAGCTTCTCGATGATCAAAATTAGTGTTTGTCAAACTGCTATATAACCAACGAAATTTTTCTGACAAAGTGGTTGGTTCAAATTTTTTGAAATTTTTATATTTTTGTCAAAAGGTCAGGGTAAACATTTTGTCAAAATTTTATGAAAATTAAATGAGACAAATTAATATTAGTCAAGGTGTTGGGTACCACCTCAGTGGCGGATCCAGAGGGGGGCGTAGAGGGCGTACGCCCCCCCCTTTTTGCTTGCACTTTTTTTTTTTTTTTTTGTAAAATGATTAATCAGACTAGACTTCCCGAACTTTGCCATTTCCCGTGTATTTAATTTTTATGCACAATTCTTTACTTATAAATATATTTTTCGCTCGTATTTACTGTAATATATTATTGATTATGTCAAAGTCATGTGATTCGCTACGGTGGAGTTGACCAGTACGTCGAAAAAAACGTCACTCAGTCATTTTGAAATTCAAATTACAGTAACACATTGCTTAGGCTGAGGATGACAAGCATGACGCCTTCAAAGCGACAATGTATTGAGCAAGAACGTATTGACTCAGTTCTATTTCACAATTCCACCCAACAGAAAGTAATACTCTATTACACTCTCATGAAAAAAAAGTTCCACAGCAATATTATTACCTACGAAAACATGTTTAACCCCACACGCCCCAGCCCATTAATAACATGGGGCAGTCTGAGATATTTTAGAGAAAAATTCTGACCCTGATTTTTGCCTCAAACAAAATTCTGGTCGTTTCTGGATTGAAAACAATAATCTTGTCCACTTTTTTGCTACTAGAAAAAAATATTTTCAACAAAATTATTTAGCACTAAATGAACATGATGAATAAAAAACGGGCGTAATTTTTTTTTTGGGGGGGGGGTTGCATGTGAATCCCATATCTGACCAGAATGTCTATTTCGCCGAACTGATATACTGAATACTTTTTTCAAGGCCCGACTGCAACCTGCCTGCTGGGTGTGGCCTATATGTCTCCATGTGTCGACCGTCATTCACAACTTCATTGTCATTTCCGACTCATTCGTAGCCTTTGGTTGATTTGGAACCCCTCACTTCCCTTGTTGGTTGAAACATTTCAACCAAACATTTGGATAAAAATTGCTTGTTTGTCTTTCTTCGTGTCGGTCGTATTGTAAATTTCATTGAATAGCCGTATATCTTGTTTACAACAAGAAATCTGTGAGGTTATGCTTACTAACCATACAACAAACGAGAATTTTCCATGTCCATTTTTTACTTTAATGAACTTTAATACTACGCCCCCCCCCCCCCCTTTTCCAAAATCCTGGATCCGCCCCTGCACCTTAAGACAACCACTGACGAGTTTGCTGACTTCAGTTGAACTACTATTTGTAGACCTCAGCTTTAACCCGATACAAGAAAGACGGATCGATACGCAGTCTGGAAAAAGCAAGCCCTCTACTATCATTGGAGGTCATGATAAATAACTAGTCCAAATAATAATGTCATTTTGAAAGGCTATTTTGATTTTTTTTTTTTTTTTTTGCTGCGACGCCTTCCTATGTCCTTAAAATTAAAATAGCCTTTCAAGACGTAATACTTGTTTGGATCCTGGAACGCTTAACCCAATCCAAAGAAGAAGGTATGACAAGAGCCATTATTTGCCCCCTGAAATTGTAAATAGTAAATATATTTAAACCTTCAATTAATCAAAATTATGTTTATTTTATTCATGAATGAAAATGTTAATGTAATCTGTATACTTTAGTGCAGAAAGGTCACTTTGTGCAAGCATAATTTTTTTGTTGTCAAAATATATATGAGCAACAGCTTTACATGGTTTCCACACGTTAACATCATTGTAAAATATATTTTGTCATACAACAGCAGTTGCTCATATTTAAATATTGATGAAAAAAAATCTCAAAATGAGGCTATTTTGGCAGTTTTTATTCTTCTATTTTGCACGTAATGTAAGAAATTTGAAAATAATATCAATATGTAATTTCTTGCTATTGTGCAATACTGTGCAATTGAAGATTTCTTGCTATTGCACAATACTGTGCTATTGTGCAATACTGTGCAATTGAAGATTTCTTGCTATTGCTCAATACTGTGCAATAGATTTCTTGCTATTGTGCAATATTGTGCTATTGTGCATTACTGTGCAATTGAAGATTTCTTACTATTGCGCAATACTGTACAATTGAAGATTTCTTGCTATTGCGCAATACTGTGCAATTGAAGATTTCTTGCTATTGCGCAATACTGTGCAATTGAAGAATTCTTGCTATTGCCCAATACAGTGCAATTGAAGATTTCTTGCTATTGTGCAATATTGTGCTATTGTGCAATACTGTGCTATTGCGCATTACTGTGCAATTGAAGATTTCTTACTATTGCACAATACTGTACAATTGAAGATTTCTTGCTATTGTGCAATACTGTGCAATTGAAGATTTCTTGCTATTGTCAATACTGTGCAATTGAAGATTTCTTGCTATTGCCCAATACTGTGCCATCATTTAAAATTTCAAAAATTACGAAGAAAAAAAAAATATGAACCCCCCCCAAACTTTTTGAATCCCCTCCTCATTGGAGTAATTACCCCTAAATTAATCCCAGCCTTCTCTTTGTGGTATTGAACCTTGTACAATTTTAGAGAGATCCATTCACTTAAACACAAGTTACTGTCTGGAAACTAGAAAAATGCTTGTTTTTGGCCCCTTATTCCTGAACCGTTGGGGCAATTACCCCCAAACTCAATCCAAGCCTTCCCTTTGTGATATGGAAACTTGTGGTACAATTTCTGAGAGATCTATACACTAACACACAAGTTATTGTCTGGAAACTACAAAAATGCTTGATTTTGGTCCTTTTTTTCCTTAACTGTTGGTACCATAACCCCCAAAATCAATCCCAACCTTCCTTTTGTGGTATTGAACCTTCTGGTAAAATTACTAAGGAGATACATTCACTTGAATTAAAATAATTGTCCGGAAACCAAATGTCTTCGGACGACACCATAGCATTAAACAATGCAAAAATTTTTTTGCAGTCATATAAATACCATGAATTCAAACAAAGTTTAATTTTGGACCCATTGGACCTTAATATGGACTAATTTGAAAACAGGGCCCAAAATTAAAAATCTGAATGCAGTTAGATGCAGCATATCATAGAACCACAAGAATTCAGTTTTTGATGAAATCAAACAAAGTCTAATTTTGGACCCTTTGGACCTCAATGTAGAGCTATTTAAAAATGTCCAAATATCCAATATAGTAATACATGGTAATAAAATGCTCCGCAGGGCGCAGCTTGATACGACCGCAGAGGTCGAACCCTGAATAGTTGGGGCAAGTATGGACACAACATTCAAGCTTGATACAGCTCTGAATTTGGATTGTGATTAAATATTTGACACAGCATAGGTTTCTGACACAGAATGAATGTGGTCCAAGAACTTAAAAATTTTAAATTGGACATTCACCTATTATGGTCCAATATCCAAAATCTAAATACATGGTTAGATTCAGCATATCAAAGAACCCCAAGAGTTCAATTTTTGATGAAATCAAACAAAGTTTAATTTTGGACCCTTTTGACCTCAATGTGGACAAAAATGATAACAGGGCCCAAAATCAAAATCTAAATACATGGTTAGATTCAGCATATCAAAGAACCCCATATATTCAATTTTTGTTGAAATCAAACAAAGTTTAATTTTGGACCCCGATTTGTACCAACTTGAAAACTGGGCCCATAATCAAAATCTAAATACATGTTTAGATACAGCATATCAAAGAACCCTTAGAATTCAATTTTGTTAAAATCAAACTAAGTTTAATTTTGGACCCTTTGGACCTTAATGTAGACCAATTTGGAAGCGGGACCAAAATTAAGAATCTAAATACACGGTTAGATTTGGCATATCAAAGAACCCCAATAATTCAATTTTTGATGAAATCAAACAAAGTTTAATTTTGGACCCTTTGGACCTCAATGTGGACCAATTTAAAAACAGGGCCCAAAATCCAAAAACTTAATATACGGTTAGATTCAGCATATTAAAGAGTTCAAGAATAAAACCCCATTGAAATTGGTCAAGAAATAAGCAATTTATACAAAGTATCTTCTTTTGCACAATACTGTGCAATTGAATATTTCTTGCAATTGCGCAATACTGTGCAATTGAATATTTCTTGCTATTGCGCAATACTATACAATTGACAATTTCTTGCTATTGCGCAATACTATACAATTGACAATTTCTTGCTATTGCGCAATATTGTGCTATTGGATATTTCTTGCTATTGCGCAATACTGTGCAATTGAAGATTTCTTGCTATTGCGCAATACTGTGCAATTGAAAATTTCTTGCTATTGCACAATACTTATTATATAATAATTTACACATCCTGTTTGGTGTGTATCTCCTGCCATATCATTATTATTTGCTTTTAAATATAAATCAGAAATAACCAACTTAAAATGGAAAATTTTAAAGAAAAAAAAGGAAAAAGGAAAAAAAAAATCCCCCAAATTTTTGAACTCCTTATGATTCATCACCCCAAACTCAATCCCAGCCTTCCCTTTAGGTATGGTACCTTGCAGTACAATTTCAGAGAGATCCATACACTTGAACACAAGTTATTGTCTGGAAACTAGAAAATGCTTATTTTGGCCCCTTTTTGGCCCCTAATTCCTAAACGTTTCAGGAAATTACCCCCAAACTCAATTCCACCTTTCCCTTTGTGATATGGAATCTTGTAGTACAATTTCAGAAAGATCCATACACTTACACACAAGTTATTGTCATGAAACTAGAAAATGCTGTTTTTGCCCCTAATTCCTAAAATTTTGAGGCAATTACCCCAAAAATCAATCCCAGCATTCCCTTTGTGATATGGAACCTTGTGGTACAAAGTCAGAGAGACCCATACACTAACACACAAGTTATGTCTGGAAGTTACAAAATGCTTATTTTGGCCCCTTTTGGCCCCTAATTCCTTAACTGTTGGTACCATAACCCCAAAATCAATCCCAACCTTCCTTTTGTGATATTGAACCTTATGGTAAAATTTCATAGAGATCCATTCACTTAAACTAAAGTTAGAGTGCGAAACCAATGCATCTTCGGACGACGACGCCGACGTCATACGCCAATATATACCAATATACGACCACAAAATTTTTTTGCGGTCGTATAAAAACCTCAAACAATTCCAAGACTTTTAATTAATCCTCATTGAAATTGGTTAAAGATTTGTATTTATTTTTCAATTGCAGATTTCATGCTGTTGTGCAATACTTAGTAAATCTGTTAACAAACTAAATATAATAATTTACACACCATTTGGTATGTATCTCCTGCCATATCAGTATTTATTGTTTCTTTATATAGATCAGAGATAATTTATGTTAGAACCAGCTTAGCCAGTATTAGAAAAATCTAGTTTTGGCCCCTATTTGGCCTCTAGTTTCTTAACGATTATTTTACCACAATCCACAAAATCGACCCCAACCTTCTTTGTGTGGTATGGAACCTTGTGGTACAATTTCATAGAGATCCATTGACTAATAAGTATTTATCCGGAAACCAGAAAACCTTGTTCCTCCCCCCCCCTTTTCCTGAACTGTTTGAGCCATAACCACCAAGGTCAAACCTTACCTTCCCTATGTGGTATGGAACCTTGTGTTTCAATTTCACAGATCCATAGACTAATATTTAAGTAATTGTCAATTAACCAGAAAAACCTTGTTTCCCCCCCTTTTTTTGCCCCTAATTCCTGAAAAGTTTGGGCCATAACCCCCAAAGTCAATCCCAACCTTCCCTTTGTGGAATGGAACCTTGTGGTACAATTTCATAGAGATCCATACCCTTATACACAAGTTATTGTCCGGAAACTAGAAAAATGCCCTTTTTTGGCCCCCAATTCCTTAACAGTTGGGATTATAACCCCTAAAATCAATCCTAAGCTTCCTTTTGTGCTTTTGAACCTTGTGGTTAAATTTCTTAGAGATCCATTCACTTGTACTAAAGTTATTGTTCGGAAACCAAAGGTCTTCGGACAACTACGATGACATGATAGCAATATACGAACGCAAATTTTTTGCGGTCATATAATAAATAAACTGTTATCACAGAGATATGTCTCGCTATTTTGTAATTTTGATTATGCAAATGTTGAAATTAAAATGGCAATACTTAACAAGTTAGGCTAATATTCAAAGTCGATGAACCATGACTGAGGAACATGGCTAAACCATCTCCATGTAAATGAGATGTGCCAAGGCTAATACAACTGCATACCAAATATCATTGACTTATTATAAGTTGTTCCTTTAAACAAACCTAAACACTAACTTGTAAACTATGTAAAAGTTTCAAAGTCAATGAACCATGAAGAGGGGGTGGAGCTATATAATCTCCATGGAAACGATACTTACAAATGCCAATAAATTTGCATACCAAATATCATTGACTTATAATTAGCAGTTCATCTTAAACTGATCTTATCACAAACTAATTCATGTAAACTATGCAAATTTCCAGGTCAATAGGCCACGACTGAGGGGATGGGGCCAAATATTCTCCATTGAAATGAGATGTGCTAATGCTTATACAACTGAATACCCATTAACATTGGCCTACCACTAATGGTTCCCCTTGAACTGACCTAATCACAAACTAATACAGGTTAACTAAGCAAATTTTTCAGTCAATAGACCATGACTTAGGAGGCTGAGCCAAATAATCTCCATGGAAATGAGATATGCCAATGCTTATACAACTGCATACCAAATATTATTGCCCTACCACTAATGGTTCCCTATAAACTGAACTTATCACAAACTAATACACTTAAAATAAGCAAAAGTTTCAGTCAATAGACCATAATGAGGGGGCAGGGCCAAATAATCTCCATGGAAAACAGATGTGCCAATGCTAAAACAACTGTATACTAAATATCATTGACCTACCACTAATGGGTCCCTATAAACTGACCTAATCACAAACTAATACACGTCAAATAAGCAAGTTTCAGTCAATAGACCATGACTGAGGGGGCAGGGCCAAATAATCTCCATGGAAATGAGAAAACAACTGTATACTAAATATCATTGACCTACCACTAATGGGTCCTATAAACTGACCTAATCACAAACTAATACACGTCAAATAAGCAAGTTTCAGTCAATAGACCATGACTGAAGGGCAGTGCCAATGAGATGTGCCAATGCTAATACAACTGTACAGCAAATATGATTGACCTACAACTTGTGGTTCACCACAAACTAGACCTAATCACAAACTAATACATTGTTGACGCCGCAGCATACCTTTGTCTGACTTTTTGACTCCCTCAAGCGAGACAAAAACGAAAGGGAGCTCAAGTCAATAGATATAAACAATTCACCAAAGTTTCATGCAAATTGGTTCAAATGTTTTTGAGTTATTGTCCGACATGTTGATGACGGACTGACAGACGGTATACCATAATACATCCCGTTAACAGGCGTATAAAAAGGGGGAAAATGCAAGATCAACTATTGGGATTTAAGGAAATCTGCAGTTATATGTATCAGATTGCGAGGTCTTGTTATTGTGATACTCATCCAGATTCATGATTAAAAACCTCGCAATAAATTCTAAATTTACAGTACCAAATCCAACACAATTAGATCTTTGAACACTGTTTTAATCGGTTTAAATATTGATTTTCTTATCAATATATCAATAAAATGCTCCGCAGGGCGCAGCTTAATACGACCGCAGAGGTCGAACCCTGAATAGTTGGGGCAAGTATGGACACAACATTCAAGCTTGATACAGCTCTGAATTTGGATTGTCATTAAATATTTGACACAGCATAGGTTTCTGACACAGAATGAATGTGGTCTAAGAACTTAAAAATTTTAAATTGGACATTCACCTATTATGGTCCAATATCCAAAATCTAAATACATGGTTAGATTCAGCATATCAAAGAACCCCAAGAGTTCAATTTTTGATGAAATCAAACAAAGTTTAATTTTGGACCCTTTTGACCTCAATGTGGACAAAGTTGATAACGGGGCCCAAAAATCAAAAATCTAAATACATGGTTAGATTCAGCATATCAAAGAACCCCATATCTTCAATTTTTGTTGAAATCAAACAAAAAAAAAGTTTAATTTTGGACCCCGATTTGGACCGACTTGAAAACTGGGCCCATAATCCAAAATCTAAATACATGTTTAGATTCAGCATATCAAAGAACCCTAAGAATTCATTTTTTGTTAAAATCAAACGAAGTTTAATTTTGGACCCTTTGGACCTTAATGTAGACCAATTTGAAAACGGGACCAAAATTAAGAATCTAAATACACGGTTAGATTCCGCATATCAAAGAACCCCAATAATTCAATTTTGATGAAATCAAACATAGTTTAATTTTGGACCCTTTTGACCTCAATGTGGACAAAGTTGATAACAGGGCCCAAAAATCAAAAATCTAAATACATGGTTAGATTCAGCATATCAAAGAACCCCATATATTCAATTTTGTTGAAATCAAACAAAGTTTAATTTTGGACCCGATTTGGACCAACTTGAAAACTGGGCCCATAATCAAAATCTAAATACATGTTTAGATTCAGCATATCAAAGAACCCTAAGAATTCAATTTTGTTAAAATCAAACTAAGTTTAATTTTGGACCCTTTGGACCTTAATGTAGACCAATTTGAAAACGGGACCAAAAATTAAGAATCTAAATACAAAGATTCGGCATATCAAAGAACCCCAATAATTCAATTTTGATGAAATCAAACAAAGTTTAATTTTGGACCCTTTTGACCTCAATGTGGACAAAGTTGATAATGGGGCCCAAAATCAAAATCTAAATACATGGTTAGATTCAGCATACCAAAGAACCCCATATATTCAATTTTGTTGAAATCAAACAAAGTTTAATTTTGGACCCTGATTTGGAACAACTTGAAAACTGGGTCCATAATAAAAATCTAAATACATGTTTAGATTCAGCATATCAAAGAACCCTAAGAATTCAATTTTGTTAAAACAAACTAAGTTTAATTTTGGACCCTTTAGACCTTAATGTAGACCAATTTGAAAGCGGGACCAAAATTAAGAATCTAAATACACAGTAAGATTCGGCATATCAAAGAACCCCAATAATTCAATTTTGATGAAATCAAACAAAGTTTAATTTTGGACCCTTTGGACCTCAATGTGGACCAATTAAAAACGGGCCCAAAATCCAAAAACTTGATACACGGTTAGATTCAGCATATTAAAGAACCCCAAGAGTTCAAGAATAAAACCCCATTGAAATTGGTCAAGAAATAAGCAATTTATACAAAGTATCTTCTTTTGCACAATACTGTGCAATTGAATATTTCTTGCAATTGCAATACTGTGCAATTGAATATTTCTTACTATTGCGCAATACTGTACAATTGACAATTTCTTGCTATTGCGCAATATTGTGCTATTGGATATTTCTTGCTATTGCGCAATACTGTGCAATTGAAGATTTCTTGCTATTGTGCAATACTGTGCAATTGAAAATTTCTTGCTATTGCACAATACTTATTATATAATAATTTACACATCCTGTTTGGTGTGTATCTCCTGCCATATCATTATTATTTGCTTTTAAATATAAATCAGAAATAACCAACTTAAAATGGAAAATTTTAAAGAAAAAGAAAGGAAAAAAGGAAAAAAAAAAATCCCCCCTCCCCAATTTTTTGAACCCCCTTATGATTCATCACCCCCAAACTCAATCCCAGCCTTCCCTTTGAGGTATGGTACCTTGCAGTACAATTTCAGAGATCCATACACTTGAACACAAGTTATTGCCTGGAAACTGGAAAATGCTTATATTTGGCCCCTAATTCCTAAACGTTTTAGGCAATTACCCCAAACTCAATTCCAGCTGTCCCTTTGTGATATGGAACCTTGTAGTACAATTTCAGAAAGATCCATACACTTACACACAAGTTATTGTCATGAAACTAGAAAATGCTCGTTTTGCCCCCTAATTCCTAAAATTTTGAGGCAATTACCCCAAAAATCAATCCCAGCATTCCCTTTGTGATATGGAACCTTGTGGTACAAAGTCAGAGAGATCCATACACTAACACACAAGTTATGTCTGGAAGTTACAAAAATGCTTATTTTTGGCCCCTAATTCCTTAACAGTTGGTACCATAACCCCCAAAATCAATCCCAACCTTCCTTTTGTGATATTGAACCTTATGGTAAAATTTCATAGAGATCCATTCACTTAAACTAAAGTTAGAGTGCGAAAACCAATGCGTCTTCGGACACGACGACGACGCCAACGTCATACCAATATACGACCACAAAATTTTTTGCGGTCGTATAAAAACCCAACTAAACATCATTGTTATTCACATTTCTACAATGTCAATACCTATACTTTGTCATTGCACAAGGTCATGATTTTCTCCGTGTTAATGACATCTTTAAACTAAATCCATTGCATGTAGGATTTGTACCGATCGATATTTTAGTCTTTGATACATGATTTTTTTTAATTAGTTTTTATTGGCCTTGAACTTGCTTTCAGTAACTGAGTAAATTCAAGTGTCTTGTGATTTTGTTATTTTTTTTTCTGCTTTGTATCAATCTGACGAGTTCTGCCCTTTTCAACTGATTTTTATAGTTTGGTCTTATGTTGTTCTGTTACACCACTGTCCCAGGTAAGGGGAAGGGTTTGGCATCAGCAAACATTTATATCATACTGTTTTTCATTTATTGTTTGGTACATAAATCAGGCTGTTAGTTTCTACGTTTGAATTGTTTTACATTTCTCATTTCATTGCCTTTTATAGCTTATATGCGGTATGGGTTTTTCTAATTGTTGAAGGCTGTACATTGACCTATAATTGTTAACTTCTATGTCATTTGGTCTCTGGTGAAGTCTCACTGGCAATCATACCACAACTTCTCATCTTTGTATTTATACTTTCTGCAAGTCCTTGACATGTCATAAACACATCATCACTTGCATTCAGAATTCTACTATTTCAAACTGTTCTTCTGCAGGCAGTAGGTTAGGCATATACATCATGCCAGAATCCATAGAAGTCTTAAAGCTAATGTGTACCTGAAAATATTGGGAACTATTTCGAAAACATAAAAAACCGCTGAACACTTCCTTCTAAATTTTCTCATATATTATCGTATTTGTGAAGCCCTTTTTGTCAATTTAGTTGGTACTGTTAGCATAGATATGTTACTTACTCCATGGTGATCAAAACATTTTGGATATAGACAATAAAAACAACTTTCTTATTGTTCAAGACTATATATTGAAAACTAAAATGATTCACAGAATAATTCTTGTAGGCTCAAATACATGTCAGCCAATGTTAAAAGCAATTTCTTCATTAGATGTTTAATTCTATTACTTTTCTTTTGTTTATATATACATATATATATATATATGATTGTACATTGTTCTGTCCATTGTAATTAATTTCGTCATTCAATAGGAGAGTGATTTGTATAAATGACTCTTCACTTGTTTTCCAATACTTGCATTGTTTTGCTTTACATTTTTATTCATTTGTTTTCTGAATAAAATATTGTTTATACTAGAATGCTGAACCATCTTAAAATCAGGAGCGATAACATAGACCCAGCTTGGCTGGATCAAAAATAACACTGAACAACCTTTTTGTCTTCTTTTTCTTAGCTTATTTTATTAAGGATGTTCTTTCTTCCTTTCAGATTTATTATTTCAATCATGTGTAAAGCACTAGTTTTTTTTCTGTATCCAGCTTGTGTGGTTCACCATAAAAATATAACTTAAACAGAACCAATAAATAAATAACGTTTTGCAATCAAGAGTTCAAATAAAATTTTCAATGAACAACTTTACATGATGAAATAGTACTTTTAGATCACTCATTTTACATTTTGTCAAGATAATTGTCAAGGGCGGGGATGCCTTCTTTCATTCCTTTACGTTTTCTTGTAATAGTGACAACTTCTCCTGGTTTAGATGTACTGTCAAATGGATCTCCTGGCATGACTGCCCAATGATCAAACACGCACTGTGGGAAGGCTTGTCCACCAGTTGATGATCTCAAGTCCCCTGTAAAACCTGAAAAATAAAAAAACAATCAAATATTATAAAATATGCAGTACAAAGTAAAGTAAAGGAAAGTTTAAAATTTTAAAACTGAAATATTGACCATAAAACATACATGTGGCTTACTAGGAATGATGATATTCAAATGACATATTAATAAACTGTTGACACAGAGATATGTCTTGCCTGTAGGCACAAGATTCAGAACAAGAGGCTGTCAGAGTGACAGCAAACTGGATTTTCCTGCAAAGGTCCAACCCTGAACAGTTGAGCAAGTATGGACACAACATTTAAGCTTAAAACAGCTCTGAATTTGGATTGTGATTGAATACAATATAGGTTTGTGACACAAAATGAATGTGGTCAAAGAACTGAAAAATTTGAAATTGGACATTTATCTATTATGGTCCAATATCCAAAATCTAAGTACATTGTTAGAATCAGCATATCAAAGAACCCCATGAATTCAATTTTTTACGAAATAATTATTAATTACACCATTTCTGTTCAAAGGGAAATAACTCAAAATCATATAATAAGAATCACTTTTGCTACTGAAAGATCTACAACTCAACAACGAGAACAGCTAAAATAGTGAAAATTGAAATTGACCTTCATTTAGTCACAGGAAACAACATATGTAAATTTGAAAAGATTTCGTCAAAGCGTTTTCATGTTAATGAACAGACACTGTTTGCCAGCCGCCCGCCCGTCAAACTAACTTAAGCAGAAAACTTATACATTGAAAACTGGGAATTAATTGAAAGTCACTAGACCATGACCTACAGGGGCAGGGAATCAAAATAGTCGTCAAACTGATATGTACTGATTGTAATACAACTTTATAGAAATAAATGGGGAATGTGTCCATGGGACACAGATGTTGCCCCCGCTTGCATATAACGTTCTAAAGGGACATAACTCAAGATCTGTAAAAGTGATGCTACCCAAATTTTTACTTGATACGAGTTGTGGTAATAAGCATTGTGTACAAGTTTCATAAAATTTGGTTGAGGCAAACTCAAGTTAGAGAACGGAATCCAATTTTGGGATGTACGGACGTACAGATGGACAAGGGTAAAACTTAATGCCCCCTCTGCTACAGTGGGAGCATAAATATCATTGATCTATCACAAGTAGTTCTTATCAAACTGACTTAAGCAGAAAACTTAACATTGAAAATTGCTAAATAATTCAGTCACTGGACCATGACCTAGGGGGAAGAGCCTCATAATAGTTGTCATCTGACATGTACCAATAGAAAATCAACTTTAAAGAAAATATCATTGATCTATCACAAGAAGTTCTCATCAAACTGACTTGCGCACAAAACTCAACAATGAAAATTGCTTTTTAACTGAAAGTTGCGGGACCATGACCTAGGGGGCTGGGCCTTGAAATAGTCATGTACTGATAATAATACAACTTTATAGATGATATCATTGATCTATCAAAAGTAGTTCCTATCAAACTTTTTTCAGCAGAAAACTTTTCGTTGTTGACAATTGATAATTATTTCAGTCACTGGACCATTCCCTAGGGGTCAGGGCCTCAAAATAGTCGTCAAACTGATATGAACTGATAGTACTGCAACTCCATACAAAATATCGATGATCAATAACAAGTAGTTCTTATCAAACTTACTTAAGCAGAAAACTTGACAACTGTCGACGGCGACGGAAAAGCAATACCTATGCTTGCCTTTCGCTTCTACGATGAAAGTCGTTTTGTCACAGACAAGACAAAAACTGGGTCTATGTCTGATAACAAAAGTCATACTGAACATAAACAAACAGTAAACAAATTAAAAGAGCATCTAATTTTTGAATTTATACTCTTGTTTCTCAAATTTGGTTGACTTGAAATTCCTCCAGGTCAAAGTATTTCTGTGGTCAAGACATTGAAATACAGTTATTTATCGACTCAGCAGTTGAATTTCGATAAGTCGAAATTAACAATAATTAACAATAATCTACAGTTATAAAGTAAAATAAACAACACAAATATTGTTTGTCAATTTTTGGCAAACAAAGAAAAAAGTCATTTATGATAGTTTTAATACAAGCAGAAAAAGCAGATCCTTTATAAACGAGTACATATATATATATATATATATATATATATATTTTACAATTATATTGAAATTACAAAGGAATGTAAAATTCATGTAAATGAAGAGATCAGTCGACAGGGATGCTTAAAGTCACATGGCCTGCATTTAATCATTATCATGGCAGCGTTTAATTCAAGAATGGTCAAGAAAAGAGACAAGAAAAAATAAATGTGGATTGTGTCCACATGTGGACACAGATGATGCCCCCGCTTGCATATCATATAGTTATAAAGGGACATAACTGAAGAACGGTAATAGTGACACTACCCAAATTTGAACTTGATCTGAGTTTTGTGGTAATGAGCATTGTGTGTAAGTCTCATAACATTTGGTTGAGGCAAACTTAAGAGAACGGAAACTAAAAATTTTGCAATTTTTCCATTTATAAAGGGGCATTAATCTAGAACAGTTTGAGTGATGCCACCAAAATTCAAAGTTGATCTGTGTTTTGTGGTAATATGTGGTAATAAGCATTGTATATAAGCTTCATAACATTTGGTTGAGGCAAACTGAAGCTAGAGAACAGAAACAAAAAATTTAGCAATTTTTCCATTATAACGGGCATAACTCCAGAACCGTTAAAGTGACGCCACCAAAATTCAAACTTGATCTGTGTTTTGTAGTAATAAGCATTGTGTACAAGTTTCATAACATTTGGTTGAGGCAAACTATAATTAGAGAACGGAAACTAAAAATTTTGCAATTTTTCCATTTATAAAGGGCACAACTCGAGAATGGTTAGGGTGACGCTATCAAAATTCAAACTTGATCTGTATAAAGTGGAAATAAGCATTGTGTGCAAGTTTCATAACATTTGGTTGAGGCAAACTATAATTAGAGAACGGAAACTAAAAATTTTGCAATTTTTCCATTTATAAAGGGCATAACTCTAGAACAGTTAAAGTGACGCCACCAAAATTCAAACTTGACCTGTGTTTTGTGGTAATAAGCATTGTGTATAAGTTTCATAACATTTGGTTGAGGCAAACTCAAGAGAACGGAAACCAATTTTGGGACGTACGTACAGACGGACAAGGGTAAAACTTAATGCCCCCTCCACTACGGCGGGGGCATAAAAATGTGCAAGATTAATAGCTAGGATGTATATGATTCTTACCAAATGATTCATTTACTGGAAGATAAGACTTTACAACAAACTGTGGTGTATTACCAATCTGTTGGTTATCAAATACCTGACCACGACGCTTGTTGAGACAACTGTAAATACCCCCAACTGCCTGTTCTGGACACTGTAAATAAACAATATCTAAAGTAACACGCTTTCTTGGTTTAAACAAAATCATATCATTTCTGAAATTTGTCAGCACACAAGTTAATCTGGAAACAAACTATTTTGGAAATTGACACTAGATGACAAGAATTCTTCAGTTCATGAAATAGGTTAAAAGTTTTTTTTTTCCCCAAGTATTGAAATTTCATATTAAAAAGACTTGTTTAGGTTTTTATACCAATATGTTATTAAATGATACAAACTACTCATACCTGAATTTCTACAAGGAAAACTGGTTCCATAATTCTGGGTTTCGCAGTCAGCTGACATGCATACAAGACTCTTCTTGTTGTTGGGATGATTTGTCCACCTCCTCTGTGGATGGCATCAGCGTGAAGTGTTACATCATGAATGTTGTAACGAACACCTCTCACATTTTCTTCACACAATACACCCTAAAAAATATTGAATGAGCAAATTTCCAATTGATTGTGATAAATTTTGAATCACGCTTATCAACAATATGCACTTAAGAAAACCGTTAAGTTAGTTGGGAAGCCATTTTAAATACAAACACGTACATAAAACATTTGAAGTGCAATTAAGTAAGACTGATGCATAGTTTCCCAAATGCTGGGAAAGTCCTTTAAATTTCAGCCAAGATGATATATTTGAAGATCATTTTGCTGTTGACAAGTTTTTCTTTCTATCCATAGTTTGGTCAAATGCAAAAAAATAAATGGGGAATGTGTCCATGGGACACAGATGATGCCCCCAATTGCATATAACGTTATAAAGGGACCCAACTCTAGAACAGTAAAAGTGACACTACCCAAATTCGTATTTGACCTGAGTTTTGTGGTAATTAGCATTGTGTATAAGTTTCATAACATTTGGTTGATGCAAACTCAAGTTAGAGAAATGAAACGAAAAATTCAGCCATTTTTCCATAACTCTAGAACCGTAAAAGTGACACCACCAAAATTCACACTTGATCTGTGTTTTATGGTAATAAGCATTGTGTATAAGTTTCATAACATTTGGTTGAGGCAAACTTGTTAGAGAACGGAAACAAAAAATTCAGCAATTTTTCCATTTGTAAAGGGGCATAACTCTAAAACAGTACAAGTGATGCCACCAAAATTCAAACTTGATCTGTGTTTTGAGTTAATAAGCATTGTGTATAAGTTTCATAACATTTGGTTGAGGCAAACTAAAGTTAGAGAACTGAAACCAATTTGGGACATACAGATGTACGTACGTACAAACAGACGGACGGACAAGGGTAAAAATCATCACTTACAGGCAATAACCCCAACAAGTCAACTAAAGATTTTGGCCATGTTGACTTATTTGAAGATCTTATCTGGCTGATCAGTTTTACCATTAGTGTTTCGGTCTATTATAGTTTTCAAGATAACATGCAAATTTTTTTAAAAGATGGTAATAATCCTCAGTAAAGGGCAGTTACTCCTAAAAGACGGCTCACAGATGTGTAAACTATATATAGTATGCAGATTTCAACATTCTGCCTGGTCAGATTTTCTCTATGTTGAGCTGTTTTCAAGATAATAAACAAAACTTGCATTTTACCCCATATGTTCTTTTCTGAACCATGTTGATTGGCAGGCAGGATAATCAGACATTTGTTCTGCCTAGTCAAGATTTTTTTAATATCTCTTTAGGGGTATATAATAGACAAAACTTGCATATTTCCCCTCAAGTTCTATTTTCAGCCATGTTGGTTGGCAGGAGGGATTGTTTGACACATTTTTTTAACTGTTTAGGAGAAGATTTTTGTAAAAGACAATGGACAATGTTTGCCAAGTGATGAGAAAAGCTCACTTTAAGATAGCAAAAAATGTCCAACTGGCTCAATTTTTTGTTGTTGAAATTTCTGCTTGGATGTCAAGTACTTTTGAAGATAAAAATCTCTACTTATTGCAGTGGTGATCAACAATCAAACAGTTCTGTAATATCAGTTATTTTCAATCAGGTACAAAAACCTTTATAATGACATTTTTAACAATTCAAGTAATGAACTTTTATGCTTGTATTTGTTCAGCTTACTTCCACACCATCTGTCCTTTAATTTCAGTACATACCTCTTTAGTAGCCCACTGGAATCCAGCAATAGCACTGTCTTTAATTTCATTCAGATATTGTACTCCCTTTGTAACATCCATCAACAGATTAGGACCAGTTCCTTCAGGTCCAAAACACCAGATCTTCCTGGCTTCTCCAACATCAAAGTCAAACTTGTCTGCCATGTACCTTCCTCTCTCTTTAATTTCTTGACGTGGAGCTATGTCACCCTATCAATAAAAACACATTTTATCAGTTGCCACAACCTAATAATATGTCACAGACAAGATGAAATACAGTTATCAATCATTCACAAAGAAAATAATGAGTTAAAGATTTTTTTGCTACATATATACAGATGGCCAAATCACAAAATCATAATATTGAACTAATAAACTAGACTTAACTTATCATCTATGTCTCCCATTATGCAACATTTGTGGCAGGCAATCCAGAAAAACTTATGTAATGCTATTCTATATGTAAAATCATATTGAGTATATAAATAGTAACAAGAGTGTGCACAATGAAATATCTCGACTGCTTTACTGGTTTCTTTGGGATAGAGTGACAGAGTCTGAGTTGTGTGCTTTTTAGATCTGCTAGTGCCTTCAGCAACGCAGGTAAAAATACAGAACTAAAGATCAGATATGCCATAAAAGATACCCCAAATCAAGTTCCCAAAATTCAGTAATAAACATGAGTTATACATCCACAAAGAAAAGTTTGATAAAATTAAAACACTCGCTTAATTCCCCATTTTTTAAATAAAACACAGAGTTCTCGAAATCGTTTTTTGCCTGGTGGTCCTTGAAGAAAATATGCAGGTCCTCACTATCATTTCCATTGCAAATTACCAAAATTGTGTTGGTCCTTCCCAAAAATGTGGTGGTCAAATCCCTAGGACCACCACTTATCGAGAACTCTGAAAACATCTCGATGATTTCGTCCAATTTATAAAACAAGGCTTGTTGATTGTTCAGCGCTCTTCTTAAAATTTGATGAGTTAGATAATTAGAAATTAGACTTGCAAGACTTGTTGTTAATCTTTCAATGCTAGTTAAATTTCACAGAAAAATCTTTTTAGCATAAGTTGCAATATGTAATGGGTGCTGAAAATGTCATCAATTCTTGCATAGTCATGCAGTGTATTTAATGGTTCATGGAAAAAATTGTACTGCACTTTCATTGACCAGGGTATTCTGTCTATATTGACCACTTAGTCTTGGAAATAGTATTATGGTTCAAACTCCACTGCCCACAGGACAATGAGCAAAAAAAAAAAACAATCAATAGCTGCCATGAAACTTACATTGTCTATAGCTTCAGCACACCCTTCTGGTAAAGGAGCTGCTCTCATGAACAACCTATTATGTTTGTTTGGTGATTTAGAAAGACAAGTCAGACTTGACTCTTCTGAAACTGTTTCTCTATATGATACAACTGGGTCTGACTTCTTAAGGGGAATACAGGCATGATCTTCCTCCAAGTCCTTTAAGCAAATTTCCAAATGCAACTCTCCAGCTCCAGCAATAATATGTTCTCCAGTTTCTTCAATAATACACTAAAAGTAAAAAAATGTAAATAAGAAATGTTATTACAATAGACAAATAAATGGTTATAAACTACATCTAAATAGCCTGTATCTGTGAAATGAATTTTCTGTAAATTAAATCCTCTGTTCCAATATTCATTACTGTTGAGCATCAATCTTGTACTGAATTTGCACAACAGTGTACATGTACATATGTGTGCCATTTTCAGAAGTACAACTCTTATTGTTCTGATTAACACATAAAATTTAATTTTAAATACATACCTGTACCATAGGATCTGATTTTGCTAAACGTTTCAATCCTTCCACCAATTTTGGCAAATCTGAAGGGTTTTTACATTCAACTGCTACTCTAACTACAGGACTAACACTGAATTTCATTGTTCTAAAGTTGTGAGCTTCTTTGTAGGTGGAGAGAGTTCCAGTTTTAACCAAGTATTGATCTACACCAACCAATCCACATATATTACCACAAGGTACATCTTCAATTGGTTCTGTGTAACGCCCCATCATTAGAATAGTTCTGAAATTTTTTTTTGGGAAAACATTTTAAATATAAAATACAACACTAAGAATATATCTTTGTACATATACAATATTATCTAATTAGGGCTGTTCCATGAAAACATACATGGTACCCAAGGAAGGCACTTTAAACATGGGGTAATCACCTGTAGAGGCAAATTAGAATTTCACTTAACATTTCCACTATGCAAAAACATAGATGACACCCACCCATGGTTGAGATTTGGAAGTGCCTTCCCTGGGTCCCATGTATGTTTTTATGGAACAGCCCTCAATTAGAAACTTAAAATCACCGACTTTTAAAAACAAGATCGACTGTATCAGGCACTAGGAAATAAATGACTTGTGGTGCTTTGCCTAAATTAAAAAAAAAAATTCACACCTTATATTCAACTTTTTATATGACCTTTTCCACATTTTCTCACCTCTGAATATTTTTCTCGTATAGATCTTCTTTCTTCCCTGGGGTAAAGTTGGGACCCATGATTCTGCATTTGATACCAGTTCCTACTGTACCAGCAAACACACGACCGAAGGCAAAGAATCTACCTTTGTCAGATGTGGGTACCATTTTGGAGATGTACATCATCAGCTCTCCTTTGGGATCACAGTTTTTAATGGCTGAAAATTAAAAAATAAAAATAAATCTCTAAATCTGTTTATCATAAGGCAAGATAAATAAAGATTCTCTTTCTGTTCCGAGTGGTTACAGATATTTCACCACTTAAGATACTTGAAACATACATTTTCAACATGTGACCCTTGAACTATTCATAGAGTAGAGATATATTGTAAATCGTGAGCAATAAGAATGTTTCTAAAAACAGAATGTGTCTATGAGACACAGATACACCAGCCTATATAATAAAGGCAGGAGTAGCAATATTTATTACCGAAGGAAATGGTTTATCAAGAGGCGACAAAAGTTAAAATTGTTCAAACTCCATTTAAATCTGTGTTTTGTGGTCGAAAAAACAAGGTTGAGAAACCTTATGAGGAATCAATATTGTTTTAATATCTTCAAAGTATTTATCCCCATAAAATGCCTGTATTTGAAATTTATTCACGATTTTTTTCCAATTCCGCTGATGCACTGATGTATTATCCCCCTGCCCTTTTCAAATCAGGACTGAACACTACACTACAAGAAATTGGAAACTTTTATGTTCCATCTTTTGGTATGTATAGTGCGCACATTTATACCCTGGGTCATGTTTCTTGTAAGAGGGGTGCGCGTTATACATGCCTAGAGACATTTTCTTAGTCTTTTTTCAGGTCCAAACTCCGACAAAGAAATTTCCAGGAGAAGTGAAGAGTACGGAATATTTTTGCTAAAACCTCGATTGTTTTTATGTTTTACATGTTATATTTGTAATATGTATCTTATTGTTCTTGATTTGTCACGTTTTATTCAAATAAAAAACATTTTATATCTTTGTAGTTACGTTTATCGTGTCAATTTGTCCATCTGTTTGCAATCCGGAAATTTGCCACGTCTTAATAAAGACACAATAAAGCTTTTGTTGTCGGTTAAATAAGCCTCTGTGTTACTTGTTGTCATAACTTACTGTTTTTGTATGTGTTCATCATGGAGAGTAGAAGAAAAGTGTATGAAAATTGAATAAACCAAGCTCGTTTTGAAAAGATAAAACCGCCATTTTTTCTAATGTATCAGGTGATCGCCAGTCATGTGGGTCAGTCATGTGACTTGATATTGTAAAGTGATTATTAGTCTATGAGAAGTTTATTTTTATAAATACGTTTCTACTTTGTAACTTTTAAACAACTGTTTAAACCTGTTCAAGTAATTATGATTGAAAACATGATAATCTCATAATCAGTGATTTTCCTGCCTTTATTTTAGGTCCGAATATCGGCCCGTTCCCAATCAGAAAATACCTAAAATTTTTCCCAATTGAACCTGTAAAATTCCCAATTCAATCAAGTTGTAGCGGAAAGGTGATTGATAATTTTATTGTTCGTATGATTTGGTTCAAAATATAGGTTGCTGTACTGTTCCCGGTGTAATCATGTTGAATATAGACAGGTAACTATCATATTTCGACCGTAAACCAGTTTTAACAATGGGTAAGCTTAGTTCAGCATTTGGATGACGTCTGGTGGTTAATGGTAAGAATATAGAATGATATGAAGTGATGATGCTGTGTTATTATCTGAATAACATTGTAAATACATGCCTACATGAAAAACTAAAAGGTTTTCATTATTTTCTCACACGTAAATGTTTTTTGACAGGCAATGTCATACTGAGCAAAGATTTGCCAGTTTGGTTTATTTTTTTTGTTGTGAATTGAGCATGCCCAAACAGACAACATGTCCTCATTATTCAAAATATTATGTTCGCAAATAAAAGAAAGGCAAAGATGCCACTGATTGTAAAAAACTTGTTGAGCTTTAAAAATCAAAATTAGTATTGAAGATACTTCAGGAACTGATTGATATATTTTGAACGAAAATGTTTCTACTTTCACGGATGTAGAACAGGATGAAGCCCTGGTTGTGGTGGATAAAGTCACATAAGCAATCACCACAAATCCAAGTACTAACACTAAACAAATTGTTTCCACCCAAACATCTGAGCATAATTCACTTGAAATGAACTCTGCTCATGTACAAAGAGAGACTGACCGTCACCCCCCTCTTGAGTGCGACCATAATCAGTGACAGTTGACTCTAGCTCAGAACCAAGCACTGAAAACATTATACCATGCCATATAAGTGTCGGTTAGAGAAATTTTACTGACAAGAAAACTTGCAATAAATTTCAGGCTTGTTTGACTGGGTTGATATGTTTGAAAATTGGAATTTTGAAATAATAAATAACATGTACAAATTGTGACTTGGATGGAGAATTGTCTCATTGGCACTCATACCACATCTTCTTATATCTACATCCTTAAAATATGTTGAAACACAATAATTTATTTTTTCCCAATTCATACATTTTCAACACATTTTTCCCAATTGCCTAGGGCCCAGGCCCCATTTGAAAAAGGGTAGGAAAATCACTGCATAATTGTAACCTGAACAATTTAATTAAGAACAAGGTGAACCTGTCACTGATTTGTTTTGATATCGATTAGACCCGTTGATTGAGGTGTGATAATCCGGATTAACAGCTAGAATCAACAAACAAAACAATAAAAATAATGAGATTTTAACAATTTATTACAGCACTAATGATGTTAATGATAATCATATGACTGATTCGTAATTATGTTATTGTTTCAATCAGAACATTAATTTGGATATTTAATCTTGTCCTTGATACTCAAACAATTTATTAAATTTGGTCTTAAAAAAACAAACTTAAATGTAGATTTATCTCAATCTAATAAAATTTGTATTCATTTGTCAGAATATTTGCAATTTCATATTAATTACGTATTCTGTACGGAATTCTCCGACTTCGGTGTCCATTTAAAAAACTTCCTGTTTGCCGATTTTGGAGCTGTAATTCCGAAAATGTCTAAGTCTTATACGAACAATAAACTTTTTTTCTCGCGTTTCTTGGACCATAAAGGGGGTGCACACTATACACAAATGCGCACTATACACCCCAAAAGACGGTAATGCTATTATTACAACAGTTTTTTTTTTCACTTGAGGCAAATCAAATTTCAACAGCATTTAACTTTGAAGAGGAATTATTAAAATACCTACAAAATGTCGTTTTAAAGAAAAAATGTTTTGGGCAAATGGGTTCTGAGTTTTTTTTCTTTAAAAGTTGCAAAGATTTTCTGCCAATTTTACCTGTGGCACAGGGATCGTCTTGTGGACCTTCATACAACATTTCACATCTGTATTTTTGTGCTGTTACAGGGGACGGCAGATGAATGACTATCATCTGTAACAATGCATCACCAGCTGGCAACCATTTCCTCATCACAATCTACAATAAAACAGTACCATTAAGGCTCAAATTCAATTTTCCCCAATATTTTGTTTAGAAATAAAATTTCAAAATCATTTAATTTGTTTCTAAAGTTTAATTTTGAAATACACTATAGGTATATACTAGTTATCTGTGGAGCAAAGGATTACAATATGTGTAAACACACAAACCACAATTTGGTTTATAGGGCATTATTTAAGTATACAAACTGTATTCCTTAAATGTTGGGTTTTTGCACAATTTCCCATGTTCAAAATTGAACAGTACAAGTTGTCTAGCTTTAAACTGGACTTGACCTACAATTCATGGTAATTTGTCTCTTTCAGAATATCAAGTCTAATGTCACAGCAAACTTTATATGGAAACCATTATTTTTTAAGATTTTTATTGCATTTTTAAAAATCCACACTTCCCAAAATAACACTCTAATCAAATATAAAGTTCGACACTTGGCTTTATGGTCCAGACACTTTTAATCATAAAATCCATAAAAAATTTAGCACTAATAAATAATAAATCCACCGTAAACAAGCATTCTGAGAGTATTGCATGGCAATACATCAGGGTTGGCAAAAACCGGGTTATACGAGTATTGCCCAGCCCAGTGTGAAATACTGGGAAAACACAGGTTTTACTGGGTAATACTAGGCAATACTGGGTAATATAAAATACTGGCCTGAATTTTAAAGAGGATTCAGTGATCAAACACAAATGCAATACATTTAACATATTTTGATTTATAAATAAGTTTACTTGTTTGAGAGTCTTATTATACAAGTGTATACATTTGAGAAAGTATTATTCTAGCAACTCTGAGACAAGTGTACATGAAGACACATCAGACAAATATTAATGGAAAAAGCCTTTCTCAATAATTCTCCTAAAAATCTATTAAATCACCATTCTGTCTAGATTGGAAAAACTGTTAACATAAAGCCAAAGAATTCATTTTTTTCAAATATATATAACCAGGGCTCGACATTACCGTTTGTCTGATTGTCTGGGACAAGTGGACACGGGCATCGGGCAAGTAGATTCACCATGCTACTTGTCCGATGGGACAAGTGAAAAATCGATGTCAGGTGTAAAATAGATCAAATTCAAGACTTATACATTCCCAAAAATATGAATGATTGTTTTATTGATCATACAAAATGAAATAAATATTCATTGTTTAAATGTATTTGAACATGCTGGCATCCATTGACCAGGGGAATATAAGGGGGAAAGAAACCAATGTTAATGCTTCTTCTTAGTATAAGCCTCCTTGAATTAGGAGCACTTCCATATGGAGTTTTACCTAACTTTAAACTTTTAAATTAAAGAATGTTTCATTTGATTTTGCTTTTATGCATAACAATACATTAAAAGAGGTTTTATTTAATAAGATCTATATATTAAAATAATAAGTTTAGATGTAAAAATTAAATAAAATCTATAAAGGCAGATTTTTTGGTGAAATGTTTTATGTACTTCATGATCATACATCAATGTATATAAAAATCAAAATAAATTGTAAAAGCTTGTTTTGACACCATAAATAAATTAAAAAGGTTTAATTATATACAAGGTGGCCAGGTGTATTTACATCCTTGGTTTAACCCATACCACTAATACAGAATGATGATAGGTCCATAGGAGAACCTAGTGGTTTGGGAAGAGATGATGATTGAATGATCGACAAATGATAGTGACTCACTATCATTTGTCGATCTAGTGTTGGATAATCGGTTGAAATTACCAACCGATTATCTATTACTATCGGTTGACAGCAACCAACCGACCAGGGATGGGGTAATCGTAATCTGTAATCGTAATCGATTGTAATTGATTACATTTTTTCAAGTGATCGACAGTAATCTGTAATCGACAACATTTTCGATTACATGTAATCGTAATTTAATCGATTACAGCAAAAATTATGATGTAATCATCGATTACTTTTCGATTACATTTCGATTACTTTAGTAAAATAGTTTGATGAAATAAAACCTAGTTTAAATGAAAATAGACAAATGCATGTATTCATCAGTTTATAGTACTGATAAAATAGAATGTATTAATATTACTTGAGAGTTTATCAAATACCTTATTTAGATCTGTTGTCTCAAGCTGCATTATGATTAACCAGATCTAACAAATTTTACTATATTTCCAGCTTTTGAAATAAATGACTTTCAATGCTTGTCAATAATTTAAGACCTTTTATATTAAACACAAAAATGTTAAAAATAAGAAAATTGATTCAAAGTAGGAAAATACATGTAGTCCTAAGTTAAGTTCTGTACTACATTGAAGTTGTAAGCTTATTTGTAATAAAATTCCTTAAAGCTTAATTTTCAATAACAGTTAGAATTTTTAGCTTAGAATAGATAAACTGTTGATTCGTCATAATTGTATAGCATCAAAATTAGGAAAGAATACAAAATCGTTTTGACAATGAACCAATGCATTGAAATATTTGTTCGGTAATAGATAAAATTATCCCATTTTGACACTAAAATGTATATTGTTTATTATTTTGATTAGAGAACAAAGAATTCTCAACAACCTTCTTGTTTTTACTAATCAGATGATCAAAGACTTCTAATCAATGAGACACAGACTTTGTTTTGATTTCAATTATGTCTAATTAAGTGAGAGATTTAATTTATTATATTGCCATAAGTTATGAATTGTTCTCCATTGGCAGTTTTACAACCTGTAATTAGGGGGATTATCCAAACAAAAGGATTAATTCATTCATGTAATTATAAATTATAAGTTTCCATCTTTTAAAATTAGCTGAACTCAATTCTTCTTCTTTTTTATGTAAATTTTTTCAGAGGAAACCTCTCACATTGTAATGAATTATATTCAAATATACCTGTTAATAACGAGTAAAGATCAAACTTAAGTCAGTATGACAGCAAAAATTTGCAAACTATAGGAAAAAACCTACAATATAAAGAAGCGATTGATGCAATGGTCGAAGTCATTTCAAGAATGTTCTCATGTTTATCATCACTCACTCAAGAATTTTTAAATAGTTTAGATCCTCTGTAAGAGCTTCCATCTAGAAAACAACTGTCAACATAACATTTGGAAACAATGCTTTAAAAGCTGTTTTTGTAAAGTTCTAAATATCCACTCTAAATAAGTTGAGCAACATAATTGTGTTTAAACTTGCTTCATTATTTTATAGCATGTAATCGACAGTAATCGAAAAGTAATGTAATTACTTTTGAAAAGGTAATCGATTGCAATCGATTACATACAAAAATCAGAATCGATTGCATCGATTGCAAAAATCCTTCACGTAATCGATTATTAATCGATTACATTTGTCAGTAATCATGCCCATCCCTGCAACCGACTATCGGTTATAATCGCATCATTATACCTTGCTCTTTTTGTATATGAAATGCATTCAGCCACATTGCACAAGTGTAATGCTTATATTCCATATCATTGCAGAGTCTTAAATGTTCATGTTTGATCTTTAGTTTCCTTTTCATATTTTATCAAGCAATTAAAACAGTGAATCAATTAGAATATAGATTCAGATTAAACATATTTTGTCTGATGATTACAACTTTTATTACCAACAATGACACTAAAATTTCTAAATTTCAATGGTATCACTCACATTATAATTTCAAATACATAGCTTCATCAAAATTTGAATGCTTCTTATTAAAAAAAAAGATAAATAAAACAATGCATTTGCATTGAAATATATACATTTAACTAAGGGGATCCAACCAATGTCTGTTAATTCATGTGGACTGCGTATTTTTCACTTTTGTGATCTTTATTCTTATGTCAACTGTGTCATTCGTGCGTCTGTACTTACAATTGTAAGAATACGGAATTCTTTCATCGTTGGTCCGTATTTGATCCGTGATTCGTATATGTTTCAATGGCGGACAAACCGGGAAAATTTACAAAAATTAACAATGTTTGACAAGCAATTTGAATAGGAATATGACATTTTTTAACGCAACAAATGAATGAAACATTAATAAAAGGCAATTTGCACCACGTTTTAATGTAGCAACAAATTTATTTTTTGAAAATCAGAATGATTTGAAGTTCGCTTGAGTAACAAGTACCGAAAGTGAAAAAGTATTTAATAAAAAGTTATTTATTTTAAATAAAATATTACCAATCTGAAAAGTCAATGCTTTTACCACGTTTGTACAGAAAGAAATTGCTTATGTCTTTGATTATAGGATGTCTGACATTGTTATTGTCATCTACTGATATTTTTCTTTACAATTTGTTTGACTGCGCAGGTAAAATGCAAACCGGAAACGGACCGGAAGTTGATATGCTAAAAGTCCGGAAACTATAACGACAATCGATTGAACAAAATTCCAATCGATTATTGACATCGCCAAGCCCAACCGATTTCCGACTTATTCCGATCATCGGAACAACACTAGTCACTAAATTTGCATTATAACTTCTTTTTGTTTGCAACTTAATGTTTACATTTTTTTGAAGAAGATTGATTGATTGTTGGTTGCTTAACGTCCAGTGGCAAATATTTCATGCATATTCAGGACGTTTTGAAGAAGAAGAAATTACCTTATAAAAAAAATTATCATTGTAGTTTCTAGGTAAACCTGGGGTCAATGGTTAAAGAGACTTGAAACTTAAAGTCCTTTTTTCATTTCTCAAAATTAACCTGCAAATGGTTGTTTTGTGGGCATGACTGTTACTGTGTTCAAACATTGCGAAGAAAAGCTTACTGATTTTGATTAAAACAATAATATATGACATTGAAGATGCATGGTTGACAAAGTCAATAAACTTAATATGATGTTTTTATTCTATTGTCCAAAGATGGAGACTCTTAATTTTTGAGTCAAATTCTTATTTATTTCATTGAAAAATATATTACTTCATAGTATTCAAATATACTAATACATAACTTCCATGATAAATGTAACCTATTAAAATTATGGATTAATTACAGATAATTGTTGCACAGATTTTGCAAGAAAAACAGACACCACTTGGATTCTTTACTCATACAGATTTTCATTTTGGTCTTTTTCAAAAAATACATTATGTATTATTATTAATCCTTACTTAATCAACTTTCATACAAGATTTACAGATCATTTGTTTAATGCAGTGTAAATCAAAAGATATATATAGGTAAAGGAAAAATCTATCATCTGTATATAATTATTTTAAAGAAATCCCCATTTAGTATTTGTTAGTTTCAATTAAACATGAAGACAGAGACTGATCTATATAGATCAAATTATATCATATACTAATGAGGTCAAAGTTTGTGTATTGAGTGGTCTGCCATGTTATGTATAAACTCAAGTTATGTCATTTGGTCAATTATGATTGGCATTAAGGAGGAGGGGTCTAAATAGAATTCCAATTATTGTCCCACCCTTTGTGTTTAATTGTACCTTGATCATGACAGTTGTCAATCATACTGTTAATGTATCAATACACTTCAGTCAAAAGACAAAACTAAGCCAGTAATTGAAAAAAGTAATGACTATTATTTTGTAAAATACCCTTATAAAGATGTAACAAAATTTCTTTCCAGTTCACTTGTGCATATATACACAGACATGAGAACAATTGGTAACTATATGTCAGTGTGTATAGATTTAGTAGCTAATCTGTCCACTTTCTGTTTGGAGGTTGGTGCCTTAGGAAAGAACTGATTTGCCGGACTGACGGGTGGACAGACAGACAGAGGGCAAACCTAGAGTCCCCATGACTTCGTCGGTAGGGGACTACTAAAAAAGAAGCCTGCTGTTTGAAGTAACAGAAATATCAGCATTGGAAAAGTTTCTTTTGGTTAAAATAACTAAACCAGCATGTTGACAAAAGTTTATTACGTCTGGACATGAGCACTCATTTATGCCATTTGTATTTTATCAGGAAATAAAAACATCATGACCTTGTGTGCAACATTGTAATTTAATATCTTATCCACAACATACCTTTAGAAGACCCTTTTCTTGGTGATCTTTTTCTTCTGCAGTCAATTTGACACCCATTTTTTCTGCTAGAGCTATTGCTTCTTCTTTTGGCTTCTTCATGCATGTATCAAATACTTGGAAAATGGGAGAAAGACAAAATTTGACGAATCCTCGATCACCTGAACTTGGTTCTTTGTCCCATTTCTTTTCTTTATGGTTGTAGAAATTGTCACCCCACAATCTCTTCATTAATTTGTCCTCAGCTATGCCAAATTTCTTTGTATACATAGCAGCAAAGTCTTTCAAAGTGAAAGCCCAACCATGTAAACCAGCTCCAAAGCCAACGGTTCCCTTTTTAGGATCAACCTGCAATTAAGTTCAAAATTCTATTCATTTATTCTAATCTGTATACATCAGTCAAATATATACTGAAACATCTTGACTTCTATAAATTTGTAAAGGGTTCCTCACCTGCTATTGCTGCTGCCAGAGTAAAAGTGTTACTTCCTGATCTTGAAGAAACTTCTTCTAATTTTCATTAATTCAAGAAGGTATGGCAACCTTAATGTAAATTAAATCTCAGACTGTATCAAAATGTTAATTGCAAAAAAACAAAGTGATTTATCAGTGAAAAAAAAAAAATCTGAAAAATGAAAAAGAAATTTCAAAATTTTGCATTACACATTACCTCTAGAGTAAGCTTCAGCAAAACTTCCATAACTATGAAGTTAGAACATTATCATAAAATTAAACTAGATATGGAAGATGTCCCCCTCTGCTCTGCCATATGCACATACTTAAGATTTGACAAGCAGCGATGTTGAAGTACAACTTAAAATTGTTGCGCTGTCAAAAGCAAAATTAAGACTTTTTTTATGTCTGAGCTCTGACTGATTAACCAAGCTATCAACCTACCGCTAAATCACCCATAGGATTTCCTTCTATGTCATATGTTGCAATAATGACATTAATGTTTTCAATAATTCTCTGGAAAGTTTGGTACAGAGGTTCAGCTTCAATTTGAAGTGTCAACAAAGCTAAGTCCATCTTGTTCATGAACAGGACTGGTTTAATTCTTTCTCCAATAGCTTGTCTAAGTACGGTTTCAGTCTGTACACATACACCTGAAATAAGATATGGTTTAAATAATCATGACCATTACTCAATTGAGTTGGGAATGGGGATGAAAGTGAAATAATTCAGGATAACCCACATTGTACTCAACTATAACGGTATCTCAGAACGTTTAACATATATATCAACCCTACCTAAATGTAATGTTAAAGGTCTTCAGCCAGTCACTGAAGCAAACCTTGTTAGACCTGAATGCTAACCTATACCTCAATTGATTGTATGAATGAAGCTAATGCCGAGTATATGTGAATTTCACAGCAACCAAACCAGACAAATAGCCAAGACATACAGAGGGCAGCATACATGTACAGCTGTCTTTACAAAGAGTTTTGACAGGTTTATTACATTTGTTTAATACAAACACAAGTGTTGATACAAACATGCAAAAACAAATAATAGAGATCTCTGACAAAAAAGTACCATCATTACAGGAAAATGACAATGAAAATGTGATGAGGAAATTAAATTCTACTTGCCCTCACAATTTGGAAATGGCTGTGAAATCTATCAATCTAACAAAACCACTATACACACAATCAGAACTTTAGTGTAAACTGTAACCAATGGCAGTGGAGAAGCAATATTGGCTTTTATGATTTTATTTAGTTCCATAAATGATGATCATACACACTTACCAGAAACACAATCTACAACAACAAGAGCACCATCAGTTACTCTTAAAGCTGCTGTTACTTCAGAAGAGAAATCAACGTGGCCAGGAGAATCAATCAGGTTGATCAAGAAATCATTTCTGTTGTCGGGATCTTTTTGCTGGGTAATGTACTGCAAATCACTTTTTTTCAGTTCGTAGTAAAGTGAAATTGCGCTGCAAATCAAACAGATTAATTAAGGAATAACTGTACTGTAGTTGAAGAGTTGCCACCGTCAAATCAAAATTGACGGTGGCAGCTCTTCAACTACAGTACTGTTATTCGATTCTAATGCATTACAAAAGAAATAATACGTTACAGCTTGAAAAATGTATAAATTTGAAATTTAATAAAATTCATGAAACTTCATGAATGATTTTATGCAAAGACGTCATGGCTAAACATGACGTCATACAAATGAAAACTTACAAACTGAAGGTTATTTCGTTACTTCTACGATTCAAATTTGGATAAAATCACATCAAAACGGCTATTTTGAGGTAGGTGTTGTTTTATTTTCGATAATATTGTAGTAATCAAACATTTGTTGATCCATGAATTCAAAATGGCGGGTCCCTCCTTAGTTACGACTGGTCAACTGTGGATTTGACGGTAACTTTTAGCCAATGAAAAAAATTGTTACATAAAAATTGCATTAGAATGTACATTTAATATTTCCTGTTGATGTTACAGAACTAGGTACATCTACATATTTTCATAGCTAAAATTTAAAAATTACAAAAGACCAGCTTGAATATTAGGGCAGAAGGGTGCTAGTTGTCTTAAAGGGCACTTTAGCGCAATAACCCAGATTGTAAAGGCACTGTTGGACAGTGTATAAATTACCTTGAATATTGCTAGGCTGAACTAGAGGACATTAGTTGTATTTCAAGCACATTTAAAATTTATTTTGTTCTTGATGTTGGTTCCAGTAAGAATTTTCTTTTTCAAATTATCATATCATGATGGCTGATGCAAAGCAAATCATTTTAATCTAGACAAACTTGTACATTTGGTAAGAAAAATAATCATCAGAAATTTCAATGTTTTATTACTGATATATACCAGTTTATAAAAATAAACAAGTTGTTTTAAAGGATAGAGGTATACATGCAAAATTGAATTTTTAATGCAATAAAATAATGTACATTTAAATTACTTGTTCAAACTTGAAATATATGTTATTGAAAGTTACTTATTCTCATTTAAATTGTTAAGTACACACCAAAGTGCTCCTAAGTAAGGAGTTTTATAAATATAACAGGTGAGATACTTCATGTCAAAATGCCAGATTTTGATTGGTTAATATGAGGGAGACAATTTACTCTATCCCATGGCAAATACTCTATTACCCTTCACGGAGAGGCTCGATCAAGTGTGCATTTTAATAAATATGGATGATTGTTATGTACAAGATGTCATAGTTTATTACTTTGAATTTGAAATTTGACAATAATAACAAAACATTCAGTATAATAAATTAAATAACACATGTGAGACAGTGATAGAGCAGATTGTTATCCCTTGAAAAGACAATGTCAACCTTGGCTTTGCCTCCGTTGACTATGTTTTCTAGTGTTAACAATCTGCTCTATCACCCTCTCAGCTATGTGTTATTTATATATTGATGCATACATTGCAGAAGGTATTGACAGTTACTTTTTTCTCCATAATTGTTAAGAATTAAAACATTTGTTAGGTGTCCCTATGTAAGGAAGATTATAAATACAAGAAATAAAACAGGAAGTGGTGCAATCTTGTTTATGATCAACATACGAATTTCTTTAAATTTCATGCACAGGGTTATGAAACAAAACATTTTTTTTACCAATTTAGTCAAACCTATGTATGCCTTTAAAATTGTTTAACATTTTAATTTTATTTTTAATTTCTACTTAAAACAAAGTTTTTTATGGTGTACATCCTGTACATAAACATTACAAATGAAGAACATGTGCACATTTTCATTCTGTATTAAATATCTAGTATTTGTTCAATTATTTAAAATTACCCGATTAGCAGTAAACAATCATTAACAGAGGTGATAAAACTGCTAAAGGCAATGTATTTAACTTTATGCCATTGTCAGTTAATTAAAGTGTTACACAATCACTCTGGTAACAATTTTACTGGAAATGCTGATAGTGCATGTAATTTGAAAAGTTTACTTTTTTGAACTAGAGGCTCTCAAGAGCCTGTGTCGCTCACCTGTATTTACTGATGCTTTGGAAATCATATAAAATAAGGTTAAAATCATAATTAATAGTATTAGATATTAGATATTATAAAGATATCTAAGATAATAACAAAAAACTGCAAATTTTTTGTAAAATTACTAACTCAGGGCAGCAACCCAACAACGGGTTGTCGGATTCGCCTGAAAATTTCAGGGCAGATAAATTTAAATCTGATGAACATTTTGCCACCTGTCAGATTTGCTCTAAATGCTTTAGTTTCAGAGATATAAACCAAAACTGCATTTTACCCTATGTTCTATTTTTAACCAAGTTGGCCATGATGATTGGAAGGCGGGGTCATCGGACAAATTTTTAAACTAGATACCCTAATAATGATTATGGCCAAGTATGGTTAAATTTGTCTCAGTAGTATCAGAGAAGATTTTTGTAAAGATTACAAAATTTACTGAAAAATTATTAAAATTTACTATTAAGGGCAATAACTCCTAAAGGGGTCGACTGACAATTTTGGTCATGATAACTTATTTGTAGATCTTACTTTGCTGAACATTATTGCTGTTTACAGTTTATCTCTATCTATAATAATATTCAAGATAACAACCAAAACTGATAAATTTCCTTAAAATTACCAATTCAGGGCAGAAACCCAACAACAGGTTGTCAGATTTGTCTGAAAATTTCAGGGCAGATAGATCTTGACCTGATAATTAGTTTTACCCTTGTCAGATTTACTCTAAATGCTTTGGTTTCAGAGATATAAGCCAAAATCTACATTTTACCCCTATGTTCTAGTTTTAGCCATGGTGGCCATCTTGGTTGGTTGGCGGGGTCATCGGACACATTTTTTAAACTAGATACCCTAATGATGATAGTGGCCAAGTTTGGTTAAATTTGGCCCAGTGGTTTCAGAGGAGAAGATTTTTGTAAAAAGCTAACGACGACGGACGCCAAGTGATGAGAAAAGCTCACTTGGCCCTTCGGGCCAGGTGAGCTAAAAAGGCAGAGGGGGGCATTTTTTTGCTTTGGAGGGCAGAAGGGCAGGGGTAAGGGCACCAAGGGTGGGCCGCCCTTCTATTTTGGGCAAGTGGGAACACTGTAAAGGAGCCAATCTTTTATGGATTTTTAGTATAACAAGCATTCTGCGAGTATTGCATGGCAATACATAGTCCCCTACCGGTTAAAATTTCATTGTAATGGAAAGAAATTCTAACTTGATCTATAACTTGTCATGGTGTAAACTACATAAAATAGCAAACAAACCTACCACTAAATTCTTCAAACAATTTACTAAAGAAAAGGGAAAAAATCCAAAATGTGATTTATCTTTTACAAATCTTTAAATAAAATGCTTCGCTGAGCGCAGCCAGATACGACCGCAGAGGTCGAACCCTGAACAGTTGGGGCAAATTTGGACACAATATTCAAGCTTGATACTGTCTGAATTTGGATTGTGATCAAATTTTTGACATAATATAGGTTTCTGACACAAAATAAATGCGGTCAAAGATCTTATAAATCCATTGCGCAATACTGTGCAATTGAAGATTTCTTCTTGAAACTTTTAAAATTCAAATTTTAAAATTTTGAAAAAAGTATGAATCCTTAAAAAATCCCCCAACTTTTGAAACCCCTTGGAGCAATAACCACAAAACTCAATCCCAGCCTTTCCTTTAAAGTATGGAACCTTGTAGTACAATTTCAGAGAGATCCATATACTTACAAGTTACTGTCTTGAAACTAGAAAAATGCTTGTTTTTGGCCCCTAATTCATACATGCTTGGTGCAATTAACCCCAAACTCAACCCCAGCCTTCCCTTTGTAATATGAAACCTTGTGGTACAATGTCAGAGAGATCCATACACTTACACACAAGTTATTGTCTGGAAACTAGAAAAATGCTTGTTTTGGCCCTTAATTCCTAAACTGTTGGCCCCATAACCCCTAAAATGTATCCCAACCTTCTACTTGTGGTACAATTTCAGTGCAATCGAAATACTTATACACAAGTTATTATTCTGAAACTAGAAAAATGCTTGTTTTGGGCCCCTAATTCCTAAACGGTTGAGACCATCATCCCCAAAATCAATCCCAACCTTCCTTTTGTGGTTTTGAACCTTCTAAAAAATTTCATAGAGATCTATTCACTTAAACTAAAGTTATTGTCCGGAAACCAATGTGTCTTCGGACGACTTGAACTTGAAATTGGTTATATGAATTGATTTTATATTCAATTAAAGATTTTTTGCTGTTGTGCAATACTTAGTAAATCTGTTGTCAGACTATAAACAAATAAAGTTCAATTAATTCTCAATGTCATATTAGAAATTTAGGCCAAAATTAAAATTAAGTTTGTTTCCCCTTACCAGACCAACACTCTAAAAATCTTTTCTGTATAGATGGGTTGAATTATGTTAACATTACTAGCGGTTGCTCCCGTTCCGCTGGGCAATGTGTTAGCAAGTTTTCCCTTTTTGTATTTTGTGTTTGATAAAAATTTTTTAAAAATTCGTTGATTTCAGATATTTGATATCCTCGTTTGAGCTTCTGTTTTCTTTAAGATCAGTTTTGCTGCATGTGTTTCTGAGATACCTCAATACTTCACCCTTGATAAATCCTTTCAATGAAAACACTTTTTAGGTGTGAGCTGTGTCTGTGCAGATATTGATATGTTTCAGTTGGTTTGATATTGGTTTTAATGTCTTGTATCATACTATGCCTTCGTTAAAGAATCTTTCTGCTTTGTATAATTATGACAGTGTCTAAGAATATTGTTTCATTACAGTAAAATATCATTATCATTTTGTTTCTCTGTGTTGAAAGCATTATAAAATGTGTTCAAGAATTAACATTGTAAGGTCTGCTAACCCAGCGAATGCTGATCCGCACATAGGCACGACCAAGGTTTCATGGTAAAGTTTATTGTTAAAAATAAATTCATTGTTTTCTAGAATAAGCCTTAATAGGCGTAGTCATACTCGCTTGGATCACGGTTTGTGGCTTCTAGTATTTCCTTAAATGAAAAACAAGTGTACATATTTTTGCATCGAATGTTACTAGGTAGCAGTCTCGTTGGGGTTTTATATTTTCAATTGAATTAATAAAACTATAAGAAAAATATAGAACCGTGTCTCAATTTATATGTGGTCTACTCTAAGTCACAAAGACATTGATATTTACAAACATTTTTTAGTCTGAAATTGTAAAGTCTTCTAGTCATGCATAATACAGTATGCAGTATGTTGTTTTAGTATCAATAAAGTTATATTTGTTGTTTTTCTGTGTTTTCCTGTGTGTTAGATATATTTCAGGGATTTTCTCTAAAAATTAAAAGCCTACCTACCTACCACTTCCAAAATGGAGGGTAGGGTAAGGGGAAACAAAGATATTTTTAATTGCGGCCTTCTGAAAAGCAAAAGGGAGCTTATATCAATAGATATAAACAATTCACCAAAGTTTCATGAGAATTGCTGACAGCATTTTTGAGTTGTCCGAAAACTGGAAAATCCCCCCTTTTTAATGAATAAAACCCCATAACTCAGAAATGTAAAATGTATAAAATTCTAAAGGGAGCTTACTTAAATAGATATAAACAATTCACCTTAGTTTCATAAGAACTGCATTTTTGAGTTTTTGTTTGAAAACTGGAAAATCCACCTTTTTTATGAATAAAACCCTGTAACTCAGAACGTAAAATCTAAAATTTATAAAAATCGAAAGGGAGCTCATGTTAATAGATACAAACAATTCACCACAATTTCTTGCAAACTGGTGAAAGCATTCTTGAGTTATTGTCCGAAAACGGGAAAATCCCCCTTTTTTAATGAATATAACCCCACAACTCAGAAAGGTAAAATCTAAAATTTATAAAACTCGAAAGGGAGCTCAGGTCAATAGATATAAACAATTCACCAAAGTTTTATGCAAATTGGTTAAAGCTTTTTTTTGAGTTGATGTCCCGACATGTTGACGACAGACGGACAACGGTATTCCATAATACATCCTGTAAACTGGCGTATAAAAAAATCTGGAGAACTGATTTGCCGGACTGACGGATGCCTCATGGACAGACAGTCGGACAGAGTGCAAACCTAAAGTCCTCTTCGACTTTGTCGGATGGGGACTAATAAAAGTTTTTTTTTGTGAGGAATGTGAAGTCTGAATAAAGGTTCAGAAGATATTATCCATAAAAAAAAAACGTTTTGATACTTTTCTGTCTCAAGGAGGATTATATACCCAAGATTTGTAAAAATCAAACAAATGGCAAAAAGAGATATTACCTGGAAACCCATCTTTCCACAAAATTTCAGTCTACTTATACTTTGACCCACTGATCCATAAATAAGAAGGGTGTCTTGTTATTTTTTGGGGACAATCTAATGCTTTTTGCACATGCACATCTAGACTTAATTCATTTATAGTGAACAAAACATTGAACCCCTTTTTTTTGTGCAGAAAGTTTTCAACATTAACACATCGTTTAACAATTAAAAGCGAGAAAAAAATATTTGAATATTTTAGCCACTTATAATGTACATTCCATACTTTTACAAACCTATATCTCATTTATATTGATTGTATCTCTGAAAGTTTAAGGATGTATAAAAATATAGAATTTAAAATTGATACTAAAAGTCAGAAGAGCTTTAGTAAAGGAACAAAAGAAGCTAAAAATATTGATAGGTTATGGTATTCCTTTTTGCGATATGATTTTTAAAAAATGGCATGAAAAGGCTGACTCAGACTTTTACCTTATATTTAGCATTGGCATTATTTGGGTCTCAAATCGCCAGAAAAAATCTAGAATCTGACCTTTTTATGAGCTATTGCAGTCTTCTATGAAAAGAAAAGTGGGTGATATGGGGAAAAATATTTTACCCTGTATCATAGAAAAAACCCGAGAGGTCTGAACATCTGACAAAAATTCATAAACCTGACCGAAGTACATCCTTAAATGCTACAATTATCATCCCCTCCCCTCCCCCCATTTAGATTTTTAAAGTTATATATATATATATACGTTGATTTAATGGTGATACATCTTTCTTGTTCATCTTTCCTGGTATCCGTGAATCTTGTTTCACCTGCTCTAGAAGAGGCAATAATACCAGCTTTGCTTACAAGGGAATCTGTCAGTGTGGATTTGCCATGGTCTACGTGAGCAATGACAGACATGTTTCTTATGTTATTCTTCCGATCCATGATCTCACGGATCTGATCTACGGTAAAGTTCACCTGAAAAGAAATTCAATTTAAACTTTGTTACAGGAGTTTAAGTATATGTACAATATATTCTATAAAGTTTATAACAAACAATATTTAAGTTAGAACTATAAAACTATGCATTTTTCTAAAACTGAGTTTGTACTGTTCAAAAGTTACTAAACTGGACAACAGAATATTTTAAGTAGCTGTATATTTCTTCAATATTTCAAGTCAAAGTATTAACCTTCACACAAGTTATCAACATTGCAGATTGATGTTTTCAACGCCACATTCAGCACTTTTGTGCTATTTCATGGCGGTCAGTTTTTATTGATGGAGGAAGAGAGGAGAGAACCACCCACCTTCAGTAAACTGACAATCCTTGTTGTTTAAGATTGGAGTCAAGCGCACCTGCAACATGCAGGATTCAAACTCACAACCTCCGTGTTGACAGGCTAGTGATACAGTAATCAGACTACTAAGACAACTGGACCCCAGGCCCCCCTAAATCACCTGACATTTAAGTCCTGGAATTTGAAATTCCTTTTTTTCAAAATTCACACAGAATGTGTCAAAATAAACTACAATGTAAGTTAAACATTTTGAAATGTTCCCCTTATGCAATAAATGTAGTTCATAGTCTTGATGGACATGGACTATTGATATCAGCTGACAGCATGTCCAATAGGAATTCAACCTTTTACATTTGTAGCTGAGCTAAGTACATTACTCGGTAGATTATGAAATAGTTTTCAAAACAAAGTAAGAAACTCAGGAATGCTAGTTACAAATTTGAATACAACATATATTAAAGGATTCCATAAATTTAAACAAATAACAGTAGGGTCAGAAATTAAGTTTGATGATATATTCTGAAATTCTCTCCAAAACGTAAATGAAAGGGTATAAAGGGGACCGGTCATGAATTTCGTCTTTGGTACATATGTATATATATAATTTTGTCCATTCAAAAGATTTTGTAAGGAAGTTTGATCTAATTTTATAAGAATAACAACAGGAAAGACATTTGATATCATTTCATGCAAATTAGATCTTAAACCAATCATATATTATCGCATATTGCGTATATTGCATAACTGACCATATTCAAACCGGCAAAGTTCAACATGTGGTACTTGACAGATTTAATTCAGCATTTGTTATTGTTTGATTTTACAATTATAAACTCTGTTGACAAAGTTATTCAAACATCAAAATATTAATATTGTATCACTTCTTCTTTAATATGTTTATAAATGATTCCAAATTATTAATTTCGACGTCACAAAATCGACATACGTCATTACATAGGAATGGTGAAATATCTGGTGCACTTAAAAAGTTGTTTTATTCAAAGAATGTTGAAAAGTGGTTCGCTACATTGTATCAGGTACAAGAAAAATATCTGAAGAACACATAAAACTATAATCTGATACTCGATGTTTCTTACCATTTTGGATCGAGTCTTGGTAGACGAGCACTATAAGTTTCACTGCTGTCTCCAATGGATGACTCGACGGAAGAGGATGTGTGGGAAATCACGTGATAAAATTTCTGAAATATCTCGAAAAGTAATCGAATTATGTCCCTTAGACCACAATTATATATAAAAAAAACGCGTACATAATCTGTAAAATTGAGAATGTATAGTCACGGCTGTCATTCGGTATATCGAGCAAAATGATCGTGAAAGAATAAAACGGTAGTCAAGTATTGCGATTGGATCGTGAAAGATCTGGTATAGGATCGTGAAGGAAATCTTATCGAGAAAACACATGCGACGTTAGAAAATAATCTAATAGTAATCAATTATAATGACAAATATTGGAAAAAATAAAACTGTCTGTCAGCTGGGACTATTATACTAACATAGTTAGTATAATAGTCCCAGCTGTCAGAATGGTTCAACATTATGATCAGTATCCGAGAAAAATTAAGGCTTGAAAGTTCACCGTTTTTACAAAACTACAAAAGGCAGATTGCTCATTGAAATTTCAGAGAAATAAAAATGTAAGCAAACATGATTTTTTTCAAATTTTTCATGCATTAACTACTTTTCTCTTAAAAATATCGTTCAGTATTACTGTTCAAATTAAATTTATTTTGATTTAGTTTATGGAAAATGGATTATTTGTAAAATTTGATATTTCGGATCGTGAAAGATCGGGTACCGCATTTTGATTGTGAAAAGGATTGTGAAAGATCTGATGCCGCTTATTCGTTATTGCAAAAATCCACGAAAACGATCAAATCTTTCGTGAAACAAATGTTAATTTATATTTGTAATTGGTATAACCAAAGATTGGATTTGCATGACTTATTAATGTAAGTTCGTCTGTCTGTCCTGCATAAGTTTTATGTCGGTTGAAAAGTTAAGATTGTCTCATCTGATTTCCATTAATTTTTATGCACAGTCATATTTATAAAACGAAGACCCTTGTTGATTTTTGTAAAAATTGGAAACAAAACATTGTTTAAACCCACAGGAAAACAACTGCCATATTCCTGACTTTGCACAGGCATTTTCCTGAGAAAATGGGGGTAAATCTGGTTTTCTAGCTAGCTAATACGCCCACTTAATTGTATGACAGTTGTTTAATGTTCCGTAATATTACCACATTGGGTGAGCAACCCAAACAGACATAATTGATTAACGTGGCCATATCTGGGATCCAGCAGCAAAAACTGTGAAAACATACACCACAGACATACAACATAACTGAATTTAACGTTCAAACAACTTACAATTAGATAAAACAAAGACGCCAATAAAAAAAATTGTTTAGTTCATAATACAGTCAGTATAGTAAAGCATAATAGTTACGGAGCCCCTTAAGTGTCATGTTAATATAATAGTTTCGTTTGCCGGAGATTTAATCTGGTGCACACCAGTTTGAAAGATCGCACGACTTTCAAACTTGTGCGCATGCCTTTTAAACTGGTGTGCATGACTTTCAAACGGGCGCGCACGACTTTCAAAATGATGCGCGCCAGTTTGAAAGTCGTGCGCACCAGTTTAGAAAGTTGTGCGCACCAGTTTTTAAATGTCGTGCGCACGAGATCAATAGTCGTGCGCATGAGTTTAAAAGTCGCGTGGACGAGTTTCTAAGTCATGCGCACGATTTTTTAAACAAGTGCGCATCAGATTAAATCTTCGGCAAGCGAAAATATTTATTTTTACATGGCACTTGTGGGGCTCAGTAAGGGGCTCCTGACATAGTGACATACACTTTCCCGATAAAATACAAAATAAGTTAAATATAAATACAAGGGTATAAAAAATGAAAACAACACTATAAAACCCTCATTTGTCCGAATCGGGTCTCTGGACTCACCCGCATAAGGAACGCCAAGAGATATATTTTTTTGAAAAATGCTGAAAACAGAAGTAAAATGAGACAAGCTAGTAAAGAACATAAAGTAACATTAAATAAGGCTTTTGCAAACTATCAACAGAAGGCTGCTGATGAGTTACGTAACATTTCTAAAAAGAATACAAAAGCTCTATGGAAAATCCTTAATAATCTAAATGATAGTAAGAAAAAAGATAACAATGACGATATATCTCTAAAAGCATTGTATGATCATTTTAAAATCCTAAATGAAAATGTCGAGCCAGAAAATGACTTCGAACAAGATTTTGACTTTGAAACTTTATCAGACGATGTTGAGTTATTTTTAAATAGTCCAGTAACCGAAGATGAAATTAAAAAGGTCGTTTCGAATTTAAAAAAAATGGCAAAGCTTCAGGTAGTGATGAAATTTTAAATGAATATATAAAGAATACAATTGACGATTTAATGCCAATTTACGTTAAGCTATTCAATTTAATTTTAGATACTGGAATTGTTCCAGACAGTTGGTCTAATGGAATCATGATAACTATATTTAAAAATAAAGGATCAAGATCCGATCCCGAAATGTACAGAGGAATCACATTAAATTCATGCTTTAGTAAAACCTTTTCTGCTATGTTGAATTACAGGTTAAATAATTATGCAGATCACGTAGACCTGATTTCAAAATCACAAGCAGGTTTTCGTAGAGGATTCTCTACTGTTGATAATATATTTGTATTGTATTCTTTAATTACTATATATTTTTCATTTGGTAAGAAGCTATTTTGCACTTTTATATACTTTAAAAGCGCTTTTGACACTGTATGGAAATCGGGATTGTGGCAAAAAATGCAAAAATCAAACATTAAAGGTAAACTATTTAATGTGATCTACAATATGTATCAAAATATAAAAACATGTGTCAAGAAAGGAAATGAATTTTCCGAATTTTTTATATCTCACACAGGAGTAAAACAAGGTGAAAATTTATCACCTTTTTAATTTTCTTTGTTCCTAAATGATTTAGAAAGTTATTTTGTGGAAAATAATATAGAAAGTCTAGATAATATTTCAAATCTGTGCTTGGAATCATTACAAATGTATGTTAAATTGTTTATAATACTGTACGCAGATGATACTGCGCTATTGTCTGAAAGTGCAGAAGGATTACAATAAACCCTTGTATGTTTTGAAGAATATTGTAAAAAATGGAAACTAAAGATTAACACAAGCAAAACTAAAGCAGTGATTTTTAGTAAAAAGAAAGTAAAAAGAAATCAGAATTTTATGATATATGGAGAAAACATTGAAATAGTTGATTCATACTGCTACCTTGGTATACTTTTCAATTACAATGGTAGCTTTTGTACTGCACGAAAAAAACTTCTTGATCAGGCATAGAAGTCTTTGTATGTTCTATATCGAAAAAATAAAAAAAATATATGTATTCCCGTCGATTTGCAGCTTAAACTTTTTGACTCATTGGTTATTCCTGTTTTATTATATGCTTCAGAGGTATTGGGACTTGAAAGTAAAGATAGTATTGAGAAAATACACCTTCAATTTTGCAAAAATATTTTGAAATTAAGAAGCAGTACACCAAATTATATGGTGTATGGGGAACTCGGAAGATTCCTTTTGGAAACTATTGTTAAACGTAAAATGGTGATGTTTTGGAATAGTTTATTATTGGAGAATAACAAGTTATCTTCCATTATGTATAAATTAATGCTCAAATTACATTTTCAATACCCCACAAAATTTAAATGGATTACGTACGTTAAATCCATATTTGACGAAAATGGAATTAGGTTTATTTGGCAAAATCAACTTCCATTGGATAAACTGGGTCTAAAGAACATTATTTCACAAAAACTGAATGACCAATTTAGCCAACATTGGTTTTCCCAAATGAATAACTCTTCAAGAGGTGCATTTTATTCACATTACAAACAGGAATTTCGTTTGGAAACCTATTTAATACAGTTGAAGCTGTGTGACAGGATTTATATAGCAAAATTCAGATGCTCAAATTTAAAATTTCCTGTAGAAACGGGAAGATGGTCTAGAATACCAAAAAATGAGCGAATTTGTCATCTCTGTGGAAACAGGATAGGAGATGAATTTCATTATCTATTCAAATGTCAAAAACAGGAAATAAAACTGCTTAGAAATAAATATATACCAGAATTTTATACTGCAAATCCAACGGAGTACAAATTAAAACAGCTTCTAACATTTTGTCATGTAGAACTTTACAAAAAACTTAGCAATATTTTTAAAAATACTTACACGATACTTATGATTTATATTTGTCTTTTTTGAGTTGAATGTTATGGTAATTTGTAAATTGACATTTTGCTGTATTTTACCATGCATGCATGCATTATTATGTGTAGTGTAAATGTAATGAGTATAAAAATGTGTATACGTGTATATATGATGTCCTCTTGTACACCTATGTGTCTGAGGTTTAATAATAATAATAAAGTATTGCCAAAAGCCAAAAACCTGAAAGCTGGATGCACATACACAGAACCCCGTCAAGAGTCAAATGGAACATTATAGTACAAAGACAAATAAAGGTACAACTGAAAAGTTGAAAAATGCTACACAGCGTCAGCATCTAGAATCTATAACCCAAGACCATCATGTATCATTTGTTAAGTAGACCCTGAATATTTATCGATTAGGTCTTGGTACTTTCCAATTAACTTTTTGAGAAAAAGGACGAGACGTTCTTTCACAAAACCCTGGCTCATAATTTTTTTGCTCAGGCACTGATAACGTTTTACTAACTCGGAGTAGCAGCTGCAAGCTCCTGAAAATCGTATGAGTTGAGAAATGTATACTCCATACACGGATGAATTTGGTAAATCGCTGCTAAGGTGAGAAAATTCAAAATTGAAATCAATTGTTTGTAATTTACTCTGGTATTAAAATGACTGCTGTAGTCAAATTCGGGGTATATTTCTAAAAATGAGGCCGAGGAAGCTGTATATGTGGTGTCTGTAAACTCTAGTTCATGATTATTAATGGGACCCAATCAGAAATTATATATACAAAGATATTTACTTTTCGACAATTTATGCACAAAAAAAAAAATAAAGCATTAGTTTACGTTCTTAGTAATTAATTACACACTTCAACCAATTACAAGTTTATCAATTGGTAAAAAAGTTGTTTTCTGATCATTAAGTCTGGTCACGCATTGTCTTTCACGATAAAAAAAATGCGTTGACTTATTTTTCCCGATTAATTTTGTTTAAAAATCAACAATATTAGACTTTTTTTTCGAAAATAATATGAACTTTTTCAAGTAATAGCATACTTTTATTGTACTGGACTATCTGACACAATAAAGATTAACGGTTTCAAATATATTATGATATATTGGAATGTGACCATTATAGATACAAAACGTGATTTTTTTAGTGATTCTCATAGGATTGTGTGTCGCCTTTTGTGTTTCCTTAAAAAAGTACTGCATTTGTTCTTTAAATTAGTGCACAGTATTATTAAGGAAGTTGAATCATTTTGACGGACATAATTTTTTTTCTGATTTTGTTCCAACTTGTGAAAATACAGCAGATTTTTTCACAGATTATGAAGTAGAATTACACTTAATTGCATTCACGGTCCGATTCCAGATCTTTCAAGATCCGATCGCAATGCTTGACCACCGTTAATTATTCTTTCACGATCATTTTTCTCGGAATACCGAATGACACCCGTGACAGTGGTAAATTATTAAGTCAAGGATAACGCTACCACAAATAATTTTAGACCTTTACAAAATTCTCTCATAGATACAATTATTTAGTTTGGAGGTTTGGTTGTACCTGTAGAAAACTTATTACAAACAAGATAGCACATCCTAATTTTTACGGTGATGTTGTTTACCGAGCCCGTAAATTTAGATACGATCCGGGTAAACTTATATTGATCCTCTAAATAAACTTATTCTAAAAGTTTACCAATTCAACACTGTTATTATATCTTTGAATGTTGTTTTTATCGGTATAAATATTGATTTTGTTGTCAACAAATAAAAAACCAACTAAATGTAAGTGTTATACACATATGTACATTCGCGATCCTACAATCTGTCGATACCTATATTTTGGCATTGCACAAGGTCATATTCTTCTCTGACTGTTAATGACGACTTTACACTTATAACATTGGAAGTTGGATGTTTACAGATTGATATTTAAGTCTTAGATACATGATTTGTTTATTAGGTTGTTATTTGCTTTGACCTAGCTTTCAGTAACTGCGAGTACTCTCAGATCTGTTACAGACTGTTTGTCTTTTGTGTTTTTGTGTTTTTGTGCTTTGTATCGATTTGATGAGTTAAGTAAGCCCTTTTTATCTGATTTTTATAGTTTGTTCTTATGTTGTGCTGTTACACCACTGTCCCAGGTATGGAGAGGATTGGAGCGCCCGCATCTCTGTATGTGCCTGTTCCAAGTCAGGAGCCTGTAATTCAGTGGTTGTCAGGCGTTTGTGGCTGTATATCATTTTTTTTTTTTTCGTTTATTGTTTTGTAAATAAATCAGGCCGTTAGTTTTCTCATCAGTTTTAATTGTTATTCAAATTCAAATTCAAATTCAAATTCTTTATTTTTCTAATCACAGGGCCCTTTCGGGCATTACAAACTTTGACACGATCATTCACATCGTTCCATACCAACCTTTCTCACTCCGCTCTCTCTGATTATGTCATGAAAGTTATAATATAAAACATAGAAGTCAAGTTCGTGAATAAAGAGAGATAACTGTGATAGTTATAACTGGGACTATTATACTAACTGTTTGTATAATAGTCCCAGGTTATAATTAACATTTTTTTTTCCGAGTAGATAATTATTACAATTCAATACAATTATGCTGTTTTCTTTCAGCAAAATTAAGCTTTAAAAATTCACACAATAAAGATGAAATGGTGATGTCTTCATTTATCATTATCCATATAAACAAGTTATTTGTACTTAGATATTTTACATTGGGGAATTGGCTATCAACCTGAGATAATAAATTGTTTCTCTTATGGTTATATTTAGGACATCGAAGTAAAAAAATGCACCTCGTCCTCTACTTGGTTTAAATCACAGAACTGGCAAAGCCGTTCACATCTGGGTACTGGTTCTAATTTTGCAAGAGTGTTGTATTTTCTCTCATGTCTTCCAGTTTCTACCCTTAGAAAATGATTACTTATTCTGAATTTAGATAGCATTGACCGATTATCTTTATTTCTTATTTCTATATATTTTCAAACTGGACTGTAGACTTAAATTTAGAGTAAGTGTCTAATTTGCCTAGATTATCAGGTGGGGAATCTTTTATACTTTTCCAAAATTTCAGAAAATCATCTTTTAGTAGTTTTTTTTTTTTTTATTTATGCATTTGTCAGTTCGGGGTCTTTTATAGCTTGCTATGCGGTACTGGTTTTGCTCATTGTTGTTGGCCGTATTGTGACCTATATATTGTCACTTATCTTCTACGTCCTTTGGGTTCTGGTGGAGAGTTGTCTCATTGGCAATAGTATATTATATACCACATCTTCTTATTTTCATATCGACATGAAGCACTCAACGATAACAAATTTACACGACTCCAATATCAATAACATTAAACTATACTAATCTACAGTATATGAATCTGTTTAATGAAGTATTCCAATGAGTGTATTTCTTATTCATCAGATATGCCTGCACCTATCCTGTTACCATGTTCAAAAGGAATTTTCGGCTTTTAAAAGGTTTCGATAAAACTGTACAGAGCTTGTTTTTCATGAACAATAAAGTGGTTTTAAATAATAAAACTTCTATATTTTATCTTTCTGTGGATTGGTAGAATGTTGATCAATTTCCAATATCTAGCCGAAATATACCTCTTAAGATTTGTTTTCAAAGGTTATAAAAATGATCATCCGAAACGTAAGTCTTAGACTTTAACTTTCTAATTAACCCAACATTAGTAATTCCCTCACAAATTATTTTACTTTTGTCATTTTGTTGTTGGTAACAGAAACGTGCGTTAACAATATATCACCAAGATAAGTTCTATCCTATTACTAGCTTTGCCTGTCCTGTTACCGATAGCAATATTGCATTTTTGATCTTTGTGTATGTTGAATAGCGAGGATTAAGACGTTCGGTAACCATGAGTGAGTTCAATCATCCAATTTTTTCATTATGCGTAAAAACATATTTATATTTACATACTATTTAAACACTTTTCAGTCAAATATTGTCCATCTTGTTACTTTAACCATATATAGTAACAGAATAGACAGGAGCAGGATAGACAAATTTATATATTTATGAATGCTGTTGGGGTCTAACTACTATGCCTTTTGAAATCATCATTGAAAAGTTCCATATTCATAGGGAGAAATAATTATATGGATGATATATAGTACCGGTAACAGGATAGACATGCATTGCATGTACCCCGATTGAATTAAGATTGTAGAAAAAATACATGCATATTCTAAAATAGTTCATTTTGCAGATTTCAAGGCAATCCGAAAACAGGGAAAAAAATGATTAGAAATTCGTTACCCTGATACTGTACGAACATAAATTACAAAACATCTGACTTAAATATGCTTTAATATCTTCAAAATAGATCTTAATCATGTTTATTATTGGTGTCCATACTTAAACATCCTACTAACTTTAATTTCACGCTTACAACGGCATTTTTCTTTCAAAATAAAAGTTTTAGCATAGGTGTACCGAAAATTCACATTTTTTTAAATGGCCCATATCTGGACTCTAGCTTTTTCTAGCTGAAGGCAAAAAAATCAGTATATACAGGTGCTCTCGAAAATCATAGTTTTTATCTATCTATAAAGCCGAACGAATGTGGTTAGTGGTAAGGCGTTCCATTCCCGAATGGATTTAGGGTAGAAAGAGTACGAGTACGCGAGTTAATATGGATCAGAATTTCAATCAGATTGGGAAATGCATTTTTTTTATTAATCATACCCACATCTTATTTTTATAATATTATGACAAAAAATAACGTTTGTGTACGTTAAATTTTGAAGTTGGCCACTGCTTTTCTACAAATCCAAAAATGTGTGGCTACGGCATATTACATCGTTATTGTTGGTTTTAAATATTCTGGAAAATCCCCACTTTTGCATATAATTTAATTTTGAAAATTTAGTGTCATGGTTTATTTTAGTGGTGTCGTCATGGATCTGTAATTCGTATTCAGAGTAAAAAAGTAGCCAAGACAATTAGCAAACGTCACACATCTATTCTATAGGCGTTGTGGAACATACATGTATAATCAAAAGACAAAGATAACATTTCATGCAATTTCCGTTAAAAAACGCTTACGAATTCGTGCTTTTTACTTGTGACGTCGCCTTAATCGTTTCACATGGTTATGGAGTCGGCAGAGTGCTCTATATGTGTCCCGTGTTAGAATAAGACAAAGATAGTTTTCCAAACAATCAAAAAAAGAATAATTACAAACTTGACATGTTGATATTTTATAGTGTGTCTTTCTATGTTGTGATGTTACACTATTGTTTCAGAAAAAGGGTGAAGGTTTGGTACCATTAAAACGTTTAAACCCGCTGCATTTGTTTGCACCTGTCCTAAGTCAGGAATCTGATGTTCAGTAGTTGTCGTTTGTTGATGTGGTTCATAAGTGTTTCTCGTTTCTCGTTTTTATATAGATTAGACCGTTGGTTTTCCCGTTTGAATGGTTTTACACTAGTAATTTTTGGGGCCCTTTATAGCTTACTGTTCGGTGTGAGCCTAGGCTCCGTGTTGAAGACCGTACTTTGACCTAAAATGGTTTACATTTATAAATTTTGACTTGAATGGAGAGTTGTCTCATTGGCACTCATACCACATCTTCTTATATCTATGTACTACTTGAATACTTCTTGTAACATATAATTCAGAATCCCTTTAATTATAAACTAATAACGGTATTACGTCATATATGACAGATATGACTTTAGTAATCGCAATTTGACGAATTTCCCCAAAAATGCAAATTGACGACGTATTATCAGCTTGAGGTAGTCAGTGATTTAGAACTAACATGATTTATAACACATTCTTACTCAAAATTCACCGTTTATAAAATAAGAAATTATTAAGAAACTAAGGTTCCAACTCCTTCAGGCAAAATTGACTCGGATAAATTTGGCTATTCTGTTTAGGTCCGTTTTGGTCATGTAGTTCCTAACATTTCAGCGGGTTTTTGCATTTCTTCCTTTCAAGTGTTTAGGTTTGAGCGTTCCTGCAATAAAAGTTAATCTAGAAAAGCGCTTCGGAGTCCGCGCAATTTATCTGAAGCGCCAACGAATTCTTCGACTCTGTCCCGAAAACCGATTTGAAATTTAAAAGCATATTAAGAAAATTTTATCACCACTATTGATAATGTTTCTTTAAACGACTTGGTTTGCAGGGATGATTATTAAGTAAATCTCTTAATCAATTCTTTTTTAAATTTCACATATGAGCTATTTTTTTAAAATAATATATACTTTCAATGATGTCTTTTGATATTTCAATGTTTTAATCTTTTGAATTATTGGTGTTGCAGAAATTAACAATTGTCTTTAAACAGCGATTTCCTCTAAAGAATAAAACATAAATATATTCATATTTTATACAACAACTTCGAGGTTTTTTTAAATGAATTACATCGGTTGACCCGAGGTCAATCGGCGTAAACGACCATCGAGCAATCTTACTGTTACGTAATAACATAAGCATTGTGACATAGGAAATTTACGTGATTCAAGTGCACGAATTATTCGAAAGTCGTATATTGCAAGAAACTGCAGGCATAAAATGACAAAAAAATCATTCAAATCGCACAAGAAATATATCTTAAGTATATTTTTTTTTTTATTAAAATGTGTTTTTATCCAAATTTTGAAACTCTTTAAACCTCTGACTGTAGTTTTGGGAATCTCTCCCTGGATTTTTAAAAAGACATGTAAAAGACCAAAAATGCCAACAATGCGTCATAAATCGAACGGACCCGAAAATCAATATTGACTGGTAACTTGATGTAAATTGTCTGTGGTATCTTTATCCCGGTAGTTAACATTCCACCGAAAACCAGTCAAATCAATATTGACATGTAACTTCCGGTTTTTATTGCCGAGGGTTGACAGCAGTAGGAGAAAACCTAACATTTAACACAATAACATAAGAATAAAACAACATTTAAGATGTATTTAAATTGAAGGAGGAGGTAACGATATGTTGTAAACATGAAACAGTGTATCTACATTTAAACAAAGCATGTGCAATTGCTGTATGCAGGGTTGTTGATTGTGCATAAATTTGATTTTCATCAACATGTTGATGATGTCATTCGTTGTCTTACATCCTCAGCATCTGTTAATGATTTTTGTGTATTGTTATTAACTTTCGGGCATTTGATCAGAAAAAGTTATAAATAGTAATAAAAGAAAATGTTCTGAGATAATGTGGAATGTTTTGTAATTAAATTTTGTCTACCAGTACACATTTAATTGTATCCTACCGTAGTCTATAATCGGTCATAATGTTGGTTCGTTCGGATTTTGTTATTGTACTTATCACACGGGAAAACTCCGCATTGACGTCACTACGCTAATACCAGCGTATAAAATTAGTGCAGAATACATTTTTTCTACACTTCTAAATAAAATGATATTTCTAAAGATATGTTTTCATTATTATTCTTAAGTATTGTACAAAAATGCAGATTTTCTAATGGCCATTTCAAACCTGACTTCCGAATGACTAAAACATTTCAGAACTTAAGAAAACCCTCTTCCGGCCTCCATTGCTTTGTTTACATTCCATTGAGCGTCATCAATCGTAATGGCAGACCAAACAGGCCAAGCAAATCGTATTTTAAAGAATTTCAAAATGGAAAGCACTTTCGTCTTCTGCGATTTTCCCGAAAAAAACCATCAATTTGAAAGAAAAACTTTGGGAAACAAGCGATAATCATGCCATATTTTGATCAGGAATATAGAGTAGGTTAATAAAAACAATATACATATATTTCATAAAAAAAATTGTGGTTCAATATAAAGAGATCGATATTCTGACCATAAGTAAATATTCATATAAAATTCCATTGATGTCAAATTTTATGGCTAATAATGAGGTTTCCTATTGAATAAACCCCCAATTTATTGCAAACTATTTAAAAGCAATATCATACAAACAAATAATATAATTGCCTTGTACTAAAAAATCACCTAATTGACAGTAGAGCAATTTGATTGGATATAACGATTCAATGTGTCACGTGGTTTTGAAGCCATTAAAATTTGAATGTAAACAAAGCGGTCAGCTGCTCCAGTATGGAACAACATCGTACATTCAGTGACTGAGAAACAATTATGAGTAACCAAGCTTGACAAAACACAGTAATAAAAAAAAAAAACTAAGTCTACAGAAAAATAAAATAAAAATGGCCTTAAGTGCGACTTACCACCATTACGGGATACATGTTCTCACTGAAATTTAGATAATATTTCAGGTCAAGTCCATAATCAACTTTCTGTTTATTTTGTGACTTAATGGTGCATGTGTTATTCAATGAAATGATAAAATAGATATCAAAACTTCTAAATACAGGTACACCATTTACATGATTTACATTAAACAGTTAAACCATGGTGTGGTTGGATTTTATTTACTACAATAATTGTATTTACACTTTTGGTATTTAGCTATATTTTGCCTCCGAATGACCTTAGATCTACTCCGAATCACCTTTTGACGTCAGGCAACAATCACTTTTTAATTGTGACGTCTAATGTTTTGAATTATGATGTCAAAGTTTACGGGAACCTGTGTGATTTTACGTAATGGCGGATAAATTTGCATACAAGTGTAAATACGTCTATGGGGATGGGTATAAACGTATTTACACTTTTGGTGTTTAACTGAATTTTGTCTCAGAATGACTTTAGATCTGTCTTCGAATAAACTTCTGAGGTTAAGCAACAATCACTTTTTAATTATGAAGTCAAAATTTTTAAATTGTGACATCAAATTTTACGGGAACTTGTGTGATTTTAAGTAATGGCGGACAAATTTGCATACAAGTGTAAATACGTCTATTACATTCCTGGAGTCAGTTCATTTAAATTTATGTTAACAAAATGAACAGATTTTCTGGACAAAGGAAATTAGGAACAATTGATTTACAACCCTGCTTGTGGTGGCAGGTGCTTTCAATTCCTATCTAGTATCTTAATTGACTAGTATTGCCTGTTTCTTTTTCTGCCAAAGGTCTGCGTTTCTATTCAGCTACTCCAGCTTCCTCCATCAATAAAAACTGCTGCCCCAGACCCCCTGCTTACAATTTATTTTCCAGTGGCTATGCCACTACACTACTTTTAAAAAAAGAACCTCTAATATTCTGATTTACAATGAAATATGTAGGATAAAATAATGGACTTGTTGAAAACTTATATAATAAACATAAGTCAGTGATAGTTTTTCTGTTGATCAAATATGAGAATGAGAAAAAAAACAATTAATTTTCTGATTAAATACTACTGTGTTCTATTATTACAAAAAAAAATTTAGTTCGCCTGGCCATAAGGTCATGTGAGCTATTGCCATGATCACTTGTCTGTCGTCATCACTCATGTTAACTTTTTCTAACATCTTCTCCTTTGAAACAGCTGAACCAATTTCAACCAACCTTGAAGGAATTATCCTTATGGTATTTAGTATAAAGTTTGTATTTTTTTCCTGGTTAGTTAACAAACAAGGCCACTATGGCTAAAGATAGAACATTCATGACATTGGGGTAAAATGCATTAATTTTCTCATATCTTGAATACCATAATAGATAAAAGAAAATCTAACTGAGCAAAAATGCTCTGAATTTCAATATCTACCTATTTCCTATTTTCACAGAAATTATCAGATGGCTCCTCAAAGACTAATTGTCCCTAAATGACAATTTTTGGCTAATTTTCTGTTTGTGTCATGTACATTTGTAAGTGCATATGTATGCAATCAGTATCTTCCATAGATTTGATTTCCAATAGTTACAATGTGCATTTATTTGCTTCAAAAAATTGCGAAGATGTCATATGTGTCCCTAAAATTTCGTCCAGAGTAGAATGTCAATCCCTTTGATTGATAAAATTGAGAATGGAAACGGGGAAGGGAGAACACAGCCCAAGGCCACCAATGGGTCTTCGACACAGTGAGAAAATCCCGCACCAGGACTTCAGCTGGCCCCTAAACAAAAATGTGTACTAGTTCAGGGAAAATGGACGTCACACTTAACTCTGAAACATATAAATGAACCAAAATTAAAAAAACATACAAGACTAACAAAGGCCAGAGGGGCCTGATTTGGGACAGTCGCAAAAATGCTTCGGGGTTAAACATGTTTTGTGAGATCTCAACCCTCCCCTATACCTCTAGCCAATGTAGAATAAACAAACACACAGCAATATGCACAGTAAAACTCAGTTTAAAAGAAGTCCTAGTCCTATGTTAGAATAGGTAACAGAAGAAACTAAGCCGACCTATTCTAACATTAAATGTAAGCAAAATGACAATGATCAACATAAATTAACAAAGGATACCTTTTCTTTAAGCATTTACATGTATCTATCAAGAGTTCAAACAAAAATCATGCTGTTCTCATCTCATTTTTTCATAAAGTTGTATGAAAAAAAAAGTTTTAGTAAACATTACAATAAATTCTGGACCTACATGTATGTCCAGTATGGATATGCATATGCGGACTATATCCAATAGAAAATAGCCCATAAAACATGCATTAAACAAACTTTAATGTTCATATGAACCCACTTTGAAGGTCTTTGACTCATTTTAATGGTTTCTTTTGTAGAAAATGTGAGTAAAGAGATTTATAGATGTTCTTAAGTTTGTCACATCAAAACAATGTCCGATAACGAGGACAATGCAGCATCAGATCCAGAAGATAGTTGTCAACCGGAATCTGTAGCAACAGGTGCTTGTGGTGGAGATTTTTTACGTCCCATTTCACCCAACAGCGATTCAGCAGATAATTTAAGTCTTGAAGTTCAATTTGAAGAGGAAAGTTCAAGACACCCAAGTGAACTTAGTTCAATATCCTATCAGAATTTGTTGGATGATGGTGACGGAACTGGACTTTCCAGACATGAGAGTGAAGATAGTGCTGACTCATTACCCCCAGATTTTACTGATATTTATCAGCAGGATGAAATAACACAAATAGACATACGTGATTTGCAATCCAAAACAAATGAAAAATACAAGAAAAGCTGCTTAAATGCAATTGAATTAAAGTCTCAATGTGAATCTGAAAATATTGATAAACTTACTATTGATGTGTCAAAAATGAAAGATCTGATTCAGGTAGATTCAAAAGAAGGTCAAGACATTAATATGGAGTCAGAAAAAGAAAGTAAGAATCATTCAGCTGTTCAAAAAAGAAACAGTTTGGAAATTAGAAATAATATTCCAGTTAAGGGTGAGGTAAAAAGCTACAATAAAGATCTAGACAATTTAATCAAATATAATTCACAAGGTGCAAAACCGAAAATTAAAAAGAAATCCCCAGGTGTAGCTTGTCGTATTGGTGACAGTGGCAGTGATCGGGAAGGATCCAGTTCAGAAAGAGATATCCCTTTGAAGAAACAGTATACAGATGTATCAGAATGTGAAATTCAGCCTCATTTCACCAAGCATGATTCATTTCATCAACATGATAAAGAAAAAGAATCATTAGACACAAAAATTTTATCAGAATTTGAAAATTCAAATCCAAAGCAGTTAGAAAACTCTAAAAATGTTGAAATCATTAATGAATATGATTACGTGAAGTATTCTCGAGTTCAGGATGGTGATTCATATGTAGGAATGAGGCTAGCTTATTCAAGTACTGAAGATAAAGATAAAAACAATGTCAATGGAATTTTGCCTACAGATGATGATAATTCTAGAGATGCTTCCCCTGATAAAACTGTAAACATTAAACAGGAATTATCCATTCTAGAAACTATACAAAATTTAAATGAAGACACGCTGACAGAAATCCCATTGAATAACAATGACGGATTTTGTATGGATGATCAGAAAGCATTTTCATTGTCACCAGAGAACACTGAATGTGATAGTGCGGAGGTAGAAAGTGTTGTTTCGGATGATGACAAGTCAAATTTAGGAATGCCAAATGTTGAAGATGGTTTATCTAGTAGTCAAACAAGTGATGTTGAAGATGCCCCGCCGAGTAGTACACACAAATCTCCTACACATTTATTACGCAAAAAACAGTCACAAGTTGTAGATGAACAGTTGTCTAATAGTGAAAATATTACAAAAGCTAAAGAAATTGATGCTTCTGCAATAATGGAGGATTTGAAAGCAAAACGTGAGGCATTAGACTTAGCCATAGCTGATATTAAATCTACTATTCATTCAAGTAAAGAAAAAATCAAGTATACACCCCAGTCAGATGAAGATCCTGAACCAGTTTGGATAATGAGGTGAACTTTTTATTTAGCTTATAAATAATCATAATATTAAGGACCGCATCTTGTAAATTTTGAGATATAATATGACTCACTTTAAACACAGAAAATGGTGCTCAGTTTTAACTTTAATCCAAAACAAATAAATGCTATATAAATTATTTAAGGCTTGACCAGTTGATTTTACTTAAACCGAATAAAAGAAAACTTTCTTGATAATATATACAATTCATTAGATGCCAAATCTTCTTTAGTCATGTTAGTGAAAGCATGCTAAATTTTAGCGTAAATTTTTGGTCATTCTTTCTAAAATTTCATTTTTCAAAGAATGATTTTTTTTTCACAATGTTCCACTTTCCAACTCAGGACAGCTTTTAAGCAAGCTAAAAAATAATCACAGAAGGACCATATTTTCTGCTTAAGTTTCTGGTCAAGTTCAGTACCAGAGAATAGAACTTAAGATTAACAATGCTGAAGAATACAATAAATCTCTTCTAAGAATTGTATTAACCAAATAATTTTCATATAATTTAAAGCAATTTAACAAACTAAACATAGACTTTCGCATAACTTCCTTGAAGGACATAACTTGTTACTTCATTTACAACAAACATATTACTTGCTATACATCTATCATGTCTATATTGATATCCCACACATCACACACATTTTATTTAAAGAGCGAACTTACATTTAGACCATAAAGATACACAATAGACATTCATACAATAAGACTGGATAAGTTGAATCTTCACACCCATAGAACATTTGTTAAATTTTCGCTTCAGCCTATTAGTGTATAAAACTAAGAGAAGATTGTCATTTGCTAAAATGCCCAAATGTACTGTGTATGTGATCCTGACACATATAAATGTTAAAATTTTTGAAGATTCTATCTCAATATGAATAAAATGAGATATATACACTGGTATTTATAAGTGAAACTGCAACCCAACAACAAAAAACTTTAAACAAAAGTGTAGAAGTCTACATACAGTTTTCAATGATAGAGGAGTGTTCTTCCTCACTGAAGTTTTTAAAGGAACTCTTCACTTCAGCATGTTTAATTTTTTAATTTTTTATTTGATTTATGTGTAAAATTTAATATATTTCAGAGAAAATTCCCATGACAAAAAAGAAGACAGAGTGAGACAATCTAATCATTCTTCTGAAGGAATTTACAGTGAAATTCATGATAAAGGTATTCACTTTCAACCTATAACTTGTCCAGCCTGTAAGATTGAATTTAATTAATGTTAAATATGAAGATGCAGACTGGTACATGCTATTCAGTGTTTGTAAAACAAAAGCCTCACATAAAATTTGAAAGACATTCTATTGAACTACTCTCTTAGCAGAATAAGCATTGACATGCATATAAAGGGGGTTTAAAAGGAAGTCTTGTCAGAAAATCTACTTTTAAAGATTATCTTTTGATAGCTATATAGCTTCGACATGAACATTTATCTCACATGTACATACTATCCCAGTTGATCTTTTTTCACCATACTTAAAATTATTCTAATTATAATGCATACAGTCTTTATTACCCATTTTAGACTCGCAATTGGATCATTTTGCTCTCAAGAAATTAATCCTTAAAATGGAAATATTTGCTAGCTGTATTCTAATCTTGAATAGTTTTAGTTGTAAGTTAACACTGTTTTTCAAATGCTGCTTCCTGTTAATTAATAAGCCTTAATTGAAAGAACTGCATTATGCTCTATCATCTTTTAGCATAATTTGGTTATAAATTAGTAAAAGGACAGGTCACAAAAAGAAAATTAACTTTATAAGAATTGGATTAGTCAAACTGTGATAAGGTTAAGGCTGGAAATTCATTGAATTCTCTTGACACAGATGTCACTCTGATGACTCAGAGATTGCAAAGGTACTGGATGGTTCACTGACATTTGGTCCAATAGACGATTGTTATCTACCCTTCAAACAAAATTTCAGTGGACAATCAATAATTATATATCTATTAATGTCTCAACATATTTATATATCACTGGTTTATAAATGTTTAGGTTTGAGTGATATCGATGAAGGTAAATCCAGAAAAAGCACTACAGACTCATGAAATTTATAAAGGAAACAAAAAATTCAAAATTTTATTGGATATTTGGACCCATAAAAATCTCATTTTACTGGTCTGACAAGTATTTTACTGGTTTAGACTGTTCATACCAGGGTCTTTTACATACTCTGTGATGTAGAGATTTAAAATTGCATATGTACATGTATGAATAAATTTAATGTGAGGAATATGGCAATTAGACACCAATATATCCAAATTAAGGAAATGTATGCCGATCATGATTTTTGTGTGTGCATTTATTTTAGATAATGAGGAGAGTGGAGAAACAAACCAGCTGTTAAACAGTCAAACCTATAAATCTGATGGTAGACTTTATCATGCTGGTAAAGGTAAGATAGAAATTTGTAGCTGATTGATTTTCTTTCCATTATATTCGGTCTGAAAAATGGTCTTAAATAGAACTATATGATACATAAAAAGGGAAACAGGAATTACCAAAAAACATAAAACATTTTAACAAACCACACTAATGACCAACACCTGATTCATGTCTGTCATATTTGTTTTTCGTTAATTGTTTTGTTATAAATTAGGCCGTTAGTTTTCTCAATTGATTTGTTTCATATTTTTCATGTCGGGGCCTTTTATAGCCGACTATAAGGTTTTTTTTTTCTCATTGTTGAAGGCCGTATGGTTGCCTATAATTGCTTACATCCACTTTATTTGAACTTAAGTAGATAGTTGTCTCATTGGTAATCATACCTCATCTCCTTATTTTTATATATGTACAAAGATAAACAACACATGGTGCATTTTGACTCGGTCACACACAATTTGTGGCAGTGTTAAACCAGTTTTACATGAGCACAAACCTCCCCTTTTGCCTATCTAGAACAGACACATTCAAACCTGCTATAAAGGTCGCCTCTTTTAAGCAAAAACCTGTCTTGTCAGGTCACCCCCATTTTGTACCACTGTTGTAATACCTAAACATTGAACCTCAATTCAAAGGTCACCTCTGATATAAGGTCAGTTTTCTCTGGTCCAAAGAGTGACTGTTCTACATTAGAAAGTTTTGACAATTATTTGTAATGTTCATAGGGCTAACAACTACTCGGTTGTGAAATAATGGTGAAAGAAGGAGAAATTTGGAGATATTTTATGAAAAGAGTGAGATATCAAAACAAATATGAATAACTGGTCATAAATGTTTTAGTTTTGGTTTCTACATGGCTATACAGTGATATAAATACCCTTGATGCAGGAATATTTGCTGATTTTCAGTGCTCAATATCCAGTCAAAAGAACATTTTCATAAAAAAAAGAAAAATTTATTTGTTCATATTATTTTCATTCAGGAATGTATGTAGGCATCTGATTTATTGAGTCTGGAGGTCACTTTTGAAAATTGAGGTGAACCCATAGTTTGGAGAAGCATAAATTAGAAAAATTTGGTGATAGCCAAATTAGATAAGCAAATTTTTGCAGATACAGATATTTTTAATTATAAGGACAAATGAAATTTGATACATTCATAGCAATAAAACTGTTAGTATTACTTTTAAATGGTTACATAGATTTGCATGGAAGATTTGTTATAGATTATAGCTTTAGTTGTAAAGTAGTTTGACTAGAAAAAGGTTAAAGAAGCATAATGTTAGAATATATCTGTATGGATGTATAATTTGGTCAAGTTAGAAAAATATTAAAACTGTAAAACAAAGGATGTATTTAGCTACATATCTTTCAGCCTTTAATGTGTGTTATAAATATTAAACAATCTTCATGATCTAGGACATCTTGGTTTCATTTTGCTGTTTCCATAGGAGAATAAGACAGTATTTTTTTTTTTATTGAATACCAGGTACATGAATATTTATACCCATCATTAAGAGAAATTTTTGAATATGTCACTCTGTAAGACTACATGTTCTTGGTAGTCCAGAACATTATGTTAGAAATTACTCCAACAAAAATTGTGATAATTAGGGAAGACATACAGTACTGTAAGAAAGGAATGCTCTGATATGTAGAAGTTTGTAGGAATATGTTTGATGACATGTGATATGTACATGTTTAATGAATGCAAATTTCACTTTGTTTTTGAATGAAAAATGTTAAAGAATTTACTGACTATGCATGTAAATTCCAAGCTTATCTTCCTATGAATAACAAATCAGTGCATATTACATGCATGTTAATTTGTGTTACTAACTTAGGTTGAACATGTACAATATTGGTCATGTTTTGTAACAAGTTTGACCCATAATCTCAGAGAGAAACTAGTTTCTATACTTAACATTCTATCTTTTGTTGGACTTTCTTTTATTCACAGAACATATCTTTTCATAGACAGATTCCTTCCACATTACTTCAATTTTAGCATAGGATTGTACGGGAAAATTTTAGCATAGGATTGTAACAGGAAAACAGTAATGGATTGGAGATTAGAATTTTGTGTTAAACTAAGTACTGTAAACCGGGAAATTTTCGCGCCGTCTTTATTTCGCGATTTATTAACACAATCTCAATTCGCGCCATTTTGAATTCGCGATTTCCCTGTGACCTATATAAATATTTTCATAAATGATTTAGAAAGTGAACAGCTTTACATGTATCATAAATCAAGTGATAAAATCAATCAGAAATCGTTTGTTTTCGGTTCATTAATGTTAAAGGAGATTAACAGTTGTGTCATGTTTGCTTGTAAAAACACATACACAATAACAGATAAGAAGACCTAATTAGGAGTGAATAAAAATAAAATGCTGCTAGGATTAATGCTAATTAATCGATCTTTTGATCTGATTAATCTTTGTAGAAGATTCAACGAGGTAGTACTTTTAAAACTGATTGTCAGGTGTCATTTACATATTAGTAACGATCGAGTGTTGTTTACATAACAATATCCGTAATGTCCGCTTGCTTGAGATGTCTTCCATTTTAATAAGATAAAATTGAGTTAAAGTCATGATTTCTAACATTGCTTTTCATTTAGAAATACAGTTATGATTTTAGGAAACGATCTGTCGTCTGTAAAATCGGTGTCATACAGTGGTCCTCTACATGTCCTATCATATACTTACATGTATGGTCTTTATATTATGATTAGAGTTTCCTTGAAATTTTCGCGGTCGTTTTATTTTCGCGTTTCACTTCTTACCGCGAAAATAGCGAAAATAAAAGTGCCGCGAAAATTTCCCTGTTTACAGTAGTTGAAATGTACAACAGTATCCATTTTGACTTTGAACAGAACACCATTTTACATATATATAGATTCCACCACTGCATCAAGTGTGATTTGATATTTATCCACTCGGGACAGTTAAATTTTAAAGCTTTTTAAATATTTAAAATTTAACTGTTGAGAGTGGAGTTATATTGTAATACATGAGATGTAGTGGTGGAATCTGTTTCTGTAATGATTTTAAGACGATCTCTAAACAAGTTTATCCTTCCTCTTCAAAGATTTGCAGTAAGTTGTGTTCTTTATATGTGACGTCATGAGGCATGGTCGCCTTTTTTCATGACGTCAAGATAGGAAATTCAGAACAAATCAAGAAAATTTGACATTATAATGAAATTTAGACCAATCATTTGCCATAAACAAAGTTTTCTCTAGAGATGAGAAGTATTTTTATCACACCGATCGAGACATGTAAAAATAGCATGAAAATTAGAGAAGCAATATTCTCAGCCAGTCAGTTTTTATACGACCGCAAAAAATTTGCGTTCGTATATTGCTATCACGTTGTCACCGTCATCGACCGAAGACATTTGGTTTCCAGACAATAACTATAGTTTAAGTATATGGATCTCTATGAAATTTAACGAAAAGGTTCAATACCGAAAAAGGAAGGTTGGGATTGTTTTTGGGGGTGATGGTCCCAATCTTTAGGAATTAGGGGCCAAAAAGGGGCCCAAAACAAGCATTTTTTCTAGTTTCAGGATAATAACTTGTGTATAAGTATTTTGATTGCTCTGAAATTGTACCACAAGGTTCAATACCACAAGTAAAAGGTTGGGATTCATTTTGGGGGTAATTGCCCAAACCATTCAGGAATTAGGGGCCAAAAAGGGGCCAAAACAAACATTTTTCTAGTTTTCAGATAATAACTTGTGTTTAAGTGTATGCATGTCTCTTAAATTGTACCACATTTTACAAAAAGAAAATTTCTTCAAATATTTTTTTTTTTGGAAGGGGTGGGGGAGGGGTAAAAAATTTGTATATAGTCTGAAAACAGATTTACTGAGTATTGCTCAACAGCAAAGTGTATTGCACAACAGCAAGAAATCTTCAATTGAATATAAATTCAAACCAATTTCAAGTTCTTTGACTACATTTATTCTGTGTCAGAAACCTATAATGTATAATACCAATCCAAATTTAGACCTGTATCAAGCTTGAATATTGTGCCCCAACTGTTCAGGGTTGGACCTCTGTGGTTGTATCCAGCTGCGCTTGGCGAAGCACATTTATTATAATATTATATTTGAGAATCAAAATTTACTGTTGTTATAATTTTATGATAGATGAATCTGTGTGTTTATTTAGATAATTTTTAAGTATTTTAAGTTTTAATCCATTGATAGTTACCAAAATTTTGCAAAATGTGAGTCATTGAAGATAGGACTTTTTTATATTTTGAGAATATTCATTTAAAGAAGGGTTTTATAGAACATATAATATTGAAAACAGGTTAGTTGAATTTAAATTTTTACCAAAAATTAATGTTTTTGTATGAATATGGAACTATGCAAAAAAAATTAATTTGATTGAGCATCGGGCCTGCTTCCCCCAATTTTCTCAATAACATTTCAGAAATAGTTCAGTAGGAAATTTGGAATTATATAAATAAGCTAAAGATGTCACAATGGGGACACCTCTTTTTATGACAGGAATCATGTTTTAATGTTAACAACCAAAAAAAGGAAAAATATATATCTTATTAAAAACTGCTTTATAAAAGCCCATTAACTTTGAAACTGTTGTCATATATAGATTACATAGCTAAAACTTCTGTTCTTTAGCATGATCTGTTAAACCTTGCATGCTTCTTTTGTTTTAGGCTATGACTCAGATGATGAAGAAGATAATAATACAAAAAGCACACGTCGAATCCGTGGCAAAAAGTATGTCTCTCTCCCAAAAGACGATTCATTTGATCAGCATAGTCACAGAGTTAACGGTGCAAATGGTCATCACGTGAATAATCACCAAAAATCAGAATCTGTTGAATATTATATTAAAAAGACTCATGAAGGGTCTGAGACTGATTCTGAATATGGTAGTGATAAAGAAAGTCCATCCAAAACAAGTTATGTTAAGGAACGTCAGCCTGGAGGTATACAATGCATGAAGTTGTTTGTATTTTCAATAAATCTTGCTTACATTTTACAAGCTTTATTCCATGAACCCCTAAATCACTTCAGGGAAATAATGGACAAAGATTAAAAGCATATATGTTTTGATGCTAGCAGTTGTGTGTACCCGTAATTGTTTTCAGGAGTGAAAATCTGCTACCCAGTATACAAAAGAAAACTTGATGTTTCAGAATTTCACAGCTTAGTTCGATTGATACCAGTTAAACAGTCTCTATTTGCATAAGCATTTGCGTGCATTTGTTTGAACATTAATATTTGTTTATTTGAATGACTTTGGTATTTAACATAGTGCTTTCTAAGTAGATAGAAATTAATTTATTCTTTGATAGATTGTAACAAGTACCTTTGCATGAATCAGATTTCAAATTTGATGTCCTGCATTAGTTGCATTTGCTTGCATGGTAGCAAAGTTTGAAAAGATTTTACCGTAGTCTTTTTTTTCATTCTTGTTGTCAGAGTAAAGAATAAAAGTATCATTCATTTATAAAAAATTACCTACAAATCAAATTTGTAGAAGAAATAGGTCAATTGCATAAAAAAACAAACAATCTACTGGTAATGAATATGAAAAGAAATAGAATGAGGAAATGTATGTGCAATAATGCAGAAACACATGATACAAAATATTGAATAAAAACCAAAAATTGGATATTGACAATGAGATAAATTATTCACTGTATAAAAAAATTAAAAGTTGCTTAAAGTTGATGGCAGATTTTATCAATACTTATGCCATTTATATGTTTATATTCTAGATTATGATACAGATGAAGAAACAGATCATCTTTTACAGAAACAGTATCAGAAAGATCAAAATGTTGACATTCCAGAACTGTCACAACCCCCGGTAAATAGAAGTGCTCAGGTAAACACACACACACACACAATGAAAACACACATTCAGAATCTAATCAAACAATAAAAGTCACTAGATGATAAGTTGTTTTATAGTTATATATGTTACAATACCTTGATAGGTTATGTATGTTACAATACCTTGATAGGTTATATATGTTACAATACCTTGATAGGTTATATATGTTACAATACCTTGATAGGTTTTATAAGTTACAATACCTTGATAGGTTTTATAAGTTACAATACCTTGATAGTTATTTTTTTTCTATAATAATTCTCAGCCTTGTCCTTTGTATTGGGAAATAGTTGGTGTCTCGTGGGCACAACACATTTGCTATTGTCCTCATAGCCAGTAAAAAAGTGTTTACTATTTATTGCAGTATTATTACTGTAAAAGTAATAAAGATGATCCCAGATAATGTTAGCATCCTCCAGAATTTGGTTTATTGTATGAAAAAAGGGGATGTGGGTAAACATCAATGAGACAGAAACCCAACCACAAAAATAACCAAAAGTCATTTACATGCAACATACAGTCCAACAAAAGATAATTGTCTATAAAATATGTCAATCTCTAAATTGTCCAGAGTGAATAAGTTCAACAAAAACGATCAAAAATCTGCCATCAGCCCCAAATTCTCCAAATAACAAAAAATATTAAGATTTGACCTAAGACAACTACTGAAGAGGTTTCTGACCTGGAACAGGCACATAAACATACGATGTGGTTTAATTATTTTTTTTTTTTATATTTCAATCCTGCCCCTGTTTAAGAGGACTATCAAAATGTACATAAAATATCATGAAATAAAAACCAGTACAGTGCTCAATTGTAAGATAACGGTATAAGGGATGACAAAACACAGAATAATACACAAAATATACTATACATGTATTAAAGATTGTTTGCAGTTAAACAACACAATTAATGCATTCTTTTACAAAAGAATCTCTAGTGGGTTTTTTTTTTATTGGCTTTCACTATTCTGCACCAGCATTTGTAGTAAAGAGGAAAGGAAGTTGCAGATGACTTTTAAGACATTCCTTCTAATTAATTTTTGCAGGCTGAGAAACAAAGATCTGTTGCTAAAGATTACTATTATTTTATGTTTTATATACTGAGAAATGTAGATCTTGTGCTAAATATTCATATTATTATCTATTATAGGCTGAGAAACGTAGATCTCGTGCTAAAGAAGGTGAGAGGCAGTCATGTAAGATATCAAATTTTTGTCTAATCTGTATTACCACTTTAGCTTCATGCTTCAGCTGTTGTTTTTGGTGAGTTAACAGATCTAGACAAGGATTATTCTTTTCTTGCACTACACTTAAATTTGTATGTACAGTGCATCAACAAAAGGATTTGTCACCTAGAATTTTGCTATACATTTCATATGAATTGTTTTTTTCAAAAAATTGTTTTGAAGTCATTACTGTTTAGATTCAGGTGTTGAAAGATGGAGTAGTGTCTGAAGTTTCGTGGTTTATTTGGTCATAATCTTGTCTTTAATTGTCTGTTTTCTTATGAACATGCATAATATTTTTTTAATACAATTTTAATTTTGGTTAAATTGTGTAGCAAATTGCTGCACAAAAACTTAAACTTAAGATTATCTCATCAGAAAATGATAACAGTACAAAACAAAATTATAACCAAATAAACACCGAAACCTATGATTATTCTGCTTCTATTGGTACCAAGTTCATTAAAATTTGACTAGAAATGACCCCACAATAGTTTTTCGAAAAAACATGGTTTTATATGAAAATCATAAGTGATAAATACTTATGTTCATACACTGTACGTCATTACAGAAATCCTTCCCAATAAGAGAAGATGTAATGAGGGATACACATCAAATCTACCTTACCCAGAAGATAAAAAAATTAAGTGGGGGAAACACAAATTTTCCCCAGAAAAAATTTGCAAGGGACACAAATATTCCCCACTAGAAAAACATTATGTGAGGACACAAATTTTTCCCATTAGGAAAAAATTATTGAGGGACACCATGTGTTAACTGTCCATGTATCCTTGGATTTTCCTTCAATCATGGGTTCCACCATCCAATGGCATCCATATGAGCAAGCAACTTTTCTCTTATCTTTTGATGGATTTTGTTCACATTTGGTATTTTGCTTATATGATATAAGCATGAGCATATTTTTAATTTTGTTTGTTACATTATCATTACACGCTTTTAAGACCTATTATTGATGGTATATTGTTATTTACTAACAACACTCAGAAAAGCACATGAAAATAATGTTCAAAAAATGTTTCAGATAAGGAAATAAATCGAGTTGGTTCACTAACTCACAATTTTGGCCCAAAAAATGTGAAAATTTGAAGAAAAAATGTGCTAAAAAGTCCAACAGTTTCGCAGCTAAAATTTTTTTTAACCAAATGCGTCATTAGTGACGTCATAATGTATGTAAATTTCGTAAAATTTTGATTTTATGCAGAATTCTGCAAAATAATGACAGTTTTATGAAAAATTAACAGTGGCGCCACCCTTCACCAACAAATATTTTTGCTGAAACATTCTTTATATACCATATTCTTTACATTTTCAGCAAAAATTTCATTGAGCGAGTGGTGGCGCCACATACAAAAAAACCATGACATAAGGCAGAAAAAGTTTAGAATATCTAAGAAAATGGATGAATATGAAGTCTTTTTCTATTTTAGACTAATATCTATATAAATATGAAGCAGATTTACAACTTTTTCTTATTATACTTTCAAATATCATACATTTAGCAATACATACACATTAGATTTACTTTAATAATTAGAGTTTAAAAAACACCTTAACAGGGCCGTTTATTGGTGTTCCTGTCTCTACTCCTTTGATAAAAATGTTATAATTTAATATACTCTTAACAGGAAATAATGTGTAAGAGTAAACATATTATTGAACAGTACTCAAACAACCAGTAGTTGAACTAAACATCGGCAAACATTAAGTGTTAAAAGAAAGATTGCTTTATTTTACATAGAAAAAAACTAAACTAGGTTCAACAACATCAACCAACCTTGATGTAATTAATAGTCATCAAATGTATGATTTCATACTTTTGATTGCTCTGTTTTCTATGTGATTTAATCAAAAACAGCAGTATTGGTAATGTTTTTTTAAAATTATCATTTGTATTAGTAGTACAATATTACTGGTATAGGTTGATCATGTATTGATTTTGTATTTTAAAGTTCAGAGCTTTAAAGTTAGAACTAGCAAAGAACAAACATCAAAACAAGTAATGTTTTGGATTGTCACCAATTACAGCTATGGTTGTCATTTGAATCATCCAAAGGACATTTGGAAAGTAACAATGCACATGATTTACTGGACGAGGTCTGTCAAGAGCCCTGGTGATTCTTCCTCAAATTACACCTGTTTCAATAAAAATTTACTAATAGATCACTTGAAAATGCTATATACATTCTAATTTGAAGATAGGCTTATGATAGTTACAAATTCTGTATAAAACAACAAAAAATTCTTTTCCATATACTTTATACAGATTTTTATGCCCCCTCCGTAGTGGAGGGGGCATTAAGTTTTACCCTTGTCCGTCTGTATGTACCAAAATTGGTTTCCGTTCTCTTACTTTAGTTTGCCTCAACCAAATGTTATGAAACTTATACACAATGCTGATTACCACAAAACACAGATCAAGTTTGAATTTTGATGGCGTCACTTTTACTGTTTTAGAGTTATGCCCCTTTACAAATGGAAAATTGCTGAATTTTTCGTGTTCGTTCTCATAACTTTTGTTTGCCTTAACCTAATGTTATGAAACTTACACACAATGCTTATTATCACAAAACACAAATCAAGTTCAAATTTTGGACTTTTGATATTAAAAGTGGCGTCACTTTTACCGTTCTAGAGTTATGCCCCTTTATAAATGGAAAAATTGTTCTCTTAACGTAAGTTTGCCTCAACTAAATGTTATGAAACCTATACACAATGCTGATTACCACAAAACTCAGATCAAGTACAAATTTGGGTAGCGTCACTTTTACAGTTCTTGAGTTATGTCCCTTTTTAATGTTATATGCAAGCGGGGGCATCATCTGTGTCCCATGGCCACATTCCCCATTTGTTTTCTAATAGATATTAAGGTTACAATTTTTTTTATGCCCCACCTAGGGGCATTATGTTTTTTAGTCTGTGCGTCCGTTTGTTCGTTCATCCGTCCGTATGTCCGTCTGTTCCACTTCAGGTTAAAGTTTTTGGTCAAGGTAGTTTTTGATGAAGTTGAAGTCCAATCAACTTGAAACTTAGTACACATGTTCCCTATGATATGATCTTTCTAATTTTAATGCCAAATTAGAGTTTTGGCCCCATTCTCAAGGTCCACTGAACATAGAAAATGATAGTGCAAGTGGGGCATCCGTGTACTATGGACACATTCTTGTTCATTTAAAAGCTGTATTTTATAAAAACTTGCTTACCTTTAAAGTCAGGGGTATTTTATATATCTAGTTTTGATAGACTTGTACAACCAACTGCTATCGTTCTATACTGAATAAAGTAGTTCAGTCTTATTGATGCTCAACGATTTTGATAATATTATTTCTTCATTGAGTAAACATACTTAATCTGAACAATATACGGTAAGAGTTGGTACATAGAAGGCTCTTGCAGCCCTGCATATGAGTGAGTTTCATAAAACTGTCGTTTACAGCTTTAATTGCAAATTAAATTTTATTTTATCAATTGTAGATAATTATATTAGAAACTTATGTTTGGTTTAGTTATTGAGCACAATGCTTTCTTGCAAAAAATCTAAATTTAGTAAATAAAAATAATGGCTGTATAGATATATACTGGTTGTTTCTGCTTTAAATGTGAGAAAATTTAGCAAACTTATAGTACACCAAATACATATTTTTAAATAAATGATCTGCAAAAGTCAATCAACCAGATTTTATTGGTATTTTTTCTGTAGTTTGAGAGTTGATGCACAAATACTGTTCAATTTTCTTTATTCAAAATAGTTCAGTTCATATAAAAAAAAGGGTCTATTAGTCTGTTGAATTCAAGCACTTTCTCCAATGATAAAAAATCTTTGATATTACACCAGTGTTTTAGATTCTAATTCATTTATGTTTGATAACGAACACAAAGTTTTAACTACATAACTACATTTAAATATTTTAATTGTGTATTGTTGAAGAATATCATTTATTAAGAAGAAAATTTATATCAGTAAAATTTAGAAAGAAATAATTAAACCATTTGTTTGCATGAGAGTAAAAGATTCCCATGTACAGAACTGTTAAGTGGGTTATTTTCACAGTCTAAATCAGGCGCTGATTCAGGTTTTGATGTAAGGGGGGAAGCGGAGGGGTCCTTAGATTTAGAAATAATAGGACCTTATGAAGACACAAAATTAGCTGTAATTTTACATTTTTTACATATTTTTTCTTATTTTAGAGGGAAGTACTTGATGGTTTCACCCTCATCTGAATCTGTGCCTGTTAATTTCATGAAGTTCAAGAGCAAAACCAGTAGGCAATGGTTTATTTATAACATTTTATTTTGTCCTTGGATCTGATCATCCTATGAGATAAAATTTACTCCAGGAGATAATTCTATAATTTCAATTTGAATTGTGAAATAAGTGAAAATGATCCACTTAACAGTATGATTGCACATGATTCCATAAATGTGACCTTTTAATGATCAATTTTTACCATTTATTTCCATGCAATCCTGATCATCTACTAACATAATAATTTACACTTTTTGGTAAGTTGTATTAAACTAATATAAATGCATGGGGTTTTTGCTTGGTTGTGGTTGTGAGAAAAAAACATGTTTTATTGCATTTATTGATTACTCAGTTATGATATTTATTGTGTTAATTTATTATATATCATTTATAAACATTAACTCTTCTTATTTGAAACAGAAATTATTCATTTATTTCTTGCTTCTTTTGGAAAAAAAGCTACAACATTTCTTTGATGCATTTTTCAGTCATTAGTTATTGATTTTTTCTCCTTTTTCTATCACCTTTACAATTTTTAACCCAAATAAGAATTGAGTTTTCAAGTGAGTTAATTTACTTTCATGTAAACTAGTGATTATATAATGGTATATATCTATCACATCTCAATCATTTGACATGGATGACCTTCGATTGTTTTTACTGTAAATGAATACAATCACAACAAACTATTACTCAAGCCCATCAAAACTTGGAATTAGAATTACTCTTAGAAACAATTGATAAGCATGCAAAACAACTTACTTTATGTGGTCCTTGACACATTTAACCAACTCTGCTATCATCAACCACATGACTTCTTTAAAGGTTAAGATGCAAGTACAAAAGTCATGACTTTAGCTCTATTCAGAAAACTTCGGTAAAGTCTCACTCTGTAATAATTTTCATTATGATTTAACTTTTGTTAGTGCCAAGTGTTGCATCAAAATATGGACATGATCATAAAATGTTGATATTCATTGTTTACAATACTAGCCAGCATAACAAATTTGGTTTGGATGCTGTAAGGATAAAGAAACAAAAAACCTAAATATCCTTTCCTAAAGGTTTAGAAGAAGTGTCAATATTTAGCCTGGCTATGGCAATTTCTAAATATTAAATGTGTAGAAATATAAAAGTGGCTTATCTACTGACAAAATATGTTTATGTCTTCATTTTTGTCTCGCCTTGACAGAGTCAAAAAGAGAGACATAGGTATGCTATTTCAGGCAGTGAATGGGGGTGGCGGCGTCAACAATGTATTAGTTTGTGATAAGTGTAGTTTAAGGTGAACCACTAGTGGATGGTCAATGATGTTTGGTATGCAGTTGTATTAGCACTGGCACATCTTATTTCCATGGAGATTATTTGGCTTAGTTTACATGTATTAGTTTGTGATTAGGTCAGTTCAAGGGGAACCACTAGTGGTAAGTCAATGATATTTGGTATGCAGTTGTATAAGCATTGGCATATCTCATTTCCATGGAGAATATTTGGTCCCGGCCCCGCAGTCATGGTCTATTGACTTTGAAACTTTTGCTTAGTTTACATGTATTAGTTTGTGATTAGGTGAGTTCAAGGGGAACCATTAGTGGTAGGGCAATGTTAATTGATATGCAATTGTATAAGCATTAGCACATCTCATTTCCATGGAGAACATTTGGTCCCGCCCCCTGTCATGGTCTATTGACTTTGAAACTTTTGCTTAGTTTACATGTATTAGTTTGTGATTAGATCAGTTTAAGATGAACCGCTAATGTTAAGTCATTGATATTTGGTATGCAAATATATTGGTATTTGCAAGTCTGGTTTCCACGGATATTATATCGCCCCACCGCCTCATCATTGTTCATTGACTTTGAAACTTTTACATAGTTTACAAGTCAATGTTTGTGTTTAGGTTTGTTGAAAGGGAACGACTTATGATAAGTCTATGGTATTTGGTATGCAGTTGTATTAGCATTGGCACTCTCATTTCCATGGAGATTGTTTTGCCATGTACCTTCAGTCATGGTTCATTGACTTTAGATATTTGCATAACTTACCATGTACCTTCAGTCATGGTTCATTGACTTTGAATATTTGCATAACTTACATGTTAAAGTATTGCTATTTTAATTTCAACATTTGCATTATAAGAGTATAAAAAGTCGAGACATATCTCTGTGTTAACAGTTTATTTATGATGTGCAATTTTTTAACAAAATGGGTAATATAATGCTGTTAGCATGTGAAACAAAGATTGTTTTAATTTTTTTTAAATTATCTATTTTAGCTTTTTTGTATGATAAATCTCGCTTTTTATTATTACATTGTCACCCTTTTTTGAAATTCTAAAAATATATTGAGTAATCTTTATAATGCATGGCTGTTTATTAATCATTGGTGAAAAATGTCTTTATGCATGTTGGTCTTTTAACATTTTTAGTCATGATTATTAAAATGTTTGGACTTGTTTAATTTTTCAGTTTTTATACAGATTGAACTTATATGCAATGTATTAGAGTTGGTACTCTAGTATGGGGCTTGTCTGTTGTTGAAGGCTGAATGTAGATCTATTTATATCCATTTTAGTTGATTGAAGTTAAGTTCTTATGTTGCTTTCTCATTGACATTTACCCTGTATCTTCCATTGACATTTACCCCACTATTTATTGGCATTTCCCCAACATCCTTTAGACATTTCCCCTATATATTCCATTGACATTTCCCCTCAAATGTTTCATTTTCATTTACTCAACACCCTCTTGAAACATCTACCCCCTACTAACCATTGACTTTTACCCTCACATCTTCCATTGATATTTACCCTACATCATCCATTAACATTTACCCCACATCTTCCATTGACAGTTACCCCACATTTTCCACCAACATTTACCCATATTTTCCATTAACATTTACCCCATGTGTTCCATTAACATTAACCCCACATTTTCCATTAACTTTTACCCCTCATCTTCCATTAATATATACCCTGCCATCTACCAGATACCTGATATCTTCCATTGCCATTTACCCATATTTTCCATTAACATTTACCCCACATTCTCCTTTGACATTTTCCCCACATCTTCCTTTGACATTTATCCTGACATCTTCCATTGACATTAACCCCACATTTCCCATTGACATTTATCCCAACAATTTTCTTTGATATTTACCCCAACATCTTACATTGACATTTACCCAACATCTTCCTTTGACATTTACCCCAACATCTCCCATTGACATTTACCCCCACATCTTTCATTGACATTTAACCCACATCTTCCATTTGAGATTTACCCACATCTTCGATTGACATATGCATCACATTTTCCTTTGACATTTACCCATATTTTCCATTAATACTTAACCCACATTTTACATTGCCATTTTCCCCACATCTTTCATTGACATTTATCCCACATCTAACATTGACTTTTACCCCATATCTTCCATTGACATTAACCCCACATTTTCCATTGATAATGACCCCATATGTTCCTTTGACAATTACCCTCAAAATCTTTTATTGATATTTACCCCCACATCTTCCATTGACTTTAAAATTCTAAGATAGTTAGATTATTCAGCTTATTTCTGTAAGGTTAAGGTGATAGAATGAACTATTATACTATTAAGTCATACTGAAACAATGTGGTTCACTTAACTGAAGACTGGTACTGGATGATTGTCAGTGATATTTATAATTGATTGCTTGATTGTTATTTGTTGAGAGACATATGTTTCATGCGTGTTAAAGACAAGACACAAAGGAACAACTGACCAGTTAGATCTGAAAAATAGGTGGACTACTATAGAAATGGATTTCACTTCGCCTAAAAATATGGGTATATTGGGCAGGATCAGAATATAACCTTAAAAAGTCACTATTTACATCTGAATTGTAGTTCTGCAGTAGGAAAAATTTGACCCTAGCTGCTAAATCACATACACGATTTAGTTGGAAGTTTGTATATAAAGTTAGTTTTAAGATTGATTTAGAAATAGATTTGTCAATAAAATTTAGTTGTACACATGTATAATGTATGTAAGTTTATAGTACTTTATGAAGTAGCATCCTTTATTGTAATTTTTACCTGAAAATTTTATATGTGGATATTTTATAATAAAGAGTTTTATGTTTTCAGCTTCTGTTTATGATCCTGAAAATCCATCAGTTTTGATAGAGGGAGTACTGTTTAGAGCTCGTTACTTAGGATCCACACAGCTGATCTCTGAAGGACAGCCGTCAAAAGCCATGAGGATGATGCAGGCTCAAGAGGCTGTAGGGAGAATAAAGGTATCAATATAATTTCCCGTTTGAATGGTTTTACACTAGTAATTTTTGGGGCCCTTTATAGCTTACTGTTCGGTGTGAGCCAAGGCTCCATGTTGAATACCGTACTTTGACCTATAATGGTTTACTTTTATAAATTTTGACTTGGATGGAGAGTTGTCTCATTGGCACTCATACCACATCTTCTTATATCTATTTACATAAACTTGGCTCAGATTTTGTCTGAAGTTAGTAACATGTAAAAGTACTTATAATATGTGATCCTTAGATTTCAGAGGATCACATATTGAATAGATTTTGTCTTCTGATATTGCTTAAAAGCTCATTAAAAACATTACCGGGTACACTGAATAGTGGTCAATCTGATTTTAATGACTGTCATCATCTTTTCATCATGTAATCTGTGTGTGAAACATCATTTAAAGAAGCATGTATGATGAAATCACTGCCAATGGACAATTCTTAGATATAGTCTTCATTATTTGCAAATTGGAAACATTAACTTTTTCAGCAGTAGTCAAGATAATCATTTTAATAACTTGTGTTTTGAAATGTTACTTAATATCTAACAAACATTGTAGTTACAATTAGAGTTTTATAAAATGGTTCCTTTTAAACTATATCCAGGATTAGTATTCTAATTATTGTTTTAAGATTGGTAACATTTAAGTTGTACATTTATTTTTGTATCAATATGCAAATTCCCATTGTTGCCAACTTTCCTATCAGGCATATTGGTGAAATGAGTTTGATTGCTTGTAAACAACAATAATTTTATCACTCTTGACAAAAAATCAGAGTTAATGTAAACATATAAATATAAACAAGTTACGAGGGTGAAAACGAAAAATTTATTCATTCCAACAGTCACTTTCTTTAATTCAAGTTAAACTTCAATTTCCAAACATTTTAATAGGTATTAATCATTTCCTCTTTAGATGAAGCTACCTCTTCCAAACACTGGACATATTCTGAAAATGTGTGTGACTGTGTGTTCACACATGGAATGTGTGAACACTCTCCATGTGTTGAAAATAGTGCATGTATTTAGTAGAAAATGTGTATATTACACAACTAGCATGTGAATTTGCAGATATGAATTCATAGATGAATTCAAATCAAATTGTTTACATGTTAATTTCAGTAAAAGTGTTTCTTAACCATTTTAACTATTGTTTTTTTTTTTCCATTAGACTGCTTTTCATGAATAAGATTAAATGAACCAAATTTCAGAGAGTTCCATGCTTAGGTTTGGTGGTAGGTAATGAAAATAGATTTTGATTTGAATTGTCGATTTTGACAGGAACGAATCTGAAAATTATTGACAGTGAAATCAATGTTAGATTGAAGAAATGATATGCTTCCATAAAAGTCTCTCTATCACCTCTACCACTCCTTCAAAGCAAAGGAAGAGGTGTCTAGTCATTGACCACCATGAAGTAAAACATTCCCCTATTATATACTCTTCATATGCCAATTTTGACAAATATTAAAGGGGCACTAGCTGTCAAATTCATGTTCACCGATTTGACTCAAATTCTCATATTTTATTTATAACAATGTAAAACATTTAACCAAATTATAAAAAGTCTAAAACAATTTACAGGGCATGGGCTCCATAATATGTAACTTCATTTCGTGTGTATTTTAGTCTAGACACAATCTAATGAACTATCGAGTTAACCTCCGAAGACCTCCGATGGTCATATAAGCGATATGAACATAAATATGGATATAAATAGATATCGAACTCGTGCTATTGGATTTTTCTAGGTCTTTTATTTCATATTATAGAGTAAAAATATATGTTAATCATCGTTTTTACCTGTTTAAGAATGATTTTTTGTGGATCGAATCAGTCAATTAAATGATTTACCTTTGTTTCACTTTCAATGTTTACATTCTTTTCCTTTAAATAACTCAACACGCACAATTCATGCGTTATAAATTACTAGCTAAGGGGTTAAATTGAAGTTCACATGAATACAGATTCAATGAGGTCAAATTATTCACTTGCAAGTGAATAATTCATCATCAATGTTTCTTAGCTTATTTTGACAAAATTGAACCATACTGGCTGCTAAAAGCAAATTATTATTTCACTATTTCATTTTCATTAATGATTGAACAAAAAAGAATCATATTTTTAGATTTTTATGTATCTCATAGCTAGTGCCCCTTCAAGACTTAACATTAAAACTGATATGAATGAAAATTTGATATTTTCTGAGTTTTATGTTGTCATATAGATTGACGTATTGCTACTCCTGCATTTTTGATGTGGAGATTAATATAATTTAATATTTTCCTTTGTTTACCAAGGCATCGGTAAGTGCATGAATGTTGTGTAAAAATGTTGTTAGCATGTTAAAAATGGAAGTTTAATTTTACACTTTATAAAAAGATATTTCTAGAGACATTGAATAAATATGTTAAATTGTTTTTAAAAAATCTAACATTTTCTGTTTATCAGACATGAACTTATATTTGTATTGAAAGAATTTTGTCAAATATTATGATATTATTACGTGAGTATTTTTGTATTGGCCTTGTTATTGGTTCGAGGCTTGCTATATTGGCCTGAGGCACAGCCAAAGGCTAATGCAGCTAGCTTAGGACCAATAACAAGACCAGTACAGATATAATCACGTAATAATATCTTTATTAATTAACTACTGTAATAGAAAAAAAAAGGATATAGTGTAAAGGATACTGTGTTAATCAGGTTTTTTTGTGTTTTATATCTTTTCACTAAATTTTGAAAAGGAACTATCCCAATCTGAGTTTTCTTTAATAAGCTGCAATGTCAATTGATCTGATGCTGTTTTCAGGTGTCTTCTACATTTTCTCTTTCTGGAAACTGAGGATTTGTTCACCCTTTTCAGTCACTATAAAGTGTTACAATTCATATTTAGATGCAACACATAAATAGTAATTGGAAAGGTACTGCCATTGCATGAGAGATTCAGAAACCAAAAAAAATAAAAATAATTAGGCGTTGCATATGATTACCAACAAGATGACTATCCGTAGACCAACTGACCAAAGAACAAAGACTTGAACAATTACAGGTCATCATGTTGCCTTCAACAATTCATATTCAGACTAGCGAATAATTTTTATTTCGTTGTGATTGGGTTTTTTTTTGTTTCGGGTTAAAGTAATGAAGTTTAAATCATCAAAGATATGCCTGGTACGGGTTGAAAAATAAATGACACTTACAAGACCATAAGGAGCAAAAGTAAACAGTAAATAGAGTTGCACCTATAAAACTAAAAATGTTTAAAATAGTTATGAGGTCACATGGAATTAGCTTAGCGATAATCTACAGACTGGTTGCCCAAACCTGAAAAAATTCAATAGTCTACTGACAAAAGGCCTGTTTAAATGAATATGACCGTCTTCAGCCTGAAATATTTGCAACACTGAACATGTACGCATGTTTATCACTGTCTATGTCATGTGTAAATAAACAACATTTTACAGTACATTGGTGTTCATCGTGACGTTCGATCTAAAAACCAGAGACATTCTGAAATCCTGTATTGGCTGGATCAGAACTCGGCCAATATGAAAAAATGTATTGCACAGGAAGTTTGTATCATATTAATAGAAAATGTTATTCATGGGACAAAATCGCACACAATACATAGAAAACATAGAAAATTATCAATGAACAGGGCTGAGAACAAATTTCATACACTTTCAAGACGGCTAGCGTCGACTTAAGCGGTACTACAGGAAGTTTGTATCATATTAAGTCCATTAACAGAGAAGTTAATTAATATTAAATTGTTCAGGTCTTTTTGATTTCACTTTAAGAAGTATTGATATCATGTTGATAGGTTACCATTGAATTAGATTATAAAGAGGCACTTATGTTTTATAATTAGTTAAATGCACCAGAAGTTGTCAATGTAAGTTTTCCTGTTAATGATTACCATGCATATGAAAAAATGTGTTCAGAAACTACAAATTTAAAGGCATTTGAAATATAATGATTATCAGTCAGTCTTAATACCTATTTACATGTTCATAAATTGAGGTAAGTATTGCTATATAGAATTTCTAGTTTCTGCATATATTTTTTCTATTGATGTATTTTATATAAATGTAAGTGAATTAGTTTAATGCATGGTAAAAATTGACACATTAAGTGAATCATTATGTGTTAGGCTACATTTAGTTCTGTGCTGTTTTAATTACAGATGCTTGGCACTCTGCATTTTGGGTCAAAATTCCAGGTACTTTATGATTTCATCATACATGTTGTTAATTATATCATCACACTTTTTATTTTTCATCATACATGTTGTTCTATTTATAACTTTCAAGTTGTGTTTTGGATAATGTTTTGTAAATGACTCATTAATTAAAAATAATGGAACCGCAGACAACTTACAGATGAATTATGCAAATTTCACTGTATAAAAATCCAATGAAATCAGTGTCACAATAGTACTTTACAAAACTTCACAAGGCTACTAATTTGCTTGAAAAAATGGATTTGCAAAATTGAGAGACACATTTTCCATCTATGAACTCTTCATCCTCTTCATAGATACAGCATTTACCACTAACTAAACAAATGAGTTAATTGCCAAATTTTGTAAAAACAACATATTTCATGCTTTTGTATACTGTACATTAAGTTCTAGTTGTCAGATTTATAGACTGTAGTTATAGTTTTCTATCACAAGTCAAGTACATCATGTACTTTAGTTTTTCTAGGACTAGTCAATGAGTTCCTTTTAGTACTCTTACCAATGAGTTCCTTTCAGTACTCTTATCAATGAGTTCCTTTCAGTACTCTTATTAATGAGTACCTTGCAGTACTCTTAAACTCTTGGAACAGAAAACTGTTCAGATATTTACTAGAGTCCTCTTGTGATGAGTAAATACCTTTTACTTTCATAATATACTCCAGTAAGTGAAAAAACAAACATAAAAGAAATTAAACAAACATGCTTCTGATACATTATTTATCTCATTGATGTTTTGCTTATGTAATTTTGGTTTTTATTATTTATTTGTATTTAGCTTTCGAAGTACACATATATATTTTATGATAATGTTGTACTTATATATCTGTTTCTTGTGGTCTTGTTTATAACCACAGTGAATAACTGCGTTTTGAGGTATTTTCAGGATTTTATTACTTTACATGTAGCTGAATATGTGTATATTAAAAAGTTCATATCAAATCATGTCATAATTTTTCGGGAAGATAATTTATTTTTGTCTTGTATTGTTGGTTTTCCTTGAAGTTTGGCAACGTTAATTCTCATGTGGTAGCTTTATTTTTTATTTGATTACAGTCCCCTGAAACTTTATGAATTGCACTATACATAGTAATTTAAGATGAATAACCAGTAAGAAAATATTGTGAAATGATTAATGGGAAAAATAAAAAATACTGTTTAAATATTGATGATATCTTCTGAGTATATGTCAGGGAATATCAATGTTTACTACTTCACAAATAAACCATCATCCCTTTGAATTTTGATGGAACTGTTTTCTTGGTTTTCTGTATACATTGTATAAAATTGGAAAATATATATAATTCATAAAAATGCAACCTTTCATTCATTCAACAAATAATTCTGTCACATTTTCTCAGTACTACTGAGCAGAATGACTTTATATTTTGTCAGCAGCTTGAAAGTGATGAGTTGTATTGTGTGAGCAAGTTTTCGATATGTCATCTAATTCATGTTTGCCCATACTTTAAAATTTTTAATTAGTTGAATTAACTTAAATATTTTGGTCACACATTTATCCAGTACTATTGAACAGAATAACTAAATATTTGGTCAACAGCTTAGCAGTGGTGAGGTGTAACTTTGGGTGCTTTTTATACGATTGCAAATTTTTTTGCATCCATATTATGTTATGGCGATGTCTGCGTCTGAAGACATTTTGGTTCACAGACAATTACTTGAGTTTAAGTGTATGGATCTCTATGAAGTTAAGCACAAGGTTCCATACCACTAAAGGATGGTTAGGATTGTTTTTGGGGGATCATTGTCTTTGCGGTTTTGTAATTAGGGGCCAAAAAAGGTCAGTTTTACTGGTTCATAGAAAATAAATTGGTTCACAGACAATAACTTTAGTACAATTGTATGGATCTGTATGAAATTTACCACAAGGTTCCATACTACAATAGGAGGGTTAGGATTGATTATGGGGGTTTTTGTCGTAGTTGTTTAGGAATTAGGGGTCAAAAAGGGCCTAATAAAAACAATTATTTGTCTGGTTATTGTCGTAGATATTTTGAAATTAGGGGCCAGAAAGGGACTAAAACAATCATTTGTCTGGTTTTAAGACAATAACTTGAGTATAAGTGTATATATCTCTATTAAATTTAAGCACTAAGTTTCACACCACAATAAGAAGGTTGGGAATAATTTTAGGGGTTATTGTCATAGTTGTTTAGGAATTAAGGGCCAAAAAGGGACTAACAAAAACAATTATTTGTCTGGTTCAAAGACAATAACTTGAGTATAAGTATATGGATCTCTATTAAATTTAAGCAGAAGGTTCCATACCACAATAGGAAGGTTGGGATTTATTTTCGGGGTTATTGTTGTAGCTGTTTAGTATTTAGGGGCCAAAAACAAGCATTTTTCATGTTTCAGGACAATAATTTGTGTATAAGAGTAGAGATTTCTATGGAATTTTACCACAAGGTTCCATACTTTAAAAGGAAATTTGGGATGATTTTGGGGGGCCATTGCCCAATAATAATTAGGGGTCGAAAAGGGGCCAAAAACAACTATTTTTAGCTCACCTGGCCCACAGGGCCAAGTGAGCTTTTTTCATTACTTGGCGTCCATCGTTTGTCGTAGTTAACTTTTACAAAAATCCTCTCCTCTGAAACTACTTGGCCACAATCATCTTTGGGGTATATAGTTAAGAAAATGTGTCTGATGAACCCGTCTGTCAAACAAGATGGCTGACATGGCTAAAAATAGAACATAGGGGTAAAATGCAAGTTTTGTCTATTATTTTGAAAACCATTATAAATAGAGAAAATCTGACAGGGCAAAAATGTTCAGATTGTTGAGCTCTACCAAATGATCAGATATGTCCAAACTGTCAGACGACTTCTTATAGGAGTTATTGCCCTTTAATGACAAGTTTTACCTTTTTTTTTTCAATTTTGCTTATTATCTTGAAAACTATAATAGATATAGGGAGAAACTTTAAATTGCAAAAATGATCACAAAAAAAACAAGTTCTACAAATAAGTCTAATGGTCGATAATGTTAGGCGATTCCTTATTGAGTTATTGCCCTTTGATGACCGTTTTTATCAATTTTTATTCATTTTTGCCTTATTTCTTAAAATTATAATAGATAGATAGAAACTTAAATAAGCAAAAATAATCATCAAGACAAGATCTACAATTTAGACAATATGGAGGAAATTGTTCGACGACTCCTTATTGAAGTTATTGCCCTTGTAATGATGATTGTTACCATTTTTTTTTGTGTTTTGCTTTATATGATAAAAATTATAATAGATAGATAAACACTTTAATCACAAAAATGATCAGCAAGGCAAGATCTACTAACAAGTCAAATTTTGCCGATATAGTTATTAGACTGTCACTCACCGGGACACCCGCGGGTGACCAAATAACCCAGGATTGATTGTTTTCACCCAGTTCCTTAAATTTCGTAAGTGAGGATTTTCTTCCTGGACCAACTCTTTAAACTCAAATCAAGTGACCCATTTCAGTGAGCAAAAGCTTTGGTGTCAAAAACTGATAGACAGAAACTAAACAGACTAAATGATTAGCAATCCAAGATCAACAAATAATGTCCAATTTCAAATCTGTGTCAGGGATCAGAATAATACCTTGGTTTTCTACTTTAGTGGTCTAAGTAGTTACTACTGTAATCACTAGCCAGTCAACACTGAGGTTGTGAGTTCGAATATAACAAAATCTAACAATGGCCTTCAAGTGCGGTGAAATGATACTGTGTACAATCAATCTTAATTGGACTTTTGGAAACTTTGATATAAATTATAAGAAAAATATCCCTAAATACTGAAATTCAGCTTGAAAAAGTTCATACGCGTTATGACCTGAGATTTCATTCTCTATGCAGGTCATCACCTGCATTTTCACTGTCATAGGTTGACAGGTCGTGGTTTTCTCCTGGTCACTCCGCTTCCTCCACCAATAAAATTGGCCGTGAAATAGCCCAAATGAGGATTTTTACCCTCTTTTGTGTTTTGAGCAAAACTAAAAAAGTGGCGTTAAACAGACTAAACGATTAGCAATCCAAGATCAAATCAATCAAATCTGTGTCAAACCTATGATGTGTCAAATATTTAATCACAATCCAAATTCAGAGCTGTATCAAGTTTGAATGTAGTGTCCATTCTTGCTCCCAACTGTTCAGGGTTCGACTTCTGCGGTCTTATCAAGCTGTGCCCCATGGAGCATTTTATTGAATCTGTCAGAAACAAACTTCCTATTTTCCTTAACTATGAATTTTAAGTGGGTGTGCCTAGCACTATAATGTGTGCTTTTTTGTTGGAATTATTGCCCTTGGACAGATAAAATGTGAGAGATTGGAAACACTGTTATTTTATCATGTTTTAAATCCTTGAGAACATTTCTGTCAGTGCCAAACTTCTGTTCTTACTTCAGTTTTTTACCATATGGTATAATAATTTATGAACCAAAATATGTATATTATTATATGTGAAAATGCAAAACATATGTGTGATAAACTTTTGAAATAGGATCATGTTTTTTTTACTATAAGTATGAAATGAAATTCTTCTAAAGCTTAGATTAGGGTTTTAAACAGGATCAACTCCAGTTTGTCACCTCAGTACCATCATCTATATAAGCTAAAAAGGTTATGTTATGTAGCAATATCGATAGGTTTACTTGAATATATTTCTTTTGATCTTGCAAATGATAAAGGTGGTGAAATTTTGAATTTTACACTCAAACCTGTTATGGATGTTTTTTATGTCTCATCTGCAGTAGTAGGAGGGCATTAACGTGTTCCACTCTGTGTATCCTGTCTGTCCATCCTTTAGTCTGTCTGTTAGTTCGTCTGTTCATTTAGTATCAGGTTAAACTTTTGGTTTAATATACATGTGGTCATATCAACTTAAAGTTTAGTACACATGTCCATTATGATAAGAATTTTTGAAGATATATGACTGATATTTGTACAGGCAAGTTTTTGTCAGATTCTAAATCAAATGTTACATGTAGGATTTCAACCTTTCTTGGATATATGGTCACATAAAATGAGAAGACAAATCTTTTTTTAATTTCTGATCGCTATGTTCAGGGTTAAGATCATTGTTACTTGACTGCAATTTGTGTTGAAAACTGGTTTCCAGATGCTAAATCAAATACTTCAAATGTTATTGCAACCTTTCTTAGATATATGGTCAGATATATTGAGAGGAAGACCCTATTCATTTTTAAGGTCACTGTATATGAGATCAAGTTCAAAGTTACTAGAAATAGAAGGAAATTTGTGCAGAAAAGTGGTTTCATGATTGCAACAGTTCCTGGATATATATGGCAATATACAATAAGAAGAAAAATTATAACAGAAAAAAATCTTACCTTAAAGTAAAAAAAAAAAAACAACTATGCCATCAGATTAGGGGCATGGTATATATGAGCTTGATTGCTGAAGGTTCTTATAAAGTAATTGACATTTTATGGATCCATACCAGCAAGAGAAAACAAAAATGTACTTTGACATCATCAGGAATTTGAATGTTACCATGTGGTCACAACATAAATAGAAAGCTATTGATGATGTTTATTGTTAAAACTTAATTATACCCTGCTCTTATTGAGAGGTATATATATACCAGTTTACCTCAGTTTGTGTGTAATTCTGCCTGTCAGTCCCATGAAAATTTAATGACACATTTCTCATGAAAAACTTCAGAGCTTCCTTAAAAAATTCTGCAATTGTCATTCATCTTAAATCTGAACTTATTTATGAAAATTTCTAAGATGGATTTTTGTTATCTTTTTTACAGGCCCCAGAAGGTGAGAATCAACCTAGTACTGCTGTTGACCTGTTTGTCTCTACAGAAAAGATTATGGTCCTTAATACAGATTTACAGGTAAAGGACAACTCTATTTCTATGGTTTTTCATTGAAAAGTCATATTGATTAAAGTTCTGATCATACCTAAAGATATTTGTTTTACCTTTTTCAGTAAGTTTTATAGTGTGAATGTAGAAAGACTGCAACTTAATCAATATTTTTTTTTGTTCATTCAGTTTAGTTTCTGTAAAGAGCTTTTTGTTGAAAACGACACAAAATTTCTCAGACAGAATTATGCATGTCTAAGGTTTAGTTACTTAAATCAAGCTGTTTGAAATTACATGTATTGTGAAAATTTGTAACAGCTACTGTTTCAAGAGAGGAACAACTATTGAAATATTAAGTAAAGAGAAGATAACATATTGTTGTTAATTTGTATTAATTTATCATAGATTGTTTTGATTAGTAAAAGGTAGTGCAGGGCAAAAAAAAATGATTTAATTTTTTCATACTTTTAAAAAATGTAGTTTATATAATGATGTTTTCAAAAATATAATAGAAAGTATAGGTCACTGAGCATGTTTTTGATGTAAAGGTTGTAAAAAACAGACATGTTTATAATTTTTGTAAGGATTAAACAGCATTATCATGTGAAAAAAAAAGAAAACTAAATGACAGAAATTTGAAATCAAATATGAAAAGGAACCCTTATAAAATACTTTCAGAAAATTAAAAGAAAGAAGTGGGTCACCATTTCTTTTTTACTTGCTATAATACAAAATAGAAAAAAATACTATGTATTTCTTTATAAAATTAAAATAATCTGAGTTATCTCCCATTATTTATATAATAATAATAAGGAGATGGGGTATGATTCCCACTGAGACAACTATCTGCCAGAGTTCAAATGATGAAGATTAAAACAATTAAAGGTCACCATACAGCCTTCAACAATCAGAAAAACCCATACTGTATATTCAGCTATAAAAGGACTTGACAAGAAAAATGTGAAACAATTCAAACGAGAATACTATATACAATACAATTTTATACCCCATCTACGATAGTAGAGGGGCATTATGTTTTTCGAACTGTGCGTCCGTTTGTTCGTCCGTCTGTCCCGCTTCAGGTTAAAGTTTTTGGTCAAGGTAGTTTTTGATGAAGTTGAACTCCAATCAACTTGAAACTTAGTACACATGTTCCCTATGATATGATCTTCTAATTTTAATGCCAAATTAGAGTTTTGACCCCAATTTCACGGTCCACTGAAAAACGAAAATGATAATGCGAGTGTGGCATCCGTGTACTATGGACACATTCTTGTTTAAGATTCTTTTTTAAATGTTTGAATCAATAAAAAAGTTTTCTCTATATGTAAAAAAATGCATAATAAAAAGTAAAAATACATAAATATCTTCATTGAAATGTAAAGTTTTAAATGATGATTTTAGCCATTTTCATGTTTTTGCTTTAATCTTAAAACTAAAATAGATAGGGAGAAACTTTTAACATGCATGTTATCATTTGTAACATATAAAGAACTTTAAGCAGTGTTCTCCCAGGCCCTTAAGGACCACGGGCCCGCGATGTATAATTTTGGCCGTGGTGGTATCGGTCTTACCGATGTATAATTTTTACCGTGGTGCTAAAATTTTCAGTAAAAATCGTAATCGGTAAAGTTTTAAGCAATTTGTTAAATCTTTTCCGTGCGGTATAAAATTCAGGTGAAATTTGACCAGTTCAAACCAGTTTACCCAGATAGTTAACACCACGTGATCGATTTACCTTATGAGGTTAACCTTGTTGACTGGATTTAAACACTTGTTACATTATTCTTTTGTGTTTTAATTAGGAGTTCATAACTTTATGATCACTGATAACTATTTTATGGCTTCACTCACAACCCAAGGTCTGACCTGTGACAAGTCTGCAAATACTTTGTACACAAACAGTGTGAACCCGATAGTTGCACACACGCCTGTACATTTTTTGTACATAATAAAGTTGGCTCATTCATTAGTATAGTATAATATGTCTGATTAAACCATGGCCAAAATTTTCTTTAATTATGACATAGTTAGTGCATGATATCGGGTTTCAAACTATAGTATCTGTGAAGGGGACGGACATATGTACATATCACATGACCCAGTTAGTTCACGTAGAATATTAAAGTTTATTTGCAATTAATTGCAATCTATTCTATTTAATAAATAAAATGTATGACTGTACCTTCAAACTGGATATCTATATCCACAATTAATGAATAACAGATGTAATCTTGCAAATTTTACCCATAAGTACATGTTAAATCTATTTATATCTACTTCCTGTCATTTAGGCAGGAAAAATAGGAGACTTTGTTGTTGACATTGAATATGGTTACTTATAGACCTAAGATAAATTTATAGATTCAGGAATTCTTTTAATTGGATCATGACAAATAAAGATTTAGATTTCTGTGCAGTATTAAGTCTGTATCAATGTTTGATTATCACCAAAGACAAGAAAGGTTAATATTTACATGAAGTTTTTAAATTTATGAAAAAGGTTCTTTTTTTTGTTTAAGATAGAAACTGGTTCAAACAATAAATCAATATTTGTTCTTGTTATTTTATATCTCCTTATGACAAGAATCCTTTCATTTGTAACAACTTTCTAGAAACTATAAAGTTTTTTTTAAATTGAACATTTTGGCCTCCTTTGAATGATATTTTATTTTTATTGATCATGGATTTTATAAAAGATTTGACTACTTTAAATTTAGATGAATATTTTGTAATAAATCATGTTTTATTTATTTAAAAAATATTAAAGTATACAAACTGTTTATTGATTTACTTTTTTTACCAATAATTTTCTGACTCAATGTCTACATAACACAGTACCACAGTGTTAAAACAAAACAAGAGACATACTGCAGTAACTAGAAATGTATAACTGATTGTATGAATCGTTTCACCAAGCTGTCCACATACCCTGGTGCTATCCAAAATCCTGGGAGAATACTGGTAATGGTTTGTCACATATTGATGCGATATGAATTTCTCCATACAGATTCCCCTCTACTCAATGAAAGGTAGGTCATTTCTTCCCTTCATCCTAAAGTTGCTTGTGTCCTGATTATCCTGTGTAAACTGAACATTTATGAAATCCAAACAGGAGGATTAGTGAGTAACAGGTTCTGTTCAGACAGATTTGATTGAAATCGATTAAAATTGTTGATATGTTAGGTAGATTCCACAGGCACTTGTCTTGGAAATTTTTTTCATATATACTTTAATATAATGTTATATTGAGGTATATATGGGGGAAAAAAATTAAGAGACAAGTGCCTGTGGTAGATTCTCATTAGACAAGATTACTTGATCAAGCAATATTTTATGGGCTATTACATGAATAAACACAAATTTTATCAAATTAATTTACAAGAAATGTTAAAATGATACAACTTTAATATTAGATTAGAAAATAAATAGGATTGGAAGCAATTGTTTCAGAATTATTTAGGTTGTGCAGAGTTTTGTTTACCGACAAAATAAAAGAATAGAAAACATTACCCTGAAAGACTTACTATTTTCAAATTTAGTTAAATGCAATTTCCTTAACAAATGAAATAGAGATTGCTTGAATTTTTGTTTACGATCTCTAATTTTAGTTTGTCTCAACCAAATGTTATGAAACTTATACACAATGCTCATTATCACAAAACACTGATTAAATTTGAGTTTTAGTGGCGTCAGTTTTACTGTTCTAGAGTTATGCCCTTTACAGTTATGCCCTTTACAAATTTAAAACTGATTGTTGTCGAGCCTTTGACTTTTGTCGAAAAGCGAGACATAGCGATCCTACATTTCAGCAGCGGCGGAGGCATCCACAAATATTCACTCTGTGGTTAAAGTTTTTGAAATTTTAATAACTTTCTTAAACTATCCTGGATTTCTACCAAACTTGGACAGAAGCTTGTTCATGATCATACAATAGTACCCAGAAGTAAATTTTATAAAAAAAAATCCATTTTTTCAGTATATTACTTATAAATGGACTTGGTTTTTCTGCCCGAAACATTACATTCACTCTGTGGCTAAAGTTTTAAAATTTTAATAACTTTCTTAAACTATCCTGGATTTGTATCAAACTTGGACAAAAGCTTGTTTATGATCAAAAGCTAGTATCTAGAAGGAAATTTAGTTAAAATTTTGTTCTTGTTTTCCATATTTTACTTAATGGACTTAGCTTTTCATCCAGTTAACATTACATACAGTCTGCAGTTATTTTTAAAACATTTATTAGATTCATAAACTATCCTGGATTTTTACCAAACTTTGACAGAAGCTTCTTACAATCAAAAGATAGTATAGAGAGGAATATTTTATTAATTTTTCCTCATTTTGTTGAGCCTCGATTAACAGCAAAAGTAGGCGAAACACCGGGTTCCGCTGAACACTTACGATTTTTTTCAATTCCGTGCTCTAACTTTAGTGTGCCTCAACCAAATGTTACGAAACTTATACAAAATACTTTTAACCACAACACCAAGATCAAGTTTGAATTTCGCTGCCGTCATTTTACTGTTGTTGTTAGGGTTATGCCCAGTTACGAATGGAAAAAAATACTATAAAATCACAGGCCCTAGATATGGCATGGGCACATAAAGAAATTAACAGAGCTTATTGTATATTTGATTATTTTAGAACAACAGTTCAAGGTTGCAATAGAAAATATCAAAATTTTATATGACAAACTTTTATGAAAAAAGAAAATGGTTTAGTTAAAATATCAAAGCTGTGATTGAATACATATTTAAAATAATACACATCTATAACCTATTTGAAAAATACACATCTACAGTTGCAAACTTCCCAGAGGTGCTATCCAGCACTTTGATTAAGGTCACTGTATATAAGATCAAGTTCAAAGTTACTAGAAATAGAAGGAAATTTGTGCAGAAAAGTGGTTTCATGATTGCAACAGTTCCTGGATATATATGGCCACATACAATAAGAAGAAAAATTATAACAGAAAAAATCTTACCTTAAAGTGAAAAAAACCAACTATGCCATCAGATTAGGGCATGGTATATATGAGCTTGATTGCTGAAGGTTCTTATAAAGTAATTGACATTTTATGGATCCATACCAGCAAGAGAAAACAAAAATGTACTTTGACATCATCAGGAATTTGAATGTTACCATGTGGTCACAACATAAATAGAAAGCTATTGATGATGTTTATTGTTAAAACTTAATTATACCCCACTCTTATTGAGAGGTATATATATACCAGTTTACCTCAGTCCATCTGTTTGTATGTAATTCTGCCTGTCAGTCCCATGAAAATTTAATGACACATTTCTCATGAAAACATCAGAGCTTCCTTAAAAATTCTGCAATTGTCATTCATCTTAAATCTGAACTTATTTATGAAAATTTCTAAGATGGATTTTGTTATCTTTTTTACAGGCCCCAGAAGGTGAGAATCAACCTAGTACTGCTGTTGACCTGTTTGTCTCTACAGAAAAGATTATGGTCCTTAATACAGATTTACAGGTAAAGGACAACTCTATTTCTATGGTTTTTCATTGAAAAGTCATATTGATTAAAGTTCTGATCATACCTAAAGATATTTGTTTTACCTTTTTCAGTAAGTTTTATAGTGTGAATGTAGAAAGACTGCAACTTAATCAATATTTTTTTTTGTTCATTCAGTTTAGTTTCTGTAAAGAGCTTTTTGTTGAAAACGACACAAAATTTCTCAGACAGAATTATGCATGTCCAAGGTTTAGTTACTTAAATCAAGCTGTTTGAAATTACATGTATTGTGAAAATTTGTTACAACTACTGTTTCAAGAGAGGAACAACTATTGAAATATTAAGAAACGAGAAGATAACATATTGTTGTTAATTAGTATTAATTTATCATAGTTTGTTTTGATTAGAAAAGGTAGTGCAGGACAACAAAAATGATTTAATTTTTCATACTTTTAAAAATGTAGTTTATATAATGATGTTTTCAAAATATAATAGAAAGTATAGGTCACTGAGCATGTTTTTGATGTAAAGGTTGTAAAAACAGACATGTTTATAATTTTGTAAGGATTAAACAGCATTATCATGTGAAAAGAACTAAATGACAGAAATTTGAAATCAAATATGAAAAGGAAGCCCTTATAAAATACTTTCAGAAAATTAAAAGAAAGAAGTGGGTCACCATTTCTTTTTACTTGCTATAATACAAAATAGAAAAAATACTATGTATTTCTTTATAAAATTAAAATAATCTGGGTTATCTCTATTATTTATATAATAATAATAATAAGGAGATGGGGTATGATTCCCACTGAGACAACTATCTGCCAGAGTTCAAATGATGAAGATTAAAACAATTAAAGGTCACCATACAGCCTTCAACAATGAGAAAACCCATACTGTATATTCAGCTATAAAAGGGCTGGACAAGAAAAATGTGAAACAATTCAAACGAGAATACTATATACAATACAATTTTATACCCTGCCTAGGATAGTAGAGGGCATTATGTTTTTCTAACTGTGCGTCTGTTTGTTCGTCCGTCCGTCTATCCCGCTTCAGGTTAAAGTTTTTGGTCAAGGTAGTTTTGATGAAGTTGAACTCCAATCAACTTGAAACTTAGTACACATGTTCCCTATGATATGATCTTCTAATTTTAATGCCAAATTAGAGTTTTGACCCCAATTTCACGGTCCACTGAAAATAGTAAATGATAGTGCAGTGGGGCATCCATGTACTATGGACACATTCTTGTTTAAGATTCTTTTTAAATGTTTGAATCGATAAAAAGTTTTCTCTATATGTAAAAAATGCATAATAAAAGTAAATATCTTCATTGAAATGTAAAGTTTTAAATGATGATTTTAGCCATTTTCATGTTTTTTGCTTTAATCTTAAAAACTAAAATAGATAGGGAGAAACTTTTAACATGCATGTTATCATTTGTAACATATAAAGAACTGTAATGGTTTGTCACATATTGATGCGATATGAATTTCTCCATACAGATTCCCCTCTACTCAATGAAAGGTAGGTCATTTCTTCCCTTCATCCTAAAGTTGCTTGTGTCCTGATTATCCTGTGTAAACTGAACATTTATGAAATCCAAACAGGAGGATTAGTGAGTAACAGGTTCTGTTCAGACAGATTTGATTGAAATCGATTAAAATTGTTGATATGTTAGGTAGATTCCACAGGCACTTGTCTCGAAATTTTTTCATATATACTTTAATATAATGTTATATTGAGGTATATATGGGGGAAAAAAATTAAGAGACAAGTGCCTGTGGTAGATTCTCATTAGACAAGATTACTTGATCAAGCAATATTTTATGGGCTATTACATGAATAAACACAAATTTTATCAAATTAATTTACAAGAAATGTTAAAATGATACAACTTTAATATTAGATTAGAAAATAAATAGGATTGGAAGCAATTGGTTTCAGCAATTATTTAGGTTGTGCAGAGTTTTGTTTACCGCACAAAATAAAAAGAATAGAAAACATTAACCCTGAAAGACTTACATATTTTCAAATTTAGCATTAAATGTAGGGAAAATAAAAACAATTTCCCTTCGATAAAGACATTTAATGATTATCTCATAGAGAGAAAAATATTATCTTAAACTGTCTGGCCATGAAACTTTTTTTCTTGTGATAATGAAAGGTGACATTTTCACTGAGGTATAGTATTTTGATGGGAAAAAAACTGTATATTAATAACATATAAGTTTAAAACAAGTTTTCCCTAAGGGATACGGCTATTACAAAATATTATCAGAAAGTTGATAATGTGCTGTCAGTATGTAAATCATAATCATGGTTTTTAATGAACAAAAGATATTGTCTGCTTTTAGAATCTATAGGTTCTGTTTGATTTCACTATTATCATTAAAAAAAAAATTCAATTTCAATTTTCCTTAGGTGTTTGTGTTGAAGAAAGCCATTTTGTAGATTTAGATGTAAATAATGTTTTACATGCAAAGGATTTTAATAATGCTTTAAATTTTTCCTTGTGAGCAAACTGTTTGTCATTTATTATGCTTTACAGTTTTCTATTGAGTGCTAATTATGTATCATGACTCCATGTCAAGGTCATCTCAAGATGGTCAGAGTTATGGATGCTATGACCATGCTTTTTTTTAATTGATTCACATGTTGTCAATTTGACTTATATCTTATTTACAGTATGGGTTTTGCTCATTATGAAGGCCTTACAGTGCTCCGTAGATGTTTACATCCTCGTCCTTTGGTCTCTTGTGGATAGTGGTCCCATTAGAATCATACCACATTTCCTTATTTATTATAGAAATGATAGGTTGCACCTCATATGTATTACATTTCCAGGGGAAACACAGTCAAGTGCAAATACCCTAATTTCATGTCCTCTATCACCTTTGTACCAGGGTAGTATATGCTGAGGGCTCACAAGGCTGTCAGTTTTTGCTGACCTTGTCTTTAATTTTTATGCTCTAGTAACAAGGTGATTATTTTTTAAGTTAAGGTGTGTTTATAAGTAGTTGTGCAAGATAGATCAATGCTATATAACTTTGGTTTCATTTTATTGGAGTTTTTTTGTTTGAACTTCTAGTGAAATTTCCTGTTTGTTTGTTTTCAATCAGATTTGTTATAACCCTTACACTTTCATATTTTTTTTATCTGAGTATATGAACCAATGCTTGCTTACTAAAGGTTCTTTAATTGTCAACAAATTTAAATGGATTTTATACGACCGCAAAAATTAAAAAATTTTTGGTCGTATATTGGTATCACGTTGTTGTCGTCGTTGTCGTCAGCGTCGTCCGAAGACAGATGGTTTCAGATAATAACTTTAGTATAAGTAAATAAAAATCAATAAAATTTTAACACAAGGTTTATAACCACTAAAAGAAGGTTTGGATTGATTTTAGAGGTTATGGTCTCAACTGTTTAGGAATAAGGCACCAAAAAAGGGGCCCAAATAAGCATTTTTGTAGTTTCCAGTCAATAACTTGTGTTTAAGTGTATGAATCTCTCTGATATTATACCATAAGTTTCCATACAACAAATGTATGGTTAGGATTGACTTTGGGGGGTTAAGGCTCAAACCATTTAGGAATTAGGGGCAAAAAAGGGGAAAAACAAGGTTTTTTTCTGGTTAAAGGACAATTAAGACAATTTTAAAGCAGTCTAAGGGAGGTAATCCAATCTCATTTATTAACAATAATGTTTGATTACCTCCCTTATTTGCTTGTAAATTATGTATTAAAAAATGATGATTGTCTTGAGGTGATTAGCTGTCAATTTATTTTAGAAGTTACTATTTATGGTTGCAAAATTTATTAGAAATTTGAATTGAGATAATGACTATATCTTGAGGAAAGAATTTTTTTGGAATAAGGAAAGGGGAGATGAAAAAATATTTTGGGGGACTATTTTTCTCATTTCAGATTTCAGAAATTAAAAGAAAATTTCTTCAAATATTTTTTTGGGATTAATATTCAACAGGAAAGTGTATTGCACAAAAGTAAAAAAACAGAGTAATTTTTTTCCTGGGGGTGGGGGGGGGTTATCAATTTGCATCAGCATAGTGTATTGCACAAAAACCAATTTTTAAGTTCTGTGGCAGAAACCTATTATGTGTCAAATATTTAATTACAATCCAAATTCAAACCTGTATCAAGTGTGAATATTGTATCCATTTTGGCCCCAACATTTCAGGGTTGGACATCTGCGGTCGTATCCAGCTGCGCTCAGCAAAGCAATTTATTTTTTCATTTCTTGATGACAGTATTCTGAGTGTGGCCATAGATATTGCATAACTTTAACCAGTGTTCTCCCCAGGCCCTTAAAGGACCGCGGGCCCGCGATGTATAATTTTTGACCGTGGTGGTATCGGTATTACCGCGATGTATAATTTTTACCGTGGTGCTAAAATTTTCAGTAAAAAAATTGTAAATCGGTAAAGTTTTAAGCGATTTGTTAAAAATCTTTTCCGTGCGGTATAAAATTCCAGGTGAAATTTGACTAGTTCAAACCAGTTTACTCAGATTGTTGACACCACATGATCGATTTACCTTATGAGGTTAACCTTGTTGATTGGATTTAATCGATGTAATTAACACTTGTTACATTATTGTTTTGTGTTTTAATTATGAGTTCATAACTTTATGATCAGTGATAACTATTTTATGGCTTCACTCACAACCCAATCGCTGACCTGTGACAAGTCTGCAAATACTTTGTACACAAACAGTGTGAACCCGATAGTTGCACACACGCCTGTACATTTTTTGTACATAATAAAGTTGGCTCATTAGTATTGTATAATATGTCTGATTAAACCATGGCCAAAATTTTCTTTAATTATGACATAGTAAGTGCATGATATCGGGTTTCAAACTAGAGTATCTGTGAAGAGGACGGACATCTGTACATATTACACGACCCAGTTAGTTCACGTAGAATATCAAAGTTTGCATTTAATTGCAATCCAGGGGCGGATCCAGCCATTTTTAAAAGGGGGGTTCCCAACCCAGGATAAAGGGGGGGTTCCAACTATATGTCCCCATTCAAATGCATTGATCGTCAAGAAAAAAGGGGGGGTTCCAACCCCCAGAACCCCCCCTCTGGATCCGCCACTGCAATCTATTCTATTTTATAAATAAAATGTATGACTGTACCTTCAAACTGGATATCTATATCCACAATTAATGAATAACAGAAGTAATCTTGCAAATTTTATCCATAAGCACATGTTAAATCTATTTATATCTACTTCCTGTCATTTAGGCGGGAAAAATAGGGAGACTTTGTTGTTGACATTGAATATGGTTACTTATAGACCTAAGATAAATTTATAGATTTAGGAATTCTTTTTAAATGGATCATGACAAATAAAGATTTAGATTTCAGTGCAGTATTAAGTCTGTATCATGTTTGATTATCACCAAAGACAAGAAAGGTTAATATTTACATGAAATCTATGGCAAAATGTTTTAAATTTATGAAAATTTCTTAATTTTTTAAATTTAAGATAGAAACTGGTTCAAATAATAAAACAATATTTGTTCTTGTTATTTTATATCTCCTTATGACAAGAATCCTTTCACATACAACAACTTTCTTTCTAGAAACTATAAAGTTTTTTGAAATTGAACATTTTTGGTCTCCTTTGAATGATATTTTATTTTTATTGATCATGGATTTTATAAAAGATTTGATTACTATAAATTTAGATGAATATTTTGTAATGAATCATGTTTTATTTATTAGTGACGCGACGCGACACAACTGATTGTATGAATCATTTCACCAAGCTGTCCACATGCGTTACCCTGGTGCTATCCAAAAATCCTGGGGAGAACACTGCTTTAACAATATCCTAGTAATAATGGAAATGGGCAAATGGCTTAATAATAGTACTTTAACATGGAACATAAAATCATACTACTATGTCTACAGTTGCTTTTCAGTGTTAATGTGTGGATATATTGAGGGTGTATCATGTTTCTTTCATAGAGCCCTTTATAACAAATGTTTTGTTATCTATTGCAGGAGATAATGATGGACCATGCTTTACGAACTATATCTTATATAGCAGATATAGGGGACATATTAGTAATAATGGCAAGACGAAGGATACTGTCAAGTCCTGGAGAAGATTCTTTACGGAAAAAAAAACAGGCCAAAATTTTGTGCCATGTATTTGAATCAGATGAGGTATGCTTTTATGAATTTAAAGTCAATGTTGTTATTGTTACATTCAGAACTTGATCATGTTATAAAGAATATGTCCTTATTACTGAGTCAGCTAATTGACTATACATCACCATTCCCAACTGTCTGATCATACAGAGTTCTGAATTAATAGCATATAGTCAAATCATGTGTAAATTTGCAGAACATATAAAACACCATTTCAATCATTTATTTGTAGACGTTTTCAATCTGTATAACAAGTAAAACTGTAAAGAAAAAGGCTGTACAAGGAGTTTGTTATCAAACTCTTGCCAGAAGTTCATAAATTTATGACCAATGTTGTAACAAAATGAGTTGGGCATAAAATAAAGTGTCAGTAGGTAACTCAAACCGTATGTCTTTATTTTCGCTTAACTTGTAGGCTAATTAATAGATGTCATAATAATGTTTAATCTCTTTTCTGTATCACAAAAAGATACAAATGACAAGTGAACCTTACAGATGAAACAATTTATCAATAAAAAATATTGACTGGACATTCTTGGTAGACATAAATGAAAAATTGATGACTACAAATTATTGATAAAGCTATAATTGTGTTGACTTGTTATTAACTAACACAAGATTCATTGATTTGTAATTAGCTTCTCACTCTAAATGCTTAGGTGATGCAGATTGATGGTAAAACACTCAGATGATGCAGAATGATGTTAAAACATTTAGATCATGCAGATTGATGATGAAATAATACCTGATTGGTCAATTAGTCATAATATAAACATTTTGATTGGTCAGTAGTTACTTGACTTCTATAAACGTCTGATGATCACTGTCTAATACTGCAGATTAGTCTGGGATCATAAATCATCTTTAAGATGAAGGGTCATTGTAAAATAATCCAGCTTTGTACTGTTCAGTTATTCTCATGTGCTATATATTTAGCTTACATGACCCACAGGTTCAAGTGAGCTTTTCTCATGACTTGGTGTCTACCCTTCATCGCCCATGGTCGTCCGTTAACTTTTACAAAAATATTTTCCTTTGAAACTACTAGGCCAACGTGAACAAATTATGCCACAGTCATCATCATTTAGTTTTGATAATGTGATCCTGCCTGCCAACCAATATAATGGACATGGCTAAAAAGAAGAACATAGGGGTAAAATGCAAGTTATGTCTATTATCTTGAAAACTGCTAAAGGGAAAATCTGACGGATGGGGCAGAAACTTTCAGAAAATTGAGATCTACCTGCTGTGAGTTTACACCATGACTGTCAGACAACTTTTTATAGGAGTTATTGCCCTTACACGGCGCATTGGCTAAAAAGAAATTTGTTCCAGGGAAAACCCTGGTAATCGTTAACAATTATAACAGAAATTTTAATATGGCTTACTGATGATTGATAAGTAATAAATGATGATATTCAATGAAAAGAATATAGACGTTATCAATTGGAATTAGTTTTCCATTTGCCCATTTTCACTATTAGAATCTTCTCCTTAGAAATCACTGGCCTTTTTTTCTGAATTATAATGTTCACCATCTATAAACATGAACTCTTCTAAATTCTTATCTTGGAAATTATAAACACTCCTTCCCCAAAATGTCATTCATGATGGATCTCTAGGGGGCAGATGCTTTGATGTTTCTATCTTCAGGGTAAGAAAATTGGAAGAGAAATATATGCATGGCCTTGAAGTATTGTTAGGAGTATAGTCTGTCTGTCCCTGTCTGTAAGATTGTCCTAAATTTGATATATTAAAGCAATATCTGTTCTTTGAAATCAAAGCTGATTGTTCATTGACATTTGGCTGGTCAGTACGTGGAGTGGTATAATAAATGATTGTAGTGACAGATAATTTAAGGTTTACATGATAGATATATATCGACATTTTGTGATAAATACAGGTTGTAGAAACAGTTCTCAACAATGTGATTGCAATAAAAGTCAGTATATAAAAGTACGGTAGATGTCACTTAGCTTGATGTGAAACATGACTCACCACATATCACGTTTTTGTCTTCTTAACATAAAAGTAGAAACTGCTTTTGGATTGTTTTTATACGACTGCAAACATTTTTTTGGGATTGTATAATGGTATGATGTCGTCTGTGTCGTTGTCCGAAGACACATTTGGTTTCCGGACAATAACTTTAGTTTAAGTGAATGGATCTCTATGAAATATTTTAAGAAGGTTCAATACCACAAAAGGAAAGTTGGGATTCATTTTGGGGATGATGGTCCCAACCGTTTAGGAATTAGGGGCCCAAAATAAGCATTTTTCTAGTTTCAGGATAATAACTTGTGTATAAGTATTTTGATTTCTCTGAAATTGTACCACAATGTTTAATACCACAAGTAGAAGGTTGGGATTCATTTTGGGGGTTATGGTGCCAACAGTTTAGGAATAAAGGGCCAAAAACAAGCATTTTTGTAGTTTCCAGACAACAACTTGTGTGTGAGTGTATGGATCTCTCTGACATTGTACCACAAGGTTCCATATCACAAAAAGGGAAGTCTGGGAATGAGTTTGGGGGTAATTGCCCCTAACATGCAGGAAATAGGGGCCAAAAAAGGGCCAAAAACAAGCATTTTTCTAGTTTCAAGGCAATAACTTGTGTTTAAGTGAATGGATCTCTCTAATATTGTACTACAAGGTTCCATACTACAAAAGAAAGGCTGGGATTGAGTTTGGGGGTAATTACTCCAAGGAGGGATTCAAAAATATTATTTCTAATTTTTTATGGGGTTCATATTTTTTTTCAATTTTTAAAAAGTTTCAAGAAGAAAGAAGAAACCTTCAGTTGCACAGTATTGTGCAATAGATTTGTAAGATCTTTGACCACATTTATTTTGTGTCAGAAACCTATATTATGTCAAAATTTGATCACAATCCAAATTCAGACAGTATCAAGCTTAAATATTGTGTCCAAATTTGCCCCAACTATTCAGGGTTCGACCTCTGCGGTCGTATCAGGCTGCGCTCAGCGAAGCATTTTATTATTGTTGACCTTCTAAGTGTTTCACTAATTCAAGACTAAATAATTTATGCCTTGACAAGTTGAATAGTCATCAATTGTTTTTGTTTTATTGCTGGCAGTTTGTTGAATTTCAAGTTTCTTTAGTCTTGAAATTTAAACAACAAAGTTGTGTTTTTGTCGAGCCTTCGACTTTTGTCGAAAAAGCGAGACATAGCGATCCTACATTCCGTCGTCGTCGTTGTTGTCGTCGTCGGCGGCGTCCACAAATATTCACTCTGTGGTTAAAGTTTTTGAAATTTTAATAACTTTCTTAAACTATCCTGGATTTCTACCAAACTTGGACAGAAGCTTGTTTATGATCATAAGATAATATCCAAAAGTAAATTTTGTAAAAAAATTCCATTTTTCCGTATTTTACTTATAAATGGACTTAGTTTTTCTGCCAGGAAACATTACTCTGTGGTTAAAGTTTTGAAATTTTAATAACTTTCTTAACTATCCTGGATTTGTACCAAACTTGGACAGAAGCTTGTTTATGATCATAAGATAATATCCAAAAGTAAATTTTGTAAAAAAAAAATTCCATTTTTTCCGTATTTTACTTATAAATGGACTTAGTTTTTCTGCCAGGAAACATTACATTCACTCTGTGGTTAAAGTTTTTGAAATTTTAATAACTTTCTTAAACTATCCTGGATTTCTACCAAACTTGGAAAGAAGCTTGTTTATGATCATAAGATAGTATCCAGAAGTAAATTTTGTAAAAAAAAAAATTTTTCAGTATTTTACTTATAAATGGACTGTTTTTCTGCCAGTTAACATTACATTCACTCTGTGGTTAAAGTTTTTAAAATTTTAACAACTTTCTTAAACTATCTTGGATTTGTACCAAACTTGGACAGAAGCTTGTTTATGATTAAAAGCTAGTATCTAGAAGGAAATTTTGTTAAAATTTTGTTCCATTTTTTCCGTATTTTACTTATAAATGGACTTAGTTTTTCTTCCAGTTAACATTACATACAGTCTGCAGTTTAAGTTTTTAAAACATTTATTAGATTCATAAACTATCCTGGATTTTTACCAAACTTGGACAGAAGCTACTTACAATCAAAAGATAGTATAGAGAGGAATACTTTTATTAATTTTTTTCCTCATTTTTGTTGAGCCTGCGATTAACAGCAAAAGTAGGCGAGACACTGGGTTCCGCGGAACCCTTACGAATTTTTTTTTAATGATGGTTTGAATTCAAATAAAAAACAAAAAAAGTAAAAAGATTTACTCTTCCAAAGAGAAAATAACCAAAAGCTTACACAAAAGAATAAAGAATAGAGAATAATGGGGTGCTGAAATATAAATGATAGAGAATAATTGGCAAAAAATAAAAAGAAATGAGAAATATGACCTAAAAATTTTTAAAATACAAAAATGCAGGACCCTGATCTATGAGATGAATGTTACAGCTTCCAGTTTCTTTTTGAATCTGTAGATGTTTTGTGATAGTTATAGTACTGGGTGAATAATCAGTCTGTCCATCATAACATGGGGACATCTGAAGAGAAAATATTACTTTCTAAGAAGAATGTTAAGACTTACGTAGAATGTTTAAGCAATTGTATTTTCAAGACAATTATTGTGGTGGTGGGGAGGGGGGTGATTTTTACAGTACTTTGACTATCCAGTGACCAGATGATAGAACAGCATTGTCAATTTAAGCAAATGGGTATCATTTGCATCTTTTGTTTGGTCTGCAAACTTGAGGTTAATATTTGAACAAAATTGAAATTATATCCTGATATCACAATATGAACCATGTTGTTGGAAAGGTGTATTGTTTTAAGTCCTTATTGAAAATTAATTTCTCTCTTAAACTTTGGTATTTTTTTACAAGTATGCAGCTACTTTTTTTTTGTTTTATTAATTTTTCTTCTTATCTTCTTACCATGCCATATTGAGGACAGAATTTCTTATGACCTTTTACAATTTATCTAATTAGAATGCCAGTTTTAGGTTAGAAGCCTCAATAATTTGTAACAATTAGACATAATAATATTTCATCATTGACTGTCACATTTCCTACAATGTCATTCTACTTAGAATGAACTATTACACTTTACTCACCTAGGAACGATCTTTATAAATTAGGTATAACAGTTATTAATCAGTGACAATCTCTCTTTCCATAGCGATCATACAACATGTCAAAACTTGGATTCATTGACAGCAGCAATATGATTTAGCAGACACATCTTACAAACTCGCATACTTATATTTATGGCAATAATAATCTAATGAGACTGAAATATGAAATTCAATGAAACTGGTTGGACGATTATATGACAATGTTTTAGTTAATTGGACTTGTCATCCAATAGTTAGAAGTGCTGTAACAATGTTAATTATATTTCCTTATTGGAACATCCTCAGAGGAGACTAAAATGCCAGTTCCCATTATAGAAAATGTCATTCTTGTAATTGGTTGCCACATGATAGAAATCATGTAGAACACAAATTTGTCAGTTAAAACTATTAACAAAAGTAATTTCATCAAGCAAAACATTTTGAAAAATCCATTTTATTGCAAAGAAAGGTACAATATGTGCACTTTTTGTCTAGCCGTGAAAAAGCTAGACATATGCATGCTTTTTCCAGCTGCAGCGTCAACAATGTACAAGTTTGTGATAAGTTCAATTTTTTGTGAACAACTAGTGGTTGGTGAATCATATTTGGTATGTAGTTACACATTAGCTTTGGCAAATCTCATTTCCATGGAGATTCTTTGGCCCTGCCCCTCAGTCATACTCTATTGACTTTAAAACTATTGCTTAGTTTAAATGTACTAGTTTGTGATAAGGCCTGTGTAAGGGGAACCACTAGTGGTATATTCAATATTTGAATAATCAGTCTGTCCATCATAACATGTTGAGAAGGGGACATCTGAAGAGAAAGTATTACTTTTTAAGAAGAATGTTAAGACTTACGTAGAATGTTTAAGCAATTGTATTTCCAAGACAATTATTGTGGTGGTGGGGAGGGGGGTGATTTTTGTCTTACCTTGACGGAGTCAAAAAGCGAGACATAGGTATGCTGTTTCCGGCGTTGGCGGCGGCATCAACAATGTATTAGTTTGTGATTAGGTCTAGTTCATGGTGAACCACTAGTGGTAGGTCAATGATATTTGGTATGCAGTTGTATAAGCATTGGCACATCTCATTACCATGGAGATTATTTGACCCTGCCCCCTCAGTCAAGGTCTATAGACTTTGAAACTTTTCATAGTTTACATGTATTAGTCTGTGATTAGGTCAGTTTATGGGGAACCACTAGTGGCAAGTTAATGATAATTGGTATGCAGTTGTATAAGCATTGGCATATCTCATTTCGTGGAGATTATTTGGCCCTGCCCCCTCAGTCATGGTCTATTGACTTTGAAACTTTTGCTTAGTTTTCATGTATTAGTTTGTGATTAGGTCAATTTATGGGGAACCACTAGTGGTAGGTCATGATATTTGGTATGCAGTTGTATAAGCATTGGCATATCTCATTTCCATTGAGATTATTTGGCTCCGCGCCCTTAGTCATGGTCTATAGACTTTGAAAATTTTGCTAAGTTAACATGTATTAGTTTGTGATTAGGTCAGTTCAAGGGGAACCATTAGTGGTAGGCCAATGTTAATTGGTGTTCAGTTGTATAAGCATTAGCACATCTCATTTCCATGGAGAATATTTGGCCCCACCCCCTCAGTCATGGTCTATTTACTTTGAAACTTTTGCTTAGTTTACATGTATTAGTTTGTGATTAGATCAGTTTAAGATGAACTGCTAATGTTAAGTCAATGATATTTGGTATGCAAATTTATTGGCATTTGCAAGTATTGTTTCCATGGAGATTATATAGCCCCACCCCTGATCATGGTTCATTGACTAAAACTTTTACATAGTTTACAAGTTAATGTTTGTGTTTAGGTTTGTTTAAAGAGAACGACTTATAATAAGTCAATGGTATTTGGTATGCAGTTGTATTAGCATTGGCACATCTCATTTCCATGGAGATTTTTTAGCCATGTACCTTCAGTCATGGTTTATCGACTTTGAATATTTTCATAGCTTACATGTTAAAGTATTGCTATTTTAATTTCAACATTTGCATTATCAAAATTACAAAAAGGCGAGACATATCTCTGTGATAACAGTTTATTACAGTACTTTGACTATCCATGACCAGATGATAGAAAAGCATTGTCAATTTAAGCAAATGGATGTCATTTGCATCTTTTATTTGGTCTGCAAATTTGAGTTTAATATTTGAACAAAATTGAAATTATCCTGATATCACAATATGAACCATGTTGTTGGAAAGGTGTATTTTTTTAGCCCTTATTAAAAATTAATTTCTCTCTTAAACTTTGGTATTATATATATTTTATTTGCATTATGTATGCAGATGTATTTGCATTGGCACATCTCATTTCCATGGAGATTATTTGGCTCAACCCTCTCGATCATGGTGTTTTGACTTTAAATGTTTTGCATAGTTTACATGTTAAAATTTTTGATTAGATCAGTTTAATTTGAATCACTAATGTTAAATCAATGATATTTGGTATGCAGTTGTATTAGCATTTGCAAGCCTGATTTCCATGGAGATTATTTGGCCACGCCCCCTATCATGGTTCATTGACTGAAACTTTTGCATAGTTCACAAGTTTAAGTTTGTTTTTAGGTTTAGTTTTATGGGAACCAATTATGTTAAGTTAATGGTATTTGGTATCCATTCTCAATTTTAGTTTAATAAGCATTGGCATTTCTCATTTTCAATGAAGGTTATTATACCCCCGCTTTAAAAAAGTAGGGGTATACTGTTTTACCTCTGTCTGTCTGTCCATCCGTCCCATGAATATTTTTCGTTGCATCTTTCTCAGGAACTACATCATAAGGATTTCTGAAATTTGTTTTCAGGGTTTATATAACTCAGCTATACCCTGTGATGCGTTTTCAGATTCATCACTCAACAACTTCCTGTTTACAGAACACTTACATCATTTTACACATGAGTAGCCAAGTTGAAAGTTTTCGTCACAAATGCATATTTGGGCGGGGGTATCATCAGTGAACAGTAGCTCGCAGTTTCACTTGTTTGGCCCTGCACTTTCAGTCATGATTCGCTGACCTTAAATGTTTTCCATGTTCAAATATTTCCATTGAAATTTCAACATTTGCATTATACTATCAAAATTACAAAAAGGTCAAACATATTTCTGTGTCAACAGTTTATTTACTGGCTTAAGGTTTATAAATTCTGAAAGCTGTTATAGTAGTGTTGAGCAACAATGATGGAAAAAAAAGTTGGGTTTTTTTTTTTTTTTGCCCTGCCAACAATAGTAGGGGGACATCATGTTTTCTGGCTTGTGTGGCTGTCCTTTGGTCTATTTGTCACATATCAGGTTAAAATTTGGTTAAAGACAAATCCTTCTATTTAGATCTACCAATAGTATCATCTTTAAATTATATTTTCACTTTAGCCTAGGTTAAAGCTTTACAAGAAAAAGCCAATAAAAAATGGTGTCACCGACCTTGTTTTCCATTTATAACTCAATTTGTTTTCACAGAATTAGGAAATCAGGAATTTTAGTTATTAACAGTGTAATATTTTATATAAAATCTGAATTAAAGGAAAATTGTTTTCTAATGGGTTAACATTTCACAATATAAATTGATCTCAAGGGTATATGCAAGCAACATCTCTAAAAGCATACTTCAGCAACTCATTAAAAATTACTGCTTGAAACACTCAAGCATTTGTACTGATCATGATCAAACCACAGACAAAATATAGACGATTCAGTTGTACTGGATAAGGAAACTACTCTAAAATGCTATTTTTAAGAAAAATAATTTTAATGCAACTATTTTTCATTATGATAATCAAAGAATAAGATACATCTTCAAATAAGTAAATACATACAGTTTGGTTTCCTTATTTGATTATTTCATACACCTTCTTTTCAAAGTTTGGAATATCTGCTATTGTATCTTGAATGCATTGAAATAGAATTCACTTTATTTTGATTCCTTGTATTTGATTAATTCTTACATATGATAAAAAGAATAAATTTTCAAGCCTTATACAGGCTGCAAGTCCCTCATGAATTTTTTACGTTTGATTTTATTGTAATGGTAATTTCTGTTTTTCATGCCTGTAACCACAAGTCTATTAAAATCCTTGACAAGTTTTAATGAATTTTCAGAATTTAAGTATTCCTTAGTTCTCTTCTTTAGATATTTCTTTCAAGTTGCCTGTAATTAATGAGTTCATTTCTGTATATATTTGAAGCTAGCGTTTACGGAATAGTTGAGAAAGTGGATCAACAAATAGTTTATTCTGAAAATTCATTAAAGCTTGACAAGGACCTTTATCAATGCTGTCGTAAGCATCTGTGGTTTTCAAGGATACATTTTAATATAAAAACATCATATGTCATTGCTAAGGCTTTTGATAAATTGTCCTATCTTAAAATGTCTGAGGACTCTTTCTTTATAAACTTTTACATTTCATAGTATGTTAATTATAGCAGCAATAAGGGCTGCATTTGACTGAAGTTCAGAATTCCATTAATGGCATTTTTAAAGCTGCAGTAATACAAACTATATTTTTAAGAATCTATGACATCACAATAAATGTAGTTGAGATGTCATGGAAAATCCACCTCAATGTGTTTTGTGGACAAATACATGGTTTTTGGTCAATTTTCAATTATTTGACCTGGAGTGCATGCAAGTACCAAGTAAATGATTTACAAATGTACTTCTCTATATCTTTGATAGTTATTTTCCCCTCATAAAAATGTGTAAAAATATGTATTATTTTTTCCTTTTTTTTTATGAAAATTATGTTATCCTTCACCTCTCAAATTGTAGTAGTGAATAATATTCTTAAGTTTGAAAGACTTTACAGTATAAACTTTGCACAAACATGTACTAAACATTTTTTAGCTCACCTGGCCCACAGGGCCAAGTGAGCTTTTCTCATCACTTGGCGTCCGTTAACTTTTACAAAAATCTTCTCCTCTGAAACTACTTTGCCAAATTTAACCAATCTTGGCCACAATCATCATTGGGGTATCTAGTTTAAAAAATTTGTCCGGTGACCCGGCTAACCAACCAAGATGGCCGCCATGGCTAAAAATAGAACATAGGGGTTAAATGTAGATTTTGGCTTATATCTCTGAAACCAAAGCATTTAGAGCAAATCTGACGGAATGAAATTGTTCATTAGGTCAAGATCTATCTGCCCTGAAATTTTCAGATGAATCGGACAACCTGTTGTAGGGTTGCTGCCCCTGAATTGGTAATTTTAAGGAAATTTTGCCGTTTTTTGGTTATTATCTTAAATATTATTATAGATAGAGATAAACTGTAAACAGCAATAATGTTCAGCAAAGTAAGATCTACAAATAAGTCAATTTGACCAAAATGGTCAGTTGACCCCTTAAGGAGTTATTGCCCTTTATAGTCCATTTTTAACCATTTTTCGTAAATTTTTGTTATCTTTTACAAAAATCTTCTCCTCTGAAACTACTAAGACAAATTTAACCAAACTTGTCCACAATCATCATTAGAGTATCTAGTTTAAAAAATGTGTCCGATGACCCTGCCCGCGAACCAAGATCGCCAACATGGCTAAAAAAAATAGTACATAGGGTAAAATGCAGTTTTTGGCTCATATCTCTGAAACCAAAGCATTTAGAGCAAATCTGACTGGAGAAAATTGTTTATTAGGTCAAGATCTATCTGCCCTGAAATTTTCAGACCAATCAGGCAACACGTTGTTGGGTTGCTGTACCTGAATTGGTAATTTTAAGAAAATTTTGCAGCTTTTGGTTATTATCTTGAATATTATTATAGATAGAGATAAACTGTAAACAGCAATAATGTACAGCAAAGTAAGATCTACAAATAAGTCAACATGACCAAAATTGACAATTGACCCCTTAAGGAGTTATTGCCCTTTATAGTCAATTTTTTACAATTTTCATAAATTTTGTAAATTTTTGTAAATTTTTACAAAATATTTTCCACTGTAACTACTGGGCCAATTCATTATAGATAGAGATAATTGTAAGCAGCAATACTGTTCAGTAAACACAATTTTGTCATGAATCCATCTGTGTCCTTTGTTTAATATGCACATAGACCAAGGTGAGCGACACAGGCTCTTTAGAGCCTCTAGTTTTAGTTATAATAATAATCATATCATTTTATAATATCAAAAAAGTCAAAATAGGCTTCTTTGCATGTATCATTCATTGTTTTCTTCAATGCTTCTCTGTTTTCCAGCAAATTCATTGGTACTGGTTTATTTGACTATAAGGTTTTACATAGCAGTCTAAAAGGAAATCAAGTATGCAGTAATGACATCCACTAAAATCTTGATTCTTCCTGTAATAATGAAGAAATATTTGTATATTAATAGATTATTTTGATAAAAACATATGTCTGAGACATGTTCTATCCAGATCTTTTATATAGAACCTTTTATAATGATAATGGTGCATACAGAGTGTGTCTAGCTGGCAGACTAATTGTAACACATACACCAGGAATGGAAAATAGAAAAACTTGAATGAAGAATTAATTGAGACGGAATAGCAAAAGCATTTCACATAGGACAAAATCATTGGCCATTTCAGAATTCTGCCAAAGGTTGATAATGATATTTTACTTGACATTTTTTTGAATTTGAAAGATGCATAATGTAGAAACTAGGGTGCTGTACTTTATAGACTTTGAAACAAAAGACATTTTGATAAAAGTTTGGACAATATTCTCCAATGAGTATTAATGTTATATGAAAAAAACCAAACCTCATAAATGTTCAGAGAAGTATCTTTCAAATGACTTAATATTTAAATACCTCAATGGAAGTTCAAGATGGACCCTAGCACCAATTTTAGTGGAATTACTATTTCAGCTTCCTATATGCAAATAACAAAGGATATTTATGAATTCATACTTTATTCCTGTATTACTTTTTCCCATATTAAATAGTATTTTTGAAATCTTTTAAAAACAATTTTTACTTATGTATAGTTGAGTAATAAACCTTTAAATTTCTTTCATGTTACATATACTCAACAGTTATATAGCAGCTTGTTACATCGCTTTGTTTTTGACCTTGGTAATTTAGAGTTGTATTCATTTCCTACTCAATAATGTTTATTTCCGATACTGTTAAGTATTAATTTCATCATTGCTGTCATATTAGAAAAGGCGATTTGATTATAGCTTCTTGTATGTTGTTTTCCCATAAATGTGACATACAAACAATCAAATAATCAATTTTATAACCGGATTAACTTAAAAACTTGTTTTAAATTCCCAACTTGCATTGATTTTTTGATTACCTGTGTGTCTGGTAAAAAAATATTTCCAGTTAGTTAATTGTCTATACCAACTGTCCGATTATACATGACAGCTACTAAAATGACTTTTGTCAGGAAAATCCCTACCTTAATTATGATTGTAATTTTGCAGCTAGTAGATAAGTACCAGTTCATCTATTTCATTTACCAAAAGGAATTGAGTTTTATATTCTGTGCATCAGTACTATTTGTTGATAATGACAAATCAAGCAAATAAACCACACAAGGTTACTTTTAGCAACAAGTTCAAGAGGGTTTCCTATCATTATATTGCTAATTGCTCTGGTTACTGATGTAACATTTATGAAAATTTCAAAAGGAAAAAAAACTTAACATCATTTAAAAAAAAAATAAGTTGAAAATCAAATGTTGAAATCAAGATTGAAGATTGATTGCCAGAGAAAGACTTTCAGAAGAAAATTCAGACTTAAATATAAATGTTCCGTTGAATATTTTGCTAAGTTGGAAAGCCATGCGTGTTTAACATTGAGTAGTTCATTAATCATACAAGGCTTACATTATTATTGAAAGACTTCCTGAGAAATTAACAAGTTCGTAACTAGTCTGTTGTAAAATAAAAATGTTCAAAATTAATTTTGTATGTCAGTGAACTCAGCTTGTTATGTATGGAATAAATTTCTTAGTGCCGCATAGGATTATTCCACTTTTTAATAATTAATGATCGGCTATGATTGGACAATAGGATTAGTATCTGTTAAAGTGGACTTGGTTAATTTATAGTTATATATGAATATTTATGCCTTTCAAAGATACTCAGAAGAAAATATATGACTTTTGCAATAATTTTATTTCTTGTCAACGACTTGAAGAAGTTAAGAATTCTGTATTTTCATATTGAAAATGAAGATATAAATTTTACAAATTGAGTGGCAAAAACATTTGCAAACATGGACTGTATTTGGTTATTTCAGAGGTCTATTATTGTCACCAGATGTGTCTAAAAATGTCAGTTACAATTATTGAGATAATTAATCTATGAGAAAACTAAATGTAAATGAAAATTAGATTTAAAAGGAATTAAAATGTTTACTATTGGAGGGTATTTTCGAATGCCAAATTATCAAACAACTAAGTATGAACCTGTGGAACTTATTCTGGAAACACAGAAAGAGGTAAGACATTTGGTTATAATACAACGCATTATTTTAAATCAGTTTTTAAGTGTTGATTTTTTCATAAAGCTGCTTAAAATTTGTACTATATGGAAAATAAATATAAATATAAGTTTATTTGACTATAAGGTTTTACATAGCAGTCTAAAAGGAAATCAAGTATGCAGTAATGACATCCACTAAAATCTTGATTCTTCCTGTAATAATGAAGAAATATTTGTATATTAATAGATTATTTTGATAAAAACATATGTCTGAGACATGTTCTATCCAGATCTTTTATATAGAACCTTTTATAATGATAATGGTGCATACAGAGTGTGTCTAGCTGGCAGACTAATTGTAACACATACACCAGGAATGGAAAATAGAAAAACTTGAATGAAGAATTAATTGAGACGGAATAGCAAAAGCATTTCACATAGGACAAAATCATTGGCCATTTCAGAATTCTGCCAAAGGTTGATAATGATATTTTTACTTGACATTTTTTTTGAATTTGAAAGATGCATAATGTAGAAACTAGGGTGCTGTACTTTATAGACTTTGAAACAAAAGACATTTTGATAAAAGTTTGGACAATATTCTCCAATGAGTATTAATGTTATATGAAAAAACCAAACCTCATTAATGTTCAGAGAAGTATCTTTCAAATGACTTAATATTTAAATACCTCAATGGAAGTTCAAGATGGACCCTAGCACCAATTTTAGTGGAATTACTATTTCAGCTTCCTATATGCAAATAACAAAGGATATTTATGAATTCATACTTTATTCCTGTATTACTTTTCCCTATTAAATAGTATTTTTGAAATCTTTTAAAACAATTTTACTTATGTATAGTTGAGTAATAAACCTTTAAATTTCTTTCATGTTACATATACTCAACAGTTATATAGCAGCTTGTTACATCGCTTTGTTTTTGACCTTGGTAATTTAGAGTTGTATTCATTTCCTACTCAATAATGTTTATTTCCGATACTGTTAAGTATTAATTTCATCATTGCTGTCATATTAGAAAAGGCGATTTGATTATAGCTTCTTGTATGTTGTTTTCCCATAAATGTGACATACAAACAATCAAATAATCAATTTTATAACCGGATTAACTTAAAAACTTGTTTTAATTTCCCAACTTGCATTGATTTTTTGATTACCTGTGTGTCTGGTAAAAAAATATTTCCAGTTAGTTAATTGTCTATACCAACTGTCCGATTATACATGACAACTACTAAAATGACTTTTGTCAGGAAAAATCCCCTACCTTAATTATGATTGTAATTTTTGCAGCTAGTAGATAAGTACCAGTTTATCTATTTCATTTACCAAAAGGAATTGAGTTTTATATTCTGTGCATCAATACTATTTGTTACTAATGACAAATCAAGCAAATAAACCACACAAGGTTACTTTTTAGCAACAAGTTCCGAAGAGGGTTTCCTATCATTATATTGCTAATTGCTCTGGTTACTGATGTAACATTTATGAAAATTTCAAAAAGAAAAAAAACTTAACATCATTTAAAAAAAAAATAAGTTGAAAATTAAATATTGAATTCAAGATTGAAGATTGATTGCCAGAGAAAGACTTTCAGAAGAAAATTCAGACTTAAATATAAATGTTCCGTTGAATATTTTGCTAAGTTGGAAAGCCATGCGTGTTTAGCATTGAGTAGTTTATTAATCATACAAGGCTTACATTATCATTGAAAGACTTCCTGAGAAATTAACAAGTTCCTAACTGGTCTGTTGTAAAATAAAAATGTTCAAAATTAATTTTGTATGTCAGTGAACTCAGCTTGTTATGTATGGAATAAATTTCTTAGTGCCGCATAGGATTATTCCACTTTTTAATAATTAATGATCGGCTATGATTGGACAATAGGATTAGTATCTGTTAAAGTGGACTTGGTTAATTTATAGTTATATATGAATATTTATGCCTTTCAAAGATACTCATAAGAAAATATATGACTTTTGCAATAATTTTATTTCTTGTCAACGACTTGAAGAAGTTAAGAATTCTGTATTTTCATATTGAAAATGAAGATATAAATTTTACAAATTGAGTGGCAAAAACATTTGCAAACATGGACTGTATTTGGTTATTTCAGAGGTCTATTATTGTCACCAGATGTGTCTAAAAAATGTCAGTTACAATTATTGAGATAATTAATCTATGAGAAAACTAAATGTAAATGAAAAATTAGATTTAAAAAGGAATTAAAATGTTTACTATTGGAGGGTATTTTCGAATGCCAAATTATCAAACAACTAAGTATGAACCTGTGGAACTTATTCTGGAAACACAGAAAGAGGTAAGACATTTGGTTATAATACAACGCATTATTTTTAAATCAGTTTTTTAAGTGTTGATTTTTTTCATAAAGCTGCTTAAAATTTGTACTATATGGAAAATAAATATAAATATAAAAAAAAGGAGATGTGGTATGATTGCCAATTAGACAACTATCCCCCAGAGTTCAAATGAAGTGGATGTAAGCAATTATAGGCAACCGTACGGCCTTCAACAATGAGAAAAACCCATACCAATAGTCGGCTATAAAAGGCCCTGACATGAAAAATATGAAACAATTCAAAAGAGAAAACAATTGGCCTAATTTATAACAAAACAATTTATAGAAAATAATTATGACAGACATGAACCAACAACCACCACTATACTACTACAGTCTCTTACTACTATAAAGTTGCTTAAAATTTGTGTCAAGTGAAAAATGAATTTCAATAGTTGTTTTTTTGATTTTGTCAAGAAAAGTAATTTTTATTTTTTTTTTTGAAAGCTTTATCCAAGTGAAATATACTGATGCATTTTAGACCCATCGCTTATATACTTATGGTTTGTCTTCTTGTGTGTCTTCTTGTGTGTCTTCTTCATGTATTTTATCTATTCTTATGCCTTTTATTGGAGTTTTTTTTTTTTTTACCTCGTATTAAATCAGGAATTTAAGTTTTTTTCATATTTATTACTATGTGCTGTACAGCTGATTTGTTTTGCATTTTCTGGAATTGTCCATTGAAATTTCATATTTGCTTCTGGCTATCCTCTGTTACATTTTTCTTATTTTCAGATTTTGTCTTTCCTGGACAAAGTCTCATAACAGTATATCAGACTAAAGCATGCTGTTGCCAGCAGTGGTGTTGTCAACAAGTTGTTAAAGTTTGAGACTATTTGGCCCTTCTCCCTCATTCATGGTTTTCAGAATTTGATACTTTTGCTTAGTTTAAGTGATTAGATCAGTTTAAAGCAAACTACTAATTAACATTTGCATATCTCATTTGTACAGAGTTTAAGTTGCCCGGCATCTTAAGTCTTGGTTCATTGACTTTCAATTTTTTGCATGAATTAAAACTTCATTTTTGTTCATAATATAGAATAACTGTGCAGTTTTATTGTAAAACTTAGATGTTATGGGTCTTTGATAGTCTCTGTTGAATTTATTCACAACTATTTAGGCTCAAGTCGATTTGATAGCATAGCAGTCAACTGACCTGTATTCTTCGGGTTACGCCCGAGAATTTCCCCCTTCACACAGGATTTTTTAAATAACCGCCAGGTATTCAAATAAACCTGGGATTTTAGAAAATGACCTGTTTTCACCCGTATTTCTGACCAGTATTGTTTTCGGTATTTAGAAGTCAAATATACTTTCAGTTTTCTCAGCGTTTTTCCTTTGAAAAGGTAAACAATTAAAATTAGAATTTGCTTATGTACCGTGCCAATGACAGCTATCAAAACATTACATTTGAGGATTGTTTGTTAATTGTACCCCAGAAAGTTGAAGCCAGTCAAGCTTTACATACAATTCTATGTCCTGATTAAAAGATTTGCCGTTTGCAAATATCAAATATCCTGTAAAAATCATTTGAAAACAATTTGAACCTTTTAATACATTTCTGTTGGAGAGAATAATTTTGTTATCACTTAAATGTAAAACTTTTAAATCAGATCCATATGCTCTAGATATTACACTGAAAGGAAACACACTAACTTCTTTCTATTTATCTTCCTCCTGTGTATAGGAGGACATTAGCTATAATTGATTTCTAATTACATGTATAGCTGGGGTTTACGACATTCATTAATGAAATGAAGTAAACTAGTGTGAATAAAACAATCAAAGGGCATTGCTTTAGAAAGATATTTAATTAATGATAAATATTTATATACTTAACAAATACAAAAGTGATTATTTTTAGGAAACTCAGTGGTACATGTATATGTTATAGTATATATATATAAAAAAAAAAACTCTCGATACTAAAATTGGACCGAAAAAGTTCATGACGTTATGACCTGACATTTTCTTCTTCAATGCAGGTCATGACCTGCATTTTCAGTTTCAGAGGTTGACAGGTATGTAATAGCTTGGCATATTATAAAGACACCTGTTAATTGCTAAAGACTGTTGACCCTTCATGTCTGGGTTATTTGTGTTGTGGATTGCTTTCTCATGTTTGACGAACGAGGGGAGTTTTTAACGACCTTGACTACCCATGAGGGTCTTGGGAATCTGTAAATGTCTCACCTGTTTATATTCATACATGTATGTAAAAGACAATGGGTAGGTGCATTGAAAACAGAATTTAATATAATACACAGTATTGACAGTGTCAGAGCATTGTATAGTCATGGTATTGTTTTGAACAATGAGAACTTTTTTTTCTTTTTTTCCAACCTGAATACAAGATTAAGATCAATGCAATGCTAGGAAATGAAATATCTGATGGAGTTTTAAAAAAAGATAACACAAAAAGCCATTTATTTAGAATTACAAACTACCTTCACAGATAAAGCCAGTTAGTAAATATTGTCAAAGCCATAGGTATACAATTGTGATGAAATGTAATGTGTTGTTCTCATATGTTTTTATTGGTAAAATTAATGAAATGAAATTGAACTCAGCTGTTTCTATAATCCTCTCTGTATTAGAGATTCTGTGTAGTAATGATCAAAATAAGCAAGCGTAATCTCAAAATGATATTTTCTAATAAGATTTGGATTAATACAGCTCGGAAATTAGATGTGGATTGTTAAAATTAGGTCTTAGGTAGCCACAAAAACTAATGAAAAGCTGGTAAAATAGAATATCCTATGTTTTCTAAATTGAACAGTTGCATTTTGTATCTTTGTTTCTTTTTTACTAAAAAACAAATAAAACTGGATTCTGCAAAGAATAAGTTTAGTACATGCATTGCATTAAAAAAAAATTTATTGTTGTTTTAAAGAGTTTTCAGATACATTTGAGCCGCATCGAAAAACATATTTTTGTCTAGCTTAAAGTTTACAAAATCTCTGTTTTCATTGATCTTTCATTTAAGTTACCTTGCATGGATACTGATGGTTAAAGTGAGTGTGTGCCTAAAGTTGTAAAAATATATTAGGAAAATTTAGGATCGCTATTAGTTAGGAGACTAAAAAAAAAAACAAATATAATGAAGTTAGAACAGAGGTTTACTTCATATATCTTTTTTTACAACTGCACAAAAAAATGGGCGGTCGTATATGGGTATCATATCGTCGTCCGAAGACATTTGGTTTCCGGACAAAAACTTTAGTATTAGTAAATAGAAATCTATGGAATTTAAACACAAGGTTTATAACCACAAAAGGAAGGTTGGGATTGATTTTGGGGGTTATGGTCCCAACAGTTTAGGAATTAGGGGTCAAAAAGGGGCCCAAATAAGCATTTTTCTAGTTTCATGACAATAACTTGTGGAATGGTGTATGGATCTCTCTGAAATTATACCACAAGTTTCCATACCACAAAAGGATGGTTAGAATAGGCTTTGGGGGTTATGGCTCAAAACGTTAAGGAATTAGGGGCAAAAAAGTGAGAAAAAACAAGGGTGTCCTGGTTAATAGACAATTACTTAAGTACAATGTTGTGTTTGAATAGCCTCCCTTACACTGCTTTTAAATTATGTATAAAGAAATGCATTGTCTTGAGGTGATTAGCTGTCAATTTATTTTTAGAAGTTACTATTTTAATAATTTTTAAAATGCTGATTAAGGTATATTAATTTTAGCCATGATTATGTATGTCATTTTCTATTTTTAGACTTTTATGTTGTATTTAAATGGGTTATTATGGTTGCAAACTCCATTGGAAATTTGAATTGAGATTATGACCATATCTTGAAGGAAAGAATTTTTTTTTGGAAAAGGGGAGGAGGATACAAAAAATCGGGGGAGGGGGGGACAATTTTTTCTCCTCAAGATTTCAGAAATCAAATAGAAAATTTCTTCAAATATTTTTTCTGAAAAGCAAAAAAAAAAAGGTGGGGTAGTGTCAAATATTGAATTACAATCTAAATTCAGACCTGCATCAAGCGCGAATATTATCATTATGTCCATTTTTGCCCCAACTGTTCAGGGTTGGACCTCTGTGATCGTATCCAGCTGTGCTCGGTCAAGCAATTTATAAAAACAAGATTTTCATTTAATCTGTATTGATGAGTATCATTCATCCCTATTTAGACAAAAATTTTAAATACAATTCTTTTTATTTCAAGTATTAATAAAAGCAGAATTTTGAAATAATATTTTGTTATGAGCAAGTCAATAATTTAACCTCATTGAATCCAAATTCATGTGAACTTCAATTTTACCCTTTGGCTAGAGATGGGTTACGCATGTACTAAGTGTGTTTGGCTATCAAAAGGAAAAGAATGTCAACTTTGAAAGTGAAACAAGGGTGAATAATTTGGTTGCCTGATTCAATCCACAAAAAAGTCATTCTTATACAGGTAAAAACTATGATTAACATATTTTTTTAATCTATATGATGAAATCAAACAGATCTAGAAAAATCCAATTGCAGTGCTCAAATATGAGAATTTGAGTCAAATCAGTGAACATGAATTTGACAGCTAATGCCTCTTTAAACAAATGGAGGAGCTGATTTAGATAGCTCTAAATTACCTGAAAGTCTAAAAGTCTGGGCATTTGTCACACAGATTCTTCTATGTATGTAGGAAATGTCAAAATGGGTTATAAAAATACCATTTTGGCTGTACAACTATGAAAATAAGTATCCCAAAGGAATCCTACCTATGGCCAAATAAAGTGAAGTTTTTGAGAACTACTTCAGATAATGCACATAACAAATGGAAATGCATAAAATCATGAAATATGCATGGATTAGACAAGCTTTTCCATGCTTTGACGTGATAAAACTCATCTATTTTGAATGAAGAAAATTCTGTTTTTATGCAATTTTCTATCCATTTTTCCCTTGTGAAAACATAGTGCACAGCCAAGAAGCAATAAAAAAAATAATTTTTGGAAGCTTTCTTATAGCTACTTATATAATCTCACAAAATATAAAGTTGTTTCACTCTTTTCCAATCAAAAATTATACAAAACTAGGAAAACCAAGCAATTTTGCAAAATATAGGAATTTCATTGTGTTTTCTTTTATTTGCCATGGTCAGTTGTGAAATTTTTGATCACCTTTTATCTAAGTGTTGTTAGGTAAAATTAATGATCATGTATGGTAACTTTTAGATTTGCACTACATTTTGGGCCACCTATGATTGCCCATACTCCTTTGAATGAATCTAGATTTTAGATGCATTTAAGTTGGTCAGACTGCCACAGTGTTTTCATGGTAGTTTTAAGTTGGTCAGACTGCCACAGTGTTTTCATGGTAGTTTTAAGTTGGTCAGACTACCACAGTGTTTTCATGGTAGTTTTGTTGGTCAGACTACCACAGTGTTTACATGGTAGTTTTAAGTTGGTCAGACTGCCACAGTGTTTTCATGGTAGTTTTGTTGGTCAGACTACCACAGTGTTTACATGGTAGTTTTAAGTTGGTCAGACTGCCACAGTGTTTTCATGGTAGTTTTAAGTTGGTCAGACTGCCACAGTGTTTTCATGGTAGTTTTAAGTTGGTCAGACTGCCACAGTGTTTTCATGGTAGTTTTGTTGGTCAGACTACCACAGTGTTTACATGGTAGTTTTAAGTTGGTCAGACTGCCACAGTGTTTACATGGTAGTTTTAAGTTGGTCAGACTGCCACAGTGTTTTCATGGTAGTTTTAAGTTGGTCAGACTGCCACAGTGTTTTCATGGTAGTTTTAAGTTGGTCAGACTGCCACAGTGTTTTCATGGTAGTTTTAAGTTGGTCAGACTGCCACAGTGTTTTCATGGTAGTTTTAAGTTGGTCAGACTGCCACAGTGTTTACATGGTAGTTTTAAGTTGGTCAGACTGCCACAGTGTTTTCATGGTAGTGTGCTCTGTATAAGTGCTGAAGGTTGTGTTATTTGATATCTGGTCAGCTTTAAGTACACATACTCAAATTGTTTTTTTTTAAGCATTTAGGAATACGAGTTAAGATTTGTGAGTTTTGGTTTGAAATAATTTGTTCAGGTAGCAGTGTTTTCCAACAGGTCTGCATAGCACCATGATACCAAATTGTTTGTACTTTCCAATATTTTTGGTGATTCTTGTTGTCTGTTTTATGTAGAACAATGTATTAATTTCTCCTGAATACATAAATACTAAATTTCTGAATTGCCAAATGAAAAATATCAACAATATAAGGAACAATGACATCCATTGATGAAATTCCTGAATTGTTCAGGCTCCTATAGACATGGTGGCTTAAAAGATTTATACTTATATTATGTATATGAAAATACTTCACCAATCACAGTGTGAATATCTCTCCATAGTTTTGATACTTTGTAATAAATAAATTAGCAATAACAAAGTACTACCGGTATATATATTGCAAATAATTTACCAGCAAATAAAACAGGAAAAGAACATGATACTTGAAGCCCTCATCGCCTTTGTAGGACTTATTTGTTTCTGGGGTGTAGCTGGGTCAATTTGAAGAGCACACCAGTAAGGGGGCTTGTCCCCATCCATCCCACCCCGATTTTTTTTACTAGACGCAAAATGGAGCATTCTGAGGGCCTAAAATTGGTTTGAAAAGCAAATTAGTAAGACTGTATTTGCTCATTTTTTATTGAAAAACATCAGCAATTTTCAAAAATCTGCCCTCTGTTTTTTAGCTTCAACAAAAATGTCCATGGCCTTGTCTACATTGACATCAAAATCATGGTGGATGTGCATTAAACCTAAAGACAACAATCTGTATGTTTTCAAACGTTTCAGTTCGTTAAACGACCTTTCGGCGGTAGCACTAGTAACTGGCATTGTTAAGAGAACATATAGTATTGTATCAATAGACGGATACAACGCAGGATTAACGATATCAAGGGTTTGACAGTGTTGTCAGCACTTTATCACTAGGTAGAATTAGACAGCGAGCTCGCCAGCATTCAACCTCTCTCTCGAAGTCTTCCAAAGATAGACCGATATCCATTTGTATGTTTGGTGTATTGTGACAATTTAATCGTTATGAAAACGGTTTTCAGATTTCAGAAGTTGAAAATCAATTTCCATGATCTCGGTCAGTGTTGATTCTATATAGACATATTATTGTCGCAATAGTTATAGATTATATAATATCGTTTTCTAACTTTTAAGGTTTAAATTTTATATTTTTTAGTCGTTTGTAGGACGCTCTGGGTGCGGGAGTTTCTCGCTGCATTGAAGACCCATTGGTGGCCTTCGCTGTTGTCAATGGATCTATGAAATTTTACCATAAGGTTCAATATCACAAAAGGAAGGTTGGGATTGATTTTTGGGGTTATGGTACCAACAGTTAAGGAATTAGGGACCAAAAGGGGCCAAAAATAAGTATTTTGTGACTTCAGACATAACTTGTGTGTTAGTGTATGGATCTCTCTGACATTGTACCACAAGGTTCCATATCACAAAGGAATGCTGGGATTGATTTTGGGGTAATGCCTCAAAATTTTAGGAATTAGGGGCCAAAAGGGCAAAAACAAGCATTTTCTAGTTTCATGACAATAACTTGTGTGTAAGTGTATGGATCTTTCTGAAATTGTACTACAAGGTTCCATATCACAAAGGGAAAGCTGGAATTGAGTTTGGGGTAATTGCCTGAAACGTTTAGGAATTAGGGGCCAAAAGGCAAAAACAAGCATTTTCTAGTTTCATGACAATAACTTGTGTGTAAGTGTATGGATCTTTCTGAAATTGTACTACAAGGTTCCATAGCACAAAGGGAAAGCTGGAATTGAGTTTGGGGTAATTGCCTGAAACGTTTAGGAATTAGGGGCCAAAAGGGCCAAAATAAGCATTTTCTAGTTTCAGACAATAACTTGTGTTCAAGTGTATGGATCTCTCTGAAATTGTACTGCAAGGTACCATACCGTTGGGGGTTGTCTCTTTGACTTTAAAATTCCCCATTTTAAGTTGGTTATTTCTGATTTATATTTAAAAGCTAATAATAATGATATGGCAGGAGATACACACTAACAGGATGTTTAAATTATTATATAATAAGTATTGTGCAATAGCAAGAAATTTTCAATTGCACAGTATTGCGCAATAGCAAGAAATCTTCAATTGCACAGTATTGCGTAATAGCAAATATCCAATAGCACAATATTGCGCAATAGCAAGAAATTGTCAATTGTACAGTATTACGCAATAGCAAGAAATTGTCAATTGTACAATATTGTGCAATAGCAAGAAATATTCAATTACGTGGTATTGCGCATTGCAAGAATATTCAATTGCACAGTATTGTGCAAAAGAAGATACTTGTATAAATTGCTTATTTCTTGACCAATTTCAATGGGGTTTTATTCTTGAACTCTTGGGGTTCTTTAATATGCTGAATCTAACCGTGTATTAAGTTTTTGGATTTTGGGCCCGTTTTAAATTGGTCCACATTGAGGTTCAAAGGGTCCAAAATTAAACTTTGTTTGATTTCATCAAAATTGAATTATTGGGGTTCTTTGATATGCCGAATCTAACCGTGTATTTAGATTCTTAATTTTGGTCCGTTTTCAAATTGGTCTACATTAAGGTCCAAAGGGTCCAAAATTAAACTTAGTTTGATTTTAACAAAATTGAATTCTTAGGGTTCTTTGATATGCTGAATCTAAATATGTATTTAGATTTTTGATTATGGGCCCAGTTTTCAAGTTGGTCCAAATCGGGTCCAAAATTAAACTTTGTTTGATTTCAACAAAATTGAATATATGGGGTTCTTTGATATGCTGAATCTAACCATGTATTTAGATTTTTGATTTTTGGGCCGTTATCAACTTTGTCCACATTGAGGTCAAAAGGGTCCAAATCGTCCTGTTGTCTGCTCTATGGTCGGGTCAGAAACCTATGTTGTCTCTTTGACACATTCCCATTTTCATTCTGTATCAAGCTTGAATGTTGTGTCCATACTTGCCCCAACTATTCAGGGTTCGCAACTTTACTAAATGATCCAATAGGTTGTTTCCCATTTTAGAAAAATGTTTAGTTGTCTCACCTTTAAAATAAAACAAATGTAAAATATTAATAAGTGTCTTTTTTTTTATAAAATATGTGGAAGTGCCAATTTAGTAACAAACACTTCTGACCATTGCACAGTAAATTTGTGTTCAACCTCTTATACAATAACTGTCTGAATTCTGATTTATTTGGTCATAGGTAATGTTGGCAAAATGATAAATTAATTTCAATATTATTGATATATAATTAAAATTGCAGAAAGAAAAATGGTGTGAAGAGAGAAAAGGATAGATTTCTACAATGAAATGAAGCAAAATTATGCAATCTTTGATAAAAACTAATTAAATACAACAAATTTACAGTCTTCATTATTGAATATTTATTACCTGACAAATTTGCAGGGCTATTTCTAAATTTTACCTCAGGAATCATTGATTAATCGTCCATTTTGAACAATTTTGTTATTTTGAAGCCTTCACTGAATAGTACATTTCACAGAGCTGTCAATACTTATCAGATCCTGAAAAGCATATGGTTTTCCATAATTGAAGATTGATGTTTTGTGTGAAAAACACATTTACAGCTGAGATTACCTCTGATGTTCAGAGCTTCAGGTGTATTAATCTTTTGATTTTTACTCTGAAAATGGAGAAGGCTAAAGCTTACAGGCAAATGTCTGGAAAAGATAATCTTTGACATATTAATATATTACAATGCAAAAAATCAGTAAGGGATTGATGTTCCTGATGTTGTTAAACTGTATTAATTATACAACTAGGAGTTGAATCCAAAGACTTTTTCTGATTATAAAGTATGAGATTGCTCTGATGTCTGACTGCTAAAAAGTGAGCTTTTCTCATCACTTGGCATCCGTCGTCCACCGTCCTCATCGTCCGTTAACTTTTACAAAAATCTTCTCCTCTGAAACTACTGGACCAAATTTAACAAAACTTGGCCACAATCATCATTGGGGCATATCGTTTGAAAAATGTGTCCCATGACCCCGCCTGCCAACCAAGTTGGTCGACATGGCTAAAAATAGAACATAGAGGTAAAATGCAAGTTTGGTCTTATTATTTTGAAAACTGTAATAAATAGAGACAAGGGCGAAATGTTCAGAATGTTGAGCTCTACCAATTGTTCATTGACCTAAAAACTGTCAGGTAACTTCTTATAGGAGTTATTGCCCTTAAATGACAAATTTTACCATTTTTTTTTTTTTTTCATTTTGGCCTTTTATCTTTAAAACTATAATAGATAGAGAGAAACTATTAGTTGCAAAAATGATCAGCAAGACAAGATCTACAAATAAAAAATGCATGGTTGTAATTGTCAGTCGACTCCTAATTACAGTTATTGACCTTTACTGACGATTTTTACCAACTTTTTGCGTTTTTGCCTATATCTCAAAAATTATAGTAGATAGATAGAAACTTAAATAACCAAAAATGATCAGCAAGACAAGATCTACATTTAAGACACTATGGAGGAAATTTTCCAACGACTCCTTATTGGAGTTACTGCCCTTAATTGACGATTTTTACCTTCTTTTTTTTTTGCGTTTTGTCTTATACGATAAAAATTGTAATAGATAAATAGAAACTTATAATAAACAAAATGATCAGAAAGGCAAGATCCACAAACAAGTCAAATTTTGCTGATAAAGTTAGTAGACTGTCACTCTTCATAGGAGTGATTGCCCTTAAATGAGGATTTGTTTACCCTCTTTTGTGTTTTGAGCAAAAACTACAGAAGATAGAGAGAAACTAAACAGACAAAATGATCACCAATACAAGATCAACAAAATTGAAATTTTTGTCATGAATTCTATTCTTGTCTACAACCGTTGTTGATTATTTATCTGACTAATAACTCTAAATGAAGATTCGAATTAAAATTCTTTTTAAATTTTTTGATTATTTTTTTTTTCTTTTCTATTTTTGGTATATAAATGAAATGCTCTTCGGTTGAGTATGATTGTTTTCTTTTAAAAGACAAAAAAAGTTTGTAGAAAATTTTAAATATTTTGAATGGCAAGAAATCAAGGAATATTTGTACACTACTTTTATGTATTCGTACAATCAAAATTTAATGATTGTATTATGGTTAAATGTGTTGAAAGGATCATAATCGACCTTCAACAATGAACAAAACTCATACCATATAATATGGATGCAAAATTTGAAACAATCCAAAGGCCTTATTTATACTACAGCAATAATAGAAACACAATTATGGCAGACTGTAACCAGAGACAGCCTTACAGCTTTCCTGGCTTGGGACAGGCACATAAAACATGCGCCCAGTTTATACATCTTTGTGAGCACTCAACCTTCCTCATAATCTGAAACAGTGATGTAACAACACAATGTAATATATATAAGAACAAAAGTCAAACCAGTTGAAAAGGGCTTGACTTATCAGATTAGTACAAAGCAAAAAAACAAATAACAAAAAATGGCACAAAAGTATGTACAGTTACTGAAAGCTAGTTGAAAGTTCTTTTTCAACTATATAAAAACCTTGTGTTTGCCAGACTTAGATATCAATCAGTATACCTCCAATGAATTTAGTGTAAAATGTCGTATACAGTCTTGAGAAGAGCATGATCTTGTGCAATGACAAAAAATAAGAATTGACAGAATGTAAGTGGTTATCACTGACCTTGTAATACATGTAAACTATTAAAAAAAAGAGTTAATACCAATACAAACAGTATATATATTATGAAGATAAATACTATATTACTGAACTACAACTATGAAAAACTAAATGCTCCAAGTCGCATGAATTTCTCATCAAATAAAAATATGCAATATTGATATTTACTAAAAAAATAAGGACAAATTTTTTACATAATTGTCCAGTAATTTCAATAGATCTTGTATTGCTGAGCATTTTTGTTTTTTATCGGTCATAAATTGCAAGATAGGAGGCACTGCCTTTAAACCCTTAGATGTGTATAAATCCTCCTTTAAGAGCAATAACATTCTGTAGATCTTGAATTAGTAATCATGTTTTGCTGTTTACAGTTTCTGTGTATCCATTATAGTTTTAAAGAATACAGGCAAAAGTGCTAAAATTGTTATTAAAGGGCAATAAATCCTATAAGGAGTAATTTAGCATTTCAGTCATATGACATTTTTGTAGATCTTTAATTGCTGATCATTTTTGCTATTAAAAAATTCTGTCTTATTTTCTATAATTGTTTTCAAGATATAAAGCTAAAATGCTTAAATTTGTTATATATGGACTATAAACCTGTAAAGGGTTAATTAAACATTGCAGTCAAATTGGTATTTAGTATATCTTTTATTGCTAATCATTTCTGCTGTTTACAGTTTATTTATATCTATATCCATTATAGTTTTGAAAATAATAGGCAAACATACTAAAATTGGTTGAAAAACATCACTTAAGGGGAATAGCTGCTACAAGGAGTTGTCTAATAATTTTAGTTCATATGGAGAATATGTATATTTTGACATTCTTAACATTTTCAGCTTGTCCAGCTTTTGTCTTTTTATTTTTTGTTTTTTTTTTCCCTAGATATTAGATAAGTACTTACATTTACCACTGTGTTCTAATTTCACAAACTATAATAAGGATTAATAATGTAAACTTTGGTATGAAATAATTGATGAGCAGAGGATAAGTAAAAGACAGATGACAACAGACCCAGAGTGATGACAGTTGAGCTGAAAAGGATTTTTTTTTGGAAAACATTAATGAGACAGCAACCTAGCTACACAGTATAAAAAAAAAAGCATTTAGGTATGGTCTTCAGTAATAGACAATTAAAAGTGAACAGTGAGGTGACTTCTTGCCAGTTCTTGGTATGTTTTCTGTTTTTTGTTTTTTTTTGGTCTTATTTTCCTAATATTTATCTTCCGCATTATATCTTGATCAGTTGAATAACAAATGGTACATGGGGAAATACTCTGAATAATCAATCCACAAAAACCTCATTACTTATTAATATTTATATTTCAATAGCACAGCTACATTAGAGAAACAATACTATATGATACCATATCAAAGAATGCTTATAATTATCAAATCATAGGCGGATTTGTGGGAAGAGGGCAGGGAACAAAAATGTTGGCTAACTAGGCACCCCTTTTTTTCAAAATCCTGGATCAGCACCTGCAAACACAACTTTTTCTCCAATCAGTTGGGTGAATTTTTTGCTTATTTGACAAAAAAGGAAAGTTTCCATAATTCATACAGGAAATGTTTTTTTCTTGAAGTATACAAAGTAATGTCATGTCTGGCAATGAGTGTCTTTGTTTCAAAGATTTTGTTTAATACACAATTAAGATCAAAGAAACTTTTTAGCCAAACACAAATATTACAGAGATTTGCTAAAAAAAGGTTTCAGAATATAATCAATGTTGACGACATTACATCCGACACTTATTCAATATAAGATGTAATTGACTTTTGTTTATTATTGTCTTTAGGGTTTTTGTTCTTTAACAAATTAAGTTATGACTTATACTGCACAAAGTTTAACAGAATAATCAGAGAAGAAAACAGTTCTTGCCATGATCAACACAATCAGCAGCTTAATCCATCATGTATTGTGTGTCGACATGTTAGACGTCGTGAGAAAGGCTCAGGTTTTGTACTGAAATTCAATATGAATACGACCGTTGGGCATTGGTTAATTCTTTGCACTGAAAAAGAATATTAAAGATCTTAATATGAGAAAGTTTTCTTGAGAAAATCACATTTTGCACTGAAAATGTATTCATTAAAGCCATTGGACTTAGGCTAATATTTTGCACCAAAATCTAAATGATAAAGTACTGAATAATTCAAACAATTCCACTTTTTGTCCATGACCAAAATGAACTTGATGAAATGTTGTTTTTTTTTAAATTGAAGAATTTATCAGCTAATTGAAATGTTAAATGAAACTGGTATGAAATATTCATATGTACACTATATGTTATTCAAGTTATCAATTCAATATGGAGATGATCAAATCTTTAAATAGCAATAATGATTAACAAGACAAGATCATCAGCTAAGTCAACATGGAAGAAATCGAAAAGTGGAGGAGTTGACTCCTTTTAAGAGTTATTGCCCTTAAAGAAAATTTTTACCATTTATTTTTATTTTGGGCAAATCTATAGTAGATAGAGATAAACTGTATACAGAAAAAATAATCAGCAATACAACTAAGATCAACAAAAAAGATTTCAGTTAAGTAATTAATTTACTAGTTTACAATATTCCAAAGTGTCAATTGATGTGAAGATACTAATTTATTAATGTGAGCCACACAGGATCTTTATAGAACCTCTAGTTGCAATTGTTTTCCTTTATTTTTGTTTAGTTCCTCAATGGAGCCCTCACATATTTTGTAATATTGTAAAAGTGAAATTCACAAAATCAGCTGATTATGTAAAAATACATCTCTTCAAGTAAATAATTATTCATTGTTATGTATCAATTAATTTGAATAGTAACTAACAATAAATAATAAAACATTAACTAACATTGCATGGAAATGCTTTTATCTCTATGGCTTCAGTACATTCAGCATCAAAGTTCAAGAATGATTTGGTGTGGGCATAGCTTTAATAAAACAATTAACATATATTGTACAATTATAGCAGAGCAATATCTGTTGGGTTGTAAATGTATAATAAGACACCCAACTGCATTATAAATGGTAATATTAAATAATTCATGAGTACACTTTTTCAGCCTTCTAGAAAATTATTTTCTGCATTAGACAAGAATAGAAATGAAGCTTTTGTTCAATAAGAATTAGCAGTTGATAACTTAAAACAATTGGCAATATAGTTGGATGACTGCTGTAGTAAATTTATTTCTCATCAGATGATGAAAAAGATGTACAGTGTTGCAATGTGTATTTAGAAAAAGTAGTATGTTTGCCAAAAATGAAAAAAAGGTATGCCCCTTGATACCATAAACAAACCAAAATGGCTATGAGTTAATGCTTACTGATTCCATTCCTGTATCAAATTTATGATAATTTGTATGAAATCCTTCAGGCATCCATACCAAAATTTAAGGTCAATTTACAGTAACTTGGTCAACTATTTTAAGAATTTTCATTCAATAATGTTTTAAAAAATACGTCTATAACAGAAAATTTAATTTATTTTTTTCTATTTCCAATAAGAGTTCAATGTGCATAGTTGTCTTGCAAAATTTCACCAAAATCTGCCACATAGCCCTGTTCCTTTACCTAAGTAAATTCATTCCAATATTTGTCAATAATAAAGTTAAATTTTTTCATTGATATCCAATATAAGGTCGTATCAATAGTGGTAAGCAAGATACCTTGGATAAGTAGTAACTCAAATAAGTTCAAAAATTGGTACAGATTCCAATTTTTTTTTTTAACTTTCTAGCAAAAGTATAACTGATTTTGTAGAGATGATTAAACAGGTTATACATGTGTACTGCAAATTAGCTAACAAATCTATAAATTTATGAAATTGAATTTTAAATATATATACTGTTAGATAAATACATCTCTTATTTAGGAAGCTTCAGACAAAAATCTTTCCCGTATTCTAACTTAAATGTGAATGGCATATGAAATTCTGCTGAATTTCTAAAATTAAAATACCACTAATAATAAAATGGCTTAAATGGAATGTCTCTATTAAGTTGTCAGCTCTGAACAACATGTTGTCACTATTTTCCTAGCCATGTTGATTCATTTATAAACAATTATTTAGCAATTTAGTTGAAAAGAAAAATCAATTAAGAAAAGTAACTTCTTCATTACTTGGAGTAATGTAAGAATCTTGTGTGACTTTATTTTGCATGTAGCATAAGAATGACACTTTTTATATGTTGTCAAGAACTGTCGAGGCTTATAGTTTACTGCAAGGATGAATATTTCCAGGACATGAATTCACATAAACCCCTGCCAAGGATTGTGTCAATTTCCATATGGACTCTTAAATTAATATTCTATAATCAATAATTTGTCTTTTGAAATCTACTGGAATGGAATTTTTCTGTCTATTCAGACCACTACAAACTTGGATTGCTGTTTCAAGATGAAAAACTGGTTTTTGTTATGATGTTCATCAAGTATTGACAAAAACAGATATTCTTTGTTTAAAAAAAACACAAGAATTTTGCAGTCTGCTAATTCTATTTGCAAAACATATGTGGCCTTTTGTGTAACAGAAATTCATTATGCTAATTGCTTAAGGGTTCAAAAAGTTGATATTTTATTTGTCTCTGTTAATTTTTTTTTGGTCTCAGTTATATTTTTATTTGGTCTTGATTTTGCTATAGGTATTATTGTGATTTTTGTGTTTTACAAATTTATCTAACATGGGTAATTCAAGGATAACTTTGTTTTCACTATGAATTGTTCTATGTCTAGAATCTTGATAGATTTTTTATAATAATTACACCTTATGTAAGAATCCAGGGTTTTGATTGGTTGATAGCCGGTGTATTTTTCACCAATTTACTTTTATCAAATGAATATCGTTCATTTTTAAACAGGGCCGGGGTATATGCAAAAAAGATATGCCTTTTAACCCTCTCTGCCGTGGTATTTGCCAAAAATACTCTATCTGACTGGACGCTTGTAATGTCACGATCATCAATGCGTTTTGTACGTTAACATTGGGTGTAATTAAACAGATATAGCATGTTCTTGAGGGTATTCGAAAAAAATACCAGTCTTGAGAAAAAATACCAGTCTTGAGAATGAATTTCCTCGCCTTACGGTAGTGTCAGCATTTACATAACAAGCAGCACCAAGATTCTGAAACAAAAGTAGAATAACAAGCTGACGATTGGGAGGAAAGTTCAACGATGACACAATGTCACTCAGCTTACACAATGTCTGAGACAAGACAACTAGACAGTCAAAAAGTAAAAAATTATAGCATACTGGTACTCTGTTTAAGATAGGATGACAGGAAGGGTCAGATATGGCATACTATCCCCCAGCTATAGGTGACTGGAGGGATATGCTGGAAAGATCAATAACGACAAAATGTTTCTCAGCTGTTTTGTGTCCTAGGAAGGTCAATAATGACACATTGTCTCTCAGCTGTTTTTTGTCCTAGGGAGGATAACAGGAAAGATCAATAATGACATACTGTCTCTCAGCTGTTTTTTGTTCTAAGGAGGAAAACAAGAAAGTCAATAATGACATACTGTCTCTCAGCTGTTTTCTGTCGTAGGGAGGATAACAGGAAAGGCTGTTAAGGACACTCTATCTTTCAGCCTTTTTCTGACCTAGGAGGATAACAGGAAGGCTGATAAGGACACTCTATCTTTCAGCTTTTTTCTGACCTAGGAGAAAATAAGAAAAAGATCAATAATAACATACTGTCTCTCAGCTGTTTTCTATCCCAGGTAGGATAACAGAAAAGGTCAAAAATGATAACACTATTTCAGCTGTTTTCTGTCCTAGGGAGGATAACATTGAATATCAATAATTACATACTGTCTCTCAGTTGTTTTCTGTCCTAAGGAGGATAACAGGAAAGATCAATAATGACATACTGTCTCTCAGCTGTTTTTTGTTCTAAGGAGGATAATAAGAAAGATCAATAATGATAACACTATTTCAGCTGTTTTCTGTCCTAGGGAGGATAACATTAAATATCAATAATTACATACTGTTTCTCAGTTGTTTTCTATCCTAGGGAGGATAACAGGAAAGATCAATAATGACATACTGTCTCTTAGCTGTTTTCTGTCCTAGGGAGGATAACAAGAAAGTCAACAATGACGTACTGTCTCTCTGCTGTTTTTTGTCCTTGGGAGGATAACAGGAAAGATCAATAATGACATACTGTCTCTCAGCTGTTTTCCGTCCTAGGGAGGATAACAGGAAAGATCAATACTGACATACTGTCTCTCAGCTGTTTTTCTGTCCTAAGGAGGATAACAAGAAAGTCAATAATGACATACTGTCTCTCAGCTTTTTTCTGTTCTAGGGAGGATAACAAGAAAGTCAATAATAACATTCTGTCTCCCAGCTGTTTACTGTTCTAGGGAGGATAACAGAAAAGGCTGATAAGGACACTCTATCTCTCAGCTGTTTTCTGTCCTAGGGAGGATAACAGGAAAAGCTGATAAGGACAGTCTATCTCTTTTTTTTTCTGGCCTAGGAAGAAATAAGGAAAGATCAATAATGACAACACTGTTTCCCAGCTGTTTTTTAATCTAGGGAGGATAACAGGAAGAAAAAATGACACACTGTCTCTCAGCTGTTTTTAGTCCCCTACCGAGGAAGTCGAAGGGGACTTTAGGTTTGCACTCTGTCCGTCTGTTTGTCCATCCGTCAGTACGGCAAATCAGTTTTCCAGACTTTTTTTCTTCATGCTTAAAGATATTAATTTGAAATTTGGTGTATTGTTTTATCATGACAAGTTACAGGTCAAGTTCGATTTTCACAATTTTAGCCTATCTCCTTGTTCAGTTAAAGCCCTTTCCCTAGAATTAAATTGTTGATGAAATTCTAATTAAATACTAGATTTCTGTTCAAAGGGAAATAACTCATTTTTTAACTTTCCCTAGAATTAAATTTTTGATGAAATACTTATTAATTACTAGATTTCTGTTCAAAAGGAAATAACTCATTTTTTAAAAGATTTGTAAAGACATTGTATTAAGATAAATGACATTTTGGACTTTTTTCCTTTTCTTTAGTAAATTGTTTGAAGAATTTAGTGGTGGTTTTGTTATTTTATGTAGTTTACACCATGACAAGTTTTAGATCAAGTTAGAATTTCATTCCATTACAATGAAGTTTTAACCGGTGGGGACTATGTATTGCCATGCAATACTCACAGAATGCTTGTTTAATCTAGGGAGGATAACAGAAAGAAATAATGACACACTGTCTCATATCTGTACTATTGTCCAAGGGAGGATTAAAGGAAGGGTTAGTAATGATAAACTGTCTTTCAGCAGTACACTGTATTAGATAGGATAACATGATGCTCTGACTATCAGCTAACTTTGGCTGAGAGAGGGCAACATGATGCTCTGACTATCAGCTAACTTTGAGAGAGGGCAACATGATGCTCTGACTATCAGCTAACTTTGTCTGAGAGAGGGCAACATGATGCTCTGACTATCAGCTGACTTTGTCTGAGAGAGGGCAACATGATGCTCTGACTATCAGCTAACTTTGTCTGAGAGAGGGCAACATGATTCTCTGACTATCAGCTAACTTTGTCTGAGAGAGGGCAACATGATTCTCTGACTATCAGCTAACTTTGTCTGAGAGAGGGCAGCATGATGCTCTGACTATCAGCTAACTTTGTCTGAGAGAGGGCAACATGATTCTCTATCAGCTAACTTTGTCTGAGAGAGGGCAACATGATGCTCTGACTATCAGCTAACTTTGTCTGAAAGAGGACAACACAATATTTCAACTAACACAAACTGAAAATATCTAAGCATATCATAATGGCAGGCTATTTATATTTTTGTCTTAAGTTTTATGCCAATGGATGAAAACAAAGAAAGTATATAAATTGACTTCCTTTTAAATTGAAATTATTACAGTAAACTTTAAGTCCAAGGTTGTTCAGATTTCTGACGTAGAACTTTTACTGTGTTTATTGAATTTTGAAAACAAGAACAATTAATTTAAATCCTGGAGATATTTCTATGGGTGATGTCTGTGGGGATTAAATTATGGAAGCTTATTAAAATCTCAAGATTCCTTTTGACAGTTTTAGGTTTCTGTTAATTGGTTATTTTATCCTTCAAAACAATGACATAAAATCTTGAAATTGCAGTAAATATTAATGGGCACGTCATTGATTCTTCTGGTTGATTCAAATAATTTGGTACAATTAGGGAGCATGTGGCGAATAAAATTGTTCAGTAGTGGCTGGAAAATCTATTATGACATTTTATAACTATCACATTTATGACTTATGCTTGAAGACAAAACAAAATATCTGGAGAAGAAAGTAACAGTATGTTTTATTATTTCCAAAAGGAGAGAAATAGATAATTCATCCAATCAGACACTTAATTGTGTCTCAGCTGTTCAAAACAAAGATGTAACAACTTATGAGAATTAGATATCACTTGATATCAACCCTTGTAATTTGATTTGAATAATAATTATGTACTTGTCACAGGCTTTTTTTATTAATAAACTGAAATTAAATAACTCAAGTTAATATCAAGCGATATCCAATTCTCACTCATTTTGAACCTAGAATTCATTTGTATCCAACCAACAATATATTGATATTATTATGGACTCTTTGATCAGAATCAAAATCAGTTTACTCATTTCCTTTGGAAACCAAGCTATATATTTTTAATCGGTGAATAAATCTAATTTTGATTCAATTTTTATGTAATATATATTTTCTTGGGCTTATGTTTTCTCTCAAATTGATAGTTGACATTTTGTTACTGATGCTTTCACTTTTGAATGAGCAGTAATATTGAATTTCATAGACTCAACAAGTTCAATTACTAGGATCCTACCACCTACCTCAAACATAGTTTGAATGAGATATTTTCCAAATTTTAGGCTTGCATACAAACAGAAAATGTGAAGTATTAATGCTTTTATGCATAGGGTGTCATGTATAGGCATGACATTACTTTGCCAAAACCACAACAATGTTTTAGATTATATTATTTCATTTGGATTTAATAATGTTATTTACTCATGGAAATTAAGTCATTTGCTATTCCCTAAAAAGGGAAAGCAATACTTACATTCAAAGTGATGCTGCTTTCAATTAGGAGTTGTTTTTCACAGACACCTATTTACTGATGAAACTGCATTTGAAACCATCACTTCCCTAATTGATTGCCACAACTGAATTTATGTAGTGTTAGAAGTGGCACTCAACATGATGTTTGTTTACTCATTTGTAGAATTTTCATTTAGCTTTTGAGAGACTCATTTCTTTATTTGCACTATTTTTTTCAGAAATCAATGTATCACCTTTCTGAACTAGCATTTAGATAAATGTGTCCTCAGAGACATCAAATCTTAGTTTCATTTCCATTTATAACACCTTTCAAATTACAACCTTAAGTATTGCAACATGGCCACCTGGCACTGGGACCAATAGATAATTGTGTAGTAGTCCCAGATGGCCATTGAGTCTTTGACTAATCTTTGGGATATTAAAGTTAGAAAATAGAAATAAATTTTAACAGTCCACCTACTGATTTATTTTTCCTGAACATAATATGTTTTACAGAGGAAAAATATAAGCTTTGCTCATTCTTTTATGGGAATAGTTTTTGATCTGGTTATCGGAATATCATGTGTTGCAAAAACTGTAATACATTTACGTAATATTAACTATATGTGATGTAATGTAAGTAGAGAAAATTGATGGGTTACCAGATTATGTAACAGCTGATCATTTCAGTATGTACAGTCAATTCAATTACTTATGTATTATCTACAAATGGCTCAATGTTAATAAGGTTATAAAGCTATGATACTGTCTGCCTGTCAAGTTTTGCCATTCTAATTCTTTTGCAGTGCCTAATTTTAAATATATTTTGCATTTAAAATTTCCAAAGCAAAACTTATTTTCCCAGTTTCTTAGAGGATCTGCTATAGAATTCAATTATGTCGAGATTTTTAAAGTATCTTAAGTATCATTATGGTTTGGAAGTCATTTTCGTACTATACAGTGTGGCAATGACTTTTCTTATAATTTTCATGATCATTAAAAACCAACTTTCTTGTTTGAATCATGTTCAGTTTTCTCTGGAGGACAATTTTGTTCTAGAATTTGAAGAAAAAAACCCACTTTATTACAATAATTCCTAATGGGAAAACTTAAGATTATAAAATGGCTACATTATGGATCGATTTAGAATTTAATGTCAGGTTTGCAATTTAAGGATAAACAAAATATTGAATAGTCAGCATGTTTTAATTTGTCCAGCTAATGAAAAAGGCTTTGAGAAATGTTGGTCCATGAGTCATCTGGTTATGTTTTTGCTCTGTTAAAAAAAATGCAGTATAATGTCAGTCCCAGTCTCAGAAGATCATCTCAACAAAAGAATGATATCAACCTAAAAATGATGGCCTTTGGTAAGGGGTGGAATTATAAAGATAGGTAGACTGTTTGTTGTTGCTTTACATCCAATAGGAAACAAAAAAGAAAATTAGGTTAAATTCACTCTCTTGACAGTGACACATTTACAGGTCATTAACATTTTTTTTTTGCATTAATTACACTATATTCTAAAAAAGGGAAAAAGATACTTCTGTTTGAGCTGGAAATTCTGTCATGTCAGTCAAATGAACTGTTTTGAACCTTAGCAGTATCATGTTATAATCTACTGTGTGTTTAATATAATTTCTCAAGTGTTGCTACATTGTTTCCCTTGGTTAAGATAGTCCGTTAATTATACGTCCATTTCTCCTCTGGTTTATTTAAGTAACTTAAGTCCTGTGATTTGCTTGATGTCAATAAAGGAACTAGCTTATCATCCTTTATTTTAATATGAAATTGATAACTTTTTTGATATTTTGTTCTTTTGTATATTTTAGGCTCAACTAATAGCCCAGTCCATAGGTCAGGCCTTCCAGGTGGCGTATATGGAATTTCTGAAGGCCAATGGAATAGAAGATCCTGGTCTTATGAAAGAAATCGATTATCAAGATGTCCTCAATCAACAAGAAATATATGGGGAGGAATTAAATCTGTTTGCCAATAAAGAGAAACACAAAGAGGTAAGCTGAAGTTTCCACAGATTTTTACATACATGTACCATGGAATTTCAAATTGTTACATACATGACATGTACTATGGACTTTCAAATTGTTACATACATTTTCCATGAACTTTGAAAATTTTACTTACATGTACCATGAACTTTAAAAAAGTCTACCTACATGTACTATGGACTTTCAAATTTTGATCATTTTTTTTTGGCATTAAGGATTAATATGCGTCTGCTACCTTAACATTGTCATCTATGTATCCAAAAAAAAAATGAAAAGTTCTTGTTCATATTCTATTGTTTGGAAAGTTCTATAGGTTGTTCCTTTAAGACATGAGTATAATGATCCTCTGATATGTAAAATAGAACATAGTTTAAATACATGTAGGGACAAAACTGACATGCCTACCACCTTGAAGATAGATTTGCATTTCATTCATTCTAGGCAGAACAATATTATTGAACATAGTTTTGAATAGAGATTTTTTTTGGCAAGATATTAATACATTTTCAAAATTTGCATATTTAATTACCGGTATCCTATTCAAAGCAAATTTTCCATCATTGATCATTATGACAATTAATGTACATAGTCTATTTGGTGATTCTTGTTGACCAAACAGCATGCCACTCTTAACTAAATGATAAGATAGAATACCAATCAGTAATGTTTTGTCTTTAACTACAGACGTTTTTATATGATGGTAAAATTTATGCATTCGTATAATGTTATCATATTGTCAGCGTCGCCTTCCGTGGTTTCCAGACAACAACTTGAGTATAAGTGTATGGATCTCTATGAAATTATACCACAACAGGAAGTTTGGGATTGATTTTAGGAGTTATTATCCTAACTGTTTAGGAATTAGGGGCCAAAAACAAGCATTTTTCATGTTGCAGGACAATAACTTGTGTATAAGTGTATGAATCTCTATGAAGTTGTACCACAAGGTTCCATACCTCAAAAGGAAGTTTGGGATTGATTTTGGGGGTTGTGGCCCAAACCGTTATGTATTAGGGGCCAAAAAACAAGGATTTTTTGGTTCCCAGGCAATAACTTGAGTATAACAGTCAGGATTCTACTTAGTCAAAATTATTTCCCTATTACGCCACCCAATTTTTTAATCTTGAAAATGGAAGCCATTGTAGGAATGAGGTGCCATCAATTTAGCTCTTGAAAACTGATAAATTAATCCACATAGCTTCATTACGATTCTTACATGACAGATGTATATTAAAAGACACATATCTGCTAGCTTATAAGCATCATTTAATGTACTTTTAGGCCTTTTGTCAACTTAAAACAATTTTCTGATTGGTTGTCAGTGGGAATTTTCCAAAGTTAAAGAAATGCAAAAAAAAAATCCTAATTAAATATTTCTTGGAAGCGCAGACTAAATATTTTCAGAGTTTGAAGACTTATTACCCTAGATACCGCACACACATAATTAATTTCTTTTGAAATGATGCATTTTTAAGATCCACTTGTAAAGTGTGTCGTCAAGTACTTTTAGTAAAAATTTGTTATTCAAACACACCTACACTGTTATTATGACTTATTAGACCGTTATTTCAAACACACCTATATATTTGATTTTTAGTAATGTAAATTTTAAATGTTATGATATCAACCTGTAGCCTAGATATATAAAAATAATAAAATTTGAAGCGAAATGATGTATCAAGGCAATTCTTTTATCTTTCTGTGGAATTTTTTCAGGAGAATTTATGCTTATGCACAAAATAGATCCACATATATTTGTACCTACCACAATTGACTGTTTTGTGAAAACTCGTCTTTAATTTAAAAGTTAACAAATATCTCGATGTACCATACTATAATTTTAGTAAACACATGTATCTATAAGATGCAAAAAATCCTGGATTATGCACCTACATTAAACTTTTAAAGCTCATAGAAGCAGATGTAAACAGTTCAAATATACCAGCTTGGCCTTTTTACCTTCTCTAATAAAGAGTTCCATTTTTTTGGTTTAATTTCAACTGGATATCAGCCTGATAAGTCTATGGATCTCTATGAAATTGTACCACTAGGTTCCATACCAAAAAAGGAAGGTTGGGCTTGATTTTGGGGGTTATGGCCTATAAAGTTTTGGAAAAAGGGGCCAAAAACAATACTTTTCTAATACTTCCTGTATGAATTGCCTATTTCTTGTCCAATTTCAATGGGGTTTAATTCAAAGTCTGAAATTCTTGGGGTTCTTTAATATGCTGAATCTATCTGTGTATTTAGATTTTTGATTTTGGACCCCTTTATTAAATTGGTCCACATTGAGGTCCAAACGGTTCAAAATTAAACTTTGTTTGATTTCAACAAAAATTGAATTCTTGGGGTTCTTTGATATGCTGAATCTAACCGAGTGTTTAGATTTTTGATTTTGGGTCAAGTTTTCAAATGGGTCCCTCTTTAGGTCCAAAATTTAACTTAGTTTGATTTTAACAAAAATTGAATTCTTGGGGTTCTTTGATATGCTGAATTTAAACATGTATTCAGATTTTTGACTTTGGGCGCAGTTTTCAAGTTGGTCGAAATTGGGGTCCAAAATTTAACTTTTTTTTATTTCAACAAAAATTGAATATATGGGGTTCTTTGATATGCAGAATCTAACCATGCATTTAGATTTTGAATTTTTGGCCCTATTATTAAATTGGTCCACATTAAGGTCCAAAGGGTCCAAAATTAAGCTTTGTTTGATTTCATCAAAAATTGAATTCTTCATATTCTTTGATATGCTGAATATAACCATGTATTTAGATTTTGGATATTGGAACATAATAGGTAAATGTCCAATTTCAAATTTTTAAGTTCTTAGACAATTTTCATTCTGTGTCAGAAACCTATGCTATGTCAAATATTTAATGACAATCCAAATTCAGAGATGTATTGCACAATAAATTGAAATTGAAAGTAGATCATAGTTAAAAATAGATATAGGATCATATGTTCATTATTAGATATTTTGAAAAATAATAAGAGGTAAGTTTTAGATTTTTAAAGACATTGTATTAATGATGAATGATATTTTGGAAATTGTTTTTTTCATTTTTTTTTATAAATTTTTTGAAGAACTTCATGGTAGGTTTGTTTGTTATTCTGTATAAATCTAACCGTGCATTTAGATTTTGGATATTGGACCATAATAGGTCAAAGTCCAAATTCAAATTTTTTTCAAGATTTCAAGATTCTTTATTTCTCAAACACCATATAGTTACAATAGTACAAAGAAGTTCATCAAAAGTTATAACATAACATAAACACACATGACAAGATGAGATGCAAAAAAAAATAAAATAAAATAAACAGTAGTGGCGAAGAGTGGTGATTAACCAGGAAGACTTACTTGAAAAATTATAACCCTGATAAATTTGCACAGCTTTTTTAACTTAATTTTGTATTTTAACTGAAATAGTTTTCCAAACTTTAGTATATTAATTCTAAGTACCCAAATATTGTGCTCGAAAATTTGCCAAAGAGCAACACTGCAAAATGTAATGAAATTCATCACCAATCTCGTTGCATTGACATAAATTACAATATCTATAGTTACATTCAATTTTATTCCATCTACCAGTTTTGATGGGTAACTTGTGGTTTCCCGTTCTAAATCTACAATATGTTATTCTATATTTATCACTTAAAATAACCAGATATTTTTCATATTCAAATTTTTGTTTAAACAATTTGTAGGCCAAACCTTTTGATGAACAGTCAATATCTGCTCTCCATTTCTGTTGAAACTGAGATCAAATAGCTTTTGTTTTAAACTAATACCCAACCATTTAGAATTAAAATTTCCTTGTGATAACCATATATTGCTATATCCACATCTATCTGATGTATCTTTAACGTATTTCAACCAATCTGACCTAAATTGGTTTTCAGAATTCTTCAAGAACATGTATCTGTATAATATTTTAGCAATCCTGTTATCCTCCCCATTTACCATTTTTGACCACATTCATTCTGTGTCAGAAACCTATGCTGTGTCAAATATTTAATCACAATCCAAATTCAGAGCTGTAGGCCATAGACCACAATTAATTTCCCCTATCATTTCTTGATAACGTTTTTTCACATTAAAAAAAATTAACCTGCAAATTTGCAAATATTTTGGTATGTGTAATGTACAGTACAAGTCTCACATTATATCCAACTTTTTGGAAAATCCCTTCTATACAGGTCATTAATTTAGCCAAAACACATCCATACTGGTATGGAAAAGTCAAGTGATGTTCCAAAACTATAAATGTTACTTTTTGCAACTGGCCTAATCACTCATTCCCACAACTGAATAGATAAAATAATGCATCCAAAAATCTTATTTCAACTCTTCTTTCATTTCCACCCTATAAAAAACTAAGAAATGAATCAGGAAGGCAGAGAATAAAAATAAAGAAAAAAGACACTATAATAACAAGGAACTATATTCGTAGACAATGAAAAGCGGGGTCATTAATTGTGGTCTCGGGCCTGTATTAAGCTTGAATGTAGTGTCCATACTTGCCCCAACTGTTCAGGGTTCCACCTCTGCGGTCGTATCAAGCTGCGGCCAGCAGAGCATTTTATTGAAACTATGAAATTGATTAAATGGTAAAATTAGCCTACGGTAGTATTTGTTAGGAAATTTTTTTTGTGCTCTTTTACAAATTGAATTAAACCAATTTTATCAGCTTTGCTTGGAATTGCCCTTTGGTAGTTCCCTGTAATATTTTATGTGATAGCTCCTCAAAACAATAAAGATTGCCACAATTCAAGTGTATATTTTAAATCAAACCATATAAAAAAAAAAATAAGTAACATTTAAAAATCTAGCCTGAACCTCTTTTTATATATTGATTATATTGAACTAAAAAAATTAAGATAGAAATGGAAGTTATTAAAAAAAAACCTGGCTGCAGCAACCGTCAGCAGTTACTCAATTAGAAAAGGCTACAGATAAACACAGACACCGATTTTCTGTCTTAGACATGATGTGGAATTAAAACTTACTTTTTGTCTGTCCAATCTTTTTCTTATTTTCCTAGGAAATCTGTGGTTATTTGTATCACACTGTAAAAAACAAGTTGTAGATTACCTACAGTAAAAAGGTATCCAGCTGATGAATTATAGAAACAAGGTGCTTATGCTTCTCTCTTGATCTTATATGTTGGGTTAAATATTACTATAATGGAAAACCCCCAAAAAACTGAAAGTATCTCAGTTATTCACAATGTGTAACTGAAATCTGAATTATTTGTGAGAGATGTTTCTGATGTTAGATGAACAAAAAGAGCCCCTAGGAGCCTCTGGTTCAAGTGATGTTTATCATTTACATGTTTTAACAAAAGAGGAAATTAGAAAATCCAAACTGAATTTTAGGCGGGAGATTTTAATGACATACCAACGTATTATATTAGTTTCTTTTAAAATGTCACAACTACAAAAAAGAAGAAACCATGCATTGCCAATTTCAATCATCATTTCAATCAAATTGAAACCATATAAGTTAACTGGTTTTCTATGCATTAATTGCAAGTTAATCCAATCTTCTGCAAATCAGGGTCTATAAAGGTGGTAAAATCATTCATCTAAGTATAGAATTTCTCTCTTTTAAGTTGACATTCAATTAAGACAACTCATTCAATTGTAATTAAAGGCAAACTTATAGAATAAGGTTTATGTAACAACCTTCTTTATTGTATGTAAAAAGTGATAAAGTATAGGAATAATTAATCTTGGAATATTTTAAAAAATGAACTTCTTTACACTAAAGAGAATGAATATGTACACATTTAGCTTTGTTTGAGATACTTTTATATGACCGCAAAATTTTTGTGGTCGTATATTAGTATAACGTTAGCGTTGTCGTCGTCCGAAGACGCATTGGTTTCGCACTCTAACTTTAGTTTAAGTGAATGGATCTCTATGAAATTTTACCATAAGGTTCAATATCACAAAAGGAAGGTTGGGATTGATTTTGGGGTTATGGTACGAACAGTTAAGGAATTAGGGGCCAAAAGGGCCAAAAATAAGCATTTTGTAATTTCAGACATAACTTGTGTGTTAGTGTATGGATCTCTCTGACTTTGTACCACAAGGTTCCATATCACAAAGGGAATGCTGGGATTGATTTTGGGGTAATTGCCTCAAAATTTTAGGAATTAGGGGCAAAAAGGGCAAAAACAAGCATTTTTCTAGTTTCATGACAATAACTTGTGTGTAAGTGTATGGATCTTTCTGAAATTGTACTACAAGGTTCCATATCACAAAGGAAAGCTGGAATTGAGTTTTGGGGTAATTGCCTGAAACGTTTAGGAATTAGGGGCCAAAATAAGCATTTTCTAGTTTCAGACAATAACTTGTGTTCAAGTGTATGGATCTCTTTTTCCTTTTTTTCCTTTTTTTTTTTTTTTTAGAATTTTCCATTTTAAGTTGGTTATTTCTGATTTATATTTAAAAGCAAATAATAATGATATGGCAGGAGATACACACCAAACAGGATGTGTAAATCATTATATAATAAGTATTGTGCAATAGCAAGAAATTTTCAATTGCACAGTATTGCGCAATAGCAAGAAATCTTCAATTGCACAGTATTGCACAATAGCAAGAAATATCCAATAGCACAATATTGCGCAATAGCAAGAAATTGTCAATTGTACAGTATTGCGCAATAGCAAGAAATATTCAATTGCACAGTATTGCGCAATTGCAAGAAATATTCAATTACACAGTATTGTGCAAAAGAAGATACTTTGTATAAATTGCTTATTTCTTGACCAATTTCAATGGGGTTTTATTCTTGACCTCTTAGTGTTCTTTAATATGTTGAATCTAACCGTGTATTAAGTTTTTGGATTTTGGGCCCGTTTTAAATTGGTCCACATTGAGGTCCAAAGGGTCCAAAATTAAACTTTGTTTGATTTCATCAAAATTGAATTATTGGGGTTCTTTGATATGCGAATCTAACCGTGTATTTAGATTCTTAATTTTTGGTCCCGTTTTCAAATTGGTCTACATTAAGGTCCAAAGGGTCCAAAATTAAACTTAGTTTGATTTTAACAAAATTGAATTCTTAGGGTTCTTTGATATGCTGAATCTAAACATGTATTTAGATTTTTGATTATGGGCCCAGTTTTCAAGTTGGTCCAAATCGGGTCCAAAATTAAACTTTGTTTGATTTCAACAAAATGGAATATATGGGGTTCTTTGATATGCTGAATCTAACCATGTATTTAGATTTTTGATTTTTGGGCCCGTTATCAACTTTGTCCACATTGAGGTCAAAAGGGTCCAAAATTAAACTTTGTTTGATTTCATCAAAATTGAAATATTGGGGTTCTTTGATATGCGAATCTAACCGTGTATTTAGATTCTTAATTTTTGGTCCCGTTTTCAAATTGGTCTACATTAAGGTCCAAAGGGTCCAAAATTAAACTTAGTTTGATTTAACAAAATTGAATTCTTAGGGTTCTTTGATATACTGAATCTAAACATGTATTTAGATTTTTGATTATGGGCCCAGTTTTCAAGTTGGTCCAAATCGAGGTCAAAATTCAACTTTGTTTGATTTCAACAAAAATTAAATATATGGGGTTCTTTGATATGCTGAATCTAACCATGTATTTAGATTTTTGATTTTGGACCCGTTATCAACTTTGTCCACATTGAGGTCAAAAGGTTAAAATTAAACTTTGTTTGATTTCATCAAAATTGAACTCTTGGGGTTCTTTGATATGCTGAATCTAACCATATATTTAGATTTTGGATATTGGACCAAAATAGGTGAATGTCCAATCTAAAATTTTTAAGTTCTTAGACCACATTCATTCTGTGTCAGAAACCTATGCTGTATCAAATATTTAATCACAATCCAAATTAAGAGCTGTATCAAGCTTGAATGTTGTGTCCATACTTGCCCCAACTATTCAGGGTTCGACCTCTGCGGTTGTATCAAGCTGCGCCCTGCGGAGCATTTTATTAAATTTACATTCATTCAACTTTTTATACAAAAGTATGAATATCTATAGTGTAAGCTTTGAGCCAACCAGTATACTTTAATTTTTAAGTGGCCAGCTGAAGCCCGCCTCCAGGAAGCAGAATTTTCTTGCTGCGTTTGAAGAACCATTGGTGGCCTTGGGCTGTTTTCTGCTCTTTGGTTGGGTTGTTGTCTCTTTGACACATTCCCCATTTTCATTCTCTATTCTATATCTAAATCTTGATAACATGGACTAGTTAGAATGCATTGAATATAAGACTGTTACTCATGAAATAAGACAAGACAAACCTCCTGAGAGTAGATCTCACTTAAACATCTAAATAAAGATAAAAGACATAAGTAAATCTCCGGAGACTGTTTTCACTTAGACATATTACAGGAACAAATTGAATGAATTGTTGTCTAACATTAAAATACAACATTTCATGGGATAGTTGGTAACATTCTGACATCAGGGAATTTGTTTGAGTTATGCAATATTCTAATATTAATATCTATAGGTTTTTGTATTTTGCCTGCCTCTGTTATAGCACTTTTCCACCATTGTTTTCCACAGTTGACATTCATTTATCTTATGAGAGAAACAGAATTTAAGATAATGCATAAATAGATGAGTGAACAAATAGATTATAGTAATGTCATTTATAAGAATTCCATCATAAGCTTGTGTTTGTGTTCTGCTCCGTTTCCAAAATTTTCAATGAAATTCAGCCTGCACAAAAAATCATTTCACAAAATCTATGCACAGATTTTTTATCTGTAAATTTGTATCTCCTATAAAGGTTGATTATTGAGATTTTTCCTCCAATGGTGAATAAAAAGATGTGTAAAATTTAGCTTTTAACAAAATTATTTATATCTGTGAACGAACTCAGGTTTTTGTATTCACCCAAAACAAGAATCACCATCATCACTGGCATCATCCTAAACTATTTGTGTAAAACTTTATAATTTAGAAGGTAGAAGACCTAGATACTCCATACCTTGTATACAGATGCCTTAATATGTACTGAAGTTTTCCTCTGTCATATGTCCATTGTCCTTGACCTCATTTTCAACATTTAACAAATGCTTAAAAAACTCTTATCACATGAATTCCTCACTATTATGATGAATTGGATATTTTTTGTATTTGGTATGACAGAATTCATCTGACATTGACCTCATATTCATGGTTCATTGGTTAATATTAAATTTTCAGGGTTAGGTTGGTTTTATATTTGGTGTATGAAATGATTGAAATGTGTACATGTAAGTCTGGCAGGGTTCTTCTGAGCTTTACTTCATTTAAAGACTTTCAACATAAATTCATTTGTGATCACTAAAGCAGGATAGACAAGTCAGTGTGTACACTCTTGTTTTGATATTGCAAATGAAATACCTAGATTTGTTTTTGAAATATTAAAAAAAAATCAAGAGTTGAATATTTTTAAGTTGCATAAAGTTATGATTTTGGCATACCATTGTATGCATACAAGAAATGATTAAAAAAACACTTGTTAGAGACCTGAAGGTATTGAAAATATGAGGAAAGTAAAAGTCAAAAAATGTGTATAATTACATTACTTGGTAAAGTAGACAAAGCTTTTAGAATTTCTGAAATATTTTCCTCCACTGTTAAATTATTTAAAGTTTTATACAGTCGTAAGTACATAAAGTTTTATACAGTCGTAAGTACATTTTAAAGTTTTATACAGTCGTAAGTACATAAAGTTTTATACAGTCGTAAGTACATAAAGTTTTATACAGTCGTAAGTACATTTTAAAGTTTTATACAGTCGTAAGTACATAAAGTTTTATACAGTCGTAAGTACATAAAGTTTTATACAGTCGTAAGTACATAAAGTTTTATACAGTCGTAAGTACATAAAGTTTTATACAGTCGTAAGTACATAAATGGAAAAGCATTTCTGATGTTCATATTGCAATATTTCTAAAATCAGTTTAAAAAATATCAATCCATAATATGTCTTAATTTGATCAATTATTACTGATGAAAATGTAGATAATTTTCAAAACCTGATAGAAGACCTACAAAAGGATTAGCTGTAAATTGTACATAAAAGAAAAAGGTGTCAAAATTTTGAAAGGCACTCCATTACATTTTGAATAATTCATAAAGTTAATGGCAGAAACCATACAATTAAGTGACAATTTTTTTCCCATTTTCCCTGTTCATGCATCCTGCTATTACCACAGAACGGAAATAATTATGTTAGAAACGTATTTCTGTCGTTGGAGTTGTACCTCTCTAATGTATTTATGAAATGTGTGGTTCTTATCGTTGGAGCACATTGACGCTAATTAAAATATCTGTCTCCTAGAGATTCTTAAGAAATTGAAAATTGACGTGTTTTGATGTCAACACGAAATAACACTATTGGTTTTGATAAACGATTTTGATCTTCACTGCAGACCAATTTGAGAAAATGATTTAGAGGTTAAAAGATTATTTAATGAAGATGTACTCTTATGGTTTTTTCAAGAGTCAGTTATTTTTAGTGAACTAAATAGGAATACTATCTGATAACTGTTTGTTCAAATTTTCAAATTTGGTTTCTGGCTCCAAGGCAAATAAAGATTAATTGGAATGTAATCTGCCCTAATTGATTTTGTGAAATGCACTTTTAGCATTAAGGACTTGATGTTAAAAGACTTATGACATACCTTGGCCAGATCTGTCATTATTTAGATGTTTTTGTTTGTTTACAGAAGTCTTTTAGGTCTTTATGACTTCTCTTCCTTTTACTATTGATTTAGTAGATTAATTGGATACAGAACATAATCTGCTTTTGATTTTCTTCTTTATTTAACATTCAATAATATTACTTGTCTGTGAATATTGGATGGAAAATCACAATAAAATTTCCTTTTAGCATTGAGATTATTGAATTATTCAACATGAAGATTTACATGAACAGCATGTTCTTTTGGATATTGTCAATTGAGCTATTGTTTTCTATGTTCTTCATATAGGACTGTTTGAAATGTTTTTTAATTTTTATATGCCCATCAAAGACGACATATAATGGTATACCAATGTCTGTCTGTCTGTCAACACTGCATACATTAACTCAAATTTGCCTTAACCAATTGTCATGTAATTTTAACATAACATTAGATTTGACAGAAGAAAGCTCCCTTTCAATGTTTTTTAAGTGATATTGCTCATTTTTCCTAAAAACTTGAAACAGAGTAAATACATGTAGTAGAAAACTTTGATGATACAACTCATTGACAAGCCATTGATTACTTTAAGTTTAACAATCAGCTGACTTACAGAACTAATGGTGCAAATTACAGTCAGTATTTTAGATAGATCAGGTGTCATTTGTTAAGGTTTATAAGCTGACAGGCATAATAGTGCAAATTACAGTCTTATTGTTGATCTCAGTAAAGTTTACAGGATAACAAATTCAGCAAATTTTTAGATGTTTTATTATTGCAAAAAATGTAGCAGGATAGGCTTTGCAAAAATAAAAACTTACACTTATAATTTTGAAAACATTATTTGTATGTAACTGAAATCCCAATAATTAATCTATGATTTTTGTCCATCGTTCAACAATCCCAATAATTAATCTCTGATTTTTGTCCATCGTTCAACAATGCCAATAATTAATCTATGATTTTTGTCCATCGTTCAACAATCCCAATAATTAATCTCTGATTTTTGTCCATCGTTCAACAATCCCAATAATTAATCTCTGATTTTTGTCCATCGTTCAACAATCCCAATAATTAATCTCTGATTTTTGTCCATCGTTCAACAATTCCAATTATAAATGCATGCAAAAATTTCTGATTTTGCATGTACTTTGGGCAACATTAAAATATTGATTTTGAATATTTATGAGTTTTCTAAATGAAAAATGAATTGAAACAATAAAAGAAGTTAATTATTATTATCCATTTCAGGTGATAGTACCAAAGGTGAAAGGTGAAAGTTTAGGTGTAGTTATAGTAGAATCAGGTTGGGGATCCATGGTCCCTACAGTGGTAGTAGCTAACATGGCCCCCACTGGTCCAGCAGCACGATGTGGCATGATGAATATTGGTGATCAAATTATTTCTGTCAATGGTGTCAGCTTGGTGGGCTTACCATTGTCATCATGTCAAAATTACATAAAGGTAAACGCCATTTTAAATATCCACAGGTCTGGTGTGTAGTTGAGAGAAATAAAAACATGCTTATGTTGAACCATATACTTAGACTATTGGTTGTACTGGATATTTTTTACTCTTAATCAAGGGAGATGTGTGGTATGTCAGTAAAACAACATTCTAACAATACAATAAATCTAGAAATCATCTGGGTCACAACAATAGTCAAAAGTCAACCATATATCAAGATTTAAATGGCTCCTGGTCAAAATAAGTTGTGAACAAGTTTATAAGTTTACAACAAACCTAAAAAAAAAAGTACAACAGCAAAAATATCAAGGACTGAAGATGTAGCATATTATCCATGCTTTAGCCATTGTCAGTCCAAGTTATATACTTCATTTCAATCATTATAAAAAAATCACTTCAAATTCTCCATTATTAGGCTATAGAATTAGACCTTTGGAGCCATATTAGATTAAAAAAAAATCCAAAGATGTTGAAAAATTGTTGTCCTGGTTGAATGCTTGGAATGGATATTGTGCTTCTTGAAAGTGTCATGTTCTAGACAGCTTGATAGACACAGAATTTCTTATCTCTATTCATCCCTCCAGCTATAGGAAATTGAAAAAAGAAAATATGTCAACAACTTTCTGTGATAAATTAATGATATTTTTTTATAGAAGTTACAATATTTGGGAAATAATTGAGGCAGAATGATTGTGATTTAACAAAAACAATGGTCATTTACTTTATCAGTAATGATGGTATTTGAGTTGATTGTAACATGTTAAAGCTGATTTTCTCATCAAATGTTTCATCATCAGGGCTCACGCTAGCAGGTGACAAGGGCGAAAAAGTTGCTTTCCCGTCCGTCACTTCGCTTTGCCTGACCGTCAAAAGCGATATCTAGTCGCCCTGGTGTTCACAATAGTCGCTTGCAGTCGCTTTCGTCATCAGCAATTTCCCTTTTTTACCAAGTCAATGAAACAGCATATTTTTCATTTAAAAGTTAAGAAATTCAAAGACATAAACGATTTATTTCTTTAGAAATATGTGAAAGTATTGACTTTACGGATTGGTCGTATGTTATTTAAAAAAAAACTTTTATGAAGTATTTTCTTTTACTTCGGTACTTGTTACTCGAGATCGTGTATCAAAACTTTCTGATTATCGGCAAATAAGTTTGTTACTTCATTAGATAGTGATGAAAATTGCCTATAGTTAAAGTTTGATCCATTGATTGCATTAAAAGCGTCATTTTCCTTTCCGAATCGCTTGTCAAACATTGTTTATTTTCGTGAATTTTCTTTGTCGGCCATTGAAAATATTTGTACGAACCACGGATCAGAGGCGGGATTTAACGGAAGCGGACCAGCTATGACTGAAATCCGTATTCTTACCATAATAACTATAGAGTCGCCTGAATTGAACAGCTGACAAAAGAATAATGACCCCAAAAGTGAAAATTTTGCATTCCACACGCATTAAAAGACTTTTGGTTAGATCTCCTTGCTAAATGTATATATTTCCATGTAAATGCATTGTTTCAATTTATTGATTAAAGTTGCTTAACTTTGTTAAATTTATCTTTTTAATGAGAAACAATGAAATTCATTAAGATGATAAACAGAATAGTTTTTAATTGCTTTTCAATTGATGTATGATACTTTCTTTTCCTTTTCGATATAAAAAAGTTCTTTTTATTGCTAGATATTTAGCTGGTAGATTTGACAAGAGGACTAACATATTTATGCAACTATAAATGACTGTTTAAGACATAAACTAAAACAACTGTTACTTTAATTGCCTCAGGTATGAATTGAACAACTATATATAAAAAAAGGATACATATGGCCCTTTATATTACAGTAAAAACCAAACATTGTAGCACTGCGAGCGAACAATCTCTTCTCTTTCAGATCTCACCACTTCTCCGTACCACTTTCAAAAAGAGAAGTCACTTCTCCCTATGATTTTGAAGTAGTGTGTGCCCTGATCATATAGTGGCATCAGATGATTTGTCAAAAATAATCTGAGGCCATTATTTTTTATTTTTTCACAATAAAATTGATAAAAAAAAAAATTGAATCTTAGTACTGTGGACATCAATTACTTTACTTCTGTTTAATATTTACATTACAAAAATCTTACAAAAATAATCAGTTATATCCTTAAAAGTAGAAATTTCACATCACTGTCTTTCATGATTGATGCCAGAACAAAAACATAATCTGATTTACCAACAAAATTATGAATTTCTGGCATAATTTCTGTTGAAAAGTAAGCTGAAAATGGAAACATCACTGCTGTTGGTTATCATACTACATGACCTTACTCACATTAACTTTATTTTAATTTGATGCTGATACTCTCTTCATCTATGAATGAGTTGTTTTGTCAGTTGAGCATTAAAGTCTGCAGGGAGGCTATTATTTCTTGGTTTTTTTAATGGAAACTTTCATTTATATTTGACTATCACATTAGTTTTGTAACCAGAAATAAACATTCTAAATCTTCATGTCCTCAGTAACTAAAAGTCGGAGCTTCTTAATATTTGGTACCAAGCTTCTGTGTGACACATTTTCAGATCTGTATCCTATCTACTTCTTAGTGGACCTTAATGGCCCAGTGGTCTAAGTAGTTCTACTACTGTATCACTAGCCTGTCAACACTGAGGTTTTGAGTTGGAACCCTGCACGTGGCAGGTGTGATCGATTACAATCATAATTGACAAGGATGTTAGTTTTCCTGCCGAAGGTCTATGTTCTCTCGGCCACTCTGGCTTCCTCCACGAATAAAAACTGACCGCCAAGAAATGCCAAGAAATAGCCAACAATCAACCAACCTATCTACTTCCTGTTGCTAGATACATGTATGTTCTTCATATTAATGTAGATAATTGATTAATTTTCATCACATTTTTCATAGCAACTACAAATCAGTGCTTCTTATACATCAGTACCAACAGAGCTGTCTTTTAAAATTGTATTATTTATTTTTCAGAGTTCAAAACAACAAACTGTTGTGAAGTTATCTGTTGTACCTTGTCCACCTGTTGTAGAAGTGTTAGTGAAACGACCTGATGTCAAATATCAGTTGGGATTTAGTGTACAGAATGGTGTGGTATGTAGTCTGTGAATTATTTCATTCTGTATAAATTTTTAATCAAAGTTAACCTTAGATGGATTTGGCTATATTTTAAGGTCCTTTTTGGTCATAAAGCTCTTCAACTGTTTCTGTTCTTTTACATCTTTGGCTTTCAAATATTCGGCTTTGAACATTCCTGATGAAGGAAAATCGAGAAAAGTGCCTCAAAAGCATGAAATTTATAAAGTGCTGTTTTTGTCAACCATGTAACGTGTTGCGGGGGACATGGAAATCCGGGTGTCCGTCCGTGTGTCTGTCCGTCTGTCCGTCCCGTCTTGTTAGCGCTCTCACAGTTTCAAAAGAGTAACAATTTTATTTCAAATGGTCAATTCAGTATTAATGTTGTCAAGGGCTGTTGTAAAAACAAAGAGTGTTAGACCAAAATTACTTCAATGAAACTTATGAAAAATTTCGGTAAAGTAACCTGAAGCAAGTTGTTTCACAAGATCAACATTGATTCCATTGCCTTACTCTTGTTTAGATAGTTCTAGATAAATTTTGTATTGATCTGATCAGTTGCACGTATTTTTTAATGCAAATATATTTGTGAGCATAAAACTCTTCCCCTGACCAGGAACAGTGGTGTAACAGCAAAAGAAATTCAAAATGTGAAACATTTGGTGAAACTGTTATGGTTTGGCTATTAATTTTTAGCTCACCTGGCCCAAAAGGGCCAAGTGAGCTTTCTCATCACTTGGCGTCCGTCGTGCCTGTTAACTTTACAAAATCTTCTCCTCTGAAACTACTGGGTCAAATGTAACCAAACTTGGCCACAATCATCATTTGGGTATCTAGTTTAAAAATGTGTCCGTGACCCGCCAACCAACCAAGATGGCCGCCATGGCTAAAAATAGAACATAGGGTAAAATGTAGATTTTGGCTTATATCTCTGAAACCAAAGCATTTAGAGCAAATCTGACAGGGTAAATTGTTTATCAGGTCAAGATCTATCTGCCCTGAAATTTTCAGATGAATCGGACAACCCGTTGTTGGGTTGCTGCCCTGAGTTGGTAATTTTAAGAAAATTTTGCCGTTTTGGTTATTATCTTGAATATTATTATAGATAGAGATAAACTGTAAACAGCAATAATGTTCAGCAAAGTAAGATCTACAAATAAGTCAACTTGACCAAAATGGTCAGTTGACCCTTAAGGAGTTATTGCCCTTTATAGTCAATTTTTAACAATTTTTCGTAAATTTTGTAATCTTTTACAAAAATCTTCTCCTCTGAAACTACTAAGACAAATTTAACCAAACTTGTCCACAATCATCATTAGGGTATGTAGTTTAAAAATGTGTCCGATGACCCCGCCACGAACCAAGATGGCCGACATGGCTAAAAAATAGTACATAGGGTAAAATGCAGTTTTGGCTCATATCTCTGAAACCGAAGCATTTAGAGCAAATCTGACGAGGATAAAATTGTTCATTAGGTCAATATCTATCTCCTGAAATTTTCAGACCAATCAGGCAACACGTTGTTGGGTTGCTGCCCTGAATTGGTAATTTTAAGAAAACTTTGCACCTTTTGGTTATTATCTTGAATATTATTATAGATAGAAATAAACTGTAAACAGCAATAATGTACAGCAAAGTAAGATCTACAAATAAGTCAAAATGACCAAAATTGTCAATTGACCCCTTAAGGAGTTATTGCCCTTTATAGTCAATTTTTACAATTTTCATAAATTTTGTAAATTTTGTAAATTTTACAAAATATTTTCCACTGTAACTACTGGGCCAAGTTCATTATAGATAAAGATAATTGTAAGCAGCAAGAATGTTCAGTAAAGTAAGATCTACAAACACATCACCATCACCAAAACACAATTTTGTCATGAATCCATCTGTGTCCTTTGTTTAATATGCACATAGACCAAGGTGAGCGACACAGGCTCTTTAGAGCCTCTAGTTTTTAAATATTTTAGATATGCAGTTTATTACGAGGAGGCATAGCTGAGCGAGGCGGTGTTCGAGTCGGACACAGAATTATAGAAATAAATAACCAAAGTGTTGTAGCAGTACCTCATGAAAAAATTGTCTCATTATTAGCTAATTCTGTTGGAGAGGTAAGTACAATTTTATATTCTGTAAGTAATTTCTTTTGCTGTCTTTCCAGATAAACTGGTTTTAGTTGCATAATGACAAGTTACAGATTAAGTTTGTAATTTGTAGTGGTTGAAGGCATTATGACCCTTAAAAGATAAGAAGATACGGTATGATTACCAATGAGATAACTCTCTACCAGAGACCAAAAGACGTTAAAGTTAGCAACTGTAGGTCACTGTACGACCTTCAACAATGAACAAAAGCCATACCGCATAGCAAAAATAAAGAGCCCCAAAATGACTATGTAAAACAATTCAAACGAAAAAACTAACAAATATGATGTACAGCAACAAATAACAACTACTGAATTACAGGCTTGGGACAGGCACATGTGGCCGGGATAAAAGGGTTAGGGGAAGTCCAAGGGTCCCCATAAACCTGGGACAGTGGTGTAACAGAACAACAACACAAAAACAAACTACAAAACAATAGACAAATAGAATGTAGCAGGGTTAAACATGTTTGAGGAAATCCAACCCTCCCTTAATCTGTAACAGCACAACATAAGAACAAACTATAAAAATCAGTTGAAAAGTGCTAGTTGAAAAGTGCTTTACTCATCAGACTGATACAAAGCACAAAATCAACTTACAAAAACACAAAGGACATAAAGTACAGATCTGACAGTACTCACAGTTGTTGAAAGCTAGTCGAAGCCAATAACAACTAATAAGAAATCATGTATCTAAGACTAAAATATCAATCAGTACACATCCAACTTCTAATGGACTTAAGTGTTAAGATGTTGTTGACAGTCAGAGAAAAACATGACCTTGTGAGGTATAGATAGATTGTAGGACTCTCTTTATGTTATGATTGGAGGCTTTTATGTAACACCAACAAATCTAACTATATGTTTGTACATGTGAAAATATAATGTTGGTAGAGAAATTATTTAATTAATTTTATTTTTATATTATTCTTTCCAAAAAGTATGATATATTTACGTAAGTTTATAATTGATCTGTTCTCATAAATCCCTAAATTCATGTTTTAGATGCTCATATTAAACATAGTTATTCATGAAATAAATGAACATAAAAATGCAAATATATGTGTATGAAGATAAAATTTATCACTATAAAATGTTGTATTTCTACTTTCAGATTCACATGAAGACAATGCCTACATCTATATTTAGGCTGTTGACTGGACAAGAAACCCCACATTATATGTAGTTCATATTATTTCATAAAACAACCATTTTCAATTTCATTCAAGTTCAAATTTAGTCATTAAAAACCAACCATTTATTTCATTCACTTTTTTGTCACAAAATATCATGAAGTTGATAAATAATAGATCCTGCATTTTTTTCTCTATTTGCTGTAAGTTTAAGCTTCTTCTTTGTAAGCATGTTTAACTCAATCGAAATGAAAATAATTTTCAGTTTATATCATATTTTATGATTATCAAGAATGTGACATGTAAGATCATGTAAGATTTTCTGGTTTACTGCATAGATTAAAATAGCCGTAGGTTGCCATATTAATCTTGTTGGCAAAGGAGTACAGCAAACTAGCTCCAAAAGCTTTCTTTTGTTCCGAGCAGATAATATTTTAAATCCAATATAAGAAAAAAATCTGATTATTCCTTTATGTAGTTGAGTTGGTGTGTTTTTCTCTGTCAAAACAATAGTTTTTTATTTTACAATCCAACCAGAGAATTATCAACATATGGTCAAATACTGTAATGGTTGTGATGAAATATGGTCAAGTATTTATGAACAGGTCAAAAACATTTAAGAACAGAGAGCTATAGCAATGTGTGAAGAGTTGAGCAGAGTGATACAGGCTATGAGGCATAAGGAAGTACAATAGTTACTGGTTTTTATACGACCGCAAAAAAAATTTGCGGTCGTATATTGGTATGATGTTGGCGTTGTCGTCGTCGTCGTCCGAAGACGCATTGGTTTTCGCACTCTAACTTTAGTTTAAGTGAATGGATCTCTATCATCAAAAATTGAACTCTTGGGGTTCTTTGATATGCTGAATCTAACCATGTATTTAGATTTTGGATATTGGACCATAATAGGTGAATGTCCAATTTAAAATTTTTAAGTTCTTAGACCACACTCATTCTGCGTCAGAAACCTATGCTGTGTCAAATATTTAATCACAATCCAAATTAATTTTGAGATATATTCTAACTCAAATTACAGAATATTCAGGTCTACCATAGACAACAAAAAACATGTTGAAAGAAGGATAAACAAAATGTTTTGATATACAAAATGAATTTATTCTTAACAGCAAGATATTAAACAGATAAAAGTGAAAATGAACAACAAACGAGGCTGACAAAATTTTTGAATATTTTCATACCTTAAGATTTTTATATTAGCAAAAAAAATAATTCTCTCTTTCTTGATTCTAAAATTGATGCATGTAACGTATTTTATGTCTTTAAAATTTATCCCTCAACCTATCCAAACTTCATGATATTTTTGTGACATTTCTATGATCTGGACAGTTAATATAATGTGTTCTGTTGAATACTTGATGAGGTTTGAGAATGCATAGTTTCTAGAAATTTATAAACCAAGCCAACTCATATTTTTTTCCCTCAATATGATCTGGTCACAAGTCATCATAGATGACCACCAACATTAAATTTGTCAGTAAACATTATGGCTTTGCAATAGTATGTTTCACTCATATGATAATAGAAAAGCAGGTTAAACTTTATCTACAAATACGATTATGGGAAATTGTGAAGAGTTTTTTGGAAGCTTTAAAAGTTTAATCATATATTTTGATTGTTATGATTTAAAACTGACTGAAGCAATCCATGAAATCTAAACTTCCTGAAATATAATAAATAATAATTTTGATAGGTTGGAGATACAGAGTAAGATGGCATATCAATTTATTTTACACAATTTGTTTTAATAACTTCAGTATTTTTTGACAGCATTAAAATACCTCTATTCTGACACGGCATTGATGATACAGTGCTTTATGACACTTCTGTTTTTTTCTGGCCAACTGTCTTGGAAGCAAGACTTAGGTTTGCTGTTTCCAGCAACAATTATTAAAGTTTGTAATGAAGTTGCATAAGCGAGACATAATTGTGTGTTTTAAACAATTGACTTTCTTACCTAAATTAACTTTGTCCATCAGCCAAGTTCCTATATTGATAAGAATAATTTATGGTGGTGTTGTGTCAAATTGTTTGTTTTCTGTTTATGATACAAAATAATGCTGCTTTTAATTAGTAGAAATCTACAAATGTATCCAAAGTTACATGATACAAATGTTTTAATGCCAAATATTGTTTTGATTTGTGTATTTTTTCAGTGCTTTTGTGAAGATTTTGTTCATATTTTATTTCTTTGCAATGATGTTAAGTAAAATATTACACTTTTTATACTATTGTAATAAGGGAATTTGTAATGTAGTTAATCATGTGATCACTAAAGATTACTAATGTAATAAGGAAATGTGTACTGTAGTTGATCATGTGATCACTAAAGATTACACAATTTATTACATAATTTCACTGTAAACTTGAAATTATAACATATAATTTGAATATTGAATATGTACAGTGCATGGACATAAGTATTTGTCACTTGCCATTTTTCACATTATATTTCTATACTGATAAAATCATCTTTTTTCAACAAACTATTATGGGGACATTTCTGGTAGGATTTTATCGGACTTTGTACAAACTGAAGTAGAGTTCTTACACAAATTTGGGTATATTTTTTAATTTATTGATGGTAAAAACTTTGGTAAATATTTCAACCAATTTAAATAGTAAAAAATATTTTGTGTGTTCACATCATTAAAGAAGGAAAACAACTGAAGACAAATTATGACCAAATAAACAAAAATTGTAAGTGATGATACTTATGTTCATGCACTGTATATAAATGCATCTCACAGCCAAATTTTGATAAGGTACACAGTTCTCTGATTACCACAGGTTTGTAAAATAAGATATTTATAAAAGTTATTTTTTTGAAAAAGGATTTGTTCCGAGAAAAATAGATTATTGCTAAGTCTTTTTAAAAAAAAATTACAAACTTAAACTTTCTTGCTTAATGAGAGTAACAAAAAAAGTGTTTGTAACTATTAAAAACTGATTAATTGGTTTTTCACCTTAGTATAATGTAACATGTATGTGGTAACTGCTGTGAAGCAGACTGTGATGTACAATATGTGTGCCAGTGTTGTATTCTTTACCATGCATTTTATATGTACTTAAAGGGCCAGATAATGACAAATACCATAACATTCTAGATGTGGCATTCTTAATAAAATGCTTGGTTAAAATGGATAAAACTGAGTACTGTAAATTCAGAAATTTTTTGTGATGTTTTTTATTGTGAAAATTGCGACAACATAGGTGTTGCAAAGTAAAAACTTGCATCTGAGATTTAGATAGCATTATTTGCATGCAGCTTTTCCTGAAACTGTTCAACAATGGAAATGATAAATGCAAGCAATAATTTCTGAATTTACAGTAATTTTTGTACTTCTGTGTATTTTAGTTTCTTTTTATCAATTTGTATTTATAACAGTGCTTAAAGTTAAGGGATTTGGGTAGGGGGAGGTAATTATTGGAATTTTTATAAATCAGAAAAACAGACAATTTGCTGCAGAACAGCTGTCTACTGCCTGAGACATTGTTGTATCTGATTTAAAATAATATCTGTGATAACCCATATTTGTGCAATTTGATTGATATTATTTTGGTTGTTAAAAGTCAAGCCATAAAAAAAGTATGTAATTAGTGCTAGCCATAGATATTGAAAAAAACTTTAAATCTTTTTTTTTGAAATGTTACTGGTAAGTGAATTTTATATTACTTCAGTTGAATAGTATGAATTAATCGAGATCTGGGATAAATGTCAGTGAGAACATTGAAGGTGTTAAATCATAGACAGACATCCTCACTGTTTGGAAAGCTTTTAATCTCCCTGGCCTGTCTCTTAACAAGATGTAAATATACAAATAAATGACAATATATAAAGTTAAAACTTTTTTTTATTGATAAGTATAAAAAAAAAAAGTATAATATGAGAATATAGTGATTTTCCTCTAACATTTTAATAAAAAAAAAAGTCTTAACTGTCCAAAGAAATAGGGGCTTTACTAAAGCTTTAACCAACAAGGTTAAATTGCCTATAGTTAAATTAAGTCTCAGGTGTGATTTTGATACATATTAATAACTTAAAACAAAGATTTAAGATAGAATAGTTCTGTACATGTACTTCAATAGTTTTCAAAATCTAGAATTCTGCATTATAATCTATTGCATATTAAAATGTGTAAAAAATATTTAACCAGTTGTATGCTAAAAATATAAATTTTATTTTATTTTCTACAAATATTAGATATGAGCTATTGTTTTATATTATGTGTAACTTTTATGTTTTAATAGAAATATACCTGTATTTTCTGTTTAATTTAATGTGATTATCTCCTTTCTCTGTTTATATCTGTCGAAATCACAACAATGTTTTCCATCATGTATATGTTATATTGTGATATGATTTAATATATTCTAGTCTAATGAATGTGATGTATGAAAGGTTACAAGATTTCTTTTAACTTGAGCAGAAAATCTGTTCACAGCATTGTTACAGTTCATTTTGTATTGACTAGTCAAATGCATGTAGTATATTTAAAAATATGCTACTTTATATATCTATTGAATATATTAAGTTAATATTTCAAGGTATCTGTATTGAATTGACATCATAATGTCATAATAAACAGGATTGAATAAAGTTATTTACAAAACTTGGATAAACTTCAGATTTACTCTAAAAAAATTTGGAAATAGCATATAATTAGAATGTTTCCATTATCTGTTTATATATGCATCTTAATTTTCATGGTGTATGTAGATTATACCACTGCATTGAATGTGATAGCAAATTTCTCCATTTGAGACAGTTAAATTGTTAGATGGTGAAAATCATATCATAAAAAATACAGTGCTGGAATCTTTTTCTCTTATGATTTTAAGACAATATGTAGGCATAACTTTTAACCTTTTGTGTTTTTTCTGAGAGATGCACCATGGTTGCCTTTAGTGACTTCTTAGTAACAAAATCAGAGGAACACAAGAAAATCATAATTCAATTGGTACAGATACCTTGTCTTGTTTAGAACTGTTTTGTGGTTCTTTTGAAGGTTAAGAAATGCATTGTGATATAGTCTTCAAAAAATCTTTTAATCTTATAGCTCAATTCATGACCACTGTGATCCTGCATGTAGTTTTAAGAAATATATGAAACCGTTTCTATCTGTCTACATTGAGATTGTATCTTTATTTGTTTGGTATGTTATCAGCTTATAAGTAATGCATTTTCCAAATTTTCTGTTTATATGAAAATTATTTTAAAATGGGCATACAATACATTTTTGCTAAATTCATTTTTTTTTTTCAGCATGAAAAAATGAATGATACAGGTGCATATATTAAGAATGATTAAGCAAGGAAATGTTTAAGCTTGATGGACAGAATTTTGAATGCTCTTTTTATGGCTTCTCCAAAAAATATATACATGGCATATATAGTTGAGACAATAGATAAGTTTTTTCAGTATGAAAAGAATGACTGTCCAGATGCAAAGAATGAAAATGATAAAACAAGGAAATTATTTAGCTTCTAGTGGATAGGAAGTTATTTCTGTAACTGCTGGAATACAAATATTGCATATTATATGACCGAAACATATAACAGCAAGAGAACTGTGAAAACAAATCTGAAAACTACATTGTTCCAGTATGTAATAGTGATATTTACATAAAAATACATTTCTGACATATGTGTAACATTCCAGGGATGCTTTAAGTGTGTTTGTGTGTTGAATGCTTGGATTGTGCTATTATTTAACATGTTTTATCTTTTGAAATAAAGTCAATTGTCCAATTGCAATTTAGTGTTGATCCTATGATATTTTGTTTTAAGTTGTTAGTGAGGTTTTCACATCACTAAGTGTTTATTGTCTTTTATCATAAACTTTTTCAAAACCACTCTCCTGAAATTCAAGAGCAAAATAAACATTACATTTCCATTTTAACAATGTTTTTCCTCTTTCTGTTTTATTTATGAGAATGATGTCTACAATTAAGAATGTTTATCATTCCTTTGCCAGGGAATTACAATTGGGAAAACAATCCCTCTATTTACTGGTACTATATATATACATGAAAATAAGGAGATGTGGTATGATTGCCACTGAGACAACTATCCACTAAAGACAAAAGAATGAGGATGTAACAACTAAAGGTGTATAGCCTTCAACAATGTTAAAAGCCCATACAGTATGAGAAGCTGCATGACAAAATGTGAAAAAATTAAAAAGAAAATAAAGGAAGCCCTATTTATGGTGAAAACCAAAAACAAAAAACAAAAAAACATATAATGCAGACCAAAATTAACAACAACCACTGAATTACAGGTTCCTGACTTGGGACAGGAACTTGTAAAATGTGGTAGGGTTAAACATGTTTGTGAGTGTTCAACCAATTTGTAAAGCGATACATATTTCAATAAGTTTTAATTTATTTAAAAAACTCAAATGTAAGTAAGTATTGCATGGATAGTATCAAAATTTACTGGCTCTATAAACTTAACAGGTAGTAATTCAGCCAGAATTGTTGTATTTAAAGGGTCCTCAAATATTTAAAGACCTCCATGATTTGAATTCAGTATATCCATACATCACTGAGGACACCTGAAATATTTCCAGACCTCCAAAAATAGTCGTAGAAGATTTCTATAGATCCTAATTGGTCCCCACATATATAATATATATGTTAGATTTAATTATATATTATAGTATAAAATTATAGATTGAAAAGCAAAATGATATTCATTCCCTTATCTATCGTTACATTTGCAAGTATAAAGATAGAACACTGAATAAACCACATCTGTTGACAAACACTCTATTTCTTTGTTGCATTCATTCTTGCATACATTGAAGATGGAATAAAAACCATCTATATTTACAACATTCCTTCTCTTTCCATATAAATAATAACTAATGCGAGGATGAAATAAAGCACATGACAAAACTTTTATTTTGGCCTTTTAAATGTTAATGCAAGGTCAGTATTAAGCACATGAAAACAGGTCGGTCTACAGAGTTACTGATTAAAGTTGTTACAACATATATCATTCACATTCATGAGACTTTAGAGACACTACCTGGTTGGTTCCCCCATATATACCATATACACATGGACTAAAGTAGGATTCTGTAGATCATTGTTGTCTCAGTTTTCCACACATTATAATATAGAAGGACTACTACTCATAATTGTGATACATTGATACATGTGATTTACTACAGAGGGGCTTGTTCCTGTTGAAGGTAAATCCAGTAAAGCTCTGGCATCTCTATATCTTGCAAAAGAGGACCCAATCATTATAAATTTCATCTTTCAAAAGATTGTAATTGAAATAAACAGAATACACTAATATGAAACCAATAGGTGTGAGAACTGAATAACAGACTGTGATATTGTGCTATATTCCTTCCACAATAATATGATACAGACAGTAATATTGCAGTTTATTCCACAAATTCCCACTTCTATGTCAAGTAGGTGGGACACAAGGAGGTTACAATAGGGCATGGTTGATTCACATCTTTGTCAAGAAGGCAGAACTGTTCTAGTATAAAATTGTTGTTTTCATTATGTCAAATGATTGGACTGTATGCTGAAACTAATAGGCCATAGTTGATTCCTACACATAGCAGGTATGTGGGACTATAGGAGGATACCATAGGACATGATCGATTCCCTCTGATGTCAAGTAGGAGGATACCAGAGATGTATATGGTTGATTCTCGTGTTCATTGCCTGGGTGTAACATAAGTCATTTGTTTTCTTTTATGTAAGTCTCTGTATTCTTATATCTTTTGTTTTACTTGACCTTGTTTCAACAAAAGGAGAAAGGCCGAATCCGAAATTATTGCTTTACTTTGCTCCATATTTGTCATTTTTGGTGCCACAAAGGTCAAAAGGTCGAGGTAATTTGATTCTTTATATATTTGTCTTTTTTGTCACAAAAGGTGAAAGGTCAAGGTCATTTGTTTTCTTTGCGTTTCTACGGCATCTTTGTGTTGCCCCAAAAAAATCCAAATCCCTTTTTGATTATACCCCGAAAGAAAACACTTTTAAGAGGTTAAGATTAATTAGTTAAATGAATATATAAATATTTGTCTAGGAAATATATTTAGTAATATGATAAAAGACACTTATATATGAAACCTGTGTAATAGTTTTAAAACACTTGTATAGATCGAATTTACAATGGAATCCTATTAACAAACTCCAACATCAAATTATATTTTCGTTAATAGTGCGGGGTCCAGAATTGGTAAGGTCAGATTAAAACATTTTAGAGGTGCTTTCCAATTACATTCATAAATGTTGGTAAAGTCAAGGATTTGTATAGTAAGACTACAAATCCTTGTAAAGTTAACTATTTTAGCGATACAGTCGTTCTGGTTGAGTCTATTATTTGGGAGAGTCCAAGATAGAGTATGTAAAGCCGTGTTTGTAGATCTTTGTAGTAATTATTTTAGTCATCACATCAATTCATCCAATTCAATCGATCACATCACGTAGTCATTACAACTGAACGGACGTGCTGGGTCAGCTCTCCTTTACCCGCTATCTTCGATGAGGGTTTACTTTTGGATGGATCAACGACTTACTACTTTAGATGACAGAAACCAATCCAACGCTGTATAGTAAACGTTTGTTTTGTGCGTAAATTCCCGCGTCAACATGCACTCCAAAACCCATTGTGGATGGGGGAGTGTTATGCCGACTGACGTCCGAGGGCTGTATCCGAGGTGTTAGATGATGGACCTTCATTTCACTGTCTCACGACTTTGGTTCTGATAATGCTTCCTGTCATCTAAAATACTACGTCCGAGACTCATCTACCAGTACTTCATCATCGAGGTTAGCGGGCTGCCAAGCTGACTAATCTGGCCCTGAAAGCAGCCGTTGTGAAGACATAACATCAAAATAGTCAACAAAAGAAAACCAAAACAACTCACAAAAACCAAGATGGCGGCCTACCAAAATGGCGTCCTCCACCTGTTCCTGACCGATGGCACAAAATTATTTAAACGCTCACCAAACGCCTTCGGGCACTGAGCCGACCATTCTAGGGCTGAACAGCCAGTCAAGGTCGTTAAACAATCCAAGTAGTAGTATTATTTTAGTCAAATGGTGAACGTAAACAAAGACACACAAAGAATTAGAGGTCAGAACCAATACAATTATTCTGAAGAAGGATTAGGAAGCATCGTTCCTGGACAGGAAACAGTGTTTATAAAAGTAATTACAAATAAATAAAGAAGTAGCTGCTGAAGAAGCATTGTTGTCAGAGTCGAGCCATGACTAGCATAAAGTCTTGGCTGGAGTAAAGGCAATGGCACAAGCTTGAAGCAGTGGCTCATTTAAAGGGCATTGGCTTCAGCTTTACGCATTGGCCCAATTTTAAGAGCATTGACTTTTAAAAAGTGCAATTAAGATAATTGATTTAAAGAAAAGCAGTACACCAGATCAAAAGTAGAGCAATAGGAAATCTTCTTGGCATATATTGTTCGCCGCTTAAACCTTGTCATTAAGCCGTTGGTGTCAGTCGTTAATTTAAGGGTGACAAAACCACTATTTCATTCGATTCCAAACGCTACCAGTTATTTAGCTCTTGGTGTATCCGGAGAAATAACTCTGACTAGTACCTATACCCAGTCCCCCCGGTACGTGACATAATTTTTGGTGGCAGCGGTTGGAAACCACTGGTTTAATAATCAAAGTGACTTTGGAATAATTCAGACACAGCATAAGAATATCAATCAAAATCCATAGCGTTCCAGTGTGGGGGAAGATCGAAACATATTAACCCCTTAAGCATCGCATGTGTATGTTCCGTTTACCGTCATAAAGACTGGCACTAAAGAAGCGCTGATATAGAGCAGACAGCACAGACGACATAAACCACAAAGGAAGAAGACAGAACAGAAACGAAGCCGATGCCAGCGGTATCATCTATACAGAGGGAACAAATTCGTCAAATGAGACAATGCCGCAACCCGAATTCTACCGACTTACCTAGCCACGGGAAGTTGTGGAGTGAAATTAATCTTTTACATATAATGAAACAAGTGAATGGACCGATTTCAAGTCTCCTGTTGATACCTGTGCGGTGGTCAACAAATGGGATGACCAGGACAGCTGAATTTATTTAGGCACGGCGCTAAGAAGCCAGGCCCAACGGTTTTTTGGAGACCTATCCGTTGATAAGAAGATGGAGTATGGTACATTGATTAAAGCGTTAGAGGAGCGGTTTTCGCCACCGAACCCGACAAACTTTACAGAATAGAAGAGAGGCGAAAGATACCGAAGGGATATTCAAACTCACAAGTCGAAAACAAACTGAAAAAATAGAGCTGAAGCAGAACGTCAGTAAGCTAATGAAAGCCTGTTCGGGCTTTGACAGTCAATAAGACGTCTGGTGATTAAAGCCTACACAAACACACCAAGCAAGGTTAGAGAAACCTTGGCGGGGAATTGTTTTCTCGGTTGCCTGGTGGACTTTAGATAAAGCAATCCAGACCAGAGAACCTCAACCAAACAATATGCATCGCGATGAATTAAAAGCTTTTTATAAAGCAAAAAGAAAGTACGACACCGACAGAGGTTCGATCTGCGGGGCACATGTGTCGCTGAAGAGAAAACTGAAGATTTAAGAAAGAATATGCTTAATGGAAGCCTTATCAGCTTAGATTGACGCACTGGATAATTGTAAAGTTGAAATATCCGAAACGACCAGTGGAATTAGCAGACCGTGGTGGAAAATCAAAATGCCGCGCTTCAACTGTGGGAAGTAAGATCATTCTAAGAGTTAATGTCGAGCGCCTAAAAATCAATATGCAAAGACAAGCAATAGCAGAGGCGGGATGTCTCAATCATGGTATTTTAACAGTCTATAAAAACGGATGGAAGGAAGAAATTTGAGCATAAGAGCCAATACTTGTTACATGAAAGCTGGGGCATATGTTGACATAATAGTGAACGATCACACCACACAATTCTTAGTAGACACCGGTGCCACAGTGACGTTATTGTCGCATGAGCTGTTTTACCGATTCCCTCGAAAATATCGCCCAGAATTAAACCAATAACACAGATGATAATGTCATCAAATGGTACCGAACTGAAGATTGCTGGAAAAGGAAATTCAGCTTAAAGATAGGCAAAGAAAAGTTTGAAGTAGAGGCCTTGGATGCCAAACTATTGATCGAAGGAATATTACGCATCGACTTAATAAAATGTTAAATTGCAATATAGACTTTTAGAAAGAAACGTTAAGATGCAGCAATTGTGCTTATCCGTTGAAATTTTCGGGAAAGATAGGGTGTTATAGAATCTCAGCAGCCAAGGACATCAGCATACCACCAGGGACTGAAGCGCTGGCCAATGGGAAAATTATCGACTTCGATGCTTCAAAGAATAGAATACAGATAGGAATAATCGAACCATGTGAAAAATTTGAAGAAGGAGACAGCACTTTACCAGCAAAAAATCTAGTTAAGGCACGTGGGCACGTTCCAATAAAACTACTCAATGTAACGAATGGTATTTAAGTACCAATAATCACAGCTGGGATTGTTGTTGGGAAAATAAGCCCAGTTGCAAACATAATTGAGGTCTCCGAATAGACCGACAGCTGCAAAAACACAAATCCTTGCACAAGGAGTTGCGAAACCTTTGCGATAAAGCTGGGACTTATTTGGCCAAGGAACAAAAGCAAGCAATGATAAAGTTTAGACAGTAGCATTAATTGCTTTTTGCACTGTCAAGCCAGGATCTCGGTTGTACAAGTATTGTGCGTCACAAGATAAACACTGGCTCAAGACTGCCAGCTCGAAGAACACCGGTGGTAATACGAAAGAAATAGATCGCCACATCGATGACATGTGGAGGTAGGAGTCATAGGGCCAGGACAAGATACATGGTCATCTGGAGTCGTTCTTGACGCATTCTACTTGAACCTTCTGACAATTCCATTTTCAACCAGCGATTGTGCAGGTGCTATATCTGGCGAACTAATTTGTGCTAAAGCAGTTGTTCTAGTAGCACTGGTGGTAACGCATTCCGTATCCGTTAGTGAAGAGTAGAACAGTGGTAGTAGCTGAGATATTACATAAGAGTCAGTCCTCAAGGAGTTACGAAGCTTCTTCTAAAGGGGCATTAAAGGCGTTGGTGTGATTGCTTTACCCTACCCTGTAGCAGAGAAATAGATTCTTTATAATGCACAGCCGGCTTCTGTGACGGTTCTTCAATCTCACCTGAAAGTGTCCTGGGACTTTGCCTTGCCTATTCACTGTCTGTCTTGTACAGTCGTACACGATTTGGAGTGTCTCCTTCGTCCGTGTTTCGGGAATTCACTCTTGCTTGAATCATAAGGGCATTGTTCACATAAGTTTTCTTCACACTTGCCATAATTTGCCCGTCCTACTCCTTTTCTGACTCGAATCTAGTCTTGCCTATCGGGAATCTCCATCTTGCTGTTTTCTTTGTGTTTGTCATGATCTGCAAACATTTGATTTAAATATAAGACCTGGTGGATTGATGAGATTTGATTTTAACGTTCGAAGGCTTGTTGGCATTCTTCAGTACACAGATATGCTCGGCCTTTTTCTGTTGGCCTGTGCAAGTATTTTGCAATGGATGCAAGTTGCCAATATACCTTCGGTAGCACCCGCATAGACCGAGAAAAGAGCGCAGCTCACTTACATCCGTTGGTTCTGGCCATTTCGCGATGACCTCTATCTTCTGGGGGTATGTGGCAACTCCTGTCCCGCTTACTTCATGTCCTAAAAAGGAAACTGATTTGGCGAAAAGGGAACACTTTTTCGGTTTCAATTTCAACCCTGGATTTTGAAGTCGTTCAAATACTTTCTTTAGATTATCTACCATCTCTGTGTAAGTCATGCCTACTACGATAATGTCGTCCCATTTTAACCCAGCCATTACTGTTCGAAAGTGGCTGTGCACATGCCAGAGCAAACGGCATTTTTCGGAATGTTGTTTTATGGGCGGTCACTGTCTTCTACTTTTACCTGCCAGTGTAACAGCCACTATGTTCCGTCAGTTAATTTGTTCCGGCGGAACTTTTCAACTAGTTATTTCGTTCTGATGGAACTTTCCAACTAGTTGTTTTATTCCGAGTGCAGTCGAAAAGTTCCGGAAAAAAGTAGCTAGTTGAAAAGTCCCGGAACAATGTAGCTAGTTGAATAGTTCTGGCGGAACAGAACAACTAGTTACATCGTTCCGAATATACCATATTTCGTCCTTTTTGTAGAACGAGGGGGAAGAATGAGTATCAGTATATATAAGAGCAAATCATTAATTTACAAGAAAACCCAACGCACTGAAAGGGTTTTCTTTGGGGACAAATATGCAAAATTTAAGTTGTATTTCATAGCTCACATAAAACGGAATAAGTTGCATTATCATGCAAATTTAGTATTCATAGTACCCTCAAGAGAGGGAATAATACCCCCTTCTCATGTGGTTCTTTGCATCTATTCTCCAAATGGAACTTTGTGACTGGTTGATAAGTTCCGTTGGAACTTTTGGGCTAGTTTGTTAGTTCCGGTTTTGACTTATTTGCCAAAGAGGAACTTTGTGGCTAGTTGATAAGTTCCTTTTGACTTTTGTAATCAGTATCTTGGTTTCTCTTTGAAAGGTTCAAATATAATATGTTGCGCTTTTACTTTGCATCAATTCTCCAAATGGAACTTTCTGCCTGGTTGATAAGTTCCGTTGGAACTTTTGGGCTAGTTTGTTAGTTCCGGTTTTGACTAATTTGGCAAAAAGGAACTTTCTAACTAGTTGATATGTTCCGTTGGAACTTTTCAACTAGTCACTTTGTTCCGGTGGAACTTTTAAACCAGAGGAAGAACAAAGTAACTAGTTAATAAGTTCCTCCGGAACTTTTCGGCTAGTTAGTTCTTACCGCCCGGAACTTTCCAACGTCGGAACAAAAGAGCATTTACACCAGCAACCTGAGCAGATGTCTAGCGTCGTAAACCACATGTTCCAGTCAAGCTGCTCTATGCTATCGTCTATGCGAGGTTGCTTATACTCGTCCTTGACCGTCACGTCACTTAAACTACGATAGTCGACGCAAAAACGAGTTTACCAGGTGGATGTGAAGGAGAACGAGGTCTGGAAAGAGTGACACAACGAACCAAAAACCGGCCGAGGAGGCCTAGCAATGGAATTTGCTTATCATATAGGTCAATAGATAACATTCTTCTGGTTAAAATTTGTTCTGTGAGAGGGCTACTGAGGACTGTTTCTTAAAAGGACAATATATAAACAATTCAGTTTGTAGATTTGGAAAGATTCCAATATAAGTTATGATATTTTCAGTGTTTTTATTATCCCCTTATAATATCTATGTATGTCCATTTGATGGGGACGTTAAATCCTAGGTACATGTGTCGTGTATCTATTATTGTAGAAATTAACTGAGAAATTGAACTATCATTGCAGGAGAAGCATGAAAAAGGTTAAGGTCATCTAAATGCTATCGGACAGACAAATAGAGTTTCAGTTCAGTTGCAGTTTCATATATGATCATATATTTCCTTTATTAACATTAGAGCACTACCTAGGGTATCACGTTGAAGACCATGTACACTTGTTTGAAATAAAATACCTGCATCCATTCAAAATGAAAAATATCTATGTAAAACTTGACTACTTGTAAGAGTAAATCATGCCTAAAGGTTTAAACTATCAGCGTCATCATTTTACAAAAAGTAGTGCATATCACATAAATGAAAAATGTTCATCATATAGAGGTGCTGCACTGCACATCGCGAACAAATTTAAATAAAACATGTTAATTGTATACATAGGTGGGTGGGATTGAATCCAAATCAGAACGTATATGCATGTATGTATCAATGATACGTTGTGAAAAACAGCTTCAGACTTATTTGGGTTGATTTTCACCAATTCCCTTTTTGTGTGTTACTGTACTTTATCCAGAATTCCTTGTGCATCATCTATGCTATTTGCTAGGACAGCAATATCATCTGTACATGTAGGTGCTTGGATTGGTATATATCACCAATACTTGCTCCAATGCCACTTTGTACAATGCTATCCAGTATTACATTGCTATTATATGTGTAAAGAGTAACTGATAATTTTGCGCCTTGTTGTTTTCGTTGCAATACATTTACATCTTCTTAATATTGTCCTTCCCATTTTATTTTAATACTCATGTCTCTATAAGGTTTCTAAGAAGTATACACATTTTCCCTTTTATTCCATAATGGTGCAGCTTATATGAAAGGATTTCGTTGTTTTGTTTATCAAATGCCTTTTCTGCATCAAGGGTAACTAAGATCAATAATGTCTTCATAGTCTTAATTTCTACAATTGCTGCTTTGTGTTACAAATGCTGCACATAAGTAAGATACTCCCTCTGTAAATCACCTTAATAGACTATTTTAAATGGTGTTAATGATAGTATCAACTCTAGTTTTGAGTATATTTTGCAGTGTTTTGGCAAATGTTTTGTTACAGCTATTCCTCTATAGCCAGCAGGATTTGTCTTTTTTTTTTTTTTTATTCTTTTTGTATGATTGGCGTTCGAATCCCTATTTATCTTAGGAAAATTGGAATACCGAAATATGTTGAATTATATTAAGCAAATGTACTTTACAGGCAAAAATTTATAACAAAAATACCAAACCCCAAGGTATCTTCAAAAGGGGGAGTCCATAAAAACTGACAAAATCAAACTTAACTAAGTCATCCCATACGTATAGTGTTCATCTGATATATCTGTCTTCATCTGGCATATTTCCCGCTTTAAGTTTTTCTCTGGCTGTATTTAATACGGTCAATACCAGATTCCTTTTCCTTTTCTGATTTTTTTTCCCAGTGATATCTTTTTGCATTTCTATTGGTTTTAATTTCACGGTTTCTATATTTTATTTTACAGTGTTGAAAGTGCTCTTTTCATATAGTCAGTATGCCTGGTCGATCTTCTGCAGTGATATAGTTCATTTTTGTATTGAATATTTGGCGTTTTTCTTTGCATGTTAATTTTAAAGGTTTATTACCCCTTCTGTAGGCCTGTGTATGTCGAAATTTTCAAAGTGCTACAATGTCAAAACAATAAAAATTACACGTGCTGCTTTGTACATATACTAAAGGAAAACGTTGTTCAAAGCAACTGTTAAGGGAGCTACCATTTGATTTTTATTGGGGGGGGGGGGAGCTAGGATGAAAAATTTTGTCCTGCATTTTTTTTTAGTTGTAATCTCTGTCCTGCCTTTTTAGTATTCACTCTATTCGGTCCTGCCTTTTTTTTATTAGTTTATCCTGACTTTTTTTTACATAAATTGTCATCCTGCTTTTCTTTTTTTTTTTTTGCAAAGTTGTTCATCCTGCCTTTTTTTTTTACTCAAAACTCCTGTCCTGCCTTTTTTTCAAATTTCATCCTAGCTCTCCCATAAAAATCAAATGGTAGCTCCCTAAGGTTCATCAAAAGGAATTGAAGGCCGTGTTTACACCACAAAATCTACTATGAGAACAGACAAACTGATGCATCTAGGAAAGTTTTAAGGCATGGCAGGACCTAGATATATAAAACGTATATGTAGTCTGTTTCAGAAAATTAAAAACTTACCTGGATTTTGAAGTGCATTTTTTTCCAGTCTGCAGAAGATAGTAAAATAAACAAACACATGAGTTTCATTTGATACGGTCCACTCAGTTACACAGTTTAAATCACCTATTATTTGCAGATGGCTATTGTCCATCAATTGTCCATTTAAATCAATACTACTCACAACATTTATTATATGAGGGGATCTTCTCAAACCTCTTTCCCAAGTTTATTTTAGCACCTTCTGCAGGAATGAAAATTAAAATTTAGTTATCTGGTTCCTGCCATGCCTTAAAACTTTTCCAGGTGCACAGGTTTGTCTGTACTCCGAGTGAAATTTGTGGTGTTAATACGGCCGTATTAACCATAAGGTTATGATGAACCATAACTATTTCATTGCATTTAATAGAAAATGGGGATTTGGTGGCAAATAAAGCCAAGATTTTAACCCACAGACTTTATTACAGAGATTTTCGTTATAAAATTATAAATATAGATTACCAACTTATTTGTCCATGATGTGCTAGCGTCTATTGACTACAAAAAGTCCTAAACAACCTTTACAATCCAAAAAAACTCGTGCTGAGTCACTAAAGTCGAGCGCACCCTAGAAGGTGTACTTTAATAAGTCCATTATTATACTTGTTTTAACCAATATCCTTTTTTATGCCCCGCATCTAAAAGTTGGGGGGCATATTGTTTTACCCCTGTCCGTCCGTCCCATTATGGGTATATAGTTATTCCGCATAACTCCTCCTACAGTTCGAATCCTAGGAAGTTTTCACTTTGCTGTCTGTTTGTACCTATATTGAAGGTGTGCATGTGGTTAGGGTTTTGATTTTTTATGAATATTTGCTCTTTTGGGAGATAGTTGGACTTTGTCATTTTTTGGAGTATCTACTTGCATAAGAGGAGCATTTCCAGATAACTCCTCCTACAGTTTGAATGCTAGGAAATTTTTACTTTGCTGGCTGTTTGTACATATATTGAAGGTGTGCATGTGGTCAGGGTTTTGATTTTTATTAATATTTGCTCTTTTGGGAGATAGTTGCATGACTTTGTCATTTTTTGAAGTATTTACTTGCATAAGAGGAGCGTTTCCAGATAACTCCTCCTACAGTTTGAATGCTAGGAAGTTTTCACTTTGCTGGCTGTTTGTACATATATTGAAGGTGTGCATGTGGTCAGGGTTTTGATTTTTATTAATATTTGCTCTTTTGGGAGATAGTTGAACTTTGTCATTTTGGGGTATAAGCGGTTAAATGTTATAGTTATTTTAAAATAAAACTTTGCATCTGCGAGGGCAACAATTGTGTCTCCCAGACACAATATTATCTCAAAGAAAGTCCTACATTGACTTTGTTATAATACAGTTACCTCAGAGTGGAGTGCGGGGGCATCACTTTGTCTAGTTATATACTTGTATTAGGGAATTCTTGCTAGCACTGCATGCAATAATCCTCTATTAACCACCGAATCGTCAAACATACGAGTGCAAGGGGAAAGCCTGTGGATTTTTTATAAAATCTCCATATGTTTAGCATTGAAACAACATAAGGGTACATTATCCTTAATTTCATAAGAATTTATTATCTGCGGCCGAGGCTTTCATATTTTGATCTGCAGTTGTATCTTCTCTGTTTGGCATAATCTTGTCTTTGCGTCTTTCTCAGTATTCGTTTTGCTGCGGTCGTTTTAATCTTAAGTTCGTTATTTCTTTCTTGAGGTGCCCCATTAAGCTTCTATAATTCTATGTGCTGTTCTTCGTTGCTGTTCATTTGTTCGTTCCATATGGATGTACTCTTTGGTTTCACCTTAATTAGAATAATTTTGCAGATCAAATTAAACGCACCTATATTCAAACGGACATGCATGTACATCTTGCAATGTTTTCCGAGTAAAGTTAACTGTTACTTATAGTCACTGAAATGATCATCTAATCACCTAAGTGTTGGGGCTCTATTACATTCACCTTATCCGTCCGTCTGTTCGTTCAACAAATATTTCCGTCATACTTTTCTCATGTACTACTAAACAGAATGACTTCATGTTTTGCCATCAGCTTGACAGTGATGAGTTGTAACGTGTGAGCTGTGCGAGTTGTTTTCGGATCTGTCAGACACACAATTCATATAATTTGTCGGTACTTTCATAATTTTTTTTTTTTTAACATGAGTGAACTTAAAACTTTTCGTCACGCTTTTGTCAAGTACTACTGAACAGAATGACTTCATTTAAAAATAAGGAGATGTGGTATGATTGCCAATGAAACAACTATCCACCCAAGTTCAAATGGAGTGGATGTAAGCAATAATAGGCAACAAATGAGAAAACTCCCATACCGTATAGTCGGCTATAAAAGGCCCCGACATGAAAAATATGAAACATGTTTGGTCAGCAACTTTATAGTGATGAGTTGTATGTGTGAGGACTTTTCGAATATTTCGGACACCAATCAATCCTATTTGCCTTTCTCGACAGCAGACGCAAACTTGTTAAGTCATGAATTTAAAGCCATGAACACTGGGTTAAGGACAACTAATTTAAGCCAGATGGATGTGATTGTCTTGCGCTTCTGTCTTTTGGAATATTAAACTTTTGCAAATGGTCGACGATTTTATGTATTTCACGGAATTTCACACATGTTTCACGCAAGACGAAAGAATAACAAATATTTATTAGTGTAACAGCAAATGCTTTAAAATTACGCAAATTTAGTCCGAAATATTTATCTTTACCAAAATGACATGTATGGGTCGCTTACACCTGTTTTCATGGATCATTTAAAGAGTATTGCAGCCTTATGTATAGTTAAATATCTTTATGTGCTTAGACATGATTTATGATATGGAGCCAAGGGTTAACCATACAATTCCTTGATGGAACCAGAGACATATGTCTCTAATGGAGCCAGTAGATGTAGTTCATCTTTTTAATGAAGGGAAAAGTTCCGTAACTATGGATCTTCAAGAAGAAACCTCAGGAATTCCAATGAAAAAATCTACGATGAAAAAATACTAAAAGTATATAGAGATACTTACCATTACTGGCAAATTGTCCCCGATAACAGTATATTTAAGAAAAATCCAGAAACTTTGTATTAATGTATATATATATATAATCGGGATTGTTAGTTCGAGTACATTTTATACTTGTTAAGCATGTCAGTGTTGTGCATTGCAGGGTGTACTACAAAAATATGGCAATTGATATGTGGGAAATGCCTTTTTTGCACTATTGTCTGAATATTGGTTGGACTCTTTCGTTTTTCAATATTTAAACTAACGTTCACACACACACCCTAAATTTATGTATGACAAACCCTTGTTGACAGACTAATGAATATGTTCAATCTTGAAAATGCATTCGTTCATAATATGTATACATATTGTCATTTGTGGTTTTGTTTTCTGTATAGGAAAATTTTTTCTTCAACCAATATCTTGAGTGTATTATTTGACTTTTAAAATCCGCCTTGTCATCCAATTATTAGAAGTTGAGACTTATAACACATAACGAAAATACGATAGACGAAACCTTCATCTATCAAAACATAACTTTCAATCAGAGAATGAATAAAAATTAACGATTTCAAAATCTCTTCTGAAAACAAATCATCTCTACAATGACAATTTTTTTTCTTTACTTTAAAGGGACACTAGTTATGAATTGGACAAAAAATTAAAAACATGATTTTTGTTTTGTTTCAAACATTAATAAAATAGACATATAGAAATAATATTTTACTATTATCAGTCAATTCGGTTCAATTTCGTCAAAATAAGCTAACAAAACATCGCTGATGTATTATTGACACATTCTTTTTCAGGTAAAACGATGATCTGCATATACAATGGATTTTAACCTATAACTTGAAATCAAACATACCCAGAAAAATCCGATTGCACATGCTCGCTATCTATTTCTATTTCTGTTTATATCGGGTTATGACCGTCGCAGACTTCGGAGGTCATCTCGATGGATAATTACGAAATGCTGATACATTGTAGAGATCCCATGCATTGTTAATTATTTCTTTTGGACTTTTTGTAATTTGGATATACGTTTTAGTATGTTAAAAATAAAATATAAGAATTTTAGTCAAATCGGTGAACATGAATTTAACACCTAATGCTCATTTAAACAAATATTAGATAAGATAATCGTTATTTCAGACTAAAAAGAAAATACTTCGTTGTCATAGAAATCAAGATTTGTGACAAAATTAACATAAACAGATAGAAAAAAACAACACAAAACACGACAAACAGATTACTAAAAAAGTAGAAATCAAACGTCTAGGTATATATACCATATAGATAAATTCAAAGTTCATGTCATCAGTCCTAATGACTGATAAGTAAAGGATTATATGCCTTCTACTTGTTTTGAATTTGATCGGTAGAGAAGATACATGTTTTTAATTCCCTCATTTGCTTGCAATGTATTAAATCTAGTGTCACTTTTATTTTTCATTTCTTTTAAAATATAAAGTAAATTGAGTGTCACCCCTATACTGTATATATAACAAGTCGAACATTTGGAGAGTGGGGCTGCCACAAACATGTTTAACCCCACTACATGCTGTAATGTGTCTGTCCCAAGCCTGTGACTCCGTGTGAGTGGTTGTCGTTTTTTGCTTTTAATCATATTTGTTTTCCGTTTATTATTTTACATAAATCAGGCCGCTAGTTTTCTCGTTTGGATTGTTTTGCATTTGTCATTTCGGGGGCCTTTTATAGCTTGCTATGCGGTATGGGTTTTGCTCAATGTTGAAGGCCGTATGGTGACCTATAGTTGCCAACCTTTTACGTCATTTGGTCTCTGGTGGAGGGTTGTCTCCGATTAGCAATCATACCACATCTCCTTATTTTTATATAGTCATGCTTTATCTGTAAGTAGGTCTATATTTTTGCGCATTGTTTTGCTCTATATTGTTTTAAGCATGTAAGTGGCTATTGAGTTTACTATCAGCCAAGTGTAAAAGGCTGCATGCATTGGTTCTTGGTTCTCAGTCAGATCGCAGATTATTTAGTAAAGAACCAGTATATCACTTTACTTGATATATTTATAAATTCTTCAGAACTATTAATTAAGTTACCATTAGTTTTAACTGGGAATAGTTTATGAGTGACAATATATTATGTCCCAGGTTTAAACGAATATTCAGAGAATTTAGTATTCCAAATATGTTATTTTTTCATTTTTATTACAAGCAACATATGTATTTATTACATACCAAATAATATTTTTTTTTTGTCTTATTAATATTTAAAGTTAATATTCACTTATCATAATGATTTTCTAAATTGTTCAGACTCTTTTGTAGAGTGGCCTTTACTTTCAGCAAGGATTTGTATAGTTAGACTAACTATACAAATTTCAGATAAAATTATTATTGGTCATTAGCAAACTGGAGAGATTTTTTTAAAAGATAAAAGAAAAGCGTGTGGGCAACAGCCTTTACCCACATGATTTGATACGTAAGATGATGGAAATTGGCCGCTCCTTTACCCAAATAATCTGATTTTCCTCTTCACACAACAGTACATGCATTCCACCCGAATAATTTTCAACTTGAAACAGACTATTTTCCGGAACGAAAGTAAACCGACATGTTTCGTAATTTGTTGTACTTCCGCAACAAATCTTACCAAATGGGTGAAACTGTCAACAGGACTCAAAAAAGATTACTGTTTATTTTGAGCATTTATATCGCAGTTTTCGGCCGGGTAAAGGGAAATGTACCAGAAATACTTGGGATTATATCCCAGGAACCTGGAAATATACGAGATGAGACTGGAACACTGTTGCTTTATCCAAATATCGCACAAAAGTTACTTTTGGTCGGAACGAACTTCTCATCAGGTCAGACCCAGATAGCATTCACTTTAAGAAGAGATCCAAGTGGTAATTGTGATGATTACGACAGGACAAAACCATTTGATTTGATATCAATCGCAGATGGACAGTATGCCTCTGTTACAGTTACTTTGAAACAGATTCCAATTACGAAGTTATCATCTGGAAATGTGACCAACAAGTATCTTTACATCTGTTCAAAAAGATCTGGAGATAACCAACTGGAAAACCATTGGGTACACCAAGGAGATGCCAATGTATTAAGAGTAGCTATCGGAGAGAGAGAACCTCCTGAAATTGTCTCTGTAGTTACCGGAGAATCTGACAGCACAATTAATAATGATGGAAGCATTTTACTCTATTCAAATGAACCCCAAAATATCTTTTTAGTAGGCCAACATTTTGATGAGTTTAAACAGAATGGACAGCTGGCATTCACTACTAAACAGGATGTTAAAGGATCCTGTGGAATCTTTCTTGAAACAAATATTTTTAACATAACTGTTGAGAGTGATCTTCTTGCTTCGGTGTCAGTGTATCTTCAACCTCTGGGTAGAGGACAGCATTATTACATTTGTTTGAGAAATCCACTGAAATCCTCAGAATGGATCCATCAGGGGTCAAATAAATTTCTCAAAATGGACGTCCGTGTAAGAGAAGAAAAAACAACATTGTTACCCATGTGGATGCAAGTTATAATGGTTGCTGTTCTGTTAGTTTTTTCAGGTTTATTTAGTGGTTTGAATTTAGGACTGATGGCATTAGATAAAACAGAACTGAAAATTATTGAACGCTGTGGATCCAAAAATGAAAAGAAATATGCAAAAACAATTTCCCCTGTTCGTAAAAGGGGAAACTTTTTGTTATGCACACTTCTCCTGGGAAATGTGCTGGTAAATAATTCTCTTACAATTTTATTGGATGATTTAAGTAATGGATTAATTGCTGTTATTGCAGCCACAATGGGAATTGTCATATTTGGAGAAATTATACCACAAGCTGTTTGCTCAAGACATGGATTAGCTGTTGGAGCAAAAACAATATGGATTACTAGGGTTTTCATGGTTATCACATTTCCACTATCTTTCCCAATCAGTTTACTGTTAGACAAAATTTTAGGAGAAGAAATTGGACACGTGTATGACAGAGAAAAACTTCAAGAATTGATTAAAGTGACCAAAGATTTCAATGAACTGAAAAATGATGAAGTAAATATAATAGCTGGTGCATTAGAATTGACTAAGAAATCAGTTACTGATGTCATGACTAAAATTGAAGATGTGTTCATGATAGATATAAACAGTAAACTAGATTTTGATACAATCGCTGAAATTCAAAGGAGAGGTTACACTCGTATTCCAGTATACGAAGGAGATAAGACAAACATTACACATTTGTTAAATATCAAGGATTTGACTTTAATTGACCCTGATGATAAAACTCTACTTAGAACTGTGCTGAAATTCTATCAGCATCCATTGATATATGTGTTTGATGATCTCAAATTAGATGCTATGCTCTATGAGTTTAGACAAGGTAATAACATATTTAACATGTTTAAATGCACAGATATATCCTATTATTCCAAGAATCATAGGTTAATTCATGGTATGATGGTACATGTAATTATAATTTTGCATACATGCATTTCCAAAGCTCCATGTAAGCAAAAACCAGGTTTTATATTTGTATGCAAACATGTACGATACATTTTGTACATGTATGCATATTAAAAGATGTATGAGTTCAGCCAAGATGGTAATATAATGTATATATATATGTACATGTAATGATGTACAAATGTTATTGTATGTGTACAGTACGTAACATGTATGTACATGATGTAAGCTTAAGGTTAATTTCATAATTGAACTGTTTTCCTTTCCTTGGTCGGATCATTAATTATAAAGTGTTATGTAGGACAATGAATACATGTACATTTGTAGCAACATGTATAGGTAGATGCACGTCTTTCGTTTTGTCTTTACTACTATAATGGTCAAGTTTGGTTAATTTACATGTACAGTCAGTATGTTGTTAGGTTTCTGTCTCTTTAATTTTACCCCCACCAACCCATATATTTATATTTATAGTATTCATGTACATGCATGTACATACAATATTAGCTTGGTTGGTCCTTGTACATACATGTATGTAACTCTCACTTTCACACTTTTACAAATTTGCCATTCAAAATTTTAGTTTTTGCTTATTTTACAAATACATGTACACATGTACGTTAACGTTGAAGTTAAAACATACATGTACATGTATGCATGTAAATAATATATGCAAATTGTTTCAAACATCGTCATGATAGTTACATATGTATATACAAAAAAATGGCATTCTGCTGAAATTTTCCAATAAGCAGATAAGTTGTCATTTTAGAAGTTGAGATGGAAAATCACTATTGATTCATATTAATGAGCTCATTAATATATACATGTAAGCTACACTCTTAATTGCAAAATGATGTGACACAGCAGTACTGCCGGTAGTTTAGTATATATTTTATTTATTTCCCTATAAAAATAAGGAGATGTGGTATGATTGCCAATGCATTCTGTTCTTGCTATTGATAAATTTATAAACATAAGCACAAAAATGTTGGCATTCACCTCAAAAGCTAACCAAACCTTTAAACAGACTTATTCGAAAAGGATATAGTTACGATACTGTTGTCAGGTCATTAAGGATTGCATATTTTGGTACTAATATTGATTCACTCATAGGGTCTTTGCATCGGAAATAAACACTATTATTATATCGAAAACCAGTTGTTGGCATGATACGGGTTATGTTCTTCTTGTATATTTTATGATTGTATGATACTAAACCCCTAACGGGAGGTATTGTACTTGATTTTCATATGATGAGGACATAATCTTTCAATCAGTTTAATTGAGGTCTGGAGCTGGCATGTCAGTAACTGCTAGTAGTCCTTTGTTAATGTATGTATCATTGTCATTTTGCTTTGTTTCTTTTGTTACCTATTCTGACATCGGACTCAGACTTCTTTTGAACTGAGTTTTACTGTGCGTATTGCTATGTGTTTCTTTATTCTACATGTACATTGGCTAGAGCCTAGAGGTATAGGGGGAGGGTTGAGATCTCACAAAACATGTTTAACCCCGCCGCATTTTTGCGCCTGTCCTAAGTCAGGAGCCTCTGGCCTTTGTTAGTCTTGTATGTTTTTTAATTTTAGTTCATTTATATGTTTTGGAGTTTAGTGTGACGTCCATCTTCACTGATCTAGTACACAATTTTATTTAGGGGCCAGCTGAGGACCACCTCCGGGTGCGGGATTTTCTCGCTGTGTTGGAGACTCATTGGTGGCCTTCGGACGTTGTCTGCTCTTTGGTCGGGTTTTGTCTCTTTGACATATTCCCCATTTCCATTCTCAATTTTATTCATTAGAGACCAGTTAGTGTTTTTATCAATGTATAAATAATATCTGTTTTATCTCCTGTTAGTCTGACCTGCTATATTTGGTCTGTACTTAATTACCTGTCAATAATAACATACATTGCTGTACATGTACATGTGTCATGTTTTCAGTCTGCAATAAAAATGTTTTGATATATAGACTATCCAGATATGACAGTTCTTCGCTCTCTGATGTTAAATTTTGAATTTTAAAACAGGTCTTTTTTAATTAAGTCTCATGTTTTTGAAGTTGAAAAGTGCTCAAATGCTGAAATATCTTTCGAATGAAACAGTAGTGGTAAAATCATCCCACAGTGTTTCTGCACCTACAATATGCATGTATAAATAATTGCTAAAATAAGACTTATAAAGAACCAAATTGAATAGACTATATACATGTGTATATAAACATAGGGTATCTGTTTGTTTGAAACATTAACTTGTTCCAACAAAAAAACTGAAAAAAAGGCAAGGTCTGAACGTATCTGAAATGCCATTATCATGATTATGGTGTTTTTGTTTCATTTCATTTTAATTATTTAATTTTTTTTATTGAGGGAGACAAGCTTAAGAGAGTGATGGAGATGGCTTTAACATACGAAAATAATTTAATCATGGCAATCTCACAAATACAGAAACTTTTTAAGGTTTCTTTTTGAAAAAAATGCATGTTAATTACACATATGCATTCAAAACATTTTTAAGACTGTATGTTGACCTCTTTAGATATCCTTTTAGTTTGTTTTTTTTTGTTATTTGCTTGCCTTATTGACATGCATGAACATGTATATACCCCACTTTTCATGTGCATTGCATGTACATCTACATAAGTTTAATTTGTTTGCAAACATCTTGATACTACATATATACATACATCATAACATGTATACATGTTCCAAAAATTCTGATCACATGTATATTGTATGACCTTATGCATGTTTGACATGCTATTATTTCATTTGTTGCTTTTGGCGACAGTTTTCTAAATAATTTACCTGAATATATATAGGGACAAACAAACTATACATGTACCAGGTATATTGATACAAAAATGTAATTGTCAGTAAAAAAATCTGTTAACAGTTCTGAGTTGTCATATGATAACCTTAAGCTTACATGAAATGATTGACAGACAAAACAAGGCCTTGAGCATGAATGCATAATGTTCACATCACCTTATTTACATGTTACATAGCAGTTACAATATGTTTGTAAGGCCACTTCAGTGTCCATACATCTACTTATGACAAGGACAAGGTTCCAGTATTATAGTATATTATATCATTTGTACATGTATATAGAGTTTTTGAAATGATATCTAGTAAAGTCCATTTACATATAAATTGATATTAGTGATTGAAAGTTGTATTAGGAAACTAGGAAAATCATGAAAATGCAACCAAAAGAGTTGCATGAATAGACTATTTTCATATTACCGACTTTTGACCCCAGAGTTTAAATTTTTTCGACAGGTTACCTTCTCTGTGGTAGGACATCCAGGTACTCGGTCAAGTATGAGCAACATAAAGAAGTAAAATCAAGCTTACGATCGGTACAATTTAGGGGAAAATAAACTGTTTTATGTTTTCTATACCAACAAAGTAATCGGAAAAACAGTAAACTTTCCCCCCCCCCCCAAAAAAAATGTACCGATTATATGTTTTATTTTACTTCTTATGGTTTCTCCTACTTGACCTGGTACCAGGAAGTCCTATCACAGAGTAGGTAACCTGTTGACAAATTATAAAATCTGGAGTCAAAAGTTGTGTGGTATTATGAAAATAGTCTATTGGAAATGGAAATGAATAAAAGCAAATATAGAATAGACTTTTTGAAACTTTAAGATAATCCTTAGTAATTGTGTATACTTCAACAAAACAGTTCTTAATAATAAAAATGGGGTCAGTCACAGTTTCAGTTTTACAACAACTCAAGAGTAAAAGGGTATTATATAATATATTTCATACTCATTTTGTAGGTCATTCTCATTTGGCGGTGATCCGGAGAGTGAACAGTGAAGGTGAAGGTGACCCATATTATGAGAACCTTGGAGTTCTGACTCTGGAAGATGTTATTGAGGAGATCATACAGTCAGAAATCATCGACGAGACTGATACTCTAAGTATGATATTAATAGATACATGTACAATCAATCATAAAGAATTCTTTAATTAATCCATCTCTTAAACATGTACAATATACATATATCATTTTTTTATATGGATAATTATCAGTCATTTTGTCTTTTGAGAAGATTGTTTAGGGAGATACTTACTTAGGAACAGAAAAGTGGGAATAGTCTCCAGGATTCTGTTCATTGCTGTTAGTGAAATTTGAATTGCATAGAAATGGCAGTGAGGTGGGAGGGATGTCGTAACAAATCCATACAACTGTTATTTCCAGACACTCTAGATCTCATTTAAATAAAAGAACAAAATATACTTCATATTGTGTATACAGTGTACTTTCAGCATATTATTAAAGCACCAATTGGGCTGTAGTCACTGAAATTTTGTTTTTATTACAATAAATATGTTTCCATCATAAATTTAGATGACAGTCCACTTGCAGCTCCCATATACCCGAAAGAGATACAACATAAAAAATTGTGTACAAGATAAGGGAAGATCCTTGCAAGACTATTCTTATTGCTTCAGTTTGGCCAAGACAAGCTTGTCTTTCACACAACTGCTTCATCTTCCCTTGAGATAGGACCTGTTGTCTCAGAGAGAGGCAATTCAAGGGAAAGAAGCTTTGCAAGGAACTGTTGTTAATACTTATATAGTTGTGCATATACAATTCAATGACTGACATTCGAGCAGACTTCATTTTTTTGTGCGAGTCTTTGTCTGTGATATTGTATTATATGACTAAACAATGAATGACTACTAGGACTATAGAATCTCATTTCAAAGGTCATTTTTTCTTGTTAAATAAAAACAAGAGAACTAATTAACACAGTAAATTCTCATTTATTTTTTATAAAAATTAGAAACACATACATGTATGTCACCTTAATAATACACATGTAAATACAATTCTCAAATGTCAGATAAAGTTTCTATAAGTCATGAAAACATGGCAACCAGTGAAAATTATGAGTATTAACTAAATCTTACAAAACAGGAAAACTGCACTTCAAATACATTTGTATAAATAAATAATGATGATTAATATTCATATGACCAGTTCTTTTTGAATGGAGTCTATATATATATATATATATATATATATGTATCTGTGTTTAGCACTTTGTAATCTATTAATGAAGGATAAGAATTTACAGTAATATTAAACAAGAAAAATTTACACAAAGTTTGCCTTTTAAAAATGATGGAAACTTAAAATTTATCCCTTATCAACTAATGATTCAGTGTTTCTTATGTAATAGTGAAAAGAATGAGTTCTTGAGTCTAAATTTGTTCTTCTATTCTAATTTTATGAATATATATAATCTGTATATGGTAGTTTCATCTTGTAAGTGTTTCCTGAAGAGTCAGTTTCAGCATAATGTTGCCCTTTTTGGCTGATCCATTTATACTATTTTATTTTATACCAATTAAGTCAGGCAGTGAAATTCCGCTATTTTTGTTATTATATAAGATTTAGCAAGCTAATTTTAGAATGAGTTTAACTGCACACATTTTTACTTTATGCTCTGAGTCTCAGAGATCAATTTCATACATTGAACGTGACATCTTTGACTATAATTATTGCACTCGATCATGGCAATCTTTTCAAAAGCTTCAGGAAACATATTATATAATACATTGATGTTAAGATATTGTGAAATCTGAGTTAAATGTGCATTATGAATCAAGTATTGGAAAGTAATAAACATTATCAGAAATTTAAAATAAAAATTGGCAAAATGGATTGCTGTGGAATTAAGAGTACAAATATAAACACTTAAACTCTATTAACTGTATAGCCTAGTTCTGCTAAATTCAGTGTCTTTAATATGGAAATCCCTACATAGATCGATAGAGAGACAGGTAGTCATTCCATTAGTGGAAAAGCTGCTTAATTGCAAAATATCATTGAGAATGACTTTCTGTGAATTTCAATGAATACCAGTGTGATAAATATTTTAAATTCAAAGGTCATGCCCAAGTCAAAGTTATCAGATCTTATTTATTATTCTTGTTGTTGGATAGTTTGTTAAAGTTTTGAAATAAGAGATAGATGGTCCCACTGAAAATTACAGCAGGTTTTTTTCCAGACAAGGCTCACTCTTGAGTAATGAGAATTAATCAGTACAAACACTTATAAGATCTATAGATGTATTGATTTATGTGGTGTTATTAACTTTTTATTAGCCAAGATACAGCAGTAGTATATATTGATTAAATATTGTTTGTAGTCTCACTACCATAAAGATATAGGGTGGTACCAATCGATTACCTATACTTTATAGGGAGGTTCTCTATTGATTATCTAGTATTTTATTATCTCAACAATTCAATTAAATCGGAAATTGTTTCATACATTTATGCAGCAGAAGAATTAGATCGTAAAATCTGTGTCCTGTTTTGCTTGTAGGAATTGAAGCTTGGAATTTCCAAATTTACACATGTACATTAATGATCAAACTGTTTGAAATGCTGTGCTAATAAACCATATAAATAACTTTTCATTTTTATACGCCCGTTTACGGGACGTATTATGGTATACTGTTGTCTGTCCGTCCGTCGTCAGCATGTCGGACAATAACTCAAAAACGCTTGAATCAATTCGCATGAAACTTTATTGAAATGTTTATATCTATTGACCCGAGCTTCCTTTCATTTTTTATAAATTTTAGATTTTCAGTTTCCTAGTTTTGGGTTTTTTTTCATTAAAAAAGGGGGATTTTCCAGTTTTCGGACATTAACTCAAAAACACGTTAACCAATATGCATGAAACTTTGGTGAATTGTTTATATCTATTGACGTGAGCTCCCTTTCATTATTTATAAATTTCGGATCTACCGTTTTCGAGTTTTGGGGTTTTATTCATTAAAAAAGGGGGATTTTCCAGTTTTCAGACAAAACTCAAAAACAATTTCGCCAATTTGCAAGAAACTTTGGTGAATTGTTTATTTCTATCGACATGAGCTCCCTTTTGGTTTTTATAAATTTTAGACTATACGTTTACGATTTATGGGGTTTTATTCATTACAAAAAGGGGATTTTCCAGTTTTCGGACAAGAACTCAAAAATGCTTTCAGCGTTTTTAATGAAACTTTGGTAAATTGTTTATATCTATTGTTATAAGCTCCCTTTTGATTTTTATAAATTTTAGATTTTACGTTTTCGAGTTATAAGATTTTGTTCATAAAAAAGGGGTGATTTTCAAGTTTTTGGACAATATCCTTAAAGTGCTTAGAGCAGTTTTCATTAAACTTTGATGACTGATTTATCTATTAAGATAACCTCCCCCTTTAGTTTTTTTTATAAATTTCTGATATAACATTGAGAAGAAACTTTATTTGTTTATAGTCTGACAACAGATTTACTAAGTATAGCAACAGTACAGTGTATTGCACAACAGCAAGAAATCTTTAATTAAATATAAATTCAATTCATATAACCAATTTAAAGTTCTTTGACTACATTTATTCAGAAACCTATGATATGTCAAATATTTAATATAATCCAAATTCAACCTGTATCAAAAATGCAAGCTTGAATATTGTGTCCATTTTTGCCCCAACTGTTCAGGGTTGGACCTCTGCGGGCGTATCCAGCTGCGCTCAGCGAAGCAGTTTATTTTTTGTTCATTCTCATTCCCCCAAAAATGTTTAAATGCATTTACATTATATCTTGTACTGCCCATATTCATGTACATTAGTGGAGCTTTAATTGAAAACGTAATAAACAAATTTAGTGCCCTATTGATTGATTAGCGGAAGGCCTATAGGCTTGTACACCTGTCTGTCACAAATCCTCTTTGCTCTCTAACTTTAAACCTCTTGGAGTTTAGTAATGAAACTTAACATTACAATGTATTATTCACCACTACTAGAATATGTGTCAGGTTCACAGAACCTACTCTACAATGAAGGTCTAGGTAAAAAACTAAGTTCAACTGAGGCTCCTGTGTTATGTAAAAACTCTAAATCGCTGCCTTCCATTGGCATAAGCTTTAATTGCTGCCTTCCATTGGCATAAACTTAAATTGCTGCCTTCCATTGGCATAAACTTAAATTGCTGCCTTCCATTGGCACTAGCTATGTTAAAATCAAAAAGCCCATCACAGTTACTTTCAATTCATAGAACATTTCATACAGCAATGTCATAAACAGTACAGAAGACATGATCTTGAGCAATGCCCAGTATTGTACAAAATTTCAATGCAGAAAAACAAAAACAATTTTCAGCTCACCAAACCCAAAGGTTCAGCTTTTCTCATCGCTTGAAAGATGTCACCCATTATTGTTGGCAGTTAACATTTACATAAATCTTCTCTAAAACTACCGGTTTTAGATTGTGTCTGATGATCCAGTCTGCCAAACAGTATGGCCAGCATGATTAAAAATAGAAATAGGGGTAAAATGCAAGTTTTATTATATGGGTCAAGATGCGCAATTCGTTCCCACAGGCAACAATGATAGCCTTTTCTTCCATTCCTCTGTCCATATCTTAAACTTGGATATGTATGATGGCTCGTTTGGAAGCTGAGACATTTTCATACATATGCATGTGGTAAAATTTTCAGGGTACAAAGTGATATTAATTTTTTCATAAATTAGGCAACCCCGAAAGGCCCCATGTGATACTGCTTCAGCAAGTGAATGGTCCTTATTTTCACACAGTTAAATTCTCTAAAATTTCAATTCTGTACAAATTTAATAACTCCAAAACTTTTAAATCTTTATTGTACAGTCTTCTGCTCTTCAAAAAAGCACAAATGGTTAAGCTCAGTCAATTACTAAAAATAGCATCATGTCCAATGTCATTGAATATAGGTTTATATATTCCCGTTTACAGGACGTATTGTATACCATCGTCTGTCCGTCGTCAACATGTCAGACAATAACTCAAAAACGCTTTAACCAATTTTCATGAAACTTTGGTGAATTGTTTATATCTATTAATGTAAGCTCCCTTTTGATTTTTGTAAATTTTAGATTTTACATTTCTGATTTATGGGATTTTATTCATAAAAAAGGGGGGATTTTCCAGTTTTCGGACAATAATTCAAAAATGCTTTAAGCAGTTTTGATGAAACTTTGGTGACTAGTTTATATCTATTAAAATAAGCTCCCTTGAGTTTTAATACGACCGCAAAAAAATTTGTTATACAACCGCAAAAAATTTTGCGGTCGTATATTGATATCACGTCGTTGTTGTCCAAAGACATTTGATTTTCACACAATAACTTTAGTATAAGTAAATAGAAATCTATGAAATTTAAACACAAGGTTTATGACCACAAAAGGAAGGTTGGGATTGATTTTGGGGGTTATGGTCCCAACAGTTTAGGAATTAGGGGCCAAAAAGGGGCCCAAATAAGCATTTTTCTAGTTTCCAGTCAATAACTTGTGGAATGGTGTACAGATCTCTCTGAAATTATACCACAAGTTTCCATACCACAAAGGGATGGTAAAAATTGGCTTTGGGGGGTTATGGCTCAAACCGTTAAGGAATTAGGGGCAAAAAATGGGGAAAAATAAGGGTGTCCTGGTTAATGGACAATTACTTTAGTACAAAACATAATTTAATAGCAGTGTACGGGAAGTAATTCAGACACAACATTTTAAATTACCTCCCTTATACTGCTTTTAAATTATGTATAAAGAAATGTTGTATTGTCTTGAGGTGATTAGCTGTCAATTTATTTTTAGAAGTTACTATTTTAAAAATGCTGATGAAGGTAATTTAATTTTAGCCATGATTATGTATGTCATTTTCTATTTTAAGACTTTTATGATGTATTTAAATGGGTTATTATGGTTGCAAACTCCATTGGAAATTTGAATTGAGATTATGACCATATCTTGAGGGAAAGAATCTTTTTTTGGAAAAGGGGGTGGGGGAGGTTAAAAAAAAATTTGGGGTGGGGGGGTGGGGACAATTTGTTCTCAAGATTTCAGAAATTAAAAAAGAAAATTTCTTCAAATATTATTTCTTTTTTTGCAAAAGAAAGGGGCGGGGGAGGGTCAATTTGCAACAGCATGGTGTATTGCACAAAAGCAAAAAAATGAATATAAATTCAAATCACATAACCAATTCAAGTTCTTTTACTACAGTTATTCTGTGTCAGAAACCTATTATGTGTCAAATATTTAATTACAATCCAAATTCAGACCTGTATCAAGTGCAAATATTGTGTCCATTTTTGCCCCAACTGTTCAGGGTTGGACCTCTGCGGTCGTATCCAGTTGCGCTCGGTGAAGCAATTTATTTATAAATTTCTGATATGACATTGAGGAGTTATGGAACTTCATTCGTTGAAAGAGTGACGGGTGTATCGTGCGCTCATGGCGCAGCTCTTTATTTTATATCTATTTATAGTTGAGTACTCACTCTGAGGGGCATTAGAGATATTTACCCATATAGATGGCTAAAAACTGACAGAGGTAGAAAAAGTCCGAATATTTATATCTAACCTACTGTCCATGTAAACGAAAACTGTCAGACAACTTCTTTTCGCATCACTTGGTGTCCTCGTCTGTTAACTTTTACAAAAATCTTCTCCTCTGAAACTACTGGGCCAAATTTAACCAAACTTGGCCACAATTATCATTGGGGTATCCAGTTTAAAAATGTGTCCGATGATCCTGCCTGCCAAGCAAGATGGCTGACATGGCTAAAAATAAAACATAGGGGTAAAATGCTAGTTTTGCCCATTATTTTGAAAACTGCTATAAATAGAGAAAATCTGACAGGAGCAAAAATATTGAGCATTGTCCATTAGGAGTTATTGCCCTTAAATGACAAATTTTACCATTTTTTTAAACTTTTTGAATATTATCTTGAAAATTATAATAGATAGATAGAAACTTTAAAGAGGAAAATTATCAGCAGGATAAGATCTACAAATATGTCAACATGACTGAAATAGTCAGTTATCTCTTAATAGAGTTATTCCTCTTTATTGCTGATTTTCAGGCAGTTAAGCTGCCTTATGCGAGCACCCTAGATTTGTGTTCTACCCAATAAATGCTGAAATACGTGCCATTGTTATTATCTAGCTGGCTATTATGTTATTTATAACTATTAAATTGGACATTTTTTTTATATTTTTATTTCTGGAATACAAAAAATATGACCAGAAAAACCTGAAATGATCGTCGAACTTCCCAAAACTTTTGAAGTTGCACATAGGAAGTAGTGCTCAATAGAAATCTGTACGTAGTTTATTATCCCCTGTGCTTTTGGCTACGATGTCAAAGAACAATTGTATGAAATATTTCATCGCCGAAAATCTGTAATTACAAGTCGTTTATATTTCCCAAATGGCAAAATGCGCAGGAATAGTTCACGTACAACAAATCTCTATGATAGAGGAATTAAAGTTATATATCTAAGTTGGCGGTACAGTGATTTTCCTGCCTTTATTTTAGGGCCGAATATCGGCCCCTTTCCCATTCAGAAAAAACCTAAAAATTCCCAATTCAATCAAGTTGTAGCGGAAAGGTAATTGATAATTTTATTGTTCGTGGAATTTGGTTCAAAATATAGGTTGTTGTACTGTTCCCTGTGTAATCATGTCGAATATAGACAGGTAACTATCATATTTCGACCGTAAACCAGTTTTACAATGGATAAGCTTAGTTCAGCATTTGGATGACGTCCGGTGGTTAACAGTAAGAATTTAGAATGATATGAAGTGATGATGCTGTGTTATTATTTGAGTAACATTGTAAATACATGCAAACATGAAAAACTAAAAGGTTTTCATTATTTTCTCACACGTAATTATTTACTTATGCTTTTTCGAGCGGCAATGTCGTACTGAGCAAAGATTTGCCGGTTTGGTTTATTTTTTTTTTTGCTGTGAATTGACAGAGCGTCTTTTTACCACAGAACACCACAGAATACCACAGAATACCACAGAACACCACAGAATACCACAGAACACTCAAAATATACCACAGAACTACACAAATTACAATAAAACTACTGAAATATACCACAGAACATTAAAATTACTTTATAAAATTAAACGCAAATCTAATAATTAAGAATTATATTATTTCTTTAATTCGGGTTACACCAAATTATGACATGACGATTGACTGGATGAGATAAAAATTATCATACCTTTTTTGTTATTTGGCATATTTTTTTACATTTGGAGAACTTTGAGACACTAAACTAATGCATTGTTATAATGAAAATCTAAAATAAACATTTAAAAAATAGTTTTGAGCAAAAAAATTTACCGCACGGTTTTCACACATGCTGATATATTGACGCTTTGAATATATTAGACTGATCGATAAAAGTGTAATTTCTCTTTGTTTTACAATATTTTTCGTGAAATTAAGGAATCTGCGAGTTTATTAAATATGTTGTTTAACAATAAAAACTTTATATAAATAAAACATTTTTCTACAAAAAAAGTTGATCTGACGGATTTTACGCTACGAATAATTTTGATCTGATCGACAGAAAGTGCTAATATCGCTTTTAAAAAAACATTTTTCATTAAATTAAGAAATCTGCAAGATTAATGAATATTTTATATGAAAATATAACCTTTATAGTAAAAAATGTTTTGTGCAAAAGTTGACCCGATGATGGTGATCATCGGCTCACATTTTAATCTTGAATTTTTCTTATTATAAAACTGTATTTTGAAATTACTTGACAATAATTAGAACAGGAAGACTGCTATCAGCATTCTATTTAATATAATATCTATCATTAATAATGGTATATTTACAAAATTCTTCATTGTTTGGATTCTAGTTGCCACCTGATTATATAAGGTAATTCAATTAAACGTATTTGATGTTTCAGGTGTGAAAACTTAAATGACATGTTAATTGGTTTGATTGGTGATTACGACAAGTGTCAAAATTGGTTAATGTAATTAAATTTTGGTACTTTAATTGTGTCGGTGAACTTACTAAGGTCAACATTAATTTTGGACTCAAAAATATAGAATCTATATGTAAATGCTACATATACCAACAGTGATTTTCCTGTTTTATTTTAGGGCCGAATATCGCCCTGCTCCTAATCAGAAAAACCTAAAATTTTTCCCAATTTAACCCGTAAAATTCCCAATTCAATCAAGTTGTAGCGGAAAGGTAATTGATAATTTTATTGTTCGTGGTATTTGGTTCAAAATATAGGTTGTTGTACTGTTCCCTGTGTAATCATGTCGAATATAGACAGGTAACTATCATATTTCGACCGTAAACCAGTTTTACAATGGATAAGCTTAGTTCAGCATTTGGATGACGTCCGGTGGTTAACAGTAAGAATTTAGAATGATATGAAGTGATGATGCTGTGTTATTATCTGAGTAACATAGTAAATACATGCAAACATGAAAAACTAAAAGGTTTTCATTATTTTCTCACACGTAATTATTTACTTATGCTTTTTCGAGCAGCAATGTCGTACTGAGCAAAGATTTGCCGGTTTGGTTTATTTTTTTTTTTGCTGTGAATTGACGGAGCGTCTTTTTACCACAGAACACCACAGAATACCACATAGTACCACAGAACACCACAGAATACCACAGAACACTCAAAATATACCACAGAACTACACAAATTACAATAAAACTACTGAAATATACCACAGAACATTAAAATTACTTTATAAAATTAAATGCAAATCTAATAATTAAGAATTATATTATTTCTTTAATTCGGGTTACACCAAATTATGACATGACGATTGACTGGATGAGATAAAAATGATCATACCTTTTTTGTTATTTGGCATATTTTTTACATTTGGAGAACTTTGAGACACTAAACTAATGCATTGTTATAATGAAAATCTAAAATAAACATTTAAAAAATAGTTTTGAGCAAAAAAATTTACATACGGTTTTCACACTCGCTGATATATTGACGCTTTGAATATATTAGACTGATCGATAAAAAGTGTAATATCTCTTTTGTTTTACAATATTTTTTCGTGAAATTAAGGAATCTGCGAGTTTATTAAATATGTTGTTTAACAATAAAAACTTTATATAAATAAAACATTTTTTTCTACAAAAAAAAAGTTGATCTGACGGATTTTACGCTACGAATAATTTTTATCTGATCGACAGAAAGTGCTAATATCGCTTTTTAAAAAAACATTTTTTCATTAAATTAAGAAATCTGCGAGATTAATGAATATTTTATATGAAAATATAACCTTTATAGTAAAAAAATGTTTTTCTGCAAAAAAAAGTTGACCCGATGATGGTGATCATCGGCTCACATTTTAATCTTGAATTTTTCTTATTATAAAAACTGTATTTTTGAAATTACTTGACAATAATTAGAACAGGAAGACTGCTATCAGCATTCTATTTAATATAATATCTATCATTAATAATGGTATATTTACAAAATTCTTCATTGTTTGGATTCTAGTTGCCACCTGATTATATAAGGTAATTCAATTAAACGTATTTGATGTTTCAGGTGTGAAAACTTAAATGACATGTTAATTGGTTTGATTGGTGATTACGACAAGTGTCAAAATTGGTTAATGTAATTAAATTTTGGTACTTTAATTGTGTCGGTGAACTTACTAAGGTCAACATTAATTTTGGACTCAAAAATATAGAATCTATATGTAAATGCTACATATACCAGTCTTTTTGATATAAAGCTTCAGTTCAACGATTTCTAAATGCATACAACATTTGGTAAAAATCCGAAATATTGTCAAATGATTGGAGAAGATACACACACAACATAAGATTCCAAAAACAGTCATCGAACTTGAACTTTTTGACAATTGAAAAGACACACTTATAATATGTTATTAGCTATATAGTCAACTCAAATATTACTGTCCTACACCAACTTCAGATATCTTTTTGAAAGTATTTGGTAGCTCTTAACACCAGTCTTATTAAAACCACCCCCCACTATCCACTTGTGTTTTAAAACCAGCCCCCACTATCCACTTGCATTTTTAAACCAGCCCCAGTGGCGGATCCAGAGGGGGGTTCCGGGGGTTGGAACTCCCTCTTTTTTTGAACGATCAATGCATTTGAATGGGGACATATAGTTCGAACCCCCCCTTTTTAAAATGGCTGGATCCGCCCCTGAGCCCCCACTATCCACTTGCGTTTGTAAGTGGATAGTTGGGTCTGGTTTTAATCAGACTGCCCTTAACACAGGATTGTTTTATATATAACTCTAATGGAGAAAACTTTGATGTACAAACATTAACCAAGTTTAAATAATTGTTTGATACAACTCTAGATATCAGCTTAACACATTACTTTAATCACTTTAATAAAGTTTAATTATTTGTTGACAACAACTTTATTTAAATGTCACATTAACCATTTTGATTATTTATTGTAACAACTCTTAACATAAAATTAATAAAAAGTGACCAAAAAACCTGATAAACAAAATAAATTTAACAAATAATTATGCAATGCATTTAAACATTTTCAAAAATGAATTAAAATTACAAAAAGATTAAAATGTATTTAAAAAATAAATGTCACAAATATAAATAATCTTTGTATATTATGGTTTTAATAGCTAGGGGTTTTCGGTATGATCCCAATTATTGGCCATTCAGTTGGGGGCGTAGCGATAGTGAGTCGACCCTAAATAGAAAAATTAAATTTATTTGAATAATAAATGTCAAATTATAAAAAGAATGAACAATAACACGATAATAATGTCTGAAGATTTAATATTTTGAAGTTTTGTGGTAATTTTTAGGTGTTCTGTGGTATTCTGTGGTGTTCTGTGGTAAAAAGATGCTCCCGTGAATTGAGCATGCCCAAACAGACAACATGTCCTCTCATTATTCAAAATATTATGTTCGCAAATTAAAAAAAGGTAAAGATGCCACTGATTGTAAAAGACTTGTTTAGCTTTAAAAAATCCAAAATTAGTACTGAAGATACTACAGGGACTGATATACTTTGAACGAAAATGTTTCTACTTTTACGGATGTAGAACAGGATGAAGCCATGGTTGTGGCGGATAAAGGCACTAAAGCAGTCACCTCAAACCCAAGTACTAACACGAAACAAAATGTTTCTACCCAAACACCTGAGCATAATTCACTTAAAATGAACTCTGCTCCTATACAAAGTGAAACTGACCGTCAATTTCACTCTGAGTGCGACCCTAATCAGTGACAGTTGTCGACTCTAGTCTCTAGCTCAGAACTAAGCACTGAAAACGTTATACATTGCCATATAAGTGTCTGTGAGAGAAATCTTACTGACAAGGAAACTTGCAATAATTCTCAGGGTTGTATGACTGAGTTGATACAATTTGAAAATGTACTTTTATCTTGTAAACTGTCGCGATCCCCACCCCTAAACAATATATATACTTGTTTGGGACAATAAAACAAATCAAATGAAAATATTTTGGGGAGTCCCCGGTGTCGTTCCACCCCTCCTGTTTGAGAACTTGGAAATGGTCAAGATCCCCACCCCTAAACCATATATATTCATGTATGGGACAATAAAACAAATCAAATGAAATATAGGGGGAGTCCCTGGGGTCACCCCACCCCCTCCTGTTTGAGAACTTGTAAATGGTCGAGATCCCCACCCCTAAACCATATATATTCATGTATGCGACAATAAAACAAATCAAATGAAATATAGGGGGAGTCCCTGGGGACACCCCACCCCCTCCTATTTGAGAACTTGTAAACAGTCGAAGATCCCCACCCCTAAACCATATATTTTCATGTATGGAACAATATAACAAATCAAATGAAATATGTGGGGAGTCCCTGGGGTCACCCCACCCCCTCCTGTTTGAGAACTTGGAAATGGTTGAGATCCCCACCCCTAAACCATATATATTCATGTATGGGACAATATAACAAATCAAATGTAATATAGGGGGAGTACCTGGGGTCACCCCACCCCCTCCTGTTTGAGAACTTGAAATGGTTGAGATCCCACCCTAAACCATATATATTCATGTATGGGACAATAAAACAAATCAAATGAAATATAAGGGAGTCCATGTTGACACCCCACCCCCTCCTGTTTGAGAACTTGTAAACAGTCAAGATCCCCACCCCTAAACCATATATATATTCATGTATGGGACAATATGACAAATCAAATGAAATATTTGGGGAGTCCCTGGGGTCACCCCACTCCCTCCTGTTTGAGAACTTGGAAATGGTGGAGATCCCCACCCCTAAACCATATGTATATTCATTTATGGGACAATATAACAAATCAAATGAAATATAGGGGGAGTCCCTGGGGTCACCCCAACCCCTCCTGTTTGAGAACTTGTAAACGGTCAAGATACCCACACCTAAATCATATTTATTCCTGTTCATCATTTCAAAAGATTTGAATGACATACAGGGTCAGTCTCTAGGTGTCACATATACATATCACTTTACTAGACCAAACCAATATGAACTGGACTTTGCCCAATGTCAGGCGACCATGGAATGACGAATTATGGGGGCTTTGTTTGGGAGACTTCATAACGGCATCCTGTTACAATTATTTCTTGTTTATTATAAAATTTTATTGATGCAAAAATGAGTCTAGGTTAATTGAATTTACTTTAATTATTTATTGAAATATATAATAATTTTCATTCATGGCTCATTTTAAGAAAACATATAAATCTTTCAAGATGTGTAAGGCCCAAGAATGTTTGACCAACTGTTTTATAATCACCTGTCATTTTATTCCAAACTTGGTATGGAGTGACATCACGGACTTGGTGGTGAAGATGGGGTCATTTACATAGATATATGAGTTGCTTTTGAAAACCTTGATGAAATATTAATTAATTTGCCTTAATAATCAATTCATTTAATAAACATAAATGTACAATATACTGAATGTTTAATGTTTGTTCTTTCAAATCTTAAAAAAAAATTGAAGCAACACTGCCACAGTTTTCATAATTACGTTTGCCTTGGGTTTTGGTTAACTGCCTACAGCGCTTAAAGTGCTTTGATTTATTTTTTTACTGCAAAGCTACACAGGCTCTTTAGAGCCTCTAGTTACCTTTTATCTTGGAAACTAAAATAGATAGAGAAACTTTTAAAGCAAAAATGATAAGCAAGACAAAATCTACTTAAAGTCAAACATGGTCTAAATCTTCAGTTGTCTCTTTATGAGAGTTATTGACCTAAAATAAAGATTTCTGCCAAATTTTTTTTTTCCTTATAATCTTGAAACTATAATAGGTAAAGAGAAACTTTTATTGCAAAAATGATTAGCAAGACAAGATCTACAATTAAGTCAACATGGCCACATTCTTTAATAGACTTTTTTAATTATTGCCCTTAAATGATGATTTTTCCATTTTTAGCTCACTGTTCCTTCGGAATGGTGAGCTTTTGCCATCACTTGGCGTCCATCGTCATCCGTTGTCGTTGTCCGTCCAGTGTAAACTATTGGAAAACATCTTCTCCTCAGAAACTACTGAACCAATTCCAACCAAACTTAAGCTGAATGATCCTTAGGGTATCTAGAATTAACTTTGTGTTTTATTTTCTGTTTCACAGAAAACATGGCCACCATGGTTAAAAATAGATTGATTGATTGTTGGTTGCTTAATGTCCAGTGGCAAATAGTTCATGCATATTCAGGACGAGAACAAATTAACAATAAATACAATAGGTAGGTTCTGTAATAGAGGCGTCTGGGATTGAGGTCGGAGAAAATTTAGACTGCCATGGGAAATGAGGGTATATTGGATAGGGACAGAAATTTAGCCTTGCAACAGGTCACCTACGGACCCCTCAAAGAGTTGTTGCAAGGGTTCTTAACGTGCAAAGAGTGTGGCACTCTCTTTACACGAGGCATCGGATTTAAGGCTAAAAATAGAACAAAGGGTAAAATGCAGTTTTTGGTTTATATCTCAAAAACCAAAGCATTTAGAGCAAATCTGACATGTGGTAAAAATGTTCATTAGGTCAAGTTTTATCAGCCCTGAAATTTTCAGATGAATCTAACAACCCATTGTTGGGTTGCTGCCACTAAATTGGTAATTATAAGAAAATTTTGCATTTTTATCGACCGCAAAATTTTGCGGTCGATATTGGTATGACATTGGCGCTCGTCGTCGTCCGAAGACATTGGTTTTCACACTATAACTTTAGTTTAAGTGAATGGATCTCTATGAAATTTTACCATAAGGTTCAATACCACAAAAGGAAGGTTGGGGTTGATTTTGAGGGTTATGGTACCAACAGTTAAGGAATTAGGGGCCAAAAGGGCCAAAAATATTCATTTTGTAACTTCCAGACAATAACTTGTGTATTAGTGTATGGATCTCTGACATTGTACCACAAGGTTCCTTATCACTGTTTGAGAACTTGGAAATGGTTGAGATCCCCACCCCTAAACCATATATATTCATGTATGGGACAATATAACAAATCAAATGTAATATAGGGGGAGTACCTGGGGTCACCCCACCCCCTCCTGTTTGAGAACTTGGAAATGGTTGAGATCCCCACCCCTAAACCATATATATTCATGTATGGGACAATAAAACAAATCAAATGAAATATAAGGGGAGTCCATGTTGACACCCCACCCCCTCCTGTTTGAGAACTTGTAAACAGTCAAGATCCCCACCCCTAAACCATATATATATTCATGTATGGGACAATATGACAAATCAAATGAAATATTTGGGGAGTCCCTGGGGTCACCCCACTCCCTCCTGTTTGAGAACTTGGAAATGGTGGAGATCCCCACCCCTAAACCATATGTATATTCATTTATGGGACAATATAACAAATCAAATGAAATATAGGGGGAGTCCCTGGGGTCACCCCAACCCCTCCTGTTTGAGAACTTGTAAACGGTCAAGATACCCACACCTAAATCATATTTATTCCTGTTCGTCATTTCAAAAAGATTTGAATGACATACATGGTCAATCTCCTAGGTGTCACATATACATATCACTTTACTAGACCAAACCAATATGAACTGGACTTTGCCCAATGTCAGGCGACCATGGGAATGACGAATTATGGGGGCTTTGTTTGGGAGACTTCATAACGGCATCCTGTTACAATTATTTCTTGTTTATTATAAAATTTTATTGATGCAAAAAATGAGTCTAGGTTAATTGAATTTACTTTAATTATTTATTGAAATATATAATAATTTTCATTCATGGCTCATTTTTAAGAAAACATATAAATCTTTCAAGATGTGTAAGGCCCAAGAATGTTTGACCAACTGTTTTATAATCACCTGTCATTTTATTCCAAACTTGGTATGGAGTGACATCACGGACTTGGTGGTGAAGATGGGGGTCATTTACATAGATATATGAGTTGCTTTTGAAAACCTTGATGAAATATTAATTAATTTGCCTTAATAATCAATTCATTTAATAAACATAAATGTAAAATATACGAATGTTTAATGTTTGTTCTTTCAAATCTTAAAAAAAAATTGAAGCAACACTGCCACAGTTTTCATAATTACGTTTGCCTTGGGTTTTGGTTAACTGCCTACAGCGCTTAAAGTGCTTTGATTTATTTTTTTACTGCAAAGCTACACAGGCTCTTTAGAGCCTCTAGTTACCTTTTATCTTGGAAACTAAAATAGATAGAGAAACTTTTAAAGCAAAATGATAAGCAAGACAAAATCTACTTAAAGTCAAACATGGTCTAAATCTTCAGTTGTCTCTTTATGAGAGTTATTGACCTAAAATAAAGATTTCTGCCAAATTTTTTTTTTCCTTATAATCTTGAAACTATAATAGGTAAAGAGAAACTTTTATTGCAAAAATGATTAGCAAGACAAGATCTACAATTAAGTCAACATGGCCACATTCTTTAATAGACTTTTTTAATTATTGCCCTTAAATGATGATTTTTCCATTTTTAGCTCACTGTTCCTTCGGAATGGTGAGCTTTTGCCATCACTTGGCGTCCATCGTCATCCGTTGTCGTTGTCCGTCCAGTGTAAACTATTGGAAAACATCTTCTCCTCAGAAACTACTGAACCAATTCCAACCAAACTTAAGCTGAATGATCCTTAGGGTATCTAGAATTAACTTTGTGTTTTATTTTCTGTTTCGTCAGAAAACATGGCCACCATGGCTAAAAATAGATTGATTGATTGTTGGTTGCTTAATGTCCAGTGGCAAATAGTTCATGCATATTCAGGACGAGAACAAATTAACAATAAATACAATAGGTAGGTTCTGTAATAGAGGCGTCTGGGATTGAGGTCGGAGAAAATTTAGACTGCCATGGGAAATGAGGGTATATTGGATAGGGACAGAAATTTAGCCTTGCAACAGGTCACCTACGGACCCCTCAAAGAGTTGTTGCAAGGGTTCTTAACGTGCAAAGAGTGTGGCACTCTCTTTACACGAGGCATCGGATTTAAGGCTAAAAATAGAACAAAGGGTAAAATGCAGTTTTTGGTTTATATCTCAAAAACCAAAGCATTTAGAGCAAATCTGACATGTGGTAAAAATGTTCATTAGGTCAAGTTTTATCAGCCCTGAAATTTTCAGATGAATCTAACAACCCATTGTTGGGTTGCTGCCACTAAATTGGTAATTATAAGAAAATTTTGCATTTTTTATACGACCGCAAAATTTTTGCGGTCGTATATTGGCATGACATTGGCGTCGTCGTCGTCGTCGTCCGAAGACACATTGGTTTTCACACTATAACTTTAGTTTAAGTGAATGGATCTCTATGAAATTTTACCAAATTTGACCAGTTTAAGTGTATGGATCTTTCTGAAATTGTACTACAAGGTTCCATATCACAAAGGAAAGCTGGGTTTGAGTTTGGGGTAATTGCCCTAAAAGTTTAGGAATTTGGGGCCAAAAACAAGCATTTTCTAGTTTCCAGAGCAAATCTGACATGGGGTAAAAATGTTCATTAGGTCAAGTTCTATTAGTCCTGAAATTTTCAGATGAATCTAACAACCCATTGTTGGGTTGCTGTCACTAAATTGGTAATTTTAAGGAAATTTTGCAGTTTTTGGTTATTATCTTGAAATTTATTATAGAAAAAGATAAACTGTAAACAGCAAAAATGCTCAGCAAAGTAAGATCTACAAATAAGTTTAATACGACCAAAATTGTCAATAGACCCCTTAAGGAGTTATTGTCCTTTAAAGACAATTTTTCACAATTTGTTCATCTAATCTAGTTTGCTTACTTTAAAAAATCTTCTCCTTTGAAACTGCTGAATCAATTTCAGCCAAACTTGGGCTGAATGAGTTTCAGAGTATCTTGTATAAATTTTATATTTTATTTCCTTGTACGTAAAGAAACATAGCCACTATGGCTAAAATGGAACATACATGTAGGGGTAAAATGCATTTTTTTGCTTTTGAAGAAAATATGACAGATACAAAGAGCATTTAAATAGCATTTTTAAGGCACTCATTAATATATATTGAAAAGCTAAAATTTACAGGTGAGCGATTCAGGCTCTTGAGAGCCTCTTGTTTTTAAATTTTGGAACATGGAATATAATATTTGACAATAATTTGATTCAATTATATTTTACTGATTCAGTTATTGATATCCCAAATAACTTATAACAACATGACATTATGTAATAAAAAGACTAACTTTATAGAAATGTTCTTTAAATTTTAAATATGAAGCTGGACAGATTTCAATAGTGAATGATCATTAGGTAAGTCATTTAACCGATACAAATTGATTTTTTTTTCAAAAGCACATTGATTCTACATTGAAATTAAGATCATTATCTTGTAATGAAAAGATCAAAAATCAAATTTCACCCAATTAAATATCATGTTTCAAGTATATATTTTGAAAACTATAATAGATAGATAGAATTTTTATCAGTCTTTAGGTGTAATACCACCATTGATTTTCCCCTATTAGTCTTTGTTAAATTTGCACTTTTCAAAAAATTGTGCAGAATTTATCTTTGCTTCAAATAAAGAAATACTTGGCATGAGTAAAGTTTTATCCTGTCCAGTACTATAGAAAAAATTTCACATAACATTTCATTGCATATAAGAAAATAACCAAAGCTTCCAAAATATTCTATAGAAACCCCAAATAAAAAAATAATGGTGCTTTGAAATACCCAAGATATATGTTTATGACCCAGAAATGTTTTACTGCAATGAAATGTAGGATCAATTACCTACAACTGTCAAATATAAGGGAATATTTTTTTCGACCTATTTTCGTATGCAACCGGATGTGACATACTATGATTTGGTGGTATTACACCTTTAAAAAGCAAAATTGATCAGCAAGAAAAGATCTGCAATTAAGGCAGCATGTCCAAAATTGTCAGTCTACTCATTTTTTTTGCGATTTGTTTATAATCTTAAAAATTGTAATAGATATGTATATATATAATATGCATAAACTGTAAACAGCAAAAAAGATCAGAAAGACAACATCAACAAAAAAGAGATTGTAATCATGAATTATAGTCTAGTCTTTAATTTTGAGAATGCACATAGATCCAGGTGAGTGAAACAGGCTCTTTAGAACCTTTTGTTTTAAGAGAGGTGCAGCTTTTAAATAAACCTCTTGTACACATTTGGACTTTTATGTCCCTCCCCCCCCCAAAAAAAAAATCAAGAGATTTTGATAGATACAGTTTTCTATGGATTCTGGTTATGATTTTTAATAATATAATAAGGCATTAGTTGTTTAATTTACTCTAAATTATGTATGTGTTTTTGCAAACTTTATTTTTTTTTTTACTGCCTTGCTATTGTACAAATGTAAAACAAAATTTTGTGAAACACAGTTTTACTATTCAACAAAAATTTTAAGAGAGTTATTTAATTTACAAGAAAAGAGATGAAAATTAATAGATATTTAATTTAAATCCATACTCAAAAATGCAAATGTTAAATACATGTAACATTTGAAAATGGATATTAAAACATTAGTATGTAATGTAAGATTTAAAAAAGTGTTCTAATTTACATATGATATGTTTTAATGTCGAATATTCGCGTCATATTTATGTAGGTCTTTGTAATTAATTAATATTCAGACAAGATGATATATGTTTATTTCATGTCATTATTATGAATCATAATAATGGCCATCATAAATGTCCAGTATTTTGAAGGCCATGTCAGTTATATTCACATTGAAGAATAGATTAAAAATTGTCAGTCATTTGATTTGCATATAATTAAGGTTAAGCATTATATTTGCTCACTTAAAAGATAGTTTCATGCATTATCATGAAACTAATTTCTTAATATGGATAACAGAAATTTAAATGATTTTTTTTTTAATATCAAACTGTGGTACTTGACCTTAACAGACTGAATTGACCTTAATAGATGGAATTGACCTTACCAGACTGAATTGACCTTAATAGATGAAATTGACCTCAACAGACTGAATTGATCTTAAAAGACTGAATTGATCTTAACAGACTGAATTGACCTTAACAGACTGAATTGATCTTAACAGACTGAATTGATCTTAACAGACTGAATTGACCTTAACAGACTGAATTGACCTTAACAGACTAAATTGATCTTAACAGACTGAATTGATCTTAACAGACTGAATTGACCTTGGTATAGGTCCCTTTTTTATTGTATCCATATCAGCTTTAGTTTGCCCTTAAGTCTTTATCTGATGAAAGTTAGCATATAAGGGAGTTATGTGCCCTTGAATTGGTATCATACATTTATAATATTTTGAAGCAGGCATTTATTTATGACACAGGTTTTAAGTTAACAGTTTATTTTGTTTATTTTAGCTGATAATAGACAAAAGAAGCAGAGAAGAATTGAAAAACAGGATTTTAGTATGTTTACCAACCCTGAGGACAGTCATAAACCTTGGATATCATCTCATCTGGCTATGGCTGCATATCAATTCTTGTCTACATGTAAGGTTTTATACTTAGTACAATTGCATTTAAGTTTTTATAACTCAAAAGAAATATGAGGAAAACATCAATAAAAGAAATATGAGAAAAACATCAATGGACAGCAACCCCTCAACACAAAACAATCAATAAAGAATATCCTTTTCATCCAGGCCATATCCTTTTTATACGACCGCAAACAAATTTTGCGGACGTATATTGGTATGACGTTGGCGTCGTCGTCGTCCGAAGACACATTGGTTTTCGCACTCTAACTTTAGTTTAAGTGAATGGATCTCTATGAAATTTTACCATAAGGTTCAATACCACAAAAGGAAGGTTGGGATTGATTTTGGGGGTTATGGTACCAACAGTTAAGGAATTAGGGGCCAAAAATAAGCATTTTTGTAACTTCCAGACATAACTTGTGTGTTAGTGTATGGATCTCTCTGACATTGTACCACAAGGTTCCATATCACAAAGGGAATGCTGGGATTGATTTTGGGAGTAATTACTTCCAAATTTAAGGAATTAGGGGCCAAAAAAGGGGCAAAAAACAAGCATTTTTCTAGTTTCATGACAATAACTTGTGTGTAAGTGTATGGATCTTTCTGAAATTGTACTACAAGGTTCCATATCACAAAGGGAAAGCTGGAATTGAGTTTGGGGTAATTGCCTAAAACGTTAAGGAATAAAAGGCCAAAAAGGGGCCAAATATAAGCATTTTTCTAGTTTCCAGACAATAACTTGTGTTCAAGTGTATGGATCTCTCTGAAATTGTACTGCAAGGTACCATACCACAAAGGGAAGGCTGGGATTGATTTTGGAGGTAATTGCCTCAAAATTTTAGGAATTAGGGACCAAAAAGGGGCAAAAAAACAAGCATTTTTCTTGTTTCAGGACAATAACTTGTGTGTAAGTGTATGGATCTTTATGACATTGTACTAAAAGGTTCCATATCACAAAGGGAAAGCTGGGTTTGAGTTTGGGGGTAATTTCCCTAAACGTTTAGGAATTTGGGGCCAAAAAGGGGCCAAAAAAACAAGCATTTTTCTAGTTTCCAGACAATAACTTGTGTTCAAGTGTACGAATCTCTCTGAAATTGTACTGCAAGGTACCATACCACAAAGGGAAGGCTGTGATTGAGTTCGGGGGTGATGAATCATAAGGGGGTTAAAAAAATTTGAGGGGGGATTTTTTTTTCATTTTTTTTCTTTAAAATTTTCCATTTTAAATTGGTTATTTCTGATTTATATATAAAAGCAAATAATAATGATATGGTTTGAATAGGTAAATTAAAAATTTTTAAGTTCTTAGACCACATTCATTCTGTGTCAGAAACCTATGCTGTGTCAAATATTTAATCACAATCCAAATTCAGTGCTGTATCAAGCTTGAATGTTGTGTTCATACTTGCCCCAACTGTTCAGGGTTCGACCTCTGCAGTCGTATCAAGCTGCGCCCAGCGGAGCATTTTATTCTATTTAGCGATCTGTATTTAGCCATCAAGATGAGCAGTCTAATTTGTCAACAACTGTGTCATATACTTCTTATATGCAAAGCATGTTCTGACCTTCACAAAAAAATAATGAAATTTGAAAGGACACAAACAAATTCTTATGTGGCATTGTAAACAACAATTTTTCTGTTAGAAATACCATTCTGACAAGATAAAACCAAATAAAAATAAAAAATAGGGAAATTAAATAGTTAAAAAAATAGGTTAACAGCATTTTGTATTACAGTACATATAGTCATTTGACAAATCACATGTTATAGATACATAATTCCAGTTGTAAAACCTTCATTTCTTTATACAGTTTATCATGTTTTACACATTATGACTTTCATTACTTGACATTTTGCCTTTTTTTTTTGAATATTTACTTACATATTTAACTGATTTGTGAACTAAACATCATGGTAACCTTGACTTTTGAAATGTATTTGTAGCTGTGGACTTGTTCAAGGAAGAGTACATATCACCAAACATTCTGAAGAGGCTGATCAAACAGAATATTTATGAAGAAGTTATTAACAACGAAAAGAAAGAATGTCAAATTTATAAAGAGAATACTCCTTGTGATTTCTTTGTTTTAATCTTGGAAGGTACTAAATCTTTTTTAAGGTCAAACTAGACAAACAAATTTATAAAGAGAATACTCCTTGTGATTTCTTTGTTTTACTCTTGGAAGGTACTAAGTCTTTTTCAAGGTCAAACAAGACAAACAAATTTATAAAGAGAATACTCCTTGTGATTTTTTATGCCCCCTGCCGTAGCAGAGGGGGCATTAAGTTTTACCCTTGTCCATCCATACGTACGTACCAAAGTTGGTTTCCGTTCTCTAACTTAAGTTTGCCTCAACCAAATGTTATGAAACTTATACACAATGCTTATTACCACAAAATACAGATCAAGTTTGAATTTTGGAGGCGTCACTTTAACCATTCTAGAGTTATGCCCCTTTACAAATGAAAAAATTGCTGAATTGTTTGTTTCAGTTTTCTTACTTTAGTTTACTTTATCCAAATGTTATGAAACTTATACACAATGCTTATTACCACTAAATACAGATGAAGTTTGAAATTTTGATGGTTTCACTTTAACCGTTCTAGAGTTATGCCCCTTTACAAATGGAAAAATTACTGAATTTTTCGTTTCCGTTCTCTAACTAAAGTATGCCTGAACCAAATATTATGAAACTTATACACAATGCTTATTACCACAAAACTAAGATCAGTTATGAATTTGGGTAGCGTCACTTTTACTGTTCTTCAGATATGTCCCTTTGTAACTTTATATGCAAGCAGGGGCATCATCTGTGTCTCATGGACACATTCCCCATTTATTGTTTAACTTTTGGAAGGCACTAAGTCTTTTTTAAGGTCATGCTAGACGAACAAATTTATGAAGATAATACTCCCTGTAAATACTCTTCTGCCATATATACAGGGTTTCCCCTGGGTCAATTTTCTTTTTCGCCACCTCTTTCTCCAAAACAATATATTTTTCGCCACTTTCAATTTTTTTTCGCCAACAAACAAAAACATATTTTTCGTTTAAAATTTCTTTCTCTAACAAAAAAATTAGTTTGCCACATTGCTACTAGTATATGAAAATAAGAAGATGTTGTATGATTGCCAATGGGACAACTCTTCACAAGAGACCAAATGACATAGAAGTTACCAAACTATAGGTCACCGTACAGCCTTCAACAATGAGCAAAACCCGTACCACATAGTCAGCTATAAAAGGCCCGAAAAGACAATTGTGAAACAATTCAAACGAGAAAACTAACTATGTCTTTTATAATTCTAAATATATATTTTTAATCTCATTGTCATAAATAAACACTCAATAATAACAAGCATTTAGTTTTAAAAGATACTGTAAAATTGCAATATAGAATATCATCATGAAATCTTTATGTTGACTTCTGCAAGGGAGCACGGATTCATCTATAATAGTTTATAAGATACTTCCGTCTAGATGAAGGATAAAATCAGAGATATTTCTTACTTTTGAATATTTTTCTTAACAATAGATTTCTTTTCCGGACCATCATTAAAAAGTATGGACGTAAATTATGCCTCAAACACGTGCGTTACTAAACGATTGTAAATTACCAATTTCAAAAGAATTATTACTCTCAAAAGTTATAAGATAAAATATAAAGTCAGAGATTTTCTTACTTTTGAACATTTTTGTCATAACAACAGTTTTTTCCAGACCATCGTTAAAAGAAAAGAGGAGACGTAAAATGTGCGTCGCTAAAAGGATTGTAAAGTACCCACTTCAAAACAATTATTTCAATCAAAGTTGTAAAATATCCTTTAAGTGACATGTGAAGCCATTTAACCACACCATTTCACGAAACAATACAATCAACACATTTATTAATTATAATCCTTTGTTACCGATGGCTATAAAATGCAATCAGATGATTATTGTCGTAACGAGTTCAAGGTGAATTCCCAGTATTGTCTGATCAGGGAAAAAGTCCGAGAAACACGAAAAAAAGTAAACAAGATGGACGCAGTCGAACAGTTATATTTCTTTCGCCAATAACAAATTTTAATCGCCATAATCTTTATTTTTTCGCAAAATGCGAAAATGGCGACCGCCAGCGGAAACCCTGCATATATATATATAGGAATAGGTATTTAAAATGGCTTGCTGATTTTCACATTTATAATACTCCAAAACTTAAATGATAATAACTCCTTATTTTTAATCTTGAATACTGGTACTAAATATGATGTATTTACTGGTTCTTTCAGAGACCGGAATGATCTGAAAACATACTTAATTTCTTGACATGGTTAATTTTTATACGACCGCAAAAATTTTTGTGGTCGTATATTGGTATAACGTTAGCGTCGTTGTTGTCGTCGCCGTCGTCGTAAATGCCGTCGGCGTCGTCGTCGTCGTCCGAAGACACATTGGTTTTCGCACTCTAACTTTAGTTTAAGTGAATGGATCTCTAGGAAATTTTACCATAAGGTTCAATACCACAAAAGGAAGGTTGGGATTGATTTTGGGGTTATGGTACCAACAGTTAAGGAATTAGGGGCCAAAAGGGGCCAAAATAAGCATTTTGTAACTTCCAGACAATAACTTGTGTGTAAGTGTATGGATCTCTCTGACATTGTACCACAAGGTTCCATATCACAAAGGAATGCTGGGATTGATTTTGGGGTAATTGCCTCAAAATTTTAGGAATTAGGCCAAAAGGGGCAAAAACAAGCATTTTCTAGTTTCAGGACAATAACTTGTGTGTAAGTGTATGGATCTTTCTGAAATTGTACTACAAGGTTCCATATCACAAAGGGAAAGCTGGAATTGAGTTTGGGGGGGTAATTGCCCTAAACGTTTAGGAATTAGGGGCCAAAAAGGGGCCAAAAATAAGCATTTTTCTAGTTTCCAGACAATAACTTGTGTTCAAGTGTATGGATCTCTCTGAAATTGTACTGCAAGGTACCATACCTCAAAGGGAAGGCTGGGATTGAGTTTGGGAGTGATGAATCATAAGGGGGTTCAAAAATTGGGGGGATTTTTTTTCTTTTTTTTCTTTAAAATTTTCCATTTTAAGTTGGTTATTTCTGATTTATATTTAAAAGCAAATAATAATGATATGGCAGGAGATACACACCAAACAGGATGTGTAAATTATTATATAATAAGTATTGTGCAATAGCAAGAAATTTTCAATTGCACAATATTGCGCAATAGCAAGAAATCTTCAATTGCACAGTATTGCGCAATAGCAAGAAATATCCAATAGCATAGTATTGCACAATAGCAAGATATTGTCAATTCTACAGTATTGCACAATAGCAAGAAATATTCAGTTGCACAGTATTGCGCAATTGCAAGAAATATTCAATTGCACAGTATTGTGCAAAAGAAGATACTTTGTATAAATTGCTTATTTCTTGACCAATTTCAATGGGGTTTTATTCTTGAATTCTTGGGGTTCTTTAATATGCTGAATCTAACCGTGTATTAAGTTTTTGGATTTTGGGCCCGTTTTAAATTGGTCCACATTGAGGTCCAAAGGGTCCAAAATTAAACTTTGTTTGATTTCATCAAAAATTGAATTATTGGGGTTCTTTGATATGCCGAATCTAACCGTGTATTTAGATTCTTAATTTTTGGTCCCGTTTTCAAATTGGTCTACATTAAGGTCCAAAGGGTCCAAAATTAAACTTAGTTTGATTTTAACAAAATTGAATTCTTAGGGTTCTTTGATATGCTGAATCTAAACATGTATTTAGATTTTTGATTATGGGCCCAGTTTTCAAGTTGGTCCAAATCGGGTCCAAAATTAAACTTTGTTTGATTTCAACAAAATTGAATATATGGGGTTCTTTGATATGCTGAATCTAACCGTGTATTTAAATTCTTTATTTTTGGTCCCGTTTTCAAATTGGTCTACATTAAGGTCCAAAGGGTCCAAAATTAAACTTAGTTTGATTTTAACAAAATTGAATTCTTAGGGTTCTTTGATATGCTGAATCTAAACATGTATTTAGATTTTTGATTATGGGCCCAGTTTTCAAGTTGGTCCAAATCGGGTCCAAAATTAAACTTTGTTTGATTTCAACAAAATTGAATATATGGGGTTCTTTGATATTCTGAATCTAACCGTGTATTTAGATTCTTAATTTTTGGTCCCGTTTTCAAATTGGTCTACATTAAGGTGCAAAGGGTCCAAAATTAAACTTAGTTTGATTTTAACAAAATTGAATTCTTAGGGTTCTTTGATATGCTGAATCTAAACATGTATTTAGATTTTGATTATGGGCCCAGTTTTCAAGTTGGTCCAAATCGGGTCCAAAATTAGACTTTGTTTGATTTCAACAAAATTGAATATATGGGGTCCTTTGATATGCTGAATCTAACCATGTATTTAGATTTTTGATTTTGGACCTTGTTATCAACTTTGTCCACATTGAGGTTAAAAGGGTCCAAAATTAAACTTTGTTTGATTTCATCAAAATTGAACTCTTGGGGTTCTTTGATATGCTGAATCTAAACATGTATTTAGATTTTGGATATTGGACCATAATAGGTAAATTAAAAAAATTAAGTTCTTAGACTACATTCATTCTGTGTCAGAAACCTATGCTGAAAAAATTAAGTTCTTAGATTACATTCATTCTGTGTCAGAAACCTATGCTGTGTCAAATATTTAATCACAATCCAAATTCAGAGCTATATCCAGCTTGAATGTTGTGTCCATACTTGCCCCAACTGTTCAGGGTTCGACCTCTGCGGTCGTATCAAGCTGCGCCCTCATGGAGCATTTTATTGCTTAATAAAACAATCACATAAAATGCACAATAATATTCTGTGTGCGAAAAGTTGGTTGAAATTAACAATATATATTTGCAGGTAAAACTTACAACTGATGCACAAATTTAACCCCTATAGATGTGAAAACTTTAATGTTTTGAATCACACAAATATCCATATTGACAGTATACTACAAACTTTCATGGAATAAACACAAATCAGTTAGAAACTCAGAAGCATTTAATATACAGTACACAGTAACTAATAAAGGAAAGAAGTGATGCAAATTTTTTTTTTATATATTTTTGCTGACCTTGGCCAATGGACCATCTCAACTTTTCTTCTTTTCTCATCACTGGAATCCATCATCAATTAATTAACTTTTACAAAAATCCTCTCCTATGAAACTACAGGGCCATTGATGAATTTACAGGGAATTTAATTTAAATGGACTTGAAATATCATATTTATTTTTGTATAAGATATGAACAGTAGTTATGGTTATTATTTACTGATTAAACTTAATTAAAATGTTTTCTGTGTATTTTTTTAGGACATGGTCATGTATCCATTGGAAAAGAAAAGCTTGAGTTTGATGGTGGACCTTTTACATATTATGGTGTTCAGGCTCTTGGTTAGTATTAGTCAAGCAACTTTATTTTAATGATTAAGAACTTAGTTTTAAATAACTATAGGTAAATAAAGGTGTTAATTCAAAAATATTGACATCGCTTTTTAACCATTATTTGTTTTTAGCCCACCTTATCCAAACAGCAACTTTCTCTGTATCCAACTCTGTAAACTTAAAATTAAAATCAATACCTCTAAAACTACTCTGTCATACAACCTGATTTTTTTGTACAGAATTTTATCTGATGACCAGCATACCCATCATTATAAATAAGATATAGGAATAACACTGGATTATTCACCATTTTTATGCCTCACCTGATATAGTAGAGCATTGTGTTTTCCGTCTTTGCGTCTGTCCGTCTGTTAGTCCATCCTGTATCAGGTTAAACTTTGAGTTTAAAGTATTTTAAAGTTTTGGTTTAGGGTAGTTTATTGTCATGTCAACTTTAAAGTTAGTACACATGTTCATTATAAAATGAACTGTTCAGTATATACCAAATTAAGGTTTTGACATAGATTTCTTAGTCACAACAATCTGTATGCTCATGAGAAGCACATGAATTGGTAAATGCCTTATGTGACTCATTTATGCTTTCGGGCAGATGAAAATATTGTACAACAAAATATGTAAATTCTTTTTCAGAGGTGAATGAGTCTAGTTTGGCACCTCAGCATAGTACAGATAGTATTTACCTAAAGGGTGATGTGTACATTCCTGACTTTTCTCTGAAAGCGACTTCCACAATCATCTACTTAAAGATTAGGCGTGCTCATTATATAGCATCAAGGAAGGTCACTTTGATTGGTAAAACCACGGTCAGAGAGGAGGAAGAGAACGAAGCCTACGATCGTGAAATGCAGAAAGCTAGCTGGTTGTCTAACGCATCTAATAATAGTGATTTTATTCTTGTTGATAAGAAAGGCTTGGCACAGGTTGGTAGAACTTCTAGTCAACCGTCACTTCCGAATAAAGTCAGGAGTGAAAGTACGTTATCAGGAAGAAGTACAAATTCAGAAAAACCAGAGGAACCAAAACCAACACATCTAAATGAAAATTACGTGTATCAAAATTCTCCGACAAAAGAAAACGGCATGGTTGATCAAGGAGATGGTGACAAAAAGGAGGACTTAATTTGTGATGCTGAGGAATTGACTCCCATGATTTCTTATGAGGATCAGAATGTGAAAGATAATGTACCATTAACTAGTATTTGAAACCATTTTGTAAAATATCAAATAGGTCTGAAACTAAGTCACACAAACAGGAAAAGCTGTCTTGATGTTTTATGATTGTAAATATCACCATTGAAGATAAACTAAGTTTTTTTTTGTAAATAAGAAATATTAATGTAGTCTTATTCAGTAAAGAATTCAAAATTTTAAAGTGTACAAATGCTAAAGCTTATGTCATAATTAATTAATTTCCTACTTTAAAAATCAAATTATGTGGAATCTATAGAAGTCATAACAACATCTACAGAAGTCACTAATACAGTGTGTATGTATGCTGTCCAATATTTTGACCTTTTTCTGTTCTTTATATTTAAAATTGATAGTTTTGTAAGAATTACTTACAGATTACTTTTTTTTTAATCTAAAATGAATATTTCAGTTTGTTTGACTTATTAACAGACCAGTTGTTATAAATCAAAGGTCTCATTTGTTGCTTAGATTAGGATTTTATAATTAGGAAACTAAGTATTATTTATTTTTTGAGAGCTTATACTAGATAAGCATTGTTCTTTATTGTCTCCAAATGTGACAAGTTTCCAGTAACACTTGAAATTGAATATAATTTTTTTTTCACTAACAAATTATGAAATTTTCAGCAAGAGGCATTCTTAAGCAGTTCATCTGTATAACTATTTTTACTTCCTGTTTGCAAGTGAACACTTTTTTGGTAGAAGAATATCTTTTTTTATTGTATTTCATTTAAAGGGATTTTGCCAATAACAAAATTGCCGTACTAAGGCAGAAGAAAATAGTGCAATAATTAAAAAAATGTTACTGGAGTCTGAAGGACAGTGTTTATTTGGTGATAAAGTGCAATTTTTGAAATGAGAAAGAGGAAAATTTCATTTTTTCATGATGTCATTGCTTTATGATGTCCTTGATATTGGAAAAGTAACAGTGTTTTTGAAAAAAGCAATATCTTAACTTGCTTTACAATGGAAACTTTGTTTTAAGGCTTTTAAAATAGGTCAATAAAGAATAAGGTTTGATAAGGCCCCAACAGGGCCAAACATAGTTTAAATAATGACTAGATAGATAGTATGTTTATTTTTGAAAATTTGCATATCAGGGTTCTTTGATGATGTCACATTTTCCATCAAATTCAATAAAAACAGGCTGATTAACATAGGTCCTGAAACATATGAATATATAATCACCCCAGTGACCGTCTTTATGATGAAGAGAAAAAAAAAACAATAGGATGAATTATCATTGCTTTCTTGATAATTTGGTGGCCGAGTGGTCTAAGTAGTTACTACTGTAATCACTAGCAAGTCAACACTGAGGTTGTGAGTTCGAACCCCGCTCGTGCAGGTGCACTCGACTCCAATCTTAATTGGCTAGGATTGTCAGTTTTCCTATCGAAGGTTGGTGGTTTTCTATGGGCACTCCGTCTTCCTCCACCAATAAAAACCGGCCGTCACGAAATAGCCCAAAAGCGGTGCTTAAAAGTGGCGTTAAAACACCAAAAATCAAATCAAATTGATAATTATCTGATTTAACACAATTGAAAAAAAATCAAATCAAATTGAGAGTCAGTGCTAATTTTCGGTATGTCAGGAGCCCAAATAAATTACTTGAAAAAACATAACTTTTATATTTTTTGTTGGATTATAAAATTCTGAATAATTTTGAGGCTGAAAACTTCTCTTGTTATAAACTTTTGAAATAATTTTTAGATTTTTCCAATTTCTACATTGTAGCATATTTGTTTCGCTCTATTTTTTTCAAAGCAGTTTTGATTTGTATATATATATAGTTGTGATTAATTCCTGTGTTAAAAAGTTTTCTTTGAATTCTGTTCAGAAGAAATATGAGTTTCATATCTAACTTCTTTTACCTCATTTTAGTTTGTATAATTTAGTTATGGGTTAAATATTTCTTATATTTTTAACTGCAGAGCTTGATCAGGTCACAAGCATTCTCAATTGTATAAAACACTGATTGTAGACAAATTTATATGAAGTTTTGAATTATGATATCAGAGCTTCTTTTTTTAATAAAGAGTCTGTTTTATGCTTTAAAGTGATGGAAATATTGTTCATTAAATAATTTTACAAAATTTGTGAATACATACAATACATAAAGATATTTTTTTATATATATATTTTAAATTATTTGTAGTTAATTATATTGCCTAATGCCGTAAGATTGGAAGGTTTGTCTGATTGAAACCTAATTTCAGTGAATTTTATTGCATTAAACATTATGGAAGTTAAAAGAAAATGATTGACTTGTTTTAAATAATATTTTGTGGAATGTGGAGACTTTACTGAATACTGTAAATTCTGAAATTTTTGCATGCATTCATTAAAGGGATTGTTGAACAATGGACAAACGTGAGTTTCATGATTAGGATTTCAGGAATTGTTGTATACAATAATGCTACCAAAATTTAAATTGTGAGTTTTTATTTTTGCAAATTATAAAAACATTTCAAAACTTTTCGAATTTACACTACATATTATTCTACCTTTTTAGCTACCTTGATTTTAGGACCAAGCATTGGGGATTTTTATGCCCCTGCCGTAGCGGATGGGGCATTAAATTTTACCCTTTTCCGTCCGTAAGTACGTCCCAAAGTTGGTTTCCATTCTCTAACTTTAGTTTGCCTCAACCAAATTTATGAAACTTATACAAAATGCTTATTACCACAAAACACAGATCAGGCGTCACTTTAACCGTTCTAGAGTTATGCCCCTTTTCAAATGGAAAAATTGCTGAATTTTTTGTTTCCGTTCTCTAACTAAAGTTTGCCTCAACCAAATGTTATGAAACTTATACACAATACTTATTACCACAAAACTCAGATCAAGTACAAATTTGGGTAGCGTCACTTGTACGTTCTTCAGTTATGTCCCTTTATAACTTTATATGATATGCAAGTGGGGGCATCATCTGTGTCCCATGAACACATTCCCCATTTATCTTCTTTAAGCATCAGTTGTCAATTACTTATAAGCAACCAGTGACCAAAATAAAACAAAATTTGTAACTTTAATACTTAGCCAAAGGCCAGCATAAACTGTTGTCATCATTTAGTGCACCTTGTCCATTTGTAAATTTGTCATATTTTCAACTTTTCTGAAACTGCTGGACTACTTAAAAAGTAACTTCTAAGAAATGGTTTTACAAGGTAATGACTAAGACTTGACTTCGTGGGAACAATTGGATTTTAACACTAATGAAATGTTCTATTCAAATGTTGTTGATGTTTTTGCCAATCAGGCAACCAATTTTTTTTTCAATATCTGGGGATAAGTTTTACAGTAAACCATATTGGAACTATCACATCACTCCAATAAAATCACATTTGGAATTTTATACCATGAAAATCAGGTTTGCAACAAAGATTTTGTGAAATGCAATGCACATCTGAAACTTGATTTAAGGCCACCATAACCAATTATGTGTTCTGATTAGAAAGAAAAAAAAATTTTGAAACTAATCTAAAATTTAACGTATATCTTATTAACAGGTAGCAAAGGTATTTAAATTGGATCCTGTATAAATCAATGATGCAGGATCTTGTGATTCACAGTTTATTTACGGTAAATTGTTTACCAAAAAAATTTTAAAAATTGTGTAATATTTTTGTTCATTGTACCTTCTTTTGATTGTATGACTCTCAGGTGCACAAGATATGATATTGTTTTGAGTTTTGTATGAGATCAGCAGTTGTATGACATGGAAACTTATGAAAAAGCTTTTTTTGTAGATTTATTTTTGTTCACAAAACTAGTAGAAGGTATTGATTTACGTATACGTTTTCTTACATTTGACAAAGGCAAGGTTGTCTGTGTAAGTTCAATTTGCCTTTTGTTGTGTTTCATATAAATTTAAAGGCAAAAAAGAGCCAAAAAAGTTGAAAATACAAATGTACATATTTTAAATCTCCATGAAACATTCCATATGAACACACTCATAAATTACTACCTGAAAATGAAGAATAATATAACAACGACTTGATTTCATAGTTCAAATCATGGTACTGAATAAAGTCAGATTGAAACTCAAAACATCAGTAAGAATTTGAAAAGGTACATGTAGAAACTTGCTAATATGTAAGACAAAATTTAGTTTTATTTTCTCTAAGGACTTAACAATCATAGGACATTATGTAAATGATTAAATTGACATAATTAGAAACAGTTATTGTAAAGAGCAGCTATTCTGTTAAGAAATACTCCTTTGAAAGTTTTTTTTTCTGTAGTTTTATGTGAGATGTTCTAATTGAATAAAACTATGTTCATTAAATTTAAAAATTTATTTTTCATTGTAAGAATAAAATCTGTACATCTTAAAATTGTTAATAAAAGTTTCAATGATAGTCATTTTCATACCTTTTCGTTCCTTAAATTTCCATTATATTAATGTAGAAAAACGATTAAGTAATTTTGGGGTGATATATTGCTATCACGTCATCGTCGTCCAAAGACATTTGGTTTCCAGACAATAACTTTAGTTTAAGTTTATGGATCTCTATGAAATTAAACAAAAGGTTCAATACCACAAAAGGAAGATAGGGATTGTTTTTGGGGGTGATGGTCCCAACCATTTAGGAATTAGGGGCCAAAAAGGGGCCCAAAACAAGCATTTTTCAAGTTTCAGGACAATAACGTGTATAAGTATTTTGATTGCTCTGAAATTGTACCACAAGGTTCAATACCCCAAGTAGAAGGTTGGGATTCATTTTGGGGGTAATTGCCCAAACCATTCAGGAATTGGGGCCAAAGAGGGTCTCAAACAAGCATTTTTCTAGTTTTCGGACAATAACTTGTGTTTAAGTGTATTGGTGTCTCTTGAATTGTACCACATTTTACAAATAGAAAATTTCTTCAAATGTTCTTTTTTTTGGAAAGGAGGGTAAAAAAATTTGGGGGTAAAAGAAAAAAAAATTTGAGGGGGGCAATTTTTCCCACAAGATTTAAGAAATTAAAAGAAAATTTCTTCAAATATTAATTTTTTTAAACAGGGGAAAGGGGGGGTAAACAAAATTTTTTTTGGGGGGGACAATTTTTTTTCCTCAAGATTTAAGAAATTGTCAATTTTCCAAAGAAAAATTTGGGGTCACAATTTATTTTGCTAATTCTTTGTATATAGTCTGAAAACAGATTTACTAAGTATTGCGCAACAGCACAGTGTATTGCACAAAAGCAAGAAATCTTCAATTGAATATAAATTCAAATCATTTAACCAATTTCAAGTTCTTTGACTACATTTATTCTGTGTCAAAAACCTATAATGTGTCAAATATTTAATTACAATCCAAATTCAGACCTGTATCAAGCTTGAATATTGTGTCCATTTTTTGCCCCAACTGTTCAGGGTTGGACCTCTGCGGTCGTATCCAGCTGCACTTGGCAAAGCAGTTTATTTTTACTATTTTTTCTTATTTTTGTCTCACATGCAAAGAACATTGCAGTTAGCAAGACAAATGTATTACTTTTCTAGTAGCAACAGCATTAACAATTGTAAATAATTTCAATTCCCACTGTCATAAAGATGATAAAAATGTGTATCTAAATAGTTTTTGAAGAGACCTTATTAACCAGTCGCTGTGATATAACCCTGACATCATTTTTACACTACAGTGGTTGGATTTAGATTTTAGGATGAGTTCTTTTCCACCTTAACTATACATGATAAGTCACACTATTTGGTATCTGGATTGGTTGTCAAACATGTGTGTCCATCTGACATATGGCCTTGACCTTGGTTTCACACACCAGCAGTCAGGTTGATTTTTCAGTATAAGATCAGTTCCTCAGTATCTATGCATGATAGATTAATGGTACTTGTAATGTTGATTGATTGGGAGGAATATGTCAATCTGAATTAAGTAATATGACTTTGATGGTTTGACCTCAGTAGCTTATTTGTTTCAATCTTTTTCTTCATAATGCAGTTATAAGATTTATAACATAGATGTGTTGTCACTTTTGATTTTTATATATATGTAGATATGTTAGTTGTAAAAGAATATATTTGTGATATTTAGTAGAAAATTTCAATTTGTTTTACTAATGCAGAAATTTTGATCACATTCATTTTAGAAAAATATAACTTCTTATTATTACATTTCACAAAATATTATTTAATTTTTTGATTAATGTAAAAGTTGCCAGCTGTCCTGGCCAATGTGGCATATTGCTTTTACTAAACATCTGTTGTCTGCTGTAATCCACAAACTTTAAAATAACATGTATTCCTAATCCATGAGGTCAATTAAGACAAAACTTTGCCACAACCATCTCTATAGTGTCAAATTTTAAAATATGTCAACAAACCAACATGGTTGTCATTCTTGAAATGTAAATTTGGGACAGAACAACAATATTGTTGTATTTCTTTAGAATATTTGACATATTTGTCAGAAGCCAAATGTTGGTGAAATGGTTCTTCATGTAATAGCGTCCTTTTTTCAAAATCATGTCAACTAGCTCTCATCTTTCTGCAAGATTACCATCTGAAACTACATGACTTGTGCAAACCAAACTAAGAAGAAATAATGAATGGCAAGTCCTTCAAATACTGTAAATTCAGAAATTATTGTGTGCATTTATTATTGCGATTTGTGTAGAATAGACAACAATGCAAGATTAATGATTGCCATTTCAGAAAAATCTGCATTCATTTATATGTATAGAATATCACAATGGGAGTTCTTATTATTGCGATACTTATCTAATCACAATATTCGTATTAATTAAACCCTCGCAGTAATTTGCGAATTTACAGTAAAGCCCTTATATTTCTTCCCATACAGCAAAACATGGTCCCGAGACCATTCTTGATAGTCACTGATATTTTTCGGAGAATGGCAATACACTAGTGTTAACTTAGTATATATTCAGGTGAATGATACAATCTCTGCAGAGTTTCTAGTTTAAAGTGAAATTAATTATATAAGAATGATATTTATTCATTGATATTTCTAGAATTCAATCTTCTTACATAGGGCATTTTTGTTATACTTTTCTTCAACACTATGGTTCTCTTACCTTTGTGATTTCATGTTTACACTTCTCTTTATAAATAAAAGAACACAGTAGTATTTACTCAGAAAACTTTTTGTTGTTTTTTTCTGTTGATTTCTAGACTCAAATTTAATAGATAGACTGACTGATTTAAAGGAGTAGGTTCTCGAAGGGTCAATATTGGCCCTATAATTCAGATAAATTCTGTAAAATTTTGATACAGTACTAAAAGTGAACATCTGATGACAAAATATGGAAAGATATCGAACGAATACAAAATCAACAAGTTCCGATGCATTAGAACAATATGATGTCATAAATGAGCACTGTCATGAAGAAAATCTTAATTTTGACTACCTTTTTGGCTACATTTTTAACAACATTGGCCACATGCAAGGACCACCATGAATTTTTGTTAGGATGTATATCTGATCTATATACATCTTGGCATAACAAATTTAATTTGGTCAATGGTGGGGCCAATGTTTTTCAGAAGAAAACAGACCTTGCAAATGCATAAAAACATGGCTATAACCTGTTAATTATCATACTTTCAAAGCTGTCAAAATGGTTAAAATGAACAGCAGACCGAAAAAGCATCTAGTTAATCTAAATTTGCATATTTAAGATCACCTTTATGAGATTTTGCGTAGGATATTACAAAGTTTAATTTTAGGGCCAAATTAAGGCCTATGTGAACTTGTATATTACATAAGCATTCAACAGATTCATCATTTTTATCTGATGTATTAAACCATACATCAGAATTTAGGTTTTTTTAATTTTTTAAAGTAGTGGTTATGTTTTGGTATGTCAAGTTTTGGCACTTAATTGCCATAATTTGACACAAGAACTGAGGGTAGATTGATTGAAGTTTACATTTCATTTTAATAATCTATTGATATCGCTTTTATACAGTTAATGCAGTTGTTTTTGTCTTGCCTCAACAAATTCACAGAAGCGAAAAATAGGCTGCTGTTTCGGGCTGTTGTGGTGTCAACAAATTTTAAAAGTTTAAGGGAACCACTAATGGTTAATATAAGTCAATGATATTTGGCATGCAGTTGTATTAGCATTGGGACATCTCACGTCCATGGAGATTATTTGGTCTGCCCCTCAGTTATGGTCTATTGACTTTGAAACATTTGCTTTGTTTAAATTTAAGTTGTTTAAGATGAACTATTAATGGTAAGTTAATGCTATTTGTTGTTCAGTTGTATTAACATTGACCGTTCTCATTAAGAAACCATTGATGATAAAGCAATGAATATTATTTGATGTGCAGTTGTGTAAGCATTAGTACTCCTCATTACTTTGGAATTTATATGGCCTTTCCCCTCAGTCATGGTCTGTTGACTTTGAAAATTTTGCATAGGTGACATGTTAAAGTTTGGGATTAGGTCAGTGTAAGAGGAACCACTTATAATAAGTCAACGATAATTACATCATAATATGCAGTTGTATTAGCATTGGCATAGCTTGCTTTCATGGCAATAATTTGGCCCTGCACTTTCAGTCATGGTTCATTGACTAAGATTTTGAATGTTTTGATAAGTGCTAAGTGTATTGTCATTTTAATTTCAACACATATATGCAAGATCTATCTCTCTGTCAATAGTTTATTTCTCATTTAATTAAATTATATATAAGTTAATTTTATTGTTTTAATTTGGTATAATTATTTCTGAATAATTAACGTTTTAAAATATCTTTAATCTTGCATTCATCTTTTTGATGAATGATTTTGTTTAATTTTGGAACTAATGTGATTTCAGCCAAAATATCCCAATTTACAGTGTTTATAAAGTCATTTTCACCCTGATTTTTAATGAAACAAATTACATGTATCAGATCTAGAAATAGTGTTACTGTGGTAATTAAACATTAAAACATTTATCAAGACAATTTTCTTTGAAAGTGCCTGAACTGAGTGAGGAATATGATGGTCACTTTCCAGTTTACTCTGGCTGTCTGTTAAATTGCCTGGTGTTTGCATTTTGATTGGACTTTTGAGGTACTGTTGTACTGTGATAGAAACTGTTTTCTTGCCAGAAATAGATATAAATTTCAATAGAATTGTCTTGTGCTTAAATCAAACTTTAATCCATAATGAGGTGTGATTTTTTTTTTTGCTCCGTGTTGAAGGCCTCACTGTGACTTCGAGATGAAGAACAGCAATTAAAGTGCTGTTCCTTTGCTTTTTGTTTGTTTTTGCTATGCATGTACTAATATTTTGTCAAGATTGGATACCCCATATCCTTTGTTTTTCTATTAAAAGTTATGGTTTTGTTTTGTTTTAGTGACAATCATTGAACATTTTGTTCATGTAATTTCAGCAGAACATTAAAGCTGATGAAATAAGATCTTCTGATTCAGGAATATATTATGCAGTGAAAGTGGTTAGTATGACTAAGTATTGTAGTTGAAAACCGAAAAAGGCCTACTTTTATTTAAGTCAAAAACCAGTTACTAGTATGCTAATGTATATCAAGGGAAGTAATTCATCTTACTCTTGAGGCACATCAATTTATGACTGTTGTCTCCCCTTGTGTGTCCAAGGTATTTGATTAACTTACTTTACATACCATTTGGTCCATGTAAGTTATTGGCATCACTAGGCTTCTTGTGGTCAGTCATCATCCACAGTTAAATTTATAAAAAAAAAAAAACTTCTCCTTTGAACCAAATTCAACCAAATTTGGCCTAACATAAAGTGTATAATTTTTCCCCCACTTACCAATGAACATGGCTGCCATTGCTGAAAGTAGACCATAAATGTAAAAGTAGTTGTATAATATCATGAAAACAATAATACTATAGATCCCCAGAATCAGTAAAACATTGCTCATACTATCAAGATCTGCTACATCTGACCTTGACCTCATTTTAATTGCTCATTGCCATTTGGTCTACACTTAGTTTTCATGGTTAAGTCCTTTTGTAAGATACTATAAGCAATAGGTCAACTATATTTGGTGTATGGAAGGATTGGAATGTGTCATGTCTGTCTGGCAGGGTTCATCTGACATTAACCTCATTTTCTTGGTTCATTAGCTAATGTTAAGTTTTCATGGTTAGGTCAATATCTTGGATACCATAAGCAATAGGGCAACTCTATATGGTGAATGGAATGAATTGAAAGTGTACATGTCAGTTTGATAGAGTTCATCTGACCTTGAACTCATTTTCATGGTTCACTGATCAATCTTTAGTATTGGTGGTTTGGTCGTTTTCTCAGATACTTTAAGCAATAAGTCAACTACATTTATTGTAAAGAAACATGTCTGGCAGGGTTCATATGACCTTGACCTCATTTACATAGATCATTGATAATGTTAAGTTTTTGTGATACTTGCAGTTTAAATTAAAACCTTTACCTCAAAGATTTTCAACATAAATTTAATTATGATCAGAAAAGCAGGCGATACATTTCAGCGTGTGCATCCTTGTTTTGAATAGTTACGTCTTGTATGTTTTTTTAATTCTAGTTCCTTTATATGTTTTGGAGTTTAGTGTGACGTCCATTTCACTGAACCAGTACACTATTTTATTTAGGGGCCAGCTGAGGACCACCTCCGGGTGCGGGATTTTCTCGCTGCGTTAAAGACCCATTGGTGGCCTTCGGCTGTTATCTGCTCTTTGGTCGGGTTGTTGTCTCTTTGACATATTCCCCATTTCCATTCTCAATTTTATGTATCTCAGAAATAAAATGATGCATTAAAAAATATTTTCTGTTTGAATGAATATAGGCATCTGACAGGTCTCAGTTTGAGAGTTAATTGACTCTTAGAATAATTCAGCTGTTGCAGCAGGTTAAACATGGTCATATCAACAGAATTTATATATCCCAAGAATACCAAAAATCACCAATTTGAATGTAGATATCAACCTAGTTTTATTGGGTGTATTTGTATAACCATACTTGTCAAGAAAACTATTTTATTAAAAATTACATAAGTTGTGCAAAGTGTATGACTCTATCTTTTCTAAAAATAAAAAAATGGTTCAAGTTCAACTTCAATTATGAACAGATGTGTTCGATTCAGCGTAATACAATCCAATGTTTGATTTTGTATATTCACATTTCAACATGAAAGCAGTCTTGACTCTTCAGTGCTCACAAACACTTTTAATAAGAATGAAAGCAATGAACTATTCCAGTATGTCTCAGTATTCCAAAGATGGAGGAGAAAAATACATTAAAAGTAGGTTTCAATACTAGTATCATACATGTTTGATTTAGAGTAAATGACAAAATATATATCTCTCTAAATCAGATTTAAGGAAAAAATGCCAAATATAAGAAATGATACTAAACTGAAGATTTATTTTGACCAGGTTTACTATGTCAAGTGGTTGAGTTGTAAAAAGATTGCATATAATATTGTACAATTGATAAATTCTTTATTACTAAATTTCTGACAGAAAAAAAATTGATATTTTTCCTTAATTACAAGTAAGCATTACTTTTCAGGATATTATAAAATGTCTTTCAAATCCTACCATTTCAAAAATCGTAAAATGATATATTTATATCTCGATAGGTGTGTTGATTTTGTTGACAAAAATACATTTCTGTCCTTTGAACCTAGCTTTAAGATTGAAGAATCCCTAGAAATAAATATATAGTTACAATGAGTATCATCATTAGTATTCTCATCAAATATACTGGTATACCAGTCATAAAATGATAAGTGCATTTTACTCTTTCACACTAACCAGAAAACATTGATTTATGCACAATTAAAAAAGGAAAAATTCTGGACTTCCCTGGAAGAACATCAAGTAATTTGTATAATAGACCTTGATCGCAATCTATCCTGCTTAAAAATATCATTGTCCAACTTTCATAAATCAGGCTTAAATAATAATCCAAGTAAACTATAGGTTTATGCAGCAGTTCACAGCATGAACATTTAAAGGTGAGCCTTTCTATATGGTATATGTACTTTAAAGTATATAATGCAAAATTATTGGCTGCTTACTGAATACATAATGCCTGTGTATAGGCTGTTTTTTAATTGATAGTGTATATAAGTCTATATAATAAGTTAATAACAGATTTTATGTTTGCTTTCAAAAAATGTCACTTATAATAACCCTCTAAAAGGTTTTGTTTTAACATTGTTTGTCTTGGTGTTCTATCATCATGTGCCATTTATCTCTGAAATTAAAAAGTAAGTCAACATATGACAATCAAGTGAGTCATCATAATTGTCCTTCAGCTATAGTGAAATTCAAAAACGTAAACAAAAACTGACTTCATGTAAATCATCAGTATGCATCGTATATTTGTAGAATCATTTGTCTTTTGTCTGGCATTGCTGAATATGTTTTACTACACTTTAAATTATATCTGTACACACAAAAAAATCTTCTTTTCTTTGGTTGTGAAAAATGCTCCAATTATAGAAAAATTTCCACCTGTGATAGGAACATATAGTTTTAAATTCATGTTTTAGTAGAATTTCAGGACCAGCTATGGACTAGGATATTAATTCTAAAAAAAAAAATTAAAATGTATATGCCAATGAGACAGCATCCCAAAAACTAACATAATCAAAAGACATATTGCGGACAACATTGTGTCTTCAACAATAGACCAGTGTTTATACAATATATTAAGCCTTTCCGAGATAAAAAAATCTCATTTCAAAGGAATTTATATCTTTAATACAACTAAGGCAGGGCCGTAACTACATTGAGGCAAATGAGGCAAATGCCTCATGTTGAAAATTGCGATAAAAAATGATAAATTGAAACAAAAGCTTGTCTTCATATCAAATTGTTTTCACGGCGAGTGTCTTGCAAGAAGCAAGTTCTGTTCACCCTCTGACGTCGTCCCCTGTTTTTCGGGATCCATGTTCCTCATTTATTTTTAGTTTTCATGCAGTGTTGATGGTCCATTGTTTGTCGTTATGTGTCTTATCTGTTACCGGGTTAATTTGTCTTTTGTTCGTTTTTTGCCCTTCTTTATGACTATTGTCTAAGTGTTGAATTTCATTTGTAAATTTAATTTAGTAATTTTGTTTTAAACTTGAGTTTTATTATATTTAAGGACATTTTGTCCAATTTTAAAAACTACTTCAAATTGTAAAAATATTTGAAATTAGCTCTCGCTTCTTTGTTCTGAGGTGGCGTTAAGCGAACACCAATCAATTAATCAATCAATCAATCTTTATGACTAACGCTTCAGTTGTCCAATATTAGGCTGTTGTTGATTCTTCTCGTAACATTTGTATTTTGTAAACGTTCATTCTCTGCTTTGAGTAGACTTAAGATTGGGAAATATTAACGACGACGGATGAAATGTTGTGTGGTTTGGCAATGTTGCATGTCCACCGATGTCCAGATATTGTTCGAAAAAAATGGTTTGAGAAGATTCGATGCTACCGGACATAGAAAAATTGGTCCGTTTTTTTTTCATGGAAAATTAAACTTTATATTAAAGAATACAAGACTGGCTCTCTTTTCTGTAAATAAAACTAAAAAGCTGACATGGGTTAAATTAAAGTGAGACAACCAATCTCCCGGAATCAAATCATTTAAAAAGAAAAAACATGTATTGCCATACTACCTTTTACATTGAAGGACTAAACTTGCATTAAGCCGTGTTCTGACCCTTAAATAGAAAATAAAGGAATATGGAGTAAATGTGAATGGGACAAAATCGCACACTCTACATAGAAAAAGCACAAATTACCAATGAACAGAGTTTTTATTCCTGTTCTTCATCTTGACAGTCGCTTGAGGGTCTTCAACAATGAAAGAATCATTCATACCCTACAACAAGGTCAAGACGGCCCCTAGCGTCGACTTTAGCGGTACTTAAAGTATTGTACTGTGAATAAATTTCAAAGTCGCAAAAAAATACACCAAAGTCTAAACACAATACAAGACCAGAACAGACTTAATACGTTTTCTGCAAGCCGAAACTGAAAAAAAAAAAAACAGCAGCCACAAACTTAATTATGTGAAATACGATTTTTGCTTTATCCTACTTATCGGTCTTTTGATGTTGTCCCTAAAAACTAAGAGTCTTACAATGAATCTATATATTTTGCTTTGAGACCAGAATATTATCGAAAACATAATCAAAACAAAGATTGCTTTCAGATTAAGAACGGGTCCGAGAAACGCTCAGAATGCACAATTTTGCGTCATTTTTTCCAGAGCTTCTGAGGGGGCTTGAGCGCCGAAATTTTGTTCGCCTCGCTTCGCTCGGTGAATATATTTTGCCTCACTTTTAAAAGAGGCTAGTTACGGCCCTGTAAGGAGAAGTTATTTTATGAACATGTTTCTTCTCGACACCCTTACTGCTTCTGGAGCCTGTAAATTAGTGGTTCCTTTTTGTTGATGTATGTCATATTTGTTTTGTCACAAATAAGGCCGTTTATTTTTATTTTTTTTTTTTTCATTTGACTCATTTCATATTTTGTTATATCGGGGCCTTTTATAACTGACTACATATACAGTATGGGTTTCGCTAACTGTTGACTGCCGTACATAGACCTATAGTACAATAATCATCCCATAATTCCTTATTTAATAGGTTGAACACTCAACCTTTTCTCATAGATATCGTAAGGGCAGAGACATATGTATTATATGTCTCTGTTTTCTCATAGATATCGTAAGGGCAGAGACATATGTATTATATGTCTCTGTTTTCTCATAGATATCGTAAGGGCAGAGACATATGTATTATATGTCTCTGGTAAGGGGGAGGCCCATTATTGCTCCTACTTTTTATTTTTTTTTTTTTTTTTTTTTTTGCTTTTATTCATTTTTCCCGATAACTGACATTCTCCTCTTAACCCCAGAACATACTGTAAAAATACCTTATAACATTATATCAATGTCCGTGCCAGTTTATCATTTCCATATACTAGTATACATATATATCGTAGTTCATGATTGATTAATCTTATTATAAATAGCATTAGTATTATAATTACTAAATGTCTCGAAAATCTTTTATAAGCTCATTTATACTGTTCTTTTTTTTTCATTTCAAGTTCACTGTCAAGGACAATGTTAGATAAAAAGCCGAAAATAATGATATACTAGTACGGTCTATTTTACTTACATGGACGTGTTATCAATTATCAGCAAAAAGTTGAGGTTTTGGCAATTTTACCAGAAAAAGACAAGATAGTACAGCAATTCATATCGCCATACATGTACACCAGCAGTGATAAGGTATCAATTTGATGACAGAAAAATAAACGCAATTAAGATTTCATTCCTGAAATCCATAACAAACAAAAAATCTTTTGTAAGTGTTACTGCATCTGGAAAATTTTAGATAATGACACTTTTCCTGTTTTATCAAAACTAATTGCTGTTTTTATACGACCGCAAAATTTTTTTGCGGTCGTATATTGGTATGACGTTGGCGTCGTCGTCGTCGTCGTCGTCCGAAAGCACATTAGTTTTCGCACAATAACTTTAGTTTAAGTGAATGGATCTCTATGAAATTTTACCATAAGGTTCAATACCACAAAAGGAAGGTTGGGATTGATTTTGGGGGTCAGTTGTGGTACCAACAGTTAAGGAATAAGGGGCCAAAAATAAGCATTTTTGTAACTTCCAGACAATAACTTGTGTGTTAGTGTATGGATCTCTCTGACATTGTACCACAAGGTTCCATATCACAAAGGGAAGGCTGGGATTGATTTTGGGGGTAATTGCCTCAAAATTTTAGGAATTAGGGGCCAAAAGAGTGGCAAAAAACAAGCATTTTTCTAGTTTCATGACAATAACTTGTGTGTAAGTGTATGGATCTTTTTGAAATTGTACTACAAGGTTCCATATCCCAAAGGGAAAGCTGGAATTGAGTTTTGGGATAATTGCCCAAAACGTTTAGGAATAAGGGACCAAAAAGGGGTCAAAAATAAGCATTTTTCTAGTTTCCAGACAATAACTTGTGTTCAAGTGTATGGATCTCTCTGAAATTGTACTGCAAGGTACCATATCACAAAGGGAAGGCTGGGATTGATTTTGGGGGTAATTGCCTCAAAATTGTAGGAAATGATGGGGCCAAAAAGGGGCAAAAAACAAGCATTTTTCTAGTTTAAGGACAATAACTTGTGTGTAAGTGTATGGATCTTTTTGAAATTGTACTACAAGGTTCCATATCCCAAAGGGAAAGCTGGAATTGAGTTTGGGGATAATTGCCCAAAACGTTTAGGAATAAGGGGCCAAAAAGGGGCCAAAAATAAGCATTTTTCTAGTTTCCAGACAATAACTTGTGTTTAAGTGTATGGATCTCTCTGAAATTGTACTGCAAGGTACCATACCACAAAGGGAAGGCTGGGATTGCTTTTGGGGGTAATTGCCTCAAAATTTTAGGAAATGATGGGGCCAAAAAGGGGCAAAAAACAAGCATTTTTCTAGTTTAAGGACAATAACTTGTGTGTAAGTGTATGGATCTTTATGAAAGTGTACTACAAGGTTCCATATCACAAAGGGAAAGCTGGGTTTGAGTTTGGGGGTAATTGCCCTAAACGTTTAGGAATTTGGGGCCTAAAAGGGGCCAAAAAACAAGCATTTTTCTAGTTTTCAGACAATAACTTGTGTTCAAGTGTATGGATCTCTCTGAAATTGTACTGCAAGGTACCATACCACAAAGGGAAGGCTGGGATTGAGTTGGGGGGTGATGAATCATAAGGGGGTTCAAAAAATTGAGGGGGGGGGTTTGATTTTTTTCATTTTTTTTTTCTTTAAAATTTTCCATTTTATGTTGGTTATTTCTGATTTATATTAAAAGTAAATAATAATGATATGGTTTGATTTCATCAAAAATTGAAATATTGGGGTTCTTTGATATGCTGAATATAACCGTGTATTTAGATTCTTAATTTTTGGTCCTGTTTTCAAATTGGTCTACATTAAGGTCCAAAGGGTCCAAATGATTTTTGGGCCCCGTTATCAAATTGGTCCACATTGAGGTCAAAAGGGTCCAAAATTAAACTTTGTTTGATTTCATCAAAAATTGAACTCTTTGGATTCTTTGATATGCTGAATCTAACCATGTATTTAGATTTTGGATATTAGACCATAATAGGTCAATTAAAAATTTTTAAGTTCTTAGACAACATTCATTCTGTGTCAGAAACCTATGCTGTGTCAAATATTTAACCACAATCCAAATTCAGAGCTGTATCAAGCTTGAATGTTGTGTCCATACTTGCCCCAACTGTTCAGGGTTCGACCTCTGCGGTCGTATCAAGCTGCGCCCGGCGGAGCATTTTATTAGAACAAGAGAAAAGATAAAATATTAGTTTATTACTTCTATGTAAATTAGATGTAATCGTCTCATATTTGATACATGTAGCTCTATCAACTAAAGCGTAACATGTTTTTAAAATCCTTCAAAATTTGTCTACGTTTTACTTTATTTAATAGCTATTTATATCGTCATGGCCAGGCCAATGGGTCATTTGTACCTTTAGTTTTCAAAATTCATAGTATACAAAACGATAGTTTTAGTTTAACAGCTGGATAAAACGGACGATTAACCAGTAAAATTGAAAGATTTATGAAAAAGGAAATGTAAAGTAAACGTCAATCACAGCTACCAAAATGAGATAAAAAAAATCAAGTTGCTTATAGGTTGTGTTTTTTTTCTTCAATTTTGTGCGTTCGGTTGCTGTCACAATGACGTGTATCTTTTTATTTGTAATTAAAAAGTACAGTATCTTTCAGTGCTGTTGTTTTTTTTTTTATCTACCCTTTTTATTCTTTATAAAATACTTACTTCAAAGTCCCATGTTAGCAGACGTATCGGATATTATTTCCATTTGGTCGAGTCGACGGCAAAAAAAAAAAAATCTGTCAGTTAAGATGTTTATCATTAGTATAATAATTATAAAATATGAGGTTTAAGGGGGGAGATACTTTGCAAAGTTTTTGTTTTAAAGTAACGCCTATTATGATTAATAGGATAACTATTTTTGGTATATAGGTTCCTTGCAACGTCTTCATGTCCGTCAGACAGAGTTCACCTGACCTTGGCCTCATTATATGGATCAGTGATCAAGGTTTGACCTTGATTCATTTTCATGGTTCATTGGTCAACGTTTAGGCTTTGTGTTTTGGTAAGCTTTTTTCAAATACTATAAGCAGTACGTCAACTATATCAGTTGGTGTATGGAATGATCGTAAAGTGTACATGTCTGTAAAGTTTATGTGATTCTCATTGTTGAAGACCTACGGTAGCCTATAGTTGTTTACATCCTCTTCCATTGGTCTCTATAGGCGGAAATTCTGATGCTTAATAACTTTTTGTTTTTGTCTTTCATCTTTTTTTCCTTTCTTAGTAAATTTATTGGAATGTCTATTTCTGGGGATAAATGAATGATTCTGATACAATCAATATAATTCCACTGCTGCTATAGCAATGAGAATAAGATATAACTGGTTAACCAACTTGTTGTAAATGTCGAGTATGTTTACGATTCAAGGACAATAAAAAACTTATACACAAATATATGTAATCTTAATTAATCTTGATTATTGTCATTTGTCTTACTTATATCATTAAACCCACCTGTATCTAGCTGAGTGAATACATTGTACGTCTGTGTGGTAGAATGTCTATTCGGTCATTGTTTTATCAGATTGAAACGGTCTATTTTTGTTTCTCATTTGCTACCGTGTTTATATAAAAATAAGAAGATGTCGTATGATTGAAATGAGACACCTCTCCACAAGAGACCAAATGACACAAAAATTAACAATTAGTACACATCCAACATCCAATGGATTTAGGGTAAAGATGTCATTAACAGTCAGAGCCATGAATGTGCATATGTATATAAAAATGATATTTAGTTTGATTTTAATTTACTGACACAAAATCAATATTAATACCAATAAAAATAATATTCAACGATCTAATTACAGTGTTGAATTGGTAACCTTTTAGAATAAGTTTATTTAAAGGATCGATAAGTTTACCCGGATCGTTTCTAAATTTCCGGGTTCGGTAAACAACATCTCCGTAAAAATTAGCATGTGCTATCCCGTTTGAAATAAGTTCTCTACAGGTACAACCAAACTTCAAAACCAAATCTATATATCTATGGAAGAATTTAGTTAAGGTTTTAAGTAGTTTGTGGTAACGAAATTCCTGACTTAATAATTTACCAGTAATACATAGATTACGTTCATTGAAATCAAAAACGTCACATACACGGGCATAGCGAACGAGTTGTGACATATGAACACCGTAAGATGGTGCCAAAGGAACATCACAGTCCAAAAAAGGAAAATTAACACTAGGGAACGAAAAATCGTCCCTTTTGTCGTAAATTTTAGTGTAGAGTTTCCCGTGTAAAAAACTGAAATATCTAAATCTAGGAAAGGACAGTTATTACCGTTTATATTTGATTTATTTAAAGTAAGTTCCTTTGGGTAAATTTCGGCAGTATATTAGAAAAGTCTTGATTATTTAACGAAAAAATATCATCAAGATAACGGTAAGGGTTGTTGGATTTACCAATTAAATGCAATTTAGACGGGTCTTTACTGAGTTTGGTCATAAACTGTGATTCGTAATAGTACAAGAACAAGTCTGCTGTTAAAGAGGCGCAATTAGTGCCCATAGGAATACATACAACCTGTCGATAAACTTTATTGCCGAAACGTAAATAAATATTATAAAGGAGAAAATTAACAGCTTCAATTTTTTGCATTCTGTTAGTATTGTTGTCCGTTTAGTGCTTTTTTGGTTGTCTTGTTTAATTACACTCCAAGCATTCAATTTTGAGTCTTCACTGAATTTAATTTAGAAAATGGATTCATACATGTTTAAAATTCTGTCAAGTGCCTGTCCAAAGTCAGCAGCCTGACAGTTAACATTCAGATTCAGTCTGAGGTTATAGGTTTCAGTCACCAATAGCTTTGTCAAACCTTCATGGAATTTTAGGAAATTAGAACAGAAGCTTGTTTATGACCAAAATACAGTATCCAGAGCAAAATTTTGAAAATACTTATTTTCATTTTTTCTGTATTTTACAGATAAATGGACTTTGTTTTTTTTTTACAGTTAACAGTCTGGGGCTAAAGTTTGTTACACATCAATAACTTTGTCAAATCTTCGTAGAATTTTACGAAACGTTGGCAGAAGCTTTTTTTATGACTATTGCCAACTTTTGAAAATATGTTTTTTTTCTTCTTCATTTTTAGTATTTTTCTGATAGATGGACTTAGTTTTTTTTACAGTTAAGATTTACACACAGCCTGGGATTAAATTTTGTTGACATGATAAATTTGTAAACCTTCATGAATTGTTATAAATCTTGGACAGAAGCTAATCTTGAAGACCAAGAAATAGCATCTTCAGAAAAAGTTTCAATTTTTGTTTTTTAATTTTGTATTTTAACTGATAATTGCACTCGCTTTTTTAGTCAACATTACACTTTTACACTGACTGCAGCAATCGCAGGCGAGACACATGGTTCCGCGGAACCCCTTACGAATTTTTATTTGTTCCACTTTTTCATCATTTCTTTTAATTTGACCCTCTGAGTGGAGCAAATACAGGGGAAAGAAGACAGACCTCTTCGTCTGGGTAACATGTCTGACGTGAGTTAACAACCTTCATGCCTTGCAATGCTGGTGTTTGAAGTTATCATGATAATAATAACTGATACTAACGTTTTATGGCTGACACTCATGTTGTTTTGTTATCATGTCTGACTCTCCTTGTGTCTTTTTATCATATCTAACACTCCTGCTTTCTGGTTATCATGTCTGATATTCCTGCTCTCTGGTTATCCGACACTTCTGCTCTCTGGTTATCCTACACTTCTGCTCTCTTGCTTTCATGTCTAACATTCCTGCTCTCTGGTTATCATGTCGTCCTGACTCTCCTGGTGTCTTGTTAACATTTCTTACTCTTCTGATGACTTGCTAACATGCCTGACTCTCATGCTGTCATGTTATCATGTCTGACTTTCATGCTGTCTAATTAACTTTCCTACCTGTCATGCTGTCCTGTTATCAGGCCTGACTCTCATGCTGAAATGCTATCATGTCTTACTTTCGTGCTGTCATGTTATCATTTCTTACTTTCGTGCTGCCATTTTAATTATGCCAGACTCTCATGCCGTCTAGTTAACTTGCCTGACTGTCATGCTGTCTAGTTAAATTGTCTGACTCTCAAGCTGTCCCGTTATCATGCCTGACTCTCATGCTGTAATGTTATCATGCCCGACTCCCATGCTGTCATGTTATCATGCCTTACTCTCATGCTGTAATGTTATCATGTCTGCTACTCATTGTGTCCTGTTATCATGCCTGACACTCAGAATGTCCTGTATCATGATTGACTCTCATTCTCCCACGTTGTCATGACTGACACTAAGTGTTCCGTTATCATGCCACCCACTATGTTGTCCGAGTGTTCAACACCCCATTCATAGTCTAGTTATCATGCCTGATTCTCATAGTACCCTGTTATCATATAATTATAAGAAGATGTAGTATGATTGCCAAAGAGACAACTCTCCACAAGAGACCAAATGACACAGAAATTAGTGTCTGGCACTCATAGTGTCCCGTTATCATGTTTGACTCTCATTGTGTCCCGTTATCATGCTGACACTCATAGTGTCCCTTTATCTAGGTTGGTTCCCTCCGTAAAATACTCAGTATGCCTTAGGAATATACAAATATTGTCACACTTGTCAAATAACGGCCGGGTACCAGTCTACCCGTTATCATTCTTGACTCTCATAATGTCCCGTTTTCATGCTGACACTCATAGTGCATGTCCAGCTATGCTGTAATGTTATCATGCCTGACTCTCATGCTGTCATGTTATCATGCCCGACTCTCATGCTGTTATGTTATCATGCCTGACTTATGCTGTCATGTTATCATGTCTGCTACTCATTGTGTCCTGTTATCATGCCTGACACTCAGAGTGTCCCGTTATCATGCTTGACTCTCATTGTGCCCCGTTGTCGTGGCTGACACTAAGTTTTTCGTTATCATGCCACCCACTATGTTGTCCGACTGTTCAACATCCCAATTTTAGCCTAGTTATTATGCCTGATTCTCAAAGTGCCCTGTTATCATGCCTGGCACTCATAGTATCCCGTTATCATGCTGACACTCATAGTGCTTGTCCAGTTATCAAGATTAAGACTCATCGTGCCACGGTCACTTTATAATGCCGGACACGCACTCGAATTCAGATGGTGTTGACTGTTCTGTTTAGGTCCCTTTAGATCATATGGCTTTTTCAGTATTTATACATCCTAGGCTTTCAAATGTTTAGTTTTGAGCATTTCTGGTGTAGGTTAATCCAGAAAAGCGCTTCATGCACATTCAACTTAGTTTACAAAGTGTTATTTTGACTTAACATGCAATTAATTAACCCGGCATCGCTGCCTATGGTCAGTTAAAACTTCGTGAAGTTTTTAAGATGGACAGTGAAATTGTTTTGAATATTAAGACGAGATAACAAATTCAGTCAGCATGATAAATGAATGCACTCTTGGTAAATTGATTGGTAGAGAGAGGTTACTGAACTAAGATTACTGACCTAAGCAAAGGTCACAACAGTCATTGGACTAGAAGAGCTTTATCAAGGTCAGTTGTGTAATGGATAACATATTGTATATTGTGCAAATAACGACTCATAAGGTCAATTATAGATCAAGGACCAGCATTTTTTTGTGGAAAAAAAATGGAGAAAACGAACAATACAACAAAAGTAATCGTGCTGATCTTTATTAGGTCAGTCGATGACAACTGAGTTTTTAACACGCATTAATTAAGCTTACACGGGACGAAGAACACTATAAATAATTAATAATATTATGTTGTCAAATTAGTTACTGGTCGCTTACGTGACAGTATTGTAGTAAATAAAATGCAAAAACAAACAATAATTTTATGAGAATTTGTTAGCTCCTACTATACATATGACTTGACTTGACAAGTAAAATTAAGGATATCCCGAAGATACAATAGAATTATTTTATATATAAGGCACTGGCTACGATTATTCGCAAAAAGTAACAATTACAAATAAGTATTGTTACTTCCGAGACTAATTGCCAAAATTTATTTCCGGGTAGGGACCCGATTTCATACGGAAATTGCTGGTAACAATAATATAATTTTTTATTGTTACCTGCAGTTAATGTCACCCTCAAATTGAAAATATATTCAGGCAGGCACTGATCTAAAAAATGTTTGATTTGCGAGCAATCGGAAATAAATTCAAACAATTAAATTATGATGTAAAAAAATTAACACGATTAACTTCCAGATGTATTGACCAATATTACGTTCACTTTTGCCTTAGGGGTTCTTTTCTTATTCAACGTAACAATTTGTTCTAGTTGAAAAATTTCCTACGAAATTGCAGCAATGCTCGACGAGAACATTAATCTCAATCGGATCTAAAAGTATTGTTCGAATAAGTCTTGGAAAACGCTGAAGAAGGACATAGCAGAAATAACTGTTAAATGTGCAGTATAGACGTGCATATATATATTTATATTGATCTGTAGTTTGCGACGGGTACATTGAGCGTTACCACCTGAAATGTCCTGGCCTCAACATGCCACCTACGTCTATATAGTGGATATGCAGGAAGTGCCACCAAATAAATACTAAAAGAATTCTTAATATGTATAAATATGCTTTTTATTTATCATGGCATTGCTTTTTCAATAAATAAGTTTCTGTTCACTAATATGTCAAACAACGTATACGGGACAATGACAGTTCAAAGTATCTCTATGCTTCACACAAAAAAGAAATTATTTGCAAATTTTAAAATTTTGCAGGTAACAACCGATAAAAAAATATATTATTGGTACCTGCAATTTCCGTATGAAAGCAGGTCCTGTCCAGAAATACATTTCGTCAATTAGTCTCGGAAGTAACATAATTGATTTCTTATTGGTACTTTTTGCGGGTAATCGTAGCCAGTGCCTATATATAAATACAGCTGATATTTCCATGCGATATGAATTTATTCAAATAGCCTAAAATGAAGGCGGTCATATACGCTTGATTTGGCTTGTTATGAGTTCCCCCTTTTTTATGCCCCACTTAGGGGCATTATGTTTTTCGGTTCGTGCGTCCGTTCGTTCGTCCGTCCTGATTCAGGCTAAAGTGTTTGGTCAAGGTAGTTTTTGATGAAGTTGAAGTCCAATCAACTTGAAACTTAGTACACATGTTCCCTACGATATGATCTTTCTAATTTTAATGCCAAATTAGAGTTTTGACCCCAATTTCACGGTCCACTGAACATAGAAAATGATAGTGCGAGTGGGCATCCGTGTACTATGGACACTTTCTTGTTTAATATGTAAACGACTGCAAGCTTACAAATGGTTAAATGAATAGTTGCATATTACATGTGAGCGTAGCGAGGTACATTTTGTTAACCAACTTCATATCAAAAACATTTTTTTTTTCGATCAAAGGGCGTAGAGCCCCAAATAATGAATGCAAGATATAAATTCATTTTATTCAATCTATTTAAGTATATGCCCACTGAAAATAAACCCACTTTCTTACCATATATATGCTATGATAAGTGGTTCTAGCCGCAAACTATATGTAATTACCGAACGAAAACTAAATAGTTAGTACCACAAAAATGCTGACTATATAACATGACATGTAAGAGTGTTAATTATAGGAAGAAATGATTGTTTGCAATTATGACAGTAAACATGATGAAAGCATGTATCAAGGAAGACATGTTTAAATGCCAATAAGGTAGTCAAAAACACTCAAGATTTTAACACAACAGCAAGTCCTCAAAAAGGCCACCAGACGTCAGTATCATATGGGACTAGCTAGGAAGGCCCTCATTCAACCTTTTAAATAGTTTTTCAGATCAATACTTGTGTAAAAAACATGGTTGCTATAAGAACACGTGTTGTAAGTTTACCCTTTTGGTCTGGCTTTGTCAAAGATAAGCACAATGTCATATCTTTTTACTTTTTGCAATTTTACAATGAGTTATTAGAGTACAATACTAGTATTTGAAGCAGAAAAGCTTACTATTTTTTAGAGCATCCGAGCTTATTTCACCCATAATGTCTAGTTGTGTACCTTTTGAATCAATTTACATTGGCAATGCATGGTAATGATGGTGTTATCTGTTCAACTTGCGGTTTTTGCTGCTCCCTTGGTACCATCTCCCTTTTTACATTGCTGTATTGTCCATACTCGTGGTTAATTAAAAAAAAAATAACTGTAAAGTGTAGTGTTGAATGCTGAATTTTGTAAACCCTTGTATTTATATTTTATTTATTTGTACTTGATGGGGAAAGTGTATACTTTTTTTATTTTATTATACTGTTTACTGTCAACTACAAAAACTTTTTGCTGTTGGGAGTCTGTCAGATTTATTTGTATGTTTGTTTGAATTTTTTAGTCAGTTTGTTGGATGTCTGATGTATATTTTGGCTGCTGGATCCCAATTATTGTCACATAGGGTTGCTCACCCAGTTTTGTCAATACAACTATCATACAAGTGGTAAGTTTAGCTAGCTATAAAACCAGGTTTTATCCACCATTTTCTTTGGAAAATACCTGTACCAAGTCAAGAATATGACAGTTGATTTCAATTCTTTCCATTGGTTGATGAAGTTGAGCATTTGATTTTGTCAGGTTTTATGGACTTCCCCCTTTTCTATTTTACATTAGAGTTTAGTATTTTGTTAATACTTTAATGTGCAATGTTATTTAATTGCCAAAATGTCAGAGAGATAAGGAACAATTAAAAGGAAAATTTTATACAATGAAAAAGGTATTTTCACTGTTTCAACAAACAAATATATGCATTTTGTTTAGTGAACACACCAGCAAGGGAACTTTCCTGTCAATACAAATTTAGAATAGGGCACAATATGACCTTGACCTGGGAAGAAATTACCTTTAAATCAATAAGGACTCTGTTTCATTGCAATCCATTGCAATAATCAGGAGTTATCAAGAAACTCTTTCACCTCACTTTTTCAGTCTATTTTAATAACTTTGACCTTTGACACAGTAAATTCAGAATGAAAAGGATCTTTTACTCATATTAGACCACCATATGTTTAACTTTGGTTCCAAACCCATGTAAGTTTCTAGAGTCAAATTACGTTAATTTATTCATTCTTTTTTTGATAAATATTGTTAGGTGTAGTGACCTCAAGTTCAAACCCTCTAGTACCATCAAACAACAATGACTGATCAATGACCAGATAGAGTTGTTTCTGTCTGTAAAGTTCTGGGTCCAGACAATAACAAACAAATAAATACATTGTAACAACTTTTAATGTAAAATGCAATAACAGATCTTAATAGATTGTTCACACTTTATTAACAACTTTTATACAGCACACAGCTCCCATTAATATTGCAGTGGTAATTCAAAGTATATAGAAGAAATATATAAGTATCACATATATATATAAGCATAAAATGAGCTAGCTACAAAAATGTATCACATTTTGAAAAAATTCTCTAGGAGAAACTCATTGGAATTACAAAATGTATATGGTTTATTTTACAAATGAATAAATAAGAACCTAAGTTGAAAACAGGCACATCTGAAGAGGGGTGGACCGGGAGGTCCCTGGTTCCCACTTCCCTCCCCCTTACTCCTAAACGTAAATTGGTCAAAAGAACATTTCAAGCTCTATTTTTATCCCCCTCTTCCAGGCCCGTCATTCACATTTTCCCTTACCCTGTCCAACACATCCTTTAACATCTTCTAAGACCACATAATGACAATACATGTATTTCACAACTTCTATAAGAACAATTTTTGGTAAGAAAATGACCTTTCAGCACTAACATGTCACTCTTATTTACAAAATGTAAATCTTTATGAAAATGGAATTCGAACCCTCTTGCAAAACATTTGGCTTCGGGCAGTTCATATGTTAAGATAATGCATGAAGCCAAGTATGAGGTAGTAAGATTTCAGTAAGGAAAAATCAGAGGTTTTCAAAATATTCATATTATAGCTCTGCATGAGTGCAATTAACAAGGCTTAGAGAAGTTACATGAATACATTAGTTTTCACAAAATTAAACTTAAGCAATTTCCAATAAATAAATTAAAACATAACTTAGTATATCTGGCACACATACAACACATACACACTGTCACACAATCATTCATTTTACTTTTTTGCAAGTTATGTTTCACAAATAACTTTTGTACAAAAATATACAAAAAATATATATTCCTGCATTAAAATGCCCTTATAACTAAATTGTAGACTTGTTCACATAAGCTTTATACTGTGCATGTTTAAATAAATCTTGCAATATGACATGTATAAGTTACATGTGCATATGCATGAGTAAAATGATATGAACACATGTACACTTTTACCAACATGGCAGACAAAACAAACTCTTTTAAATCTTATGCAAGTCACTGAACTATAATTTAGTCTAATATAGAATATTTCAAGAGTTGTCTGCCTGTAATACCCGTTTCTTAATGAATGATTATGAAAGTGAAAAAAATGAAGGTACAGAAAAATAAATGTACATTATTTTACTACAATATTTTATACTGTAATAAATAAGTATCTTTCAAATACTGGCACTGAAAATCTGGAAATACAGTCAAGACATTGTATTTTTCTCAAAACTACATGTAATTTTATAATGTTTGATAGATATATATGTATATACTGGTACAAACATGTATAATATATATGTGCATCTATCTATGAATGGATAGATACACATGTACTTGTACACAGATGTACATGTACATGTTTTTTATTACTGCAAAGTCGATTAAAACTCAGGACTTGCAAGCTAGGTGCATTATATATATATATATAATATTGTACAACATGTACTACGTTAACATTTATGATGATATAAGCATTTCAACAATAAGTAGAGCCACTTGTAAATGCTATATATACTACATGTACGTTTACATAATACAAGTACATGTACAAAAATGTATATATACTACATGTGCATTTACATATATGTATATATGCCTACATCGATTATTTCGACAAGAAGTGCCACCAATAAATACTAAAAGAATTCTTAATATGTATAAATATGCTTTTTATTTATCATGGCATTGCTTTTCAATAAATAAGTTTCTGTTCACTAATATGTCAAACAACATATACGGGACAATGACAGTTCAAAGTATCTCTATGCTTCACACAAAAAAGAAATTATTTGCAAATTTTAAAATTTTGCAGGTAACAACCGATAAAAAATATATTATTGGTACCTGCAATTTCCGTATGAAAGCAGGTCCTGTCAGAAATACATTTCAGTCAATTAGTCTCGGAAGTAAGGACTGTGCAATATTTATCTGAGGGTGGGGCGATGTACAGCAAATATTTAAAAAAAAAACTTTATGCCCGCCAATATTTATTATAAAAAAGTTCTTGCCCGCTTCAATTAATGAAAAAAAGTCCTTGCCCGCTGAAAAAAAATAAAACACACATATGGAAACATGATATTTTTTAACTAAAATGCACAACATTCAATAATACATGTATATCAGAGATGATATTTAAACTCAAATGCATATATTTCAATATTATAAAGATTTTATTTTTGTGAAAGTCAATTTAGGAGCGCTGTGATTGGATGTAAAGGTACAATATATTTTTTTATTTATCTATGAATAACTGCAGTATGTATATTTACAATATAAATTTGAAACCTATTGAAATATTTTCTAGAGAATAATTAAAAAGATTTCCAAAATTTCATAATTTGGTGTAAAAATAATGGTGGGCATGGATAACATAAACAAACTCCGTTGGAAGTTGGTCATGATACTATTTGGCTTCAATTTTGAAACAGAATAATAAAGTACTAACACCACACATAACTATTTTATCAGGTTTTATTATAAAAAGTGGTAAATTTAGAATATGTTAGTATTGCATATGGCAGAATAAATAGTACCGTTTCCCTATTCTGAAGATAGCATAGGAAATCAAAATAAATCAGACTTCAGTTATGTTATACTTTTTGAAGCTTTTGATTAGTACATTTGATTTTTATCACAAAGAATAGAAATTTTCACTGAGAACAATGCTGTGTTGAGAAAAGTTCTGATTCATCATAATAAGTCAAATTGATGGGTACTGATATAAATCTTTATTCTAGGATTTCAATATTAACTCTATTGTATAAAATGCACCAAACTATAGTTCTTTTGTATTTGTTTTCACCTTTCACATATGATAAATTCAATTGGAAACACCAGAATTCAAGTCGCGACAAATATTTTTAACTGAGATATTTGCCTTCTTTGCTGTGTAATTCCTTAAATTTATCACTGGGTATTTCTCTAGCCATAATCTATTAAAAGAAATGTTCTGGTTAAGTTTGTATTGTTTATGGAGTAAGGCAATATTTAGTCATACTAGAAGCATTTTCAGTGTTAAAATCCATCCAGCTAAGAAAAAAGAGGCCCACTTGAGGCTAAATTTAAAATAGAATTTATATTCTCCTGTGTAAAGAATTGTTCACATTCTTGGCAATTCATGCAGCAAATATTTCAATAGTGCTTCATTTTGTAGTTTCTATCTTTTATTATATCAGGCATATATAATTTTTCATTTTCTACTGTTTGCAAGGACTTTTGTTGGAAATTAATACTCCCAAGGGACATAATTCAGCTTTTTCATAGATTAAGTTGTAATTCTTTTAATGTTTAAGAATTTAATTTTGTTATGTTAATGATTTATTTACAATACAATTGAAGTTGTTTTATGTTTAAGCATTTATTTACCATATGTTATGTTATGTTTAATGTACAAAACATTGTTTATAGTTTTCAGATATTTTATTTATACAGACAATGCTTAATAATAATGTACTATAAGCAATTTAATAAGTGTAGTGTTGAATGCTGAATTTTGTAAACCCTTGTATTTATATTTTATTTATTTGTACTTGATGGGGAAAGTGTATACTTTTTTTATTTTATTATACTGTTTACTGTCAACTACAAAAACTTTTTGCTGTTGGGAGTCTGTCAGATTTATTTGTATGTTTGTTTGAATTTTTTAGTCAGTTTGTTGGATGTCTGATGTATATTTTGGCTGCTGGATCCCAATTATTGTCACATAGGGTTGCTCACCCAGTTTTGTCAATACAACTATCATACAAGTGGTAAGTTTAGCTAGCTATAAAACCAGGTTTTATCCACCATTTTCTTTGGAAAATACCTGTACCAAGTCAAGAATATGACAGTTGATTTCAATTCTTTCCGTTGGTTGATGAAGTTGAGCATTTGATTTTGTCAGGTTTTATGGACTTCCCTTTTTCTATTTTACATTAGAGTTTAGTATTTTGTTAATACTTTAATGTGCAATGTTATTTAATTGCCAAAATGTCAGAGAGATAAGGAACAATTAAAAGGAAAATTTTATACAATGAAAAAGGTATTTTCACTGTTTCAACAAACAAATATATGCATTTTGTTTAGTGAACACACCAGCAAGGGAACTTTCCTGTCAATACAAATTTAGAATAGGGCACAATATGACCTTGACCTGGGAAGAAATTACCTTTAAATCAATAAGGACTCTGTTTCATTGCAATCCATTGCAATAATCAGGAGTTATCAAGAAACTCTTTCACCTCACTTTTTTCAGTCTATTTTAATAACTTTGACCTTGACACAGTAAATTCAGAACGAAAAGGGATCTTTTACTCATATTAGACCACCATATGTTTAACTTTGGTTCCAAACCCATGTAAGTTTCTAGAGTCAAATTACATTAATTTATTCATTCTTTTTTTGATAAATATTGTTAGGTGTAGTGACCTCAAGTTCAAACCCTCTAGTACCATCAAACAACAATGACTGATCAATGACCAGATAGAGTTGTTTCTGTCTGTAAAGTTCTGGGTCCAGACAATAACAAACAAATAAATACATTGTAACAACTTTTAATGTAAATGCAATAACAGATCTTAATAGATTGTTCACACTTTATTAACAACTTTTATACAGCACACAGCTCCCATTAATATTGCAGTGGTAATTCAAAGTATATAGAAGAAATATATAAGTATCACATATATATATAAGCATAAAATGAGCTAGCTACAAAATGTATCACATTTTGAAAAAATTCTCTAGGAGAAACTCATTGGAATTACAAAATGTATATGGTTTATTTTACAAATGAATAAATAAGAACCTAAGTTGAAAACAGGCACATCTGAAGAGGGGTGGACCGGGAGGTCCCTGGTTCCCACTTCCTCCCCTTACTCCTAAACGTAAATTGGTCAAAAGAACATTTCAAGCTCTATTTTTATCCCCTCTTCCAGGCCTGTCATTCACATTTTCCTTACCCTGTCCAACACATCCTTTAACATCTTCTAAGACCACATAATGACAATACATGTATTTCACAACTTCTATAAGAACAATTTTGGTAAGAAAATGACCTTTCAGCACTAACATGTCACTCTTATTTACGAAATGTAAATCTTTATGAAAATGGAATTGAACCCTCTTGCAAAACATTTGGCTTCGGGCAGTTCATATGTTAAGATAATGCATGAAGCCAAGTATGAGGTAGTAAGATTTCAGTAAGGAAAAATCAGAGGTTTTCAAAATATTCATATTATAGCTCTGCATGAGTGCAATTAACAAGGCTTAGAGAAGTTACATGAATACATTAGTTTTCACAAAATTAAACTTAAGCAATTTCCAATAAATAAATTAAAACATAACTTAGTATATCTGGCACACATACAACACATACACACTGTCACACAATCATTCATTTTTACTTTTTTTGCAAGTTATGTTTCACAAATAACTTTTGTACAAAAATATACAAAAAAATATATATTCCTGCATTAAAATGCCCTTATAACTAAATTGTAGACTTGTTCACATAAGCTTTATACTGTGCATGTTTAAATAAATCTTGCAATATGACATGTATAAGTTACATGTGCATATGCATGAGTAAAATGATATGAACACATGTACACTTTTACCAACATGGCAGACAAAACAAACTCTTTTAAATCTTATGCAAGTCACTGAACTATAATTTAGTCTAATATAGAATATTTCAAGAGTTGTCTGCCTGTAATACCCGTTTCTTAATGAATGATTATGAAAGTGAAAAAAATGAAGGTACAGAAAATAAATGTACATTATTTTACTACAATATTTTTATACTGTAATAAATAAGTATCTTTCAAATACTGGCACTGAAAATCTGGAAATACAGTCAAGACATTGTATTTTTTCTCAAAACTACATGTAATTTTATAATGTTTGATAGATATATATGTATATACTGGTACAAACATGTATAATATATATGTGCATCTATCTATGAATGGATAGATACACATGTACTTGTACACAGATGTACATGTACATGTTTTTATTACTGCAAAGTCGATTAAAACTCAGGACTTGCAAGCTAGGTGCATTATATATATATATATAATATTGTACAACATGTACTACGTTAACATTTATGATGATATAAGCATTTCAACAATAAGTAGAGCCACTTGTAAATGCTATATATACTACATGTACGTTTACATAATACAAGTACATGTACAAAAATGTATATATACTACATGTGCATTTACATATATGTATATATGCCTACATCGATTATTTCGACAATTATGTAAATAGACCCACTTGTATAATGCCCTTTGCAATTTCATTGGAGGTACTGATTGTTGGTTAGGATAAAATCCCTTGACCACAGTATTGTGTAAATCTTTACTGTAAGAAAGAATTTTAATCAATATGCAGTACATGTACATGTACAATGTACTTTACATGTAAATGTACAAATACCTAACAATAAAGTAAATAAAGAGATAACTGTAATTGATTTTTTTAAGTTTGATTAATCAGTCAATTGATAAAAATTTAATAATATTAATCTTTTTGTGCAATGTATGTCATATATTTTGTTTTTTAACCAACTCAAGGACACTGTATGGCAGCCAATACATTATAACAAAGTTGTTTTTTTAAACTTCAATCTGATAAAGGACACTTAATATCAAGGACAGAAAAAATCAATATACATGATTCATTCTGTGTACTTCTAACCTATCAGTATATGGAAGCCAAAAATACAGCTTTACTGATTTAAACATAGAAAAGGGAAGGTGTATCTGGTTTGTCTGGAAGACATCCAAGTGTGGTCATCACTGGTCAACAACACGTGTAGGCAGTAATAACTTCGGGACTGCCAAATCAATGACAACTGATAAGCATACATATATGTAGATTTTTGAAGTAACCTTAAATGACTTTATATTTCCTGACAGTTTTTCACAAAAATCAATGAAAATTCAATTTACTATAGCAAAATCAATCTGCAAGAGTTGGCAATAAAGAATAAGTAATATACATCATTAAGTCCTGAAGTTTTACTGATGTAACGATATTGCATAATTGTAGCACAGATAATCTCAACTCTGCTTTTCAATACAAATTTGTCAAAATGAAAGTGGCAAAAAAATATATGGATGTATTATGCAAAGTTAAATAAAATTATGGCACTTAAATACTACAAGTACGTACATGAATATGTCATGTATGTATGAAATTTAAATGAGAAAAAACAGACTTTACTATATTGGAATTGTAATATCATAAGCTGAAATGCATGAAAATATATATATAAAAAAAATGTAATTCTGGATAATGGATTAAAACCATGAGCAAATTACGAATTCAAATACTAAATATGATTAAAGCTTTATCCATTCATTATCTGAAAAACAACCAAATATCTTCTGATATGACAGTACAAATGTAACTTTTCATTTCTTTGGCAAATTAACATCAAATGTAAATTTTTCTTTATTTTGTCTTATATATATAATTTGCATACACAAATGAATTCACCAGTATGGTATTGTTGTATCAACCTTGTTCCATGAAGCATATTCAGTCCATGAGTCAACCTTCTTTAAAGGTTTATCTTCTGTTATTTTTTGTCCATCTGGCTGTGTAACAAAACTGGTTTCAGAGCAAATTGTTATTTTGTAGTTTTCTCCTTTCCTGTTATCCCAATACTGTTGAGAATTTGCTTCGAAACATACAGCAAATTCAACAACTGAATTTCTATTCAAGTCTGTGGAACATCAAACTCAAACGAAAATGTGTCAATATTATTTGATGCTGAAGGCTGACCTTGAAGGAAAACACCTTCAAAGTCTAAATAATTCTCCCATGAATCAAATGTTACTCGTACAAATACTCTCTTTTCAAATGATATGTTTTTAACTTTAATTGTTCCTAACACTTTGTAATCTCTAATAATAACATTTTCAAGTGACACACAGTTTTGCTCTAAAAGGTCTCTAAATGCCAAATAATCTGATGCTGGCTGAGGGAAATTTATGACTAGAGGAGGCTGGTCTGAGACACCAGCTGTAGCACCTTGACGCACTGCCGCTAAAACCTCTTCCTTTATTTTAGGAGGTACATCTGATGGTTCAGTCATTATTTTAACACAAGCAAGTGCCATTCCTCGATGATCTGCAAATGACACTTTCTTTTTTGACTTGCCTGGGGAAGTAGGCGGTGTTGGCGATTGTGAATCTGCAGAAGTTGATTGTCCATCCTCTTCCCCGTAACTGCTTATATTTGTAATAATTGGTTTTAATTCTGGACGATTTCTCTTTTGATAATTTGATTCAGATTTCCGTTGCTTCAGAGCACAAATAGAGGATGCAACGCTACTGTCTTTGTATACATATCCATTCAAGCTCAGCCTAGTATTGTCCAAGTGCTGAGAAAAGTTTAAAAATTCAAACGATGATGCAGGTGGACTAGACGCCAATAAATAAGATGTGAAATCAACAGGCATAGTTCCGAATTTTGCAAACGGAATCTGTGATTCCGACTTCAACATGGAGATACCTGTAATTAGAAAATGTGAATTAGCAAAATCAAATGTTTCTATTGTAATTCCACATAGTTGAGCAAAAGATAAAAAGGGCATATTTTTTTTATAAAACTGCATGTTTAACTTGAATAATTTATTATATGTACATCTATGTCACTTGTTTTGTAAAATGTACACGACATACTACTTTCACTTATAGAAAGAGAAAAAAAAAACCACCACAGATTCATGTACATGTATCAAATATACATCTACAAAGTGTGACTATCTGGATTATGTGTTGTTTGGTGTATCCATATTTACTGTCTCTATACTTATAATGTACTTCTATATTTGGTAACTCATGGTTGGTGTGGTACAAAATGTAATTTTGATAGATATATATGTATATACTGGTACAAACATGTATAATATATATGTGCATCTATCTATGAATGGATAGATACACATGTACTTGTACACAGATGTACATGTACATGTTTTTATTACTGCAAAGTCGATTAAAACTCAGGACTTGCAAGCTAGGTGCATTATATATATATATATAATATTGTACAACATGTACTACGTTAACATTTATGATGATATAAGCATTTCAACAATAAGTAGAGCCACTTGTAAAATGCTATATATACTACATGTACGTTTACATAATACAAGTACATGTACAAAAAATGTATATATACTACATGTGCATTTACATATATGTATATATGCCTACATCGATTATTTCGACAATTATGTAAATAGACCCACTTGTATAATGCCCTTTGCAATTTCATTGGAGGTACTGATTGTTGGTTAGGATAAAATCCCTTGACCACAGTATTGTGTAAATCTTTACTGTAAGAAAGAATTTTAATCAATATGCAGTACATGTACATGTACAATGTACTTTACATGTAAATGTACAAATACCTAACAATAAAGTAAATAAAGAGATAACTGTAATTGATTTTTTAAGTTTGATTAATCAGTCAATTGATAAAAATTTAATAATATTAATCTTTTTGTGCAATGTATGTCATATATTTTGTTTTTAACCAACTCAAGGACACTGTATGGCAGCCAATACATTATAACAAAGTTGTTTTTAAACTTCAATCTGATAAAGGACACTTAATATCAAGGACAGAAAAATCAATATACATGATTCATTCTGTGTACTTCTAACCTATCAGTATATGGAAGCCAAAATACAGCTTTACTGATTTAAACATAGAAAAGGGAAGGTGTATCTGGTTTGTCTGGAAGACATCCAAGTGTGGTCATCACTGGTCAACAACACGTGTAGGCAGTAATAACTTTGGGACTGCCAAATCAATGACAACTGATAAGCATACATATATGTAGATTTTGAAGTAACCTTAAATGACTTTATATTTCCTGACAGTTTTTCACAAAAATCAATGAAAATTCAATTTACTATAGCAAAATCAATCTGCAAGAGTTGGCAATAAAGAATAAGTAATATACATCATTAAGTCCTGAAGTTTTACTGATGTAACGATATTGCATAATTGTAGCACAGATAATCTCAACTCTGCTTTTCAATACAAATTTGTCAAAATGAAAGTGGCAAAAAAATATATGGATGTATTATGCAAAGTTAAATAAAATTATGGCACTTAAATACTACAAGTACGTACATGAATATGTCATGTATGTATGAAATTTAAATGAGAAAAAACAGACTTTACTATATTGGAATTGTAATATCATAAGCTGAAATGCATGAAAATATATATATAAAAAAAATGTAATTCTGGATAATGGATTAAAACCATGAGCAAATTACGAATTCAAATACTAAATATGATTAAAGCTTTATCCATTCATTATCTGAAAAACAACCAAATATCTTCTGATATGACAGTACAAATGTAACTTTTCATTTCTTTGGCAAATTAACATCAAATGTAAATTTTTCTTTATTTTGTCTTATATATATAATTTGCATACACAAATGAATTCACCAGTATGGTATTGTTGTATCAACCTTGTTCCATGAAGCATATTCAGTCCATGAGTCAACCTTCTTTAAAGGTTTATCTTCTGTTATTTTTTGTCCATCTGGCTGTGTAACAAAACTGGTTTCAGAGCAAATTGTTATTTTGTAGTTTTCTCCTTTCCTGTTATCCCAATACTGTTGAGAATTTGCTTCGAAACATACAGCAAATTCAACAACTGAATTTCTATTCAAGTCTGTGGGAACATCAAACTCAAACGAAAATGTGTCAATATTATTTGATGCTGAAGGCTGACCTTGAAGGAAAACACCTTCAAAGTCTAAATAATTCTCCCATGAATCAAATGTTACTCGTACAAATACTCTCTTTCAAATGATATGTTTTAACTTTAATTGTTCCTAACACTTTGTAATCTCTAATAATAACATTTTCAAGTGACACACAGTTTTGCTCTAAAAGGTCTCTAAATGCCAAATAATCTGATGCTGGCTGAGGGAAATTTATGACTAGAGGAGGCTGGTCTGAGACACCAGCTGTAGCACCTTGACGCACTGCCGCTAAAACCTCTTCCTTTATTTTAGGAGGTACATCTGATGGTTCAGTCATTATTTTAACACAAGCAAGTGCCATTCCTCGATGATCTGCAAATGACACTTTCTTTTTTGACTTGCCTGGGGAAGTAGGCGGTGTTGGCGATTGTGAATCTGCAGAAGTTGATTGTCCATCCTCTTCCCCGTAACTGCTTATATTTGTAATAATTGGTTTTAATTCTGGACGATTTCTCTTTTGATAATTTGATTCAGATTTCCGTTGCTTCAGAGCACAAATAGAGGATGCAACGCTACTGTCTTTGTATACATATCCATTCAAGCTCAGCCTAGTATTGTCCAAGTGCTGAGAAAAGTTTAAAATTCAAACGATGATGCAGGTGGACTAGACGCCAATAAATAAGATGTGAAATCAACAGGCATAGTTCCGAATTTTGCAAACGGAATCTGTGATTCCGACTTCAACATGGAGATACCTGTAATTAGAAAATGTGAATTAGCAAAATCAAATGTTTCTATTGTAATTCCACATAGTTGAGCAAAAGATAAAAAGGGCATATTTTTTTTATAAAACTGCATGTTTAACTTGAATAATTTATTATATGTACATCTATGTCACTTGTTTTGTAAAATGTACACGACATACTACTTTCACTTATAGAAAGAGAAAAAAAAAACCACCACAGATTCATGTACATGTATCAAATATACATCTACAAAGTGTGACTATCTGGATTATGTGTTGTTTGGTGTATCCATATTTACTGTCTCTATACTTATAATGTACTTCTATATTTGGTAACTCATGGTTGGTGTGGTACAAAATGTAATTGTACTGTCTTATATCGTAGGTAATTCTTTGTTATCCTTTGCATGCATATGTATTATCATTGTTTAAAGTTTATATGGCAATAAACTTTGAATTTGAATTTTTTGTTGATTAAATAGAAATTAGCACTGCATTAAATTCATATTATAATCTTTAGGTTTTTTTCTCTCACTTTGATGATCATCACAAGACTAAATTATTTTTTAATTTTGTAGTTGATTTTCCACTGTTCACTAAAGAACTGCATGCAATAGGCTGTATTGAACTGATCACAGTACTGTGACTCAATCACATTTAACAGCTGTTTAACACATTTGTTAAAAATGTATATATCTGTAAATGATTATGTTCTTACCTTGTTTGGTCTTGCTTCTGAAATCAAATATAAACTGTTATTTATGGTTATTTTATTCTGTCCTGCCCTCCTATGATATCTAGACAGCATGTATTTTAAGCAACTTTACCAATCCACTTTTTATAATCTGATGCTAACACAAATCCTGTAACACAAAATGTTCAATAATGGAATAGACAGCTCAGCTGATGTGAAATACATACATGTACACTGTTTATACATTCACAAGTGCTTTGAAATAATATGTTATTACTGTCATTGAAGAGCTTTTTGAATATCAATTTCATTTTTTCGCAGCAACAATCTGAAACTCTTAACTGACAATTGGTGTGATGACGTAAGAGCTCTTTATAAGCTCCAAGAAATCAGATCAATAATGCCTACACAGAAATAAAATCTATGCATTCCTGTAGGATATTATAATTTTGCACATATACATGTAGAAGCATCTTTTTTAATCATTTTTTCTCTGTCAAGTATATATGGTGTTAAACATTAGTTGTTGATTCCAAATCCCAAGATCTTGCATTGCATAAAAAGATATTATCCATTTCAACAAAATTGTACATAACAGTCATTATAGTATTATAATTTTAGAAGAAAATTTAATCCAAGAATTCCTTCCAAAATTATAATGTTCACTGACACTTTTCACAATATTCAGGCTCTGGACAACTTAGAGCTTGACATGGTATATAGACACATGTTATTGAAGGCTGCATGTTCCACTTTAGATGTGTTTTGGATATACAATGTATTTGATGTTAACAATGAGGTGGCTCTACCATTTACGTAATGCCCCACACTTCCTAAAATTTATTTTGATGATACAGTAAACTGATGCATTTTTTCATATCAATCATGTCAATAGTTAATATACCTTATCGCTATTTAGTCCTATCCGGGGAAAAAACCAGTCACTTAGATGACTTCCTGTTTGGGTCAAGTGTTGCAAAAACAAAGGTCATCAGTAAGGAAAACACCTTCAAAGTCTAAATAATTCTCCCATGAATCAAATGTTACTCGTACAAATACTCTCTTTTCAAATGATATGTTTTAACTTTAATTGTTCCTAACACTTTGTAATCTCTAATAATAACATTTTCAAGTGACACACAGTTTTGCTCTAAAAGGTCTCTAAATGCCAAATAATCTGATGCTGGCTGAGGAAATTTATGACTAGAGGAGGCTGGTCTGAGACACCAGCTGTAGCACCTTGACGCACTGCCGCTAAAACCTCTTCCTTTATTTTAGGAGGTACATCTGATGGTTCAGTCATTATTTTAACACAAGCAAGTGCCATTCCTCGATGATCTGCAAATGACACTTTCTTTTTTGACTTGCCTGGGGAAGTAGGCGGTGTTGGCGATTGTGAATCTGCAGAAGTTGATTGTCCATCCTCTTCCCCGTAACTGCTTATATTTGTAATAATTGGTTTTAATTCTGGACGATTTCTCTTTTGATAATTTGATTCAGATTTCCGTTGCTTCAGAGCACAAATAGAGGATGAAACGCTACTGTCTTTGTATACATATCCATTCAAGCTCAGCCTAGTATTGTCCAAGTGCTGAGAAAAGTTTAAAATTCAAGCGATGATGCAGGTGGACTAGACGCCAATAAATAAGATGTGAAATCAACAGGCATAGTTCGAATTTTGCAAACGGAATCTGTGATTCCGACTTCAACATGGAGATACCTGTAATTAGAAAATGTGAATTAGCAAAATCAAATGTTTCTATTGTAATTCCACATAGTTGAGCAAAAGATAAAAGGGCATATTTTTTATAAAACTGCATGTTTAACTTGAATAATTTATTATATGTACATCTATGTCACTTGTTTTGTAAAATGTACACGACATACTACTTTCACTTATAGAAAGAAAAAAAAAACACCACAGATTCATGTACATGTATCAAATATACATCTACAAAGTGTGACTATCTGGATTATGTGTTGTTTGGTGTATCCATATTTACTGTCTCTATACTTATAATGTACTTCTATATTTGGTAACTCATGGTTGGTGTGGTACAAAATGTAATTGTACTGTCTTATATCATAGGTAATTCTTTGTTATCCTTTGCATGCATATGTATTATCATTGTTTAAAGTTTATATGGCAATAAACTTTGAATTTGAATTTTTGTTGATTAAATAGAAATTAGCACTGCATTAAATTCAAATTATAATCTTTAGGTTTTTTCTCTCACTTTGATGATCATCACAAGACTAAATTATTTTTAATTTTGTAGTTGATTTTCCACTGTTCACTAAAGAACTGCATGCAATAGGCTGTATTGAACTGATCACAGTACTGTGACTCAATCACATTTAACAGCTGTTTAACACATTTGTTAAAATGTATATATCTGTAAATGATTATGTTCTTACCTTGTTTGGTCTTGCTTCTGAAATCAAATATAAACTGTTATTTATGGTTATTTTATTCTGTCCTGCCCTCCTATGATATCTAGACAGCATGTATTTTAAGCAACTTTACCAATCCACTTTTTATAATCTGATGCTAACACAAATCCTGTAACACAAAATGTTCAATAATGGAATAGACAGCTCAGCTGATGTGAAATACATACATGTACACTGTTTATACATTCACAAGTGCTTTGAAATAATATGTTATTACTGTCATTGAAGAGCTTCTTTGAATATCAATTTCATTTTTTTCGCAGCAACAATCTGAAACTCTTAACTGACAATTGGTGTGATGACGTAAGAGCTCTTTATAAGCTCCAAGAAATCAGATCAATAATGCCTACACAGAAATAAAATCTATGCATTCCCTGTAGGATATTATAATTTTGCACATATACATGTAGAAGCATCTTTTTTTAATCATTTTTTTCTCTGTCAAGTATATATGGTGTTAAACATTAGTTGTTGATTCCAAATCCCAAGATCTTGCATTGCATAAAAAAGATATTATCCATTTCAACAAAATTGTACATAACAGTCATTATAGTATTATAATTTTAGAAGAAAATTCTAATCCGAAGAATTCCCTTCCAAAAATTATAATGTTCACTGACACTTTTCACAATATTCAGGCTCTGGACAACTTAGAGCTTGACATGGTATATAGACACATGTTATTGAAGGCTGCATGTTCCACTTTAGATGTGTTTTGGATATACAATGTATTTGATGTTAACAATGAGGTGGCTCTACCATTTACGTAATGCCCCACACTTCCTAAAATTTATTTTGATGATACAGTAAACTGATGCATTTTTTCATATCAATCATGTCAATAGTTAATATACCTTATCGCTATTTAGTCCTATCCGGGGAAAAAAAACCAGTCACTTAGATGACTTCCTGTTTGGGTCAAGTGTTGCAAAAACAAAGGTCATCAGTAATGAGCTGAGGGAGGAAAACATGTAGAAAGTGAACATTTTGAAATTTGTATAGTTTATAATCCAATTATTTAAACACAAATTAATGTTAGATAGCTTCAACATGTTTGAAAGAGTTGTGTAATTTCAGAACTTAACCGGAATAGAATAAATAGCGATAAGGTGTATATCCCGGCTACATTGTACATCTTAAATTCAGCTTGTTATAAAATGTAGCTTCATGTAAATAGTAGTATGAATTTGCTGTTATTTTACTTCAAATTCCTATGTACATGTACTAGGTGCTGTGTCAGAACAATATGCTTTAATATTTAAAAAATTTCATCCAATGGCAGCATTTTACCACTTCTCTTCTTATAATACCAATAACAGGATGTAGTACAGTATAAATTAAAGTTCTTAAAATATCAAACTTAAAAATATAGATAGTCTTATTCTAAACATGACAGAAAAGTGTACTATTATTTCATCACAATCATCAAATTCAGCCATCAACTTCTAGATAAAACATGATAACGGTACTTACATGCATGCATTGAATACATGATTAACTTGTAGAGGGATACTGTAAATTTAACTTTCAAACTGACAAAATAATTCTTAACTGTCTGGTACTGTGACACATCTTTTTTATCATTATGCCAAAAAAGAGTTTATAGGGATAAATCAGGAGTCTTAGATGAGGAACAATAACTACAAATAAGGGACCATGGGGAAATTCCAATAATTCTATACATGTACAAATGTAGGTACTATCCCCATTTATGATCTTCCCAAACCTTTCATTGGTATAAATTTCAACTATTTCAATAAAAAAAGAGCATAAACATAGACAAAAATATACATGCATTCATGGCATTTTTTTCAAATTTTCCAAAGAACTTCAGACGTGAATCTGGTAAAACAAATGCACAAAAATATTCATAAATTTGTACTTGCATGTGTAAATTTCAAGATGATGCAATGCGGACGGACCTGTGTCATTCCAGATAAATGTACATTGTACACATCCTTCTTGCATGTTTTAGGATGTATTAAGTTTTTAGTCAAGTGCTTTTCCTATTTTTTTTGCACGGTTTTGTTAGTTAAAAAAGTGGGGGTGTGGAAGTATAAAAAAAATCTTGTGTAATCCCTTAACCATGTTAACATATTCTAGTACTGACCCAAGTCATTAATATCTTTATTTAATTAATGTTTCTTTACTAGGAGAAGTTGGTGTTGATTGCAGAACTGTGATAGTTGTTTGTTCAAACCTACCACTATTAATTCCAATTAAATTATGTACACTGTATCTTGTTTTCAGTGTCCACAATGGGACAAAATATCAGGTTGGCAACAACCCCTCAAGGTAACGACTATCACTTTTAATAGGGGTAAATGTCAAGTGATATATATATAAGAATTTTTTTTAACCAATTCTAAGAACAAAAGGGCACATATTTATATTATTTGCAGAAACTTTTCCCACAGAACAATACGTTTATCTTGTATTATATTAACAAAACATGTCCATGAACTTCAATCTTCCTTATTGAAAATAAGAGGGCCCCTCTTTCAGAAAGGTTGTTTCAAATAAAATGAATTTTCCCCCTTTTAATCACAGACACTTGTTTCTATCAATGTGTGGTTTACTATCCACACTCGTACGAAATGATTTTTCGTACGGGTGTGGATAGTAAACCCCACATTGACAGAAACAAGTGCCTGTGTCACAGGGGCTCGGGAATCTAAGGTAATATGTTTCCAAAAACTCATTCGGATAGAATCGGGAATAGAATGATCTGGAAAATCTGATGCTAAAAGAAAACGGGAAAGGACAAATCCTCAATTTACATTTGTCTGTGAACAAAAACTTCAATTTTTACAATATTGAAAAACGCGGAGTCGTCCCTTGAACAGGAACTCACGTACAACTTGCGACCTATCTACATTCTTTTTTAACTTTCTAAGACATTTAAGATATTCATTTCTACCAGTTACTTACTGTATCAAATGAAAGAGAAAATCCCAACCGCTCATATTCATTCCTTTACCTTCTTACACGTTTTTTCGAACTGACAGTTCATTTTTATTTCAATCGACCTTGACCATGAATTTTCATTCAACAAAGTTCACGTGCCCACATCTCAGACAACCAATCAAAACATTTATACCAAGTAATAACCAATCAAACTCCAGTATAATAACCTGATCTGATCATCATAGTGGTGATAGTGTGCATGAAATCTGCTGATCAGCTGTGTATTTTCTGCTATCCACATAATGTCAACAGACACAATGCAGCCAACAGTACAATCCTATAGTATAATGTTTCGTCCAGATTACATATTAGACAGAATTAACGTTAAAACAAAATTTGTTTCATTTCTGAACTTGTTTTAATCTGAGACTACTATAACACATGTGTTATAGTAGATATTATTTTACAAATATAATAAACAATACAGTCTCAGTTTTCACATAAATATCATATTAACCCGAGCTGGAAAGTCCCTTTCAGTAAAGTTGAGCGTATAGTATATATATAGTTCTGACCTAAAATAAGGCCATGAACGCTTTTCTTATGAGATGGCACCTATTATCCATGCATCTTTTTTTGCGGCATGGATTTTTTCTCTCGCCGGAGACAATCATTATTTTTAATAAGTAAAAGTAAATGAATATTTGATTTGAAATTTCAGTGGCGGATCCAGAGGAGGGGTTCCGAGGGTTGGAACCCCCCTTTTTTCTTGACGATCAATGCATTTGAATGGGGACATATAGTTGGAACCCCCCCTTTTAAAAATGGCTGGATCCGCCCCTGAATTTTAATAAAAAGAAAAGCTAGACCGGCCACGTTCCACTGTTTATGGTGTGTTCTTGATGCTCAGTCTATAATTTTCTGTCTGTGCAGTAGGCTTGATTGTCTTTTCGTTGTTTCTCTTTTTGACTATGGCTGGGATATAATAGTATAGTCCCAGGCTATGGCAAGGATTCATATAGTACGACTATATAAATCCTTGGCTATGGTATTTCTGTTTTTCTTCGAATGATGATTTTTTTTGTCCCCTTGGTATCATCTGCCTCTTTTTTACAATAAGAATATTTTTTTCTTCAAAAAAGGAACGGAAGGCCGACAATTGAACAACCGGATCGGTTAACACCCGCCGACTACCCGACAAAGCCGGTGTCATGATAATTAACCATTCACCCAAAAAAACTGAATGGTTGGTGCCTTAATTTATATTGTTACACTAATTTAATAAAATTAACTTATGTAGAAAAGATATTCCAAACGTTTTTAAAAAAAATCCGCTTGTGTTTTTCTTTTGAAACAAAAAAAAAGTATAGGTCTGTCCAAAGGATAGAAATGACCAAAGTGAAATTTTTTAGTAAATATCTGAAATTTCTACTTTATCTCTAGAAGTAGAACATCAAATCTTATTTTTATTACATATTTGAATTGATTGGGTCGGAAAAATAGCTTACATGCAAATTTTCGTCAAAAATTCACCGTGGGCTCAAAACTATATCGTTTGCCCTTAACTGTGCTGCTCTGACCAGTTATACGTCAATGAGACCTCAACTGAACGACACTATACAAATTTCAAACACACATCCAATTTGAAGCAGGATTTTATTATCTTTTTGTGGACTGGTACTATCCAATTGGTAGGAGGCACTTGTCTGTCCCTTGTACTTCAAGTTGTAGAGCACCTTATTCATTGTATTATAGAAATTCCACAATTCAGGTGGTACTAATCAGTAGTATAGAATGGTAAAAGTGATGGGGACCATATCTAATGAACAACAAACTCGGCTAAACATACTATGATTGAGTGATGTGTTTCCTGTCTTTAACCCCGGTTGAACTACTAGATATATATTTCTTGCAAAAAGAATAATTATAGAAACCTCATTACATTTATGAGCAGTTGATATGGCTTACCTTAGACAATTGACCATGCCGTCCAAAATCATGAAGAAGAGAAGCTATAAATAGAGTCGATGTCCTAATCACACAGAAACCTTTTTACATTTATGAGTAGTTGATATGGCTAACCTCGGGCAATGACCACAAAAATCACTTAGTAAAAAAGAATTCAAATTGAGTCGATGTCATTATGCATACAGTCTGAGTCTAATCAAGTCCAGTATAAAGCCGGCTTAGTGGTAAGTGGGGATTTCATGATCAATCCGGCAATGTCGTATGGATCAACATGAAATATCCTTTACACAAGGATGTTTCATCTGCACATCCGCAGCCTGACTCAAAAAGGATTTCTAGCAAATTTTGTTATGGATTTTTGATGTAGAAATTGTACATCTTGGTAAATCAGGTATATTTTTTTTATATTCTCGAGCGCTTTAGCAGCTTTTGAAGAATAGGGGTATGTCGTATTAAAAAAAAGTTTTTGGGATTATGATATGTGCTTAGAATCTGAGATCATTTAATAGCTAATTACTCACACTCAAGCGTCAAATGTATACAGCATAGTTATGAAATGTAATGACTAGTATCTGGTGCTTCACTACAGGTTTTCGAAAAATTTACCAAACGTTCAACATTTGACCACTTAATTGAGCGTGAAATGTATGTCATATTAATTGCAGTCAGTTCCATGTAATTAAGGAATAATCCAACAACTACCTCCACTACCCCTTATCTTTAGTACTGTTCGCTCGGTATACTACCCCTTATCTTTAGTACTGTTCGCTCGGTATACTACCCCTTATCTTTAGTACTGTTCGCTCGGTATATCATTGCCTTTGCATGCAGCAATAACACGAGCACAGACAGACACACATACAAAAAGGATTGTATAGATAGATGGATAGAACGTCATGAATTAAGAAGTAATCATTTATTGTACATGTCGAAATAAAGTACAATACAATTCGTGCTTCATATCACGTAGATTGGACATCGACCTCATTATCACGCTTCACGGATTTAAAACTTTGTTTTTATCAGAATCCCAACTTTACTAAATGATAAAGCGGATATAAGGTTTGACACCACTCCTTTTATTTATACGTCACTTTAGAAGTTTTCCTCTTTTTAAATTCACATGTGCTGAACAAAATTCAATTTGTCTGTCGGATGCGGTAAAACTATTTTCTCTCAAACACTTCAACAAATCAAAGTGCTGGATAGCACCTCTGGGAAGTTTGCAACTGTAGATGTGTATTTTTTCAAATAGGTTATAGATGTGTATTATTTTAAATATGTATTCAATCACAGCTTTGATATTTTTAACTAAACCATTTTCTTTTTTTCATAAAAGTTTGTCATATAAAATTTTGATATTTTCTATTGCAACCTTGAACTGTTGTTCTAAAATAATCAAATATACAATAAGCTCTGTTAATTTCTTTATGTGCCCATGCCATATCTAGGGCCTGTGATTTTATAGTATTTTTTTTCCATTCGTAACTGGGCATAACCCTAACAACAACAGTAAAATGACGGCACCGAAATTCAAACTTGATCTTGGTGTTGTGGTTAAAAGTATTTTGTACAAGTTTCGTAACATTTGGTTGAGGCACACTAAAGTTAGAGCACGGAATTGAAAAAAAATCGTAAGTGTTCCGCGGAACCCGGTGTTTCGCCTACTTTTGCTGTTAATCGCAGGCTCAACAAAATGAGGAAAAATTAATAAAATATTCCTCTCTATACTATCTTTTGATTGTAAGAAGCTTCTGTCCAAGTTTGGTAAAAATCCAGGATAGTTTATGAATCTAATAAATGTTTTAAAAAATAACTGCAGACTGTATGTAATGTTAACTGGAAGAAAAGCTAAGTCCATTAAGTAAAATACGGAAAAACAAGAACAAAATTTTAACTAAATTTCCTGCTAGATACTAGCTTTTGATCATAAACAAGCTTTTGTCCAAGTTTGATACAAATCCAGGATAGTTTAAGAAAGTTATTAAAATTTTAAAAACTTTAGCCACAGAGTGAATGTAATGTTTCCTGGCAGAAAAACCAAGTCCATTTATAAGTAATATACTGAAAAAAATGGATTTTTTTTTTTACAAAATTTACTTCTGGGTACTATTGAATGATCATAAACAAGCTTCTGTCCAAGTTTGGTAGAAATCCAGGATAGTTTAAGAAAGTTATTAAAATGTCAAAAACTTTAACCACAGAGTGAATATTTGTGGATGCCTCCGCCGCCGCCGCCGCTGAAATGTAGGATCGCTATGTCTCGCTTTTTCGACAAATGTCAAAGGCTCGACAACAATCAGTTTTAAATTTGTAAAGGGCATAACTCTAGAACAGTAAAACTGACGCCACTAAAACTCAAATTTAATCAGTGTTTTGTAGTAATGAGCATTGTGTATAAGTTTCATAACATTTTGTTGAGACAAACTAAAATTAGAGATCGTAAACAAAAATTCAAGCAACTTTTCATTTGTTAAGGAGCATAACTCTAGAATTGTAAAATCGACGCCACCAAAATTCAACTTGACCTGTGTTTTGTGGAAATAAGCATTGCGTATAAGTTTCATACAATTTGGTTTAGGAAAACTAAAGTTAGAGAACAGATGGGATGTACGGACGTACATACAAGTAAGGGACGTAAATACTTACAGAAGAAAAAGGGTAAAACTTAATACGGTGGAGACATAACAATAGCAGTATGACGACATGAATAAAAAGTTTATATACACTAGTTTCATAGAGGTGCTAGTAACCCCGGCTGTAACACATTTTATAGTTGATGCTGTGAAATTTAGCATTGAGACAATAACATTTGAGATTTTTGGTTTGTCATAATTATTTGGACTAGCACTAAGAAAAAGAAAGTAATTTTCCTATTACATGGACAGATTTTATTTAATCATGTAAATAATTGCTACAGCACTTGTCTTGATACACTGAGTTATTCTAAGTAGAAGCTGACTTGTCTGCCTTATATATCCTTGTAACGATTTGTGTACAAATGTAATTGTTAATCGTAACGCTGAGGAGGCTGCGATATGTACGAACTGTCGTTCAGTCAATGTTTTTCAGCTGTCAGTTTGACCCACGTGACTGAGCATGCTGGACGAGTGAAGGTCCTTAAATCCACATTGGAATGTGAAATAGCTAGTATTTAAATAGCGGAATTTAAAAGTTTTCAAATGTTTTTGGCATCAAAACATTCTGATCGATGTTTTAACAAAAACATGCACCTTTCTATCATAGCCGGTATTTACCTTTACTCATCGATGGCGTGTGACATAAGCCATATGATTATCGAGTATTTCTGTCACCTGTGTATAATTGTTCAATCAAACTTTTATCACTTGTCAATTATCCGAAGGCTTGGTCAAAACATATCAGTAAATTATGTCAGCCATACGAGATTCTTTCGATACACCCGGACTTTTACTTATTTAATAATAAACATTTGTAAATATCGTACATAGTAAAAAAAAGCGCGGGAAAATGTTCATTCATGAAATATTCATGAATGAATTAAACGCTGTCTCGCGTAGATTTCTTTGATTTTCTCTTCAGCGCATGGAAGATCCGCGAAGTAGTGTTTGTGATAGTTATTTTCAAAATGAAGTTAAATTCATCTGAACTGTCGATGAACATTCATTCCTTTTTTATTCAAGCTGTAATCTTTTCAAAAGGACTCAAAATTTCAAAAGAATCTTCTTACAATCAGTATTCAAACACTAGTACTACATTATCTTGGAGCAGAACATTTGCGATAGTCTGTCACCGGAAGTTTGAGGCCGACGCCTAAGGAAAGTATTGCTATAGCAAACTTCCAAAAAATTGATAAGAAAGATTATTTTTTTAGTGGGGGTAGAGAAGGGAGAGAGAGGGTGGTAGAAATAAATTGTATACTGGGCTGGTAAGAACTGAAAATAAATGATCTAGTCTAAGAAAGGATGACCGTAAAAATTCTGCAGAATTTATGTACAAAAAAATAAGCAAGTCTATCAACTGGCTGGTGAAAATGATTGAATATTCCGTCCGCGAAAAATCAAACCCATCCCCTAACCCGAATAATTCAGTCGTTATATTCCACTGCTCTACGATGGCTACATTAACCTCGCGAGTGGGAGAGTCGATCACGGGGAGGGACTGAATTATTCAGGTTAACCCATCCCCAGAAAATCAAATGGTCCTCCCTTAAAAAACATATTAAAATAATCAAATTTAATAGTTGAGAAGGAGAATCCGTTATCCTTGATAGATCATATATAGTGTTTCCCTACGCGTGAGGAAAGACCTTATTGTTTTTCAATTGTAATTAATTTTATAACCTGTAACAATGTATGTGATCTGGAACTAGTATAATAGTCCCAGATGTGATGCCGAAATATATGCATTTTATAGTTCAATAACAAAAAAATGTTCCGTCGTCGATGACCCATCTTTATTAAAGAACGTGACTTGAAGTAAACATCATGACCTTGGTTATAATTGACATGAAACTGTCGTTATTTGTTTGTGCTTACATTCTTTTGATCATATATCTATTATTAAATCAATCAGACACTAAATAAGAAGATAATAATACCTGGGTCGTATTCATAAACGTGTTCAATAATGGAAAATAGTAATTAATAAAATAAAATATGCTGCGGAACAAAACACAGATGGAAAGTGGCAGGGGAACAATTAATTCCCGGCCAAACTTTAGTAAAAAAATATTGCTACAATGCGGTGTTTTGAATTGAAACTACGTTGGCCAAAATCTGTCTTGCTGCTAATTTTGGTTGTAAAAGTTTCTGTACATCCATCTTGATGCCAGGTGAACAAAACGGGCTCCGTACCTGAAATTGCCAACAGACTCTTGTCAGTCAACTTGTTACAGAAATGATGACTTTTTTAAATTTTAATGTTTTTCCTAACAGATTATAAATGTAATGGATGCAAAATAAATGGGGAATGTGTCCATGGGACACAGATGATGATCCCGCTTGCATATAACCAGAGACATATACATATAATACAATTGTATTATATGTCTCTGATATAACATTATAAAGAACGGTAAAAGTGACGCTACCCAAATTCGTACTTAATCTGAGTTTTGTGGTAATAAGCATTGTGTATAAGTTTCATAACATTTGGTTGAGGCAAACTTAAGTTAGAGAACGGAAACGAAAAATTCAGCAATTTTCTATTTGTAAAGGGTATTATAACTCTAGAAAGGTAAAAGTGATGCCACCCAAATTCAAACTTGATCTGTGTCTTGTGGTAATAGGCATTGTATATAAGTTTCCTAACATTTGGTTAAGGCAAACTAAAGTTAGAGAACGGAAACAATTTTGGGACCTACGGACAAACAGATGGACAAGGGTAAAACACAATGCCCCCTCCGCTACGGCGGGGGCATAAAAATCATCATTTCTGTAATAAGTTGACTGACAAGAGTCTGTTGGCAATTCAGCCATGTTGACCTATTGGTAGTTCTCACTTTGCTTTTTTCAGTTTCTCTCTATAAAATATTACTGCAACAACAACAAAAACACACAAAAATAGGTAAAAATTATATTTCAAGGACATTAACTCCTGTAAAAGGCAAGTTGAATATATTCCAGAATGTTGACTTATTTGTAGATCTTATTTTGTTGATCATTTTCACTTTTTACAGGTGCTCTCTATTTGCTATATTTTCTGCAAATGGGTAAAAATCATTCCACAAGGACAATAACTCCTATAAGGGATAAATTGATGTTTGGGGGTGGGGTGGGGTGGGTATATTTCTTACCTTTTATACAGGTAATTATCAAGAGGACAATTAAGATGAGACCAATGGGAATGGGAATAGGAATGGGAATATTATATAGTATTTTGTGAACAATCAATGTCGGGTAATATTATTATACTTATGTTAAAATGAAATTGTTTTATTGGTTAATACCAGGATAATATTCTACTCTAACACTTTTTATGCTATGCTGTTTATTTTTAGTGGGGGTAGAGAAGGAGAGAGAGGTGGTAGAAATAAATTGTATACTGGGCTGGTAAGAACTGAAAATAAATGATCTAGTCTAAGAAAGGATGACCGTAAAATTCTGCAGAATTTATGTACAAAAAATAAGCAAGTCTATCAACTGGCTGGTGAAAATGATTGAATATTCCGTCCGCGAAAAATCAAACCCATCCCCTAACCCGAATAATTCAGTCGTTATATTCCACTGCTCTACGATGGCTACATTAACCTCGCGAGTGGGAGAGTCGATCACGGGGAGGGACTGAATTATTCGGGTTAACCCATCCCCCAGAAAATCAAATGGTCCTCCCTTAAAAAAAACATATTAAAAATAATCAAATTTAATAGTTGAGAAGGAGAATCCGTTATCCTTGATAGATCATATATAGTGTTTCCCCTACGCGTGAGGAAAGACCTTATTGTTTTTCCAATTGTAATTAATTTTATAACCTGTAACAATGTATGTGATCTGGAACTAGTATAATAGTCCCAGATGTGATGCCGAAATATATGCATTTTATAGTTCAATAACAAAAAAAATGTTCCGTCGTCGATGACCCATCTTTATTAAAGAACGTGACTTGAAGTAAACATCATGACCTTGGTTATAATTGACATGAAACTGTCGTTATTTGTTTGTGCTTACATTCTTTTGATCATATATCTATTATTAAATCCAATCAGACACTAAATAAGAAGATAATAATACCTGGGTCGTATTCATAAACGTGTTCAATAATGGAAAATAGTAATTAATAAAATAAAAATATGCTGCGGAACAAAACACAGATGGAAAGTGGCAGGGGAACAATTAATTCCCGGCCAAACTTTAGTAAAAAAATATTGATACAATGCAACAAGATTATGTGTTTTGAATTGAAACTACGTTGGCCAAAATCTGTCTTGCTGCTAATTTTGGTTGTAAAAGTTTCTGTACATCCATCTTGATGCCAGGTGAACAAAACGGCTCCGTACCTGAAATTGCCAACAGACTCTTGTCAGTCAACTTGTTACAGAAATGATGACTTTTAAAATTTTAATGTTTTTCCTAACAGATTATAAATGTAATGGATGCAAAATAAATGGGGAATGTGTCCATGGGACACAGATGATGATCCCGCTTGCATATAACCAGAGACATACATATAATACAATTGTATTATATGTCTCTGATATAACATTATAAAGAACGGTAAAAGTGACGCTACCCAAATTCGTACTTAATCTGAGTTTGGTGGTAATAAGCATTGTGTATAAGTTTCATAACATTTGGTTGAGGCAAACTTAAGTTAGAGAACGGAAACGAAAAATTCAGCAATTTTCTATTTGTAAAGGGTATTATAACTCTAGAAAGGTAAAAGTGATGCCACCCAAATTCAAACTTGATCTGTGTTTTGTGGTAATAGGCATTGTATATAAGTTTCTAACATTTGGTTAAGGCAAACTAAAGTTAGAGAACGGAAACAATTTTGGGACCTACGGACAAACAGATGGACAAGGGTAAACACAATGCCCCTCCGCTACGGGGGCATAAAATCATCATTTCTGTAATAAGTTGACTGACAAGAGTCTGTTGGCAATTCAGCCATGTTGACCTATTGGTAGTTCTCACTTTGCTTTTTCAGTTTCTCTCTATAAAATATTACTGCAACAACAACAAAAACACACAAAATAGGTCAAAATTATATTTCAAGGACATTAACTCCTGTAAAAGGCAAGTTGAATATATTCCAGAATGTTGACTTATTTGTAGATCTTATTTTGTTGATCATTTTCACTTTTACAGGTGCTCTCATTTGCTATATTTTCTGCAAATGGGTAAAATCATTCCACAAGGACAATAACTCCTATAAGGGATAAATTGATGTTTGGGGGTGGGGTGGGGTGGGTATATTTCTTACCTTTTATACAGGTAATTATCAAGAGGACAATTAAGATGAGACCAATGGGAATGGGAATAGGAATGGGGAATATTATATAGTATTTTTGTGAACAATCAATGTCGGGTAATATTATTATACTTATGTTAAAATGAAATTGTTTTATTGGTTAATACCAGGGTAATATTCTACTCTAACACTTTTTTTATGCTATGCTGTTGTATTAACCAATAAGAAAAATGTCAAAACAAATAAGACAATAATTTAAAAGACGATGATAAGCTATGTGCTCTATCATCCTCTAAAACATATGCTCTATCATCCTCTAAGCTATATGCTCTATCATCCTCTAAGCTATATGCTCTATCATCCTCTAACTATATGCTCTATCAACCTCTAAGCTATATGCTCTTTCTTCCTCAAATCTATATGCTCTAATCATCCTCTAAGCTATATGCTCTATCATCCTCTAAACTATAAGCTCTATCATCCTCTAAACCATATGCTCTATCATTATCTAAGCTATATACTCTATACATTAAGCTATATGCTCCATCATCTTCTCAACTAGAAGTTATTTAAATACTGGCTACTTATAAGCAATATCTTACAGTTGTCTTTCTTGCTTAGGACATACAAATTGTGTTAACCTTTATGCATGATTACATCCAAAGGTAGCCACAGACAAATTACAAATTACAAGAGTTAAGGGCAACTGCCCTGTAATTCTTTACCAAAGGGTCAAAATCAGAAAGTCCTTGAAACCTACTTGCATTTGAACTATAGTCTATACAATATCTGTTATTTAGACAGTCATCATAGATATTAATGTTAGAATAGCATAGGAGATGCCAAACTTGACTTTCTGACTTAAATCAGTCAGTCTGATATAACCTATGTAAATTCAATCATCAGATTTTACTTGTTTCAGAGATTTTGGAGATATTTCCTTTTTATAATTTTTATTTATACTTCACTATGCATTTTGCTTTTAATTAATAAAAAGAAGCCTACAAGAGTGCTCATTACACCCATATTGTGCATTTTAAATTTGTTGCTAGAATAAAATTAAATACTTAGAATGCATCTAATCAGAAATTAGTAGAATGGCTCTGTAGAAGCGCATTATGATATCTTCAAGCATATAAATATTGTGTCAAATACAACTGTTAAATATCTCATAACTTTGGTAAGACAAAACTAGAAAATTATCAAAATCAAAAGCAAGTCTACATTCACTAATTACTACAACAGTGTAAAATTTGTAGTAAATTGATCAAAGCGTACTAGAGCTAGTGCATGACATGTAAAAAATTGTCTTTAATATTCTGAAGGTGAGAGTACCATAACTTTGAAATCACAAAATGTTAAAATTTCAAAGGAATTGGTTAAGGCAAATTTGAGTTATCATAGGAAGTGTTGACAGACGGACAGACTGACCATTTTGGTATATCATACTATTTCTTGTCTGTGGTGGGCGTATGACAAAATAAGGTTCCCTTTTTTTTAAATTAAGATATTGGTTGCCATGTAAGTCCTGGATTACAGTCAACATAAATTTGAGTGTTGGCCCAGTGGTTTCAGAGAAAATGTATATAGAGTAAACAGTTGATAAGTGGACAATGTACAACCTTCTCTATTGAATAGTATATTTTATTTTTAATAACAAAATGATAACATCAATCATATTAACGTCACAGCACCAGATGATACAAGAGATGATACTGGTTTATATCGCATGATATGCTGATCTCCTTTCTGTAAATCAACTATTTCTTCCCTAAAAAAAATAATAATAAGATAATCACTTACAGTTATTTGAATTAATTACATCAATATTGTATTTGTTATAGCGACAATTATGATACAAATACCCCAAACAATTGATAAATTGGACTATTAATAGGATATGCATGGCATCATATTAGATATACATACCTAACAACTGTAGTTTACACAACAGATTAACTTACCAGTACTTGAGTATGGTGTCTCACTTATCACTGACAATATATGAGACTTTCAAGATGAAGAACATTAATAAAAGCTTTGGTCTTTTACTTTGTCATTATTTTTGACTCAAATGTACCCATATCTATTCCTATTCCAAAATTGCTTCGCTCAGTTTCAATTGTGCTAGCTTACAACAGAAATAGATTGCAAAAGTACATGTAAACCCATTTAATTCTGACCCAAATCTTGTCTTTCTTTTTCTTTTTTTTTGTTGACTATTGCTTGGGAGATATACTACAATATCAAAGTTTAGGTTTTATGAAATTTCAAGACATAATGACAGTACTGCTACATGTCCTATGATAGTCATCTGAAAAGTGTTTTGTGGTAATAGGCATTGTATATAAGTTTCCTAACATTTGGTTAAGGCAAACTAAAGTTAGAGAACGGAAACAATTTTGGGACCTACGGACAAACAGATGGACAAGGGTAAACACAATGCCCCTCCGCTACGGGGGGCATAAAATCATCATTTCTGTAATAAGTTGACTGACAAGAGTCTGTTGGCAATTCAGCCATGTTGACCTATTGGTAGTTCTCACTTTGCTTTTTCAGTTTCTCTCTATAAAATATTACTGCAACAACAACAAAACACACAAAAATAGGTCAAAATTATATTTCAAGGACATTAACTCCTGTAAAAGGCAAGTTGAATATATTCCAGAATGTTGACTTATTTGTAGATCTTATTTTGTTGATCATTTTCACTTTTACAGGTGCTCTCTATTTGCTATATTTTCTGCAAATGGGTAAAATCATTCCACAAGGACAATAACTCCTATAAGGGATAAATTGATGTTTGGGGGGGGGTGGGGGTGGGTATATTTCTTACCTTTTATACAGGTAATTATCAAGAGGACAATTAAGATGAGACCAATGGGAATGGGAATAGGAATGGGGAATATTATATAGTATTTTTGTGAACAATCAATGTCGGGTAATATTATTATACTTATGTTAAAATGAAATTGTTTTATTGGTTAATACCAGGGTAATATTCTACTCTAACACTTTTTTTATGCTATGCTGTTGTATTAACCAATAAGAAAAATGTCAAAACAAATAAGACAATAATTTAAAAGACGATGATAAGCTATGTGCTCTATCATCCTCTAAAACATATGCTCTATCATCCTCTAAGCTATATGCTCTATCATCCTCTAAGCTATATGCTCTATCATCCTCTAACTATATGCTCTATCAACCTCTAAGCTATATGCTCTTTCTTCCTCAAATCTATATGCTCTAATCATCCTCTAAGCTATATGCTCTATCATCCTCTAAACTATAAGCTCTATCATCCTCTAAACCATATGCTCTATCATTATCTAAGCTATATACTCTATACATTAAGCTATATGCTCCATCATCTTCTCAACTAGAAGTTATTTAAATACTGGCTACTTATAAGCAATATCTTACAGTTGTCTTTCTTGCTTAGGACATACAAATTGTGTTAACCTTTATGCATGATTACATCCAAAGGTAGCCACAGACAAATTATAAATTACAAGAGTTAAGGGCAACTGCCCCTGTAATTCTTTTACCAAAAGGGTCAAAATCAGAAAGTCCTTGAAACCTACTTGCATTTGAACTATAGTCTATACAATATCTGTTATTTAGACAGTCATCATAGATATTAATGTTAGAATAGCATAGGAGATGCCAAACTTGACTTTCTGACTTAAATCAGTCAGTCTGATATAACCTATGTAAATTCAATCATCAGATTTTACTTGTTTCAGAGATTTTGGAGATATTTCCCTTTTTTTATAATTTTTTATTTATACTTCACTATGCATTTTTGCTTTTAATTAATAAAAAAGAAGCCTACAAGAGTGCTCATTACACCCATATTGTGCATTTTAAATTTGTTGCTAGAATAAAATTAAATACTTAGAATGCATCTAATCAGAAATTAGTAGAATGGCTCTGTAGAAGCGCATTATGATATCTTCAAGCATATAAATATTGTGTCAAATACAACTGTTAAATATCTCATAACTTTGGTAAGACAAAACTAGAAAATTATCAAAATCAAAAGCAAGTCTACATTCACTAATTACTACAACAGTGTAAAATTTGTAGTAAATTGATCAAAGCGTACTAGAGCTAGTGCATGACATGTAAAAATTGTCTTTAATAATCTGAAGGTGAAGTACCATAACTTTGAAATCACAAAATGTTAAAATTTCAAAGGAATTGGTTAAGGCAAATTTGAGTTATCCTAGGAAGTGCCGACAGACGGACAGACTGACCATTTTGGTATATCATACTATTTCTTGTCTGTGGTGGGCGTATAACAAAATAAGGTTCCTTTTTTAAATTAAGATATTGGTTGCCATGTAAGTCCTGGTTTACAGTCAACATAAATTTGAGTGTTGGCCCAGTGGTTTCAGAGAAAATGTATAGAGTAAACAGTTGATAGGTGGACAATGTACAACCTTCTCTATTGAATAGTATATTTTATTTTTAATAACAAAATGATAACATCAATCATATTAACATCACAGCACCAGATGATACAAGAGATGATACTGGTTTATATCGCATGATATGCTGATCTCCTTTCTGTAAATCAACTATTTCTTCCTAAAAAAAATAATAAGATAATCACTTACAGTTATTTGAATTAATTACATCAATATTGGATTTGTTATAGCGACAATTATGATACAAATACCCCAAACAATTGGTAAATTGGACTATTAATAGGATATGCATACCGACTGTAGTTTACACTACAGATTAACTTACCAGTACTTGAGTATGGTGTCTCACTTATCACTGACAATATATGAGACTTTCAAGATGAAAACATTAATAAAAGCTTTGATCTTTTACTTTGTCATTATTTTGACTCAAATGTACCCATATCTATTCCTATTCCAAAATTGCTTCGCTCAGTTTCAATTGTGCTAGCTTACAACAGAAATTGATTGCAAAAGTACATGTAAACCCATTTAATTCTGACCCAAATCTTGTCTTTCCTTTTTTTCTTTTTTTTTGATGACTATTGCTTGGGAGATATACTACAATATCAAAGTTTAGGTTTTATGAAATTTCAAGACATTATGACAGTACTACTACATGTCCTATGATAGTCATCTGGAAAAGTGTTTTTCGTCAAAGTTTCTGCTTTAACAACAAAGATGAGCAAAAAGTTGTACTGTACTATTCTCAAATGTACAAAGCAATTCTTTTTCTAAGTATGTGAATTGTAGATTCATAAAAACAAATATGTTTGCATGAATTAAGATGAAATCTCCACACTAATGCAAGGCTTGCAAGCTGATGCTGATAGATTTTGAAGGTTTTTGTTTCAATGCAGTGACATACATGATTTTAAAATTAAATCATCACAAACATTTTCCTCACCAACTATCTCAAATCAAACAAGAGGCAGTCAGAGTGACAGCAAACCAGATTTTCCTGCAGAGGCTGAACCCGGAACAGTTGAGCAAGTATAGACACAACATTTAAGCTTAAAACAGCTCTGAATTTGGATTGTGATTGACTATTTTACACAGCATAGGTTTGTGACACAAAATGAATGTGGTCAAAGAACTGAAAAATTTGAAATCGGACATATACCTATTATGGTCCAATATCCAAAATCTAAGTACATTGTTAGAATCAGCATATCAAAGGACCCTAAGAATTCACTTTTTGATGAAATCAAACAAAAGTTTAATTTATGACCCTTTGGACCTCAATGTGGTATTATCTAATTAATAATGAAAATAAATACAGGTTTAGATTCAGCATTTCAAAGAACCTTATATATATTCAATTTATGTTGAAATCAAACACAGTTTAATTTTGGACCCCAACTTGAAAACTGCAGGGCCCAAAATCAGAAATCTAAATATATGTTTATTAATTAGACAATATAAGCTTAGTTTTTAAAGGAGTTCGCTTCATCAAAGATAAATATATATATAGCATTCAGAAAATTAGTTTATACAGAATAACAAACAAACTTACCACAAAATTCTTCAAACAATTTACCAAAGAAAAGAAGAAAAATAAACTGCTTCACGACGCAGCTGGATACGACCACAGAGGTCCAACCCTGAACAGTTGGGTCAAAAATGGACACAATATTCAAGCTTGATACAGGTCTGAATTTGGATTGTAATTAAAATAAATCCCAACCTTCCTTTTCTGGTATTGAACCTTTTGCTTATATTTCAAAGAGATCTATACACTTAAACTTAAGTTATTGTCTGGAAACCAAATGTCTTCAGACGACGACGACATGATAGCATTATACGATCCCCAAATTTTTTTTGCAGTCGTATAAAAATCCAAAATGTCATTTATCATTAATACAATGTCTTTTAAAAATCTATAATACTTATCTGTAATTATCTTCAAAATGTCTAATAATGAACAGTAAATACTATATTTATATAGTCCTACAGAGCTTTTCATCATCAGCACTTGGGAAACAGAAAATTTTCAAATAAATCTGTCACTCCAATTATAATTGTGTGATAGATATTTACCACATGCTTTGTAATCTGATAACAGGTGAAAATTATTTAAAAACACTTAGTGTAATCAAACTTTATATATATAATTATTAGTTCCCAATATTTTTTCTTTCATTTGTCACAAACTAATAAAGATCTGCAACTTATCTATCAATGTCAACAACTTTATCTACAAAATGTAATGTTATGAAATATATCCTTTAATAAAAATAGATTATTATCTAATGAAAATGATATTTGCCATTTCTGATCAAAGGGAAATAACTCAATCATATAAGTATAACTTTTGGCTACTAAAAGGTCTACAACTCAACAACAAGAAAAGCTAAAATCGTTCACAAAAATTGAACTTGATCTTCATTTAGTCACAGGAAACAACATATCAAAATTTGAAAAAATTTCGTCAAAGCGTATTCATGTTAATGAACGGACACTCTTTGGCAGCTGCCTGCCCGCTGTACATCCCAAAATCAATAACAGATTTTTCCTTAGAAAATCCAGTTAAAAATATCTTTTCAGTTTTCGGTACATATATACTAGGAAACAAAATTTCTTGACATTTAATGTTTACTTTTATTCACAATTCACTTAACAGGCATATATACGTTCTGTTTGTGCCTGTCGCAAGTCAGTAGCCTGTAATTCCATCTACATCATTTGGTCTCTGGTGGATATCAGAACACATCTTATTTTTTTATATATATAGTAAAAATTTGACATCTAAGAATCAAAGGACTTAAACTAATTACATTATTTGGTTTAGGATGCTTAAATTGGTTGAATGTATGTTGTTTCGATTAGAAAGCCTAAATTGGTTGAATGTACATTGTTTAGATTAGAAAGCTTAAATTAGTTGAATGTACATTGTTTTCGATTAGAAAGCTTAAATTGGTTGAATGTACATTGTTTGGTTTAGGAAGCTTAAATTGGTTGAATGTACATTGTTTTGATAAGAAAGCTTAAATTGGTTGAATGTACGTTGTTTGGTTTAGGAAGCTTAAAATGGTTGAATGCACATTGTTTGGTTTAGGAAGCCTTAAATTGGTTGAATGTACATTGTTTTGATTAGAAAGCTCAAATTGGTTGAATGTACGTTGTTTGGTTTAGGAAGCTTAAAATGGTTGAATGTACATTGTTTGGTTTATGAAGCCTTAAATTGGTTGAATGTACATTGTTTTGATTAGAAAGCTTAATCTCCTATGATAGAAAAGGTCCATTTGGACTACTGCAAAATGTTATTAAGTGTCAAAAGAACGACCTCAAATGTGATGGTCTACTTTGAATAAGTTGATTTCCACTACAGTATGAGCGTAATTTTAGAATACTTAAATTTTGGTTCAAAATTTGAGTTCAAAATTTGAGTGAGTGACAATTGTATATTAAGGTCTTGTTATAAAGAGCTTGTGTTAAATTGTTCAAAATGTATGAATTGGGCAACACATGTAAAAAGATTGTTGTAGAGTCTTGGTATGAATAATTTGTCGGATAATCAGTGGTTGTTGAATGTAGACAGCTCATATTTACCTTTGATAAGACAGCGTTTGTTTGATCAAGCTAAACAAGAGTTACATTTTTTATTAGATTCTTCTGCAAAGTGTAGATTATATTATATAAGTATGTGGTAACAAATGTAGTTTTGCGATTTTATTTACAGAAATGCATTCCTGTGCTTTTTCTTAAATGTATAACAAGGATTCGTTTGTCTTCACATAACTTTGTATTGAAACTGGACGTTATGTTGGTACTATTAGAAATGAAAGAAATTGTATTTTTTGTGATTTAAGAGTAATAGAGGATGAATTTCATTTTATCCTAAAATGTAGCAGATATACTGATTTGCATAAAAACATATGAAAAAATATTACTGGTCTAGGCCATCAACTTTTAAGTTAATAGAATTATTGTCTGGTGAAAACACAAAACAGTTTGTAACTTAGGAAAATATATACATTTCTCTTTTGAATTAAGAAACAGTTTATTGTAAAGATATTTTGTAATCATGAAACTTCTGACGTCACCTATTGTTATTTATGCATATTGTTAATATTGTTGTAAAATGCCATATGTATACACTGTATTTGAATACACTGATGAGCCGTAAGGCTTGATCAAAGTTAATAAAGAATTTGAATTATTTAGGAAGCCTTAAATTGGTTGAATGTACATTGTTTACCAATTAAAGCATTTTTAATTTTGCATGTTTGAAGGTATTACATAAAAATAATTCTTAAACAGTGAAAGGCATACAAGACACATTTAACCTCTGTTTTTAAGAAAGCAATGTATATCTCATTATTTTCCATATGAATATAAAATAATGATCAACCATTTAATGTATTTCTGAAATGAGTGAAATGCTAAATATACTGATGATATTGTACATGTACTAATTTTCAGTACTTCACTATCCACATGATGATAATATAGTTTATACAATGACTATGAATTTTATCTATTAGTAATAACAAAAACATTTCTATATCACAAACATTATCCTCACCAACTATCTCAAGTTAAAAATTCTTTTTAGTTTTTGGTACAAATGTACTATGAAATGAAATTTGATGACATATTAATTTTACATTCTGTATTCCAGATCTGCATTTTTGACTGCATAAATTCAGAATGTAAAATGCTAATAATTCCATTATTTCAGAAATTATTTTCATGTCATACAAACAAAAAAGTACACATGCACCTTTTGAATTTATATATCCTTGAAAAATGTTATTATCATTCAAGTAATTGCAATAGTTACATAATTCATAACACATCATTCAAACAAGTGGAAAGTACATGTAGATCAAAGGTTCATGTGGATTTATTATTGTTGCACTTCACTTATTAATGAGCAAATAACTTCACATAGAGGCTGTTGTTAGTACAACTTTCTCTAAAATTACTAAGCTATTGTCGACAAAAATCAAGAAAAAAAGCCCTTTGATATTTTGCTGTGAGTTGTGTTAGAAGACCATCTTCATCTATCCAACATGGCAATTGTTTTAAATACCAAAAGAATTATTTTAATTTTTTGTATTTCAACTAAAGGTTCAAAGGATCTGATAGTCTTTTTAATCTGTGACAAAAATAAATTTTAATGTATGTGAAATTACTTCATGTTAAAATTAACATCAATGCAGAAAAATGTATGGGCAAAAACAGGTTTATTTCATAATTACCCCGTATCCAATGTTTCTTCTTCTACCAGAACACCATCAGTATTTTCATTAACTCTCATGAAGACATACTTTTCAAGATTTGGCTTCACAGCTGAAAATATATATCTTATAATAATTTATGCCCATCTCAAAGCTACATGTCTTCATATGATTTGTCTTTATACTCAGATTAATTTCAAATAATTTATGAATCTTTATTTATCATATTTAGTCTGAGTTGTGGCTTAATTTTATCAAATAAATTATTTCATGTAGTCATTGAAATGCAGGGATTATTTTGCCTTGAAATAAAATTATATGAAAACCCTGTGAAAATAGCCAATTTCTACCAGCTCCATACCTAGTACACGTAATGTCTCAAAAATTTCTGGAAGACAGAGTCTACCTCTAGAAGATAAATAAAATTTTGGTTGAACAAACTGACCAATTGAGCCTTGAAAAGTGAATGAGTTGCATATCTGTACATGGCTCAAACAATGGCATCTGATATGCTCTACTCAAAGGACATGTCATGAGGTTTTTCATAGAGACTGACCTCTGGAGTATTATTAGAGGACGTCACCATTACATTTGCAAAAGGAAAATGAGCTGCATTGTCTGACATATGTATACAAAAAGTTTGATTGGTCTACTTGATAAGAAGATAAGGCATCAGCATGATCATGATGAATGCTTTATAAAACCGAATATGCCTACATTATTAGACCTAGTATTATCAACTGGTTTATTTGAATTTGAAATACAAGTACATGCAGTATTGAAAAATTGAAATAGTAAAATTTGAAAAAGTATTTCTGCCAACTGTTATTCACCTAAAAGGCCAAATCAAAGAATCTTCACTAAAAAATTTTTCTTTGACATTAAATCAATATGTCATATATCTCCTCAGAGTCTTCCATTCCGAATTTTATGGGTAGTAAACAAACAAAACTTCAATCACATACTTTTTGTGTCTTATGAAATGGTACAAACACCTTTTTATTGCCAAATAAAAATAAATTTGCTGATAAGAGCTAACCTGGATATAAGCCAAAACATTTATTTAAATTTTCATTCATGTTTTTTCAAATATGGTTTCGATCAAATCACGTAGTCCATAAATGCATGAATAATGATTGGTTTTAATAAATTCAGAATGTAAAATGCTAATAATTCCATTATTTCAGAAATTATTTTCATGTCATACAAACAAAAAGTACACATGCACCTTTGAATTTATATATCCTTGAAAATGTCATTATCATTCAAGTAATTGCAATAGTTACATAATTCATAACACATCATTCAAACAAGTGGAAAGTACATGTAGATCAAAGGTTCATGTGGATTTATTATTGTTGCACTTCACTTATTAATGAGCAAATAACTTCACATAGAGGCTGTTGTTAGTACAACTTTCTCTAAAATTACTAAGCTATTGTCGACAAAAATCAAGAAAAAAAGCCCTTTGATATTTTGCTGTGAGTTGTGTTAGAAGACCATCTTCATCTATCCAACATGGCAATTGTTTTAAATACCAAAAGAATTATTTTAATTTTTTGTATTTCAACTAAAGGTTCAAAGGATCTGATAGTCTTTTAATCTGTGACAAAATAAATTTTAATGTATGTGAAATTACTTCATGTTAAAATTAACATCAATGCAGAAAATTGTATGGGCAAAACAGGTTTATTTCATAATTACCCCGTATCCAATGTTTCTTCTTCTACCAGAACACCATCAGTATTTTCATTAACTCTCATGAAGACATACTTTTCAAGATTTGGCTTCACAGCTGAAAATATATATTTTATAATAATTTATGCCCATCTCAAAGCTACATGTCTTCATATGATTTGTCTTTATACTCAGATTATTTTCAAATAATTTATGAATCATTATTTATCACATTTAGTCTGAGTTGTGGCTTAATTTTATCAAATAAATTATTTCATGTAGTCATTGAAATGCAGGATTATTTTGCCTTGAAATAAAATTATATGTGAAAATAGCCAATTTCTACCAGCTCCATACCTAGTACACGTAATGTCTCAAAATTTCTGGAAGACAGAGTCTACCTCTAGAAGATATATAAAATTTTGGTTGAACAAACTGACCAATTGAGCCTTGAAAAGTGAATGAGTTGTATATCTGTACATGGCTCAAACAATGGCATCTGATATGCTCTACTCAAAGGACATGTCAAGAGGTTTTTCATAGAGACTGACCTCTGGAGTATTAGAGGACATCACCATTACATTTGCAAAAGGAAAATGAGCTGCTTTGTCTGACATATGCATACAAAAGTTTGATTGGTCTACTTGATAAGAAGATAAGGCATCATCATGATCATGATGAATGCTTTATGAAACCGAATAAGCCTACATTATTAGACCTAGTATTATCAACTGGTTTATTTGAATTTGAAATACAAGTACATGCAGTATTGAAAATTGAAATTGTAAAATTTGAAAAGTATTTCTGCCAACTGTTATTCACCTGAAAGGCCAAAGCCTCTTCAATGGAACAATATTAATTATATAATATCTAAAAATTATTGGTGCTGATTTCCTGCACCAAATAATACATTATAATTTATAGTGATGTTCCGATTATAGAAAAAATTTTGGATAGATTAATTATAATTTTCGACAATCATTTTTAAAGTAAAGAATATTTATACAAAAGAGCAAGAGCTGATATGTCTCGCCTGCTTTACTGATCATGTGACACTAATGAAAGCTGCTCATGCACTCTTTATTTCAAAGAATCTACACTAAAAATTTTTCCTTGACATTAAATCAATATGTCATATATCTCCTCAGAGTCTTCCATTCCGAATTTTATGGGTAGTAAACAAACAAAACTTCAATCACATACTTTTTGTGTCTTATGAAATGGTACAAACACCTTTTTATTGCCAAATAAAAATAAATTTGCTGATAAGAGCTAACCTGGATATAAGCCAAAACATTTATTTAAATTTTCATTCATGTTTTTTTCAAATATGGTTTGGATCAAATCACGTAGTCCATAAATGCATGAATAATGATTGGTTTTATACGACCGCAAAAATTTTGCAGTCGTATATTGGTATGACGTTAGGCGTCGTCGTCCGAAGACGCATTGGTTTTCACTCTAACTTTAGTTTAAGTGAATGGATCTCTATGAAATTTTACCATAAGGTTCAATATCACAAAAGGAAGGTTGGGATTGATTTTGGGGTTATGGTACCAACAGTTAAGGAATTAGGGGCCAAAATAAGCATTTTGTAACTTCCAGACATAACTTGTGTGTAAGTGTATGGATCTCTCTGACTTTGTACCACAAGGATCCATATCACAAAGGGAATGCTGGGATTGATTTTGGGGGTAATTGCCTCAAAATTTTAGGAATTAGGGGCCAAAAAGGGCAAAAACAAGCATTTTCTAGTTTCATGACAATAACTTGTGTGTAAGTGTATGGATCTTTCTGAAATTGTACTACAAGGTTCCATATCACAAAGGAAAGCTGGAATTGAGTTTGGGGTAATTGTCTGAAACGTTTAGGAATTAGGGGCCAAAATAAGCATTTTTCTAGTTTCCAGACAATAACTTGTGTTCAAGTGTATGGATCTCTGAAATTGTACTGCAAGGTACCATACCTCAAAGGGAAGGCTGGGATTGAGTTTGGGGTGATGAATCATAAGGGGTTCAAAAATTGGGGATTTTTTTCTTTAAAATTTTCCATTTTAAGTTGGTTATTTCTGATTTATATTTAAATGCAAATAATAATGATATGGCAGGAGATACACACCAAACAGGATGTGTAAATTATTATATAATAAGTATTGTGCAATAGCAAGAAATTTTCAATTGCACAGTATTGCGTAATAGCAAGAAATCTTCAATTGCACAGTATTGCGCAATAGCAAGAAATATCCAATAGCACAATATTGCGCAATAGCAAGAAATTGTCAATTGTACAGTATTGCGCAATAGCAAGAAATATTCAATTGGACAGTATTGAGCAATTGCAAGAATATTCAATTGCACAGTATTGTGCAAAGAAGATACTTTGTATAAATTGCTTATTTCTTGACCAATTTCAATGGGGTTTTATTCTTGAACTCTTGGGGTTCTTTAATATGCTGAATCTAAACGTGTATTAAGTTTTTGGATTTTGGGCCCGTTTTAAATTGGTCCACATTGAGGTCCAAAGGGTCCAAAATTAAACTTTGTTTGATTTCATCAAAATTGAATTATTGGGGTTCTTTGATATGCTGAATCTAACTGTGTATTTAGATTCTTAATTTTTGGTCCCGTTTTCAAATTGGTCTACATTAAGGTCCAAAGGGTCCAAAATTAAACTTAGTTTGATTTTAACAAAATTGAATTCTTAGGGTTCTTTGATATGCTGAATCTAAACATGTATTTAGATTTTTGATTATGGGCCCAGTTTTCAAGTTGGTCCAAATCAGGGTCCAAAATTAAACTTTGTTTGATTTCAACAAAATTGAATATATGGGGTTCTTTGATATGCTGAATCTAACCGTATTTAGATTTTTAATTTTGGTCCTGTTTTCAAATTGGTCTACAATAAGGTCCAAAGGGTCCAAAATTAAACTTAGTTTGATTTTAACAAAATTGAATTCTTAGGGTTCTTTGATATGCTGAATCTCAACATGTATTTAGATTTTTGATTATGGGCCCAGTTTTCAAGTTGGTCCAAATCGGGTCCAAAATTAAACTTTGTTTGATTTCAACAAAATTGAATATATGGGGTTCTTTGATATGCTGAATCTAACCATGTATTTAGATTTTTGATTTTGGGCCCCGTTATCAACTTTGTCCACATTGAGGTCAAAAGGGTCCAAAATTAAACTTTGTTTGATTTCATCAAAATTGAACTCTTGGGGTTCTTTGATATGCTGAATCTAACCATGTATTTAGATTTTGGATATTGGACCATAATAGGTGAATGTCCAATTTAAAATTTTTAAGTTCTTAGACCACATTCATTCTATGTCAGAAAGCTATGTTGTGTCAAATATTTAATCACAATCCAAATTCAGAGCTGTATAAAGCTTGAATGTTGTGTCCATACTTGCCCCAACTATTCAGGGTTCGTTCTCTGCGGTCGTATCAAGCTGCACCTTGCAGAGCATTTTATTAAATATATATTCGCTAACAGGTTCTTAACTACCCCCAAGAAAAAAAGTTTCAAAGCATACCAGTACTTGAATCCTCTGATTTTGTTATTGTATAGACAGAGTCTTACTCAGGATAATACCGTGTATTAAAGCAAAATAATAGTGTCAGAAAAATGTAACCACATGCTTACGATGCTACACTGGTGCTACACCACTGCATACTAAAATGTTTCCTCTGCTTTACTGATTATGAATGAATTGTAAGTTGAAAGTGTGTAAGTTCAAGGTCTTATTGCAGGTATGAGAGAAACTTTACTATATAAATGACTAATGAAAATAAGGTTAAGGGCATACAGTTTTGATCCCATGGTGAATTTTTGACGAAAGTTTGCATACAAGCTATTGTTCAGTGTTCACCTAGTCAATTCAAATATGTAATAAAAAATATACCTTCATGTGCTACTTTTAGAGATAAATGGGGTCGAAATTTTAGACATTTACTGGACATTTCGGTTTCTTAGACATTTCTATTCTTTGGAAAGAAATACTCAACTTTTTTGTTTCAAAAGATAAACGCAAGCAGATTTTTGTAAAAGCATATGGAACATTTTTTTTTATATAAGTATGCTTTGAATTTGTGTAACAATTCTTTGGAAATTATTCATTTTTATCACATTTTCATGATTTTAGTCAAAGAACAGCATTTTTGCTGTATATTTATCTAATTTAAAAAAATTTCATCAGTGATTTGTTCATAAAAATTGGCACAAATAATCTTCATACATAATCAAGCCAAATGTCATTTTTAAAAAGAGGGGTCCATGAACTCGTTTTCAAGTTAAATCAGTCTGAATGATAAAAATCAGTCGAAAATGCATCTTTTCTCGATATGTCACAGTTTGACGTCGTGAAAATTTTTTTAACGTTTGCAACGTCATTACCTCCCTGTAACTGTATCGTTTGCCCTTAAGGTCAGATGAACCATATCATGAATCAAATTTCAAAGGGACATTAGTACTGCAAAAATAGTTGATAGGCACTGACTTTCAAACATGTCCAAATCAGTTCTGATATAAACCTTTAATACAAATTTAACAAGAATGCACACGCTGAAATGCCTCGCCTGCTTTAATAACCATTGATTTTATGTTGATAGTCCTATATATAAAGTTTTACTACAAGTATCACATTATCTTAACATGATCCCAAAAATGAGGTCAAGTCGGATAAACCAAGCCAGAAATACATGTACACCTTACAATCATTCCATGTACTGAATATAGTTGACCCATTGCTTTTAGTATAAAAGAAACAAGACCAAACCATGAAAACTTTATATTGACCAATGAACCATGAAAATAAGGTCAAGGTTAGATGAACCCTGCCAGACAGACATGTACACCTTACAATCATTCAATGGATCAAATATAGATGACCTATTGCATATAGTATCTAAGAAACAAACTTAAACAGGAAAACTTAACATTGACCAATGAACCCTGAAAATGAGGTCAAGGTCATATGATACCTGCCAGACAGATATGTTCATAAAATATTTTACAATCATTCCATACACCAAATATAGTTGATCTATTGCTTATAGTTTAAGAAAATAGTAGACCAAAACACAAAAAACTTAACACTGAGTAATGAACTGTGAAAATGAGGTCAAGGTAAAAAACTCATATTACTCACAAGAGAGAAATTAACATTACAAAAATCTGAACTTTTTTTCAAGTAGTCATTGAACCATGAAAATGAGGTCAAGGACATTGGACAATGGTTTTGCACTAGTCATTTTTGGGGCCCTTTATAGCTTGCTGTTCAGTGTGAGCCAAGGCTCCGTGTTGAAGGCCGTACTTTGACCTATAATGGTTTACTTTTACAAATTGGGACTTGGATGGAGAGTTGTCTCATTGGCACTCATACCACATCTTCTTATATCTATATATGACAGACAGAAACTTCATAACATAAGGCACCTATATACAAAGTATGAAGCATCCAAGTCTTCTACCTTCTGAAATATTAAGCTTGCAAGTAGTTAGTTATTGCCGCCGCTGCTGCTGCCGCTGGATCACTATCTGTATGTCGAGCATTCAGCGACAGAAGTCGCAGGCTCGACAATAAAAATTATACAAGAAATGTAGGCAAAAGAGAGCTTTAATACAATGCAATTTATACTTTCAAGGTGCATAACTTCATTAAAATTAGTCGATCAGCACTTATTTTTAACACTATCAACCAATGCTAATATACCCTATGATATAAATTTTATAAAAATCTAACAAAAAATGGTACAAGTGACAGCGTACAGACACCCAGTATTTTATATATCGCAGACACCATGTTGCTTGGGCAAGGTCAACAAAGCTTGCATTGGCAGCCTTTAGTGCCAATTGAACTACAATAAAAAAGAGATTGCAATCTCTAACAAAACACACAGTATAGCCTTGATGTTTGGAAATATTGATTGCTGTATTTGATTTTCACTTATCCTGGATAATAATACTTATTAATTCCTTCTCAAAACCTCAGAAATAAAAAGAATTATGTAAAAAGCACATTACACAAATAGCTCTATTAACCTTTTGATGACTAACAAGTACTTTGTATAACTCAAATATCTCATCTCAATATATAAAAAGTATGGTCAGTGGCCAGGTGATCAGTAAGTGTATAAGAGTATCCTGGCCAGAATAAACGTGACAAGGTGATCAAGTGACCACTGATGAATAGTATAGACAGAAGGTCGAACTTTCGTCTGCTGGCTACTGGTCAGTAAGTGGATCAGTACATTGAGTACATAAAGTAAAAGTCATTTAAAAATAGAAATCATTAATACATGTGTCTTGTAACAGTACCATATTATAAAACTACAATTAAAGTATTTAAATCTGATTTCATCAGAAAAGGAAATGTTGTAATGTTCAAACAGGTTAGAAGAAGCTTTTATTGCTGTCAATGTAATTTAAATAAATGTGCTTTGGTGAGCACAGCTGGATAAGACCGCAGAGGTCCAACCCTGAACAGTTGGGGCAAAAATGGACACAATATTCAAGCTTGATACATGTCTGAATTTGGATTGTAATTAAATATTTGACACATTATAGGTTTCTGACACAGAATAAATGTAGTCACAGAACTTGAAATTGGTTATATGATTTGAATTTATATTCAATTGAAGATTTCTTGCTGTTGTGCAATACACTGTGCTGTTACGCAATAATTAGTAAATCTGTTTTCAGACTATAAACATATTAGCAAAACAAATTGTGACCCCCAAAATTTCTTAAATCTTGAGGAAAAAATGGACCCCCTCCTTTCCCCCAATTTTTTTTACCCCTCCAAAAAAATAATGGAAAATTGATAATTTCTTAAATCTTGAGGAAAAAATTGACCCCTCCAAAAAAAAAAAAAAAATATTTGAAGAAATTTTCGTTTTGTAAAATGTGGTACAATTTAAGAGACATCCATACACGTTATTGTCTGAAAACTAAAAAAATGCTTGTTTTGGTCCCTTTTAGGCCCCTAATTCCTGGATGGTTTGGGCAATTACCCCCCAAAATGAATCTCAACCTTCTACTTGTGGTATTGAACCTTGTTGTACAATTTCAGAGCAATCAAAATACTTACACACAAGTTATTGTCCTGAAACTAGAAAAAATGCTTGTTTTGGGCCCCTTATTCCTAAACGGTTGGCACCATCACCCCCAAAAACAATCCCAACCTTCCTTTTGTGGTATTGAACCTTTTGCTTAAATTTCATAGAGATCCATACACTTAAACTAAAGATATTGTCCGGAAACCAAATGTTTTTCGGACGACGACGTGATAGCAATACACGAACTCCAATTTTTTGCAGTCGTATAAAAAATGCTTTTTAATGAGCAAATCTTTTAGTATATATAGGGAGATGTTGACAATATATCAATGAGACAGCAACCACCAACCAACAACACAAAAAAAAAATATATCAAAAGACTGTTTAATCAGGTAAACCAGAATGTACATCTTATTTCTGGAGATCAGATCTAATCTATATTTGGAAGGTTTTGCTAATCATTATCAAAATTCAAACACAGTTTCAACTCAATTACAGTATCAGACACTAAAGGACCAAAAACGAACAAAAAATACCTAAGGAGAGAGAATTAAACAGTAAAAAGTATTATGTTTATCACCTAGCTTAACAATGATACAAATTTAACTTAATGATGTTTTTTTTATTTTTCTTAAAACAACCTATTTTCTACGTCTACATCTTCTACATCATTTGGTCTCTGGTGGAGAATTCTCTCATTGGCTGCAATCATACCACATCTTCTTAATGGTAGATTTATTTTGTACCATACCTGGAAGGAGAGTGAACAAACAGTGCTACATGGGTGTGCTTTCAATGTCAAACTTTAATAGTCTGTTGGCTAAAAATGTTTATTATGCAGACATTAAAATGACAACTGGAAGCTAATAAATCATTAGATTATACCTTGTACTTTTAGGTAACTTATTGCTTTACTTCTAGGTCCTTTGTCTATAATTCTTGTAAACATCATTGACAGAAAAAAATCCAGACAATCTTACACATATCCATGCTGTTTTCATTCTTTATACCTGTGGGAACCTTGACTTATTTTACCTTTTATGCAATATAACATGTTCTTTTTCTCCCACATTTCTAAGTATAATGGGTACATCCATACTGTCAAAGAGTACAAGGCAGTGAACAAGCTTGCATATACCAATGGCATGCAAAATATTTCCTGATCAAGATTTAACATTTAAAGGTTACATGCAGTATTAGATACAGATGTTATTGTCTGGGATTTATCTTCTGAAACAAATGCAGAGGGTCACACTTATAAACTTTAATAGCAGGTATTCTCGTTCAGAAATGGACCTTTTCACCTTCCAAATCTATACATACCCCAAAACCCAAAGTGACAGCACTAGCTAGAGTTTACAATTTTCAACTGGTAGTGAAAATTTATGTTTGCTACACTGTAGCTCCATATATATACTGGTAATATTTTTAAGAGAAGCATAGGGATTGACAAGACTTTGAAACTTTGTGGATATAGCAAATCTTTATGTATATATATATAAAAATCTAAAGTGACAGCACTAGTTAGATGTTACAATTTTCCACTGGTAGTGACAAGTTATGTTTGCTACACTGTAGCTCCATATATTCATACTGGTAAATTTTCTTAGAGAAGCTATAGGGATTGACTTTTGTGTCAGCATCATTATTCAAAGATATAAAGATTTGACAAGACTTTGAAACTTTGTGGATATAGGAAATCTAAGATGTAACATTTATTATTACAAGAGTGCACATGCTATAAAGCTCCCTCACTGAGTTACAATTCTTTTCAGAATGGGCCTTAATCTGTTTGGAATGATACATTTGCACAAGTACTAATGAGAACAACTGTATATTGAAGAACACCCTTTCAGGGCAACTCCTTACTTCTTGTTTGCAGCTTTCTTATTCTTCGAAATGTAACCAAAATCATACTAGAGTGTAATAAAACCATGAAAATAAAAAAATACTGAACTCAAACAACCTGATACATCAATAATGCACAAGCAAAAAAAAAAAAACAAAATTAAGTAGTATATGAAAACATCCATTTGGAAATTTGTGGATGATAAAATGTGAAGTGATTGTCCACCTGAGTAAACCTAATCTTGTATACCATAATTTGTGGATGATAAAATGTGAGGTGATTGTCCACCTGAGTAAACCTTTCCATCCTATTTAATCCTGTATACCATAATTTGTCACAATTGTTAACAGATCTTCTCCACCATTGGACATTTACACATAAGTGTTGTAAAACATGTCTTTTTTATATAAAGGTTATATTGAAGTCAAGTCAGGGCATTAGTAAAAATATCATGCACATAAAGCATGAACTTTCAGAAAAGTAAATCCTATTTTAATCATTTATACAACATAAAACCATTTACTTAATCTTATTAGATTTAAAATCATATTACAAACAGACTGACAATAAAATCGTGAATAAAAGGAGATGTGGGGTTTACATAAATGAGACAATCAAGGACAAAAATGACAAAAATAATCAAATGAAGATAAAAGGGGGAACTATTTCATTTGTTATACAGGAAGGTAAAAGTATCAATGCAAAAAACAAATTTAACTGTTTCCGTATTTGTCGGTTAATTGGCCAACATTTCCACAAAAACCAGGAAAATCTTCTATATAAGCCTTGCATTAGGAATAACTAGATGATATTAAAATTTATCTAATGATAAGATTTATTAACCAGAAATTTAAACTTCCATGTATTTCTGCATCCTCACATGGACCAACAATTTCCCATGAAGCAATACCATTTATGAATGGTGCACTGAAGTAAAATGTGTAACCTTACTTGCCAATAAAAATCTGTATTTGTGTCCTAGACCTAAATTTCAAATAAAGATCAATGATTTTCAGTAAAATGAGGTTGGATTTAAAAAAAATATAATCCTTGAAAATTTGGAACACACAACAATGAAAGTAAAAAATAATCTTTAGACACACAAACAGTTTGTTAAAAGTAAATATGAGTAGTGTGAACATTATCTTTAAGTATTTGTTCGGACAAGTTGACAAATATATAACTTTATAATGAAAGACTAATCAGATATAGATGTTTATAAGGATAGGTTATCTCAGGCCACCAGAAGAGGGCAAGGACAACATAAGACACTATTTTGTTACTTAGCATACACAAGGTCATTTTACTTAATGCACTATCATGAAGATTTCAATATAAACAATAGGCTCCGTGGTGACATATTGTGGCTGTCTGTATAATGTATATGTCCTTTTTGGACATTTACCTGTTTACAGAATTCATGATTCACTAATTGCAAGGGCCTTTTAAAGCTTACTATAGAGTATGAAATGTTGCTCATGGTTGAAGGCAATACAGTGATCTGCAGTTTATTTGTTGACATCCCTTTTCTTTGGTCAATTGTTTGATAGCTTAATTAATTTTTTTAGACTAGCTTGTGCCATACACCTAGTGATCTGCCTTTTCTTTGAAATTTTCTGTAGAGCTTATAAGGGGGCTGAGTTGTTGCTACAATGAAAAACTCAACTTATAAGTTCCAGGGCTCACGCTACCACACGCATAAACAGACTTCTGGTTAGATCTAATTGATTAATGCATATAATTATTGTTTCAAAATATTGATTAAAGTTGCTTAACTACTAATATCAATATATTATGGCCCATTTTAACTTTGTATATCTTTTGATGAGAAACACTGAGTTTCATAACATGATAAACAAGATAGTTTTAATTGAATTGTAATTCATATATTATAATTTCTTTACCTTTTGACATAAAAAAATTCTTTTAGTGCTAGATATTTAGTTGGTAGTTTCTCACAAGAACCTAAACTTAAACAATTTGAATTTGAACTGTTAATTTAATTGTATACTCAGATATGAATTGAACAATATAAAAGAACATTATTTACATATGACCCTTTATACTATAGTAAAATCAAAACATTGTAGCGCAGCGCAAAGGAGCACTTCTTTCAAATCTCACCACTTCTCCTATCCGTTTCAAAAGAGAAGTCACTTCTCCTATGATTCTGAAGTAGTGTGAGCCCTGATAACAATAAATTATTTATGACTTAAGCTAGCAAGTGTATCAAAAATGAGGTAAATGTCAACTGATTTATTTAAGACTGATACACCAGACCCATATGTCCTCTACATCTTTTACAATCTGGAATATTAAACTATTTACAATAAGTTAATACTTATGCTGTTAGATTTGCAACTTGACTTTCCTTGTAAGTGAGACAAAAAATCCCATCTATATGAATAGGAATGCTTTACATATTCTATAATTACAGCTCTGTAAATACATCACATATGTGTACTTAGAGAAAATGATTGCAATGTGCACAAGTAGTCAGTGATTGTCTTATGTCAAATCTTAATGTTTTTTTTGGGTTTTTTTTGAGAACATTGTGTTGATGGCAGAGAATTTTGATAGTATCTTTAATTATTAAAATCTTTCATTAGACTTGGGATGTGAGAGTCACAATTTAGATACATAAAATTGAGAATGAAAATGGGGAATGTGTCAAAGAGACAACAACCCGACCAAACAGCAGAAGACAGCAGACGGCCACCAATGGGTCTTCAACACAGCGAGAAAATCCCACACCAGGAAGGTGGGCTTCAGCTTGCCCCTAAACAAAATGTGTACTAGTTCAATGAAAATGGACGTCTCACTAAACTCCAAAACATATAAATGAACTAAAATTAAAAAACATGCAAGATTAACAAAGGCCAGAGGTTCCTGACTTGGGACAGGCGCAAAAATGTGGCGGGGTTAAACATGTTTTGTGAGATCTTAACCCTCCCCCTACACCTCTAGCCAATGTAGAATAAACAAACACACAGTAATATGTATGTATTGACATAATTAATAGACACCTGTCTTTTTCTGAAGACTGCATTTCTCTTAAATGCCATTTGGTTATTTGTGTTGCCATCTCATTGATGTATACTCAATACATATGACCTCTTCTTTTTCCTATTAGAAAAGAGGAATCTGTTACCATCACTGACCATGTGATCACTAAATACAAAAATTCATAACACTACTTCTGTTAACCTCAGGTCTTCTTCATAAAGGAAACAGTATATGATTAAATATGTTAGGAAGAAGTTTGTAATTGAATCTGATTTGCTGCATTAAAGTAATGTCCAATAATTTTCATAATCACTAATGTTACCATACTCATCATTCTTGTTATTAAGGTGCTTCAAGACATTTAAGGTATGCATATCTTATTAGGTAACACAATTGCTAAAAAGGCAGAGGCAAGTACCAAAGTAATGTCATTACTTTGATAAAGTTTGGACATTTTATTCCATGAATTACAGAAACGGTATCTTGTAATATAATAGAAAAGAAAGGATTTGGTGTATCAATTCACAAAACAAAATTCCTTAAAGCAATTGACAAAACCCAAAACATAGGAACAGCAAATGTATTGCTGTTCTTCATAATAAAGTCAACATGGAGCAATACAAGTATCAGCATATGAAGAGAATTTATCAAATTACATTTGACATGTTAAACTTACTAAAGTCAGGCGCAGAGCTGCCTTTACGCAAAAATCATTTGCTTGCACAATTTTTACAAAAAAAAATAAATCTGAAATTGAATTACGGATAGTCTTTAGTCTGTACAGATAATCGTGTTGGGCGGTGTTTAAAGCCCAAATCTCTGATGTCGTCTCTAGCAGTGACGAATAAGGAACTATATCCTTCAATATTCGCAATCTTCTCAATTCTAGTTACAATGCCAGTAACTACATCAACTACTGAACGATCATTTAGTGCATTACTGCGACCGAAAACTTATCTCCGCTCAACCATGGTACAGGACAGACTATTTTCGTTGGCGCTCATACATGTTCACAAAAATGGATATCAACACCGAGAGAGTTCTGCGATCATTTGCCTTAGCAAAAATAGATATATGGACTTTCGATATTAACTATACTGTAAGTCTTACATGCAGTATTAACATTTAATAATACAGGCTCAATACAATCCCCTTGAAAACATCTTAGATTTATATCCCTTACTTATAAGCCAAGACTTAAAAGTGGCCGTTAGATTTCGTATTCCCATTGTCAGTTCGTCCAAAAGACTATTAATTCACCTGGGGCATCTGTGTCCCAAATGACCTTCTACCGTTGTCGAGAAACCTCTCCTTTGATTTGAGAATGACCTTCGTGAGAAACACTACGGTTGTCTTGCAAGAAGCAGGAACTGCTTACCCTTCCGAGCATCGGAGGTCGCCACATTGTTTTCTTGGTCCGTGTTTTTCATCTGTATTTAGTTTTCAATGTTGAATGTTTTGTTTCTCCTTTGTGTCTTATCTGTTCCCAGGTTTGTCAATTGTCCATTGATTAACTCTTCGGTTGTCGACTCTTCCTGATCTTCCGCTTTTATAAAATTTATTTTATATTTGAAAAACCATGTTAACAATATAAGCAGCAAATTACGGAACTCACTAGACTTTTACTATCGTTTCATGAAAATATAGTATAGTAAGAAACAGATAGGGTATTTTTCATGTTCAAAGCAGTCACTGTAATTACTCATATGCCCGGATCTTCATGGGGATTCGCTTCCCTGGACCACCGTCCACGGTGCTGCCTGGATCCCCGACTAGGGTGCTACCCTGGACCAGCTGGGGACTTTGAGCGGTCCATAGCCACCTCCTTGCCGAATCACTATAAAGTCCACAAGTATTCACAAAATAGAAGTTTTGGCGTGAATGAGTGATGTGAATTTCATAAGAATGGCATACCGGAAGATGCCCGAAAAGTTATCATTTTCTGCATAAAATGGTCCAAAAATTTCGCCTCGCTTCGTTCGGCGATAGTTATGATTGCATTTTATTTAAGTCCAGCTACGCCCTGAAAGTATATATATATGATGTAATCCTACAATTTTAGTCATAAAGAAAAAAACAAAAATCAAATCTTAGAAAGAAAGTTTCATATATTCAATATACTGTTTAAAAAGTAAAAAGAAAGAAATAGAAAACTAACAAAATACTAAACCAAAAACACATAAATCAGCATTTTCTTTACCTTGACATTGACCAATAAATAGTTTAATTATGCATATGCCCTTGTAAAACATATCTTTAAATCAGTAAAGTACATATAATGGTTTCATTCATTTTATTTAGTCAATGTTTAAATCAATGACAGCCTTTTATTAATATGACCAATAAATAATTTGCAAACAAACAAAATAAAAAGTCTTCTGTATGGATATTTAACTTTACATCCATTTTGATCTGATTCTTTTACTAAATCACTTTTTAAGTGAAGAAAAAAGCTTACAGTGGACCAACTGTCCTAACTAGAGGCTAAATAGAAGAAAATTTCACTGACTGAGGTCATAAGCATATGGTTTAAAAAAATATAGTTTTTACCTATAACAAGTTGTAGTCACATAAACCAAAACATATTCAAGGCTTTCCATGTGTCCTTTCACAACTAAATCATTTTAAAGATAATTTTTCTCTAGTAAAAGATAAGGTGGAAATGTAAGATTTGAATTAGATTGCAAGTAATTTATATAAAATTTACTATGGAACAGTAAGGGTTATATTACTACGCTGTTTAAAGAGACTCAATTTTCTCCTAACTTTTTTGAGACACAGATAAATAATCATTTTCATTTATTTCTCAGCAATTTTCAGCGCATTGTGCTTAAAATAAAGAATTTATTAAGAATTTTCTATTTCAAGTCACAACAGCCATCTAAAATGTTGAATTTACAAATTCAAATTCATTTAAACGGAAAGGGGCATTTAAGAACCAACTATCAATGTTTAGTCAAAACTAGACATATATTTTCAATCTTATTCATGCATTTAACATAAATTCAGCATGAGAAACTATTTCCAAGACAAGAAGATTTTTTAATTCTTATGAGTCTCATGCTAAGCTATATTCTGTGGAAGTGGCCATTTTGTACTTTAAACTTATTAAACAATCCATTTAGCTACAATTTCAAAACATGTAAATCAATGAAAATCATACAATGTCAAGCTAAGCATACCCCACTAGTAATTCAAAATATCAAACAAGAAGTGGGTGCCAGACAGACCTATTAAAAGGGTTCAAAGGTTAGAAGTCATTACTACTAAGCTGCTGACTAAATATGAAGCCATTCTCTTTCAGTAGTACTGAAACAATGTTTGTTTAAAAGTTTGAATTCATCCACCACATTGCAAAAATTAAAAAGTATCAGCAAACAGGAAGTACTGTAGGTGTCTGATAGATCAGGAATGAGTTCATACTTTATAAATCATTGCTTTCAACATGCTGACCAAAGATGCAGTCATTCTGTTCAGTTGAGTACTTGACAGAAATATCAGTTGGACAACCAGATGGACATGGTGAATGCAATATAGCCCCCAATAATTGAAAGGGGTATAATATACCATAGAAATGAGATGTACTATTGCAACTTTATCATGCTTAGCATACCTCCTAATTTAAAGTATTGGAATAAAGTAAATATGTGTTGGACAGATCAAACACGTTACAACTCATCACTGCTGATCTGCTGACAAAATATAAAGTCATTCTGTTCAGTAGTTTTGGAGAAATATGTGACAACATTTTTTTTAGTTCATTCAACATATAGAACAATTCAAAGTACAATGAAATCTGTCTTAAAGAGACCAGTAAAGGGAGAACACAAAAGTGGTGGTGTTTTAATACAGGTTCAATTTGTATAAAATGCACTACAGAGGGACCTAAAATTGATGGTCTCATAACACAGGTTTTTGCTTAATACAGGTGGACTCTCCGGCAGGTTTGACAGCAAACAGGAAATTGGTATCTGACAGATATGAAGTCATTCTGTTAAGAAGTTTCTGAAAAAAGCATAACAAACAATATTTGTTGGACAAATAAATGCAAGCAGACAAACAGAATGAGAAGATGATTGCTATGTAGCCCCCATTTAGCATAGTAGGGGAAAATAAAAATGACTTAACATCAGTGATTCTACAGTAATTAAAAATGTAACAATTTATTTTGACAATGCAGGAAAATTTCAACATCTTTATTTCACCTTCATTAAAGGCAAGATAATAAAATCAAAATATTCATAACATAAGGCAGACATCCATGATCTGAAGATGATTATTACATTATCATGATGCCATTCATGTCTATTTAGTGTTTATCAAAGTCTAACTTGTATTGGAACTATAGTCAACCTATATTCCGATATATACCAGTACCTGGTAAACACCTGTATATATCTCAGTCACGTGAGAAAATTAAGCGAACACCTTTGGAAATGTGACTTCAGGGGTAAACGGTGTTCAATACTCTGTCAGTCACATGATCATCCTGTTGTGCAGTGAATGACATAATCATACATATATTATCTAACCCCAAATATTTGTTCATTCATTACTTGGTTGGTCTTATTCCAACTTCCGAAGTAAAGTTTTCTTACATTTTAAATAATTATCAATAACGAAAGTGAAAGTACATGTTAATTTTTCACTGCTTAACTAGAGGCTCCAAGGACCCTGTGTCGCTCACCTGATATTTTTATTTACAATTGATGCATGATAAATGCAACTGTTGTACTGTCGTTTAGTTTCAGAGATATAAGACTAAAAGTGCGTTTATTTCAGCCATGTGTGCCATGTTGGCAGGCAGGGTCATCATACACAGTGGTCCCTGGATATCCTAGTGGTGATTTAAACCAAGTTTGGTTTAATTTGACAGTAGTTTCAGGGAGAATTTTGTAAAATTTATCTAACGAGAAATGCAAGTGATGAGAAAGTTTGTTGTTTTTGCGCAACCCCCAAAAACAAAAAGGTAATAAAAATTATCATTAAAGGGCAATCTTTCCTATTAATGATTTCTGCAAACTTCAGTTGATTGTGCAAGGGTTGTATAGCCAGCTGAGGTCGTTAAAACTCTCATTTGTTGTTGCAAAATTCAAGTGGTTTTGAATTGCTTTGTTGATCTTTTTGTATTCAACTTTTAAACAACAAAGTACAACAAATATGATGACTGATACTCATGACACTGAAAATATGGTCTTCATTCTTGTGAAGAAAATGATAAGGTTTGAAATATATCTTAAATATTAATTCAATACCAATACTTTAATTTGTATTGGATTTATCCCAGGAAATGAGAACAAGGGACACAATTAAATTCAATTTTTTCCTAAATTTCTGATAAAATATAAAATGAAGAACTATATTTTTTAATGAGAATTTTCTTTTTAATAGTTAATTGATAATTTGAACAATATTAATTAAGTTTTAGATCTTGCATGGTTAATTTTCTCTCAAAATTTCTGATATTCTATTAAAGTTTTAAATATAATATGAGGCAGGCATTACCTGTGAAAGGGGATGAAGTCTGTATAAATTAGTATAGGAATTCAAGCATCATTTGCACTTGAATCTGTAGAAAATGAAGCCAAAGTACTGAAACATATCTGCCATTCGACCTATTGTTCGGGATTATAGTTGTGACATCATTTTCAATGTAAAGAAAGAAACACCATCATCAGGTATTAATGTGGTTTTTTTTCATGTTATAGAATTATCAATTATTTTTATTGCCAGTACATTAGTAGATTGTTTTCTATATTGATTTTCTACTGCAGTTTCAGAAAAGAAGATTACAAAAGGAAAACATTTTGTAAAACTTACCAAAATTTACCAAATTAATGAAAATTGTTAAAATTCGACTATAAAGGGCAATAACTCCTTAAGGGTCAACTGATTATTTTGGTCATGTTGACTTATTTGAAGATCTTACTTTGCTGAACATTATTGCTGTTTACAGTTTATCTCTATCTGTAATAATTTTCAAGATAATAACCAAAACGGCAAAATTTCCTTAAAATTACCAATTCAGGGCAGCAACCCAACAACCAGTTGTCCAATTCATCTGAAAATTTGAGGGCAGATAGATATTTACTTGATAAACAAGTTAATCCCTGTAAGATTTGCTTTAAATGCTTTGGTTTCAGAGTTACAAGCCAAAATCTACATTTTACCCCTATGTTCTATTTTTAGCCATGGCAGCCATCTTGGTTGGTTGGCTGGGTCACCGCACATTTTTTTAAACTAAATACCCTAATAATGATTGTGGCTAAGTTTGGTTGAATTTGGTCCAGTAGTTTCAGAGGAGAAGATTTTGTTAAAGATTACAAAATTTACAAAAATTGGTAAAAATTACTTTAAAGGGCAATAACTCCTTAAGGGGTCAACTGACCATTCTGATCATGTTGACTTATTTGTAGATCTTACTTTGCTGAACATTATTGCTGTTTACAGTTTATCTCTATCTGTAATAATTTTCAAGATAATAACCAAAACGGCAAAATTTCCTTAAAATTACCAATTCAGGGCAGCAACCCAACAACCAGTTGTCCAATTCATCTGAAAATTTGAGGGCAGATAGATATTTACTTGATAAACAAGTTAATCCCTGTAAGATTTGCTTTAAATGCTTTGGTTTCAGAGTTACAAGCCAAAATCTACATTTTACCCCTATGTTCTATTTTTAGCCATGGCAGCCATCTTGGTTGGTTGGCTGGGTCACCGCACACATTTTTAAACTAAATACCCTAATAATGATTGTGGCTAAGTTTGGTTGAATTTGGTCCAGTAGTTTCAGAGGAGAAGATTTTGTAAAAGATTACAAAATTTACAAAAATTGGTAAAAATTACTTTAAAGGGCAATAACTCCTTAAGGGGTCAACTGACCATTCTGATCATGTTGACTTATTTGTAGATCTTACTTTGCTGAACATTATTGCTGTTTACAGTTTATCTCTATCTATAATAATTTTCAAGATAATAACCAAAACGAAAAAAAATCCTTAAAATTACTAATTTAGGGCAGCAACCCAACAACCCATTGTCCGATTCATCTGAAAATTTCAGGACAGATAGATCTTGACTTGATCAACAATTTTACCCCATGTCAGATTTGCTCTAAATGCTTTGGTTTCAGAGATATAAGCCAAAATCTACATTTTACCCTATGTTCTATTTTTAGCCATGGCGGCCATCTTGGTTGGTTGGCGGGTCACCGGACACAATTTTTAAACTAGATACCCCAATGATGATTGTGGCCAAGTTTGGTTAAATTTGGCCAAGTAGTTTCAGAGGAGAAGATTTTTGTAAAAGTTAACGGACGACGGACGACGGACGCCAAGTGATGAGAAAAGCTCACTTGGCCCTTTGGGCCAGGTGAGCTAAAACATACAAAACTGTCATCATGGCATCACATACTATTTACATTTGAACTTATTGTGAAATACACATATGAGAAATGTAACAATTTATTTTGACAATGCATTAAAATCTTTCACTTTCATTAAAGGCAAGATAATAAAATCAAAATATTCATAACATAAGGCAGACATCCATGATCTGAAGATGATTATTACATTATCATGATGCCATTCATGTCTATTTAGTGTTTATCAAAGTCTAACTTGTATTGGAACTATAGTCAACCTATATTCCGATATATACCAGTACCTGGTAAACACCTGTATATATCTCAGTCACGTGAGAAAATTAAGCGAACACCTTTGGAAATGTGACTTCAGGGGTAAACGGTGTTCAATACTCTGTCAGTCACATGATCATCCTGTTGTGCAGTGAATGACATAATCATACATATATTATCTAACCCCAAATATTTCTTCATTCATTACTTGTGTAGTCTTATTCAAACTTCTGAAGTAAAGTTTTCTTAAATTTTAAATAATTATCAATAACGAAAGTGAAAGTACATGTTAATTTTTCACTGCTTAACAATTTTCTACAATGGCATGTACTACGGGATAGCATATTATAAGCTATGGATGTGTCATTTTTCAAAGGAGAAGTATATTGACATAGTTCTGTTATGGTAAATCAAACGATGCTTGAACCATCTACTGTAATGCCTCTCAAGGACAACCAGCCAACTTTCATTAAGTTGTATTTACTTAAATACAAGAGGTTGCACACAGTCTTGCTAAGCAAACCCCCTATTGTAATTCAAAGTACTGGAAAATAAGAAGAATAAGTCTTAAAAATCGGAATAGTGCTATAGAATTACAAAATATGAAGTCATTCTGTTCAGTAGTTCCTGAGAAAAGTGTAATGAAAGTAACACATTGAAAAATTGAAAATATTGGAAAACAAGAAGTGGACCATGTGTGTGACAGATCCATAATAGTGTACAAATGTTATAGCTCATCATCGTCAAGCTACTGACCAAATTCAAAATCTTTCTAGTATGTATTTCCTGCGAAAAGTGTGATGAAAATAATTTGACAAGCAACTGATAGCAATTTACCCCCTAAATTCTAGAGTTGGGGTATTGTTTTTTCATCAAACTATAAATAAGTAAACCTACAAAAGCTGCATCCTGAGGAGGGAAATGCCTATTTCTTTGGAAAATGGAAGAGAAACATCTGTTTGGTTATAATACATTAATCCTACCGATGGACCAGTTATGGTTAAATTAAAGGATGCTGTTAAAAATCAAGTGTAGAATTGATAAAAGGATAAATTTGCAATAAAAAAACTCATCAAAGATACCAGGCTTATAACTTTGTTTGCCAGACAAGTGTTTTGAGTACAAAAGACTCATCATTGACCCTCAAATAAATAAATGGAGAATGTGTCCATGGGACACAGATGATTGCCCCCGCTTGATATAACGTTGTAAAGGGACATAATTCAAGAACGGTAAAAGTGACACCACCCAAATTCGAACTAGATCTGAGTTTTGTAGTAATAAGCATTGTGTATAAGTTTCATAACTTTTGGTTGAGGCAATCTTGAGTTGGAGTATGTAAACGAAAAATTCAGGAATCTTTCCATTTGTAAAGGGCGTAACTCTAGAACGGTAAAAGTGATGCCACCCAAATTCAAATTTGATCTGTGTTTTGTGGTAATAAGCATTGTGTATAAGTTTCATAACATTTTGTTGAGGCAAACAGAAGTTAGAGTTCTAATGGAAACTAATTTTGGGACGTACATACGACAAGGGTAACACTTAATGCCCCTCCACTGCGGCAGGGGCATTAAAAGTTAAAAGGCCAAATAAAGTAAGAAGTTGAAGAGCATTCAATGGCAGTAAAAGTTATATGTGTCCAAAGTCTCCAAACAATTTTTAGATTGTTGAATATGTTCATATCCTAGATTTGTCACTGGACATTAAGCAAGCTACAGTTAATCAAATTATGAAAACAGTCTTCTGTCCTGGAAATCAAAAGAAAGGCCGATAATCAATTCTTAATCAACTTATGCTGTTTTACACCTTTTCAAGGGATAATCTAAACAATAGTGAAGAGAGACATCATAGCTTAAGGAACTAAGGTTGAGTTGAAAACAATATTGAAGAACATATATCAAGGGTGGATCATCTATAGTAGTCTATGCTAGCACTGAATGATGTAATAAATACATTTTGATAGAAATTCTGAATTTATAAATTCAGTAATTTTGATCAAGACCATAGGCCATCTTCTTAAGGAATTTGGTTATTAAGCCAGGGTTAGTGTGAAATTTGGTTTTGTTAGAATTCAGTTTTGACAGTTTTCACTGTACATTGTTCCCTTATTTACTTATCATCCCAAATTATTTAAGTGACAGAATATAGATGAGAGAACCTATGTATTCAATAAACAAAAACGAATAAATAATCATTATATTGTCTCCAATTATCCAATATTGAATAGAAAGAAACCATAACGAGACACATTTTGTGTTTTGATTGATTATTTAGAGAAGATATCTCTACCATTTTCATATTTTATCATCCCAACGGATGAAGGTCAGTGGTTTTCTGAGGTCTGTTTAGAGGAATAGTACTAATCTAAACATCATCACAACTGACCTCATACTACTGAGGTCTGTTTAGAGGAATAGTACTAATCTAAACATCATCACAACTGACCTCATACCACTGAGGTCTGTTTAGAGGAATAGTACTAATCTAAACATCATCACAACTGACCTCATACCACTGAGGTCTGTTTAGAGGAATAGTACTAATCTAAACATCATCACAACTGACCTCATACCACTGAGGTCTGTTTAGAGGAACAGTACTAATCTAAACATCATCACAACTGACCTCATACCACTGAGGTCTGTTTAGAGGAATAGTACTAATCTAAACATTTCTTTTTCAATGGTTTACCTGCCATATCAAGCTGATAATTGATTAAACATTTGTATTAAATCTAAAAAAAAATCATTTTATGAGGTAGCTCACAACGTTGAATATTCCAACTGAGTTTCAACCAAAAATTAAGACAGAAAAACAGACAAATAGTTCTGGAATTCATGAACTCACTCATGTGAAGGTAAACAACTATCTAGGTTTGTTTTTTTTATATCTAATTTACTGTACAAATATTTCATTACATTTGTATCACAAACATATTGTGTTGGGAGTCTCGGTGTTTTTATACAAATAAGATAAATTTCTGCTTGCTAAATAAAGATTCAAGGTCAATTTTGAATCTCTGTGTTTTTATATAAATAAGATAATTTCTACTTGCTAAATATAGATTCAAGGTCAATGTTGAATCATGTTACGCAGATACTGCACTTTAACTAAACATAGATTGAGATAAATATAACCATGAAGTGAGCATGAACTAAAACGGAATATCAATAAAAGTAGAAAAGTGTTTGCAAATGATTTTTATATAGTTTTGTACAGTAAAAAAATTTATTGATCAGCTCAACCCAATTACACTTTTTAGCTTTGCATCTTACCCTCAATATGCATTTCAAAATACATTATAAGAAAACAATTAAAGGTTAAAGATCTTCTATTGGATAATTATAAATATTAACCTTGAACCTTCGTCAGTAATTATGTTTTTGAAGGGTTAAAAAAAAAAAAAAAAAAACGGAAAGAAATTAAATCAAGTGAATAAACTTGTCATCATCATTAATCTGTAATTATGTCCTACAATTTGTTGAAGTTCAAGTTGGTCACTTATGGTCACTTACAGTAGAAATATTACAAAGGGTTTCCTTCAGAGGGATATAAATCAATTTCTGAAGATATCTTACAGAATTTTTTAAAACATGAATATTTAGGTAAAATAAACTATGCATGGTGTTAAAAACATAAACAGATAACATCAGGCTGTCATTATCAACATGTACAATACATGCTAACAAGAAATAATCATAAAACAGTTAACTGACATTTCTCTATTGCCGAATGGAAATTACAAGTACAGCAATTACATAGAATCATTCAATAACAGAAGAATGGAAATTACAAGTACAGCAATTACATAGAATCATTCAATAACAGAAGAAAGTCGATAAAAATGTTGAGGTCAAGGTGATCAGCTTATACGCAATGAAAATTCAGTATAACCTTAAGTACTACATCAACATGATCTTCTTTGTTTACAAAGGCCTACACATCCTTGTTATAGTCGGTCAGAAGTAAAAATTGTAAAAATTTATCTGGACAGACAGAATCTTTTGAAAAAAAATGTATGCATTAACAATGCAAACCACAACAGGTGTCAGACAGTATCAAATTTCAATATGTGTGTTTATATTTGAAAATAATAAAAAATAGTTCAAGGGCACAGGTAAAAGCTAAGACTTGAAGGGAAAAACACAACACAGGATTTGATCCAATGTTAAAGTCTGTCAAAAAAATCAAAGCAATATTTTGAAATATCCACATAAATGTAGGATAGGATATTATTCACAGTAAATAAATATTACATTGATAGATAATCAATAACTGATAATGTCAGCAAGGGCCTGGCTGGCAATATGACCTTCACATTAACAAACATTACACTATGATTAATAAACAGTTGTGTAAAGGTTCTACTTTATAAACTGTAAAAGGAGTTATAAAAAAAAAACATTGTATACTATAATTTCCCATTATTGACTGACAGATTCACCGACTGCTGGAAATTTTAAGAAAACCAAAATTCTATCCACTTGCACAACTTCAGTATATACTGTTCAAGATTTTAAAAGGTTTTATCTTCCAAACAGTATCGAATTTATTCGTTCATAGTGTGTTAATTTACGTTTTTGATTGAGTAAAGCCTTCCAGTTGATATTTTATCGTGTGTTTTCTATGTTGTGATGTTATACTATTGTTTCAGAAAAGGAGAAGGTTTGGTACCATTAAACGTTTAATCCGCTGCAAATGTTTGCACCTGTCCTAAGTCAGAATCTGATGTACAGTAGTTGTCTTTGTTTATGTAATTTATACGTATTTCCTCGTTTTTATATAGACTAGACCGTTGGTTTTCCCGTTTGAATGGTTTTACACTAGTAATTTTGGGGCCCTTTATAGCTTTTTGTTCGGTGTGAGCCAAGGCTCCGTGTTGAAGGCCGTATTGACCTATAATGGTTTACTTTTATAAATTGTTATTTGGATGGAGAGTTGCCTCATTGGCATTCACACCACATCTTCCTATATCTAAGTAAGAGAAGTTTGACAGACAAACCACATACTCCATATGTGGACAGACATACTGACAGGGATAAAGTAATACACCTTTACCCCAGCCTTTTTGTCACAAGGGCATACAAACCAAAAATTGTTGGAGCATTTTATAGTGAGACATCTACAATTTTATAATACCTGTCTGTTTAGGATCTAATGTCTGTAAATTTGGAGGCATGTGTCTTAGTGCTACATTTCTTAAATGTTCTTCCAATGTTTCTGCATACCTGTAAACAGAAATACTGAATATATCATGTATATAATGAAATAATAATTGAATAATTGTAATTTTAAACAAAATTTCACTGTTTATAGCATTGCATTATATCTTTTGATATCAACATAAATAAAATATTACTACTAATAATGACACAGCTTTCTATCAAAGATCAAAAGTATGAGGAATTGAATGTCTATAGATATGAGAAGATGTGGCATGAGTGCCAATGAGACAAGTCTGCATCCAAGTCACAATTTGTTATAGTAAACCATTATAGGTCAAAGTTCACGGCTCACACCAAAGAGCAAGCTATAAGAGGCCCAAAAATGACTAGTGTAAAACCATTCAAACAGGAAAACTAACAGTCTAATCTATATAAAAACGAGAAAAAAGAAACACTTATGAACCACATCAACAAACAACAACCACTGAACATCAGGTTCCTGACTTAGGACAGGTGCAAACAAATGCAGCAGGTCTAAACTATGTATGAGTAAGTGCAGGTACTAAACAGCCTTTAGGAATAAAACCACTGATTCATAGCCCCATTGCTTTCCATGTTCAATTTTGCAATTTCAAGCAATCATGGCTACTTTGTCTTAAGTTCAAATAAAGTGGCAGTCATTTCATGTCAAAACTATACCTTATCCTGAAGTATGAGGAATTGAATGTCTATGTATGAGTAACAGTACAGGTACCAAACAGCCTTTAGGAATAAAACCACTTATTCATAGCCCCATTGCTTTTTATGTTAAATTTTGCAATTTCAAGCATTCATGGCTACTTTGTCTTAAGTTCAAATAAAGTGGCAGTCATTTCATGTCAAAACTATACCTTATCCTGACTTGTGCACTGGTTCCTGGAAGTTTGGTAGTACAAAAACAGGTACTTCTGATCTAAACAACAGGGCAAATGTGACCTCCTTTTATAATTATTATTAAAAAAAAACTTTTAACAAGGCTTCTACAGTGATCCCAAGTCCTTAAGCTTTCATGTGATACCAAAATTACCCAAATATTTTACTTACTGCCAAAGTTACAGCTATGCGTAGGAACTATTTTGTTTAAAACATGTACTACTTTCTTGTATGTTCTTTCTGACCGGGCCTGAATTAGTGGTTCTATACCTTCAAAAATGGACAAATACCCAGTCTGAAAGGCCACAGGAAAAGTAAATGTCAGATATATCAAAAAGAGACAAAAGAGAAAAAAACATCTGCATGACATAATAGGTAATATATAATATAAGGCATAAACCCAAATGTAGAATAATTGTATTTAATTAATTGGATTTCTAAAGTCAATCAAACTAACAATTAATTTTATGTTGATAGTCCTAAATATAAAGCTTTACTACAAGTAACACATAAACTTAACATGATCCAAGAAAATGAGGTCAAGGTCAGATAAACCAAACGAGAAATACATGTACACCTAACAATCATTCAATAAACCAAACATAGTTGACCTATTGCTTATAGCTTCCAAGAAACAGTCTTAAACAAGAAAACTTAACATTGACCAATGAACCATGAAAATGAGGTCAAGGTCAGGTGAACCATGCCAGACAGACATGTACAGCTTACAATCAATTTATGCATTAAATATAGTTGACCTATTGCTTATAGTATCTAAGAAACAAACTTAACCATGAAAACTTAACATTGACCAATGAACCATGAAAATGAGGTCAAGGTCAGATGATACCTGCCAGACAGACATATACACTTTACAATCCTTCCATACAACAAATATAGTTGATCTATTGCTTATAGTTGAAGAAAAACAGACCAAAACACAAAAACTTAACACTGAGAAACAGAGAAAATTTATTCAATGTACTTTCAACTTGCAATCCCTTTTACTATATTTAGTCTTGACTTTGTTATGAGTATTTCAGAATTCAGGTGTATTTTAAGTCCTGTGATACTTTAGTTACACTTTACCTCTTTATAAATTTTGATTCGTTTTTTTACTACATGTAATTGTAAACCCTATTTTTTCTTAGATATGGTGAAGAATTCTGAGTTTTTTTTCTGATCAATATTGCGCAATAGAAAACTCATTATTCCAAACAGAAAATAAAGTCTGATCTATTTCTTGAACCACAAATCCTCTATTGTCTGCTTTAAAAAAAACCCAAAAAATAAATATCCTGATCTATTTCTTGAACCCAAAATCCTGCTAAATCTGCACATTATCTTGAAATCACAAGTTGTGAGTAACAACAAGATAAAGTAGTTCAAAATAGATGTGTGTATAATAGATAAACGTTCAATGTTAAATTATTTTTAAATCTATTTTTAAAATTAAACTTCATTCATTTTATCATACAGAAACCTACATTGTATTCCCATTCAAACATTAAAATCACAATGCAAAATCATCTATTACTGTAAATTCTGAATTTTTTGTGATGTTTTTATAAATGCATATAATGTGACTGGGTGAGTATCGAATAAGAACTAGCATTGTGATATCTCATACATGTATCTGTGTGCAGCATTTCCTAAAATTGCAATTAATCTCAAATTTATTTTGGACGGTCATGTCAAAATCGCAATATTGCTGAATTTACAGTTTTTGAAACAATCATGCTGGGCATATTTATTCAAAAAAGAACACAATGTATTACCATCTTTCAGAACTGCAGATGCAATAGGGGACACAGATTAAAATCTATTGTTTTGCAATGGCAATCAGAATTGCAGACAAAAAACTTGCTGTACATAGTAAAAAAACATTTATTTTCAACAGCACTCAGGAACACAGATTATATGGTATATGCCGAAATGATAGACTGTAATGGGCGTACCTAAGCCAATTTATATGCTTAATCAAAACATTCAATACATTTTCATGAATGAACATGATTTCAATTTCATGCTTAATGTCTTGGTACGTTTAAAATCTACAGTAATAAATCAGTAAATTTAATCAAAATGAAATCCTAGTTTGATACATCTGTGACGTAAAAACCTTTTGCCCTGTGTCAATATAGCAAAACTTTTTTCAAGTCTACTTCAAAGTATATACCCGAGATAAATTTCATTAATGAACTTTTTGATACTCTTTTTTGGCAGATATATGTACTTACATTACCTATTGCTAACATTATATATGCAAAGTAAGCATTTAATATTTGCAACTTTTACAAAATAAATCAATACAGCTAAGCTGCTCATTAGACAAGTCAAGGTTACACTGAACAGAGAACTGAGTACACCTAACTGATTCACTTCAGAGTTACCTAAAAATGCTCACCGAAAAAGGCTCTATTTACGACATGTTCACTTTTCATGTGATAGATGAAAATTTCACTCCTTGATTGCTTTACCTAATCTAAGGAGATTGATTGATTAATTATTGGAGTTTAACACCACTTTCAATACTATTGCTATAATAATCGTGACAATCAGTTTTTATTGGTGGAGGAAGCCATAGTGACGGTTGGAAATCCTAGATAATTAAGATCAGAGTCAAACGTGCCTGCCATGTGCAGGGTTCAAACTCACAACCTCAGTTTGAAAAATAAATGGGGAATGTGTCAATGGGACACAGATGATGCCCCCGCTTGCATATAACGTTAAAAAGGTACATAACTCAAGAACAGTAAAAGTGACACTACCTAAATTTGTACTTGATCTGAGTTTTGCGGTAATAAGCATTGTGTATAAGTTTCATGACATTTGGTTGAGGCAAACTCAAGTTAGAGAACGGAAACGAAAAATTCAGCAATTTTTCCATATGTAAATGGGCATAACTCTAGAACGATAAAAGTGACGCCACCAAAATTCAAACATAATCTGTGTTTTGTGGTAATAAGCATTGTGTATAAGTTTCATGACATTTGTTTGAGGCAAACTCAAGTCAGAGAACGGAAATGAAAAATTCAGCACTTTTTTTCATTTGTAAAGGGGCATAACTATAGAACGGTAAAAGTGACATCACCAAAATTCAATCTTAATCTGTGTTTTGTGGTAATGAGCATTGTGTATAGGTTTCATAACATTTGGTTGAGGCAAACTTAAGTTAGAGAACGGAAACGAAAAAATTCAGCAATTTTTATACGACCGCAAAAATTAAAAATTTTTGGTCGTATATTGGTATCACGTTGTCGTCGTCAGTGTCATCCAAAGACAGATGGTTTCCAGATGATAACTTTAGTATAAGTATATAGAAATCAATAAAATTTTAACACAAGGTTTATAACCACAAAAGGAAGGTTGGGATTGATTTTGGGGGTTATGGTCCCAAAGGTATAGGAATTATGGGACAAAAAAGGGCCCAAATAAGCATTTTTGCAGTTTCCAGACAATAACTTGTGTTTAAGTGTATGAATCTCTGAAATTATACCACAAGTTTCCATACAACAAAGGGATGGTTAAGGGGAGTTATGGCTCAAACCATTTAGCAATTAGGGGCAAAAAAGGGGGAAAAACAAGGGTTTTTATGGTTAAAGGACAATTTAAAAGCAGTGTAAGGGAGGTAATCCAATCCATTTAAAGAATACTGTTGTATATATGTTTGATTACCTCCCTTACAGTGCTCGTAAATTATGTATTAAGAAATGATGATTGTCTTGAGCTGTAAATTTATTTTTAGAAGTTACTATTAATTAATATTTTATGATGTATTTAAATGAGTAGGTATGGTCCATTAGAAATTAGAATTGAGATTATTTTTGGAATAAGGGAAAGAGGGAGTTGAAAAAAATTTGGGGTGGAGGTGGGGCTACAATTTTTCTCATTTCAGATTTCAGAAATTAAAAAGAAAATTTCTTTAAATATTTTTTGGGGGGTTTATATTCAACAGCATAGTGTATTGCAAAAAGCAAAAAAAAAGGGTAAATTTTGGGAGCAATTCGCAACAACATAGTGTATTGCACAAAAGCAAAAATTGAATATAAATTCAAATCATATAACCAATTTTAAGTTCTTTGACTACACTTCTTCTGTGTCAGAAACCTATTATGTGTCAAATATTTAATTACAATCAAGCACGAATAATGTGTCCATTTTGGCCGCAACTTTTCAGGGTTGGACATCTGCGGTCGTATCCAGCTGCACTCAGCGAAGCAATTTATTCCATTTATAAAGGGGCATAACTCTAGAACGGTAAAAATGACGCCACCAAAATTCAAACTTGATCTGTGTTTTGTGGTAAAAAGCATCGTGTATAAGTTTAATAACATTTGGTTGAGGCAAACTTAAGTTAGAGAACGGAAACCAATTTTGGGACATACGGACACATACCTACGTCCGGACGGACAAGGGTAAAACTTAATGCCCCCTCCTCTACGGCGGGGCCATAAAAACCAACATACTATGCAACAAAACATACACTAGCAATTTTTTTGAAAATCAGAGTGTTATCAGAATGCCAATAAAGTCAATAAAACATGTATAGTGTATTTCTTTAACATTTAACACATTTTCCTGTATATTTTTCACCAAACTTCTAAATGGTTAAATACTAACTGTGGTAGAGTTTGGTGCTGAAAATTAAACAAGTCAAAGGACATATTGTGGTATCTACTGGGCTTATTCAAGAAGTGTGCAATTTCCAAATACTTTGGGCCAAAGCACATTTTTAATTTGCAGAAAGGTGGTTAGTAAGTATAAAGAAAGTGCAGTGTAACAATAAAATGTTTACCATCGAATTCCAACACTTGACTTTGGATTTACTGAGAAGTTTTGAAAAATCAAACAATTTCACTGTTTGTTCAGTAAACAAATCTTACAGGGATGCCCTGTTAAATGCTGTAGACATGGTAATTTATTTATCAGCATTTAGTGTAATTAAATTGCTTTAGAAAGGGGGGTTAATTAAATTGCTTTAGAAAAGGGGTGGAGAAAAAAGAAAACACATAGACTTAAGTATAAACAAAATTGACTTGGATATGAAAACTTCTATTAAAAGTATATATTATAAGTAATTTGTTTTTTAGATGGCTAAAAACAAAAATAAATCGGTTATTTTCATGCATTCATATAAAATGTCAAAAGATGCTCAATCAGGACAAAACTGTATGTGAACTGTAGCTCATTTTTAGGTTATATAAACCAAATATCACCTATATCAATATAAAACAGCAATGAAGGCTGATAATTTTTTTTAAATCCACAGTCAAAAATAGTGGGTAAAAAATAGGTCAAGGGAAACAATATTCACTGTTGAACTGTAACTACGTATTACACAACTAAAAAAAATATCTGAGCTACAATCCTTTATCATTTTTGGTTGTAGGAATATTGGTTCCAAGTTTTGTTTCAATTGTACCAGTAGTTTCAGAGGAGAAATTATGTGGTTTTTAATAATAAATTTTATAAAAGGACAAAAAAATGCATACAAAAATGAAAAAAAAAATATGCAAAAGATAACAAAACATTGCTATAAGTTGACCCATTATAATATACAGCTATAAAACATTATTTACAATAAGGGGTGATTATGATTTTTCAATGTTTGCATAATGTCAATTATGTAGCATTACAACTATATTAACCTCATATATGTGATGTAAGGGAACTAACTCTACTTAAGTTATTTCATTACTGAATTTAACTTTAGGAAAAAGACATTGTATTTTAATGTGAAGTCTCATCGATACTGGGCATAAAGGGTGACATAAAATCCATGATATTCTAGTACTTAGTCAGATCTATAATATTTCTAGACTTTGCAGAAAACAATGCAAACAATTATGAAAGAATGATCTCTTTTATTAAAATTTTAGAGAAAGGTACTGAAAAGTAACTTCAATTTTCTTACAAAAATGTCAGTTAGTTATTCAGACAAAGCTAACTCATATATGATATGAATTGTTTTCTTACTAGAATATTATGACAGTGTTCAATTCAAATTAAAGTCTAATTTCAATAAGAATGTATTTCAAAATTTTGTAGAGAGAGTTATTTAAGAAGTTGTTCAAAATTACAGCTCTGTACAAAAAAGTACATAATTTATAAACCAGAGTTGTGTATTGCCAAAACATGTTACCAATATATATTTACTGGCTAATTCTATGTAGAATATTGGTGCCTCGTCAATAATGGTTGCTCATGGGTCTGGTACCAGCCCAGATAAACATTTGTAGTACAGGTACTACTTATCTAGAGGCCTGACATAAAACAATACCCCAAAATAATACCTTTTTATACAAAGTACTTTCTTTTTTATGTAACTTTTGAATTGTGATAATAAATATGTAAGCCAACTTGGTATCAATTGAAGGCTTAGATTTAAGAAGCAACATGCATTAGCTTAGTTGCAATCTTTTATGGATTTGTAGTAGGAAAACAGATTTTTGGGTTGGGCAATACATTTTTTGGTTTTAGGGATTAAGACTGTAAAGTGTGTTGACAATTTATGTCAAATGATAAAAAAATTTGCCAAAAACATTACCGGTAGTCTATAAATTGCTGCTGTAACTTTTGACCTTTGATCAAGTGACCTCAAAATAAAGTCAATTTCAACGGAAGGTTCACTAACTACCATAAATTTGTAAATATCTGACTAATGGCTTAAAAGATATTTTCCTGTGACAAAAGTTTTCCAAAAAATTTCAGTGACCTTAACCTTTGACCTTCTGACCCCAAAATCAAAAGGGGCCCTGTTCTCTCCAAGGAGTATTATCAAGCTAAGTTTGGTGAGGGATGGACATACTTTTCAAATTTCATATCTTTCGGAATCCAAAATTGTGCCCTGACATCAGTCTATCAAAATCTGCTGTGACCTTGACATTTGATCTATTTACCTCATAATTGATATCGTTGGTCCTTTCCCGATGAAGCATTATACAAACAAGTTTGGTTAAAGATATTGTTCATGGTTCAAAAGATATCATCCAGAAACCCAAATTTTGCATCTATTTCAGTCTATCAAATTCTGCTGTGACCTTGACCTTAAACTAGTGACCTCAAAATTAATTGGGTCTTCTTCATCTCCTTGAGCATTATCAAAACAAGTTTGGTAAAGTCTGCATGTTCCAACATTGTCCAACTTCTGGGACCCAGTTCTCTCTTATTTGCACTTAAATATTAAAATGCATGCCTATAAACAGAGTTGTAAGGATGAGCCACTGGAATGTGTCACTATTTCAAGCTACATTATAAAAGGCATCAAATTCAAAATGTCATATAGGATAAGATTGCTGCTTATATCGTAACTATAAATCAGATGCAAGTATTTTTAAAGATGCAATTAAATCCGTTGTATTTGCATTTGATGTTTGTCAATTTCAACTCTGCATAAAATCAGTGCATTATAGCTATAGTTCTATTTTTGTAAAAAAAATATATCAGGTTATTTATTTTTATTACACAAAATATATGAAACCTGTGGGGGACTGGATGTCTCAGCAGCTAACTGCCACCACAAAAGGATAAATATTTTATTTGCCCAATTGTTTTTTTTATCTATTTCAATAAAAACCTATTATATATTATCATACTTAAATTTTATTATCTATAATTTTACGAAGATAAACTTCACAATATATTTTGTTTATTCTATCAGAGTTCATTATGAATAGTTATAAATTTATGAGCCCTCTACTCTAAAGACTAGAAGTGTATTGTGTTCTTGTCTTTCAGAAAAAAATGAATTACTTCCCCTTTAAAAGACAGAACTACAATAAATATAACCATATTCATATCTCATTTCTACAAACAATTTAAATAAATAACAACCTTTTATATTCTATTTGAAGTTGTAGTACATAATAAAAATATTAAAACAAATCGTACTACATAAAATTATGAAAACCTCTGAAATTCATTTGACCACAAACCAAAGACTGGCTTCCAACCCTTGTAAACTCTATCATAACCTGTACAGGTTGATCAAAAACAACTATCCTTCACTCTGCCACTGTTGATGTATCTGTGACATTCAATAGCCCAGTGAGAGGATTAGACAAATTCCTGAGACAAAGAAGCGGGTATTCTTCTTCAATAGAAATACCTGTGCCGACATCTCAGGTACAAAAACCAAATAATAATAAATAAAAAGAAGTGCCCACTTCTCCAGTACAAAATTTATCAGATTTATTTATTTTCTGCTCTATGAGCACATTATGCTAGAATATTTAAGTCATCAAAATGGTTTTGATGTATCATAAGTTAATATCCAATTATTTTGGAAAGGCAGACTTTAAAATGTTCTTTTATTGTCACTAAGATCAAAAGGGAGCTTTCTTTCACCAATCCCAGCAACAGTGTAAGGTTTGGTCCAAGTCATGATAAAACGTGACCTGTGAAAAGTTGCAATAATCTGACAGTTGCCTGTCTCATGAATGACAATTCTGAAATCAAAAGTCAGCTTAATTTTACCAATCCCAACAACAATGTTAAGTTTAAAGTAAAAGGATTCAAGCAAACAAGAGTTAGTGCAGGACATGATAAAAATGTGACAGTTGAAGTCCAACAAATCTGGAAAGACAAACCCATTTTTTTTTAAAATAGACAGGTATACTTTTACCAATTCTAACAATAGTGTAAAGTTCAATCAAATTTTGATCCAAGCAGACTTTCAGAGTAAGTGTGGGACATGTGAAAAAGACAGATAAAGTCCCACAATTGAAACTCTGGATCAACAAAACAGAATTCATGACACAAAATCCATACACTGGACAAAATCAAAACTATTGTTGAAGAAACAAATACAGGGTTATATCAACAAATTTACAAACAATGACTGGCAAAAAAAATTAAACAAATACTGTCATAATTTACCCAACCATCTCATTGAAAAAGACAGACACCAATACATGTACAAACATTTAGACACCACAGGTTACAACACTATTTGCTATCAACCTGTTTGAAAATAATGCATTAATAGGACAAATCATTTAGAAAGACAGCATAACAATTCGCATAAACAAACGGGCTGAAAGAGAAAGTGAAGAAATACACATTTAAGGGAACTGCAATCAAAACTGACCATTTATTTCATTTCTGTTTAAATTAACCAGATAAAAAATGAGTTATCAATTAGTTTTCATAAAGGGTTCACAAGTTTTGTAAGAAAAAGGATAACTGACTTTTAAATTCACCATCATTTTCAAAGGGTAATAAATGTATCATTTTACCAAAATTGAGAAGCAATGGGACTAGTGCAAAATAATGAATTACTCAAGGTTTCTGTATAACAAAAATGTCTGATAGTGGCCTTATTGTAAGAATCCCAAATTCAAGAGTGAAAAATATCTATTTTTACACAATTCAGTTCTTTGGAAATTCAGTTCTTTGCAAGCAATTAAAAGCTCCTTAGTTTTAACATCTATACTCTTTGTTCCTCTGGACTTCAACACAACACAAACGGTTCAGCACGGTCAATAATTAAAAATAGTAATATTTTTGCTCCAGTCAGATTTTTCTATTCATAACAGTTTTAAAGATAATAGACAAACATTTCATTTTCCCCCATGTTCTATTTTAAGCAATGTTGGCCATGTTGGTTGATAGGCAGGGTCATCAGAGATATTTTTAAACTAAATAGCCCAATGATGATTGTGGTCAAGTTTGGTTAAATTTAGTCTGGTAGTCCAAAGGAGAAACTTTTTTGTAAACGGATGACGATGACAGCCAATGGATAAAGGAGGCCAAGTGACGAGAAAAGCTCACTTGGCTATTTGGGCCAGGTGAGTTTAAAAATGCACACACAAAATGAACAAATTGTGTTTGCTGCAACATTCCAAATCTTTGTCCAAGTTCATAAATCCTTCAAAACATCCAGTGCTTAATCTATATATTAATAAGCTACTGTCTTAGTGCTCTCTTCTGTACTCAATATGGAATATTTTTTAGAGAAAAAAATTTGGTGAGGTTTCATGATCCTGGTCCATACTTGCTGGACAAAGAATAATACTCCCAATTATCAAATATGTAACATGAAAATTAGGTTGTTTGCAATGATATTAGTTAAAGATCAGAGGTTCCAGAAGTTTTTTGGACCTGAGGTATTTGGTCCAATAATTGTTCAAACATTACTGGTCCATTCAGTGTTTTATCAGTCATTTACAATACGAGTATTACAAAACTCATACATCTACACTGTCATTTGGTCTAGTAATTGATGACATTTTACTGGACCAAACTATTTATTACTGGACATTGCCACATGTCTGACAGACCTTGGGAATGACTGAAAGATAAAACTCTAATCTATTTAAAACTTACTCTTTTGCAAAAGTAAATTCTTCTTGAGATAATTTGCATGGTTCTTCTTCCTTTCTTTGTTTGTCTTGTTCCAAAACATAAGTGGTATATTTTTCAATCTGCAATAATAAAAATTCGTAAGGGTTCCACGGAACCCAGTGTCTCGCCTACTTTTGCTGTTAATCGCAGGCTCAACAAAAATGAGGACAAAAATTAATAAAAATATTCCTCTCTATACTATCTTTTGATTGTTAGTAGCTTCTGTCCAAGTTTGGTAAAAATACAGGATAGTTTATGAATTTAATAAATGTTTTAAAAACTTAAACTGCAGACTGTATGTAATGTTAACTGGAAGAAAAACTAAGTCCAATTATAAGTAAAATACGGAAAAAATGGAACAAAATTTTAACAAAATTTCTTCTAGATACTAGCTTTTAATCATAAACAAGCTTCTGTCCAAGTTTGGTACAAATCCAAGATAGTTTAAGAAAGTTGTTGAAATTTTAAAAACTTTAACCACAGAGTGAATGTAATGTTAACTGGCAGAAAAACTAAGTCCATTTATAAGTAAAATACTGAAAAAATGATTTTTTTTTTTACAAAATTTACTTCTGGATACTATCTTATGGTCATAAACAAGCTTCTTTCCAAGTTTGGTAGAAATCCAGGATAGTTTAAGAAAGTTATTAAAATTTCAAAAACTTTAACCACAGAGTGAATGTATATTTCCTGGCAGAAAAACTAAGTCCATTTATAAGTAAAATATGGAAAAAATGGATTTTTTTTTTTACAAAAATTACTTTTGGATATTATCTTATGAAATAAACAAGCTTCTGCCCAAGTTTGGTAGAAATCCAGGATAGTTTAAGAAAGTTATTAAAATTTCAAAAACTTTAACCACAGAGTGAATATTTGTGGATGCTGCTGCCGACGACGCCGCCGACGGAATGTAGGATCGCTATGTCTCGCTTTTTCGACAAAAGTCTAAGGCTCGACAAAAAAAGTTATTAACTACAAAAGATCATCAATTAAATAATTTAAAAGATGATTTCCATCATTTATGCTATTCTAATCATGGTAAATTAAATCACTTTGCATATAGATACTACTCAGAATGTGTTTTTCATTAATAATTCAAGTTAGAACTTGACTTTTAATTTCAAATATTCTTACATTATACAAATCTAATGACTAGGTATCTTATGGTAGAAGGTGTGAAAAGGGCATGCAAATTGTTCCACTAATTAATTAATTGGTTTTCAACACCATATTCAGCACTATTGGCTATTTCATGGTGGTCAGTTCTTATTGGTGGAGGAAGCTGGAGTGCCTAGAGAAAACCATGACCTTCTGCAGGAAAACTGACAATCCTTGTCAATTAAGATTAGAGTTGAATGCACCTGTCACATGCGGGATTCGAACTGAAAACCTCAGTGTTGACAGGCTAGTGAAGTGAATAGCCTTCAGTGAAACTTTTAAGAGAATATTATAGTTGCACTGTATATCTTCTTTTTTTTATGAGATGAAATTTTTGACAAAACATTTTGGTCTACAGTAAAAGGCTAGGTGCCTTGTATCAACAACTTTTCCTTAACCACTGACTGCATTAGGCATTAAATTACAGCAGTTTCAGCAGGCAGGGGTATAAAAATAGATGGATGATGATATCAAATTTGCATAATTAAGATCTGTACTAAGATCCTTTTTTCATTAAAGTTTATGACCCCTTCTGTAGCACTGTGTATTATGAAATTTTCAAAGTGTAATTATATCAAAACAGCAAAAATACTGAATAAAAGAGACATGCCATTTGGTGCATATAACAAAGGGAAACGTCATTCACAGAAATTATATTTATTGTCTAATTGCATTTAGTAGAAATGTGAATTTTGTGTCAACTCCAGCCATAATTTTTAACAGAAATTCCACAGACTTTAGTTATAACATTTGAAACCTAGATTACTCACTAGTTTATCCATGGTGTGCTAGCATGTATTGTGTACAAAAAGTCCTAAACAACCTTTACAATCCAAAAAACCTCGTACTGAGTCATTTAAGTCGAGTGCACCCTAGACGTTATACTTGAATTGGACCATATTTGTACTTGTTTTAACTAATATCTTTATTTAAAAACTTGTTTTAGGAAAATCATTGCTAGCACTGCATGCAATAATCCCTTGTCTATTTAGTACACTGTACATAATTGTCAAATATAAGAGTACATGGGGAAAGGCTGTGGATTTTCTATAAAATTTCCATATGTTTAGCATTGAAACAGAAAAAGGGTACACAATCCTTAATATCTTACATACAAGACTTGTGTTTTTTTTTAAATCAGCAATAAAAACTAGAGGCTCTAGAGCCTGTGTCGTTCACCTGCATCTTCAATAATGGCCACTTTATAGTAAAATTTGTAAGGGTTCCATGGAACCCAGTGTCTCGCCTACTTTTCCTGTTAATCGCAGGCTCAACAAAATGAGGAAAAAATCAATAAAAATATTCCTTTAGATACTATCTTTTGATTGTAAGAAGCTTCTGTCAAAGTTTGGTATAAATCCAGGATAGTTTATGAATCTAATAAATGTTTTAAAAACTTTAACTGCAGAGTGTATTTAATGTTAACTGAAGAACTAGAGGCTCCAAGGACCCTGTGTCGCTCACCTGATATTTTTATTTACAATTGATGCATGATAAATGCAACTGTTGTACTGTCGCTTAGTTTCAGAGATATAAGACTAAAAAGTACGCTTGAAACCTATGTTTTGTTTCAGCCATGTGTGCCATGTTGGCAGGCAGGGTCACCATACACAGTGGTCCCTGGATATCCTAGTGGTGATTAAACCAAGTTTGGTTTAATTTGACAGTAGTTTCAGGGAGAATTTTGTAAAATTTATCTAACGAGAAATGCAAGTGATGAGAAAGTTTGTTGTGAAGTTTTGTTGTTGCAACACCCCCCAAAAAAACAAAAAGGTAATAAAAATTATCATTTAAGGGCAATCTTTCCTATTAATGATTTCTGCAAAATTCAGTTGATTGTGCAAGGGTTGTATAGCCAGCTGAGGTCGTTAAAACTCTCATTTGTTGTTGCAAAATTCAAGTGGTTTTGAATTGCTTTGTTGATCTTTTTGTATTCAACTTTTAAACAACAAAGTACAACAAATATGATGACTGATACTCATGACACTGAAAATATGGTCTTCATTCTTGTGAAGAAAATGGTAAGGTTTGAAATATTTCTTAAATATTAATTCAATACCAATACTTTAATTTGTATTGGATTTATCCCAGGAAATGAGAACAAGGGACACAATTAAATTCAATTTTTTCCTAAACTTCTGATAAAATATAAAATGAAGAACTATATTTTTTAATGAGAATTTTTTTTTAATAGTTAATTGACAATTTGAACAATATTAATTAAGTTTTAGATCTTGCATGGTTGATTAATTTTCTCTCAAAATTTCTGATATTCTATTAAAGTTTTAAATATAATATGAGGCAGGCATTACCTGTGAAAGGGGATGAAGTCTGTATAAATTAGTGTAGGAATTCAAGCATTATTTGCACTTGAATCTGTAGAAAATGAAGCCAAAGTACTGAAACATATCTGACATTCGACCTATTGTTCGGGATTATAGTTGTGACATCATTTTCAATGTAAAGAAAGAAACACCATCATCAGGTATTAATGTGTTTTTTTTCATGTTATAGAATTATCAATTATTTTTATTGCCAGTTCATTAGTAGATTGTTTTCTATATTGATTTTCTACTGCAGTTTCAGAAAAGAAAATTACAAAAGGAAAACATTTTGTAAAACTTACCAAAATTTACCAAATTAATGAAAATTGTTAAAATTGACTATAAAGGGCAATAACTCCTTAAGGGTCAACTGACCATTTTGGTCATGTTGACTTATTTGAAGATCTTACTTTGCTGAACATTATTGCTGTTTACAGTTTATCTCTATCTGTAATAATTTTCAAGATAATAACCAAAACGGCAAAATTTCCTTAAAATTACCAATTCAGGGCAGCAACCCAACAACCAGTTGTCCAATTCATCTGAAAATTTAAGGGCAGATAGATATTTACTTGATAAACAAGTTAATCCCTGTAAGATTTGCTTTAAATGCTTTGGTTTCAGAGTTACAAACCAAAATCTACATTTTACCCTATGTTCTATTTTTAGCCATGGCAGCCATCTTGGTTGGTTGGCTGGGTCACCCACATATTTTTAAACTAAGTACCCTAATAATGATTGTGGCTAAGTTTGGTTGAATTTGGTCCAGTAGTTTCAGAGGAGAAGATTTTGTAAAAGATTACAAAATTTACAAAAACTGGTAAAAATTACTTTAAAGGGCAATAACTCCTTAAGGGGTCAACTGACCATTTTGATCATGTTGACTTATTTGAAGATCTTACTTTGCTGAACATTATTGCTGTTTACAGTTTATCTCTATCTGTAATAATTTTCAAGATAATAACCAAAACGGCAAAATTTCCTTAAAATTACCAATTCAGGGCAGCAACCCAACAACCTGTTGTCCAATTCATCTGAAAATTTGAGGGCAGATAGATATTTACTTGATAAACAAGTTAATCCCTGTAAGATTTGCTTTAAATGCTTTGGTTTCAGAGTTACAAGCCAAAATCTACATTTTACCCCTATGTTCTATTTTTAGCCATGGCAGCCATCTTGGTTGGTTGGCTGGGTCACCGCACATTTTTAAAACTAAATACCCTAATAATGATTGTGGCTAAGTTTGGTTGAATTTGGTCCAGTAGTTTCAGAGGAGAAGATTTTTGTAAAAGATTACAAAAATTTACAAAAATTGGTAAAAAATTACTTTAAAGGGCAATAACTCCTTAAGGGGTCAACTGACCATTTTGATCATGTTGACTTATTTGTAGATCTTACTTTGCTGAACATTATTGCTGTTTACAGTTTATCTCTATCTATAATAATTTTCAAGATAATAACCGAAAACTGAAAAAAATCCTTAAAATTACTAATTCAGGGGCAGCAACCCAACAACCCATTGTCCGATTCATCTGAAAATTTCAGGGCAGATAGATCTTGACTTGATCAACAATTTTACCCCATGTCAGATTTGCTCTAAATGCTTTGGTTTCAGAGTTACAAACCAAAATCTACATTTTACCCCTATGTTCTATTTTTAGCCATGGCGGCCATCTTGGTTGGTTTGGCAGGTCACCGGACACAATTTTTAAACTAGATACCCTAATGATGATTGTGGCCAAGTTTGGTTAAATTTGGCCCAGTAGTTTCAGAGGAGAAGATTTTTGTAAAAGTTAACGACGACGGACGGACGACGACGGACGCCAAGTGAGCTAAAACTAAGTCCATTTATAAGTAAAATACAGATAAACAGGTTCAAAATTTTAACAAAATTTCCTTCTAGATACTAGCTTTTGATCATAAAAAGCTTCTGTCCAAGTTTGGTACAAATCCAGGATAGTTTAAGAAAGTTATTAAAATTTTAAAACTTTAACCACAGAGTAAATGTATTGTTTCCGGCAGAAAAACTAAGTCCATTTATAAGTAAAATACGGAAAAATAAAAATTTTTTAACAAATTTACTTCTGGATACTATCTTATGATCACAAACAAGCTTCTGTCCAAGTTTGGTACAAATCCAGGATAGTTTAAGAAAGTTATTAAAATTTTAAAAACTTTAACCACAGAGTGAATGTATTGTTTCCTGGCAGAAAAACTAAGTCCATTTACAAGTAAAATACGGAAAAACAGGAATTTTTTTACAAAATTTACTTCTGGATACTATCTTATGATCATAAACTAGCTTCTGTCTAAGTTTGGTACAAATCCAGGATAGTTTAAGAAAGTTATTAAAATTTCAAAACTTTAACCACAGAGTGAATATTTGTGGACGCCGCCGACGGAATGTAGGATCCTATGTCTCGCTTTTCGACTAAAGTCGAAGGCTCGACAAAATCATCATTAAAGGGAAATAACTCTAGTCAGAGTTAATTGACAGTTTCAGTCACGTTGATGTATTTGTAGATCTTATCCTGATCATTTTTCCTTTTTAAAGTTTCTATTTATCTATTATAGTTCACGGTAATAGGCAAAAATGAAAAAAATGGTAAAATTCGTTGTTTAAGGGACAATAACCCCTAAAAGAAGTCGTCTAACTGTTTTAATTCTTATTAGTTTTGCTTTGTCAGATTTTTCTCTATCTATAGCGGTTTTCAAGATAATAGACAAAAATTGCATTTTACCACTATGTTCTATTTTCAGCCATGTCGGCCATGTTTGTTGGCAGGAGGGATCACCGGACACAGTTTTTAAACTAGATACCCAATTGATGATTGTGGCCAAGTTTGGTTAAATTTAGCCCAGCAGTTTTAGAAGAGATGATCTTTATAAAAGTTAATTAACAACAAACACACCAAGTGATGGCAAAAGCTCACACTGGCCCTTCTGGCCAAGTAAGCTAAAAATGTGTCAGAACAAACAAAAAGCATGTCTCAGATATTGGAAATATAAAATTGTTTTCTTTTTGCCTAAATATGATGCTTAAGGCTATTAACCAATGACATTCAGTTGATATTGAAAACAATGTTGATGTTATCCTGTAACATGGACAGTATCTTCCTTGTCCAATTCAATATTTGTTATCCAGACAAACGTGTTGATCTTTTATATATTAAATTAGATGTTTTTTTCATACATACTTTCTGTAATCTACACCTAAGATAACTGCTGAGAACATATCTTATTCTGTCAATCTGCAAAAATAATACACTTCATAACAAAAAATTAAAATAAAAGAAAATGTGTCCGAGGACATGAATGCCCCTCTCAAGCTTGCTTATATGTGAAAATACTTTTTGAGAGCATTTGATGCCACTGCTAGTTTTTAAAGAGTTCTATTGTTCTAATCTCAGGTCAGGCAAGTTCAACATTAATTTTTTTGTTCGAGTTCAGGAAGGCAAAATCTGAGCATTGTACTTATCTTTGTGTATGTGTTTCATAAACTTTAAATGAGGCAAAATTAAGTTGGAGTGAGGAAACAAAAAAAAATTGCAAATTTTCTAAGTTATAAAGGGGCATAACTCTAGAACAATAAGTGACTCACTGCCAAAATTCAAACTCTGCCTGCGAGTTTTGGTTTCTTAGCATTGTGAATGAGTTTCATAAAATTTGCATGAGGTAAAATTAAGTTAAGAGTGCAGAAACTAATTTTCCAAATTATAAAGAGGCATAACTCTAGAACAGCAAGTGACTCACTGACCAAAATCAAACAATGTCTGCTAGATTTGGTTCGTAGCATTGTGTATGACTTTCATAAAATTCGCATGAGGCAAACGTAAGTTAGAGTGCTGAAACGAAAATGGAATTGACAGTAAAAGCTAACACTTAATGCTCCCTTTGCCTAGGGGCGTGGGGCATACATGTACAAAATGAATCAAGGTAAAGATTGCTTTCATTTAGCAATGGAACTAAAAATAAAACATTGTGTTGTATTAAGCATTTAGAGACAATAACATGAATTGAAGATAATATTGTGGACAAAGGAAGATAATTCCATTTTAAATATTACTTTAACAATGACATCGTTGATATTTTTAGAACAGATTAGAGTCTTGCACAAGTTATGTAATTTTCTTGACAAGTATGGTTATATACACTAACATCATTTTGTAACTTTAATATCTGCCCACATATCGGAATTTCATGCATAAATTTTTAAAATATTTATAAGATGTACAGAATATTGTGATTAATCCACTATGTTTTGTTTCTCTCAAAAGCAGTGATTAAGTTTGGAAAATTGATAACTATCAAGTCAGCTACATACGGTAGGTGTTTTGATTGCATGAATGCAATCTTTCTCCCAAAAAGACATTTTTATACATATTTATCCAGTCTGTGACTAATGTTGCTGTAGGAAGCATATCTATGCCATTTTCAGCAGCAGTTATTTATATAGAGCGTAGTATTATAATTTCAGATGACAGAAGAAAATGAAATTACATATTTTGTAAATAGATGCGACATGGTATATAGATTCTGACCTCATTTCCATGGTTGATGACTTAGTAAACTTAATTATTTCAAATAATAGATCAATAATATTTTCTTTATCAATATTAGAATTTTCAGGTGTAAATCGTTGCCTGACAGACAAGGTCACCTGATCTTGACATTTCTATGGTTTATTGATTATCATTAAGTTTAGACATGTTTTTTCGTGTGTACTTATTTTCCATACTATTTGTGTGTATTTAAGAAAATATCAAAACATAAATAACAAACTTAAACTATTTCATTGGTCATTAATTAAGACTTTATTTGGTAAACAGATATTAAACAAACTAAATTTATTTGTATTGTAATAAAAGTTGCATTCTAAATGTATGTATCTTTCTTTATCAAATGAACAGTTTATAATTACCTCCATCCTGTGTATACTAATTTTGAAATCGCCTTTCTTGGCTCTTTTTATGTTCTCTTCCATTTCTGTTATCTGATCTATCATGCATTCTACCAATTCTACTTTACATTCAAGGAGATCTGGTGAAAATTTCTCGTTTAACCACGCCTGAAATATATAAATTACAATTTTACTTTACATTCAAGGAGATCTGGTGAAAATTTCTCGTTTAACCAAGCCTGAAATATAGAAATTACAATTTTACTTTACATTCAAGGAGATCTGGTGAAAATTTCTCGTTTAACCAAGCCTGAAATACAGAAATTACAATTTTACTTTACATTCAAGGAGATCTGGTGAAAATTTCTCATTGAACTTTACCTGAAATACCAACATATCAATTCTTTTTTCCATTCTAAAAGATCTGGTGGAAACCTAATCATATATGTACCATTCCATATCAATTCTACATCCCATACTAGGATATCAGGCGAAAAATTCTTATCTCACAATATCTAAAGTAGAAAATATCAGTTTTTAATTCAAACAATCGGATTTAGCAAAGAATGTTATTTGGAAATATCAATTCAACTTGACACTTGAGAAAATCAGAGGAGATTTTAGCGTTTTCTGAAGTTTTTTCACACAGAATTTTGTTCTAAACAAGTTGAAATGTTAGCTATTGCTCACTAATGATACCCCCACTATAAGTATTTGGTAAAAAGGAAGTTCATAAGCATAGGATGTGAAAGTATATCACACAGTAAATCATCCTCACACAAAACTTGACACCTAATTTCAGGACTCTGTAATTCACAGTTCCTAAGAATACTGTGGGTTCATTTATTGATGTGGATACCAATTTTCGTGTATTGAGGAAGATTTGCATTTTCATGTATATTTGATTTCTTGGTTTTGCCAAAGCCTGCATACAAGCCTATAGATAATTGGCACTTTGTCGAACATTTAAATTCGTGGTTTAGTAATGTGACGAAAATGTCATGTTTTCCCTATGCTATTCAAGAACAGTGGTCCCACTTACACATTAATTTTGGCTGCCATGCTTTGGTCAGCCCCTTGAAAAAAATTATTGCTGTATAAATCATTATTGCTATTGTGAACTACAAGTGAGAATTGACAAAATCACAGGTGTAACCTGACTGTTAATTGGCAACACATGGCGTGCTGGACATTTACAACCTGGATTATAAATGTGTCAGTTTAAATTATAAATTGAGAGAGATGTCAAGAATATGCATACACAGCTTTCACTTGTATTCCAACTGCACAAATTTCCATTTCAATTCTAAGAACCTTTTCCATTATAAATATTTCCTCTGAACTCCCAAGACCATAGTTTGACATGATGATTTTTTTAAAATGCCAATATTCCATTAAAAATATTTCATCACAATATTGTGAAATAATGAAATATTACAATCTGACAAATCAAATATAATTTGTTTCACAATTTTATTCCTATTCTTATTTACTGATAAATATTTTGATTGGTCACTACAATCCACTATTTTTAGATCTAACATGGTTGATTGATTATGTCAAAGAATAAATGTACACATAACTGCGGGTACGAAAGAAAGATGTTTCTGTGTGAAAATGTATGCAGTGAAGATTTTTATAATTTGAACTCATATAAACAAAATCTCTTTTAAATAATTTCTTGCTTTTTTCAATCTAATAATTTGTCATAATGCAGGTCATGCTTTCATTTTTTTATGACTGAAATCATGATGGATAAGAAGAATTTCCAGAGGCAAAGTATTTTGATGTCTGATGTCAATAAAAAGTAAAAATTTTCATGGTGAAATCCAGTTTTTCAAACATGTTTGGTTTAATATTATAAACTGTTTTTGGTAAGATGTATAAGAGCTTGGGAAATGATTATTGATAAGAAAGAAATATGGGTTATGAATATTTTTGATTAAGTCCTTTACATATATTTGGTATTAGTTTTAATAGAATTGGTTCTGTATGTAATCAACCCCAATGAGGAGACTGCACAATTACTTTGTCTCATCTGAATACAAATTAAAACACTATCTTTTTTGTTATGTGTGAGCTCCTCTTACTTCCTTTTCGTGCATTAAAACAGTAATTAGGAGGACCCTTTGGATTATAATACGAGGAATTATACAATTTAAGGCAATTGATTCTAATACTTTAGTTCTGAGAAAGTCTCTTTACCAAATGCTAGTTGTTTCCTAACCTATGCAGTCCTATAGTAACTGAGCAAATGTGAGATGTTTCCTACCTGTTGTAATTATTTAGTACATGGTTATAATATGTGTCTTTAGTTTTGACTTAATTAAACAGTTAAATTGCTTACATCCACTTCATTTGAACTTTGGTGGATAGTTGTCTCATTGGCAATCATACCCATCTCTTTATTTTTATAAAGACAATGTCTATAAATCAATTCACAAGTTTAATATCTGGAAGTGTACAACTCTTTGATATGTTTATATATTGATCTTGTGTTTTCTTTGTATATATAATACAAGAAAAGATTTTAATAAACTATTTTATTCTTCAAAGTTCTCATGCTTGATATACTGTTTGTACTAAAAAATGTTCAAAGCGACATTATTGTAATAATTTAACTGTTATTTATTATTTGATTTTGGGCTTATTGGTGATTACGCAAGATGTTCAAACTTAAAGGTTTTACGACAGCTACTGACAGGTGATTATAAGTAATTAATTATAAAAGAAGATAACATGAAACAAGTGAAACTGCGAGCTACTGCTCACTGATGATACCCCGCCCAAATATTTCGGTAAACAGGAAGTTGTTGAGTGATGAATCTGAAAACGCATCACACGGTATAGATGACTTATATAAACCCTGAAACCAAATCTCAGAAATTCTTGTATTGTAGTTCCTGAGAAAAATGTGACGAAAATTTTCAACTTGGCTATCATGTGTAAAATGATACAAGTGTTCGGTAAACAGGAAGTTGTTGAGTGGTGAATCTGAAAACGCATCACACAGTATAGCTGACTTATATAAACCCTAAAACCAAATTTCAGAAATCTTTGTAATGTAGTTCCTGAGAAAGATGCGACGTAAATATTCATGGGACGGACGGACTGACAGATGGACTGATGGATGGAGACAGAGGTAAAACAGTATACCCCCACTTTTTTAAAGCGGGGTATAAAAAACACATCCCGAGAGAAATACTTATTTATTCAATAAGAGTTTTTTTTCTTAACTTTTACATGCATTTTTCAGATTGGAGAGAATGACAAATTTTCTGCATCACCCACAGCATCAGAGATTGTGCAACTCGCTAAAGGCGTCACATGCTTGGGTGTACCTTCTGTAGTTATAGGCTACAACATCATCAGACCATCATCACTATTTGTAGTTATTCACATCTCAAGTTCCATTCCAGTTCATCATGATGGCTTGGGGCAAATTTATTTCAAAAACATTGAGTTATCTAATGCATTTCGAAGTGTCCACTCTTTCCAAGAAAATAATTATTCTTCAAAAAATGACTCCAAGCAAAAAAGTTAATTCAAAGTATGACCCCAAGAAATGACCATGCCAGGTCACCAATTATTGTTTGTGATTGTCAATGTCCAACTCCATACACGTGATGAACTGTGAAACTCAGATCTGGAGATTGGAAAATTTGGTCAGGAGTTTAGATCTCAGATCAGTTGTTTTTTTATCGATTTGTTATTGTTGTAAATGTAACCGTCTAATGTAAAAATTGTGTGTTTTTTCTTTAATCTTCCATCTGAATGAAATATATTAATGTGTTTACAGTAGCCATGTAGCCTGTCTATTTGAATGATATCAGTGGAAAGAATTATTGAGAAGATTCTGTTTCTGGTTTTGTTTTTGATAGTTGATAGTTGACTGCTTGTATATTAAGTACTATGATTTAACTTTTCCTTTAGAGAAAATTAATAGTGTTTTATTCATGCCTCCATCTTTTTTATTTGTATTCAATGTTATTGGCATAGATATATAAGAAAGAAAGATGCTATACATTTACAACATAATAAATAGATTAGTAAAAGAAGAATGTGTCTGAGGACACAAATGTCCCCGCTCAAGCTTTGCAATTTTCCAAGTTAAAAAGGGGCATAAACTCTAGAAAGGTAAATGACTCACAACCCAAATTCGAACTCTGCCTGCATGTTGTGGTTCTTAGCATTAATTGTGAAAGCGTTTCATAAAATCTGGATGAGAAAAACTTAATTTAGAGTGTGGAAACGAAAAAATTGCAATTTTCCAAGTTATAAAGGGGCATAACTCTAGAATGGTAAACGACTCACGGCCCAAATTCTAACTTTGTCTACGAGTTTTGGTTCTCAGCATTTTGTATGAGTTTCATAAAATTTGCAAACTTAAGTTAGGGTGCAGAATGGTAAATGGGACTGACGGAAAGAAGGACAGAAAGACGGACGGACAGTCAAGGGTAACATTTAATGCCCTCATTACCTACGACAGGGGCATAAAAATTAACAAAAAATAACAATAGTTATGCATGGTTTTTAAGCATTTATAAAGTAATTTTGCTAGAAATCTTAAGACTGTCATTGTTTCAAACACTTTAAAATATATTAGCTATAAAAGCACTGTCTATACTACTGTACATTGACAAATGTTTATTAATAATTACAGCACTGGTCTTGGAACACTGGGTCATGATGAAAAATGAAATAAACCTGATCTCTATTTGGGAATCTGTGACACTTGAACTATTGACGTCATACAACAATCTCTTTTCCTTTGGGGTGTCGAGACATTTTCTATTGTGACGTCAAAATTTATGGGAACATTTACTGTGATAGTACTTATATTCGTGGGTATCAATTTTCGTCGTTTGAGCAAAAGTTACATGTTCATGGGTTTTTAAATTCCTGGATTTTAGTTTTCGGAAGAAAAAAAAGATCGAGTGAAGAATTTTACGCCATCAGAAACGCAGATTCCAGAAAATAATCATATGTTGTTTTATAAAGATTTGTGGACATTGCAAAAAACACAGGTGTATATTTTCACCCTTACTTGTTGGTCTTTCATAACTGACAACATTCAACAAATTTTTGTCGAGCCTTCGACTTAAGTCGAAAAAGCGAGACATAGCGATCCTACATTCCGTCGGCGTCCACAAATATTCACTCTGTGGTTAAAGTTTTTAAAATTTTAATAACTTTCTTAAACTATCCTGGGTTTGTACCAAACTTGGACAGAAGCTTGTTTATGATCATAAGATAGTATCTAGAAGTAAATTTTGTAAAAAAATAAATCCATTTTTTCCTTATTTTACTTTTAAATGGACTTAGATTATCTGCCAGGAAACAACATATTCAATCTGTGGTTAAAGCTTTTAAAATTTTAATAACTTTCTTATACTATTTTGGATTTGTACCAAACTTGGCACATCTCATTTCCATGGAGATTATTTGGCCCTGCCCCCTCAGTCATGGTCTATTGACTTTGAAACTTTTGCTTATTTTACATGTATTAGTTTGTGATTAGGTCAGTTTATGGGGACCCATTAGTGGTAGGTCAATGATATTTGGTATGCAGTTGTATAAGTATTGGCATATCTCATTTCCATGGAGACTATTTGGCTCAGCCCCTTTAGTCATGGTCTATTGAATTTGAAAATTTTGCTTAGTTAACATGCATTAGTTTGTGATTAGGTCAGTTCAAGGGGAACCATTAGTGGTAGGCCAGTGTTAATTGTTATTCAGTTGTATAAGCATGGGCATATCTCATTTCCATGGAGATTATTTGGCCCCGTCACCTCAGTCATGGTCTATCGGATTTGAAACTTTTGCTTAGTTTACATGTATTAGTTTGTGATTAGGTCAGTTCAAGGGGAACCATTAGTGGTAGGCCAATGTTAATTGTTATTCAGTTGTATAAGCATAAGCACATCTCATTTCAATGGAGAATATTTGGCCCTGTCCCCTCAGTCATGGTCTATCGACTTTGAAACTTTTGCTTAGTTTACGTGTATAAGTTTGTGATTAGATCAGTTTAAGATGAACTGCTAATGTCAAGTCAATGATATTTGGTATGCAAATTTATTATGTTTGTGTTTAGGTTTGTTTAAAGGGAACAACTTGTAATAAGTCAATGTTATTTGGTATGCAGTTGTATTAGCATTGGCACATCTCATTTACATGGAGATGGTTTAGCCATGTACCACAGTCATGGTTCATTGACTTTGAATATTAGCCTAACTAGTTATGTATTGCCAATTTAATTTCAACATTTGCTTAATCAAAATTACAAAAAAAGTGAGACATATCTCTGTGATAACAGTTTATTATACTTTTGTTTAAAATGCTTTTGTAATTTTTTTTAACCTGCAAAAATACAAAAGTCCGTCGGGTGTAGCTAATTACCGATGGGAAGATCCGAACCTGTAAATGGAAATCATGGACCTCGAACCACCGCTAATTTGAACCCCTGTTAATAAATAAATGAATTTTTGCTGATTGTCCATTAAAGAAAAGTTTGGAATTTTTTGGAAAATTGGACATGTTTATGACCCAATTAACACCTTTGATGATGATTAATCTGTTGATTATACAAACTTGGGTTAATAATTGTCATCACTTCTAATTACAGATGTGCAATAATAAAAATGTTCACTTTGCAATTTCCTTCAATTAAGACAAATTGTAAGCCTAGATGATTCAGATTACAAATGGATTTCCTAAAGCAATTATTTTATTAAAAATTCGTAAGGGTTCCGTGGAACCCAGTGTCTCGCCTTCTTTTTCTGTTAATCGCAGGCTCAACAAAAATGAGGAAGTAAATCAATAAAAATATTCCTCTTGATACTATCTTTTGATTGTAAGAAGCTTCTGTCCAAATTTGGTAAAAATCCAGGATAGTTTATGATTAAAAAAAAAAACTTTAACTGCAGACTGAATGTAATGTTAACTGGAAAAAACAAAATTTCCTTCTAGATACTAGCATTTGATCATAAAAATCACAATTGATTTGATGTGCAGTCACATGACCGGTCGTCATACAAGATGAATATAATATTAGAACATAACTAGTAAACGGTATGAGTCTGTTTGGTTTTTGGGGTGACCTCTTCCGAAAGAAACCCTGATTAAATGGGTGATACAGCAGGTGTGATTGATGAAACAGCTTAACGCAACCCAAAGACAGGATCTGACTATAGACCAAATATATGACAGGGAAAAATGACTACGTAGACGTTCCCTACACACAGTGAAGGGGAAAGTGCCTTAGTTCGGTGCACAAAATTTAAAAATTTGATTTGATTTTTGGTGTTTTTACGTAACTTTTAAGCACCACTTTTGGTGGTCAGTTTTTATTGGTGGAGGAAGCCGGAGTGCCCAGAGAAAACCACTGACCTTCGATAGGAAAACTGACAATCCTAGTCTATTAAGAATGGAGTCGAGTGCACCTGCACGAGCGGGGTTCGAACTCACAACCTGAGTGTTGACTGGCTAGTGATTACAGTAGTAACTACTTAGTCCACTCAGCCACTGAGGCCCCAAAATTTTAAAACTTAACCCCATAATCAAAGAGCTGATTGCTCTGAGGTGGAAGAAGATGCATAAAAAGTAACTTGAATTACCATAAAAGCAGCCCACACCAACCCAGCCTGCTTTGTCCCATTATTGCTTTCGACGTATTTTTTTCTTCCAAAAATAATAATACTCATAACTCAACCAAAACTCACTATACTTAACATAAAAATCTGCAAATACTGTTGATTCAAATTAAATTTTCTTCTTCCAAAAATAATAATACTCATAACTCAACCAAAACTCACTATACTTAACATAAAAATCTGCAAATACTGTTGATTCAAATTAAATTTTCTATAACTAAATTCCATACATTCGTCTCAGCATGGTCAACTTGATGCAATGCAATTTCGCCAAGCAATTATAACAGTAATTGATTTGGTTTCAGTTGAAAGTTTTCTGTCAAAGGCAGATCGTTAACTTAAAAAAAAAAAAAAAAAATACTGGCCACCAAGATTTTAGTCAAGTTTGCTTAAATTAGGGTTTTAAATAAATAAACATATATTGAAAAATTCTAAATATATCCAATGCAGATATGTGTTAGGCCAAGGATTGACCGGTCATGTCAGGTGATGACCTTGCTATGTCTTGTCTCGTCTTTTAGTAGATCCGTCCTATATAGGACCACCTCCAGTAAACGGAGTAGAATATAAATCACAAATTTAAAATGTTTTTTGTTTGTTTTTGTTTAAGAACAGTACTTTACAGAGGGGTGGCTGCCCTTATTCCCTTTCTCTTGCTACTAGGCAAAGCGTTAAGAATATTGTTTCTGCCTACGTGTAAAGAAAAACACAATCTACGGCTAAGGTGTTCTAGCAGGTTTAGCTTGTGGGTACAGTTATATTTACAGCCACAACCACAGAATACAGCACTCGGGTTCAATATACATAATGTATCTACTGTTGTATTGTCCTTGGTGGAGCACTTAGTACACACAGACATTTTAAGAAGGTTATGATATTCAAGCAAGAAAGACATGCATATAGGTGATAAAGCATTGCATCTAGTGAGAAAGTGCTCTAGTGTTTCTGACTCTTTGTTGCAAAGCTGGCATGTTGGATCTGCTTGATTCTGGTTGAAAGCCGCTCATGTACTCTGTAGTTGGTAGGTTCCAGTCATTAGTTTTAACTTCACTGTTAGTCAGTCTTGCGACATCTCTAGTTGATGTTGTAACACTAGATAATGCCGGATGGGGAGCACCAATGTTATTGCGATAATTTATAGTCAAGCGCACACGTGAATCTGCTGGGGTTTTACACATCAAACGATGCACCATCAGTTGACAGAATCACGTGTGCGCTTGACTCTTTTAGCATTTCAAACCCGTTCATTCAAAGTGCTTGACCCATATATCATACTGTGAAAGTACTTTTATTCGTGGGGAAGTGGTTTTCGTGGATGACTTTATCCATGAATTTAAGTGTCCAACGAAATATAACAACTGTTGTCCAAATAAAGACATGAAAAGATTCCCATGTAGGTTTGGCTACCGATATGATCTAGAGAATACATTGAATACTATAATAGTAGTCTCAGGGCAAATGCTCCATGAATTACAACTGCAGGCAGTATTATAGGCATTTAATCTTTAAATACCTAAACTGTACAACTTCTGATCGTTTAATTCTCATAAAAAATATTTTTGATCCATGAAAGTCAGATTTCCGGTGATGATATGCTATGATAAAGTGTTCATTTTATATCCTCATAATTCTTGTACGGCAGGCATGTACAGTAAATAACAATTTCATGCTAGGCTTGCTTTTGATAAGAATTAATTTTACAATTCAATGTACATTTATAGCATTTGTTTATGTAACTGATTTCTTTAAGTGACATGTTTATGACCTAATTAACACCTTTGATGGTCTTTAATCTGTTGATCACTCGATCTCAGGTTAATTAGTGTCATCACTACACGGGTGCAACAATTTAAATGTTTACTTTGCAATTTCCTTCAATCAAGACAATTTGTAAGCTTCAATTCTACACTCTATTTTTTTTTTTTTTTTTTATAAAACTAAAATCCACGAAATTAAAAACCCACGAACATGTAACTTTTGCTCTAACCACGAAAATTGATACCCACGAATTAAAGTACTTTCACAGTATTTGTTTTTCATCTAATATTTTTACACAAAAGTATGAGGGTAGGAAAGGCATTTTCCGTCAGGAGTCACACAGCCCTTTTCTGAAATTTTTCATGAAAATAAAACTATTGACAGCAACGAATTACTGGTTCCGTACTCGAGCCTCGATAATGTGTCATTTTTGTGTGTACCTTTATGACGAATAACGGTAAAGAGTTTGACTATTCACTTGTTAAATCCTGTTTTTTATCACTTCTAAAACTTATTAAGGCAATAAAGGCAATCAATGGGGACATTCCGACAATGACCGACATGAAAACTACGTACTTTCGAAATGGAATCCTAGTCAACAGACATTAGTTTGTACATTGATATTTCTGTCAACAGACGTTGCATCGTTTGATGTGTAAACCAGCAGATTCACGTGTGCGCTTAACTCTTTATTATCACAATAACATACTTAGATATTCTAACTTTTGTTTTAAAAAAACACATGTTGTCTTAAACTGGAATATGACTTAATTGATTGCATTAAAGATCTGAACGCAGACGGAACAACTTAATCCGTGTATTTTTTCAAGCATCATTGATTTGAAGTTGTACTCTCCACGTATATACTTGACTTTAACTCAAGATGGATTGTATGAATATATGTCAATTCTGTTTATCATTATTTTGAAACTTTCAGATGCACAATTAAATTTCCCATTTGTGCACATGCGCAGATACATAACCAACATGGTTTAAATTAACCCGAATAATCCAGTTGTTTTATTCCGATAATTCCAATTATTAATCCACCAAAGACAATTATTACAACAATCAGTGAGAATTATTATCATGACCTATTAATGCTCCAAAACAAGCCATCAACTTTTAATTAATTTTTTTTTATGTGTGTTCATGAATTTCGAGAATTTATACCATATACATATCTGAATAAGTTTATTAAACTTTAATACCCATAATATTATTATTTTTTAATAATTGCAAGGACGCACAAAACGTCCTTGATAAAAGCAGTCAATATAATACTTCCACGATAAAAGTAAGGAGAAGTAACCCAGGGTGAACGTACTCTATGGGGACGAACTCAGGGCGAACGGACCAAGGGCGAACATGTAATCAGGGCGAACCGACCCAATACCAAATTCACGCATGCGTACTACAAACTCTACTTTAAAGACATCCGGTTACAAGTAAACAAATAACGTTCATGTAAGATGAGATGAAATCTAATAATTTACATAAATAAAAGGGTTGATATTAATACATTAAAACATGAGAAATTATAACACTAACGATAGTGATCGTTTTTCAAGCCTAACTAATAAATTAAATGATGCAGATGCTTAGATCATGTGTAAACATGGGTGTCAAGATATGGCACGGAAGTTGTTATGAAATTGTAAAGCACAGAAAGGGATACGGCATGCGTCCTGGTGACGATTCAATGATTTTACAGCCGGCAGTAAAGGCTTTCAGAAGACTTGAAGTCTTCTTCCACCAAAAAACTGTGATGAAAAATTTCCTCCCAGCATCCATATATCTTGCCAAAATATGCGGTTAAAAGAAACTGACCCCAAGTTGAAAACGAAACTGTTATCTGACACAAAGTTATGTCAGTGTGTTCTAAAGCAGCAATTGAAACAATTTAAAAGATACAAACTTACTACAAAGTGTTATTTGACACAGCATATAGTGTTGGGGAAAAGGGGCAGCCTTTTTATGAATGAATTTATTAAACATGTTAAAGAAATTCAGAAAAAAATGAGGTTTATTTAATAAGATATGACATGTATGATGAGTGCTTTGGAATGGTATAAAGCATTTTCGATTTTTTATAAATTGAATTTTTAATAAAAATTGGACCTTCAAAAAATAATGGAGGACCTTTAAGTATTCTTGGTCAAAGGTCCTGGACCTTCCATTGCCTAAAGTAAATTTGAACCCCTGATTAAGCTGTGAAGACAATCAGGTCCTTAATGCTGTTGGAAAATTGAATAAAATCAATATGACTTAGAATTATTTTTCATGCAACTACAGTATAATTGTATTGTGCTTGTGTGTTTAAATTCTATGTATCCATGCTAATGAATGTTCTTTTTCCTATACATGTATTCTCTACATGCCCCTTGTGGGCCCTTAATTGGTAATAAAATATGTTCTTGTTCTTCTCGTCACTTAAAGAAAACGATGCTACATGTATAAATGTAATTTGAATTATGCGGTATGGGTTTTGCTCATTGTTGAAGGCTGTACGGTGACCTATAGTTGTTAATTTCTCTGTCAATTGGTCTCTTGTGGAGATTTGTCTCATTAGCAATCAAACCATATCTTCTTATTTTTTATATTTGACTATTGACAATGATCAATCATACATTTTGTAAGTGAACCTAAAAAATCATGAAATTCACCTGTTCCAGTTGTTGTAAAACTTCAGCCGCAGTAAGCTCTATTTCTTCTCCATTTTCTTCCCCGTAGTCTACGATTTCTGACATTATACTATTTTTAACACGTTCCCGCCATTTCTTCTGTTTACATTTTTGTGTCTTACCAGTGCAGGCAGTAATCCAGTTGTCTTCCGGAAATCTCACATCACGCATGCGTTTTACCTTTATTCCTTTTACATCACACGTGCAGTACAAGGGCAAGGAGAATTTTTGAAGAGAAGAATTATTTTGTAAAGAACATGATGCTGAAGTCAGTGAAGACAGTCAACTTTATCAAAAGCAGTTGTTTTCATTTTCAAAGGCACCACTTGTCAACAATCAGACAGCAGGTAAACAATTTATATAGAATAGAATGTAGAATTGACATTCTTACGACAACCTTTACTTACGTAAATGTGAAAAATTAAATTCTGATGTTTTTCTTATCGAATTAGTGCATTTTCCAAATAATTTTCAACATGCACTGAAATTTAGTTGATGAATTTTGTTCAATTTTTCGGAAAATTCTTAAAATGCAGTTCAAGAAAAGATATTCTTGAACATTCTATGTGTCTCTGAATCTGATGCAATTTTTTTTATCCGAAGAATTATGCAACCAACCATTCTTAAATTTTTCCTGCTAGAAAACTATTTTCTATATTTACTTTAATTATTATCAAAATTTATAGTTCAACTTACAGATCATGACAAATTGTCCTTGTGCAAGGTTGTGTTTCATACTATATGTTAGTTAAATTGTATAGGCTATAAACGTATTTACACTTTTGGTATTTAGCTATATTTTGTCTCCGAATGACCTTAGATCTACTCCGAATCACCTTTTGACATCAGACAACAATCACTTTTTAATTGTGACGTCAAATGTTTTGAATTATGATGTCAAAGTTTATGGGAACCTGTGTGATTTTACGTAATGGCGGACAAATTTGCATACAAGTGTAAATACGTCTATTACATAGGCATGCATGAAGAAATTTTGTAGAGTGTTTAAGGAGTTTCCAGCATAATACATTTTTTTTTTATGTTCAATAAATGGAAAAAGGTGGACAGGGTCTAACCGTTTAACCTCTGAAGTTTGGATGTGCAGACGTATTGTTGCATAATTTTTTACAATTGTGGACTTATTAAAGAGGGTTATCAAACTTTCAATACATCAGTTCAGTCAGGAAGTACTTTCAACTTGAAAGCTCTGGACAAAGTTTAACAAAAAAGGGACAGGGTGGCAGGTTCTAAAGCCTTAATTGAAACACTGGAATTTTTCACTTGTTAAAGTTGGGTAACTTTAATTTTTTCATGTCAAGACAGTTTTTGTACAATATGAACATGTAAAAGAAATACTATTTTGTATTGTGCATTTTTTTATCCAAGGTCGTGAAGTTTGTTGAATTTCTAATAATTTGTTGTTCAAGGTCAATTTCTGTTTATTTAATTACTTCTCGGAGTTAGCATGGATCCACTTTTTATTTGATACATATTGGTATATATGATGTAATAATGACTTTTGTGTCGCCAAATGGGATTTGAACATGTTGTGGAAGATCCTCATAAATGGGTACTATCCGCATTTATGGGTATTATACCCTAATTCAGGTATCAATTTACAGTGATAAAAAATCTTAATTTTTTTATTTCAACATCATAGCTGTCATGGCATAAATATTCATATAAATGGAAACATTTTCCCCTTTTAAGTTCAAATGGAAACGGAATACAAATATAATGGCCTCCAAAATGCTACTTTTTGAAGGCTGTTAAATTTTATCCTGATGATATTTCAGTCATGGTGTCTTCGAGGAAAATGTTATCCTTTACCCGAATGTTTGCGCTATGACAGAAAATATCTGTAAATCCAAAGTTTATATTTTTATCACTGAAAAGTAATACCTGTTTTGGGATATAAAACCCATAAATGAGGATAGTACTCATTTATGAGGATCCTTCCCAACCTGTCAAAAACAACAGTTTTACTTGTTATGAGCAACAGAACATGTGCAACTAGTGTAACGTTATTTACTTACCATGCTTACCCTTTTAAGTTTAAAGAGCACAAGAAATCAACCAATATTTTTTTGTGATATTTATGTAACTGAATATTTTAGAATTCTGTGCAATCAGATTTGGTGACATTGTCATAGTTAAGCATCATCCCTGTTTTAAGACAACATTGACAGTCCAAATTTTTTGGGATGAAAACTAGTTTTAACTTATCATACTTATTGCTGCCATAGAAAAAAAACAATGAAGATTTTCTTTTTCAGAATGCTTGTGGTATATTGAAGAATCCCAACTCAAGGAGATATGCGTGAGTAATACAAAATTTTAGTATAAAGGTAAAAAAAATATTATTTGGGGTATTTTTCTTAAAATTAATGGTCAGTGCATGTTGGTAAGATTTTTGTTAGGACACATGCTGTTATATATCTTAACTTTGCTGTATCCAGTTACTTTATTTTGTACATTTCATTTTGGAGGAAGTTTGCCATTTGCAAATTTATTTATGAACAAATTGCCATTGATTAATGTAGTTTTTATAGATACTGTTGGACTTTTTGATCAATGAAATTAGCAGATTAGTTCAACTGTTGCTATTTGGGTGAAAAGTTGAACTGAAGAAGTCCTTATTTAAATGTTGGTAGACACTATCATTTTTGGTCCAAAATTGTATTTTTCAGTGTGGATAGAAAATTCTGAGGTCATTCGTAATTAGTTGTTGGAAAAATTTATTTAACTGGCAAAAAGAATATGTTCTTTCCACTTAACAAGAAGAATATGTTGAAAAGTATGAAAATTCATTCAGAAGTATAGATTGTCTTAATATAAGGGTACTTTAGTGTAGAATAATAAAAGAATATGGATTTAGCCAATTTTTATTTTGGGAGAGGCTAGCACAAATATGGCTTTATCATTTATAGCACATTTATTTCTAGTTAGATACATGCACTATCAAGTTCTCTCTTATTGAAATCCAGGATTCTTGTCAAAGTCATGAAGTTCAATAAATCAGGAAATGTAGGAATGGAGGAACTTGTATAATTATCATTGATGCTGAAAGACCATGTATATGTATTATCTGTGTTGTTATATTCAGGCCTCTACATTATCATTTTTTCTAACTTGTCCCTTCGGACAAGTTGCAAAAAAATCAACTTGTCCGAACTCTAAACTCACTTGTCCAAATTCAAAATTGAAAATCTAACATATAGATGGTATGCACCAATAACACTTGAGCTTTGATCGTACCTAATGAAGGGAGCAATTTGCTATGGTATATGAATTTGTTCGTAACTAAGTAAAGAATACCACATCAAAATTCATTTTATTATTTTAGACTGAAATATTATTTGCAAGACTGAGTTATCTGACTCAATGTCACTAATATGTATCGATCAGTAAATCATCATCACTTCCCAAATCACTAGGTTCTCTTGTGGACCTATACATTCTGTATATTCTTCTACTTAGTATAAGCCTCCTTTAATTAGGACCACCTCCATATGGAGTTTTACCTTAACTTTAAAATTTTAAAGAATAAAAACATTTTTTTCCAACATATGTACAGTATGTTTCATTTGATTTTGCTTAATAAAATCTAAAAAAAGCAGATTTTCTCAGTAAAATGTTTTATGTACTTCGTGGTTATGTATCAATATTTATAAAAATCATGATAAAATTATAAAACCTTGTTTTGCCACCATCAATAAATTTAAAAGGTTTATATATACAAGATATGGTCCCTATTATCAATGTATTTAGTGTAATTCATAGCTTTATTATTTGCCGCATTCAAACACCTGGCCACCTTGTGAATTTCAACTGATTAAAACATGTTAGAGATCGAGATTCCGGTGACCTGGATCTCTCAGGATTTATCCTTTTGATATGAACGCTTCTCCGGAGAGGTTCGAATGAAATCTTCCTAGCATATTAAAATTGGTTTCCTTCCCCTTACTTACATACCCCTGGTCAGCCGCTGCTAGCATGTTCAATCAATGAATATCTATTTCATATCGTATGATCAATAAAAGAATCTTTCAATATTTTGGGAAATTTTATAAGTCTTGAATTTGATATATTTTATATCTGACATCGATTTTTCACTTGTCCAATCGGACAAGTAGTATGGTGAATCTACTTGCCCGACGTCTGTGTCCACTTGTATCGGACAAGCGTTAATGTCGAGCCCTGATATTGTTCATGTTATCCCCTCAATAGGCAAGTGTTTTACCTCTAAGATAATTGAACATCTACATTTCTCTTGTAAACATAATTTATTTATAGAACCGATAAAGTTAAAGGCCATGTCATTGGAATTGATCTTGGTACAACAAATTCGTGTGTTGCCATTATGGAAGGAAAACAAGCCAAAGTTTTGGAAAATGCTGAAGGTGCCAGAACTACCCCATCAGTTGTTGCTTTTTCAAAAGATGGGGAACGGATAACAGGAATGCCTGCTAAACGACAAGCTGTTACTAATGCTGAAAATACCTTATCAGCAACAAAAAGATTAATTGGAAGAAGATTTGATGACCCAGAAGTACAAAAAGATATGTAAGTGCAACAGTGATTCTTAAATTATTTCTACAAATGTGTGTTGTTGTTTTTTGTCATGCATGCAGATATTAATTCAGACTACACGAAATTCGTCGGACCGTCGGACAAATCTGGTGAGTAACGGATCGGTCTGGTAAAATTTTGTTGAATTCCGGTCCGAATGTTCAGTGTTGGTTTTTTTCATGGATTTTTCTAGCATTCTAATAAAATTTGTAAACGATCTCAAAATTTATTTTCATCTTTATTAGTCCCCTACCGAAGAAGTCGAAGGGGACTTTAGGTTTGTACTCCGTCCGTCTGTCCATCAGTCAGTCCGCAAATCAGTTTTCCACACTTTTTCTTCATGCTTGAAGATATTGATTTGGTATATAGTTTTATCGTGACAAGTTACAGATCAAGTTCGAATTTTGTTCCGGTCTGATGATTTCATGCAGAGTTATGGTCCTTTGACTTAGAAAATTCACTAAAATAATCAGTTTTCCGCACTTTTTTTTGTCATTCTTCAAAATATTGATTTGATATTTGGTATATAGTTTTATCATGACAAGTTACAGATCAAGTTCGAATTTTGTTCCGGTTTGATGATTTTGTGCAGAGTTATGGTCCTTTGACTTAGAAAATTCACTAAAATAATCACTTCAGCACTTTTTTTGGTCATTCTTCAAAATATTGATTTGATATTTGGTATATAGTTTTATTATGACAAGTTACAGATCAAGTTCGAATTTTGTTCCGGTCTGATGATTTCGTGCAGAGTTATGGTCCTTTGACTTTGAAAATTCACTAAAATAATCAGTTTTAAACACTTTTTTTCGTCATGCTTGAAGATATTGACTTGATACATATATGTATTTGTTATATAGTTAACACCATGACAAGTTATAGATCAAGATAGAATTTTGTTCCAAGTTATGAATTTTTAACCGGTAGGGGACTATGTATTGCCATGCAATACTCATAGAATGCTTGTTATTCATGACAGCGATGTTTATTTTGTTCAACCGCTAGCTTTATGCCAAAAATCGCCAACAAGTAATGTGTAAATCCGAGTAAAAACATATCTGACTGACAAAAACAACAATGGCTGCCATCAACCGGAAATGTAGACAATACCGGAACAGATTCCGGGAACGGATAAGGCAAATTCTGGGTTTGCCGATCAAATAAAATAAAAATAAAAAAAATGAAATAAAAAAATCCAAGCAGATCACAAAATACAGCTATGAAATATAAACACTAGAATTGAAAACCAAAAGATATATGAAAAAGAAAGAAGAAACAGGAAATATGTTATACAGAAACTCTAAATTATTTTTAGTTCACAAATAATTTTCATGTCAAAATCCAATAAAATGTGACATTACTTTACTTTATCACTGAAATGCATTCAAGCAATTGTGCAGAACTTTCATCAAAATGTACACTCTTGTCACATGATTTTTTTTTGTGCATTTTGGAGAGGAGTAGGGCACAACAAGTCATAAGTTTGTTGTATTTTGTCGGATAGTATACAATTAGATGTAAAAAAAAATGGTCTTGTAAAATTTCATTCGGTCTGGTAAAGCTAGGTTGTTTACCAGACCGAATGTCCTGTAAAAATAAAATTCATTCGTGTAGTCTGTTAATTTTATTTATGGTTCATTTGTGCAGACTACACGAAATACGTCAGACCGTCGGACAAATCCGGTGAATAATGGTAAAATTTTGTTGAATTCCGGTCCGAATGTCCGGTGTTGTTTTTTCCGTGGAATATTTTAAAAACCCTACATTTTTCCCAATTTTGGGAGTAAAATTCCCAAACGATCTCAAAATTCATTCTCATGTTTATTATTCATGACAGCGATGTTTATTTTGTTCAACCGCTAGCTTTATGCCGAAAATCGCATACAAGTCATGTGTAAATCTGAGTAAAAAATATCTGACTGACAAAAACAACAATGGCTGCCATCAACCGGAAATATAAACAATACCGGATCAGATTCCGGGAACGGATAAGGTCAATTTCCGGGCTTGCCGATCAAATACAATAGAACATAAAAAAAAAAATCCAAGCAGGTTCACAAAATACAGCTATGAAATATAAACACTTGAATTGAAAACCAAAAGATATATGAAAATGAAAGAAGATACAGGAAATATTTTATACAGAAACTCAAAATTATTTTTAGTTCACAAATAATTTTCATGTCAAAATCCAATAAAATGTGACATTACTTTTCTTTATCACTGAAATGCATTCATTCAATTGTGCAGAACTTTCATCAAAATATACACTCTTGTCACATGATTTTGTTTTTGTGCATTTTGGAGAGGAGTAGGGCACAACAAGTCATAAGATTGTTGTATTTTTTCGGATAATATACAATTAGATGTAAAAAAAAATTGGTCTGGTTAAATTTCATTCGGTCTGGTAAAGCTTGGTTGTTTACCAGACCGAATGTCCTGTAAAAATAAAATTCATTCGAGTAGTCTGTTGTGTTTAATGATGATTTACAGTTTTATTTTGTGTTTTGATTTGGCTGAGTGACTTTTCATCAGTCATAATTACAGATTGAGTTTTATTATATACAACCCTTTGATGAAAAATTGTTAAGAAAAAAGATATCTGACAAACTGTATTAGATAAAGGGCTGATTCTCTATAAATTATTTGTAATGTCTGAGAACTTTCAGATCTTGATTGGCAACATTATGGTTGAGCTGCTTTTGACCTTAATATCACAGATTATTCTGGATTGGGAATCCCCTTCTTAATTTTATTTTGAGAGAAAAAATATCATTACATTAAACTATAAAATATTTATCTATTTCGTTCAGGAAAAATGTTGCCTTCAAAATAGTTAAAGCTACCAATGGTGATGCCTGGCTGGAAGCACAAGGGAAGCTGTATTCACCCAGTCAGATTGGTGCATTTGTCCTTACTAAAATGAGAGAAACTGCAGGTAACACATCTTTTTAAGTTTAAGAAAGATTGCATGTTATATTGTCTGTATGATAAGTTATACACTAGAGTCTATTGAAAAAATTATCTTGTTATTCAATACTTGATTGATTGATGTTTGCTTTATGCTGTCTGTACACAATAATCCAATACTTGGAAGAAGTTTACAAGTTAAATAATGACTTAACCATTGAAGAGTAATACTATGCATGTAGGTAGTGAAAAAGCCACTTCATACAAATTAATAATAAAAAACTTTTAAATCAGAATTGTGTTTTCACATGTTTTGTTTGTGTTTGGCATGGGTTTTGTTTCCCAAGCATTACAGGAAATGTCTATGGTCAAACACAAAATCACAATAGCTCAGTTTTATTGTCTTTACTTTTCAGAAAATTATGTGGGACAGCCAGTTAAAAATGCTGTTGTTACTGTTCCAGCTTATTTCAATGATTCCCAAAGACAGGTATACAGTTAATTGTTAGTCTACATTTATTTAAAAGAAGTTTTAATGGTTTAAAAGTTTCTTCACAGAAGCTGACAAAAACATGAAAAAGATGACACATGATACAATTTTTAAAGATTTACAGAGAGTTATATTTCGTTAATTTGATCCTTTTTGAATCAGTGAAATTTTACAAGACAAAATGCATATAATATATGTATATATGCTGTGAAAGTCGAAAGTGCTGTGAAAGTCATGATATACTGATATATAGCTTCATTTCAGGCAACCAAAGATGCTGGACAAATTTCTGGTTTAAATGTATTACGTGTGATAAATGAACCTACAGCTGCAGCTTTAGCTTATGGAATGGACAAGTCTGAAGATAAATTGTAAGTGTGGCTCTTCCCATTATGCCTTCTGTTTAAGGCAGGGGGAATACTGAGAAAGTTTACATTGAAAAGGTTCTTACTAATTTCATGATTTATTAATTATGAAAATTGTTAGTGGATTTGCCAATTTATGTCTGATTTTTATGTATAATAGACATGATACTCAAATTAAACATGTGGTTAAAAAGAAATCACTTAAGTAATTCCTCTAGCTAGTTATTCTTAAAGGACATCTCAAATTATTTCATTTAGATTTCCATAACCCAAAGGTGTAAAGCAACGAATTTTTACTGCCCAGTACCATCTGATATTGTACAAAGCAATTCTGCAATCATGTATGATAAACTTGATGTTATATCACATTTAGATCTTTATATAGACATCCAGGGTGGTACATATACTTTACCACTGCATTTTATGACCAACATTTCTTGTTTGTCCTGCTGAGGTTTCTTATCTGAGTCCCTTAAAAGGGGAGGCAGCACTCAGATTGATTTATTGTGGGTGGTTGCATTTTACTTGAATTTGTAAGAATTATAAGTAAAATGAAACTTTAATGTAATGGTTGGTTGTTGTTTTAAAATGAGCCCCCCTCCCCCTATGTACAGGTTTTCATTTTCAATTGTGCCATTAGTATCATCATACATATGTAAAAAAATTCCATAACTGTATCCTTCCCTTGTAGGATTGCTGTGTATGATTTAGGAGGTGGTACTTTCGATGTATCTATATTAGAAATCCAGAAAGGAGTATTTGAAGTAAGGTCAACAAATGGTGATACATTCCTTGGAGGTGAAGATTTTGATAATGCTTTAGTCAACTTTCTCGTTAAAGAATTCAAAAGAGATGTAAGTTGTAATTATAAGAGAAATAGAAAATGAATATATTTCATTATTTGAAAACTTCTGTTTGTAGTTTAAAAATTAGGATATGAAATACAAATAAGATGAGGTTAATTTAGATAGTACCATAACATTCCATTCATAAGTATTTCATATGTAAGTGCATAAATTTGTAGAGTATTTGTTGTCATTCAAATGTCATTTGACTTCGAAATGTCTGCATTATTTGAAAATAACTTTCAGATACTTTGGATAAGAGCTAGGACACTAAAGTTTTTGAACCCCAATTTACAATGCTTGAACTAACATATAGCTTGTAACAGTATACAACTGTATAATGACCTGTATATTGATATTAAAGACAAATGAAAAGAGAAATATTTATTTGTATTTTTAGCAAGGAATTGATATAACTAAAGACACCATGGCCTTACAAAGACTAAGAGAAGCTGCTGAAAAAGCTAAAATAGAATTGTCTTCATCATTACAGGTTTGTTTATTGCTAAAATGTTTATTCAGTGTTACAGCATTTACCCAAAGCCAGTCAAATTCCTTTTTGTCATCAAGCATACAGGGCCAAAGCTTTGGTACAGAAAAGGGATACAAATTCTGCTGACTTTAACCAGTTTGGGTTAGCCTCAAGTGTATTCCAACAATAATAACAAATTTGGGTTAGCTTCATGTGTTTTCCAACAATAATAACAAATTTGGGTTAGCTTCATGTGTATTCCAACAATAATAACAAATTTGGGTTAGCTTCATGTGTATTTCAACATTAAGAACACATTCTGGTTGTTTCGTGTGTCTTCAACAGTAAGAATCAATTTGGATTCATATGTATTTCAACAATAAAAAACAATTTTGGTTAGCTTCATGTGTATTTCAACAATAATACTATTTTGGGTTAGCTGTTTGTGTTTCAACATTCAGAACCTATTTTAATTGGGTAAGCTCCATGTCAAGGCTTCCAAAATAATGGCCAGCTAGGCATTTCTGTCCATCTCGTTTTAAATCTCTTTTAAATTAAAGGCAATCAATGTGATCAGAAGGGAATCAAGGACAAATTGACTGACATTGAAATAATTACTTGTGCTTTTGATATGGATTCACTGATCTAACTGGTACATTGCTAGTTGTGTTGACTGACAGTGCATCTTTTGAAGTGTGGAACATCAGTGGTTTTACATCTGGCTAAACTTGTTATAAATGCAATAACATACTGAGAAGAAACTATATAATCACTTTTGTTTAAAGCACATGTTCTAATACTGAATTTTTACTTGACAGTTGTTAAGCTCAGAACAAGGATTTAATACCTTAAATATGTGTTCTTGTGTCAAGCATTATCAAGTTTATGAAGTTAATGAAAGCTGCAGAAAAAGCTAAAATAGAATTAGATTCAGCATTACATCATTTACCCAAAGCCAGTCAAATTCCTGTTTGTCATCAAGCATACAGGGCCAAAGCTTTGGTATAGAAAAAGGAATACACATTCTGCTGATTTCAACAAATTTGGGTTAGCTTTATGTGTATTTCAACAATATTAACGAAAATATATATTTATTTTTATGCCCCACCTACGATAGTAGAGGGGCATTATGTTTTCTGGTCTGTGCGTCCGTCCGTCCGTTTGTTTGTTCGTCTGTCCGTTTGTCCCGCTTCAGGTTAAAGGTTTTGGTCGAGGTAGTTTTTGATGAAGTTGAAGTCCAATCAACTTGAAACTTAGAATACATGTTATCTATGATATGATCTTTCTAATTTAAATGCCAAATTAGAGATTTTCCCCCATTTTCACGGTCCACTGAACATAGAAAATGATAGTGCGAGTGGGGCATCCGTGTACTATGGACACATTCTTGTTATTTATACTCTCTGTTCTAGATTAATATTAAAATTACTGATCATAATAGAAGTCTTTAATGTAACCAGCTACATATATTATTCAACATTGTTTGAACATAATAACTTTATGTGATATTTTTTTTCCATTTTTAGACCGAAATAAATCTTCCCTATCTCACTATGGATGCATCTGGACCAAAGCATATGAATATGAAATTATCTCGATCACAGTTTGAATCTATAGTTAACGACCTCATCAAAAGAACAGTTGGTCCATGTCAGAAAGCCATACAAGATGCTGATATTAAGAAAAGTGATATTCAGGAAGTTATCCTGGTTGGTGGTATGACTAGGATGCCAAAGGTAGGATATGATAAAAAACATTGAAATCTCAAAATCATATCAAGTCTTTAAATGTTGGATTAATAGATGCAAAGAAAAAAAATAAATAGTCTGAACTATTTAGTTCAAATGAATTTCTAATGAAACATGGAATAATTTTTTCCTTAGGTCAGTAATTTGAGACTGAATTTTGGAAAAATAAATCATGTCAACTAAGTCTTCATAACTTAAGAATTGAAAATCACCCTTGTGAAATTTTTCTATGTATATTCAGTGATTCATTTAGCACCCTGCATTATTTTTAAGTTAAAGAACGGAAAGATCTCATGAAAACAGACTTATGTTTCATGTATTTGATTTTAGGTACAAACAACAGTACAAGAAGTATTTGGTAAAGGACCAAGTAAATCGGTTAATCCTGATGAAGCAGTAGCCATTGGTGCAGCTATTCAGGTAATATTTTTTACAGAAAAATAAAACAAAAAGGTGCATTTTATTTTCATTATCGTCAGAGATTTAAATAAGTTTTAGAACTTGTAGAAAACATAATTATTATTTTCAGAGCATAAATACTGTGAAGTGGTGTCAGCGATATTGTTGCCTTAAATTACCTCTGAATTTCAGCTTTTTCCCCTAGAGAAAATTCCCAATTACTAAAATAAATGGCATAAAATTCCTCTCAATAAATTGTACATTTTTCCCAAACCGTGATGGCATCGGTAGTAATGTACGTAAACTTCGTATTCATGTTATTATTTTGATATTATGAAAGCGCTTTTTTTGAGATCCAGGTTTCTAATTAGAATCATTGCTGTGTTTGTAACACACATGGTTTTCAATGTATTAAGTACCGTCATTTTTATACGACCGCAAAAAAATTTTGCGGTCGTATATTGGTATGACGTTGACGTCGTCGTCGTCCGAAGACACATTGGTTTTCGCACTCTAACTTTAGTTTAAGTGAATGGATCTCTATGAAATTTTACCATAAGGTTCAATACCACAAAAGGAAGGTTGGGATTGATTTTGGGGGTTATGGTACCAACAGTTAAGGAATTAGGGGCCAAAAGGGACCAAAACATAATCATTTTGATAACTTCCAGACATAACTTGTGTGTTAGTGTATGGATCTCTCTGACATTGTACCACAAGGTTCCATATCACAAAGGTAATACTGGGATTGATTTTGGGGTAATTTTGAGGGTTCTACCTCTGCGGTCGTATCAAGCTGTGCCATAATAGGTGAATGTCCAATTTAAAAATTTTAAGGAGCATTTTATTTCACAATCCAAATTCAGAGCTGTATCAAGCTTTGTGTCCATACTTTCCGTCTGCCAAAAGTTTCCTTTCCGTCCCAAAAGTTTCGAAAATGTCTCACAATTCAAGTTTTAGTACAATTAATTCTTGTTCAAAAACTTGTAGAGGACGTGCTTACATGATTCATTTTTCCCAAAAAAAAGGGTAGAGGTAGTTTTGAAAAAAGACAACAATATCACTGGGTGTTTCTCAAAATGTTTTCAGTAACACACTGGCACTGATTACTGGTCTAGAATTAGAAATTAATGAAATATTTTAAGCTAGATAATACAATTGTTCAAATATAAGTGTAACTTTATTGGTTATACTATTATGTGAATATTAAGACATTGTCAGTGACTCAGTATCTTGACTTTTTTGTCTCACAAATAGTCGTGTGTCAATCGGGGAGAAAAGCAACTTGCTAGATCTGATCATTAAACATACTTTAACTGTTGCCACAAACGTTTATTGTTTTTCAGGGAGGTGTATTGGCTGGTGATGTAACAGATGTACTGTTATTAGATGTAACACCTTTATCTCTGGGTATCGAAACATTAGGTGGTGTTTTCACTAAACTTATAAACAGAAATACAACTATACCAACCAAAAAGTCTCAAGTAAGTATACGTTAAATGATTGGCTATTTAATTCTGTATGTACTAGGGTCAATTTAGATAAATATATTGATTTACATGCATGATAATTCCTATTTTCCAAAACTAGGCATAAGACAAGTATAATTTACCATGAACATCACAATTTTAGAATCAATCGCCAACTTGTACCGACACATCTGATTTGTCTGTAAGGGAAAATGGTCTGTGGATATTTATCTACTTGTATTTCTCTGCCACAAACATTTTTTGTGATGGTTTGTGACAAGTAGAACAGCAATAATTGCTTCAGAGAAGTGACATTATGGTATGATTCATGTTGTCATGGTTATTGAAGCATACATACAAATGTGTTTTTAATCAAAGTTAAATTTTTTAATGTAATCTATTACTAAATTATTATTTTTTCACAAGGTTTTAATAAAAAACAATGTATGAGTGTGTCTTTTTTGGATATAACTCCATTTTGGTATCAAAAGGTAACAAAATATGTGTCTGTTTCTTTTCTCCCTGCTCAGTAGATTTTACCCTTCAACCCTAACACATTTTATTACCTTCAGGAGAAAAACTTAATAGCTCTAAATCAAGACTTGCTTACATTTTTGTTAAAATTCACACCTTTTATAGAGACTTCAAAAATATTAAATGTTTTGACTTCAAAAATATTAAGTGTTTTGTGTTAGCATGAACAAATGATTGCTTGGCAACATATAATACCAAAAATAACACACTTGAATTAATTTTCTTTTGAAAAAAGGTACTAAAATCAATATAACTGTTAGGTAAACTTTATGTCATTAGGGGAATTTGGTGTTGATGGCAGAAGTTTAGTAGTCTCAGTAAAATTTATTCACAATTTTTCTGAACTCCACAATTTGGAGCTCAATCATTGCATAGACTCTTGTCTCGCTGAAGAACATTATTTGATCTCTTGAAATGATTTTGTTTTAATTTATGAATGGATGAAGAACTTGTGTTGATGTTTATCTACTTGTATCATATGTATTTCTCTGTCACAAACATTTTTTGTGATGGGTTGTGACAAGTAGAACAGCAACAATTGTTTCAGAGAAGTGGCATTATGATATGATTCATGTTGTCATGGTTATTGAAGCATACATATTTTGTATTAAACTGAAGTTATATTGAAAAAAAATTTGTAATCCATAACAAAATTATTATTCTTAAAAAACTTTCTTTATAATGCTATTGTGCGCTTCCTATCTTAATTTTATATAACTCATTTTTGGGTTTACCTTAGGCTATTCCATTAAAATGTATGTGGAAGGGTAGGAAGGGAAGTTTAATTAATGAATGTGGGTCATGGGTCTTTTTTCAGTATACATCTATTACCATTATGCAAAATTATCTAAAAAATGGTTCTTGGTTGTAGGGATATTTTGAAAGTCCCTTCCTGCCCTCCCACATACATTTTAATGGAATAGCCCTTACCAAAGCCATGGACTTTACCATTGCTTTAATTTTGGGGGTACCTATTTTGTATCCTCAACTCTTAAACCCCCTATTAAAATTTATTGAAACTTTCTTGCAAGCTTAACCATATAATGCCTTTATGGACCTCGTTATGTTCTACTGTCCAAATTATTTTTGGGTTTTTCCTTAGTAAATCATCGACTTTGCAAGGGGCATGGGTATCACAGTTCTTCTACTGTAAGAATGGATGAAGAATAGTGTATGGATATTTATCTACTTGTATTTCTCTGCCACAAACATATTTTGTGATGGGTTGTGACAAGTAGAACAGCAATAATTGCTTCAGAGAAGTGGCATTATGGTATGATTCATGTTGCCATGGTTATTGAAGCATACATATTTTGTAATTGAAGTTATATTCAATAATTTTATGTAATCTATTACAAAATAATAATTTTTTTAACAATTTTTTTGTTCCAAACTTAACATATATTGAAAATTGACCCAAAAAAATTAATTGAATAGAAATCAAGAATACTGTTAAGACTATTTAATTTTATCAATAACAATATTTTTACTTGTCTTTTTTGCAGATATTTTCCACGGCTGCTGATGGACAAACTCAAGTTGAAATTAAAGTTCTGCAGGGGGAAAGAGAAATGGCTTTAGATAATAAACTCTTAGGACAGTTTCAATTGGTAATTAAAATTTATGATTTTTGTCTCGCCTTGACGGAGTCAAAAAGCGAGACATAGGTATGCTGTTTCCGGCGGCGGCCTCAACAATGTATTAGTTTGTGATTAGGTCTAGTTCATGGTGAACCACTAGTGGTAGGTCAATGATATTTGGTATGCAGTTGTATTAGCATTGGCACATCTCATTACCATGGAGATTATTTGGCCCCGCCCCCTCAGTCAAGGTCTATTGACTTTGAAACTTTTCATAGTTTACATGTATTAGTTTGTGATTAGGTCAATTTATGGGGAACCACTAGTGGTAGGTCAATGATATTTGGTATGCAGTTGTATAAGCATTGGCATATCTCATTTCCATGGAGATTATTTGGCTCCGCCCCCTTAGTCATGGTCTATAGACTTTGAAAATTTTGCTAAGTTAACATGTATTAGTTTGTGATTAGGTCAGTTCAAGGGAACCATTAGTTGTAGGCCAATGTTAATTGGTGTTCAGCTGTGTAAGCATTAGCACATCTCATTTCCATGGAGAATATTTGGCCCCGCCCCCTCTGTCATGGTCTATTTACTTTGAAACTTTTGCTTAGTTTACATGTATTAGTTTGTGATTAGATTAGTTTAAGATGAACTGCTAATGTTAAGTCAATGATATTTTGTATGCAAATTTATTGGCATTTGCAAGTATCGTTTCCATGGAGATTATATAGCCCCACCCCTGATCATGGTTCATTGACTTTGAAACTTTTACATAGTTTACAAGTTAATGTTTGTGTTTAGGTTTGTTTAAAGGGAACGACTTATAATAAGTCAATGGTATTTGGTATGCAGTTGTATTAGCATTGGCACATCTCATTCCTTGGAGATTGTTTAGCCATGTACCTTCAGTCATGGTTCATCGACTTTGAATATTTGCATAAATTACATGTTAAAGAATTGCTATTTTAATTTCAACATTTACATTATCAAAATTACAAAAAGGCGAGACATATATCTGTGATAACAGTTTATGAAACTTTAACAGATACTATGTTAAGAGTAAAATCTTGAAAGTTTAATGAAGATAAAAAAGAGTGATCATCAAGTTATTTAAAGACTTACTCATGATTAAACATCGACAAAACAGAGTTTCTAATTGCATTAATTCATTTTTTTCTTGGATATATATGTAAAATGCTATCTTGACAACTAAGATGGAATGGCTGTATTTTTTTTTAACTATAATAGTGAAAGTGATATAATATATTTCTTTTGAAGATTGGTATCCCTCCTGCTCCTCGTGGTGTGCCACAGGTAGAAGTAACCTTTGATATTGATGCTAATGGTATAGTCAATGTATCAGCTAGAGATAAGGGAACTGGAAAAGAACAGCAAAGTAAGTTATTCAAAGATCAGTGTATCCAACAGACATCTACCTGATCATTTAGATATTAAGTTTTGTCTGATTTTATTGTAAGTCCAATAAGAAAATTTATTTTTTATTTGTTTAACTCGCAACTTCCAACAGTGAACATTTTATATCTATATGTTGCAATTTGTAAATACAGCTGTTTCACAAACCATGCCTCTTTTGGTGAGATATATAATATTCATAGATATTTTTACCCACTGGTTCCCAGATAGGATCTCTATGTTTCATCTGATAGATACTTAACTTGGGAATGTTACCAGTATAAATACACATGGATAGCAGCCAAATTGAATTCTGAGGAAGGCCCCAAAGTGAAGCGAGGGGTTGTACAGAATTTTAGTATAAGTTTAAACTCTTAGAAGTTCAAGGCATTTAAATGTTGAAAATATGCCGCACAACCCTATGTTTTGACCTTTGAAAAAAATAGTAGTGCATGTAAACTTTCCATTCTAGGATATAATTTTTTACGAAACTTCATAATAAAAGTGGCTAAGTTTTTGCCTTAAAAGGAGTTCCCATGGGTAATTACATTATCTATATTTACAGAAGTGCAAACTATATTAAGTGATCAACAGAGCAAAAATCAATTGACCACTTTAACCTTTATCTTTACTATTCCTATCAATGAATGATGCAGCATATTTTGTGTTTAAAGCATAACTTAAAGATTCAATATTTTTTTGAAAAATTCATAATAAACAAAAATTGAACATGCCATGATGCTTTAATTTTTCGTCAACAGAAAGAGCAATTCAGTCATGTTTTGCCTTGTTGATAAACATATCTGAGCATGTTCATCCAAGACCTATGCTTTCTGACCAAAGTGTACTAAATCATTACAGCTCAAAGATCTTTATACATATTTCTTATTATACCCCACGCAACGAGTTGCGGAGGGTATAATGTTTTTGACCCGTCCGTCCGTCCGTCCGGTTGTCAGTCCTGTTTCTTGTCATCGCAACTCCTCTCAAACCACACAACAGAATTTCACGAAACCTTTTTAGATAATAAGGACATACTATGTAGTTGTGCATATCAACAGGAAATTACGATTCAATTCTTTTATACGACCGCAAAAAAATTTTTGTGGTCGTATATTGGTATGACGTTGGTGTCGTCGTTGTCGTCGTCGTCCGAAGACGCATTGGTTTTCGCACTCTAACTTTAGTTTAAGTGAATGGATCTCTATGAAATTTTACCATAAGGTTCAATATCACAAAAGGAAGGTTGGGATTGATTTTGGGGGTTATGGTACCAACAGTTAAGGAATTAGGGGCCAAAAGGGGCCAAAATAAGCATTTTGTAACTTCCAGACATAACTTGTGTGTTAGTGTATGGATCTCTCTGACATTGTACCACAAGGTTCCATATCACAAAGGGAATGCTGGGATTGATTTTGGGGGTAATTGCCTCCAAATTTTAGGAATTAGGGGCCAAAAAGGGCAAAAACAAGCATTTTCTAGTTTCATGACAATAACCTGTGTGTAAGTGTATGGATCTTTCTGAAATTGTACTACAAGGTTCCATATCACAAAGGAAAGCTGGAATTGAGTTTGGGGTAATTGCCTGAAACGTTTAGGAATTAGGGGCCAAAATTAAGCATTTTTCTAGTTTCCAGACAATAACTTGTGTTCAAGTGTATGGATCTCTCTGAAATTGTACTGCAAGGTACCATACCTCAAAGGGAAGGCTGGGATTGAGTTTGGGGGTGATGAATCATAAGGGGGTTCAAAAAATTTGGGGGGGTTTCTTTTTTTTTTTTTTTTTCTTTAAAATTTTCCATTTTAAGTTGGTTATTTCTGATTTATATATAAAAGCAAATAATAATGATATGGCAGGAGATACACACCTAACAGGATGTGTAAATTATTATATAATAAGTATTGTGCAATAGCAAGAAATTTTCAATTACACAGTATTGCGCAATAGCAAGAAATCTTCAATTGCACAGTATTGCGCAATAGCAAGAAATATCCAATAGCACAATATTGCGCAATAGCAAGAAATTGTCAATTGTACAGAATTGCGCAATAGCAAGAAATATTCAATTGCACAGTATTGCGCAATTGCAAGAAATATTCAATTGCACAGTATTGTGCAAAAGAAGATACTTTGTATAAATTGCTTATTTCTTGACCAATTTCAATGGGGTTTTATTCTTGAACTCTTGGGGTTCTTTAATATGCTGAATCTAATCGTGTATTAAGTTTTTGGATTTTGGGCCCCGTTTTTAAATTGGTCCACATTGAGGTCCAAAGGGTCCAAAATTAAACTTAGTTTGATTTTAACAAAAATTGAATTCTTAAGGTTCTTTGATATGCTGAATCTAAACATGTATTTAGATTTTTGATTATGGGCCCAGTTTTCAAGTTGGTCCAAATCGGGTCCAAAATTAAACTTTGTTTGATTTCAACAAAATTGAATATATGGGGTTCTTTGATATGCTGAATCTAACCATGTATTTAGATTTTTGATTTTTGGGCCCGTTATCAATTTTTTCCACATTGAGGTCAAAAGGGTCCAAAATTAAACTTTGTTTGATTTCATCAAAATTGAATTATTGGGGTTCTTTGATATGCCAAATCTAACCGTGTATTTAGATTCTTAACTTTTGGTCCCATTTTCAAATTGGTCTACATTAAAGTCCAAAGGGTCCAAAATTAAACTTAGTTTGATTTTAACAAAATTGAATTCTTAGGGTTCTTTGATATGCTGAATCTAAACATGTATTTAGATTTTGATTATTGGCCCAGTTTTCAAGTTGGTCCAAATCAGGGTCCAAAATTAAACTTTGTTTGATTTCAACAAAATTGAATATATGGGGTTCTTTGATATGCTGAATCTAACCATGTATTTAGATTTTTGATTTTTGGGCCCGTTATCAATTTTTTCCACATTGAGGTCAAAAGGGTCCAAAATTAAACTTTGTTTGATTTCATCAAAATTGAATTATTGGGGTTCTTTGATATGCTGAATCTAACCGTGTATTTAGATTCTTAATTTTTGGTCCCATTTTCAAATTGGTCTACATTAAGGTCCAAAGGGTCCAAAATTAAACTTAGTTTGATTTTAACAAAAATTGAATTCTTAGGGTTCTTTGATATGCTGAATCTAACCATGTATTTAGATTTTTGATTTTTGGGCCCCGTTATCAATTTTTTCCACATTGAGGTCAAAAGGGTCCAAAATTAAACTTTGTTTGATTTCATCAAAAATTGAATTATTGGGGTTCTTTGATATGCCAAATCTAACCGTGTATTTAGATTCTTAATTTTTGGTCCCATTTTCAAATTGGTCTACATTAAAGTCCAAAGGGTCCAAAATTAAACTTAGTTTGATTTTAACAAAATTGAATTCTTAGGGTTCTTTGATATGCTGAATCTAAACATGTATTTAGATTTTTGATTATTGGCCCAGTTTTCAAGTTGGTCCAAATCAGGGTCCAAAATTAAACTTTGTTTGATTTCAACAAAATTGAATATATGGGGTTCTTTAATATGCTGAATCTAACCATGTATTTAGATTTTTGATTTTGGGCCCGTTATCAATTTTTTCCACATTGAGGTCAAAAGGGTCCAAAATTAAACTTTGTTTGATTTCATCAAAATTGAATTATTGGGGTTCTTTGATATGCTGAATCTAACCGTGTATTTAGATTCTTAATTTTTGGTCCCATTTTCAAATTGGTCTACATTAAAGTCCAAAGGGTCCAAAATTAAACTTAGTTTGATTTTAACAAAAAATTGAATTCATAGGGTTCTTTGATATGCTGAATCTAACCATGTATTTAGATTGTTGATTTTTGGGCCCCGTTATCAACTTTGTCCACATTGAGGTCAAAAGGGTCCAAAATTAAACTTTGTTTGATTTCATCAAAATTGAACTCTTGGGGTTCTTTGATATGCTGAATCTAACCATGTATTTAGATTTTGGATATTGGACCATAATAGGTGAATGTCCAATTTAAAAATTTTTAAGTTCTTAGACCACATTCATTCTGTGTCAGAAACCTATGCTGTGTCAAATATTTAATCACAATCCAAATTCAGAGCTGTATCAAGCTTGAATGTTGTGTCCATACTTGCCCCAACTATTCAGGGTTCGACCTCTGCGGTCGTATCAGGCTGCGCCCTGGAGCATTTTATTCCAGGAGTTACGCCTTTGAACTTATTTGCCCAATATACTACTGCAACCTTTTGTCACCGCAACTCCTCTCAAACCGCACAACAGAATTTCATGAAACCTTTTCAGATAATCAGGGCATACTACGTAGATGTGCATATTGACAGGAAATTACGATTCAATTTTTTTCCAGGAGTTACGCCCCTTTGAACTTATTTGCCCAATATACTACTGCAACCTTTTGTCATCGCAACTCCTCTCAAACCACACAACAGAATTTCATGAAACCTTTTCAGATAATAAGGACATACTACATAGATGTGCATATCGACAGGAAATTACGATTCATTTTTTTTCCCAGGAGTTACGCCCCTTTGAACTTATTTGCTTCAATGTACTTCTGCAACAGTTTGTCATCGCAACTCCTCTGAAACCACACAACAGAATTTCATGAAACTGTAGATAATAAGGACATACTATGTAGATGTGCATATTGACAGGAAATTATGATTCAATTTTTTTTTCTGATACAATTTTTTTTTCTTACACTTATTTTATTTCTCCAATGACAATGTGGGGACGTGGGGTATGTGAGCGCGCTCCCTAAGGTTCTTTTATTTGTTTTGAAAGTGACATGTTGCCCTATTCGATGTGTCGATTGAAGTTCCTTTATATGCATATTTCCTTTTGCTGTGTCAAATGCTCTATTCTTGTATTTAAAACTTGTAGATGATTACATTAAAAAACATAACTTGCAATAAAATTTCTAATTCCAGTTGTTATACAGTCGTCGGGAGGATTATCTAAAGATGAAATTGAAAATATGGTTAAGAATGCAGAAAAATATGCAGCTGAAGATGCAAGACGAAAGGTTGGTCTCCATCAAATTAGTCTATCTTTAATACAATTAAACCAAAAACAAGTACAATTAAACATGATAAAAATAATACATTCTTTATATAAAGAGGGTAAACAGAGTAAGTTCCTATAAAATATACCAGGCCCTCCAATACAATACAAGCAAAAACAGATTTACACATATTTCATTAATGATAAGTTCAATGTGTTTTATGTAAAAAAAAATCAGTTCAAGAGGTACATGTATTGATTTTCTTGAAAGTTAAATGCATAATGAATTAATACTATCAAAATAAAATTGCCATTATTTTTTTAATTTCATGAATTTGGGTTATTTGTATTTCTACTGAACTAATCCAGTCCAAAATAAACAGATTTCTTAACAGCTCAATTTTTGGTTTGAAAACCATCAGATTACCTTGAAAAGTACCTCTGAAAAATATATTATCTGTTTATTGAAACTTTTAATCTAGGTACAGTGAAGCTTTCTTCTGCATTCATTTATATAGCAGTAATTATTTGTGGAGTTTGAACAAGTTCTTTAAACATGCAGTGATGTATAATTTTTCGTCACCAGAATAGCGTTACAAAAGTAATGCTTTGTTGACATCATTTCTGAGCATGTTAAAACTACTTATACATCTGTTGAAGCATTTCCTTGTTTAGATAAAGTAAGATTTCAAAGTTAGCATACAGAAAGAAGAAAGACATTTTTTCGCAAGTTAAGGTTAATTAAAGGAAGATTTCCAAGTTAGAGTTAATAAAGTTTTCCAAATTAGGGTAAAGAAAGTTACCAAAATTAAGCTAAAGGATGATTTCCAAGTTACAGTAAAGGAGTTGATCTTCTTAGTTTAGGTAAGGCTATGAAATTACCTTGTTTATCACCTCTCACAAGAGTAGGGATTAACTGCTGTTGGTTAAAATTTTGAACTAGGTATAAAGGGATTCCATTCACAAACATTTTTTATAGCTTTGAATATTTGTGGTATTTGATTTGATTTTCAACTGTCATCCAAGTTCTTTAAACATGCTGTGATGCATGATTTTTCGTCACCAGAATAGCATTATAAATAATGCTATGTTGACATTATTTCTGAGCATGTTTTTTTTATGCCCCCGCTGTTGCGGAGGGGGCATTAAGTTTTACCCTTGTCCGTCTATTTGTCTGTCTGTACGTCCGTCCGTACGTCCCAAAATTGGTTTCCGTTCTCTAACTTTAGTTTGCCTCAACCAAATGTTATGAGACTTATACACAATGCTTATTACCAAAAAACACAGATCAAGTTTGAATTTTGGTTGCTTCACTTTTACCGATCTAGAGTTATGCGCCTTTCCTTTGCAAATGGAAAAATTGCTGAATTTTTCGTTTCTATTCTCTAAATTTAGTTTGCCTCAACCAAATGGTATGAAACTTTTAAACAATGCTTATTACCACAAAACTCAGATCAAGTACAAATTTGGGTAGCGTCACTTTTACAGTTCTTGAGTTAGTCCCTTTAGAACGTTATATGCCAGCGGGGCATCATCTGTGTCCCATGGACACATTCCCCATTTATTTGTAAATTAAATTTGAACAGATCAAACAACTGGATATATCTGTTAAAAGGATTTTTTAGTTAAGGTTAAGAAATATTTCAAAGTTCGGGAAAATAATTTTCAAGTTGAGGTAAAGAAAGTTTTTCAAGTCGGGTTAAAGAAGGCTTTTGGAGAATTTAATTTCAGATTTTAAAGGACTATTGATATATCATTTTTTGTACCCCAAAATAAAAAATAACATCCTGATTTGATTGAGTTTCTATTGTTGAGGATGTTGTTAGCCAATAACAATGTTTTGGTGTAAGTTTTTGAAAATATTACCTAGGATTCATCAGATTCTGAAACTGTTAGTGATCAGATATTGTTTGTTGCTTAATAGAATATGATATTGATATAAACTTATTTTTTCAGGAAATTGTAGAGGCAGTAAATTCAGCTGAAAGTATTGTACATGATACAGAGTCAAAGATGACAGAATTTAAAGATCAGTTACCACAAGAAGAAGTAAGTTGTTATTATTCAGCTTCTGACAGTAGAATTCAGATTTATATTCACTAATTATTAATGGGTTGACTTAGTTCTTCCTACTTCATGACATTGCCATACTTTCAAGTTTTGACTAGCTCTAAGATTAAATATTGACATACACATCGACAAAAATTTTCTGTTTTTACATGTTTTCTTTCATTATACAATCTTGTAAATTGAACTTTAAATCCTTGTTATAATTATTATAAATGTATAATTATGATACAAATTCCAAAAGTGATTTTGAAATGAGTTTTAAGTATTTTATATTTTAATGAATGCAGAATGCAGTAATCACGAAGACATCTCACAGTTGTTTTTATGCCCCTATCGTAGGCAATGGGGGCATTAAGTGTTGCCCTTGACCATCCATCCGTCCGTCCTTCTCATCTTCATTTCTGCACTCTAACTTAAGATTATCTCAACCAAATTTTACGAAAATCATACACAATGCTAAGAACCTCAATATGCATACAGAGTTTAAATGTGTTTAGTGATTCATGTATCGTTCTAGAGTTATGCCCCTTTTTGACTTGGACAATTGCAAAGCTTGAGCGGGGAATTCGCATCCTCAGACATATTCTTATATTTTAATTATGGCTAAGTTTGATATCTACATAATATGTCAAATAGTATTTCTCCAAATGCTTTTGTTTACATTGAGTTTCATTTACAGTGTGATAAACTTAGAGAAGAAATAGCCAAAGTAAGAGAAGTTTTAGGAAATAAAGAAAATGAATCACCAGAGAATATTAAAACAGCTACATCAGAATTACAACAATCTTCACTTAAATTATTTGAGATGGCTTACAAAAAGGTAAGAATATAGTGGACATTTAAAGTATTGAATATTGTAGAGGATTTGTTGATATTTTTTGCCTTTATTTAGAAGTTGTGTATGGTATAAGAATGTACAAATTATATGTATGACTGAACGTGTTATTTCGTACAATATTAAAATAAATGATCACAAAAGATAACTGATTATATTTTTACTGCTAGTGCAATTTTTTTTTTCACAAAATTAAATAAGGGGAAGATTTCCAATAAGCTGACTCTTAACATAAGAAACAACAGCTATTCAGATTGTTGTTTTACTTGTTCTTAACAAAAGCTTAAGGCTATGTAGCAGGTGCCGTGTCTCCTCAACATCTGTCCTCTATTTTAATACACTTGCTCTCAGAATGCACATGGATGCATATATTATATTGATTATTATTATAGCAAGTTGTCTGAATGATATGTTTGAAAATTGTGTGGAAACAGTTTTATGTAGAAATTTCTTTTTGAATGTCATTTTCTATATTTCAAATCTATATATTTTATTTTTCTAGATGGCTGCTGAAAGAGATGGTTCACAAAATGCATCCTCATCTTCATCATCAGAATCCACAGAATCATCATCATCATCATCATCTTCTTCAGAAACAGACCAACAAGAACAGAAAAAAGAAGAGAAAAACTAATAATTTGTGATAAAAACATTTAACCAGTTGTGTGAAATAGTCAATCAAATCTTTTCTTGTTAGCAATGCAGTGTAACGCTGAAATATAATAATTAAATAGGATGATTAAAGAAGGAAAACATTTACAGTTTTCAAATACACATCAATTTGAATATTAAGTATTATTCTATTTTTAAGTATAAGCTTATTATACTGGAAGTTTTTATAAAAAAATCTAAGAACATCAAATCTAGAGAATTGTTAATTTTCAGCATTTTATATTGCATTGCAAAAGATTGAAAGGTTTTAGAATAGGAAGAATACAGGTGCTATGTAAAGCTTTATCTTAATGGTTTTACTTGAATGTTCTCGACTGAAAAGAGAATTGATAAAACCATGTGCAGATTGTGATAATAGTACCTGTATTTATTGTTGTGTGAAAGTGATATTTATGAACAATAGTAAACCTGTACTGTAACATAGTTAACATGTTATTGATTTACATCTTGTTTCTTTTTATATTTAGTATTATTCACTTGTCTGTTTAATAACATATAAAACGGGTACTTTTTATAATTTCATTATGAAGCATTAATTAATGTATTTAAAGGAAAACTGGGGATAATAGTTGTTTACCAGTAAACTAGATATTACCAATGTTTAAGATATTTTTATTATTTTTATGAAGTTAAGTGGTATAATTTGAAAAGAATCATTAAGTTAAAAATATATCCTGCAAGTACCAAGTTAAAGTTGAATTCTTTAAAGATATCTTTATGTAAAATAACGACCAGTTGTAACCAAAAATATGTTCCGTTTAATAAAAATTGTTGCAGTTCATATGTGTCAGGTCTGTTTACTATTCAATTGTGACTTGAATTCAGTGAGAGATCCAAATGTTGAACTAAGACAGATCATTGTGTGATTTTTCGTTTTGTTAATTTTTGTTAATATTCATAGAAAACTTAAAACTTTCTCAACATTTCAAATTTTGACCTTTCAACATTTAAGTTGATATTGCTTTGAAATATTAGTACAGGTATTGAAACATCTGCTACATCCTACATTACAAAGCTAATAAGATATAAACTCTCAAGTGCATGTGAATTTTATAGTTAGTTTAAAACAAATTTTAGTTGGGATCAAATTCCAAAACACAAAATTCTCTTTAATAAACAAAACTCTTATACTGCTATTGTGTGCATAAAATTTTAGAAAAAATCATGAATCACAGCACTGTATTCATTGAATTCATAGAAGCTGTATCAATGAATAGATCATGTTTCATTAAAATATTTTGAATTGATGTAAATAATGTTTTAAAGCTGTACATTCAGAGATATATAATTAAATGTCATGTCATTTAATGGTCTTATTTCTTGAATACAACTCTCTTTTCATATTTTCAGTCATTGCACTGGACCATTAGGAAATGTATACTCTCTGTGGAAACTTCAGGTTTAGCACAAATCTCAATATTACTTTTTTGTCTTTTCTGCAACAATAGTCGGGGAGTTAGACTTGGGTGTGCGTTTTCAATTGTTAAAGCTTGTTATTAGATGAGACAGGGGAGACATGATATCCCTGTGTTAAGTGTTAATCAGCACGATTAATACAAAAATAAGAAGATGTGGTATGATTGCCAATGAGACACGTCTCCTTCAGAGACCAAATGATGTAGCATATTTTTCAGTAATGATGCTTTTTTACACATCCCTTTGAAGATTACCAAAATTTGAGATTTTATAAGCACAAGTCTACTGTGTTTGCAACAATATATTTGGATGTTTTTTTTAACAGTAAAGATCATATAAATTAAAACAATGCAACAGATCGAAGTGTTACTTGGTATACTCTTTTTTTGATCCATTCCTTAGAGAAAACTCTTAATTAATCTTTTGGATACCTTTTAATAGATTTTGATAATTTACACACTATTTTTGGAGCTGTTTTGAAATACTTGTAGACAAGAAAGTTATTTAGTTATTGTGACGTAAACATGTTCAAGGGCAAGGACACAGATATTAAAAAAAGAAATCAAAAGGGGTTTCTGGATAATTCTTGAAGCTTACTCTGGATTGGAACCAAGTAGAATATAGGGTAACATAAGATCAATAATGAGTGTGGAGTAGAGGCCACAGACACTTTAAAAAGACCAATTAACTGCACAAACGGGAATTTCAGAGGATATCTCATGACTCTTATTTTGGATTGAGATTTGGATATATGGTCATATTCCATAAGTGGGACACTCTTGATTTTGCTTACAATTCATCCAAGATAACGGTCATTACTGGAAATTGGCTGAAATTAGTGCAGAAAAGGGGTTTCTGGATCTGAATTGAGATAAGAACCAAATTTGGGTGTATGGTCTAGTGATAAAAATATCTATATTAATTATTAGATCAACACCTCTACAGATTCAAAAGACTAATTTATGCAGAAATGTGGTTCTTTCAGGTAACTTGAGACCCCTACTTTGAATTGATGAATAACTTTGATAAATGCTCACATATTCTGAGAGAAAGATTTTTATCTTTATTTTGAGTTCAGTACCTTTAATGTCAAGGTCATATTTACTAGAAATGGTTGAACAGTTTGATTTGTTAAAACAAATTGCAATTTTGTCAGAATTTTGAGTTAACTGCTGTAGGTGGAGAGCAACACTTCGTCAAGTCACAGTAATCCTGTTGATATTTGAGGTATTTTATCACAAGATTTTATGTTTTGTAAGCTTGCTCATAATACAGCTATGATAGTTTGCACAATGATTATGACCTTACAGTCAAATAATTTATTTTTATGCCTGCGCAGTAGTGGAGGGGCATTAAGTTTTACCCTTGTCCATCTGTACGTCCCAAAATTGGTTTTCGTTCTCTAACTTGAGTTTGCCTCAACCAAATGTTATGAAACTTATACATAATGCTTATTACCATTAAATACAGATCAAGTTTGAATTTTGGTAGCATCACTTTAACCGTTTTAGAGTTGTGCCCTTTATAAATGGAAAAATTGCAAAATTTTTAGTTTCTGTTCTCTAACTTAAGTTTGCCTCAACCAAATGTTATGAAACTTATACACATTGCTTATTATCACAAAACTCAGATCAAGTTCAAATTTGGGTAGCATCACTTTAACTGTTCTTCAGTTATGTCCCTTTATAACTATATGATATGCAAGGGGGGGCATCATCTGTGTCCACATGTGGACACAATCCACATTTATTTTACACATTTTCTGGTTTGGATCCAGGACTCAAGGCAATCTTTTTGATCCGTACATAGGCAAGTGGGTGCATCACCTCATTACGATCTGTTGTGTACCACTGAAGATAGCATCTGACCCCAAACGTTAGTCAGATAATTTGGTTTTTCTTTCGAGTGTTTTACCTTAAGACAGAGTGTTGTGTAAAATAACCTTTAAGTGTCCTTGAAACCTGAATTGCTAGTACAAAACATTTTGGTATATATCTGTAGTCGAAATTCAGTAAAGGCATCCATTGTCTATCATATTTGGGTTAAAGGATAAAAATATTTAAACTTACACTGGTTGAGGTCAAAGTCTGTTGGTGTTTCATTTTATCGGCAATTCATGAAGGGAACACCCATCCCTCCTATTACAATGGTTTGACCTCGAAATCAAATAATTGATTTTCATGGATTTTTTTTTTACATGAAATCTTTACTGTTTGAAATCAACAGTAGATAAATTGGTCAACAGTTTTGCATCAGTATTTTTATAAATTGATCGCAACGTTTATTATATAGCAAAATCAAAGTTGACACAATTAAACAAATAACCAATGACCCAGCAACATCGTATTGTAGAATCAATTAAAGATATTTTACCTTTTTTTCAAATTTTAAATTGCCAAAGATGATGGGAGTTTCTGGTAATTATAATGTAAAGGAAATTTTTGAACTATTGCATGCTTTACACTAAACTACTGTGGATTCAAAAAAAATTTCGTGGGTACTAATTTTTCGTTGATATTTGATTTCGTGGTTTTGCCAATGTTTGCATACAATCTTATAGAAAACTTGTAATTCATTTAACATTTAAATTCGTAGTTCGTCTGTACCCACGAAAATTAGTATCCAACAAATAACTTTGAATTCACAGTATGTCCTCTGTGCACGTTTTTAAAAATTTATTACGTATCCATAACGATTAATCATCAAAAAACATATCATTCAATGATTCTTGATCGAAAACTTTGGCTGCTAATTAACTTTTGGATTTGGTGACAAAGTTTGCCATTCAAGACATTGATAAACAATCCACACAGAACCCTACAGCACGTGAAAAACTAGATGTGTCCGAACTACACAAATGGCCCCTCTCGCAAAAAAAGCTTGAAGCCATTTTTAGGAGTGGAAATTTGAGAATGAAAGTCCGTATAACAGTTATTTTCACGAAATTTTCAAAGTTCAAAGCCTGTAATTTCAGCAGAACCAAACGTAAACTTGATCTGTAACTCATCATAGTAGACTCACATACTAAAAATCAGCTCAATATGTGAAGGCTTTTAGAAAAAAAATCTGTATAACTTATTTTCACAAAATGTTCAAAGTCCAAAGCCTGTTGTTTTCGCAAAAATTAATTGAGCAGAATCAAACGTGAACTGGATCTGTAACTCATCATAGTAGACTCACAAACTAAAATTCAGCTCAATATGTGAAGGTGTTTAGAAAAAAGTCTGTATAACTGCTATTTTCATGAAATTTTCAAAGTCAAAAGCTCATAATTTCAGCAAAAATCAGTGAAGCAGAACCAAATGTAAACTTGATCTGTAACTCATCATAGTAGATTCACATACTTAAATAATCAGCTCAGTATATGAAGGTGTTTAGAAAAATGTCTATGTAACTGCTATTTTCATGAAATTTTCAAGGTCCAAAGCCTGCAACTATAGCAAAAATCAGCAAAGCGGAACCAAACGTAACTCGATCTGTAACTTATCATAGTAGACGCATATACTAAAAATTCGTAAGGGTTCCACGGAACCCAGTGTCTCGCCTACTTTTGTTGTTAATCACAGGCTCAACAAAAATGAGGAAAAAATTTAATAAAAATATTCCTCTCTATACTATCTTTTGATTGTGAGTAGCTTCTGTCCAAGTTTGGTAAAAATCAAGGATAGTTTATGAATCTAATAAATGTTTTAAAAACTTAAACTGCAGACTGTATGTAATGTTAACTGGAAGAAAAAATAAGTCCATTTATAAGTAAAATACGAAAAAATGAAACAAAATTTTAACAAAATTTCCTTCTAGATACTAGCTTTTAATCATAAACAAGCTTCTGTCCAAGTTTGGTACAAATCCAAGATAGTTTAAGAAAGTTGTTAAAATTTTAAAAACTTTAACCACAGAGTGAATGTAATGTTAACTGGCAGAAAATCTAAGTCCATTTATAAGTAAAATAAGGAAAAAACGATTTTTTTTTTACAAAATTTACTTCTGGATACTATCTTATGATCATAAACAAGCTTCTTTCCAAGTTTGGTAGAAATCCAGGATAGTTTAAGAAAGTTATTAGAATTTCAAAAACTTTAACAACAGAGTGAATGTAATGTTTCCTGGCAGAAAAACTAAGTCCATTTATAAGTAAAATACGGAAAAAATGGAATTTTTTTTTTACAAAATTTACTTTTGGATATTATCTAATGATCATAAACAAGCTTCTGTCCAAGTTTGGTACAAATCAAGGATAGTTTAAGAAAGTTATTAAAATTTCAAAAACTTTAACCACAGAATGAATATTTGTGGATGTCGCCGACGACGACGCCGACGGAATGTAGGATCGCTATGTCTCGCTTTTTCGACAAAAGTCGAAGGCTCGACAAAAATCAGCTCAATATGTGAAGGCGTTTAGAAAAAAAGTCTGTATAACTGTTCATTGCGGAATGACAGAGTGACAGAATGACGCATAAGGGTAAAACTATATGACCCCGATAACTTTGTTTCGGGGCCATTATAAGTGAGATGATATAGTGATATTTACCATATTCAGTTTTTTTATAATATTTTCCATGTGCTCCCATTTGTTAATTAAACTATGTCATAACAGTTGTTAAATGAATTGGTGTATTATTTTTTTTTCATAATCGATTTGTACTATCTTCTTTCCATGATTGTTCACCTTTTAGTTAATCACTGTTTTTCCCTTTGCACTTGCTTTGTGCTCATGGTTAAGGTCACTGCATATGAAAAAGCTGTCTGTGAAATTAGGATATGGGAAGACAATGATTCAATAGCAGGACATTTCTGAAAATTTGGATAAGATGAAGGATTTTCTTTCGAAAAGAAAGCTTATGTACACATGTTTTGTAGTGAAACTTAGCCATTTACTTATATAAAACATATTAAACTTTTTTGTTTAATTTGAAGGATCATATGACTTAAGTGATTCAATCAGACTTTTTAGACTGAAATCAGCCTACAAGTGTAAATATATCTGATAGTTATGCCCTTAACTTCAAAATGAAAAATGCTTGAACTTAAGGTCAACTTTGGTACATACTTTCACCTTATATTTATGATTTACTTTTTCTATGTAGAAAAGCTATGCAAAAAATTGTGTCATAACAATTGCTAAATTTAGAAATAAAAACAGGTTTTTATGACCGAAGTTTAATCAGATGTTTAGCACACAACAGAATCTGTAAGAATAATTGTCATTGTGGTCTTTTTCTTGTCTTTAAAAGATTTCTTCAGTGTCAGTATAGCATCTGTGTGAGTAGCTTCTCTTAGATCTGTATCATCAATGGCAAGGACAACCATTCCTGGCTGAAAATATGAACAGAATCATTCAGTAACAATCCAACCTGACTGAAAACAATCAATCCCCACAAGGACAATGGTACTGACCGAGTATAGATGAAAAGGTTAATTACCATAATGTAAAAACATGAAATAGCATATTGTAAGAGTTCATCAGTTCGTCCTGAAACTTCAGTGTGACAGAAACTAGATATGGGGTAAATCTGATTAATCAGAAACAAGGTAACAAACATATCAACATGTTAGAGGTGATCATATGGGTTCCACCAATCAACATGAGGATTCTATGTATTGTAAGCTCATTTTACTGACCTTACTCATAAACTGCACCAAAAGTAAATAGATAAGTCATTAATTTACATAAAAGATATAATCTCTATGTTTTGCTATTTTAAAAAATAAAATAAAATTCTGTATTACTGCTTTAATCTCTATGTTTTGCTATTTTAAAAAATAAAATAAAATTCTGTATTACTGCTTATCAGAGGTATTGGCCTTCAGAATTCAAATGGTCCAAAATATTTGTCATGTTCAAGTTTGAGTTCATTTTTTTAAACTAATCAACTGAAGTCCATCTTGGTGGTCTTGTGGTAACCTTTTCACCCTCGAGTGCAGGAGGTTTTGGGTTCGAAACCCCGGCCAGGTCAAACCAGAGACTTTAAAATTGGTATTCGCTGCTTCTCCGCTAAGCATGCAGCATTAAGGAGTAAGAGCAAAGGCTGGTCGGCTCGGAGTCAGAATAATGTGTCTGGGTAAGGTGACATGTCTTCCTGCGGACTGTTACCTTGTGTAAGAAAGTATGAAGCAGGTGCAATAACATATAACTATTGTGAGCGAAATTAAAGTACTCCTGAATCAAAGTAAAAATCTCAACATAAAAAATTATAGGTGACTTTGACAAAAATTCTGAAGTTCCTGACAGTTGGTCTTTACCTAACTATTTTAGTTATGGCAAAGTGAACAGTCCAATTGAATGAATACAATAGCTATTGTTCTTTGTAGAGTTCCTTTAATGAGAACTTTAAATTTCTCCTTGAAAAACCAATCATTTATTGATTAATTTGGCTGTACAAAAAATAAACTCCTAGTGAGGGAAATACATGTACCAATATTGAATATCACAATAGTTTATCTTGTATTTTTGTCCATTGTTCAAAGATCAAATTAATAAATGGACACAAAATTCTGAGTTTACAGTAATATTAGCCACTTGGGCTAGTGATAATTCCGTATGGATACCTGAATTCTAGGTTCATCAGCTGCTGCTCCATCCTCTAAAACTTCCTCAACTTTTATCTGAGGTTGTCGTTTACATTCAACACCTCCAGACACACATAAACCTGTACAAAATATCGAAATAAAAAATTATAGGTGAATTTGACTGAAAATTCCATGCTGTGAATATAACAAAAAATAAAATCGGTTACACAGTCCAACTTAAAATTCTAAAATTCCTGACAAAAGATAAAGTGATTCCTGAATACATATGTTGAGTTATATGATAGGAAGAATTCCATGTTCAGTGGGCATTATAAAATGTACGGATAAACATGAAGTGACAGCCTGGAAAATTACTTAAACAATACAATTAACTTGTCAGTATAAAGTTCAAGACAAAATATAAAATTGTTCCTTATACAGAAACATATATGTGCAAAGAAAAAATACATGCTCAGTGGGTATAATATAAATTCAAAGTATCGTCAAACAGGAAGTGACTGCCAGGCAGATCTGAAAATCGCTTAAAATTACACTCATTTTTTTTAAAGTTCCAGACCAAATATCAAATCATTCCAAAGTATAGAAGTTGAGTTATATGTAACTAAAGTTATGGACTGATGAACATATAGGGATGGGCAGACGGACAAGGTAAATGCAGGTAAATCTTAATCATATGTCTATACTAACCAAGCATTTCTTTTTGTTTGGAGACATGAGATACAATTATATCTCTACCATACTTCTCTATATACTTATCATCTTCAGCATTACTGTAACAGAGACATAAGTGAAATAGAGGAGATATCTTAAATGTAAAATTTCCCAAAAAATTAACATTTTTATAAATACAACTTTCAATACATTTTACAGCTTGATTCTTTGGTCCTTTAAACTAACCGACCGTGCAAGACCCTCATGGGTAGTCAAGGTCGTTAAAAAATCCATCATCATCCTGTAAACTTTAAATAGTTCTTAAGATCAGACAGATGTCCAATATCATAGTTGAGAGAATTTTCTGTTTACAAATCATAACTATTTCTCCCTTTTAGGCCAATAAGGAATGTTGCCACATATATTGTAAACAACTTATATATATTACTAGCACAAAATACAAATATTTTTGTTTTCATCTGCAAATAAGCGACTGAATTAATAGCAAACACTTATATGGCAGATAAAAAAAAATGAATAAATTAGAAATAATCATTCATTTAACCATTTCAATACTGTACATGAATGGAATTTAAAACAAAAATATAATTATCTTGGAAATAATTAGTTACATACAGTGCTAATCCAATGATTGCTAAATACTTTTATATTCTATGCTGCAAATGAGGTAATTTTTGAAATGCTTTTACTGTAATCACACATATAACCTTGACACATACTTATTTTGTCTTCTCCTTTATTTAATTGTTTGATAAAACAATCTTCAGTTATTATCAAGGAAAACTTTTTTAAAAACTGCTGCTTTTTAAATAATTTTTTTTCTTAGATCACAGAAATACAAAGATCTATTATGGGCAGTGGGTTTTAATTTTTAATGGTCTGGCTCAGACTGAAATTAATGTATGATTACAGTATAGTTAACAAATGACGAGTAAAGAATAGGGTAATAGATTGGAAGACAGTTGTGTCAGGGTAGGTAACAGGGTGCATGATGTATAAATAATGCTGTGGTCAACCTCACCCAAAAGTCAGAAAAATTGTGCTGGTTTAGTACAAACCGTGCCAAGGATAGATCATCCGAGTTGAATGTAAGCGTTACATGTGGCTGATGATCATACTCCACTTCATTTTTCATTATGTCTATAACTTGCCTCTGTATCTCCTGTTCTCTTGACTCATTCTGTTTGGTTGGCTTAATGTAAAAGTGTCCAAACTCATCTGAAATTTGAGTAACAAAAAATAGCAAATAACAAATGTACAAAACTTCAAGGCATATCCTAAATGATTAATGTTGATATATCCTGGTTATTTTTGGGAAAATCTCTTAAAAGAGATTTCTAAGGGAACAATTGGGGATTGACTGTTATAACTAAAGACCAAAGGATAAGGATGTAAATAACTATAGGTCATAGTATAGTGTTCAACAAGTTCATCAAGTCAGTTATATTAAACCCCCTCAATAAATAATGATTGATTGATTGATTGGTGTTTAATGCCACTTTCAACACTATTGTGCTTTTTTGTGGCAGTCAGTTTTTATTGGTGGAGGAAGCCGGAGTGCCTGGAGATAAATAATAAAAAACATTTCAAAAGAGAAAACTAATAGTCTGATTTATACTAAAACAATAAATAGTAACAGCGAAAGTAACCAACAACAAAGAGTTCTTGTTCCATATAATACGAAAATAATACAAGAAGAAAAAAGAAACAACATATTTCTCCAGATTACCAATACTAGTCTTCTTTGATTCATCATTTCAGTACTTGTCAAGTAATTTCAATCTTTCCTGAATTACAAGATGGAATTAAGGAATTCCATTCTATCTTTTAATAAGAATATATTTTTCATTGAAGTTGGTAACCCAAAGTAATGCTGATTTCAAATTGAATGTAAGCATCATCACTAGGGAGATAATTTGCTTTAATTCAATTATGATGAACAAAAATCCCTTCCTTTCATTTTCAATAATTATTTACCAGTTTCAGGGTGTAGTATATGTTTCTTAGGCTTTCCTCTCTTCTCACGGTTCAGCTTTTGATGCACATTGGATGACAGCTTCTCATAGTTCTCTATTTCAATCTGTTTTACTAATTCATCAAAATGGTACATGTCAAACTTGTAGATAACTTGTCTGGTAAATTATAAATGGAAACCAAATAAATGGATTGCAAAATGATGCTACTTCAATATGAAATTCAGGTATAATAGATATTCTTGATATATTCTTGGCCTTCTTAGATACAAAATGATTTTATTAAATAATGGCTGCCATTATATAAGGTGCTAATGAATTAAAGTTGAATATGAAAAATTTAATATAAACTAAATCATAAATATTTATCTATCATCAATCTAAATATTTTAATTTGCAGTATTTTTTCTTGAATACTAACTTATTCATTCTTTCAAATAGTTTTAGCTTTGACTTAATATTTCAAATACTGGGTAATGAAAATAAAACTAGACAAAGTGATGCCCCTGCACTCCACTCCGCAGTATCTGTATTATAACAAAGTCAATGTAGGACTTTCTTTGAGATATTATTGTGTCTGGGAGACACAGATGCAAAGTGTTATTTTAAAATACACAAAGTTGAGCATAGGAGCACATAGGTCTATGGTTCACTGTAGGAGGAGTTATCCGGAAACTCTATGCACCTCTTATGCGAGTATATACTCCAAAATGACAAAATTCAACTATCTCCAAAAGAGCAAATATTAATAAAAATCAAAACCTTGTCCACATGCACAACATCAATATATGTACAAACAGCCAGCAAAGTGAAAACTTCCTAGCATTCAAACTGTAGGAGAAGTTATTTGGAAACACCATGCACCTCTTATGCAAGTAAATACTCAAAAAAATGACAAAGTTCAACTATCTCCCAAAAGAGCAAATATTAATAAAATCAAAATCCTGACCACATGCACACCTTCAATATATGTACAAACAGCCAGCAAAGTGAAAACTTCCTAGCATTCAAACTGTAGGAGGAGTTATGTGGAATAACTATATACCCATAATGGGACGGACGGACAGACGGAAGGACGGACGGACGGACAGAAGGACGGACAAAAGGATGGACAGATGGACAGGGGTAAAACAATATGCCCCCAACTTTTAGTTGTGGGGGCATAAAAAGCTTCTCTCAAATGAAAAAGTCAAGTTAAAAAAAAATATTTTGTGCACTTGTATAGTGTTCAAAAAGATATGGGATTTATGAATAAAGAACATGATAAGTTCCTATTCAATTTTCAATTTTTTCTTAAATTGTACTGATTTGTAAAGCATAATGCAAAATATGTTTCAGCAGGTTTCAGATTTGATTTTTATAGTGGTTCTGATGTTTAAAGCTGCATGACTGCCAGTGACAGCACCCTTTTATGACGCACTGCTGTAAAATTTTAGTGGCATTCAAGGTTAATTACATAGTAAGTAAATCTTGTATCCCATCATCCATGTATTACCATATAATTTCATTACATGTTTTTTTCATTAGAATATGCGATTTTGATTAGCTTACAAATATCGCGAGACACTCCAACATACCTGCCAACCTTTCGTTTTGAGCGGAGACTCCTGCTCAAATGGCGAAATTCAGGAAATCTCCGCTTGCGGTACCTCCCGCGGGAGTATAGAATCTCCGCTTTGGGATATTTTAACCTTGAATGACAAGTCAACATTAATTACGTTTTGTCTCACTGATGAGGGTTGTTTTTACCTGTAAATCACAGACCATGTGAAATTAAATGGCTTCACTTGACAGCTTGGGTGTCAAACATAGTACTAATTAACGATCATTAACGACTTTTGCTTCAAGCAAAACACTTCAAAGAAATTTCAGGTTACTTCCCTGTTTACACTGTTTTAAGTTACCCTTCTTAAAATAATGTGAATTGATAAAACAATATAAACTAAATACAAATTAAACAAAGAATCATAAAAGGATGGCAATTAAAAGATTTTGTATGCCTTAAGACAAAAAAAATAATTATATTTTAAAAATGTTTTAAAAGATCTATACTTCTATTCAATGTTTATATTGAAATTTATAAGATATGTATTGAACCAAATTTAGTGAAGTAGATGTGTACCCGCACAAAATGCACTTGTGACAACATGATTGTTTAAAATAGGAAAGAAACAAACAACATGATTGTTTAAAATAGGAAAGAAACAAACAACATACATTTTGTAGGATATAACGATATTTAATGAAACAAAGTATATCTATTAACTCTTATATGTGTTTCGTAGATGAATAAATAAACACGTCATATATTTGACTTGAAAATGTCGTTCACGCAAAATCTCCCCTCAGCTGTTATTGCTGAGAGGAGATTTCTCTTGAAGGTTTCAGAGGTTGGCAGGTATGCTCCAATATCAAATTTTATTTCCATATGAAATACAACAGCTATGACTGCACGTGCCATCTGTGACAATGTTAAGACAATGCATAGAAAATCAAACGAAAAGCTTGATATAACTCTTAATTTCATGGTTGTAGCATAAAAATGTAATTATACAAATTAAATGCTTCTTTTTATAATTTTATAAGGTTGTAAAAGCATTGAAAATGCACACATTTTTAGAATGAAGAGCTTTCACGCTCCATACAAAATGTGCTTTGGTCAATGCTTTTACACCACAATAAAATTATAAAAAGAAGCATTCAATTCTTAAACAAAAAGCTGTCCATGCAATAAAAAAATATTAAGTTGGAATAGCACTTATATGACGATTGTTAAAATAACTTTCTTGCATTTCAGCATTGAATAAACAAGTAAAAATTCTAATATTCTTTGCAACAAAAAGTCACACAAAGTCATAATCAATCTTTTGGAAAGTACCTGACATCTTTAAGTAAGAGAATTTTCTCTGGTATGTCTATATGGACCAGTAAATATTCCACCAAGCTGTCAACATCATGGTCATCGTGGTACTGTAACCAAACATACAAATATGGTTATAACCAAATTCAATGATAATTAAATTCTATACCTGCAGTAATCATGGTAATATAATGTTTATTTAACAAGACTAAATCAGCTGTAGTAATAAGAACCTTTCCTACAATAATTATCTCTTTATACAGTTTAAGGGGAACCAAAACTGAAGTCTGCAATTGAGACTTGAAATGATCTACAGTGAATTAAGAAATTTATGTAGAGTTTTTATCATTGTGAATATTTTGTCAAGATGAAGAACAGGAATAAAAGCCCTGTTCATTTATAATTTTCTATGTTTTCTATGTATTGTGTGCGATTTTGTCCCATGTACATTTACTCCATATCCTTTCATTTTCTATTGATTCTAGAGTTTGTCTCTAGTGCTGTGTGGAGACAGTAGAACGTTCCCGTGCTTGAGGTGTATGCTCTTATAATGTTTACAGTTATGGTGTGCTTGTTCATGTGAGAATTTTACATATTAATACACCGTCAAAATTTCATGTTTGGTTAAATTTCTTCAAAATACTGGTCTGGTCATCTGTTTTGTATATTGCCCTTTCATACTATTTTAAACTGCTAGGTTTTCTTACATATATTTCGATGTGCCCGGTGCTGTCTATCATTTGTTGTTTAGTTTTATATGTATTGTCTATCATTTGTTGTTTCAAATTATTGGTCTTTTGTTGGGCAATGTATGACAAATATATGTTGAAAAACCTTGCCCGTAATTATAAATTATGTAATTCATTGACCGCTCCCAACATGTGTAACTTCAAGGCATATTTTAGCGGCGATCGATGTCTTTCAAAATTACTGCACTTTTCTTGTATCCCTGGTGCTTTCGACTGGAGAACCGTTGTACACAAGCATCGCACAAGTTGGCACTCTGAGGCAGGTGAGGAACAGGAAGGTGAACTGTGGTTTTTATCAATAGTACCGCTTAAGTCGACGCTAGGGGCCGTCTTGACCTTGTTGTAGGGTATAATGATTCATTCATTGTTGAAGACCCTACATCAACTCTCAAGATGAAGAACAGGAATAAAAGCCCTGTTCATTGATAATTTTCTATGTTTTCTGTGTATTGTGTGCGATTTTGTCCCATGTACATTTACTCCATATCCTTTCATTTTCTTTTGACAGATAGGTTTGCAAAGATAAAACTTCCCATTTTAAATTTAAATTTTGATAGCATTATGTGTATGTCAGTTTCATTTCCTGAAATGACAATAATCTACCTTGAACTTTTGGCTATTGTTCAAGCACAATAACAAGTGCACACAAAAATTCCTGAATTTACAATATTTCACCAATGCAATGACAAAACTTAAAAGTAGTTGCTTGACCTTTGTATAAAGATAACAGTAAATTAAAAAAATATATAAGCAATTTATTTTGTATGTCCAATATATCATTGTTAATATACATAATGTTGTTTCTGGTCAAACAGCACGAATTGCTGAATGACTGGTACATAATCCAGAGAAGCATAAAAATAACCTTACATTTTTGATATATTTAATAATGGCAACAACTTCATCAGGATCAAACAGTTCTCTGGCTGATTTTTCTAACTGCCCCATTCCATCCTCATCGTATGTATTAGGATTATATTTACTCCATACAAAGTCAGCTCTCTTCTCATTATCACCTTCAAAAGTTTAATAATTACTGAGACTTAAATTTATCATCTATATTGCAAATTAGTTTCTGGAAAAGTAAGGCTGAAATTCTTGAACTGTCATTATTTACTTTGGAAAGGTGTACCTTCTCAAAGATTTGATATGATATATTTTTTAAGTGAAATATGTATTACAAATAGCATAATGCAACATCTCATATAAATATCAATTCAACTAGTTTATTTGGTTTTGTTTAAGAAGGAAAATTTTATGAGGCAGACAGTTTGTTACACACAAATACCTCACAAAGGGAACACATCACTTTCTATTCTCAAGATTTCAATTCCTTGCAGAAGTTACAGTCTTCTTATTTAAGGGCTATTCCAGATGAAACTACATTGGTGATGGGGTTCAGCACAGTTTTTACATTATACACTTTGATTTTTTATGAGTGGTAGATTTAAAAAAGTGCCTTACAAACCCCCTTATATATTTTTTCCTGAAAGGTTATGAAATAAAACTTACCATGAGCTGTCTTTTTGAATAAACCACTTCTTATTTTATTTTTAATTATCTTCCAAGAACTTCTTTTAGCACCCATATCTTTTGACTTCATTCTCGCTATCTTAAACAATGACCCTATTTATAAAAAAAACAAAATGAAAATATTAATTTCATGACAAGAGCTGTTTCGGGATAGTTTAAAAAAATTATAAGGATGATTCCCTTCTTCACTTAATATATATAGCTACCGATCCTATTATGGCTTTTGTAATACACTTTAAGTTTAAGCATGTGCCTATACATGTTGTCAGATTTAATTTAAAACTTTTCTATATTTTTGTTTGTTCCAGGTAAAATCTTGACCGATGTAAGGTTGGTGCACATAACATTGATACAGAAATTTAAAAAAAATACAATTGTTTATGTTCCTTGTACATAACTACAATGTGTCTATAAGACATTTTACAGACAGATTGCAAGCCCCTGCATGCCATATAAATTATATGATGATATGGTTTTATGAGTTTGACAGACAAACCCTGTTTCCTATATATGGGAAGTTTTACTAAAATCTAGTAATTTTGTAAGAAATTAAAAAAATAGTTTTCCAATTTTTTTTTACTATTGATTATTTTATTTATACCTCTCCTTTCCTTCCTTGAAGGTTCCTTTGAATCACTTTCTTCAGCTGTCAGATTGGACATTTCAAACATACCCAAATCTTTTTTCCTGTCTTCAAGATTCTGTATCTGACGATCAAAATCATGCAGAACTAATGTTGTCTGACTATTTATATCATCTTGACTCCATGTTTCATACAATTCACCCTGGTCTGAATTCTCATTAGGGGAAGTACCATGACTCCTTTTTTGCTTTCTTGTTGATGAATCAATAATATTAATGTTATTTACACTTTGGCTTAATTCATTGTCATTTTGAAAGTCTCTATAATGTAGTGAATTCATAAAATTATTAGCTGTTTCATCATTCAGATTGTTAGTTGTTTGGTTGTTTGGGTCATCTGTTGATTCTGATGTGATACCATACATAGTTATCTGCCCTTGCTCTTGCTGTAAAGATTCAGTAGCACCATATTTTGTCTTATTAATATTAGAATTAAACTTAGAACTTTTAGGTCTACTGTCCTCCTTCTTTCTATAGCGTGATTCTTTAACATTTGTTTTATATGCTGAACCAGGGACTATTGAAATTGAGAAGTTTTCTTCCTTTTCATTATCATCACTTGAACTCTGATAACTTTTCTCATCAATATCATCCGAATGACTTTCTCTAAATTCTGTTGAATCAGCCTCCATGTGTGGAACTATACTTATTGACTTTACAGATTGTTTCCAATCAGTAAGGGATATCATTTTATTTTGTTGAGAATTTTGAGTAAAGGATGAGAAAGTAGGACTAGATAAATAGTTTTGCGATTCATCATCATCAATATCCAGAGAATGGCGGGAAATTGTCTCTGATCTGATATCATCGTCATTTACATCAAGCCTTACACTACCCTGTTTAGATCCTGTCCCTGTCAGACTTCCTAAATCATCATCAAAAATATACTTCTCTACTGACTTCCTACCACTGTTTTTCACCGAACCACCATCTACATTATCTTCACTTTTGTGATGCATACTTTCATAAATATTTAATTTTCTGTCATCTTTCTTTGCTATAATGTCCTCCATGGTAACAGTATATTCTCCATAAGTACCAGAACTAGCACTAGAGTTGTCTCCCATATCATCTGGCTGGAATGTGGGATTAGTATGGCCACTTCCTCTGATCCAAGTGTCTACTGGCTTCATATCAATACTATCACTCCTGATAAGGGACTGTGACTCAGAGTTTGAAGAGGAACCATGTTGGTACCCATGTGATATTTCATCACCTTCTGGAAGATAAATTTTTTGATGTAATGGATCTGTTCCATCATGCTGATCATGAGCAGATATCACTTCTACTGGCACCCTAAGATGTAAATTTTTTCTTTTCTTATGTCCATCAGGCTCTATCCATGTGTCTGGAAGTTTTCTTTCAATTAGCTTTTCACCTCCATAAATACCTTTCAAATAAAGATATCATTATTACTTTTCCAGTTTCAAATATTTAACAGAAAATCATGATGAGACCTGAGAATACAATTTTGTCCACCAGATGTGCTAACTGAGCATTCAAAATGTACTGAGGTAAAAATAACAGAAAAAGACTGTGTATAGGCTTCTATTTTTGACATTAAAAATGGTTTTGTAACATTTTCTTTATGACGGTGGAAAGGAATACAGATTCATACATTTTGACATCATCAGCTTCATATACAAATTCAAAATTTTCATAACAAATATTGTCTGAGTAGAAAGTTATTTTGATATGTGCTTGGCATAAACCAAGATAGAATTGCTCAGTAAGCCATACATTTCTAACTGTTTCTAAACATTTTAATGATAACTTTTTATATGGATACAGTGTTTTTTTTTTTATTCAATTAGTTATTTCTAAATACCAATTGTACTTTGTTTCTGAAATCTGTATTGAATTCTGTGATAATGACTAAGGAAGTGCATGACATAAACAGTAAAACTGTGAGCTACTGCTCACTGATGATACCCCACCGAAATATTTCGGTAAACAGGAAGATGTTGAGTGATGAATCTGAAAACATATCACACGGTATGGATGACTTATATAAACCCTGAAACCAAATTTCAAAATCCTTGTCAAGTAGTTCCTGAGAAAATGTGACGAAAATTTTCAACTTGGCTATCATGTGTAAAATAATTCAAGTGTTCGTAAACAGGAAGCTGTTGAGTGATGAATCTGAAAATGCATCTCACGGTGTAACTTACTTATATAAACCCTGAAACCAAATTTCAGAAATCCTTGTCAAGTAGTTCCTGAGAAAATGCGATGGAAATATTCATGGGACGGACGGACTGATGGATGGATGGATAGACTGACGGATGGACAGACAGAGGTAAAACAGTATACCCCACCTTTTAAAGCGGGGTATAATAATTAAAGCAAGTAACATTTACTACCAAAACAGGTTCTGTAAACTGCAGTATTTCATGAATAAAATAATCAATAAAACAGACAAATTTTGAGTTAAATCTCAGTTGGCAACAAATGATAATATTTGTGTGAATAAATAGCAATAAATACTTTCAAAACATATTAAATGATTAATTATAAGATTTTCAAATCATTCTACCCAAGTAAAATTTACATCTTGTTTTGATCTACTTAATATAAGTTACAGACTTTACTACTCATGTTGAAAACCTTTCAAAAATCTTGGAAAATGAAATAATGTGATGTTTCATTGAAGAATATTTCATAAGTTTCATCTGATGTTGTCTAGTGGACATCAATCCAATAATATCTTCCTTTCAAAGAACATTAGTGAAAAGTATAAATATAATATTTACTTCCAGTCTCCTCAGGAGCTGATGTTCCAGTCCAAGTGTACTCTGCATAAATCTCTTTGTAAACCGGAAATCTTCCCACATCCTTAAACAAAACAAATATATACCATAGATAAAACTATGGTAAAAAGGTTTAAGATAATATAACTTCTACAGCTCACAAAAAAATTCAAAAGCGATAATCAATTTATTTATGTCAATAATATAAAATGAAAAACAACTACAGTAAAACTCGATTATAACAAACACTTTTATAGCAAATTTACGTTTAAGATGGTAATGATAAGAAATGGTAAGATTTACAGAAAATCTATTGAAAATACAAAGGAGAGCTTTTACTCTTTATTTAATGGAAATAAATGCATTTGAATCTGACTTTAGCAAATTACTGTAAATATGGATATTTTATGATTTCAATCAATAAACTTTTGTGTGGGATTAGATTCATGAATGAACATTAAGTTTTGCCTTTTATATTATTGCTGCTTTGTAAAACCATTTGTGCAGGGGATATTTCATGCATTTTCAGTGATTGCAAAATAAGGGAAAAAACCTGCATGAAAATTTCCGAGTTTTCTGTAATTGCTTTTTGCTTAATCCCAATAGTCATCGTTAATCCCTTTAATATTGACTGCCAAAACACAGTGTTCTTACTAGAAATTTCAAACACATTTTGCTTTGAAGTAATTTTCAATTACATGTAGAATCTCCTTGTTGAAATTATTAATCATGGCAAATAATATGTGAAAACCTCAGATTAACCTCAAAATTAGACATAAGTTAAAAAAAGAACAGTGTTTCAATAAAACCTGCCACATGGTGTAGTTAACAGTCAAGTAATTAATATGCATACAATGTTATTTGATTATTGTAAACCAAGCTAAAATCCCAATTACAATAGGACATAACTACAGATTTTTTTCTACATTTCCAATGGTCAGTAATCCCATGAAATAATTGCATTACCATTTATTTTTAACTGTATGGGTGTATCATTTTACAGACCCTGCACATCTATTTCTGAAAAATCCATCAAGAATTGCAAAAGTGAGAGCATGGCAATTATCACATAGCTTATATCTAAAAGGGCAATAAAGTTCATAATCCTTTCAGCACTGACTTTTATACTCCATCCAGATAGTGTTTATATTCATATTTCCATTTGCATAACTCATATAAAGAAATTCAAACTGTATTTGTTTTCAAATTCAAACACAAAGTCAGTACCCTCCTTCAATATGGGACTCTACTCATCCCCCCTCTTAAAAATATTATTTACTCTTACCAGTGAAATGTAGTTAACACCTACCCTTAGAGTTATGATTAGATGTGTGTCACTGTTCAATGTCTCCACAGCATGAGCATGAGATATATTATCAAATGGTATTCCGTTAACATTTATTATTTGATCCCCAATCTGTATACCAGTCTTATCTGCCTTACTGCCTTCTTCAACACTAAAAAACAAGATTTTTTATAAAAAGAGAAGATTTAAATAACATTTGTAATAACATGCCTGATGCTGTATGCAAAGCATTTTAACCCAATAAAATGTTCACAGCCAAAATTTCTCTGTAAAACTACAATGAACAAATATGATCCAAACATAACTACATCTTATTGCCCCTGTCATTGTCATTCACATGACTACTGGATGATATTTAAAAAATTTTTGAAATAAGTTTTTGAAACTTTAGATGATATCACCAAAAGAACATTTTGAGTAAGAGAATATATATTACTTTAAGCACTGATATTATTTATGAAATAGTAAAATGTAATTCTCTTTTCTACTGTGAGTGAACTTTATTCGTGGATTTTATCAAAAAATGTTGAAAAATGGATAAAAAAAATTCATAGACAATGGTCTATACTGAATGTCAAATTTAAGGAAATAAAAAGTGGAAAAATGGGAAAAATACTTTAAACAACTCCATAATGGAAGGCACACAACATTAATAGGTTTGCAAACTTTCTGTGATGTTCCAAAGATCTGGGTTAAAAATTATTACCATCTTTTAAAAATTTAGCTAAAGAAATTACTTACATTGATACATAAATACCAAGTCTGTATTCATTTCCGCCTCTGATGTTTAATCCCAAATCTTCTTCATCTGTAACATTTGATGAAGTGACACAACGTTCTGGTATGTCTACATCTATACCACGGAAATAGTTTGTAGCACCATATTCTTCATATTCTCCATTTGTTACTTTTTTCATCTGACAGTCATACCTAATTTTTAATTCATAGTTTTAAACTTTCACATTGTAAGTAGGCAGTTTAATATTTTACAAATGTATCTTGAATTTAAACCCGCAAGTCTTTATGTTAGTTATACACTGACATTTTATTTACTTGTTTACTACAGGTATCTTCAGGTTTCAATGACTTGTTCACTTTGAAAAAAAAGAGACTGTACAAAGTATCTTGTTTTTATAAAATAAGGAGATAAGGTATGATTTGTGACTCAGAGTTTGAAGAGGAACCATGTTGGTACCCATGTGATATTTCATCACCTTCTGGAAGATAAATTTTTGATGTAATGGATCTGTTCCATCATGCTGATCATGAGCAGATATCACTTCTACTGGCACCCTAAGATGTAAATTTTTTCTTTTCTTATGTCCATCAGGCTCTATCCATGTGTCTGGAAGTTTTCTTTCAATTAGCTTTTCACCTCCATAAATACCTTTCAAATAAAGATATCATTATTACTTTTCCAGTTTCAAATATTTAACAGAAAACCATGATGAGACCAGAATACAATTTTGTCCACCAGATGTGCTAACTGAGCATTCAAAATGTATTGAGGTAAAAACAGCAGAAAAAGACTGTGTATAGGCTTCTATTTTTGACATTAAAAATGGTTTTGTAACATTTTCTTTATGACGGTGGAAAGGAATACAGATTCATACATTTTGACATCATCAGCTTATATACAAATTCAAAATTTTCATAAAAAATATTGTCTGAGTAGAAAGTTATTTTGATATGCGCTTGGCATAAACCAAGACAGAATTGCTCAGTAAGCCATACATCTCTAATTGTTTCTAAACATTTTAATAATAACTTTTTTATTTGGATACAGTGTTTTATTCAATTACAGTTATTTCTAAATACCAATTGTACTTTGTTTCTGAAATCTGTATTGAATTCTATGATTATGACTGTAAGGAAGTGCATGACATAAATAATAAAAGCAAGTAACATTTACTACCAAAACAGGTTCTGTAAACTGCAGTATTTCATGAATAAAATAATCAATAAAAACAGACAAATTTTTGAGTTAAATCTTAGTTTGGCAACAAATGATAATATTTGTGTGATTAAATAGCAATATATACTTTCAAAACATATTAAATGATTAATTATAAGATTTTCAAATCATTCTACCCAAGTAAAATTTACATTTTGTTTTGATCTACTTAATATAAGTTACAGACTTTACTACTCATGTAGAAAACCTTTCAAAAATCTTGAAGAATATTCTTCTTCTTGTTTCATTGAAGAATATTTCATAAGTTTCATCTGATGTTGTCTAGTGGACATCAATCCAATATCTTCCTTTCAAAGAACATTAGTGAATTAAAAGTATAAATATAATATTTACTTCCAGTCCCCTCAGGAGCTGATGTTCCAGTCCAAGTGTACTCTGCATAAATCTCTTTGTAAACCGGAAATCTTCCCACATCCTAAAACAAAACAAATATATACCACAGGTAAAACTATGGTAAAAAGGTTTAAGATAATATTAACTTCTACAGCTCACAAAAAAATTCAAAAGCGATAATCAATTTATCTATGTCAATAATATAAAATGAAAAACAACTACAGTAAAACTCGATTATAACGAACACGTTTATAGCAAATTTACATTTAAAATGGTCAATGATAAGAAATGGTAAAATATACAGAAAGTATATTGAAAATACAAAGCAGAGCTTTTACTCTGTTATTTAATGGAAATAAATGCATTTGAATCTGACTTTAGCAAATTACTGTAAATATGGATATTTGTACAATTTCAATCAATAAACTTTTTGTGTGGGGATTAAATTCATGAATGAACATTAGGTTTTGCCTTTTAATATTATTGCTGCTTTGTAAAAACCATTTGTGCAGGGGATATTTCATGCATTTTCAGTGATTGCAAAATAAGGGGAAATTTAAACCTGCATGAAAATTTCCAAGTTTTCTGTTATTGCTTTTTTGCTTAATCCCAATAGTCATCGTTAATCCCTTTAATATTGACTGCCAAAACACAGTGTTCTTACTAGAAATTTCAAACAGCATTTTTGCTTTGAAGAAATTTTCAATTACATGTAGAATCTCCTTGCTGAAATTATTAATCATGGCAAATAATATGTGAAAACCTCAGATTAACCTCAAAATTAGACATAAGTTAAAAAAAGAACAGTGTTTCAATAAAACCTGCCACATGGTGTAGTTAACAGTCAAGTAATTAATATGCATACAATGTTATTTGATTATTGTAAACCAAGCTAAAATCCCAATTACAATGGGACATAACTACAGATTTTTTTCTACATTTCCAATGGTCATTAATCCCATGAAATAATTGCATTACCATTTATTTTTTAACTGTATGTGTATCATTATACAGACCCTGCACATCTATTTTTGAAAAATCCATCATCAAGAATTGCAAAAGTGAGAGCATGGCAATTATCACATAGCTTATATCTAAAAGGGCAATAAAGTTAATAAACCTTTCAGAACTGGCTTTTATACTCCATCCAGATAGTGTTTATATTCATATTTCCATTTGCATAACTCATATAAAGAAATTCAAACTGTATTTGTTTTCAAATTCAAACACAAAGTCAGTACCCTCCTTCAATATGGGACTCTACTCATCCCCCCTCTTAAAAATATTATTTACTCTTACCAGTGAAATGTAGTTAACACCTACCCTTAGTGTTATGATTAGATGTGTGTCACTGTTCAATGTTTCCACAGCATGAGCATGAGATATATTATCAAATGGTACTCCGTTAACATTTATAATTTGATCCCCAATCTGTATACCAGTCTTATCTGCCTTACTGCCTTCTTCAACACTAAAAAACAAGATTTTTTATAAAAAGAGAAGATTTAAATAACATTTGTAATAACATGCCTGATGCTGTATGCAAAGCATTTTAACCCAATAAAATGTTCACAGCCAAAATTTCTCTGTAAAACTACAATGAACAAATAGGATCCAAACATAACTACATCTTATTGCCCCTGTTATTGTCATTCACATGACTACTGGATGATATTTAAAAGTTTTTGAAATAAGTTTTTGAAACTTTAGATGATATCACCAAAGAGAACATTTTGAGTAAGAGAATATATATTACTTTAAGCACTGATATTATTTATGAAATAGTAAAATGTAATTCTCTTTTCTACTGTAAGTGAACTTTATTCGTGGATTTTATCAAAAATGTTGAAAATGGATAAAAATTCATAGACAATGGTCTATACTGAATATCAAATTTAAGGAAATAAAAGTGGAAAATGGGAAAAATACTTTAACAACTCCATAATGGAAGGCACACAACATTAATAGGTTTGCAAACTTTCTGTAATGTTCCAAAGATCTGGGTTAAAATTATTACCATCTTTTAAAAATTTAGCTAAAAATTACTTACATTGATACATAAATACCAAGTCTGTATTCATTTCCGCCTCTGATGTTTAATCCCAGATCTTCTTCATCTGTAATATTTGAGGAAGTGACACAACGTTCTGGTATGTCTACATCTATACCACGGAAATAGTTTGTAGCACCATATTCTTCATATTCTCCATTTGTTACTTTTTTCATCTGACAGTCATACCTAATTTTTAATTCATAGTTTTAAACTTTCACATTGTAAGTAGGCAGTTTAATATTTTACAAATGTATCTTGAATTTAAACCCGCAAGTCTTTATGTTAGTTACACTGACATTTTTATTTATTTGTTTACTACATGTATCTTCAGGTTTTCAATGTCTTGTTCACTTTAAAAAAAAAAAAGAGACTGTACAAAGTATCTTGTTTTTTTTATAAAAATAAGGAGATAAGGTATGATTGCCAATGAGACAACTATCCACCAAAGTTCAAATAAAGTGGATGTAAGCAATTATAAGCAACCGTACTGCCTTCAACAATGAGAAAAACCCATACCGTATAGTTGGCTATAAAAGGCCCAGACATAAAAAATAAGAAACAATTCAATTGAGAAAACTACATTTTGTTTTTATACGCCCGTTTACAGGACGTATTATGGTATACCGTTGACCGTCTGTCCGTCTGTCCGTCATCAACATGTCGGACATTAATTCAGAAACGCTTTAACCAATATGCATGAAACTTTGTTGAATTGTTCATATCTATCGACGTGAGCTCCCTTTTGCTTTTTATAAATTTCGGATTTACCATTTGCGAGTTTTAGGGTTTTATTCATTAAAAAGGGGATTTTCCAGTTTACGGATAATAACTCAAAACAATTTCACCAATTTGCATGAAACTTTTGTGAATTGTTTATATCTATTGACGTGAGCTCCTTTTGTTTTTATAAATTTCGGATTTACCGTTTTCAAGTTTTTAGTGTTTTATTCATTAAAAAGGGGATTTTCCAGTTTTCGGACAATAACTCAAAAACAATTTCACCAATTTGCAAGAAACTTTGGTGAATTGTTTATTTCTTTTGACATGAGCTCCCTTTTGATTTTTATAAATTTTAGACTGTACGTTTCCGATTTATGGGGTTTTATTTATTACAAAAAGGGAGATTTTCCAGTTTTCGGACAATACCTCAAAAATGCTTTCAGCATTTTTTATGAAACTTTGGTAAATTGTTTATATCTATTTTTGTAAGCTCCCTTTTGATTTTTATAAATTTTCAATTTTACGTTTCCGAGTTATAAGATTTTATTTGTTTATAGTCTGACAACAGATTTACTAAGTATTGTGCAACAGCACAGTGTATTGCACAACAGCAAGAAATCTTTAATTGAATATAAATTCAATTCATATAACCAATTTCAAGTTCTTTGACTACATTTATTCAGAAACCTATAATATGTCAAATATTTAATTACAATCCAAATTCAGACCTGTATCAAGCTTGAATATTGTGTCCATTTTTGCCCCAACTGTTCAGGGTTGGACCTTTGCGGGCGTATCCAGCTGCGCTCAGCGAAGCAGTTTATTTTATTGTATTATAACTATTTTAACTAAGACATTTTGTAACCAGATTACATTTTCTCAATGAAAACAAGCAGAATTTTGAATTTAAAAAACATGTACAATTATAACAATGACAAAGTCTTTTCAAATAAAAACTGTGGTATGGTAGTTTAAAGATTCAGGTATTCAATGGAAAAGTTTCTCGTAATGCCAGATTCAAATGTTTAACATAAATACCAAACAGTCCTTTCCCTTGACAATCTCCATTCTGGTATCATGCCTGTCCTCTCTACTAATAATTTCAACTGGTTACTCCCTGTTAAAACCTTTACAGCAGAACTAGAAGGTAGTCTTTGAAGAGATATGTTATTGGCTTCCAAAATCTTATCTCCAATCTGTAGAGTGCTCTCCTCTGAAAAGTAAAATCAAAATGCCCAGGTTGATTGAACTGGTCACTGGAGGTGTAAAAAAAATTTATACTCCTCTAAATCAAACCCTCTTGGTGCTAATTATTATTTTTCTTAAGAATCAGGCAGTGATGAAAACATGATTTAAGATATCAGGAAAAATACACAGAAATTTACAAGGTACACACTACATTGATGATTTATTGAATGATGGATGTCTATAGTCCAGCAGCAATTATTACATGCTTTTTAGAAATGACATAATTTAAATATCATACAGATATACCCCTATTTGTACTAGAATAACAAACCAAATAATTATTTTAACATGCTAACTAACAAAGTAACAGTTCAAAAGAAGATGTTTCACACAACTCAAGCACATTATTTGGACTGTAAGCAACTAACTCCAAAATGCTTAGTGGAAAGCAGCAAATACCAATTTCAAAGACTTTAGTTTGATTCAGTAAGGAAATGAACCCATCCTGACATCCTGCACTTTAGCTGAGCATGCTTTAGCATGCTTTAGTTTGATTCAGTAGGGATATGAACCCATCCTGACATCCTGCACTTTAGCTGAGCATGCTTTAGCATGCTTTAGTTTGATTCAGTAGGGATATGAACCCATCCTGACCTCCTGCACTTTAGCTGAGCATGCTAAAAGATTGAATTAAATTCAGAATGTTTGGTGGTCAAAATAAAGAGCTATGCACGTCGCTTTTTCAAAGAACAAATGTTCCGTAACTCCTCAATTTCATATCAGAAATTTATTAAAGAACTAAAGGGAGGTTATTTTAATAGATATAAAAGAACAGAGTTCCAATGTCCCCCACGTTACACATATTTTATATTTCGAAGGGGCATAACTTTTTTAAAAAAATCGATCGGCAAACCATTATAAAACTTGTCCGAGATATTTGCTGATATTAACCTATAGTATAAGTTTTATAAAAATCTGGCAAGAATTGTACCCATGAGAGCGCTAACGAGGCCATTTTCCATAAATTTAATATTTCCAAGGGGCATAACTCTTTTAAAAAAAGTTGATTGGCCACCATTATACATCTTGTCCGAGATATTGCTGATATTAACCTATAGTATAAGTTTTATAAAAATCTGGCAAGAATTGTACCTGTGAGAGCGCTAACAAGACCAGACGGATGGACCGACGCCCGGTATTTCCATGTCCCCCGCAACTCGTCACGTGAGGGACAAAAAACCAGTCACCAAAGTTTCATGTAAATTGTTCGAACCACTTTTGAATTATTGTCTGAAAACTGGAAAATCCCCCCTTTTTTATGAACAAAATCCCATAACTCGGAAACGTAAAATCTAAAATTTATAAAAATCGAAAGGGAGCTTACGTCAATAGATATAAGCAATTCACAAAAGTTTCATGAAAACTGCTAAAAGTATTTTTGAGTTATTGTCCAAAAACTGGAAAATCCCCCTTTTTTAATGAATTAAACCCCATAACTTGGAAACGTAAAATCTAAAATTTATAAAAATCTAAAGGGAACTCAATCAATAGATATAAATAATTCACCAAAGTTTCATGGTTAAAACGTTTTTGAGTTATTGTCTGACATGTTGTTGAAGGACTGACGGACGGACAACAGTATACCATAATACGTCCCGTAAAGGGGCTTATAAAAATTATATCATTTGTTTTAACAATCATGTTTATTGCAGACATAAATTTAATTCGTCACTATAAATCAATGCTTAGTTCAGCAGGGAACTGATTGTTGAATAAATAAATGAATTGCCTTAATCTAACAAAGATATTCCGTTTCTATTTTAATCATTTTAATACACCCCAGTATTAAAAGTCTGGGCATCTTCCAAATCTCAATAATGCATTTATATATGGGGCAATGTGTCCACTCCACTGATATAAGTATCAAGCCCATGTTACATTCCATATCTGATATAGAACTCACTGACAATTTTATCTCCATAACCTGCTACTGAACCTTTTCTTTTCAGAAAAAAAAAATATCAAGTACAAGCTCAAGTGCAAGTCCATCCTTTCTGATACAGAATTTGCTCAAATTATCTCCCTTACCTGCTACTGAACCTTTTCTTATCTTGAATTAAAAAGATATCAAGAACAAGTGAAGTCATCACTTTTAATATAGAACATGCTCAAACTTATTTCTCTTATCAGCTACTCTACGTTTTATTATTATCTACTAACAACCTCAACCTAAAGCCAATCCTTTTGACACTGAGCCCATTCAAACTAACCTGCAGCTGGACATTTATCAACTCCACTAAACATAGACCCTGCATCCATGCTCCAGTCCACCTCTGACACAGAACCAACTCAAACCAATCTCCTTACCTGCAGCTGAACCTTTATAAACTCCACTAACATAGACCCCAAGTCCATGCTCCAGTCCACCTCTGACACAGAACCAACTCAAACCAATCTCCTTACCAGCCCACTTACATTGACCCCACATCCATGCTCCAGTTCACCTCTGACACAGAACCCACTCAAACTAATCTCCTTATCTGCAGCTGAACCTTTATCAACTCCACTAACATAGACCCCAAGTCCATGCTCCAGTCCACCTCTGACACAGAACCCACTCAAACAAATCCTTATCTGCAGCTGAACCTTTATCAACTCCACTAACATAGACCCCAAGTCCATGCTCCAGTCCACCTCTGACACAGAACCCACTCAAACAAATCTCCTTACCTGCAGCTGAACCTTTATCAACTCCACTAACATAGACCCAAAGTCCATGCTCCAGTCCACATCTGACACAGAACCCACTCAAACCAACCTTCTTACCTGTAGCTGAACCTTTATCAACTCCACTAACATAGACCCAGCATCCATGCTCTAGTCCACCTCTGACACAGAACCTACTCAAACCAATCTCCTTACTGCAGCTGAACCTTGATCAACTCCACTAACATAGACCCCAAGTCCATGCTCCAGTCCACCTCTGACACAGAACCAACTCAAACTAATCTCCTTACCTGCAGCTGAACCTTTATCAACTCCACTAACATAGACCCCAAGTCCATGCTCCAGTCCACCTCTGATACAAAAACCAATATTGTTGTCCTCTGATTTATGAATCTTAATAAGATGCAGATTACCTGTTGGGCTATCCTCATCAAATAGTCTTCCTAAAAAAGATAACTTTTAGATAAATGGAGAGACATATATATATTGAGAGATGAAGAGGAATTCTGCAGGTATTCTTATGAGCATAATCATGATTATGTGAAGTCAGATGAAATTTTTAAAATAACAACAAGTGTAAGTGTACAAAATATTTACATGGGTAACACATCCCCTCATACTAAATACAGACCAAGTTTTATAGTTTGTATCTATTGTAAGCCAAACAATATGAATTGCCAAATTTTACTTGATATAACATGTCATCTTTCTCTTATCTGATTGACATCAAAGAATTTTTGATAAATCGTATAGTCAGAGAATTGCATAGTCCTCAAAATTTGCATTAATTCTTAAATAAGTTCTATTTGTAAAATATCACCGATATACCAGATTGGATGTTTATAATATAAATAAAGGGCAATCAAGCAAAAAATGTAGGTCATGCGATCCTAATGCTATGGAATTGTTTTGCATTATATAACATGATATCATTATTACTGTGAACTTGACTACATCCTGAGAAATGAAGGGGTGGGTAAAAGCACATTTATGTCTCAGCCACATTTTTGGCTTGATTTTAAATGTCACCTGTGATACTTAACTTTTAGTTCAATTTCGAAAAATTTTCACCATTTAACTCAGGACAAATTAAAAGTTACATTTTTTATACATGTAGTTCACCTTAATTACATATATTATAAAAATTGAAACAGTTGTAATAGCTTATCCTCTGAAGTATTACATCATTTAAAAATACAAAAAATCTTTTCCTCTAAAAGTTTTTATTTACATGTTTATACATTTCCATAGAAGATACCTATACATAGAAAATTGTTAATCCAACATGTTACCTGATATCATCAAATATGAACAGGCAACAGATGATACAAAATTCAATACATAACAAATTTCATTAAATTATAATCAATTTTAGGAATCAATCATCAAATAATAAATGATGAATAAGAGCCAAAAATTGTTTGAATTTATATATTATAAGGTATCAGCTGACTAAAAAAATCAACTAAAAAGCAATTTAATCTGTTGTTTTCTTTTTATGTCACAAAGTACTGTACCTGTATGAGATTTAAAAGGTTTTTCTCTTCTTAAATTATCAGCTTTCAATATGATCTGTTGATTCTGAAATTGCTCTACTGGATATTCCTTCAAAATCTGGTCAAATTCTGCTGACTGGCCATGGATTATTTCTGTCCACACAAATCTGACTATCTCTACATTTTCTGATGAAGTACAGAGTCTACACAACTGTAAAGCTAATTTATCTGTATCATGACAGCCTTTGTACTCCTTTAAGGATTTATATAAAAACTGTCTTTCTTCATTTGAAAGTACCTGCCAGTAATAAAAAGGAAATGCATATTTTACTTTTATTAAATGATATTTCAGCTACTGGGTAGGTTAAAAAAAATAAACTTTATATATTATTTTGACTTAGTCAATCAGTGATCCCTTTAGCTGACATTTGAAAAAAAAAATATTCATTGAAAATTACTTGTTAAGAAATTGCTTATACCATTACCTCTTGATAAATAAGCTTACACAAGAAAAAGACATACTGATTTTCCAATGAGAACTGTTATACTAAAACATTTAACAACAAAACGTGAAATCATTACTAAAGAAGTCTTTTGTTTAGGAAAAGTATCTTAAATTCAGACAAGCCAATATTACCTGTTTTATTGACTGATATAACTGTATAATGTGATCTTTCAACTTTGTTCCTTCCATGGGATTTGTTAATTATGTTCAAATCATCTGAAATTACAGAGTCAATCAATAATTAATGGCTTAATTTGGACGGTAAATTAAGAAACGTAAAATCATGTTTATTGAGTGAAGGGAAAAAAACAATACTTTTCGCGTCACAAGAAAGGAAAAGATACGAGAAAGCTTGCCTGTGGTTCCTTTTCAAGTGGAAATGAAAATGGGTAGTTTATAAATAAAGTTTAATTAGGCCAAAAAGTATGTCAATATAGGATTACTTTTGAAAACTTAAGAACTAATTAAATAAGACGTTATGGCCATTAGGCTTTCATCAGTTTCAAATTTTCTTCAATCTGTCAGATTAAAGTATAGATCATGTGTCCATATTATGTTTACAAGGATCTGACAACGCTCCATTCTCCTTTCTGTATTAAAGACCTTTTGTGATCCACTGGTTTTGTCGTAATGATACACACCTTCATTCTCCTGAGAATAAGGAATACGAAGACCTTATTTTGACATAAAGTTGGCTGTAATTGTACCATAAAAACATTTTTTTTCTTCATGTTTTTAGAGAGCCTGTGTGCCGAGTGTGCCCTCGTCAACAGGTTGGGGATTATCTCCCAAATGGGCTCCCAAATGGATTATCTTTGCAAATATCAGTTAAAAGCTTAATAGAGCTTAATATGTTATGTCCTTGGCTTGCTTATGTATACTATACCAACTCTAAATAAAGCTGATTTATTACAATGGTTGCAATAAATTACCGCAATTTCCCAGTGAAATAAAAACTGATTATTTTACATCTGAAATAAATCTGATAATTTCACTCCTCTGACGTCTTACAACAATGGGTGCTGTCAAGACGTTGTTGATGACTTTGCATTTAACAGTTGAGAATGCATAGAGAAAGATATTAAAGTTCCCTTCATTTTCTACTTTATTTCCATTAAGTCTATGGTCAATGTAATAAAAAGGACAACTAATCCAAAAATTAAAATATCGAAAATTTTCAACTTTTGAATATTTTTCAAAGCACATTAACTAATGAGTTAATGTGTTCTTTTGTCACTCGTTATATTTTTCTATATTTAAATTTTTGGATTAGTTATTCTATAATTATCTATATTTATATTGACCCATTTGGGAAATAATAGACCTTATCGCTATTTGGGAAATTGCGCCACTTGAACTATTTACGTCATACAACAATCACTTTTCCTTTGTGGCGTCAGACATTCTCCATTATGACGTCAAAAATTTTACGGGAACCTTTGTGATGTCCAGTAATGGCGGACAAATAGCGATAAGGTGTATCCCAACCTGCTAAACCTATTTCAAGGCATTTGTTAAAAAACAACTTTATGTCATTTTTACCAAAATTCACCCAACATGATTCGTATGAAATTATAATATTTTTTTTTTTTAATTGATTAAGTATATCATAGTTAAATAAGTCATATTAATATAATTAAAATTTTTAAAACTTACATTCTTTTTAATGTCACACAAAAACTTGAAAAAGAATATAGCTACACAAAATTTTAAATACTTATATATAGTTCACTGAATAACATTTTATTGGAATAACAGAAGGTTTTAAAAATAGATTCATACAGAAAAATCGTTTGATTTTAAATTTGCACATCTGTTGTTCCATTGTCATATGTTTCTTTCTCAGCAAAAGGGATCAATATATATCTAAATTGCTCCAGTCTGTGGTTATCGTCTGCTAAGCGGAAGTTATAAAACTAACTTTTTAAACCCATACCGTTCTGGCAATGAATTTAATTTGACCATGATAAATTTGGGTCGTAATTCAATATTCTCTTCCGAAAAAAAATATAAGTTTAAGTCTCTTCTCTTCAAAAACTTATGTTTTAATTCTGGATAACTCAAAACGGATTAAAATTAATTTAGTAAGTACGGAATAAGAAGAAAGCCCTGGATTGGTTTTCTATTTTAAATTTAGTGCTGATTTTTTCCAACTCCTTAAGACGTTTGATACAACGAAAGTTTTAATCTACTTACAAGAAATTTAATGACACGGAAAGAATTTGTTGACACTCACGACGATGGAACGTTCAGTGTCAGTTACAGAAACAGTAGATTTACCAAGTCATATTTTGGTCCAAAATCAGATGCAAGACATTATTCTAACTCAAAAGAATGTGATCGAAAAGTTATCTCAAGATGTGCGTTAAATATCCAGTTGATGTTATGTCCGGCCCAAATACACCTTATCGCTGTTTGGAAATCTGCGCCGCTTGAACTAATGACGTCATCCAACAATCACTTTTCCATTGTGGCGTCAGTTATTTTCTATTGTGATGTCAAAATTTTACGGGAACCTTTGTGATGTCCAGTAATGGCGGACAAATAGCGATAAGGTGTATACATGTTAATATTGTTATTTGTCTCAGTACTGGCAAATTCCGTCCAAAATTCACAGTTTTTCTTGAATATTGTTAAACAGAAAGTCTGTTTGGAAATACTCTTTTTACAAAATATGAGACAGGTGGTACCTGTGAAAGAGATGAAGTCCGTGTATAAATTTACTGTTTCGTATGTCTGTATAATAGGTACATTGTACCATAATACAAGTAGTGTATCTGACATGCTGAACACAATTAATATACCACCACTATCAGTCCCTAGACTGCGCACTAGACTTGTCATGATGTATAATATCTCTCACCATCTTGTCGCACGAATCAAAGTCTGTTACCCTGATTCACGTTCGCCCTGGTTTTTTATTTTTATTGATACATTTTAACAGTCTCAAAACAATCATTAACAGTTATAACAAGATCCAACTCGAACTGAGTCATTTGCATCACACACTATTCACTCTACATTTCTATACCATGATATACAATGTACTAAATAAAACCAACTTGAGACCAAAGAATCCAAGCTGCAAAAAATTCCTTTCATGTCTCACAATTCCTACATCATTGTTTTTACTCCATCAGACACCATCCTTATACCTGCAGATCCAAGAACCAGAAAATTTCATCAACTCACTTCTAGACACATATATACATCTTACATGTCTTAAGATACATACAGACGCTCATTCTTCACGTTTACAATACCACATTAATGGAACATATTACCCATTTCAATAGTTCAATCTCCGTCAGTAGACAGCTTTAGAGAACAGCTCACTTCTGCTTTTCTGTATACTCTCATCTAAATATTAAACCTTTTGTACATAATTTTAAACCACTTAGTTCGTTCATCTGCACTCTATATCAAACAATTTGGACAATATAGCACTGAATTTCCTTAATTTACTTTGTTGATAAATTTTTGTAAATAGGCCATGCATGCAACAGTTTATAATCATTAGCCTGCTTGATGGTATATTGTATACTTAAAGAGTATTAGGTCCGAGGACACAGTTATCGTCCTTTGATTTTTGTTGTCTATAAATATAGTGCCTAGTGTGGAACAGTGTATAACTTGCAAATTTTTTTCATACACTTTCAAAATTTATTTCTTGATATTTTATGCATGAAATAGGTAAGGGATGAAATTACATGTTTAAAAAATTTGGGCACTGAATTTTTATGTTAAGAAGTGATTTGGTCCAGTTAAAAAGGTAAAAATTAGTATGTCTGAAGCTGTCAAACTGAATTTTAGACCCCCCTTAACATAGAATTGTCCATATTTTGAGTTAGGACTGGTAGACTTTTCTATAATTTTGATAATATTTGTCCCAATAGTATTACACTACACTGTAAAAAATCTTTTTGAGATAGAGCAGGTACGATTTTTTTATTTTGAATTTATTTTCTAAGAGGAAAGCACTACGAAATAACTGTGTTCTCGGGCCTAAGAGAAGAAAACCTGGTTTTTGCAACATTAAAACTACAGTTTTTATTTTCAATCTTATTACTAAAGCCCCATTTATTTATACATTTTACAAATTATGACATTTAAGACCAAAAATCGGTATAATTTATAACAACCAGTAACTTTTGAGATGCCCTTCACAATTGATTTCACAACTGGATAAGTCTTTTTACAAATTGCGAAAAAAATAATTTCCAAGCATAATTTCTGGTGAAAAAGTAACTGAATTACGGAAACGTATCCGATGTTGGTCCTATTGTTAGGAATTTCATATATATATATATATATATATATATATATGTTCAAATACACCAAAACGCTGTCTTCAGCTAGCGTTTTTTTTTTCTCTCGCTTTAACAGCATAGTTTTAATTAAAAACGTAATAATTTAAACATAAAAACAATGAATATACAAGCAAGTCGGCTTATTACTGATCTTTGTACAGAAAAATCTGCCTGATTGATTTGAGGTGAATATCCCCAGAAAGCTCATTTTGTTTGCTATAAAATGTTATGTTGAATAAATTATATCAAAAGTTAATGATTGTTTTCTAATGATAGGGATTTTTGCAATGTCAAATGTAAAAACAATTGATGGCCTTAGTACCGGTAATCATATTCAAAAATCATTTTAATATAATTTTGATTTTACAAAAAACGTAGGCAGAAAACAGAAAATTTGATAGCTTGAACTCCTGTCACACTGTTTAAACAATCAGGAATGGGATTGATAAATTCAATACATGTATCACAACTTCCACTTTTATATCAAATCAATACTATCACCACGACACTGGTGCATGGATATATATGGTAGCTATTGTTTTTTTTTTTCAAATTTGAAATAATGTTCCAGCAAGAACACAACAGATATTAAAGAACTAAATCAATATGTAACCCTGTTTACAGTACTTACATTATTTCAACATGTTTATATAAATATCCTCTTTTGTCCTCTGTTGTGTTTTTGTTCATTTAAAAAAATTGTAATAAAAACATGAAAAAATGAAAGCTGAGAAATTTTTAAATATTCAGGGAAATACCTGCATATATTTGTCAGTTTCTTCCAACATGCACAGCCCATGTTATGTATCTGTAGAAGTTAGTTACACAATAACTGAAAGTTTTTCAGTTTAATACATATGCAATCTCACACATTAAAGTTAGTCACACAATAACTCAAAGTTTTTCAGTTTAATACATATGCAATCTCACACTTTAAACTTAGTCACACAATTACTCAAAGTTTTTCCGTTTATTATAATACATATGCAATCTCACACTTTAAAGTTAGTCACACAATTACTCAAAAGTTTTTCTGTTTAATATAAATGCAATCTCACACTTTAAACTTAGTCACACAATTACTCAAAGTTTTTCAGTTTAATACAGATGCAATCTCACACTTTAAAGTTAGTCACACAATTACTCAAAGTTTTTCTGTTTAATACATATGCAATCTCACACTTTAAAGTTAGTCACGCAATTACTCAAAGTTTTTCTGTTTAATAATTATGCAATCTCACACTTTAAGGTTAGTCACATAATAACTCAAAGTTTTTCAGTTTAATACATATGCCATCTCACACTTCAGTGTTCCCGCCTGCCCTAAATAGAAGGGCAGCCCGCCCTTGGTGCCCTTACTGCCGCCCTTCTGCCCTTATAATGTCCAAATGCGCCCTTCTGCCCAAATTGTTAAAAAAATTTATAAAAATTGCATATTTTTACGATATCGGCATTTCCGTTCGAAATTTATTATCTCATTTTAACCAGATAATCAATTTACAATACCCCTGACATGTAGCCATCGGCAATTTTACCACTGTCGATGGAATGATGCAACTTTAAACTAATTACAGGTAATTATATCATTATGAGACAAAGGACAGTTGATTGTAAATCATTGAATTTGATTTCCACTAGATTAAAAGGTCAGCTTGGGTCACGCTTGCCATGATTAGCATTTTCTTCAAAGGAACACTGCCGACTACTCATACTAAGATTAGTGTCACAGCCGAAATGTTAACTTTAAAATGCACAGTTTGTGTGCTTTTGATCATATTATTAAAATTACGCATTAAAGATGCCTTCGCAGAAAAGACGATTGGCACAACAGCAGAATGGAAATCAGAAAGTTGCTAAACAGAATTGTTCCATTACTTCGTTCTTCAATAAAGATTCTACTCGGTACATATTTTAAATAAAATGTTATTCCCTGACTTTAAACTTAGTCCCATAATTGCTCAAAGTTTTTCAGTTATATACATATGCAACGTAACACTTTAAACTTAGTCACACAATAACTCAAAGTTTTTCAGTTTAATACATATGCAATCTCGCACTTTAAAGTTAGTCACACAATAACTCAAAGTTTTTCTGTTTAATACATATGCAATCTCACACTTTAAAGTTAGTCACACAATAACTCAAAGTTTTTCTGTTTAATACATATGCAATATCACACCAGGCAAAGTTCTAAAAGCAAAAAAGAAGACGTGGATACTCTTTCCAAATGGGTTATGGCTGTGAGGTCGTCGATACAAATTAGAATTAAAAAACTGAATAGGTCTATGAATACACATGCTACATTGATCTTTAAAGACCAAATGTTGCTAAGCACCTGTCCTACCTTCATGACAAATATGTTGTTGCCCCACAGATAAAACCCCAAACAACATTGTTTTTATGTGTAAATCATATAACATAAACTGCTAGATAAAGGAATTAGATATTGACAATTCACTTGGAAACTCAACATATACCCCTATGATGCTTACCAACAATGACCAAGTAGGAAATCCTGAATAATCATAGTTCTGTTCTTTGATCCTTTGGAATTCCAACCAAAGATGAAGAACTGGATCTTCCTTCACTGTATTGGATACCTAAACTACATAAGTGTGCTTACAAACAATGTCATATTGCTGGGTCTTCCAAGTGCTCCACGAAAATTCTTTCTAAATTATAAACATCAATTTTATCAGCTATGAAAGCCGGGGTTCAAAGTTATTGTGAAACTACCTTATCTAAGTGTAGTGTGAATCAGATGTGGATACTCTAAAATTCCAAATATCTGTTAGAGTACATACAATCTAAGTTTCTTTCCTCTTGCAATAGTATGAAAACAATTGACTTTTCTACCCTTTACACGAATATTCCCCATTCCAAGCTGAAGGAAAAATTGATTGAATTGGTCCTGCTTTGTTTAATAAAAAAAAATGGTCAATGTAGATACAAGTATCTTGTCTTAGGGAGGGATGAATTTTACTTTGTAAAAAATCACTCTGAATCAAACAATAAATTCTCTGAAACTGACATAATCAAGATGCTTGATTTTTTGATTCACAACATATTAGTTACGTTTGAGGACATGTTTTTCAAGAAACAATCAGCATTCCCATGGAAGCCAACTGTGCTCCTCTTCTTGCTGACTTATTCCTTTATTCATATGAGGCTGACTTCCAACAGGAGCTTCTAAGGAAGAATGAAAAGAAGCTTGCATTATCCTTTTCACTTCATGTTCCCCTATATAGATGATGTCCTCTCACTAAATAATTCAAAGTTTGGTGACTATGTTGAATGCATCTATCCCATCAAACTTGAAATAAAGGATATAACAGATACAGTTAAGTCTGCCTCATATCTTGATTTACATCTAGAAATTGACAATGAGGGTCGGTTGAGAACAAAATCTTATGACAAAAGTCAAAAGAGATAATTTCAGCTTCCCAATTGTGAACTTTCCGTTTCTATGTAGCAACATTCCGACAGAGCCTGCATATGGAGTATTTATCTCCCAGTTGATACGATATTCCAGAGCTTGCTTTTCCTTGATAGAGGGTTGCTGCTTACAAGGAAGCTATTGATCCAAGAGTCCCATGTGGTAAAGTTGAAATCATCCCTTCGCAAATTTTACGGATGCCATCACTAGTTGGGAATATCTGTTTCACAGATGAAGTCAGATATGTTCCAATTGTCAAAACCATTGTCCATCCTCTTTTCCTCGAATACAACTTCTGAATTAGACTTATCACCAGGTTTGTACTTACCTGAGCAACATGAAGGGTGCCATATGTGGAGCAGGATTTTCTTACCCTTCCTGAGCACCTGAGATCACCAACGTTTTCTTTAAGGTTCATGTACTGTAGCTCAGTCTTTAGTTTTCTGTGTTGTGTTTTGTGTACTGTTGTTTGTCTTTTAGTCGTTTTTTGTTTTTTGCAATGGACATTTTTTTATGTATGTCTTTTATATATTTTCTCTTTTCAGTTGTCCAGTCATGAAGATTCCATGAGAGAAAGTTTCGCTTCTAAGTCCATATATGAAGAAGAGTTAAAGAACCTACAGGTTGGTGCATTTTCTCACTGTACAGTAATTGTTAATGGTCATAAAACTGCAGTATGCTTGATGCTAAACAGTCATAAGAACAATTTTGAGTGATTTTATACAAAAGAGAGTTTGATTTTGATAGTAAGCATTTTCACTTTATTCTCGTATTTTAAAATGTTTAAGCATGCTGTCTATTATGAGAATACAACATGAAAAATCTTCTTTTCACGCTGAAACTTTTACTGACGCATCATTTCTGTGCTAATTTGAAAGACTTATGCCCTTTCACAATACCAATGGGATAAAAGTTTTTCTTTGTTGGAGTTGAATTCATCTGCTCTGTCCTTTCCAATCTGTTCATGTCAAATTAAGACCAATCATTGTAATAGGATGCACGGTAAGAATCATATTTTAACTACACTACACAGATAAAAATAAGGAGATGATTGCCAATGAGACAACTCTCCACCAGAGAATTATCGACGTAGAAGTTAGCAACTATAGGTCACTTCACGGCCTTCAACAATGAGCAAATTCAAACTGCATAGCAAGCTATAAAAGGCCATAAAATAAAAAAAATAGAAAACAATTCAAACGAGAAAACTGGCGGCCTGATTTATGTACAAAACAATAAACAAACAAAAAAACAAGCAACAACCAATGAATTTCAGGCTCCTTGCTTGGGACAGGCACATACAGAATGTGGCGTGGTTAAACATTTTTGCCGTCGCCCAACCCTCCCACTTACCTGGGACAGTGATGTAACAGCACAACATAAGAACAAACTAAAGAAATCAGTTGAAAAGGGCTTTACTTATCAGATCAGTAAAAAGCAAAAACATTTAAACTAACAAAAACACAAAAGAGACAAAGTACAGATCTGAGGGTACTTACAGTTACATGCTTTCTACTAACAACCATTCACTAGCAATGAGTTATTTTTCACACTTTTGAAGAGAGGGTGCAATGATTGGTTTTGTGAATAAGGACAATAAGATTAAGTAAATTGATTGAGATTATATACAACACAAATATATTTGTTGGCAAACTTACTTACTTTAGGTCAGCATGATGTTTTAAAAGTGGAGTTATTTGTTTATCTATTACCATCTTTTCACAATACAATTGGCTAAAATGTTTTTCCACGGTGTAGTTTGAAATCATCTCTTCAAACTAATCAATTCATGAAAATTTTAGTCCATTACAAGTGAAAAGTTTGTAGTATTAAGCAAGTGGGGTGTAATCCAAATTATCTTACTGTACAATTCCAATGATTGACTTTGTCTTTTTTAGAATACTGACAGTCAATATCAGCAACACTATTTGAAAAAAGTGTAAATCTGAAAGAAAACTTCTATCTGTATCATAATGACAATTTTTAAGCAGTTTTAAATTCTAAACAATGTTTTATGAGGCAATAAGTTGTTGCATTATTTTTTAACCCCAAAAAAATGTTTGTTAACTTGTAATTTGAAGATTACAGAAGTTCTGACATCAAAGGGAGATAATTTTACAACAATAACTATACATAATCGTAATGGAAGATTAGCCCCTTTCTTTATATCAAGTTTCAACATTCAACATTTTTTACAAATTTTTCACTCATCAAACAACTGAATTTCAGTTTTCTTTTAATACTTATTTTACAAGAGTGTTCCTGATATTGACTTTCTGTTGAATGAATAAAACATAATAAAAATAGCAAGAAAAAAAGTAAATCACAGGAAATGGGTGGTAAAAAAAATAGAAGTACTGCACGTACTTCATACTAACAACCTTTCACTGGCAATAGGCTGCAACTTTGGAAAAAACATTTTAGCAAATTGGGATTGTAAAAGAACATATCCTTTCTAATATGCACAGTAAAAATAAAATTCCAGATAAGATCATCTTATGCAACTTTTTTTTCTTCAGAAAAGTATTAGAGATGACTATGTTCCTAGAAGTAAATTAGAAGAAGCAGAGAATGACTTACAGGTGAATTATATTTTGTCACATCTAAATATAAGTTACTTGTTTGATACAGAATAATTGTGTCATCAGACTGTAATATATGAATATATTTTCTTTCAAAGTCTGATATTATTCATGTGCTTGTTTTACTGTGACTTGACTTGACTGTAAGTGTTGCTCTCCACTTTGTTATTATATTATATTATTATATTATGTTTCATACAATACAATAACAATATATATATGTTAGACTCAGATCAACGTCAAGTGTCTAATCGACATCCGTTCCTCAAATCGATGTCCAAATCTGACGTCACAATAGAATAACAATCCAAATCGATGGCCAATTTTATGTCCCTCTAATCAACGTCCAATTTTGGCTTCTCTTATCGACGTCCGTTTTATGGACTTGTTGCAGTGAAATCACATCTTTATTAAGGGTGGGTTGAACCTAAAACTCAAAAATTGTTGAAAAATATAAAAACCAAATCATAATACTTTATAACAACTGGCTGTACGTTTTTATTCTTTCAATTGTTTGAGTCTGTATACTTCCCTCTAGATGTCTCTCGATTATCTTTGTCTTTGGTTTGTTATCTCATTGTCGTACAATGTATACCCACATGTATTTGTTTATATGAACAAGAAAGGAAAACGACAATGTAGGTCAAGAATATGAAGGACTTTCACTAAAATATAAATATGCATGTACATGTCAAAGTAATATGATGTTGGTGATTGTCTTATTGACATTTTCTAATGTTTGTCCTTTTATTTTGATACTAATAAAAGAAAACAGTTATAGTTTCTATAAGCTACTTCACAAAAAGACAAAACGATACAGATAATATAAACAAAGATCAATTCAAAAATAAATGATTCAATTAAATTTAGAGACATCGCGATTAGAGAAGACTCTCATCGATCAGACGTCGTTCAAGTTTGTGATTCATAACATCACATTGGATGTCGATTAGAGGATTAAAATATTGGACACTAATTTGAGAACGTGACTTCAGATTTCAGACTGCTTAAAGAAACTAATTGTTTTCATTTATCTGTATATTTTACAAATTATAATGACTTAGTTGACATATATTAGAAGGAACAACAAAGTAGACAACCTCCCGTCCAAAAAAATCAGCTAAATAAAAATAAAAGAACACACATTAGTTAATGACAATAAGACAACACTGACATCATATAACATGTTAATATTTTGGTTAAAAACATTAATCCACTCAATCTACATTGTCTTATTCCTTTCATATTCATATACCGGTAAATAATGTGAATATAAGACAATGAGACAATAACTCAATGATAAAGATAACTGAAAGGCATCAAGGGGGCAATATACAGTCTTAAACAATAGACAGAATAAAGAAGTATAGTCAATTGTTGAAAAGTATTATTATTTGGAATTTGCAGGATTTAAAATTTTTTTAACAACTTTTGAGTTTTAGGTTCAACCAACCATTTGTATTCAGAAGATGTCTGTATCAAATCAGGAATATGACAGTTGTTTTCTTTGAATAAGGTTATGACGTCATTGCTGCAAGTGCGTAAAAAGGACGTCGATTAGAAAAGTCAAATGTTGGACGTTGATTTGAGAACAACAAAAAGACATCGATTAGAGGGTCATATAATTGGTCGTCAATTTGGAATCTGATTTCATTATGACGTCAGATTTGGATGTCGATTTGAGAAACGGATGTCGATTAGAGACCAGGCGTCGATCTGAGTCTTACATATATAGAAATGTTGACTTGACTGTGGTTTTCTACAGCAGTTTGTTAAAATTTCTGACCAGTTTGGTTTGATAAAACAAATTGCAATTGGGTCAGAATGTTGAATGAACTGCAATAGGTGGAGAGCAACACTTACAGTCAAGTCACAGAAATACGGAATAGGTAACGAGTCAAGAAGAAAAAAAGTGATATACATACACACATGAATATTATATAAAAAAATATCTAACTCATGGAAAGATGCCATGTTACATTTATTGAAAGTATACTGACAGTTATTTTACCTTAAATCCAAATGTATACTTTTTTAACATTCTTTCATTTTCATCACTTAAGCATTTTCATGGACCTGTGCTTGTTCTACTTCTCAGCCATTACGGCTGCTGTTACTATGAATCATAAGTAGGCTGTGGACCTACAGGATTTTTTTAGTTCAAATCTCATATACATCATGCATGATATTTTAATGATCTTATTTAAAACTCTTATAAAATTTATTAGGAGGAGAGATTATCTCATTTAAATACCAAGAAACAACTGAATGATGTATCTGACAGACTGGAGTTTGCATTAGGAGAAATAGAAGTTGTAACTAAACAGATAGAAAGAGAAAAGGCAGCTTTTCAGAAAGCGTAAGAACTTTTTAAGTTGTTTATTTGGTATTCATAATGATATAATTAAGATTTGCCACTAAGTGGCCAGGGCATATAGTGTTACCCTAGTCTGTCCATCCTTTATTCCATCCCTCTGAAATTAAACAATTGTTTAGACTTTTTTCATTATGCCAGCAGATGTTGATCTGATTTTCAGTACATTAGTGTATATTGATGACTTAAAGATCAAGTTTGTGTGACATTCTGGTTGATTAACTTTTTGCTGAATTATGGCCCTTGGACTTCATGAAAAGTTTTCCTGTCTAGACTTTAGTTGTAATGCCTGCAGATCTGAGCTTTTATTTGGTAAATTAGTGTATGATAATATATTACAGATCAAGTTTGTGTTTGTTCAAGTTGAGTGTTTTGTTCTGGTTGATTAACTTATCACAGAATGAAGGCCCTTGGACATAGAAAATTTCATGAAAATTTACTAAAATAGACATTGATTTGTAATGACTGCAGATCTGGAGATGATTTATGTTTCATGTAAAGATGACTTACAGATATACTCTGTGTTTCTTTATGGTTGATTGAATTTTTTTGGAACTATGGCCCTTGAAATTTTTTCTTGAAAATTGTACTGCTACAGACATTGTTTTGTAATGCCTGCAGATCCAGAGCTGATTTTTGTTACATTAGTGTATAATGATGACTTACAGATCAAGTTTGAATATAATGATTGAACATCATTAGAAAGTAGATATGAATATTATGAATTTGTATCATGCTTTCCATATTTACAAGAGAAATACAGAGCCCAAGTTTGATAAGCAGATTTGTTGGTGTGTAATTCATTTTTCAATAAAGTTATATAGAAGATATGTGAGAGGAGATACAGGATACAGTTCAATTGAGTATTGAATGAGACAGCAAGACAGCAACACTTAAAAATCAAGACACCTAGAAGCAAAATTTAAAGGTATACAAATATTGAAATTTGAAGAAGAAGTTCCTGACTTGGGACAGGTTCATGAACATGAAACTGTGTTTTACTCAAACATTTTTTTTTTAAGATTTGGGACAGTTCAGAACAAAGCCATTCAAGAAACATCAAAGTCAATAAAGCTGGAACGCAAATATACAGGTAAGATGATGCAGGAACTTTAAAAGTAGTTAGTAAGTAGATAATGCAATAACTCTTATTTTCAGGAAATTATAAAATTATTGTTAATTTTGCTATATTTTAATAACTCAAACTTTAAAGTTTTACAACCATTTTACCAGTCTAATGTTTAAATGTATGAATCTTTGAAACTTTTACATTTATCAATTTAATTTTGACATTGAACAGTTTACTTACAGGTACTAGAAATAAAAAATCCTAAAAATGTGAGCCAAACAACCTTTCATCATTCTTTGCCAAATAGAGAAAATCTTGGTTTTAGGTTAGATATCTTTAAAAGCGTGCATCCAATTTTGACCAAACTTAGTGTAATGCCCTTTTGAAAAAGGAAAAATCTGATTATTTTGAGGTCATTAGATCAAAGAATAAGGTCAATAGTGACAATATACTGAGTTACTGTTTGTACGAACTTGTCCTAGCCAGAACTTCCACATCTTTTCACCTGTCTTATGTTGTTTGGCATTAAGGTGCATCATCTTCAGGTGTTTCATTGCTTACCATTGATCTTGCCTCTGAGTTTGAACTTTGGCCTTTTGGACCCCTCCCTGTTGTATTAACAGCTTAGTAAAGGATGAAAAATTGGATAAAATGTTTTAAACAAAAGCATTTGGAACAGTTTTTTGTGTTCAAAGTTTGCACATTTTCAAAACAATTGATATCAACTTACAATTTTATTATTAGATAAACTATTTGACAGTGTATACACTTATTAAAGCTGTCCAGAGACATATTTTTATGCCCCAACATAGGCAATGGGGGCAATTACTGTTACCCTTGACCGTCCGTCTTTCTGTCCATCCAATCTTCGTTTCTGCACTCTAACTTAAGTTTTCCTCATGCAAACTGATTTCGAATTTGGACAGTGAGTCACTTACATTTCTAGAGTTATGCACCTTTATAACTTGGAAAATTGCAAATTTATTCGTTTCCACAATCTTAAGTTTTCTCATCAAAATTTTATGAAACTCATACACAATGCTAAGATCCAAAACTCACAGACAGAGTTAAAATTGGGCAGTGAGTGTCTTACTGTTGTAGAGTTATGCCCCTTTATAACTTGGAAAATTGCAAAGCCTGAGTGGGGGATTCCTGTCCTCAGGCACATTCTTCTTTTATTTAGTTCTGAAGCATCTGTTCTTGCTGATCTTTGTATATACATGCTATCAATCACTGTCTGAGTGCTTAGTTGACAGGGACACTTTTTCTTGCATGTCAACAGAATACAAATAAAATTTCATCCAATAATAAATAAATTTGTCAATGACTGATGTAACATCGAGGCATTGTTATTATGTAGCTTGTCTTTTCCTGTTATTTTCACTTAAGTAAATTCTATTTAACCATTGCTTTGTTTATTATCACAATGTATTGTTTTATCATGTGTAAGCATCATACACACTTTGCCCTAAATTAGGCCCTCTGTCAAAAAACAAACATCTTGTATCTTGTATGTAGAAACCTTAATTGATCATTACACAAGTTGATGATATGTTTAACATTCAAATTTATATTTCAGATGTAACAAAACAGTGTGAAAAACAGCAAGATGATTTAGAATCAAAAACTGAAGAATTAAAATTTTTGGAAGGCAAAGTAAAAGAACAGGAGGTTGTTTATAAGAAGAAATTGAATGAACTAGAAATTCAAAAGAAACAGGATCGGTATATAGCAAAAATGATGGAAGAGCAGAACAGACGAAAAAATAAAACTAAAGCTAGTTTATTGACTCAAAAATGATGGAAAATGATTATTAACATACTAAATTATGAAATTGGCAGCTTTAAATTTGTATACTATTTGTAAATTTAAAAAGCTGCTGTAAGATTTTAAACAGGTAATAATGGTACATGTACAATTGTATGAAGATTTGAAAATAGAGCAGATGATATTTCTGTCTGACATGACATACTGTTAATTTTAGTATAGCACTAACAAAGTATAAAATTTGTGAATTCATAGGTTTAAGAAAGCTAGGTGTGATTTATATATGTTATGTAAGATATATATACATTCTTTATGATATTTGAAAGTAGATTAATGATGATGGTTTGATATAGACACTTGTCTGTTATTGATGCCCATTTTTAGTTTTTGGTGTCCTCTGTATCTCATTGAGGTACTGTACATTCAGAATATTTTGCAATCATTTTATTACTGTAAAAATTATGATGGGATAGGTTTTCTAAAATAAAAAGTTGCATTTTGAATTATGTAAGTATTATTTTTATGCAGTGTTTCTTGTACTGTACATTCAGAAATTTTTGCGATGTTTTTATAATTGCAAAAATTGTGACGGTATATGTTTTGTAAAAATAAAAACTTGTTTTTTGAAAGCATTATTTGTATGCAGTGTTTCTTGAAATCACAATAATTAATCTCCCATCAGTTGTTCAACAATCCCAATAATAAAAGCACACAAAATTTTTGAATTTACAGTATACGAAACATCTCCTTTTATTCATATCAAGGATTTGTATAGTACTATACTTACTATACAAATCCTTGTTCATATACACAGTATTTTCAGTCATGTTTCATTTGATTCATTTAAACATGTAAAATTGAGATGAAGTTATTACAATGTATTTACCTCATATTTATATGCAAGACTCTAATAAAAGTTACAGCAGTAAAATTGATCCTTCCATCATGCTTGCCAATGAAAAAATGTTGAAAAATGGAACAATTACTTCCTTATTACTATTACTATGTGTTACAAAAAGAATGATCCTTCTTGATGTTTTTGTTACTGTGTGGCTTTGATTTAAACTTTTCCAGTGGTAGCAATAGCTTATCACACAAAATCCATTTCAAGGTGAATTTTTGTGGAAATATGGCAGGAAATTCTAAACACATTTGTAAAATTTATTGTGGATTGATGGCATTCTTGACTTCAGTATTATTGAAAAAGAAGGGATATAGGGTTGATATAAAAGAGACAAAAATGCCTTGAAATAATCAGCATGTGAAAGGAACAAGGCTTTTATTGATGGTTTTCATCTCTATAGGGGTAAATTTAGTAAATAAATATACGTCATCAGGGACTGCCCATTTGGGGGAGAGCTTTCTGTCTAAAACTGAAGTCTTGTGCTCTTCTGATTGGTAGATAATGTTTGTAATAAATATTTTTTGATAGATGGATCAAACTAGAGTTAAAAAAATTAAAAATGAATGCGGAATGTACTAATTTTTTACTACAGGGTTGAAAAGTAATGGGGTCAGTAAAGGAATTAAGTGCGAATCTACAGTGTTTGTAAACAAGGTCATGTGAATGCCCAAAATGTCGCATGACCCTATGTTTTATTGTTGCAAAAGATAGGGCTACATTTGTACTTTGATGAATGATATATGAAAGCTTCTAATTTCTAAAGGTAAATCAGGTATAAATTTAATTCAAGACATAGATTAGCATTAAAGTCAATGGGAGATTTTTTCCTGAATTTACCCTATAGGAAAATATGCAATCTGTCACTGAACTTGTTCAAGGCCACACAAAATCACAAAACTCATTTCCTGTAAATATTAATGCAATGGAAGCTTTTGGAACCAGTTAAAGTTGTTTTATACAAATTTCTATGTTTAACTGTGACTATCCAGGATGCACTGAGTGTACTGTGGGAAGAAGCATGGGGTATATGGTAAAAAATAAGTTTTGTGTCCAGATTGAAAGAAACAATAGAAATTACACTTGAGAGTAATGATATTTATGAAAGGCATAAATATTCTCCCATTTTACATCACATTTTCACATATTTCTTCTAATAATGTGTAAAATCATATGGAAACTCAAATTACCTCCCTTTGACATAGTGTATTTTTTTTAGCTGGGTCCCCATGTCAAGTTGTAGATCAAGTGGTAAATAAGCACTTTTCTAGTATTTTAAAACACTCGAATAATCTGACCGTATGAAGATTTCATTTATTTTACATAATTCTTTGTGTTCCTTTAATTAAAAAATACTAGACAACTTTTCATGATTACATACCCTTCATCTATGAAACTAGTGTTGAAATGTTTGTAATTGGATTGCTATGTTAAATAATTGCTTTTAAATATTCTAAATTGTTACTTTAATCTTCCAAAGGCAAAGTTTGGTCATACCCAGTCTTATTTTTTCATATTTGGCACTTTTTTCTACTCCAGTTTTGGCTGTCTAGTTTTGGCAAAGAAACCATCCTGATGTTGGGGTAACATGAATTTCTGAAGAGTGATTGTCAATGACATTTTGTGAACTTTACAAGTAATTAAAACACAGATTTAGTAAAATAAAACATAATTGTTGGGGTTTTTTTGGTATGAAACTGCTTAAAAAGCCTTTGAAAAGTCTTTTTATGGTCTTTTCAGGGTATTTAATCAATTTCTGCAGAGTGATTGTCAATGACATTTTGTGAACTTTACAAGTAATTAAAACACAGATTAAGTAAAATGAAACATAATTGTTGTTTTTTTTTGGTATGAAACTGCTTAAAAGCCCTTGAAAAGTCTTTTTATGGCCTTATAGGGTATTTAATTAGAAACTTCCATATAAGGAAAAATTTAACGAAAAGTACATCAAGACTTTAGTTCCTAGATGTTCTTGCAATACTGGTCAAAGCAAACACAGAAAACAATTCATATTTATTAAGCATAGTATTTTACACCATTATTTTAAAAACAGTCAATGTGCAACTTTATATACCAAATATACATTTGCCGCAGTATGGGCTGTAGTATAAATTTTCCTCTATCTTTACAAATTCTGCATTTATGAATGTTGTATTGAAACTGGAACTTGAAAATTGGATACATTACATGATTAATACAAAAAGTAGGAAAAGAAGTTAAAAGTCCCTTATAGGGTAAATTCAGTAAATAAATATCGTCATCAGGGACCGCCCATTTGGGGGAGAGCTTTCTGTATAAAACTGAAGTCCTGTGCTCTTCTGATTGGTAGATAATGTTTGTAATAAATATTTTTTGATAGATGGATCAAAACTAGAGTTAAAAAAAATTAAAAAATGAATGCTGAATGTACTAATTTTTTTTACTACAGGGTTGAAAAGTAATGGGGGTCAGTAAAGGAATTAAGTGTGAATCTACAGTGTTTGTAAACAATGAGAATGCCCCAAAATGCCGCATGACCCTATGTTTTTATTGTTGCAAAAGATAGGGCTACATTTGTACTTCGATGAATGATATATGAAAGCTTCTAATTTCTAAAGGTAAATCAGGTATAAATTTAATTCAAGACATAGATTAGCATTAAAGTCAATGGGAGATTTTTTACTGAATTTACCCCTATAGTTGGTAGATGGTCTTCAACAATACCAACTAAATATTATTGTCATTTTGCTTAGTTTCTTCTGTTACCTATTCTAACATTGGACTCTGACTTCTTTTTTTTAACTGAATTTTACTGTGCGTATTTCTGTGTGTTTGTTTATTCCAATTGGCTAGAGGTATAGGGGAGGGTTGAGATCTCACAAAACATGTTTAACCCCGCCACATTTTTGCGCCTGTCCCAAGTCAGGAACCTCTGGCCCTTGTTTGTCTTGTATGTTTTTTTTAATTTTGGTTCATGTATATGTTTCAGAGTTTAGTCTGACGTCCATTTTTGCTGAACTAGTATACATTATTGTTTAGGGGCCAGCAGAGCTGAAGCCCATCTCAGGTTGCGGGATTTTCTCGCTGTATTGATGACCCTTTGGTGGCCTTTGGCTGTTTTCTGCTCTTTGGTCAATTTTTTGTCTCTTTGACACATTCCCTGTTTCTATTCTTAATTTTATTTTAAATATGTAGTCATTATAATTAAACTTTTTATGCCCCCGCAACTGAAAGTTGGGGGGCATATTGTTTTACCCCTGTCGGTCCGTTCGTCAGTCTGTCCGTCCGTCCGTCCCATTATGGGTATATAGTTATTCCAGATAACATCTCCTACAGTTTGAATGTAAGAAGTTTTCACTTTGCTGGCTGCTTGTACATACATTGAAGGTGTGCATATGGTCAGGGTTTTGATTTTTATTGATATTTGCTCTTTGGGGAGATAGTTGAACTTTGTCATTTTTGGAGTTTATTATTGCATAAGAGGTGCATATTGTTTCTGGAAACTCCTCCTACAGTTTGAATGCTAGGAATTTTTCACTTTGTTGGCCTTTTGTACATATATTGAAGGTGTGCATGTGGTCAGGATTTTTATTTTTATTGATATTTGTTTTTTTGGGGGATAGTTGAACTTTGTGATTTTTTGGAGTATTTACTTGTATAAGAGGTGCATAGTGTTTCCGGATAACTCCTCCTACAGTTTGAATGCTAGGAAGTTTTCACTTTGCTGGCTGTTTGTACATATATTGAAGGTGTGCATGTGGTCAGGATTTTGATTTTTATTGATATTTGCTCTTTTGGGAGATAGTTGAACTTTGTCATTTTTGGAGTATTTACTTGCATAAGAGGTGCATAGTGTTTCCGGATAACTCCTCCTACAGTTTGAATGCTAGGAAGTTTTCACTTTGCTGGCTGTTTGCAGATATATTGAAGGTGTACATGTGGTCAGGGTTTTGATTCTTATTAATATTTGCTCTTTTGGGAGATAGTTGAACTTTGTCATTTTTGGAGTATTTACTTGCATAAGAGGTGCATAGTGTTTTAATATTTTATTATTATCAAAAATTACATTTGTTGAAGTTTTACTGTGGTCCTGAACTTTGTTTATGCAGAATAAGTTCCTTGTATAAATGGAAATTAAGGACTTGTGAGGGGCCAACTCTTATTGATGACTGTTCAGATAACAGGAAAAGATCAGAACTCGTGTAAAATGCGTAATTAATACTAGTAGGACAAATCTTTTTTGACAATTCTGTATAGAACCTATTGAAGTTTTGTGAGTAGATTGTTTGTCAAACGTTTAATGCAATACAAAATAAATGACACAACATTGAAATATCTCCAACCCATCAATATATTAACTCTTTAAATGTGTGCATCTTCAAAACTGAACAAGGTATCAGAGATAGATCAAATGTGCTGGTTGTAACCTAAATCTAATACATATTGTGGTAAATTTAATCACTTGGTCAATCTTCATTGAACGTAAATAGCTAGGGGAGGATCATGTTTTTTTGTCTTGTCTACCACGATAGTTGCAGAATGCCAGACATGGGGATTACAATCTAGCAGAGAAACTATTTGTATACTGGTGAAGCTTTATATTTCAGAAGGTAGAAGACCTGGATGCTTCATACCTTCTATGTAGATTCCTATTGTTACCATGTTTCTGTTTGTCATATGTCCATTGTCCTTGACCTCAATTTCATGTTTCAGGGACTGCTTAAAAAATAAATTAAAGTTTCTTTGTCATGAGAAATACTAACTTGTTATGAGTAATAGAATAACTATAATCTGTCAGACAGGGTTTGCCTTACCTCATTTCATAGATCAGTGACCAAGGTTAAGTTTTTGTGGTCAAGTCAGTATCTCAAATACCCTAAGCAATAGGTAGTCAACTATATTTGGTGTATGGAATGATTGTAATGTGTACTTGTCCAGGTTTCATCTGACCTTGACCTCATTTTCATGGTTCATTGATTAACATTAAGTTTTGGTGGTTTGGTCTGTTTCTCAGATACTATAAGCAATCAATCAGTATTAATTGGTGAATGGTATGATTGTAAGGTGAGCATGTCTCTGGCAGGTTTTATCTGACCTTGACCTCAATTTCATTGTTCATTGGACAATGTTAAGATGTGTGGTTAGGGCTATTTTATGACAAAAGAGATGATTTCAGCTTCCCAATTGTGAACTTTCCATTTTTATGTAGCAACATTCCAGCAGCGCCTGCATACGGAGTATATATCTCCCAGTTGATACAATGCTCCAGGGCTTGTATTTCCTATCATGATTTCCTTGATAGAGGGTTGCTGCTCATAAGGAAGCATTTAAACCAAGAGTTCCAAGTGGTGAAGTTAAAATCATCCCTTCGTAAATTTTAGGGACGCCATCACGAGTTGGTTGACCGTTACAATATATCCGTTTCACAGATGATAGCGGATATGTTCCTAATGTCGTAACTTCAATCCATTCCCCTTTTCCTGAAAGTTACCTACCGAATTAGACTTATTACCGGGTTTGTACTAACATGAACAACACGATGGGTGCCACATTTGGAGCAGGATCTGCTTACCCTTCCGGAGAACCTGGGATCACCCCCAGTTTTTGGTGGGGTTCGTGTTGCTCGGTCTTTAGTTTTGTATGTTGTGTTTTGTGTACTATTGTTTGTCTGTTTGTCTTTTTCTTTTTAGCAATGGCGTTGTCAGTTTATTTTCGACTTATGGGTTTGAATATCCCTTTGGTATCTTTCCTCTCTTTTTCAGATACTATAAGCTATAAGTCAACTATATTTGGTGTATGGAATGATTTTAAGGTGTACATGTCTGTCTGACAGGGTTTATTTGACCTTGACCTTATTTTTAATGGTTCATTGTTCAATGTTAATTTGTCATGGTTATGTCTGTTTCTAAGATACTATAAGCAATAAGTCAACTATACTTGGTGCGTGGAATGATTGCATGGTGAACATGTTGTCTGGCAGGGCTCATCTGACCTTGACCCCATTTCTGTGGTTCATTGTTCAATGTTCACTTTTCATAATTATGTCGGTTTCTCAGATGATATAAACAATAGGCTCACTATATTTTGTGTATGGTATGATTGTATAAAAGTGAACATGACTGCCTGGCCTCTGACTGGACGTGACCTTGAACTCATTTCCATGAATTATGTTAAATGTATGTGATACCTGTTGTAATACCTTCATATTACAGACTTTCAGCATAAGTTCAATCACAATATGTAAAGCAAACGAGACATTTCAGCATGTGCACTCTTATGTTTTATTTTCATGTGATTTGTCCTATAAAAAAGCTGAATTCTATAATTCTTAATAAGTGAATGCTTCAGCAGAGGATGACCTTGTTGCACCATGTTGATGATTGGGGTTAAAAATGTTAATATAAGAGTTTTTTGTTCTCTGCCCAATGTGGGGACAAAGAAAAATTGGGTTTCCCTCTGTCTGTCCTGTCTTGTAAGCACCCTCACATGTATCGGTACAATTCTTTCTAATTTTTATAATATGTATGTCAAAGCCTATAATCAACAATGTCTATGAAGAATTTAGTGTTAAGTAGCTATTATTTAGTTAATTAAGAGTCATGTCCCTTGGAAATATAAATCATTTGGAAAAATGTATTATAAGGGTTCTCAAGTCTACATTTCTTGTTGGATTGTTATGAAATTAATATCAAAAGTTTATTTAAGCATTGTCCGGGCCAAATTTAAAAAAAAAAGAAGCAGCGCTGATCAATTATTTTTATTTGAGTTATGTCCCTCGGAAATGTATATTCTATAGGAAATTGAATACCAGTATTTAGTGCTTTCAAGTCTACATTTCTGGTCAGATTTTTATGAAATTAATATATCAAAGGTTTATCTCACTTATGTCTTGGACCAGTTAGAAATCAGTGCCAAAGAACTTTTTTTACAGGAAATATTTTGTAGAATTTCTTGTGTTCCAAATTACTATATTGCCTTATTTTGTGAAATATTAATCCAGATAAAAGGAATAATGACACCATTTTCTACAAAAAGAAATGCCTGTACCAAGTCAGGATTTTGACAGTTGTTTTCCATTCGTTTGATGTATTCATAAAGCTTTTGATTTTGCCATTTGATAAGGGACTTTCCGTTTTGAATTTTCCTTGAAATTCGGTATTTTTGTTATTTTACTTTTAAACCAACAGATATGGGTTTTCCCATCCTTTATACACATTTGATATCCATGAAAATTTTGAAGTTATCATGATAAAAATTGAGGATATATATAGTACAGATATTTAAATCATTGTAAGAATTCAGTAATAACCTGAGGTTATTGGTCAAGGTCAATGACATAAATATATAAAGGTTAAAGTTAAGGTAAATAATAAGAGATGTCTCTGATAATAGTCAATCAATACAATTTTTTTTCTTATTTGGGAAAAGATTTTTTTGGTCGAAGGTAATTGTTTTACCCCATTAGGGAGCTACCATTTGATTTTTATGGAGGGGAGGTGGGGGGCTTGGATGAAATTTGAAAAAAGGCAGGACAGGAGTTTTGAGTTAAAAAAAAAAGGCAGGATGAGAAACTTTGGAACCTTGTAATTTAATATATTTTAACTTAATTTTTGTATTGTTTTGATTTTGAAGTAAAAAGAAAAAGGCTGAAGAAAACACTTATCATGTTTATATCACCATCTTTTTTAAAACTACGGCAAAAATTAAAGGGATGTTCAAAGTCCAGTCCGTTATCAAAACTATTTAAAGTTCAAGGACCGAATCTGTTCCGCATTTAGAACTGTCCATGGAGGTGTGTCATTTTTAACGAATCAAAACATAACATTCGTCAATCATCCGGTCAAGGCCGTTCTGGCGAAAACACAACGCAGTCTCGAAACTTTTGTACACTATCAAGCTGAAAAGAAATTGTCAAGATGAGCAGTTCGTCTGGTCAAGCGATTGACGTGGAACCTTTGACATTGACTAGGTTCATTTTAGCTGAACAGAAGAAACATCCCCATGCAACTGGAGATTTTACAGCTCTTATGAACTTTATCCAAACTGCAGTGAAAGCCGTGTCATCAGCCGTACGAAAGGCAGGAATACACAGACTGTAAGTTTCTATAAAAGATCATCTGTGAAAATTAAACACATGTTTATATTAATTTAACAATCTTTATATTTTCTTTATGTCATTAAAACAAAAGTCATGAATTGCACTAGTCCAAATAATTATGACGTCTTGAAAGGCTATTATATTTTTTTTCTTTGACGCCTTACATCGACGTCATAACGCCGAACTCATATTTTCAGTTGGACTTTGAGAGGGAATTTACTGCTTTATTGAAACGTTTAGCTGATTTCTCCTTAAGATGCTTCATTTTAGGAGTATAAAATAAATTTTTGCACCAAACTCGGTAAAATTTGACGGACCTGAATTTCCGGATAATATAAAACAAACGTTCCGGAAATTCGGGTCTGTCAAATTTACCGAGTTTGGTGCAAAAATTTATTTTATACTCTCCTAAAAAGAAATCAGATAAACGTTTTAAAAAAAGCAGTAGATAATCGTCCGCCTCGGATGGAATTGTAACTTATTTTATTATTACTGTAGGGATTTATTGAAAATATTTTGCACAAACAAACATATAAAAGGTAAGAAATTTTATATATGCAAATATTTTTAGCCTTCAATGAAAATTTTATGGCTAAATTGGGTCTCAAAGTTGAGAGCAAAATATGCTCTCAAAGTCCAACCGAAAATGGTGGCTTCAGCATTATGACGTCGATGTAAGGCGTCAAAGAAAAAAAATATAATAGCCTTTCAAGACGTCATAATTATTTGGACTAGAATTGCACATGGACATGTGATAAGATTAAAATGATCCGGATTTTAATCAGGATATCATTCTCATATTCTTATCATATTGCACAAAAATTCAAGGATTTTGATAGTCAGCTTTGAAAGTCCTTGGCTAACTCATGTCAAACTTATTGAAGATAACTAACATTACCAATTACTGTATAAAGAGTTACAAAACTATTAAGAATTTATTTTTTTAAAGCAAAACTGGATAATGTATTAATATTTCAATGATAATATATCCAAGTGTTTATTATCATAAATCAGATATTTTTTCAAGGCACAAAAGACAAAAAAACTGGAGAAACTAAATTAAATTTCCAAGTGATGCTTTTTCATTCATTTGTATTTTTCAATATCGCTAGAAACACGTAACCTAAAATCAGCCACCCTGAAAAATTATCATGTGATGCACTTGCAGGCCAAGAGAAGGATTTTATTTTCATTAAGTTAGTTGGAAATTGTATTGGTATTGATCTTCACATAAAAATTATAAAGCTGATGTAAATATTTCTAACAATTTCAACCAGTTCTACATATGAACAGCCAAGATGCAAAAACAGACGAAGTATGCTGATTGGTTTCTTCCTTAATTTTAATGAATTTTACCATGTATTATTTGGTAAAGCTTTGTAAATTTCAGTCTAAATTTCATAAAACTACAGTTAATCATACATAGCTTGACACATTTTGGGGAATTTAGTTAAGACATAAGCTCATTTTGTATATTTTCCAACTAAAAGGAAAAATTATTTACATTATGTAGCACTTTCAACATATAATTTTTTTATGGACTTTCATATTTCAAAAATACCCTGTCATAAGTTGCAAAGGAATGGAAACAAGTGTACTATAAATATATATCCCATTTGCAATGTTTTGATTGTGAAATATTTGGCTGTTAAAAGTTTAGTTAAAAAGGTTGCAACAAATATGTCATTCATCAAGCAAATGTACAAGTATTTGGACATGTCTGCTAAAATCTAATTTATAGTTACCATCAAGCAAATTGAATGGTAGACATTCTATTTCTGTACTCGGAGATTAGAAGAAATGACATCATAGACATCAAATATCCAGTGAAAGCATCAATCTAAAAAGTGGCCAATATTGGGTAATGACTGATTTTAGAGAAAGGAAGCATATTTACATGTATTTGATGTTGCGGCATGGTAATTAACATAATCATCCTTTACGACAGACAAAATAGCTGATCTGAAAGGTACACCATCTACTTGCCACTATACATCATGTACTGTGTTACAACCCTAGATAAAGCCGACGAGGAAAGGCATTATATCGACCACCGAAAGCTATATTTTTATGTAGCCTAGGTAGTCGAGTGGTCTGTGTCACAGATGAAAGGGTTCGAATCCTGCTGAGGGAAGAATAAAATTTTGCTAACGCAAATTTGAAGATCTAACATTGTTGGGTTAAATTTGAGACGAATGATATATGTATATATCTTTATCCTTCATCTGGACTAAGGACCAGCAGTTTGACACATAAGCCATATATACTGGTACACTTTCTTTAGATGGCCTATTTGACCACTTGAGAAAAATTCAAAAGGTTTAATTGACAGTGTGAGGCATACATGTATTAAATTTGTTCATTAATGCACCTAAGGAAGGCCTCTGCTCTCATATTGGAAGACTACTTCACCTGTGCAAAGATTTCATAATTAAAACTGATGGGTTTATGACTGTGATGAAATGTATATCATTTATCTTTATTATTTGGTACAATTGACAAATACAAAGTTTAGCTGTTGGTGCAAAATAATGATGGCCATCCTTGCTTAGTGAGGCAAGAAGATGGCTTATTCATCCTCACACACAAGAGGAAAGAACCCTGCAGATTATCACAGTCAAAGAAGTATTATTCCAGCCAGAATTTACTCTGTCTTATAATTTTGAATTTTTTCTGGAGAAGCACATTTTTCTGGGATCCTCTTTGATAATTGTGTGTGAATAATTTAAGTAATTTGACTATGAATAAGAGAAATTGAAATGTGGGGGTAGTATACATCAATAGACTGCAACCTAACAACACAAAAAAACAGATATGTAATACATTTTAATAAGTAACACATAAAAAGCTATAGTTGATCGCAATGGTTTAATGTAAGGTAGACTTATGGTATTTTTCATTTCAAAGATTGAGCTTAATTACAGATGCATATAAGCAGTGTTAATTGTTTTATTTCAATTTTCAAGGTTTGGAATCTCTGGAGTAGCAAACACATCAGGGGATGAACAAAAAAAGTTGGACGTTTTAGCTAATGATCTGTTCATTAATATGTTAAAATCTTCATATTTGACCTGTTTGTTAGTGTCAGAGGAAAATGATACAACTATTGTAGTTGAACCAGAGAAACAGGTATGGTCAAGAATCGAACATAGGCAAATAAAACATTATTTGGGTTAAAATGTTAATAGCCTGTCTTCTACAGAAATATCATTTTAGAAGATGAAGTTAATTCCAATTAAGGGTCCAAAAGGGCACAAGGGCATATATATTTGCAAATCTTTATACTCGCGTCATATACATGTAAATTTACAAATAATGAATGTCGGAGAATAGTTGGAGTAAATGTCTTTCATGTGGTTTGATGGCAATACTCTAGATATATGTTCAATATTTTAAGTTTCTTTTTATAAACGTGTATGTCTTGAGGTTTTTGTTTAATTTATTTACTTTTATATGATAATGTTATTGACAAACTATAATTTTTTTCAAAATGACAACAGTCTTGATTTAAAAGCTTAAAATTTTTCCAGGGAAAATACATTGTATGTTTTGATCCATTAGATGGTTCATCAAACATTGACTGTTTAGTTTCCATAGGATCTATATTTGGAGTCTACAGAAAGGTAAGGTTTCAACATAATACAAATTCAATGTAATGTAAGAAAACTTTTACTCAACCATTCCTACATCATCATATTTTTTATGTTTGCCAGCATAAAATATAACAGTTTACATCAGAATGGAACAAGATTTGACAGCATTTCATGTACATGTACAAGATGTTATTATCAATGTCTCTTTTTCTTAGACTTATTTTTGGGGTTTCAAAATGCAAAACACAGACTTGACAGTTTCTAAATATATGTCATCACAAGATCTACTATAGTTTACTTTTGTTAAAATTATGGATTGAATAAGGGCTGTTCCATAAAAACATACATGGTACCCAGGGAAGGTACTTTCAAATCTCAACTATGGGTGGGTGTCATCTATGTTTTTGCATAGTGAAAATGTAAGTGAAATTTTAATTCGCCTCTATAGGTGGTTATCCCATTTTTAAAGTGCCTTCTGTGGGTACCATGTATGTTTTAATGGAACAGCCCTAAGTAGTCTAAACAACAACAACAAAAAAGGACTGCACGAATGTACTATTTGGTAGAGTGGGGAATGATATGCAATCTTAAGTGGTCATGGTTTTCATATTTAATATTAATTACAGGCAGATGATGAACCAGTGACCACAGCTGATGCCCTTAGACCAGGAACAGAACTGGTGGCAGCTGGTTATGCTCTGTATGGAAGTGCTACCATGATTGTTTTATCTATAGGGAATGGAGTCAATGGTTTTATGTTGGATCCTGTAAGTGATTTGTATATGCTAATATAGAATTTTACATTATACACGTGTTGAAATGATTTTACAAACTTCACTAGTCAAGGTCTTTTCAATGCCCTGATTTCACAAGGCATACATTGTCGTTTTTTGCTGTTTCTCATATTTTGTGTTTTTGTTTAGTTTGTTCTTATGTTGTGCCGTTACACCACTGTCCCAGGTTAGGGGAGGGTTTGGTGTCAACAAACTAGTTTAACCCCGCCACATTCTGTATGTGCCTGTCCCAAGTCCAGAGCCTGTAATTCAGTGGTTGTTGTTTGTTGCTGTGTAACATATTTGTTTTTCGTTCATTATTTTGTACATAAATTAGGCTGTTAGTTTTCTCGTTTGAATTGTTTTACATTTGTCATTTCGTGGCCTTTGTTTGCTGACTATGAGGTGTGGGTTTTGCGCATTGTTGAAGGCCGTACAGTGACCTATAGTTGTTAATTTCTGTGTCATTTGGTCTCTTGTGGAGAGTTGTCTCATTGGCAATCATACCACATCTTCTTTTATATATACAGTATGGGTTATGAATAGCAGCCATTAGTAAATTTCACTAACTATTTTAATCATCCAATTTATTTATGCATATGATAACATAATTGTAGGCTTTTGTTTTTAACAATGTAATTATAAATACAATAGTCTATGATAAGAAATCTGATGATTTTCAAAACAAAAATCAAATTAATATCATTTAATTAGAACAGTTGTCTATAGTTTTGTGATAATTTATACAAAGTTTAAGAGGTTAACTTGTTTCAATTTCAGGCTATAGGAGAATTTATTTTGACCGAGCCAGACATTAAAGTAAAACCAAGGGGAAAATCTACTCAATCAATGAAGGATACTCACAGTACTGGGATCAGGCAACAGCCAAATATGTTGAGAGTAAAAATACCCAAAGGTAATAATATACTGAAATGCGACCAAGCTTAGCGAAAGGTAGTCTGACGTAATCAGTCAAACAAACTTTATTAGATTAACTCGTAAAGGAACGATCGTTTTCATTGGTCAATTCAAACCTTCGACCTCACACCTGCGAAAATAGAACACGCGTACTATAAGTTGAATGGACTGATCAGTATTCACATAACCGGTCAAGGTTGTTATAACCTTCCATCGTCAATTCACGTACATGATTGTGTTCTTGATTATCCCATAGCAATTCTAGCTTTTATATACATGTGCATGTAAAATTCATTGAATTCATAATTTTGTGCCATAGTGAAATTTTAAACTTTAAAATCTTAACAGGTTTCACATCGAAATATTTAATTCAACTGTCTCCTCTCAGTTGGTTCTGGATTAAGCTACCATTTTATTTTGATGGGAGTGGGGCCTTGGATGAAACATTTTGTTCTTTTTTTTGGTTGTAATCTCTGTCCTGTCTTTTTATTTTTAAGTCTATTTGGTCCTGCCTTTTTATTAGTTTGTCTGGATGTTTTTACATAAATCGTCATCCGCCTTTTTGCCAAGTTGCTCATCCTGCCTTTTCATATCTTTCGCAAGTTTTAGGTATTCAACTAAGAATAGTGTGATTTTTTCTGATTCCTTTTACTTAATTTTGAGAAAAATCCGAAATTCTAAGTAAATTCAGAACATGTAACCAACCATACTTTGTTTAGAGAAAATGGAGATGGCAAACCATGGCACAGTGGAAGGAAATGTACTTTATAAACTCCAGCGATATACTTAATGAATTTTATAATTAACTGTTTTGCTATTCTCGGTTGAAAACGAACGTAAATTATATATTGTAAATATTTAAATAGTTACATAGAAAACAATCAGTTTTAAAAGCGTGTTTATTCATTAAATGTATTGATAAAAGGTGGGTCCCTTCTTGTACATGCATTCAGTCATCCTTATTAATAATTTCTTAATATTTCGTTTATCAGTTTATCTTACTTGTATGATTTTGTATTTCATTTTAAATACGCATGCATACTACACGTCACTTTGGCGGACAGTTCAACAATGTTATGCAAATCACTATTCTTACGGTATGAAATTAAAAGATAAGTTTTCAGCCAATTAAAATCGAAAACAGTACATATATATTGTTCCTTATAAACTACGATATTTCTCACAAGTATTTATTTATTTTTTAGTTCCACACATACAAAAGAAAAATCTTCGCCGATGTAACATTTCAATCCTTTTACACCAACATGCCTTCACTGAATTCATTTGAATTTCGTGGTGACCATGATAGTACATTGCATACTACGTCTTCATTCACGTGTACAAATGATACGATTATTGTTGTTTTGTTACTATATTTCGGGACAATTTGCTCCGTTTATGATACGTAATTTCTGAATGACCAAACGCTTAGCTACTGTGTAACGTTCTGTATACATGTTCGTTTTATAGCATGAAAACACTAAAAGAGGAATGTGCAACCCATCATAAATTATTGTAATTATTGTAATGGATCAGTATTATGAGATCCTTATTATAAGTAACTACGACATTGAAAGAAATTAAAAGTGGTTCCTTAATCATCCGTATAAAAGCGGCACATGCATTTTATTTTATCCTTATATTTTCATAATGCGGTACAAGATAATTATGTTGCTGCAGTATAATATTTCGACACAACTATTTGAAATTCACAAAACATTTATTTAATTCTTTTGACCAAAGATTTGTAAACTATACATTGTCAAACCCTTGCTTTTACGTTCGTAGTAACATAGTACATTCCATAGTCAGTCACCTGTGTCAATTCACGTGCACACTACGATTGTTGTTGTATTTTGAATCTTTCGCCAATGAAATGAGACGTTACAAGTTGTTTGTTTGTGATACGCCAGAATGTTATCAATGAACTATCAAACGCTAAAGTTGACTGCATTTCAGTGTATTTTTAAATACCAATTTGCTTAAGGTGTATGAAAAAACTTCAGCCCATCACCTTGAAGTTGGAAGTCGTTTAAAACTAGGTTTGTTCAGTGGCAAAAATAAAGGCATTCATGAAAGTTTTGGCAAAATATTGCCTTGAAATTATCACAAAATATCAAAAGGCCTCTCACTGATTCATAAAACTAATCTTTTCATAATAGTACATTATGGGGTCAAAATTCAGCACATTTCATAGATGTTGTCAAAATTCAATGTTTTCAGACTTTTAAGCTTTGGGAAAACCTTGGCCACAACCTACGATTCAAAATGTTCTGTAACCAAAATTTGTGATGGTTAATGTGAAATCCCTAGACACAAACATTTCCACTGTCCCAGGTTAGGGGAGGGTTTGGCTTCAACAAACTAGTTTAACCCCACCACATTTTGTATGTGTCTGTCCCAAGTCAGGAGCCTGTAATTCAGTGGTTGTCGTTTGTTGCTGTGTAACATATTTGTTTTTCGTTCATTATTTTGTACATAAATTAGGCTGTTAGTTTTCTCGTTTGAATTGTTTTACATTTGTCATTTCGTGGCCTTTTATTGCTGACTATGTGGTTTGGGCTTTGCTCATTGTTGAAGGCCGTACGGTGACCTATAGTTGTTAATTTCTGCATCATTTGGTCTCTTGTGGAGAGTTGTCTCATTGGCAATCATACCACATCTTCTTTTTATATATACAGTATGGGTTATGAATAGCAGCCATAAGTAAATTTCACAAACTATTTTAATCATCCAATTTATTAATGCATATGATAACATAATTGTAGGCTTTTTTTTAACAATGTAATTATAAATACAATAGTCTATGATAAGAAATCTGATGATTTTCAAAACAAAAATCAAAATTAATATCATTTAATCAGAACAGATGTCTATAGTTTTGTGATAATTTATACAAATTTTAAGAGGTTAACTTGTTTCAATTTCAGGCTATAGGAGAATTTATTTTGACCGAGCCAGACATTAAAGTAAAACCAAGGGGGAAAATCTACTCCATCAATGAAGGATACTCACAGTACTGGGATCAGGCAACAGCCAAATATGTTGAGAGTAAAAAATACCCAAAGGTAATAATATTTTTTAAATATCAATTTGCTTAAGGTGTATGAAAAAAACTTCAGCCCATCACCTTGAAGTTGGAAGTCGTTTAAAACTAGGTTTGTTCAATGGCAAAAAATAAAGCAATGCATGAAAGTGCCTTGCTTTATAAAAATACGTATATGATTAGACGGTTGATAGTAAAATACTGAAAATTCTTAATTTTTTAAGTTCATTTTTTTGCGATTGAACATTCAACAAAAATGAAATATATATAAGTCATTGTGAATCTAAAGGACAAGGTTCACTTTTGGCAAAATATTGCCTGGAATTTAACACAAAATATTAAAAAGGCCACACTCTGATTCATAAAACTAATCTTTTTATAATAGTATATTATGGGGTCAAAATTCAGCACATTTCATAGATGTTGTCAAAATTCAATGTTTTCAGACTTTTAAGCTATGGGAAAACCTTGGTCACAACCTACGATCCAAAATGTTCTGTAACCAAAATTTCTCTTGGTTAATGTGAAATCATTAGACACAAACATTTTCTGGATCAGAGATGGAGGCCAAAGTAACTTATGCTAAAAACTTATTTTTATTGGAAAAATTGGACCAAAACTAACGTTACAACACAAATAATGCAAATAAAAGGAGTCAAAACTTTGTTATTTTTATTGTGACGTGCCAAAACAAAGTTATTTTGTATTAGTGCCAATATCTCAACTATTTCTATGTGAAATTTTAATCATTTTGTCCTGATTAAAAAAAAACATTAGAAATCTTCTAGAGTTATGCCCCTTTTTAACTATCAATAAATACAAAAATTGAGTGGGAGCATTAGTGTCCTCAGACACAAACTTCTTTTATTTATTTTTGCCAAACCAAACCAGTAGCAATTTTCGCAATAATAAAAACCTCGCAAAATTTCTTAATTTACAGGACACAAAAAGTTCATGTGCAAAAACATGAGTAAAATGATGATCAGTCATATTATATTAGATAGTCAGAAGAAACCTGTATCATATTTCTGTATTCTAATGCAATTATTTTGTATCAATGGTTTTGATTGGATGATAATCATCTTAAAATTCTGTATCTACCTTTCAGTAACTAAGGAAAGCTGACATTTTGAATTCCTAAATGTATTATCATGTAATTTCTGAAATATTAAGCCAAAAAAACTCACATTTTGTACCTAGAAATCTGGTAATGAAATTTTATTACATTCTGAGGCAGAAAACAAGCCAGAAAACTTCCGGTGTTTATGTTTGACGCCGGAAGCATACCTATAACACCACCTAGTTTAGGTGCCAAAGAAGATCACATCATTTCACAGAATTTTCGTTTAATGAAAATTTCACACTGAAATAATGACTAAAATTGAAAGATTGTTTATTTTGGATTAGAATAGAGGTAACTGTGTTGTATTTGAAGCTTTGCGGACGTCCATTGGTAGTTTTACTGTCACAAATTGAGTTAAGCTGGCGACTCTTAATTCATTAGTAATTTATAATCAACTTAAAATTTTCTCAAAATTTAAGGTAGCATGATGGATTCCTGAGGAATATGCAATTAACAGTCATTAAAATCATTTTAATTATAAATCTTTGCATGCCACAGATCATTCTCAAACATTTTTACAAAAACAGGTACAAAATTTCATGAAAATCAGTTTTGATATACAGCTGAAACAGATTTGTTTACTTGGTTAGTAGGTTAGTAGTGTTTCTTTGATTACCTGATCATATGATCAACCTCTAGACGATTATATAATTATACCCCCGCTTTAAAAAAGTGGGGGTATACTGTTTTACCTCTGTCTTTCCGTCCATCCATCCGTCAGTCTGTCTGTCCGTCCCATGAATATTTTTAGTCGCATCTTTCTCAGGAACTACATTACAAGGATTTCTGAAATTTGGTTTCTGGGTTTATATGAGTCAGCTATACCGTGTGATGCGTTTTCAGATTCATCACTCAACAACTTCCTGTTTACCTTATACATTTAGCGGGGCGGAGGTATCATTAGTGAGCAGTAGCTCACAGATTCACTTGTTTGGTTGTGTTGTTGGATTGCTGTTTCATTCATAATTACTAGTCATCTCTATGATTTTATATATATTGTTTCTACAGAGTGGAAAACCTTATGGAGCTAGATACATAGGTTCGATGGTGGCTGATGTTCACAGAACTCTAGTCTATGGTGGAATATTTATGTACCCTGCCACTACAGAAGCTCCTAAAGGAAAGGTAATTAATGACTTTCAATATACAAAATGTACATTTATTTATTTCAAATGTGTATGGAAAGTATGTTTAAAAAGATGAGAAATGTCAAGAAATAGTCAGGTTTATAGTAATCACATGTCCCTGTGTTTGTCTGTCTTTTTGGTCTCTCTATAACAAGCATATTTGAAAATGAGGGGTGGAGAGGGGGTGGCTAATAATTTTTCTCTTCATGTAGAACTTAAGCAGTATCAAAAAATCTATATTTAATTGTTTTTAATTTATATGTCAGACAATATAGTTTGAATAATCTGTGTTATGCAAAGGATAAAAATATGTTTTTTTTTATAATATTTTGGTCATAGTAAAATAAATATTTCACTTGTTAATTGTTTTAGATGGAATATTAACCATTAAATATCTTTTGTATGTTTTGTTCTCTCATTGATGTATTCCCACCATTTCTTTAATTCATATTTCATGCAAATCAGCTGTGAGCATTTTTCTAACTAAAAGGATCTTTTGTTATGCTGTGAAAATTCATCTAATAATTATTTGTTTATACATGTATATATGCTTTAATTTTCAGTTACGTTTATTGTATGAAGCCAATCCCATGGCTTACCTTGTTGAACAGGCTGGAGGTACAGCTACAACAGGAAAAGAAAGGATCTTAGAACTCCAACCAACAAGTCTTCATGAACGTTGTCCAGTGTTCATGGGTTCTAAAGATGATGTTCAAGATGTTCTAGACATGTACAAAAAATTTGGTTGATTTCACAGACGAGCTTTGTGATAAGTTTATTCATTTTCACAGCTTTATATTGAGATTTTTCTGTCTTTCTAACATTATAAAATGACAGTGCCATACTTTTTTGTCACAATATATTTGGGTTTGTAGAACTAATGTTTTAATTAGGTAAAATATAAATGGAGTAGAAAACTAGTCTTAAAATTATCTGATGTCATTGTTGAAAAAATAAATAATTTTCTTTACGTCCCTTAAAAAAAATATTTAAACAGATTTTCTTTTATATAATTTCTGAATTCTATGTGTTTTGGATTCATCAAACTTTCTTGTTTTTGTTTAGTCAAAATTATGTTATGTTGAATATTATTTTATTATGCTTGTTTAAAATGTTAAATTGTTATATGAGAAAAGAAACTATAAAGTTATATATAAATATGCTTTTATCAGTTCAATCAAAGAGTTTGATCTCAGGTTTTCAGAATTGTTCTGTGAATTTTGCATGCTTGCTCACCTACGCATATGCCATCATTATAAAATCATCTGTTTTTGAAACTTTGAAACTTATATATAATATACAGCTATTTGTTCAGAAAATACAAATGTATTGAGTTGTATTTTTTTTTTACAAAACAGACTTTGGAAATCCAACATTTTTCTAAATTTACAGAATTGCATTATTGTTTTTTTTATAAATAATCTCATTATTGATTTGTTTTCCAAGAAAAATTGTGGTTGACTTATTTATGGATGGTAAAAAATTTGCTATTCCAGTATGTTTTTTTTAATATGTGTTTTGATATAGGAATGGTTATGTTATGGTACAAACCAAATCTTTTTTGATGACTTGTCTCCCTTTACTTTTTAATGTTAAAATGAATATGAAAGGCTAATGAGATATATGTCTGAACAAAGACTGGACTGAGTATTATAGTAGGAAAATAAATTTGCTGTTGTGAAAATATAAAACTGCCAAATGTCTTGTGCTAACATAAGTACAGTCATAATTAATTAGATACAGATTTATATAAAAATTTTCATTACAAGCAAAACATTGCATATTAAAGTTATTGACATATTAAAAAATGGAAATTCATGAGTTTTCAGATTGGTGTGTACCTTACATGCAAAGGCATTTATTATTTGTTATGGAGGGAATTTTTTGTTCAAATTGAAAGGGTTATAATGCAATAATGTTGGAAGTATTTTGATATTCTACATTACATTACAATAAATGATATGAAATATCTGTCTTTGTTTTGGTTCATAAAGGCTGCATGCCCTAATACCATCCAGCCTCAGTGTCTACAGGCCTTAATATCATTCAGTTTAAGATGTCTGAGACCCTAGTACCATCCACCTTCATTTGGGTTCAGGCCTAAATAGCATCCAGCTTCAGTTATTTGCAGACCCTAGTACCATCCACCTTTTAATAGTGTGTGCAGCAGGCCCTTAAACACAAATATCTAGTACAACCATGGTTGCTAAGGAATATTTGCTTTGCTATATACATTTGTAGAATGAAAAAGTATGAATTCACTATCAAATGGGAGAGCCAAATACTGTAAATTCAGAAATTATTGTGAAAAATGCGACAGGGTTGTAATCACATTTTGGATTTATTTTAATATGAATGAAGCAGAATTTTTCTCAGTATCTCAAAAATAATTATTGCATTTTGGTCTAAAATGAAAAAAATCGCAATAATAAATGCACGCAATAATTTCTGAATTTACAGAAGCTAAAAAACTGATTCATTTATCAAATTAAAAATTATGGTTAGACCTATTTCTTTACCTGTTGACTCCATAAAGGGAAAGGCTATTGCTCATATCTCATTTTAATAAAAATTATATGTAAAATAGTCAAGCTGCTGACTAAATGTGAAGTTATTCTGTCCAGTAGTTTCTGAGAAATGTGTGACAGAAATATTTGTTGAACGAATGGAAGAACAGACATATAGAAGGGGGAAAAGGTGAATGCAATATAGCACCCACTCCTAGTGAGAGGCTATAATATCCAATGTTCAAATGATGCTGTAATGTTTTAAGCATTCAACAATTGAAGGATTCTTTAATGTTGTTCTAGTTGAATTTAGACTTTTGAGACATTAACATAATACCTCACTTGTATTAATCAACCTACAAAATATTACATGTATTTGAATAGGATACCAAAGTCTCAGAGCCATAATCTGCCTGCCTGCTTTTCTGACCATTATATTTAGGACTATCAACATAAAATCAAAAGTTTTACTACAAGTATCACATAAACTTAACATTATCAAAGAAAATGAGGTCAAAGTCAGATAAACCAAGCCGTAAATACATGTACACCTTAAAATCATTCCATACTACGAATATAGTTGACCTATTGCTTAAAGTATACAAGAAACAGATCAAACCATGAAAACTTTATATTGACCAATGAACCATGAAAATGAGGTCAAGGTCAGATTAACCCTGCCAGACAGACAGGTACACCTTGCAATCATTCCATGCATCAAATATAGTTGACTTATTACTTATAGTATCTAAGAAACAATCTTAATCAGGAAACTTAACATTGACCAATGAACCATGAAAATGAGGTCAAGTCAGATGATTCCTGCCAAACAGATGCACATACCAAATATAGTTATCTTATTACTCATAATAAGAGAGAAATTAACTTTACAAAAAAATCAACTTTTTTCAGTCCCCTACCGACGAAGTTGAAGAGGACTTTAGGTTTGCAGTCCGTCCGCCTGTCTGTCTGTCCATCTGTCAGTTTGGCAAATCAGTTTTCCACACTTTTTTCTTTGTGCTTGAAGATATTGATTTGATATTTGGTGTATTGTTTTATCATGACAAGTTACAGATCAAATTCGAATTTTGTTTCGGTCTGATGATTTTGTGTAGAGTTATGGTCCTTGGACTTAGAAAATTCACTCAAATAATCAGTTTTCCACTCTTTTTTTTTCGTCATGCTTGAAGATATTGATTTGATAATTAGTATATAGTTTTATTATGACAAGTTACAGATTAAGTTCGAATTTTTCTTCCGGTCTGATGATTTTGTGCAGAGTTATGGTCCTTGGATTTAGAAAATTCACTCAAATAATCAGTTTTCCACTCTTTTTTTCGTCATGCTTGATGATATTGATTTGATAATTGGTATATAGTTTTATCATGAAAAGTTACAGATCAAGTTCGAATTTTGTTCCAGTCTGATGATTTTGTGCAGAGTTATGGTCCTTGGACTTAGAAAATTCACTTAAATAATCAGTTTTCAACACTTTTTTTCGTCATGCTTGAAGATATTGACTTGATATTTGTTATATAGTTTATATCATGACAAGTTCTAGATCAAGTTAGCATTTTGTTCCAATACAATGAATTTTTAACTGGTAGGGGACTATGTATTGCCATGCAAAACTCACAGAATGCTTGTTCAAGTAGTCACTGAACCATGAAAATGAGGTCAAGGACAATGGACGTATGACAGACGAAAACTTCATCACATAAGGCATCTATATACTAAGTATGACGCATCCAGGTCTTCCACCTTCTGAAATATTAAGCTTTTAAGTAATTAATTAACGCCGCTGCTGGATCATTATCCCTATGTCTCACTTTCTGCGATAGATGTCAAGTTAACAAGGAAGGTATATGAAAACAAGGCAAACATACCACTGGACTGTTGAGACCCAAATATTGTGCTTCACAAATTGAATGCAAGTTAGTCAAGAAAATACATTTAGTCATTCTCAGCCTACGACGCTATCATTTGGCTCAATTGTTTATTTGAGGAAAGCAATAATAAACATCTAAATTACTATCATTGACTTTATTAATTCTACATAAATACAATGATGAAAGGATATTAAAAGTATTAAATGGTAAATATTTTTAAAAATTACATTCTTTTAAATAATCTTTTGAACTAGTCAGAACAAAATATCCAAAAAAATGGCTTGATTTTTTACCACATACCATCAGACATTTGTATATAACATGGGTTTTGATGTGTTTAATAAAAGTCTGTCCCTTTTCATTTCTGAATTGGTTCATTGTGAGAACAGTAAACAAATGTTTGTAATATTCCATTATATAAGATATTGTGACATTATTCCAACACTCAGTTCATTTGAAATGTATATATTTTCCTTGTCTGATTCCATAGTTATCTCCACTTTCATGTCCAATGAAAAGATCAAAATAAGACTATTTTTACATTTTACCAAGACAATAATTGAAAATTTTACCGACTACAAATGTAAATCAAGTAAAATTTGATATGTAAATAAATCAGCATTTTGCATATGAATCAACAACAGAATAGTTGAGACAGCAACTAAACACACATTATGTAACAACTTATTGCACAGAAAAGGAAGCATTCAATAAAAACATCATCAAACTTGAAAAGAAAATCACTGGACAAGTTATTGAAGAACATAATTAAAAAGTGATTAAATGCAATCATTTATGTATATACTGAAATACACAAGTAACAATTTAATAACATACAGACTATAAGGACCAGCCTTTAAAGTATAACAAATAACAATTGACGGCAATAATACATCACATGATAACAATATGACTTGCATTATATAACAAATTGAATATAAATATAACATCTTTAATTAAAAATGCAACGAACGGATTGTTTGAGAAATAAAAAGCTTATAATCATATTAAAACATTTTATCACAACCTGGATAAGAAATAGACATACCTCTATATGGTTAGCCTACCAATTAAACATTAATCATCTGTTTTAATCCTAAAATCTTAAAATTTCAGCTCGTTAAGATTTTTTTGACAGTTTAAATAAAATATAATAATAAAATGTCTATGTAAGCAATATCACTGATTCCTTTCATTTACTTAACAGTGAATAAATCATATTTTGAATTGTAATGGAATGTTCAAAACATGATAATATTAAGTTAATAAAATAAAGATAAATGTAAAATTGAGTAATTGTCGATCTTAACAAACTAAGTTCAATAAAATTCGATGTTAGTTCTACTACCAATCCTGTGGTTAACAATAACCACTGTAATATGTTATAATTTGGTTAATCATTATTTAGAAGAGTTAAAAATATATATTGAATTTATTTGATGCTCCTTCGATTTGCATCAAATAGATTGTGCATGCACATAACTATTCACTAAAATTTGTATTAAATCTTCCTTTGGGGAAAACAGGATAATTATTCGTCTTAAATCAATTAAAACTGTTTTAAATGTCAGATAGCTAGGTACAATTAGATTGGGAAGACTGTCATGCATGTACAGCAAACAAGTTATTTATCTTAAATCAGTGAAAGTTTATCCAAATTAGAGGATCAAACACAAGAAATAATGTTCAAAATGTTTTTTTATTCCACTGTATTCTATGGAAGATAAAGATAGAATTTCCTCTAAAAATATTCCAGATCATATCAGTATGTGTTTGAGTTCTCTGACAGAGTAAATGAAACAGAGTACTGAAAGTTGTTTTTGGCATTCACATCATTATTATTGTCTTAATTCTTTAATATACTTCGTTCATCATCTACAGCTTCCAGCCTTCAACTTTGCAATTATCTGAAATTATAAGATATCAATTGAAATTAGTATAAGTTAAAATTCTTAATCTTTTTATTTGATATCCAATAATTGTCTTAATAGTGCCTGGTATAGCTGAACTTGATTCTGATTAAGTTAAATTAACAGCTTTCAATTTCTAAAATCTTTTCATTCAATGTATCTAAATCGATAAAGTTAGCATTTTTTATTCCAGATCTTATACAAAAGTTTAACAAAGTTGATAGCCATCGACTTTTTAAATTAGTGCAATATTAACTCATTAATGCAGATTGCTCTCCTGATCTACATTGGTTCATCAATTTCAAAATCTAAATTAATAAGTGTTAATCTTAATTCTAAATCAAATAACTAACTTTATCAGGACAATTTTGAGCCTTTAGCAATTTACTTTTATTAACTGCAGAATTCTTGGATGCCTGGTTTGTAATGATGCTTAACTCTAGAGGCATACCTTAAAACTTAAAATTATGTCATCAGATTGAAAAAAACAAGACATAACTTCATTCTATCTTCGTTTATGTATAAACAAGATTACAATAGACTAATGTATGATTCAATAGATCTGTTCATTGACCCAAATATTTCAGATTTTTAACTGGTGATTCTGATAAATATTCAACAAACTGAGGACTTAGTAATATATTAGCAGCATTAACTCATTTTCTTTCGAGATCAGTTTGAAAGGTTCACAACTAAAGATGCTGTGGAAGTTCTATTAACATATAATCCTTAGAATCTGAACAATCTATTCAATAAGACTAGTTTTTTTAAACTTATGCAAACTGAACAACTGACCAAGATCTGGTTATAATAGCAGTGAAAATGTTGACAAACATAAGGTTTTGAGCCACCAAGGGAATCCCTTTACATGGTCAGTTTGTTGTTTCATGAACAAGGATGAACTGGACTTACTGTCAAACACTATGTTAAAGATACATTGACAGGGTGATGTTAGATTTGTTAATAAATGCATGCTTCTTTCCACCAAATGTAAATATCAATTTTATTACATTGGCTAGCAATAAATACATTGGTTTCCCAGTCAAATTAAAACTGATAATTCTTACATTTGAAATAACTATTAAATTATAATCATACAACAATAGGCATTGTCAAGATAAGCTTCGGATCAAAACAAATTGTGAATGTAAAAGATATAGTCTTCATTTTCTAATAATTTATTAAAAAAGCCCTTGCCATTGAATAAGAATAACTATTCAAGATTCAATATAGAAAATATTCATTCATGCCAACACACTGATAATTAGCTCATCTACGCACATCGTGAACTAATGTGTTGTTCGTCACACGCTGAATATTTTTCCCTATTAATTCTTCGATTAGTTATTCTATAATATTTCACTATTAAATTTGTCATTGTTGTCTAATCAAAACTCACATTACAAAAATGCAGTGTTTGAATTAAAGATACTTGTTACATATTTAATTCCTCATGTAAATATTTCATATTTTAACATTCTTTGAGAACATTTGCATGATATTATATAATGTTATGATAATATGAATAAAATATAGGTCTTGAGAACATATTTTATTCATCACAAGAACTAATGGGCATATCATCTGTTTGATGTGTCTGACTCATTATTAAAGACATTGCAGTTCTGTTGTCTGAATTTTTAGCCTGTGGCTTTTATTTAACCACCCAAGCTCTTTCAGTTTCTATTTATTCTATTTTTTAAGTCAAATGAATAATATCTACTTGTTTAAAATAAATTACAAATCATTAAGAACAAAACTCCTTACCAATCTGGTAACCAGGAGGGTATGAGTATGCTTACTTTGGCATATTTAAAAATCAATTCACACAAAATGACTAGCAGTTTTATTGAAAACGACTTACTTTAAGCTGGTCTGCAGATGCTCCAGTCTTTCCTACTCTTTCACTACCAGCCAAATCAACCAAACTCAGCTATAAAATAATTTTAAAATATTTTACCAATATGGTTTATTGATTCATTATAGAATAATTATAATGTCTCATGTCATTGGTAAAAAATGAAATAGATTTAAGAATTCATAAACACAGGAAGTTTAACAAATGAAAGATATAGAAAAATAGTAAAATTTTAGGAAATATATAATAGAATTAGAAAATAATTTTCCCAATTCATTTTAAATAATTTATTGTAGATTGATTAAATGAAAAGCTTACCTTTCCTTTGGCTGTCTGTCCTGTCATTTTGTTAGTAGTTTCCAACACTAAACTGATGATCAAATGGGACCTAGAACTTTCATCATTCATTTCTGAAAATTAAATTAACTTTCTATTCTATATCATGCAACTGAATAATTCATATCACTGGTCATTTCTAAAATTTCATTCATCCCCAAGCATTTCGGGAAAATTTTATCAAATTTATTCCAGCGCCAGATTGATAGACCCTGCTACTTACTACTTGTAATAGCACCACATGGGCTATCCCCATGCAGACCTTGCACACCCGGCTGCAGATGAGACGCCTAGTCTCATCCCCTTCGTGGAGACCCTCGCTCACATTCCCGGCTGGCGTATTGTCGGGCAGGCAGGTTCTTCCTCACACTACAGGTTGCAATTTGACTTGCTCGGCAGGAACTCCTAAATTCTTAATTATGCTGAGTGTTTCTCAAGGGCCAAAATATTTTGTTATTGAATTTATTGTATTAATAAATATTATTCATATGAAAGTTCTGTCTGCTTTGAGCCAGTATGATTTATTGGGACTATGTTTTGGTTTACACACAGATACCCCTTTATCACTTGTGCTAACATTTCATTATTAGGAGATGGTTTAGATACATAATGCTCAATTTCACTGATGGTGAGTTTATAAAAATTTGACTTGTTACATTTACTTTTGACTTAAAACTCACCATTGGGGACTTTGTGGATTGTGATATTATATTTGAGTTTGGCTATCAAGAGAGTTACATCAGAACTAAGAAAAGATTGGATCTATAAGGATTTGTTTCATTACCATACAAACAGAAAATTATATGCATATTTACATACCAGGAGACAATTACTGATAATAAAACACCACCAATAGAAACCTTCAAAAGTATGTTTACATTATGGGACAACAATTAACACAGCACAAAATTTACACCATACACAACTACAAAGACAATATTGTGTGTATAAACTAAAAATTATGGTTAGACCTATTTCTTTACCGGTTGACACCATAAATCTCTTACTATTTAAAATTCTATCAAATAACAAGACTCTTGTCTAGAATATCAGCTATATATTTTGGATTCTGTGATATGTCTGCTTTAGATCTTTAGACCTCTTTGATTTCAGGACAGCTGTCTCATTTTGAGATTTACAACAGATTAACTCAAAAATATGAGTTGCCTGTGATGTCAGAGTCAAAAATATGTTATGGGAATGCAATATAGCACCCAGTCCTAGAGTGGGGCTATAATATCCAATGTTCAAATGATACTGTAAAGTTTTAGCATTCAACAACTTAAGGCTTCTTTAATGGTGCTCTGGTTGAATTTAGACTTTTGAGACATTAACATAATACATCACTTGTATGAATCAACCTACAACAAATTATTTAAATAGTAAACCAAAATTTCAGTTTCATAATCAGCCTGCTTGACTGATCATTATATTTAGGGACTATCAATATAAAATCAAAGTTTTATTACAAGTATCACATAAACTTAACATGATCCAAGAAAATGAGGTCAATTTCAGATAAACCAAGCCAGAAATGCATGTACACAAATATAGTTTACCTATTGCTCATAGTATACAAGAATCAGACCATACCATGAAAACTTTATATTAACCAATGAACCATGAAAATGAGGTAAAAATCAGATTAACCCAGCCAGACAGACAGGTACACCTTACAATATAAATAAGATGTGGTATGAGTGCCAATGAGACAACTATCCATCCAAGTCACAATGTGTAAAAGAACAATTATAGGTCAAAGTTCAACCTTCAACACACACCATTCCATGCATCAAATATAGTTGACCTATTGCTTATAGTATCTACGAAACAAACTTGTCAAGGAAAACTTAACATTGAACAATGAACCATGAAAATGAGGACAAGGTCAGATGATTCCTGCCAGAAGCACATACCAAATATAGTTATCCTATCACTCATAATAAGAGAGAAATTAACTTGTTCAAGTAGTCACTGAACCATGAAAATGAGGTCAAGGACAATGGACGTATGACAGACGAAAACTTCATCACATAAGGCATCTATATACTAAGTATGACGCATCCAGGTCTTCCACCTTCTGAAATATTAAGCTTTTAAGTAATTAATTAACGCTGCTGCTGGATCATTATCCCTATGTCTCACTTTCTGCGATAGATGTCAAGTTAACAAGGAAGGTATATGAAAACAAGGCAAACATACCACTGGACTGTTGAGACCCAAATATTGTGCTTCACAAATTTAATGCAAGTTAGTCAAGAAAATACATTTAGTCATTCTCAGCCTACGTACGCTATCATTTGGCTCAATTGTTTATTTGAGGAAAGCAATAATAAACATCTAAATTACTATCATTGACTTTATTAATTCTACATAAATACAATGATGAAAGGATATTAAAAAGTATTAAATGGTAAATATTTTTAAAAATTACATCTTTTTAAATAATCTTTTTGAACAGTCAAACAAAAATATCCAAAAAAAATGGCTTGCATTTTTTTACCACATACCATCAGACATTTGTATATAACATGGGTTTTGATGTGTTTAATAAAAGTCTGTCCCTTTTCATTTCTGAATTGGTTCATTGTGAGAACAGTAAACAAATGTTTGTAATATTCCATTATATAAGATATTGTGACATTATTCCACCCAGCATTTGAAATGTATATATTTTCCTTGTCTGATTCCATAGTTATCTCCCCTTTCATGTCCAATGAAAAGATCAAAATAAGACTATTTTTACATTTTACCAAGACAATAATTGAAAATTTTACCGACTACAAATGTAAATAAGTAAAATTTGATATGTAAATAAATAGATTTTGATATGAAAAAACAGAATAGTTGAGACAGCAACTAAACACACATTATGTAACAACTTATTGCACAGAAAAGGAAGCATTCAGTAAAAACATCATCAAACTTGAAAAGAAAATCACTGGAAAGTTATTGAAGAACATAATTAAAAAGTGATTAAAATGCAATATTTATGTATATATGAAATACACAAGTAACAATTTAATAACATACAGACTATAAGGACCAGCCTTTAAAGTATAAAAATAACAATTGGACGGCAATAATACATCACATGATAACAATATGACTTGCATATATATAAAAGAATTGAATATAAATATAAATTTTAATTAAAAATCAGAAGGATTGTTTGAGAAATATAAAGCTTATAATCATATTAAAACATTTTATCACAACCTGGACAAAAATAACATACCTTATATGGTTAGTACAATTAAACATTAATCATTGTTTTAATCCTAAATCTTAAAATTTCAGCTCTTAAGATTTTTTTGACAGTTTATAAATAAAAAAAATAAAATGTCTATTGTAAGCATACACTGATTCCTTTCATTTACTTAACAGTGATAAACATATTTTGAATTGTAATGGAATGTTCAAAACATGATAAATTAAGTTAATAAAATAAAGATAAATGTAAAATATGAAATTGTCATCCTTAACAAACTAAGTTCAATAAAAATGATGTTAGTTCTACAACCAATCCTGTGGTTAACAATAACCACTGTAATATGTTATAATTTGGTTAATCATTATGTTAGAAGAGTTAAAAATATATATTGAATTTGATTTGATGCCCTTCGATTTGATCAAATAGATTGTGCATGCACATAACTATTCACTAAAAATTGTATTAAATCTTCCTTTGGGGGAAAACAGGATAATTTTCGTTTAAATCAATTAAAACTGTTTTAAATGTCAGATAGCTAGGTACAATTCGTTGGGAAACTGTCATGCATGTACAGCAAACAAGTATTATCTAAATCAGTGAAAGTTATCCAAATTAGAGGATCAAACACAAGAAACTAATGTTCAAAATGTTTTTTTTTTTATTCCACTGTATTCTATGGAAGAAAAGATAGAATTTCCCCTTAAAAAATATTCCAGATCATATCAGTATGTGTTTGAGTTCTCTGACAGAGTAAATGAAACAGAGTACTGAAAGTTGTTTTTTTGGCATTCACATCATTATTATTGTCTTAATTCTTTAATATACTTCTTCATCATCTACAGCTTCTCCAGCCTTCAACTTTGCAATTATCTGAAATTATAAGATATCAATTGAAATAGTATAATTAAATTTTTTTAATTTTTATTGTGTATTTCTAATTCTATGAGTGCCATGGTAAAAGCTTTGATTTATAATTAAACATTGTCATTTTCAAATCTCTTTCATCACCATTATATAATCATGTTAGCATTCATATATTCCAGATCTTATACAAAAAAACTGTAAAGATAGTGTAGACATGACTTAAATTAGTAGCAAATATTACTCATTTTTAATCTTCTCGTCTGCCATCTATGTTTCATCAAAATCCTAATTAATAGTGTTAATCTTAATTCTAAATCAAATAAATCTACTTACAGACTTGAGTCTGGCAATTTCTTTATTATCAGAATTCTTGGATGCCTGGTTTGTAATGAGCTTAACTCTAGAGGCATACCTGTAAAAAAATAATGTCACAAGATATGAAAAAAAAACAAGACAGTAACTTCATTCTATCCTGATTATACAAGATAATCTAATAGCAATGTATGATTCACGGATAGTTGTCTCATTGACAATCATATCACATCTCCTTATTCTGATATCAATATGCAATAACAACTTAAAGTAATTTTAACTTTTTTCTTTGAGATGCTTTGAAAGGTTCACAACTATAAATGCTGTGAAAATGTTATAAAAATATCCTTGAATCTAAAATCTATCACATAAGTTTTTTTTTTAAACTTACGTCAAGGAAATAACTGATTCATCCTGGTTATAATCAGCAGGTGAAATGTTGACAAACATAAGGGTTTTGGCATTGCCACCAAGAGAATCCTGCATTAACATGGTCAGTTTGTTGTTTCTGTACGGGATGAACTGCTGCTCACTACTCAATGCAGAGATCACATCACCCAGGGCTGACAGAGATTTGTTAATAGACATGGCTTCCTGACAGATGAAATATCAAATTTTATTACATTGGTAGCAATGAATTACATTGGTTTCCCAGTCAAATAAAACTGATAATTTCACATGTGAAATAAACGTGGTTATTTCACTCTCTGACGTCATACAACAATAGGCATTGTCAAGACGTCGATAACGTCGGATCAAAACAAATTGTGAATGTGTAGAAAAAAGATATAGTTCCTTACATTTTCTACATTAATTTCATTAAAAAAAGCCCTTTGCCAATGTAATAAAAAGAATAACTAATCAAAGAATTCAAATATCGAAAAATATTCAACTCATGACCGAACAACACTGATAATTAACTCATGCGCTACGCGCATTCGTGAACTAATGTGTTGTTCCGTCACTCGTTGAATATTTTTCTCTATTTGAATTCTTCGATTAGTTATTCTATAATTATTATCACTATTAAATTTGTCATTGTTGTCTAATCAAAACTCACATTACAAAAATGCAGTGTTTGAATTAAAGATACTTGTTACATTCCCTCATGTAAATATTTACGACTATTTTTAACATTCTTTGAGAAATATTGCATGTATGATAGTATATAATGCCATTTTCAATGATGAATAAAATATAGGTCTATGAGACACATATTTTATTCATCACAAGAACTAATGGGCATATGCATCTGTTTGTGTGTGTCTGACTCATTATTAAAGACATTGCAGTTCTGTTGTCTGAATTTTTAGCCTGTGGCTTTTTATTTAACCACCCAAGCTCTTTCAGTTTCTATTTATTCTATTTTTTTTCAAGTCAAATGAATAATATCTACTTGTTTAAAATAAATTACAAATCATTAAGAACAAAACTCCTTACCAATCTGGTAACCAGGAGGGTATGAGTATGCTTACTTTGGCATATTTAAAAAAATCAATTCACACAAAAAGACTAGCAGTTTTATTGTAAAACGACTTACTTTAAGCTGGTCTGCAGATGCTCCAGTCTTTCCTACTCTTTCACTACCAGCCAAATCAACCAAACTCAGCTATAAAATAATTTTAAAATATTTTACCAATATGGTTTTTTATTGATTCATTATAGAATAATTATAATGTCTCATGTCATTGTAAAAAAATGAAATAGATTTAAGAATTCATAAACACAGGAAGTTTAACAAATGAAAGATATAGAAAAATAGTAAAATTCTTTTAGGGAGAGATATATAAATAGAATTAGAAAATAATTTTCCCCAATTCATTTTAAATATGTAATACGTGAGATTGATTAAATGAAAAGCTTACCTTTCCTTTGGCTGTCTGTCCTGTCATTTTGTTAGTAGTTTCCAACACTAAACTGATGATCAAATGGGACCTAGAACTTTCATCATTCATTTCTGAAAATTAAATTAACTTTCTATTCTATATCATGCAACTGAATAATTCATGCAAATGAGTCTGACAGCATTACTGTTACTGTGTAAATATTATGAATATCGTCTAGAACAAAATATTAAATCCAAATAACTAGGTGGTCTTCCCTTTATTTCTAGAAATAATTCCATTCTAGTATTAAAAAGGTTTTAGGAAGGCAAATAAGAATATATAAATATATGATTAATGGCTGGAAATCTAACCAGTTTTCAATATATTTAACAACTTGTCAGAGTAGTTTCAAAGGAGATGTTTAAAGAAAATTTATAGACAGCTGATGACAGACGGAGGACTCACCATGGGCGTAACTGCCGTATGGCACTTTAGGCACGTGCCTACACATAATTTTTTCACAAATATTTTTTTCTATTAAAACAAATCATGAATGACAACATTATCTGTAGACGCATTTGAAGTCGTCAAAACTCTTTAAGTATCAAATGTCATTTGTACACTAGTCTATCATCCTTAGTGACTGGAATATTGGATAGAATTGTATGTACATTATATTTCACCTTATATAGAAGTTAAAAACTAGAACTTTGGTTCAGATCATTTCACTTCCATCAACAAATACTTGAATAAAATTCAACATGCTCAAAACCCTGACATTTTTTCTTAGATACATGATGTTTTTTTTTTTTTAGTTGCTGTTGGCTTTCAACTAGCTTTCCGCTTGGTCTTCATCCCGGCCACCTACAGAAAAACCCTTGCCAATTGGGGCATCCGTTTGGCTGTGCGGGATGTATAAATATGCATTAACGTCTGGTCAGAATGGGGACGTTACACTTGATGCCTAGTGTAAAGAGAATGTCACGCTCTCTGCAAGTTTAGAACACTTGATACAACTCTTTGAGGGGTCCATAAGTAGTCTGCTGAAAGGCAAAATTTCTATTCCTATCCAATAAACCCTGATTTTCCAATCGCATTTCCAAATTTCCAGACCTTTATCCTGGAGGACCTACCTATTGTAAATTTGTTTTCTGTCATGAACATGCATGAACTATTAGCCACTGGACGTTTAGCAATCAATCAATCAATCATCTAGCTTTCTGTAACTTTGAGTACTCTCAGATCTACATGTAATGACCATAATTATTCAAATTCCTAAGCAGGATCAGAAAATATGAATTTCTTTAATTTTGTTAGATAGTATGAACAGAACCGAACTTCTGCATTAGGCATCGACTGTGTGTGTGTTTGTGTGGCCGGGGGAGTGTGAAGATTTAAGAATGAAGATGAATGGTAGATGCCTAGCTTAAAGGATAGACTTTTTGTATTATTATATCGTGGTCTTAGAGTTTACATGTCTATTTTTTAATGAAGGATCGTAAATATGTACTTTCAATTGACGTATATATCTATTATCCTCAATCAGAAAGGAAAAGATATGAAAATACTAAACAGGATGTACTGCTTTATTAAAGGGTTATGCTGATCTATGCTGGGCAATGCATAGTGTAAATAATAAAAAAAATTCTGATGGTACTGCGTTAATTCATCAATCAGATGTTGTTGTGAAATTATTTATAATTCTTCGAACTTTTCTTCATGTATATTATGATAAAATGACCAGTAAATTTTATTTCTATACATAAAATTTTGCAACTGAAAATGCTGAAAACTGTTTTACGTTGGGGGGCTCTGCCCCCCTGAACCCCTTACCAGGGCTTTGCCTGGACCTGCTGGGAGGGCAGCCCCAGACCATGTGCCACAATTTGTGCCTACATATAGTTGGATACCTAGCTTCACCCCTGCTCACAGTGATTGCAAAAGTTCATACTTTTATATCATACATAATATGAAAGTTTGCTGAAATATTGTTTAGATTGGACTTGCTTATTTGACTTACTAGTAGATGCAGTGTGTCTGTTTACACTTGTTTATTTGACTTACTAGTAGATGCAGTGTGTCTGTTTACACTTGTTTATTTGACTTACTAGTAGATGCAGTGTGTCTGTTTACACTTCCTTCTTGAAACAAGGCAAACAATTCCTTAGCATTATGTGCCTCCTTAACGACAGCACCTTTAACCCATACCAATCCTTTCTTGTCTACTTTGATGTCCATCTTGTCCTAAATATAGATTTAAACCATATTAGAAATAATTCTAGGACTGAACAGTAAGACTAAGATGGTAAATAACTAACAGTAAATTCAATTCCAAACAGGAATATTTCTTTAAAGAATGTAGTTTATTTAATGAATGGCTATTATTTATTTTGAATTTATTGAACCATAAAATTAATTTTTGACTCTTCACATTGAATAATCCGTGAAGCGGATTATGTAAAATGTGAAGAGTCAAAAATTAATTTTATGGTTCAATAAATTCAAAATAAATTATTGCCATTCATTATAAATAAAAGAACTTTTTATATTATTTATATTAACAATAACAACGTACACACATGTTGGCGTATGAATATACAACGTCAGAGTGGGCATGCGCCATAAAAATTGACAACATTGATAATAAAAGTAATACTTTTAACCAATCAGAAGACAGTAAATACACCAAATTTATTTATTTCAATTTGGCATACTGAAATCTATTACCTTTTGTGACATCCAGCTTAAAAGCCTTTAGTTTTCTCAATTGAATTGTTTCATATTTATAATGTCAGGGACTTTTACAGCTGCCTAAATGGTATGGGTTTTTCTCACTTGTGAGGGCCATATGGTTGCCTATAATTGCTTACATCCACTTAATTTGAACTTTGGCGGATAGTTGTCTCATTAGCAATCATACTACATCTCCTTATTTTATATAAAAAAACAGTATTGCTAATAAGAATATTAGAAACTTCATGGTTGCAGGTTTCATTGTGTATTGAAGAAGCAAACTAATAGGCTTTTAAATTATCCTTACATATGAGTGAAAATTAGCATTGTTGAGGTCAGTAAGCAATTTAGACTAAAAGACCTAGAGAAATCGCAGGCATGTGAAATGGGTTTTCAGATCAAAATAAGGAGACAACTATCCATCAGACATCAAATCACAACTATCCACCAGACACGACATGGATGTAAGCAATTAAAGGTCACCATAGGGCCTTCAACAATGAGAAAAAACCCATACTATATAGTCATCTATAAAAGGCCTTGACATAGACATGTGAAATAATTCAAACGAGAAAACTAACAGTCAAATTTATAACAATTCAATTTGCAAAAAACAATTATGAAAAACATGAACCAATAACAACCACTGAATTTTTCATGTTTATTTTCATTTTTCACACTGTCAACTGATAAAGCACATGCAGTTATCACTCATGTTGAAAGAAGTAAGTGAACTATTTTACTCAACTTCAATTGCTTTATCTATTTGTCATGGACTCAATTTTGCCACCAGTCTACTGCCAATTTTATTTTCATTTAAGAATGTGGCTGTTGAAATAGTATTTAATGTTGGACCAAAATATGTTTCATTTATTGGTACTTGCATTTCAGCTGAACTGAATACATTTTTAAACATGTCCACTTTTCAGTTATTCTAAGATTCAATACAATAGAAATTGTTAGTGTAAATCAAGAATTAGGTATGAACTTACATCACTAGAATGTCCAGGTTTAGCAAAAAGATCTATCAGTTTGTCATTATACAACTCCATCATGTAGGCTGTCACAGTGATATCAGATTTTGATCTGAAACAAAAAGATTTTCGAATAAAGAAATTGATATGCAACTAGCTTAAAATCCAATATATTGTACAACGTCAAATTTGACCTTAAAATCAATCGCTAATGTAAACTCTTGAATTTTTGGATTTTAAGTTTGCAATAGGCATTTACCTCACAATGTGAACAGAGGGGTTTTTATATTCATGTTTTCCTCACATCGTATTTAGAAAAATAAAACTTAATGGTTCGAATTCATAACATAGTAATAGTAGCACAAGTTGGCAAATAGTGATTAAACTTAGTAATACAAGTTTACAGGGCACTAGTTAATTAACAGAAATTAAGTACTTTAGTTCATTTATAAGATCAAAGATTCTGTTGAAAGCTCTTGGTGCAATTCCTGGAAATTTCTGGTCCTTGTCTCCAATCATAGTAAATGTCTTTCCGGAACCAGTCTGACCATAGGCAAATATACACACATTGTAACCATCAACGGCAGATTGTACAAGGTTCTAAAATAAACAATTGACATTTAATTAGTGAAACTATATAGTCCATTGAAAAAAAATTTTCTTCACATCTTTGATACTATTCAGCAATTTTTCATAGAGGTAGCAATTTTCCAGGCTTTCTTGGTTCACTAACACAATGAAATTAAAATGCAGATCAAAACATTTCTTTTATTTAATTGATATATGAGCAAAGTTTGATATCATCAATTCAAGCTCCAACACATTTATAATTTCTTACAAACATAAAAATATATTATCAACCAATAAACATGAGATTAACAAGCCATATATGTTGCAGCATTCATCATGGTACAAATTGAATGAATTTCATTTTCCTTCTCTTAAAGATTAGGCCATTGAAAATTGAATGTTGGTTTCCCCTAACATAAGAACATTTTAAATAGTATGCAGACATGAAATTTTTATTGTATTTAATATTTTTTACAAAAAATCAAACGAGGCCATGCATTTTTCCTTAACAGAGAATTTTTTTTCTTATACCACTGAAAAAAACCCCAAAAACCGTTGTTTGACATTATATCTTGATCAATATTGTGAAATAAGCTATTTTAAACTTTAAGATAGATGAATGAAGCATTTTTAAGAAATTATCAGACAATTAAAGCATTGTTGATAAAAGTCTTAAAAAGTTAAAATAGTCTTGTTCTTCTTTTTTTTTTTACATGTATCTGTTCAAAAAAAAAGGAATTGACCCAGGATAAAACAGACCTGCAGGGTTAGGAAAACCAACAATCTTTTTTGCATGGCCTTAAGAAGATCCATAATAACATTATTTTCAGTGTCATGATTTTAGTATTGTGGACTGTTGAAGACATTAAAATATCGAAAAACATAAAATTAGCCATCAATCATATCTAGTAATAATTGTAAATAATTTACATTGAAAAGGATAAAATGTAAAAGGTTTTATGTTTTTTCTTTTAAAATAAAGTGTCTCTGTGAAACTAGATGTTCCTTGGACTTGAGCTGGACACCTTGCAATTATACAGTGTTATTTTTACCATGGATGACATCATTCAGATCAATTTTATTTTGAACTGATATCAAATTATAAACTGTATCATACAATAAAAGAACAGCGTTAATTTAACTGTTCAAGGGGAATAACTAAAAAAAATTGTTTTGGTTCTTTTAAACTTTTACATAAATATCCTGCAAAAAGTGTAGGCATGAGATCACTAACAATGATACTTTCCATATAGTTTTTATATCCAAGGGGCATAACTCCTGTAAAAATTGTTGGTCGACACTCTTACAAGACCTTGCTGCTATTAACCTTTGTTCACAAGGGGGAGGATATTTTTGTGCACTTCACTTGATTGCCAAATAAGTGAAAAATTACCTCCTTGCAAAATTTCCACATTTACAGTAGATCATAATGACCCCTTGAGCCAGTTTAGCCAAAATGATTATGCCAGTAATAAAAAAGTCATTTCACAAATAATCATTCTGTTAACTTACATTAGTGTCTTCAAATATTTTCTCTTGTGTTGAATCTTCCATGAAAATTTGATCAAATTGGAAGTCTTTCATACCTCTCTGTGTCTCCACGGTAATGGAGTACTCGTCCTGGGATTTCAGTACAGATCTATTACCCTATAATGGTAAAACATATTCCAATGTAGCATCTTCAGAGATAGCTGTTCAATGTCTAGCTCGCAAAAGTTTAAAGGAAGGCATTAAAAAGTTATGACAAGAAAATAATTTCTGCATTTGACCAGCATTGGAAATTAAAAAGTATGCTTTTATAAGTTGCTTTTGTAACTGTGTTGGATGTGACACAAAAATCTTAGTATTGAAAGGTATATATTTATAATTTTAACAGATATTGCTAACAGATCAGTTAATAAATGAATTTTCGGCTGTTAGTCTAGAAGTTACAAAGTGATTTGTTTGTATGCCGTACAAGTTAGATTGAACGTTATAAATACTGTGGATTAATCATTTTCGAGATATACCAATTCTTAGACATTTATGTGGTTAAGGTGAACCGTGAATTTAAATGTTTTAAAAGTACAAATTTTATATGCTTGTACGTAGACTTTGGCAATACCATGAAATCAAATATCCACAAAAGTACAATTTTTACACAATCCACGAAAATTGATACCCAAGAAATAAAATGAATCCACAGTAGTGAAAACAATCTATTTTCAAAATAAATGCCACTTATTATATTCACAGATACAACTTTAATCTGATGGGTTCAACTCTGCTGGTGCACTGGACTCCAATCTTAATTGACTAGGATTGTCAGTTTTCCTACAGAAGGTCAGTGGTTCTCTCCGGGCACTCTGGCTTCCTCCACCAATAAAAATGACAGCCACGAAATAGCACACTAGTGTTGAAAGTGGTGTTAAACACCAATCAATCAACTCTGCTGTAAATTTAATTTCTTAATATTACATACTCCAGAGGAAAACCCAGTATACATGTATATTTTATTTCATTAACTTTACATTTTCATTGGTCCAGATCTGTGGCAAAAATTATTCTGTCAAACCCATTGTAACTCATGAATCCAATTTTGTTATAAAACTACATCTGCCTACAGGTTGCTCTGCATTATACTTATACTGCCTTACTCAGAATTACTCACAAGTCTTACCCTGCATTATACTTACTCTGCCTAACTCTGTATTACTCAAGGGTCTAGCTCTACAGTATACTCTGATCTTTCCTTTCATGTCTTCAACCATGTTGTAATATTTCTTCCTCAGAACCTATTCAACAGACAAAAGTTTGAAGCATTTTTTTTTTTTTTTGTAGTTGACAAAAATATTTGCCCTATGACCCTGTCTAACTCAAAGTTTTATAATCATTTCTTAATAATACAAAATACATAGGAATATAAGTAGTAACATCTATGGTAATTCACAAATTTTAGTTTATTCTCTACCAAATATTAAACATACCCAATTTTTCAAAACATCAGCTTTATTATGCATAATTTTTTTTTATTCTGCTTACAAGGTTCTGAAAACACTCCATTATATTTTCTCTTTTAACAACATTTCAGGATCCTCAAGTTTTGTTGTAATGATACACCTCTTTAAAAAAATTAATCAGAACAGAAAGTAGGATGGAGTGTTGTCAGATCCTTGTAAGCAAAACGTGGACACAGGATCTGTATTTAAATCTTTTTTAAAATTTTTTTAGATTTAGAATCTCGATAAAACTATAACTTCCATCACTTTTAAAACAAAGTGACCATCTAAAGAAATTAAAACATGAAAGATTCTGAGGTTTCAATTAAAGTAAAAAAGAATTTGCACTGCTAGATGTGATGTTCCTGTTTCCAATGTCCAACTCCAAATAGTAATAAAATTTCAATATCTGACTTATAATATAAATTTCAAACACCAAAATTAATCACTGAAAAAACTGATTCTTTTCAAGATCACGAAAACAATAGTCATCCCTGCCATTAATTAATTAAAAACTTAAATTTGCTTCATAATAAAATAGTCAAAGAATTTTTTGTGTTTATAATTGTTGAAAATATTTCTATTCATATTGGTTAAAAAATTATCTTTGTTTATAAAAACCTACCCTTTCTGTATTATAATTCTCTGTCAGAACTTTATTTTCTTCAATCAATCCCTTGTTTTCCTTTTCTAAACCTTTGACCTTACTGGCAGCTTCTACTCCTTCCTTTGCTGCTACTCCAAGGGCACCTAACTCTGCTTCTAACTTCCTCAATTCATTGGCTTTGTTATCTCTATCCTGAAAGTAAATACATCATGACATAAAATAACATATTTTACTTATTATAACACATAGCTCACATGAATAGACAATTTTGTCATACATACATAGTGTATTACAATTGAAGAAATTTATTGCGAAATATGCCGACTTATTTTCCACTAAATTCCCTCTCCAATGAACTGTGCTTTTGAATTGTACGTACATGTATAAGCCTATTTATATCTTTCGATCTTATATTCAGTATTATAGAATTCTAATCTGAAGTATTTTACAAGTACACCATGCAAATACCCACTTTTAAAATATTTCGTTTTCATTACCTTCTTTGTATCTTTCAAATCCTCTTCAGTTCCCTTTAAAGACTCTTGTAATTTCTCTGTTTTGTTTTTTTCTATTTCTAATTTCTTCTCAAGTTCTTTCAGGATCTTCTCATGCCTTTTCTGGAGATTTTTCTGTAATTAAAGTAGTAAAAACATTAATCACAAATGCCAAAATAAGTGTGCACATGCTGAAATGTCTAGTCAGCTTAATTACTAGTAAATATAGTCATATAGTCAGATAATTAAAAATTGATAGCATATGAGATAAAAGTTTTCAAAATCAACAGAATATCTTTAAACAGTTGTAAAGATCCAAATAAATGTAGAACTTTTAAAATTCTTAAACAACAGACTTACATCATCACCAGCAGCAGCAGTTCCAGGTCGTCCTCCTCCTTTCTTCAGTTCTAGCTCTAGATGTTTTATCCTGGTGTTGGCCTCATTGTTTTCCCTTTTCAGGTTTACAACTTGTGCCTTCATGTTCTGCGATGCAGTGTCAGAACCTACTGCTGTAACTGCCACTCCCTTACCCTGAATAACAAGTACTGTTAATAAACATCGGTCAACATGGAGCGATCATTTAACCCTTACATTTAATAATAAGTCATACCGTAGAAAGGCTTGTATAGTTCGCACTGGTACATAGTCCGCACCCCCTTCTCCACACGAAATTTTAGGTAAAAAAACTTTTTGTAACTGTTAGAAAAGGTCTAATGAAACTCCGGTAATTTCCAATCCTGTGCGGTCGTTTATGTATTTTCTTGGAAAACCTGTTTTCCATCATCAAACAGAAGCTGAAACTGCTTGTAAATTATTCTAGAACGCTTCATGATTGTTAAAATAAGTTTAATTCACTTAAAAAACAATTTAGAAACTTGTGTATGTTTAAACAGGAAGTTTAAAAGCACGTGTAAAAGAAGAAATTAACCGGTGAGAGTCGAAATCCGTACATAACAGATATCACTATAATACGACTTTGAAAGTAAAACAGTTCCATCCTTTTGTAAAACAGTCTTTAATATATCTATCACATTAATGTTTGAGGGTCTTAAGCTAATACAAACCATATTAGTCAGTATGAAACACCAAAACGGAATGAACAATAACCGATTCGTTTTGTAGTTTACAAATTCTAAGCTGGTTTACGGTTGTCTTTTCACTATGTTTGTATCGTTTCAATCAATAAGATACCAGTTTATTTCAACCAATGCATTGAAAAGAAACGAAATTTGTAATGAAAGGTTTAGTTTTATATTTATCAGTATTAATTTGATATTGAATAGAAATAACTTATTAATATGGATGAGTTAAAATTATTAGTTTGAAAAATGATAAGAGCGCCTCTACAATATCAATAACAAAGATGGCGGAACGTAAACAAACCATCTCGCCTGAAATTGAAATTTTCTCTTATTTCTTGCTTATTGTACTCTATAGTCCGCACCCCGTCTGGAAGGTCCAAATTTGGAGAATAAAACCGCGGACTATACAAGACTTTCTACGGTAAGTACAAGAAAAATAGAATTCTCCCTGGCCTTGAATAATAGTTCATTTTATCTAATTTATATAAAATTGTAGCTTCTTTCCTAGTCTTTCAATTTCATCAAAATGAAAAAAATAATTTTGACTTCAATTACTCTGTATAAACAGGCATCAAATATGATATAAAACACCATAAAAGTAAAATAATAATTTCTCCCTGACCCTGAAACATCAGTCAACTGAAAAATGGAATAAGTATTTCTTTCATGTATTTGAAAGATGGATTATAATTGATGAGAGATTTTTTTTATATGATTGTTATAGTGTTTGAATATTGATGTACTGTATTTTTCTTCAAATCTCTGTCTAACGTGTATTATTATAACTTGTAAATTTATACCACAGGTTTCACTGTTTCTAATTCTTTTATTTTTCTCTCAAGAGCAGAAATCCTTTTCTTGTCTTCATTTATTCTCTGTTGTTCTTTCTTTTCCATTTGTGAGGTAGCCTCTCTCACAGCTTTATCCTTCTCTGTTTTAGCATTCTTCACCTTAGCCTACAAAATAAAGGTTTTCTTACAAGCCAAAGTTACTTATAAACTCTTGTCACATCAAACCACTGATAACCAATGGATGCTCAAAATCAAGCAGCAAATATTAAAGGCATATTTAGAACAATATGTTAATTAGATATGAATTTATCCTGATTTGTTCAGGTCCTACACACATTCTTGCTAGCTTGCAGGGTAACAGTTCACCTGAAGTCATATCCCCTATAACAGTCTTTGCTTAACTCATAAATGCTTAATACTGGTGAAGAAGCAGCAAAAACTAATTTTAAAGTCTTTAGTTTGACCCAGCCTGGGATTGAAAAAATGACAACTTGCCTTGATAAATCAATGGATAAAATCAACAAAAGCGGTGTTTATTATTTGTTTTAGCATTACCTACTTTTTATCTTTTATTGTTCACTGAATAATATCGTATTTAAGACAATCACATTTAATGAGTACTTTAAGATATAAAAAGCAACTATACTCAGATTAGCTCTAAACAATATTACTTAACAAATATAATACTGTGAATAGGTTACAAACCTCAGTTTCCCTAGCAGTAGCTCGTTGTGTTTCTAGATTTTTATTTGCATTCTCTAGTTTGACCTTTAGTTCTGATATCTGTCCTTGAAGAGCTGTAGTCTCAGTCCCTGATTTATTTTTATCTTTCTCTAAGAGAGCCTGAAATAAAATAAGCTCTAGCATGTAAGTTTGACAAAACAAAAATAAAATAAATAGAGAATGTGCCCATGGGACACAGATGGTGCCCCCGCTTGCATATAACATTATAAAGATACATAACCCAAGAACAGTAAATTCGAACTTGATTTGTGTTTTGTGGTAATAAGCATTGTGTATAAATTTCATATCAATTGGTTGAGGCAAACTAAAGTTAGAGAACAGAAGCGGATCTACGGACAGACAGACAGACAAGGGTAACACATTATACCCTCTCCACCACGGCGGGGGCATAAAAACTTTACAGTGATTTACAGAAACATCAATTAGATAAAAAAAATCCTCCTAAAATCTTAGCTTACTTTACCCTGAATGATTTAAACATGAAAATTTATCACTAATAATACTTTACCCTTTCATGTCTACTGTTATAAAGTCTATATTAAGTTCAGAAGATATCAAAAATTAGGTGTATTTACCAGTTTGGCTTGGAGATTTTGAATTTCTTTTGCAGTATCCAGTGGAACATTAGCAAGTCTAGCTTTTTCTAACTCATCATTTCTTGAGGTCAGTTTTGATATTTCCTATTAAATAAACATACAATCTTCATAATTGACATTTTAATAAATTAAATCAAATATATAATATACTACATGTATTTCTATCATAATATTCATTTCTGTTTAAAAAATCTTTGAAAGACAGTACCATTTAATGCTGCAAATCATACTTTTAGAAAACTGTGACTCTTTTCACAAAAAAAACTCTTTACCAATAAAAATTAATTGCAAGTTAAATTGAAGTGCTAATGACTAATAAGTATTTTTCCAGTCAGATTTTTGTGAAACTGTTACTGGAATGAGAAACTGACGTCATTCAACTTTCAAATTTAAACAATGTTTGATTATGCATGTTGAATATAAGATGTTTTTTAAAGTGTCTTATTAAATATTTGATAATGTATGGAGGTTTAGACTAATCTATGTTTTAATACAACTTGATATTTAACAAACCTGATCTTTGGCTTTAAGTTCTGCATCCAATAATTTCTTGTCATTAGCCAGTTTAGTCTGTAGTTCTGATTTCTGATTATCAACTTCTTCTTTCACAACAGACATTTGATTGCGTAGATTTTCTAACTCATCTTTTGTGTTGTTGTGAGCCATTTTTTCTTGACGTAATGCTGCTTCTGACAAGGAAACTTCCTTCTGAAGGGATGTAATCTGGTTAGATAATTCCTGTTAAAATATCAAAAGAAATTAAGTTATGTCTGCAATGATTGATTGATTGATTGTTGGTTGCTTAACGTCCAGTGGCAAATATTTCATGCATGTTCAGGACGAGAACAAGTTAACAATAAATACAATAGGTAGGTCTTGTAATGATTGAGGCCATCGGGATGATGGTCGGGAAATTTGGACTGCCACTTTAAAATGAGGGTATATTGGATAAGGACAAAAATTTTGCCTTGCAACAGGCCACCTACAGACCCCTCAAAGAGTTGTTGCAAGGGTTCTTAACGTGCAAAGAGCGTGGCAACATCTTTACACGAGGCATCGGATTTAACGTCCCCACTCTGACCGGACGTGGCTGCAAACTTGATACATCCCGCACAGCCAAAAGGACGCCCCACTTTGGCAAGCGTTTTACTGCCAGTGGGGAGAAGACCAAGTGACCATATTTCGTTTCCCCAGTCACCCTTGGGGATTATGTCTGCAATGTAATGATCTATTATCAATGATTCCAATCTGGATCAAAATTATGTTTGAACAATAATCAAGCAGTGAGTATTTAAAGTCTAGAAACACTGACTACAATCCCTAGTTGTTTAATTATTTTGTTTCACTCTTTAATCAATTTTTGGGTTTTCATGGAACTTAGTTACAAAAAAGTAATTAACAGAAAAAAACAAATATTACTTTTCAATGTCTCTCGAGTATGAGGCAATATTTTTTCCATTATGCTTTAAATATTTCATTTAAAAAACTTACTAGTCTGAGGATTTAAAAGTGTAATGCTTTGAGCAAATTGCCACATTTGAAGATGATGATGTTGAAGGAAGGTTGTTACAAATTGCCACATTTGAAGATGATGATGTTGAAGGAAGGTTGTTACAAATTGCCACATTTGAAGATGATAATGTTGAAGGAAGGTTGTTACAAATTGCCACATTTGAAGATGATGATGTTGAAGGAAGGTTGTTACAAATTGCCACATTTGAAGATGATGATGTTGAAGGAAGGTTGTTACAAATTGCCACATTTGAAGATGATGATGTTGAAGGAAGGTTGTTACAAATTGCCACATTTGAAGATGATGATGTTGAAGGAAGGTTGTTACAAATTGCCACATTTGAAGATGATGATGTTGAAGGAAGGTTGTTACAAATTGCCACATTTGAAGATGATGATGTTGAAGGAAGGTTGTTAAACCTTCAGTGGCAAATTTTAGAAGTGCATATTCAAGACGAGAACATGTTAATTTGATATGAATATGAACACTGCTTTGTACAAGATAAAAACACTGAGCCAGATCTTTAGCGCGCTAGTTCACTATGTAACAGTCAGTAGGAAAATATATCACTCTACCTGCACACAAATACCAATCTAAAGTCTCTAGTTTGACCTGGCTAGGGATCAAAACCCACAACCTCCCGCAATCAAGGCGAGCACACTGCCACAAGACTATCAAGAAGGTTTGCCACATTTAAAGAAAGGTCTGTGAAGTAAAATATTACCTCTGTATTCATATCTCCTGTAGCAAGAGTAGCTTGTAGTTCTGCTTTGTTTCTGGCTTCCTCTAACTGTACTTCTAGCTCCTATAGAAAATAATTGTTTACAATTATCCTTAAAGATATAAAAAATTATTTTTATTTTGAGCTTAATATATTGAATTGCAAAAAGACAGGTATAATTCCCTAAATAACTTTAATATTAGATTTTATATTGAGATCTTATGAAATATAGACTAAATAAAATAGGGACATGGACAATATCTTTTAAAATTAAAAAACATTTTCATCAAATTTACCTGCTATTCAAGCAAAATTTAAATAAACTGAGCAATAAGAACTATACATACTCTCATTTTTGCTACCATATCACTCTTCTCTGATTTGAGCTGATCATTTTCACCTTCCAAAGTCTCAAGTTTGTTGTCTAACTCTGACATTTGTTGTTCCATCTGTTTAACTGGAGTTTCCTCTGAAATTTTATAACAAGATAATTCTAAACTGCTTTTATTGACATCAGTTCAAAGAAGCAGTTTTCCCTGTCTTTATATGTTAATGACTAGAACACACCCGCGACATCTCGGTTCCATGACTGAATTAAAGTACCTACGCCTTATGTTTAGCCTTTACTTTTTGTATTCGTATTGTCATCTAATAAAGTCATGCTGATTATAAGGTGCACATTTTTCTGTGCTTTAAAAATCTTTATGTTTGAACCCGTCCTGGTTTTCTAACTACTTCTGGTAGTAAGACCCGACTAGGCCAGACTGGGAAACTGGGAAGGCTAATGCTCACATTTAATCTGTACTGATATGGTAAGTTCAGTGTCCTACTTTACACAATATCCCATGGTGGTGCTCCTATTAAAGGAGGAAGATACAGAACATACATACATACTTAAACCGGAAACTATATGTGACATATACTATTAGTATCGGTAGCGGATTCGACCCGGAACTTGTTATTGGTTAAATCAATTATTTGGAAAACAAAAGGGCCTGGAATGATGTAATTTCTAATCAACACCATTGTCCTATATTAGTTATATATAAAGTTGAATTCTTTGAATCGTCGTCTTTATGTCATGCCGGCTGACAAATTGGACCTCGTTATTTTAGTATTATAGATATGTTCACTATTTGATAATAAATAAAAGTTATGTAGGAAACAATTTATCTTTGATAATTCTCACCTTCAATAACGGTCTTCTCCCTTTGAATTGGAGCTTTGTAGTCTCCTGTTTGCATGATTGTTAGAGCCTCAATCTTAATCTGAATGTCTTCGTGTTCTTTCTTACTGACTTCCAATGCACGGAAAAGTTTCTCTCCTTCTGCATCCCTATTAGTTAAATTAAAACCTTAGAAATAGGCAAACAACCCAAAAGTACCTGCATCAAATATGATATAATAAACTGTAAAACAGATATATGCCTTGCTTTTTTGTAATTCCGATAATGCAAATGTTGAAATTAAAATAGAAATACTTTAACATGTAAGTTATGCAAATTTTCAAAGTCAATGAACCATGACTGAAGGTACATGGCTAAACAATTTCCATTAAAATGAGATGTGCCAATGCCAATACAACTGCATACCAAATACCATTGACTTATCATAAGTCATTCCCTTTAAACAAACCTAAATACAAACATTAACTTGTAAACTATGTAAAAGTTTCAAGGTCAATGAACCATGGATGCGAGACTTGCAAATGCCAATAAATTTGCATATCAAATATCACTGACTTAACATTAGCGGTTCATCTTAATCTGATCTGATCACAAACTAATACATGTAAACTAAGTAAAAGTTATAAGTCAATAGACCATGACTGAGGGGCCAAATATTCTCCATGGAAATGAGATGTGCCAATGCTAATACAACTGCATACCAAATATCATAGACCTAACACTAGTGGTTCACCATAAACTAGACCTAATCACAAACTAATACATTGTTGACGCCGCCGCCGCCGAAACAGCATACCTATGCCTCGCTTTTTGACTCTGTCAAGGCGAGACAAAAACCTATACTAAGTTCTATACATCAGTCCAAAGGCAGATTCAGGTTTATGGGGTACAGTGTTTACAAAATATCAAAAAAAGATATGTTCCAAATTCTGAAAATACTACAAAAAACAAGATTATTACAGTGTAGCTAATGTTTCCTGCCAATAAACTGGAATTTTCCAAGGGGCATAACTCCTGTAAAAGTGATTGATCTGTATTGATTTTCAATTTGATATAACTTTTCATATATTGGTGTTATTATCCTTTGACATAAATTTTACCATACTCTGATGATAAATGTAGGCAGGAAAGTGCTTGTGATGTTGATTATTTCATACTACTTATATTATATAAGTCCTGATTAAGGAACACATGTGAGATATTAACATTACATACATTTCATCAAACTTCAATGAGAAATGTAAGAATACTGACAATGACAATTCCCATATTAATCACATTTCCAAGGGGCATTAATAATCCTTTGGTCCTAATTTTAGAACTTGTCAGAGATATTGCTTATGTTAACCTTTGTCATGAATTTGATTAAAATCTGATGAAAACAGTAGGTGTCAGAGCCTTTATAATGTAGAACGGACAGCCAAACAGCAAACCTAAATCTGCTATTAAGCAAGTGACAATAACTTGTCTACCTGTCTTTAGATCCAGGATCTTTTCCATTCTTTTTCTTGAACTTTTCAGCCCAAGCATCATATGCTTTCTGATTTTTTTCATCAGCTGTTTTTAAGGCAGCCATACCAGGTGTTACTGTGTCCAGACGATTCTTGACTGCTTCACCAGCTGGTGGTTGTTCACGATGAATTTCTTGTATCTGAGAGAGAAAAATTGCTGTCTCTAAATATAGCTCTAGGATAAAAATACAATCTTTTCTTTTAAAATTCAACCAAACATTACATATGTGTAAATTTTACTCTATGTAAAAATTATTCAGTTAAGTAAAATGAATATATTTATACTTACAGTCATTATTGAGCACCATCAAAGAAATGTCAAATGAAGGTTCAAATTTGTGAGCTATATCATTAATCAAATACTTAAACACACCCTCGCTATTCCCTATTATGAATTATATTTTACCATGGACAAATGACAAGCCTGTTTGATCATTAAAGCACTATTTTAGTACTAGTTGCACAGAAGACTTTTATATCTATAGCCACTCTTTCTACAGTACTACATACATAGAAGGACATGGCCTGTAAAAGTTTCTTGGTCTTTTCTAACTGGTCTAAATCTTTCAGTTTGGTCTGAAGTTTCTGATGTGACTTGGCCATCTTCATCATATCAGACCTCATTTCTTTACACTGACCTCTCAACTTCTCAATTTCCTGCATAAAAATAATAATATTAGTAGCATTAAAATAACAGCAAATTTTTCATAGAGTTTTAAAATCTGTTTGTACTATGTGGATGTAAATTTCATAGATTTCACTTTTCTGTGAGCTGAAATCGTTTAAAACACTTCAATAATTTGATTTTTTTCAAATTTTATTTATAAATGCATTCTAAATAAAAGTTTATGAAATTCTGCCACAATATTACTCAATTTTTTTTAAATTCATTTTGCTCCTGTCTGTTTACAAATAAATCCAGAAAAGGTATATAAAACATTGGCTTTTGTTCTCTTCATTTATTTCATTTTGCTCCTCATACATATTTTACCAAACAAATATGAAGAATTAAGATCATTGAATTTAGTTAAATGACCTGTGAAATCAAGTTATGTGGAAATCAGTTATACCTTAATTTTTAATACACCACTTTAGGCAATTAGAGATTTTTATTTATATATGCTTCACCTTAAGAACTTATACAATTTATTAAGTTTATTCAATATACATTATATCCCAAAATATAAATATTTCAATGTCTATTTGTAGTAAATAATTCTGAATCTGGGGTTAATTTTCTCAAAATTGTTTTCTAATTGCAAATTGTTACCTTCATTTTTTCCTCAATCAAATTATCTTTTTCTTCAATCTGTCTATCTTTCTCAGATATCTCTCTGTCTTTCTCTATTAGTTCTTTACTCTTTATTTCCAATTGTATTATCAAGTCTGCATGCTCAGGTAAATTGCATCCCTATTAAAATATGAATGTTTATTATAAGCTTCCTTATAACATAATACTATATTCTTTATACTTATTCCATCGTCACATGTACTTGTTGTAAAATAAATTTACAACATAAAAGTTCAATGTCATCTCTTCTGTTATCTTTCTCACATGTTCATAAAATCTGACAAGCATTCTTCATTTAGGGGTTTTCATACGGTCGTATTCTGTTTCAAATGTTAACCCTCTTCAATTTCCATGAACATGAAAAAAAATTAGTTTAACCCCACAACATGTCCCTAGTCAGAATTCTTGTTAGTGGTTGTCTTAACTTATATCTTACTAGCAATATTTTTCATTCTTTAGGAATTTGGTACCTGTTGGCAGAACTGTGATAGCCTCTGTAAAATTAATTTATAACTTTTCTAAACTCAGAGCGAATGAAAGCTTGGAATATTCTATAGCTTTATGTATTGTTGAAGACTGTATGTAGACCTCTTAATGTCCTCTTTTTAATGTTATTGGGTTAGTGTTTCGGGGGATATTTATCCTGTGTCTCCTTTTATAAATACCAATCATCAGCTGATTAAAACAAACTTACATCAGCTTGATCTTCTTTGGATGCTGTTAAAGCTGCTGCTGCCATAACAGGTGTGGCTGTTGTGGTGCCAGAGGCTGCTGCCACTGTCAGAGCCTACAATCATAAAACCATACACACTAATACTAAAGGACTTATATTAGCACTAATCATCATGTTTAGTGTTATCGCTGATTCCTTATTAATTGATACTTGTTTTCGTGACATTTAATAATCAGTCAAATCAAATCATGAAATTATAGGTTAACTATTTGAGTGTCTACTTCATGCATTTAAGTTAAGTTGGCCTTTTTAGGTAAACGCTGAATTTTTATTAGCTATTGTAACTAGAGTTGTGATTGAACTGACAAAAGGATACCCCCAGCTTTTGAGAGACTGTATAGCTGTTGAGTGGGAGCCAAACTTACAAAACCATATGTGTCTTAAATACCCCCCTCCAAAAAAAAATTGTTCGGTGGGGGTGGGGGATCGAAGATATCTATAGAAACTAACAAGTTGAACTGGTTTTCAGTCAACCTTTTATCACAACCCCATGATTTGATTGTCAAGTAATGAATTCTGTTTCAATAGGTGGTATTGATTTATATGTTCCACCTATTAAACAAGCAAACTTTATTTCAATGTTCTTTGTAAACGATGGAGTATACACAGTGTAAATATCTTTCTGAATTTGGATTTAGTCCAAAGCAAACATATTTATGAACAAAACTTACAGGAAACTTAATAGAATCATAATGAAAATATCTGCAAAGTTTCTTTTCTACAGAAAAATGAAAATTTGGACAATCCTTACAAGTGTGTTATGAATCAGCTAACCCTGAGGTCAATACTACACAAAAATAATCACAATAATTTGAATCTTACAGATATTTTTTCCAAAAGACCATCCTTTTCCATGGCTAGTTTATTTTTATCATCCAGCAAGCCTTTGTTATCTGATTCCAGGTCTATAACCTTGTCTTCTAGGTCTAACACTTTACCTTCCAAGTTCTGCATTCGCTCATCTGGATCTGAAATGATCAATTATGTGTATTAAATAAAATATAAAGTTAAAGAAAACTTTTTTTCTGAGGCCTCTGTATATGTAATTCAGTGAAATTGTATTGTTAGATTAATGTTTCACTTAACTTACATTTTTAAGTATTTGCAACTTTGTTAAAGACAACAAAATGTTCATATTTCTGTTATTAAAAATATTAGTCTAAAAGTTTGAAAATTAAAATCCGTTTCAAATGTTGATGAAATTTACTTTATTGTGAATGGTCAATATTTGATCAGACAACTATTTAATGACTTTATTTACCTCCTGTTGGAGTTTTTCCAGTGTCTTTTTGTTTTTCCATTCTTTTCAACATCTTCTTCATATCTTTCTTCAGTTCTCTGTTTTCTTGAGTTAACTTTTCAACTTCCTGCATTTAAATGTAAAATATTATTAATGACAAAAACAAATATTTTTATAAACGAATAAAAGTAAAATTTCTTCTTCAAAATCAATAAGAATAATTCAGACATGATAAAAGTTCTATATTTTAATATTGTAACATCTCTTTCATTTTCTTATCTTGTCAATTATCATAGTTATTTAATATAATTTTGATCAAACTACAAAAATATGACTTGCATTTTACCTTATTCTAATGAAATTAAAATAATATTAAAGTATAACTTATCAACATTAATTTTGAGATTAATAAAATTAATGCTATTGCTGCACATGTTATAGAAGGATATTACCAGCAAAATTCTGAATGTGAGAATTGCAAAGTTATCCTGATAAATTGTTCACATTAGTTTCTGACTCTTCAATCAAATTACCTCATTACTGACAGCTGATGTTACAACTGTGGCAGCACCTGCTTTCAGAGCAGCAACCTCTGCCTCCAACTGACTTATTCTATCTCTAAGGTTAGAGAGTTCTTCATTCTGTTGACTGATTGTGTTTGCATGGTTTGTATTCTCTTCTTGTAAACCTGATATCTGATCTCTAAGTCTAGCAATTTCTGCTTGAGCTTTCTGAAGTTCTTCAAGGATTAAAGGATCAGGAACTGTTACCTGCAGTAAAGAAGGATTTTTTGTGAAATTGAATTCTTGTTTATGTTAGTTAAATACATCAGATGTAAAATGAAACAAATCTTCTTAAAGTTAGAAAAGCTCAAAATATCTAGTGTATAGGTTTACATTCTCTGCAGTGATTTTTCCCCCCACTTTTATTGAAGACAGGGAATATGCTGTTACTTTCAACATTATAGCCTTAGGCTATTTTTTTTTAACTTTAAGCGAATCCAATTTAATTTGCATTCCTCTTCTTTGAAATAAGCTTTTGAATAAGATAACAAAAAATATTATGATACATCAAAATTACATTAAAATATGTATTTTTGAAAACCATTGCATACACCTTTTTTGTTGTAGACCATGTAAATTTAATCACATACTGAAAACAGTTTTACCTCGATAGTTTTAACCTCAGGTTCTATGATTGCCATGGGAACAGGAGCAACCTCTGGTGGATCAGGAACTTCTCCTTTCTGAATCTTCTCATAAGTAACTAGTTTCTGGTCAAGTGAGGTTACCATGGTACCCAATTCTTCCTTTTGGATGTACATTTCTTTCACAGAATCAGACCTGTAATCAGAAGATCAGACGTCAGTTGAATTTATTACATCAAATAATTGGAAATTTGATAAATAAGATATGAAATGTATTCACTAAAATTTGTTAAAATGTATTTTCAGAAGATAAACTACTGTAGAGAAAGCTATGTTAAAATACATAGTATAATTACATTTGGACTTTTTTTATTATATCATACAGTTTTTTATCGCTTGCAAAGGCCCTTTGTAGCCAACAGATTTAATATAAAAATAAGGAGATGTGGTATGATTGCCAATGAGACAACTATCCACCAAAGTTCAAATAAAGGGTTAAGGCAGTTACCAGACACCTTCTTCTCAAATCACTCAATACCATCATAACCATATGTCATGTTCCTGTTATAGGCAAAAGTACAAACAGCACCCTTGACATGAACACTTACTTATCTTCATCTGTTGGGTCTCTCTTGTGTTTCTTTTTAAACTTTTCTTCCCATTTTTTAATCTCATCCTCTTTATTTTTCTGTTCCTGTTCCATCATATCTTTATCTGATTTTGTCTTTGAGATGTTTTCCTCAGCAGCCTCCTTGGCAGAGTCCGAGCCTTTCACTATCACAGACAATGCCTCATATTGACTCTCTAAAGCATGGTACTTGGCCTGTAATGTTGCCATGTCTTGTAACTGATGTTTCAAACTGTCATTTTTAACTTCTAATTCTGCTGTGTTCTGAAATTGTCATGTTTAACATTAAAGTATGTAACAATGCAGACTTTATCTGAATCTTTATAAAATAAATGTGGAATGTGTCCATGGGACACAGATGATGCCCCCGCTTGCATATCATATAAAGATATAAAGGGACATAACTGAAGAACTGTAAAAGTGACCCTACCCAAATCTGTACTTGATCTGAGTTTTGTAGTAATAAGCATTGTGTATAAGTCTCATAATATTTGGTTGAGGCAAACTAAAGTTATAGAATGGAAACGAAAAATTCAGCAATTTTTATATTTATAAAGGGGCATAACTCAAGAATGGTAAAAGTGACACCACCAAATTTCAAACTTGATCTGTATTAAGTGGTAATAAGCATTGTGTATAAGTTTCATAACATTTGGTTGAGGCAAACTAAAGAGAACAGAAATGAAAAATTCAGCTATTTTTATGTTTATAAAGGGGCATAACTCAAGAACCATTATTGTGACGGCACCCAATTTCAAACTTGATCTGTGTTTTGTGGTAATAAGCATTGTGTATAAGTTTCATAACATTTGGTTGAGGCAAACTAAAGTTAGAGAACGGAAACCAACTTTGGGAAGTACGGACGTACGTACAGATGGACAAGGGTAAAACTTAATGCCCCCTCCACTACGGCGGGGGCATAAAAAATGGTAAATCTGATATCTAATTTGCAAATGATACCAAGTAATAATGCATAATTTTCAGACTTATTTTTCTACATGATTCTCATGTCTTACTATAAACTAAAATGTATAACAACATTACTTGTAATCAATGGTTTTCATAAAAACAATGGAAAGAAAACAGTACTAAATAACATCCCTTTGTTCAGTACCTTATTCTGTGCTGTTAATTCAATTGTTAATCTGTTGATCTCATCCAACCACTTCTTCCTGTCATCTTGAAAACTTATCCTTTCATCATCTATTTCTCTTCTTTCATCCATCATTCTGTCTCTCTCATCAGTAATCTGACCTCTTTCCTTTGACATTTTATCTTTATCTTCACTGCTAACAACAGCTGCAGCTACGATTGGTTTACTTGACTGAACTTTTGTTTCCTCTTCCTTTGTTGCCATAACAACAGCACCTCCAGCAAGAGCAACCCTAAGTTCTTCTTCTTTGATGGCAAGTGCCATTTGCAACTGTTTGATTTCTCCCTCATCTCCATGGTCACCAGCAGATACAGGACGATCTTTAAGTTTCTTAATCTCTTCGTTTTTCTTTTCATTTTCCTCCTGAAGTTCCTAAATAAAATTGACAAGAGTTTTTTTTTATTCTAATTAAATAATTTTGAATTTAAAAGAGTTTTAAGATGGTGTGTCAGAAATTTTTTTAATTTCTTATTCTTAAGGATTTCTGGAAGACACAGAAAAAGATTAATGTGACAATTAATTTTCTCCTAATAACACACACAAGTGGAAGTTTTCCAATTAAAAATTTAAGAAAGCCAAAAATGTACATAACATGAAACAGAACTCATGCATTTATTCATCAGATTAAGACAAATCATTTTTATGAAAAAATATGACTTGTACAAAATTGATGATTAAAAATCCAAAGAACAAAATATCAAACTGCTATTACATAATAAGAGCATTGAGGGTAATGGTGAAACATAGGCAAGAGCTACAACATCTTCAGGAATATGAAGAATGGTAAAGTAAATCTTTCACATCTTGCTCTTTGCAAATTTTATCAGTTAAGATTTTTGTTTGTCAGTATCTTTATATAAGGTAGTGAGGTAAACATATTACACCATGTTAAAATGTGAATTGGGCATAAAAGAAGAATTACATTCTAATGGGAAAAATACAGTAATTATTTAGATTGAAGCAAACCAAAAATATCTATGAAATTTTAGTTATTCAGTTTTTTTTAATGTACATAGAACAGAATGGAACTATGATGTTTAATAAAAATTCTTAAAATCATACAAGATAAATAATTTGAAGAACGTTTCATAAAATTTCTTCTAACCTGCTAAATATTATTTTTTTATAAAGATAAAAAATAACAAGAGGCTGTCAGAGTGACAGCAAACCAGATTTTCCTGCAGAGGTCGAATCCTGAACAGTTGAGCAAATATGGACACTACATTTAAGCTTAAAACTGCTCTGAATTTGGATTGTGGTTGAATATTTGACACAGCATAGGTTTGTGACACAAAATGAATGTGGTCAAAGAACTGAAATATTTGAAATTGGACATTTACCTATTATGGTCCAATATCCAAAATCTAAGTACATTGTCAGAATCAGCATATCAAAGAACTCCAAAAATTCAATTTTTGATGAAATCAAACAAAAGTTTAATTTAGGACCCTTTGGACCACAATGTGGACCAATTTGATAAAGGAGCTCACAATCCAAAATCTCTCAATACATGGTAAGATTCAGCATTTCAAAGAACCACATAAATTCAATTTTTGTGAATCAAACAAAGTTTAATATTGGACCCTTATTTGGACCAACTTGAAAACTGGGCCCAAAAATCTAATATTTAAATACAGGGTTAGATTCAGCATTTGAAAGAACCCTATATATATTTAATTTAAGTTGGAATGAAACACAATTTTATTTTATCCATATATTTTCTGTGCAAAGGGAAATAACTCAAACTGGAAAAATAGATATGATTATAATCAATAAACCAGTGAAGTGATGACTAAGTTCTATAAAATTAGATATGATTTAACACTCAAACACTGTTAAAATCAGCATATCAAAGAACCCAAGAATTCAATTGTTGATTAAACAAAAGTTTAATTTAGGACCCTTTGTACCTCGATGTGGTATTATCTAACTAATAATGATAATAAATACAGGGATAGATTCAGCATTTCAAAGAACCCTATATATATTCAATTTATGTTGACATCAAACACAGATTTGGACCAACTTGAAAACTGGGCCCAAAATCAGAAATCTAAATATATGTTTATTAATAGACAATATAAGCTAAGTTTTGAAAGGAGTTCACCTAATCAAAAAATATATATAGCATTCAGAAAATTAAGTTTTACAGAATAACAAACAATTTACAATTTACCAAAAAAAAAAAAAAAATCAAAAATTTTATTTATCATTAATACAATGTCTTTTAAAATCGATAAAACTTATCTGTAATTATCTTCAAAATGTCTAATAATGAACAGTAAATTTCTAACTATATTTACTTCTATATAGCTTTTAATCATCAACACTTAGAAAACAGAAAATTTTCAAATAAATCTGTCACTCAAGATAAGACATTAACCATATGTTTAGTAAACTGATAACAGGACATATAAACAGGTGAAAATTATCTATAAAGGCTTAGTGTAATCAAACTTTATATATATAATTAACAATTTCTGTTCAAAGGAAAATAACTCAATCACAAAAAAATACCACTTATGGATATTAAAAAGGGCAATAACTCACAAACGAGGAAAGCTAAAATCGTGAAAATTGAACTTGACCATTATTTAGCCGCAGGAAACAACATATCTAAATTTGAAAAAATTTTGTCAAAGGGTTTTTATGTTATTGAAGAGACACTGTTTGGTAGCCGCTCGTCTGCCCGCCTGCCTGCCCGCCCGCCGTACATCCCCAAATCAATAACCGATTTTTACTTCGAAAATCCGGTTAAAAAGCACTAAAATGTAAAAAAAATTATAACAATATTTTATATATTTAGCTGTCTTGTAGGTGCCTTGACATTAATTCAGGAAAGGTCATAGATCTAAACTTCAAATTAGTTATATACCTGGACTTCTTTCTCATATGTAGATGCTTTACTCTCTGCAGCTGAAATCATAAAACAAAACATCTTTACAGACTCATTAAACATTCAACTTATTACATTTTAACAGATTCCTTTAACGTTTAACAAAACAATAATTCCCTACAACAGAAATTGGTTATTTAAAGGAAATAATCTATCCTACTACATTTTAAACAGAAAAAATTTTAATGTCGGAATAGACTTTAAATTAATTAAAACAATATGAATCTTGCTTTTCTTCAACATCATGCAACATGACCTTCATCTTTTTCCATTAGTGCATTGAAAAGAATAGCTTGTGATATGTATCTTGTATATAAATGGCAATTTGGACATTTTTATATCTCATCACCTGCCTTTCAAAATTTATGTTCCAAAAGAGAAATATGATCCTTCTGTTTCCTGTTGCAAGATGGTATTGTATTTTTTTATATTTCAATATTAATTAGTGCTTCCAAAGACTTTTCTAATTTCAACATTTAAAAATTATGTCCTTTTCATTTTCAATTCTTGCTTTTAATGATATACTTGGAATTATATAGTAACGGAACAACTGAAAAATGAATAAATAATACATCACTACCTGAGGCTACTGCTAATGATGCTGTAACTGCATCTAACTTGTGGGTTAGCTCTGTTGTTATTTCTACCTGAAACACAAAAAGGTAACAGTTGAGATTTCTCAATCTGAAGGAATTATTAACCTTTAAGAATGATGTAAAATGGAGATAACAAATATTTTTGTTACTTTTCTAATGGCAATGTTCCAAAACTTAATACATTAAAAACTGTAGCATACAGTTTATTGACTTGTGTGTTCAAAAGCTGATCAGTATTCAAACTGTGCACTTTCCGCATTTGATCACACAGTGACATATTTTTTTCCTTTTTAATCTTTTAATATATACCCAGTTTTTAGTTTCAGATTTTCAATGTTCATGCATCGCGCATAACAGAAAAGAAAAGTTTCAAATAAAGGAGATAGCATGAAGGACTTGCTATACTTTGTTTGTACACAACTAATCAATCACACTTTGTACATAAATAATAAATCACATTTTGTACACAACTAATCAATCACACTTTGTACATAAAAAATAAATCACATTTTGTACACAACTAATCAATCACACTTTGTACATAAAAGATAAATCACATTTTGTACACAACTAAACAATCACACTTTGTACACGAATAATAAATCATATTTTAGGAATATCTCTGTAGAACAGTACACACTAAAAAAAAAATTATTTGAAAATTCCATTCATCTTCAGCCGTGTTACTGAACAAATACATGCCTTTTCTCTTTCTAGTCTCTCTATTTCTACTTTGTTCTGAATCAACAGAACCTTCTTGTCTTTAAGTAATTTGTTATTTCTCTCGGCCAAACTCTGAAGAATAAAATATTCATAAATTCAGTTGGTTAAATTATAATAAAAAATAATTTCAATTAATAATTAACCAAAAATGCTCCTTTTCTTTCAATACAGTCATCTGAAATTGTTTGTCATTACAAAACACAGAGATGATTTTGCTTCATTGAAAATAAAGATGGAAATGGTTCTACCTAAAATTAAATACCACTACTATGAATAATGAAGAAATTGTAGTGGACAAATCTAGAATTGAATCCTCTCTGAAATCATACAAGTATTAGTTTAATCACATCACCTTTCCCAGTGCCTAATTCAAACAAAGAAATCTGTTTGTGGTTCTTGTTTTCACTTTATTTTTAGTATCCATGCAATTTGAAATTGATTGCAGGCATCTGCAATTCATTTGACTGTGTTGATTTCATTTTAAACTTATCTACCTTCTGAGTAATGCAAAGCTTCTCCATCACTGATTGCTGTACAGTGACTTTTTGGGTATACACTTGTTGTTAGGACAAATGTTTCATTAAATGCAAACTCATTTTCTTCTTTTAATCATACACAGACCATAAATCTGCACCAGTTATATAGCTTGTCTTAGTATTATTATATGTTGTATATATATTTTTGGTTTATACATATACACAACTTTCTCAATAATAAAACACAATACTATTATTTGTTTAGAATTTTGTTTAACATCTTTTGCTTTTCATTATCAGACTGTCATAAAAACATTGTACATACCTGTAACATTTCATTCCAATATTGTTCTTTATTTTGCAGGTCCATTCTGTGTACATCTATAACCTGTTTAAATGTTTTGACTTTGTTGGAGTACTGGTCTCTCAGGAAGAAAACATAGGTATTAAACTGGGACTGTAAAATAGTACATATATACATTAATTGTTTTGTATTTCTATTCAAATTTTTGTTATATGAGGTTTCTTCATCCCAAAAAAAATTCTTGAATTACAAGTGCATTTGTGACATTATTTATCATCCAGTATGGTTAGTCTCTGAATTCTGCAGTGTTTGAGGTTTATACATAAAAGGTTTGCATTTTAACAACAGTCAAATATTTACCACTCCATAAATACACAATGTACCTTAATAAATTATCTTAATAACGAAATATGTCCTGGATTTGTTATAAGGTTTTATTTATTGAGGAATCTAAGCAAATAATATCCATAATTTTGTGTTTTTGCATAAGATCTGTAAATTTGTTGAAATTAATATGACTGAAAACAATCATATCAAGATTTTGTTTAATTATACATGTATAATGTCAGCATCTAATTAAGAATTCTTGGACATGTTGCTTATTTTATTAGTATTTATAATATGCTTAAAAAATTTGCAAGCATTTAGAAAAATTAAAGACTATATTTTCATTTTATTGTAAATAAATGTTTGACCATGGGAGATAACTTTACAAATTATACATTCAATAAAAGTAGATTTTTCTGCATATAAACCAGTTTTTGCACTTTTCTGTGAAATATCAGCATAAACAGGAATGAAAACGCCTATTTTTCTTTCGACTTCCTGAAAGTAATTGATCTTAACAATTTCCTCCCAAAAACTTTCAACTTTTTTTAAGCTAATCAGTTTTTGTTTTATTCAACAAAAGTTTGATCACTTCCCATACAATCAATATGAGTTTCATTCAAAGAGGATGAAAAGCTATATCAAGATAAATTTTATGGTCTATATATCTGTATAGTGAATTTAAACATAAGTGGAACACTTTTGGTCAAAGCTCTGTTGCAAATATTTAACACAAATTATATATGTAAACATAGTAAGATAAGTTTTGAACTTGGTTACAGACTCTGGCTAATTAAGTGTATATTTTTTATAAATAATGTTACAGTAGTGATAGAAGTGTGACTTACCCTTATTATCATACAACATAGTTGCTCACCTGAGTTTCATCTTCTATTTGTTTATACTCTCCTTGTATTTCACTGACAATGCGGACATGAGTTACTTTCATATTTTTCATGTCCTCCATTATTTTGGCAATACAATTACGAGCATATTTATAGGGTATGTAAGCATGATCAGATATTTCCTCCTCCTCTGTTTTCTGTGATGCTGTCTCTGTCAATTAAAAGTAAATCAGTTTACAATGGTATTCATTTACCAACTTCTTATAGGTATACTCAAGCAAGGAATATCACATGTAGAACTAGAGGCTCTAATGAGCCTGTGTTGCTCACCTAGGTCTATGTACATATTCAACAATGGACTCTCTCCAACATTGTAGACAAGAATAGAATTCATGACAAAAATCTGTTTTTTGTTGATCTTGTATTGCTGATCATTTTGTCTCTTTAGTTTCTCTCTATCTTCTTTAGTTTTTGCTCATAACACAAAAGAGGGTAAAAAAGTCCTCATTTAAGGGCAATCACTCCTATGAAGAGTGACAGTCTACTAACTATATTAGCAAAATTTGACTTGTTTGTGGATCTTGTCTTGCTGATAATTTTTGTTATTTAAAGTTTCTACTTGTATAATCATCTACTATAATTTTTATCATATAAGGCAAAACGCAAAAAAAAAAAGGTAAAAATAGGCATTAAAGGGCAATTACTCCAATAAGGAGTCGACGGAAAATTTCCTTCATTTGTCATAAACGTAGACCTTGTCTTGCTGATCATTTTTGTTTATTTAAGTTTCTATCTATCTATTATAATTTTTAAGATATAAGGCAAAAATGCCAAAATTGGTAAAAATCATCATCAAAGGGCAATAACTCTAATAAGGAGTTGACAGATGATTTCGACTATGCATACATATTAGTAGATCTTGTCTTGCTGATCATTTTTACGTAAAGTTGCTCTTTATCTATTATAGTTTTCAAGATAACAGGCAAAAATGAAAAAAAATGGTAAAATTTGCTATTTAAGGGCAATAAAAAAGTCCTCATTAATGGGCAATCACTCCTGTGAAGAGTGACAATGACTTATTTGTGGATCTTGTTTTGCTGATCATTTTTGTTATTTTAAGTTTCTATTTATCTATTATAATTTTTATCATATAAGGCAAAATGCAAAAAAAATTGTTAAAATAGTCATTAGAGGGCAATACCTCCAATAAGAAATCATTGGAAAATTTCCTTCATATTGTCTTAAATGTAGATCTTGTCTTGCTGATTATTTTTGCTTATTTAAGTTTCTATCTATCTATTATAATTTTAAAGATATAAGGCAAAAACACCAAAAATTGGTAAAAACTGTCATCAAAGGGCAATATATCTCATAAGGAGTTGACTGACGATTTCAACCATGCATACATATTCGTAGATCTTGTCTTGCTGATCATTTTTGCTACGTATAGTTTCTCTCTGTCTATTAAAGTTTTCAAGTTAATAGGCAAAAATGAAAAAAAATGGTAAAATTTGTCATTTAAGGGCAATAACTGCTATAAGAAGTCACCTGACAGTTTTGACTTCATGAACAATTGGTAGAACTCAACATTCTGAACATTTTTGCCCTGTCAGATTTTCTCTATTTATAACGGTTTCAAAATAATAGACAAAACTTGCATTTTACCCCAATGTTCTATTTTTTGCCATGTCAGCCATCTTGGTTGGCAGTTTGGGTCATCAGACACATTTTTTAAACTAGATACCCCAATGATGATTGTGGCCAAGTTTGGTTAAATTTGGTCCCGTAGATTCAGAGATTTTTAGCTCACCTGGGACAGGTGAGCTAAAAAAGGTAAAAAGTTTTATATTTCAAACATTGTTATATACTTGATTACTCTTATTTTCAAAGTAGAAAATTAAAAAAAAACCAAAGGATACGTTTTTTTTAATTCTTATATTGGAGAAAAAGTACTTTAAAAGGGGAGATAATTTGTAATCAATAGAGAAAACAATATCTAAAGATTTTGCATTATTTTATGAGAAATCTCCATATATATATACCATGATATAACAAGATTTCATGTGAACTACTACTCACTTATTTATACCCCTTAATCGCCTTTGAGTAAAGAGATAAACACATATATCAAACAATGAGGTAACAGACAACAGAAAGTAGATTAGCACCCACATTTAATCATTCCAATATTAAAGTTGATCCTAAAATTTAAGAAGCTCTTGTTTGTAATTTGTAATATACATCAATGTAAAGAAATACATGTTTTTGGCAAACAGAATGTAGATAAGTGACAGATCTGAAAATATGTCACACAGATTAGCGTTATCTCAACAAATTTCATATAACATCCTGGTAATACACAGGTAGAACTCATTTAATTCTATGGCAAAAACAATCTGTATTATATGAGCAAAACTGATTTCAATAATCTCTTTAACTAGCTCATGATAAAAAGTTTATTCTATGACTCCAGGGACTTAGGTATATAGCAGAAGGGCTGAAATCCATGACTTAACAGTAGCAACTATGACATTGACGATACGACGGATGCAGCAAGTAATGACTTTATTCATTGTTAAGTCTGTATTCTATTTTCTGTGGTTTATCGATAATGATTCATGTACCTTGTTTAGCTAGTTTATTCTTGTTTAGATATTCCTCATGATTAAGTAAACTGTGGCTTTGTTAGAACTCCTCTTTTAAAAAGGTGTTCTTGGTGATTCTTTTCTACCCTGTATTTGTAGCTCTCTTGTTTAGGTGTTCTCTGGTATTCTTTTATACCCTGTATTTGTAGCTCTCTTGTTTAAGTGTTCTCTGGTATTCTTTTATACCCTGTTTTTGTAACTTATTTCTTAACATACTCCTGCAGTGTTGACAACCTTGACAATAAACGTGACCTTCAGACTTGGACATTCCTATAAGATTGAAACAGACAATCCAGTATAACCAAATAGTATATCAATGAGTTTGCTGCTGACAACAAGATTATTTAATTTCTATTTTTTTTATTAATAAAATATATAAATAATTTGGCCCTTGGGAGTCAAGTACTCAGCAAAGGGAAATTTAGCTCCAGGCCCTGTTGACGACACTTGGTATAGATGGACCAAGCCCCATGGACATGGACACTCCGTCAACCAACCGGAACCAGATGAGTTCCTATAAGGGGATGAAGCATTGCTCCATCTCATAGCAGGTGGCTACGATAAAAGGGGGTTGGATTGACGGTGGAGAGAGAAATAAATGTAGATGTATTACATTTAATGACTTGGGGGAAATGAGAAATTAGACCAGTGGTCAATTTCGAAAGTGAGATTTGAAATTGAAGAAAACCACTGGTTTGCTGAAACTGCTCCCATGTACAGTGAGTATTTGAAGGTTATTAAAGGGAGGTGGGTGGGTATTTTGTAACTTTATGATAACTAATGTATGACTTTCCCTGTCAGCAGCAAAACTCAAACTGAACAACTACCTAGCATCCTGGGGAAATTTGAGAAGGGTATGTATCACTCCTTTGCCTTATAACCAAATAAGGAGTGATCATGCAGCCAGAGGCATGTCAGTACCATTTATGTGCTACACACATGCAAACTATGATGTGTCATCAATAAACAATGCTTATACATAATATAAGCTTCTATTAATTTAACCACTTGCAAGAAAATTGGATAACAAATAAAAGGTTTATGTCATAGATGCACTGCTTACTAAATGATGAAGTTTTTACTTTCGATTCAAAAGACACTAAAGAGTGCCATCTAACATGTATGAATTTAAAAACTGAGATTCATGACAAAAGATTTGAAAGGAGGCAGTCTACAATTAATCAGTTAAAAAAATAATTATGCTAAAAAAAGATCAGAGATTTTTTTAAAAGCATACATTATGAAACTTTACAGTTGGTAAACTTTCAATATAAATCTAACATTGGTGTTAATAAAATGTTGAAAACCTATCACTTGCACGGTTTGTTTTTATACTATAATCTCTAAACCTTCTGATAATTGAGAATGCTTCACACTGACTGAACTGAACTTACCTGGACCCTTCATGTTAGCATTATATTTTCTGTTTTCTCTTGCTGCTTCTCTAACACTGATCACGCTTGAAGAAGGACTAGTAACTACTGATTAATGTAAAGATAATATCAAACAAAGTCTAGAATGTTAGATTATTGAAAGAAAATAAAAAAAAATACACTAAATACACTAGAGATTCATACAGTTCACATCAAACTAAGGTTAACATCTAATGGTAAATACAGTGATAGAAAGGAAAAGGAAATAAACAAGTCTTTTTAAATAATGCAACAAATGTTTTAAAAAGCTAGACCAAAACTTTAAAAAAAAAAAAGGACAAAACTCAAGCGACTTGCAAATAAAAAGGTTAAAACAATCAAAATCTTTGTAACTTTCCATTCAGTTTATGATAAATGGATAAGTCATATTAAAAAGAATTATCATGTTTGACATCAGATGATTTTTAATAGCCAAGGACCAGTCCTAATTTGGAAAACAAAGAATATGGTGTATTGATTCATGACATAAAATCTCTCAAGCACTTGACAAACCCAAAGCTATTATATAGGGTCATTTTTCTGTGTCAGACTTTGCCTTTCCAATCAATGTATTTATAAAATTGAAAAAGCAAACAATTTAGTTCAAATGCATTTTTTTTCTATAAATTTTAAAGACATGTTAAATATGTATATATTAAAACGAAAATGTTTTTGTGGTTTTTGAAATGTGTTAAATTTTTGTGCAAATCGTCATAAAATATATCCCAGGATTTAACATCTCTTTGTGAAAAATATTTATGAAGGCTGCATAAAATTAAAATTCAAATACTCTCTCCTTCTGCTGAATCTTACAATTTCAAAACTTAAGGATGTACTTAGGTCAGGTTTAGGAATTTTTGTTAGCTGTTCGGACTCCTTGGTTTTTTCCCTACAATACAGGGTACAATATTTTGCCCCATAACACCCATTTTTCTTTTCATATAAGACTTCAATAGCTTATAAAAGGTCAAAATTTAAGCAGATTCTAGATTTCTTTTCTTTCCATTTGAGACCCAAATAATAACAATGCAAATGTAAGGTAAAAGTCCGAATCAGCCTTTTCCCGCCATTTTTAAAACTTAAATATCTCGAAAAGGAGCTCCATAACCTATCAATATTTTTAGCTTATTTTGTTCCATTAACTAATGCTATTCTGACTAATAGTATCAATTTTAAATTCTAGATTTTTTTAATTTCACCTAAGTACATCCTTAACTTACTTTTCTAAATACTTTTTAAAATTCATTTCAAATTTTGTAAAATTCAACAATAATTGAAAGGTGATGAATAAATTTCCCACACATTATCAAAGTTTATCTAATGTGGCCTTAAAAACAGTAAGGATATTACAACATTTAAATAAACTATGATGAAAAAAGTCATGAACTAAATGTTCTTCAGTATTACACAAAGCAATCATTAAGCAATTACATGGAAAGCAGTCTCTGTATTAGTGTGTAATAAATCATATTAGTGTAATAGTTGACAGTATGTGCAAAACAAAGTAAAGGAGAAAAGCTTACACTAAAAAGCTACAAATGTTATAAAGTAAACAGAATTTAGACCTAATTTCTATTTGAAACACCTAAACACCTAAACACCAAGTCTTTATACTGCATGAAACAGCAACAGTTAAAAGGAACATACCTGGATTTAACTCTGCTTGTGACCCACATGCACTGTTGTCTGTCCAAGCCTCTGAAAACAACAAACATATCATATAGGATAATGTATAAAACAAATTCAACTGACAAGATGACCACACTTACAGCATTATTTTACTGTTTTTCTCAAATTAATGCTAAAATTTTGTTGTCTGAGCATGTTGAATATTGATTTCACAGAAACATTAAAAATGTTAAGATATTATAAAAAGCAATAAGTTTAACCTAACTGAAATACATTTTCCAGTAACATGTATTTGAATTTAATATCGTTTCTGATGGTTCAACACATTAACAATGAGATTAGTTGTTTCTATACACTTTCACCAACATTTCATGACTACATCATTATAAGTATCACAAATAGATATAGGAAGATGTGGTGTGAGTGCCAATGAGACAACTCTCCATCCAAATAACAATTTATAAAAGTAAACCATTATAGGTCAATGTACGGCCTTCAACACGGAGCCTTGGCTCACATGTTCATTTTAAAATATCTATAGAAACAGTACGTTAAATGTTTAAAAATAAATGTTGTATATATATCAACCTTTAACTGTTGAAGCATTAGACCTCAGTGATACAGCACTGCCAGTTGGGTCCCTTGGATAAGTTGCAGCCTGAGATGGTGTTGGTCCAGAAGAAGGTGAAGGTTCAACAGCGGTTTTCTTTCCTTTTTTTTTCTTTTCGTCTTCAGTTTTCTTTTTCTTTTTATCATCAGTGTCTCCCTTTTTCTTCTTGACTGGTTCATTATTTTTATCAGAAGGGTTTGGTGTTGTGTTACTTTTATTTCCTCCTGCTTCTTTTTCATGGGCAGTTTCATCTTGTATGAACTGTGAATAAAATTATGACTCATTACTTGACCAACGATATCTATTAAGGCCAAAGGTTTGGTTCAGATATTGTTATTTACTTTATTTTGAAAAACTAAATAGGAAACGGTGAATTTATTATTATTTGAGGATACTCATTTTTATTAATTTTGTTTGTGTAGGTATTCCAAGTATTCAGGTGTTTAACAAAAACACAAATTTCATAAACGATTGTATGCAGAATTTGTCAAAATCACAAAATCCATGAAAATAGAAATTTTCTTCAATCTACAAAATTGTCACCTAAAAACAAAATTCCAGTAATACATCAGATCATTCTTATGTTATAGCATTTGCAGTTTTCATCATGATCATATTCAAGGTTTTTGATATTTATCCCTTTCAAAAGCAATAAGAGGGATGGTAGGAGGGGTGTCATCCCAAATTCGAGAAAAAATAAAGTATTCTTTCCCAGATCCCAAAAATTTAATCATTTATTCCCCGAGTCCAATAGGTGTGAATCCCAAATTCCCACAAAAATTAAGGCCTGATCCCGAATTCCAGCAAAAATAAAGGCCCAATTCCAATGTCATGAAAAAGGTCCTTCCGTACCTCCAATAACATATATAAGTAGTGACAAGATATTTACCTTTTCTTTCTGTGTATTGTCTGTAATATTTGTAACTTCGGCAGATTTAACACTGATTTGACTGTGTGCACTACTTGGTCTTTCTACTGCTGTAATATTTCAAACATTTAAACTATATTCTATACATAACAATGTAAATTTACAGCTGTTCTAAACGTAATTATACAATAAAGTAGCGAGGAAAACGGGTACCAAAGAATGAATTCTATTTTCTATGGTTTCCTTGACATTTTGGAAAATACATCTACTAAGATACTTAAGTACTTACAAATGTACATATTTTGTTTTAAATATGTACTACTTTCCAGTATGTTCTTTTTTGACCAAGCCCAATATGGTGGTGATACATCTTACAAAGTGTATCTGAATCATTTTACAAAGAATTCTGCTCAAACTGGTGCTTGGGCTGTCTTAAGCTTACAGTGAGGTGAGAGTTTTTTTTGCTCTCTGTTTTAGGCCTCAATGTGACTTTGAGATGAAGAACAGCAATAAAAGCTCTGTTCATTTGCTTTTTGTGTGTTTTTTGCTGTGCATAATGCCATATACCAATTTTGTGTCATGGATGGATACTCCATATCCTTTGTTTTTCTCTTATAGATACAATTTTATAAAGAATTCATTAAAAGCACTTCTACAATTTTAACCTTCGTAAAATAAACCTTTACTTTGTTTATGTTCATTCTATGCAGTACATGTATGTTTATCTTTTTCAATAAATTATCACATTTACCGTCTTCATGTACAGTGTCTATTATGATAGACCTTAAGATATCATCAAAGACTTATGTTATATCCTTCAGTTTTTGTTGCTATCTCTCATTTATGTATATCCCAAATCTCCTTTTATTCATTCAAACTTTTATTCAAAAGTAGAATGCTGAAACAAATTTTATACCTTCAGGAGCAGGTGGTGCTTTTTTCTTGATCTTTTCTTTTGTTGCCATTTTACCAAGTTCCTGACCAGCAGGACTTATGTCTCTAGATAAAAAAAGAAGTATTTAGATATAATATGTTACAAGTTATAAGACAACAGAATTTTTCTATATATTTGACCATATTATTCTGTCTAGGGTTAAAAAGAGAGGACTGGATCATAACCATTGACCTAAGATGACCTAGGAAGTGTGTGTAACAATATGAAGACAAGATTATGCAAAAGTTGGATAACTCTATCATAATTATGTCTACCATATCGTTACACAAGGTCAACTTGCATTTAGGAAACAAAAATTGTAGCTCTGAAGTTAAATAGCTTTTGAATTGTGTCAAAATGATATATTTCCCAATATCAAAAACTGAAACATAAAACTTTATTTTAGGGTTTTGTACCACTTGAAATACAAAGGTAGTCTAACTGGTTAAATTTTTGAAGATGTTCTTTGGCTCAGTAGATTAGAGTGCTGCCTTTAAATCTTGAGACTGAGTGTTCGAATCCAGCTGGTATCATCCATATATTTTCACAAATGAAGTATTTACACTTTTGGGTATTTAGCTGAATTTGCTCAGATAGACCCTAGATCTGTCTCTGAATAACCTTCTTGCGTCATGTGCAATCATTTTTTAATTAGCACTGGCTACAATTATGTTGAACAGAAATGTAACAATAATAAAAAAAATTATTGTTACGTTGGACACTAATTGTTGAAATGGTTAGGAATCGAATAATTACGAACGTAACAATAATATTTGTGTCTACAGTTACATGTACATTGTATTACTGTTACATTAGATTTATTTAAATTTTAATTGATTTTAGTTTTGTTGCTGAATTCTCTGATATGCTTAATAACAACAAATAATGTTTAAATAGTTTTTAAAGTATTAATTGTTTTAATGTTCTTCAAGATAATACTACTGATTAGTAGTGCAAAATGAGAAGAATATAGTTCATTGGTTCGATGTTTAGAAGAAAGTATTCACTTCTATTTAACATCACATTAACCATTATTACTGTCATTATCATACATGTGATTCTTCCGGCGGGAGTCAAAATCTCCCGATCTTTAAGCTCTCTTCCATCCGCCCGTTCAGAATTTAAATCTTCCGCTTTTTCAAAATTTCAATCCTGAAAATTTTGTCAATGTCAGTTTGTGTTATACAATCGATGTCATTCCCTTGTTGAACCTAATTAATATTGATTTGTGTCATAAATCAAGGTGATTATTACCAGCAAATTCAGTAGACAACTCACTATAGTAATATATTTTAAAGAGCTCTCTCAATCACCTTTATAAATATTTCTTTCATATAATGCATGGGAATCAAATTTCAGTGAAAACTACACAGTACAGCAGCATCACATTGTTCCCACAGATTTACCTGTTTATATGATGACAGAAGAATATTTTTATTAAACAATTTTAGTTAAAAATTATCAAGTTTATATGGAATCATTTTAATTTAAATTTGACAAATGTAAAAGTTCTGCAATAAAATGTTATCTTGTTAAGAGAATACTAGTACATAAATAGTTATGCTGTAATCTTACAAAAATGGATTGTGTAGTTAAACTATCATGACAATTAACTTCAAAAATGGAAAATGTCAAGAAAAATTCTCCAGTTTTGAGGCCCAAACTCCAGCTGAAAATTTTCAAATCTCCAGTTGTGACAAGGCAACTCTGTCACATGTATTCATAATACTTTGAAAAATGGACGAAGTTATTTCTATTACATTATATATTACATACATATGGAAATATACAATATATATTATTATTCCCAGCATATGCTGATATGCATTAACGTAACAATAACACAACGTAACTGTAGACACAAATATTATTGCTACTTTCGTAATTAATTGGTTCCTAACCCAACCTAGCATTCTGGCAATTGGTGTCCAACGTCACAAAAACTTTTTTGTTATTGTTATGTTTTCAATGTAATTGTATACCGTGCCTTTTTAATTATGATGTAAATTGTTTCGGCTATATATGCATGAATAGTGCTACATATAATTGGGTTCCCATTCCATATAGCCAAATCGAGCTATATTAGCCCAAACTGCAGATATAAATTTTGAACTTTTAATGCTGTTCTGCTTTATTTGTAATTGTAACTTTATATTGTCATCTATGTATATGCACTTTGCCCCTTGAAGGTACCTCTTATGGAAATAAAAGATATTCTATTCTATTCTATATCCAGAGGCTGATTAAGGGATGGCCCAGGGGGGTAACCCCTTTATAGAGCTACATATACTTGTTCTTGGTTAAAATTGCCTAATTTGCCTCCCCCTCTTCAAAATAATTGATCCGCATCTGGTATCTGTATGGTTACACAGTGCATGGACCGTTCGCGTTTTCTTGCCATTTAAAGGAGAGCAACTGGACTGTTTATAATAGTCAAATAGTGTTAAAACTTTAAATATCTCTGCTGTCATGGTACTACAGCGTAGAGGAAATATACATTTTACACCCCTCTATGTCTTAAAACAATGAGAAAGTTACAGTATCGCCACCTTAACTCACATTAGTTAAATAGTGATTTGGCAGGTGCCCGTTAAGACGCCATTTTGAAGCTTTGTAAACAACTATGGTGATTGTGACGTCAGATGATTCTCCAGTGAAGTGTTGAGTTTATGTTTAATAAAAACTAATTATTAAAAAAAAATCAATTTGTGTACTCATACTTTAAGTAAACACTACTGGTATACTATATAATTTAAATTTCAGAGGTTTAACTTGGACCTATTTTAGAAAAGCATAGAAAGTTAATTAGTTCAAATTGACCTACTTTTGGCTTATACCAAGTGGAGTAGTCCAAATAATTATGACGTCTTGAAGTAGAAAGGCGTCACAGAAAAAAATTAAAATAGCTTTTCAAGACGTCATAATTATTTGGACTACAAGTGGAGCGACTATGTCTACCCTTCCGGAGGTCCCGAGTTCATCCAAATTTTTAAGGGTGGTCGTGTTGTTTTAATACGCCCGTTTACGGGACGTATTATGGTATATACCGTTGTCCGTCCGTCTGTCCGTCAGTAATTGATTACTATCATTTTCCAGAAATCACTCCGTGACAACTGGCTGTATACCATCTGATTGGAAACATGCAAATGTCGCACCAGCATACAAAAAAGGTAAAAAATACAACGCAGTTAATTTCAGAACAGTCTCTCTCACTTGTATCAGTTGCAAACTAATGGAACATGTCATAACAAAACACCTAATAAATTACACGACATTAGTCCGACGGCCCATCGTTCCGACAGCCCATTGGTCCGAAAACCCATTAGCCGAGTCTTACACTAAGAAATGATTATTGCGCAGTATCAGGGTAAAACAATCATGTCTGTCTGTATTATAACGTATGTGTATATATGTCTCTGTTATTACATATGTACAGAAATAATTCCGTATATACTATATAGGTAGTTCGAATACTTTTTATATACTTAATTCGAAATCTGTAATTACGTAGTTAAAATTTGTGTATAGAGATATATTATTCAAGAAGTAGGTATTTTTGCGCCTTTTCGTATATACAGAAATCGTTTATGTATTTACAGAATTAAACTAGAGGCTCTAAAGAGCCTGTGTCGCTCACCTTGGTCTATGTGCATATTAAACAAAGGACACAGATGGATTCATGACAAAATTGTGTTTTGGTGATGGTGATGTGTTTGTAGATCTTACTTTACTGAACATTCTTGCTGCTTACAATTATCTCTATCTATAATGAACTTGGCCCAGTAGTTACAGTGGAAAATATTTTGTAAAATTTACAAAATTTACAAAATTTATGAAAATTGTAAAATTGACTATAAAGGGCAATAACTCCTTAAGGGTCAATTGACATTTTGGTCATGTTGACTTATTTGTAGATCTTACTTTGCTGTACATTATTGCTGTTTACAGTATATTTCTATCTATAATAATATTCAAGATAATAACCAAAAGGTGCAAAGTTTTCTTAAAATTACCAATTCAGGGCAGCAACCCAACAACGTGTTGCCTGATTGGTCTGAAAATTTCAGGGCAGATAGATATTGACCTAATGAACAATTTTATCCTCATCAGATTTGCTCTAAATGCTTTGGTTTCAGAGATACGAGCCAAAACTGCATTTTACCCTATGTACTATTTTTAGCCATGTCAGCCATCTTGGTTCGCAGGCGGGGTCATCGGACACATTTTTAAACTAGTTACTCTAATGATGATTGTGGACAAGTTTGGTTAAATTTGTCTTAGTAGTTTCAGAGGAGAAGATTTTGTAAAGATTACAAAATTTACGAAAAATTGTTAAAATTGACTATAAAGGGCAATAACTCCTTAAGGGTCAACTGACCATTTTGGTCATAAACAATTTTACCCCGTCAGATATGCTCTAAATGCTTTGGTTTCAGAACTATTTCCCTATGTTCTATGGATAGTTTTTAAACTAGATACCCCAATGATGATTGTGGCCAAGTTTGGTTATTTGACCCAGTAGTTTCGGAATTATGACGACGACGACGGACGCCGACGGACGACGACGGACGACGGACGCCAAGTGATCTTTGCAGGTGAGCTAAAAACTGATATACAGAACTATTTCATGGATAGTCTTCGATATGTAAGGAATTATGACGTAACAATTCTTTGCATACGCAAATACAGACTATACAGAATTTTAATTGCGTATATATATGCAGAATTCGAATTATGTTATACAGGGAATTATTCATACAGATTCTCGTCAATCTATTTTCAACAAATTAGCGGGGTTGGAATATGATTTGCTTTATAAAATACCGGCAGAATCTATTCTGTATATTGGATATTGTGTGGCTCCAATATGGCCAAATCCGACCCGCCACCTTAGGGATTAGGTGGGCGACTCTGCGTCTCATTTAAAACAATCTACGACTTTCAAAAAAAAAAAATCTTATTTATGCTTGAAAGTGATGCATTTTTTAACGCGACCTAAGGGGAGTATTCTACTGGGGCCCCGTATTGTGATGCATTAACATAAACTGTACATTTTAAAAGATATTATCAATAATAGTAGTACGTATCTGTTTTCTTCAATATTCGCATTTTGAAATTGACCTTCAGCATCACAAGCTTTTTCAAGAGACATTGACGCCAGTTTACTCCAAAATTAAAAAAAAAATCTATACATTAGTGTTATGCAAAGTCAGTTTGCCACAACAATTTTCTTGACTTAACCAATGAGTGGTAGACAAACCAAGCGCAGTCCAGGAGAAGGGAAATCATTTGACAAAGACACACGCAGGACAAGAAAGACACACAGTGTCTTAGATACATGATTTTTTTTTATTAACTGTTATTGGCTTTGAACTAGCTGTCAGTAACTGCGAGTACTCTCAGATCTGTACTTTGTGTTTTTGTTGTTGTGAGGGATGTATAAATATACCCTTCAACGTCCGGTCTGTGTTTTTGTTAGATGTTTTTCTGCTTTGTATCAGTCTGATGAGTTAAGCCCTTTTCAACTGATTTTTATAGTTTGTTCTTATGTTATACTGCTTGTGACACCGCTGTCTCAGGTTTGGGGAGGGTTGGAGCCTTCAAACATGTTTAACCCCGCCACATTCGTTATGTGCCTGTCCTAAGTCAGGAGCCTGTAGTTCAGTGGTTGTCGTTGGTTCATGTCTGTCATATTTGTTTTTCGTAAATTGTTTTTTTATAAATTTGGCCGTTAGTTTTCTCAATTGAATTGTTTCATATTTTTCATGTCGGGGCCTTTTATAGGCGACTATACGGTATGGGTTTTTCTCATTGTTGAAGGCCGTTCGGTTGCCTATAATTCAGTGCTTCCACCCACTTTAATTGGACTTTGGTGGATAGTTGTCTCATTTGCAATCATACCTCATCTCCTTATTTTTATACAAACATGTGAATATGATCACAGAGGATGTAGATGGTGGGGTCCTTTCTTTTCTGTGTTCTGTATTAATCAATTTGTAGGCCATTTTTCTCTTTAATAAATTCTTTATATTTTAGCACCTTTTTTTCTCTGATCATTATATTGTAGCATCCCTTTATTCTCTACCCTTTAACTGATAATTGAAACAAGAAACATATACATACACATATATTATATTAAGTAAGAAAACCGGTTTTTCAAAAGTGATTATTTTCTAAGGGTTTAATATTTCGCGGTAGTGTTTTGCCATGGCTTTATTTGGACTTGTTTGTTTGCTTTTTGGCCTTGAATGTTTGTCCCTAATATTTTATTAACTATGTATTGGTATCACAGATCGAATTTATTCGTTCATAGTGTGTTAATTTACGTTTTGATTGAGTTAAGCCTTCCAATTGATGTTTTATCGTGTGTTTTCTATGTTGTGATGTTATACTATTGTTTCAGAAAAAGGGAGAAGGTTTGGTACCATTAAAACGTTTAATCCCACTGCAAATGTTTGCACCTGTCCTAAGTCAGGAATCTGATGTACAGTAGTTGTCGTTTGTTTATGTAATTTATACGTGTTTCTCGTTTCTCGTTTTTATATATACTAGACCGTTGGTTTTACCGTTTGAATGGTTTTACACTAGTACTTTTGGGGCCCTTTATAGCTTGTTGTTCGGTGTGAGCCAAGGCTCCGTGTTGAAGGCCGTACATTGACCTATAATGGTTTACTTTTATAAATTGTTATTTGGATGGAGAGTTGTCTCTTTAAAAAAAAAAATACGATAGCGATATAATTAGTTAATGATATCAAGACATTTACGATAGCATTTGTCTTTTGTTGGGAGCATAGTTTTTCAAAAATAAATGTTGCATGGTTTCCATTGAAATAAGTACATTGAGTTTCAAAACAGTTATCCTTCTCCTGTATGTTATTGAAAAAAAACTTTTTGATTAAAGTCGAAAAATGTTTGTCCCGCGGAACTCCACCTACCAAACACACACAAACGATGAATGATCGGTGCAGAGGTCATTCTGCAAAAAAAGTAGGACAGCAAAATCCTTTTGGGATTTCTCCTAGTAAACACTATTTTATTACCTCTTTTGTCAGTCTTCGTGGTTTTGCATCAGTCTTCTCTCCGTAGTCACGGTGAGAGTTTTGTTATAATATTTTGAGAGCTGTGTTAGACATGTATTCAAGTCGATATCAACCAACATATCAAAATTAATGTTCTTTATAATTATTGAAAATAAACATCTATGATCTTTTTAAACCGAGCTGTTTAAAGATCTATTTGATTATTGACACTAAACATCTTTTTTAAACCTAGCTTTTAAAGACCGATTTTGGTTGGACATTTCAAGTCTTTCCTTAACATTGAAGATTTGACATGGTAATAATATTATCAATAGTACCGCTTAAGTTAGGTTGGTTCCCTCCGTAAAATATTCAGTATGCCTTTGGAATATGTCAAGAATTTCAATAACGGCCGGGTACCAGTCTACGCTTAAGTCGACGCTAGGGGCCGTCTTGACCTCGTTGTAGGGTATGAATGATTTGTTCATTGTTGAAGGCCCTACATCAACTGTCAAGATGAAGAACAGGAATAAAAGCCCTGTTCATTGATAATTTTCTATGTTTTCTATGTATTGTGTGCGATTTTGTCCCATGTACATTTACTCCATATCCTTTCATTTTTCTATAATTTTGGATTAAACACCAATACAAATATTCGTTATCTAATCAGCATGTAGTTCATGATAAAAGCTTTTGGAAATACATGTAGACATTGCTCTTGTTGTCAATTTATAAAATTCCATTTCATTCATTGAAGATCCAACTCCCGGCGTTATTCCATATATAATACTTTTATCATTTCCCTTGTACTTCTTGTTGTTTAAGTCTCTACAGTACCTATCTGTGTCTAATATTCTAATTATACGGTAAAACTGTAAAAGGCATTACAACTGTGCTGTAATTCCCATTATTGAAATATTTCATTATAAACGGTGGACTTAGAAAGCTTTTAAAAATATCGGAAAATGAGACAATGTTATCTTTCGAAACATAGAATGAACATATTACTACAACACAACATCATTTGGAACACTTCTGATTTTACCATGATGGATAAGTGAATGGTAAAGGAAAGCAGACGAATTTTAGGCGATAGCGATGAATGAAACAAAACAGACAAGACAATTTAACTATGATCTACCGTTTGGAAAGTATTGATAAACAAAGTGAATTTTTTTTTGTAATCCTGACTTTTGTTAAATTTATATCCCATTTAGATTTTACATCTCAAATGGATTTTTAAGTTTGGTTGACTGGTCCCCATCTGTTCAGACTGTTGTCACAAATTCAAATTTACTTTCAATTATGAAAGTTTATACTGAAATATGAAAAATTTTAACAGCAGAAGAACTTTAACAAAATTAAGGCTGAGTAACCTCAGTTTGAGAATAGAAACTGGGAGACATTAACGAAAACTAAATACAATCTCAGGAAAACTTGAAAAGCAGAAGTCCAGATGTGAAAGGCTCTGTCAACACTGTTCACTTAACTTGATAGAAAATGAACTGCATTTTGTTTTAGGGTGCCCTCTAGAAATTTATATATAGAAAACTCTTTTTACCTGGATCATAACAAATGAAGGTTTAGATTTTAATACAGGTTTTATAGTCTATCTAAATAAAATTTTCCAGATCAGACAGGAAAAAAGAGACACAAGTTAAGGTAAACAAATAGAGTTATCCCTCTCCCCTCTGACATGTATATAAGTTTTTAATCATGGTTCGATATTTGTTCTTAATCATTTTTAATTATCAACAATCAGTATGTATGTTAGATTGCATGTGTTGTTTGTGTGGATATTGTATGAACTTTGTGATTTGTATTGATTTATATGCTGTATATGGGACCTTTAATTAGAGGTTGGTCAATTTAAAACATAACCAAAGTATCAGATATGTTGATGTATCTGCATCTGGGGGAATATGCTCCAATAATTACACTGATCGAGAGTTTTACTCAATGTACCATTTTTAAAGAATAACGGGGATCGAACTTTGTGGCACTGATTAATTTGCATCTGTTTATTTCTGAATGCCTCACTTCAACTTATTATATAACTTCTTTATATTTAGCATTGAAACAACAAAAGGGTACATAATCCTTCAGGTTCATCTTAAGAAATTGAAAAATATGTTTGTGTTTACACCACAAAATCTACTGAGTACAGACAAACTGGGCTGATATGCATAAAACTACTTTAGTTAAGATTTGTTCCAAAAGGACAGTTTTTTTCTACATGTCCTACGATAAATTAGTACTACGATTGGATATCTTAACTTTAGTGGTTTTATGCATATCAGCCCTGATACACCCAAGAAAGTTTTAAGGCATTGCTGGACCTAGATATATAGAGTTATATGTAGTTCATGTTTCAGAAAATTAAAAACGTACCTGGATTTTGTTGTGCATTTTTTTTCCAGTCTGCAGAAAATATCAGAATAAACTAGCACATGAGTTTCATTTGATACGGTCCACTAAGTTACACAGTTTAAATCACCTATTTTTTACAGATGTCTATATTGTCCATCTATTGTCCATCTAAATCAATACTACTCACATTTATTATACGAGGGGAGCTTCTCAAACCGCTTTCCCAACTTAGTTTATTTTGGCACATTCTGCAGGAATGAAAAAAGTTAATAGCAACATCCAGTTAAGTTTTTAATATTCTGAAACTTAAAATGCAATCAAATTTTATTTATCTAAGTCCAGCCATGCTCCAAAACTTTTCCAGATGCACAGGTTTGTCTGTACTCAGAGTGAAGCTTGTGGTGTAAATACGACCATATTTGCTAAAAGATTATGATGAACCTTTAGTCTATGTTGCATATCAAAGATCTTTATTTCATGGGGACCTAAAACAATTAAACACATTTTTTTTCTAGATTGGTGATGATGTTTATTTTTGTTCAATAGTTTTATCTATCAAACTATACATCCCTTCAGTGGTAGACCCCCCTTTTGTTTTACGGAAAAAAGGGGGGTCTACCTCTGAAGGGTAGTTGGACATATGACATTGTTCCCCATTATTCTTCAAAAATAGTACACTGAGTAATATATTCGATTGGGATAATTATTTTAGCATATTCCCATTGAAGCGTATACGTCAACGTATCAGATACTTTGGATACGTTTTAAATTGACTGACCTCTAATAGAAATGAAGACATTTGATTTGATTTGTTGTTGTGATTGGGAGGTTTCCTTGTCCGTGTTTGGCTTTATTTTAGGTCCTTTTTGGTTTTATCAGCTCTCCAACATTTGTATTAGGTTTTGGACTTTCAAATATTTTGGCTCAAGCATCACTGAAGAGACTTTTATTGTCAAAATATGCATCTGATATGAAGAAATTTAAATTTTCAGAGGACATTTGAATTTAGTTGTTATCTGGTTCAAAATAAAAACATAATGTGCTGGATGTATAGTTTGATAGATAAAACTATTGAACAAAAATGTCATTTTCTACATTGTAGAGCATCACAGACTGCAAAAAGATTTGAAGTGGAAGAGTTAACACTTAAACCTATAAACCAAAACAGAAGTCCTACTGATGATTTATTTTATGACCAATCAGCTTCACAAGATTTATTTGCAACACAAGAAAATATATTTGTTAACCAAAGGTAAAATTAAAAAAGATATATGATATATTTAAGACATGGATGCCTCACTTTTTTAAAACATAGGTTAGCCTTGATTACAATATTCAACTTCTTGTCCCATTTAGTAAATAAATCAAAGCTTCTATAAGCCCATAATGAGTTTATAATTGATAATTGATTGATTAACATCCAGTGGCAAATAGTTCATGCATGTCCAGGACAAGAACAAATTTTTAATTGGGATCTGCAAGGAAGGGGTTTATTAGGATGAAGGTTGGAAATTTTGACTGCCACTGGAAAATGAATTGCAATGGTAACTTGATATTTTTTTAACAAAGCAAATAGGAACTTTCATTGTCCTTTTTAGGGTTTTAGATTTAGGTGTTTTTTCGGGAGGCAGGATCCAAAAGGGGCCTTATATGGTACCTGGTTTTTAGAACATCATAAACTTAGGAGATACAAAATTTTCATGAATTCATTTCTAACAAAAATTGATACTGTAAATTGAGAAATTATTGCGAGGCTTGTATTAATGCAAATAATTTGACTGGTTGAGAATCACAATAAGAACTCACGTTCTGATATCTGTATGCAGATTTTCTGAAATCTCAATAATAAATCTCACATTTTAGTCCATTCTTCAAAAATCGCAATGATAAATGCATGATAAATGCATGCAATAATTTCTGAATTTACAGTAGATATGTAAGACTCAAATATATGGTGGGTTCCAGATCTATGGCAAATTCCTAATGTATAGTAAATATTCTCCCAGAGCACATAATTTCACTCCTAAAGTCTGGGACTGTATTAGTTCATATCACTTCCTTACTAAGAAAATTTTATGGTTGTCATCACAATTTGGTTGACCATTATTCATTTCACAAATGGTTATTGATATGCTCCGTTGTCATACCTTTAATCCGTTTTTCTTATACAAGCTTTTACTTTAAAGCAGCTTTTTTTTCACCTTGTAAGAAAGCCACATGTTTGAGGCAAGTCATTGGTCATCACAGGACTTTGACTTAAATCGGCATCAGTTCAAAAAGATTTAATAACGCTCAAATAAATATTAGGTAAAAAGTCAAACTGTTTAAGTCTTTTCATACAAACTGCTTTTTGGGTTGTTAAAGGACTTGGTTAAATAACAGGGTCAACCAGGTACCATGCACAGAGAAGGAAATGCTTATTCTCCCAGAGCACATAATTTCACTCCTAAAGTCTGGGACTGTATTAGTTCATATCACTTCCTTACTAAGAAAATTTTATGGTTGTCATCACAATTTGGTTGACCATTATTCATTTCACAAATGGTTATTGATATGCTCCCGTTGTCATACCTTTAATCCGTTTTTCTTATACAAGCTTTTACTTTAAAGCAGATTTTTTGTCACCTTTGGACATTTCCACTTGTTTAAAGCAACTTTGAAATCATTGGTCGTATATGTACTGACTGGTCATCCATTTGCAGAAAATCTGCCATAGATTTGAAAACTAGAAATCTGCCATAGATTAGGAAACTAAAAACTTCCCATAGATTAGGATTCTTAAAAATCTGCCATAGATTTGGGATGGCATGATATCATATTAACCATAGATTAGGAATCTGCCATAGATCTGGAACCCACCATAGATTTGAGTCCTACATATATACTTTTTGTAATAAATATGCACTTTTATTTTGTCTAATAATGCAATGTATTATATTTACTTCCAGGCCTATTTTCAGTCAAACCAACAGCTCACAGCTTGGAATGGTAAATTTTTTGGTAAGTAAAATCTTTGAAAAATCCTTGTCTTTTTGATAAATATCCATTAGTGACATCTTTATTCATTTGGACAAGTGCATCTTTACAAAATAAGTGTTACCAGTTCACTATTAGACGTAAATACCTTACATTCAGCTGCTGGTACATATAAATCATATTCAGTGATTATCGCCTATACAGGAGGACAATAACCATTATTTGTGTTCACTAATTATTGAGAAAAAAAACCTAAATTTTAATCGCAAGGAGAAGTTCTTTTAAAATGTACTTTTCTTAAGGTGTTACATCAGATGATCTTATTTTATGTTATGACAAATTCAGTTTCTTGTACTTAATATGTAAATAAGAAGATGTGTTAATGTTTGTTTTAAGTGTTGTAGGAATATTTATTTACCGTAATAGTATTTCAGTTCATATGCTATAAGAACAAGCAGGAACCAAATTAATATTTTTTAATTTGAAAGTAAGTTGTTTTTAGTCTGGAATGAATTGTGTTATAACCTTTTTGCCACAATTTCTTTTCACAAAATTTCTAAATTTGGTGTGTTTTTGGAAGAAATTTTCAAAATGCACATGTTATAGACAAAATACAAAAAAATACTCTTAAGTAAAAAACTTAAGTTAGAGAACGGAAACTAAAAATTTTGCAATTTTTCCATTTATAAAGGGGCATAACTCTAGAACGGTTAAAGTGATGCCACCAAAATTCAAACTTGATCTGTGTTTTGTGGTAATAAGCATTGTATGTAAGTTTCATAACATTTGGTTGAGGCAAACTCAAGTTAGAGAACGGAAACCAATTTTGGGACGTACAGACATACGTTCGTACGTACATACGTCCGTACAGACAGACAAGGGTAAAACTTAATGCCCCCACCGCTACGGCAGGGGCATAAAAATATGTTTCACAACTAAAAATGCTTTAGTTTTATGGGCAAAATTTAGATCTTTATTATGAATCATGAAATAAAAACTGACCTGCTATACCTTTTAAAGTTTTCTAAAAAAAAAAACTAAGTTGCCTGACCAGAAGTTCATTTTTACACAACTTCCCCATACATAAATTAATGTTTATTTTAGAAGTGTGGAAAGATGGTTTCAAGAGAATGCATTAACCACAAGACACCTAGGGATGATACAGGAGAATCATTATGCAAAAAGAAGCTTAGTAAAACCTTGCCTGCTAATTTCATATCCCTAGAGAACAGTGATTTACCTCATCCAAAACATTTGTTTAGAAAGTATATATAGTCATAAAAACAATTCTCATTATAATAAGATTTTAAGAACCAATAACTTCCCTTATGATAATTATTTTGGTATTGAGGAAATAAAACTTTTCTCAGTATTAGTGTTTATCAGGGTATTTAAATTTGTCCCACTGAATCAATATCTAACGTTCTCTGTGGAGTTCATTCATTGATAAATTTTGCTGTACAAAAAAAAAAAAATTAAACTCCTGGTGATGAAAACATTTCAAAGTTTTCTTACCATCTAATTTCAATAACTGACTTGGTTTCATGTGAACTTAAAATAAAATGCTCCGCTGGGTGCAGCTTGATATGACCGCAAAGGTTGAACACTGAACAGTTGGGGCAAGTATGGACACAACATTCAAGCTTGATACAGCTCTGAATTTGGATTGTGATTGAATATTTGACACAGCATAGGTTTCTGACACAGAATGAATGTGGTCTAAGAACTTAAAAATTTTTAATTTACCTATTATGGTCCAATATCCAAAATCTAAATACATACATGGTTAGATTCATCATATCAAAGAACCCCAAGAATTCAATTTTTGTTAAAATCAAACTAAGTTTAATTTTGGACCCTTGGACCTTAATGTAGACCAATTACCCCCAAACTCAAACCCAGCTTTCCCTTTGTGATATGGAACCTTGTAGTACAATTTCATAAAGATCCATACACTTACACACAAGTTATTGTCCTGAAACTAGAAAAATGCTTCTTTTTTGCCCCTTTTTGGCCCGTAATTCCTATAATTTTGAGGCAATTACCCCCAAAATCAATCCCAGCCTTTCCTTTGTGGTATGGTACCTTGCAGTACAATTTCAGAGAGATCCATACACTTGAACACAAGTTATTGTCTAGAAACTGGGATATGCTTATTTTGGCCCTTATTCCTAAACGTTTAGGGCAATTACCCCAAACTCAAACCCAGCTTTCCCTTTGTGATATGGAACCTTGTAGTACAATTTCATAAAGATCCATACACTTACACACAAGTTATTGTCCTGAAACTAGAAAATGCTTCTTTTGCCCTTTTGGCCCATTCCTATATTTTGAGGCAATTACCCCCAAAATCAATCCCAGCCTTTCCTTTGTGGTATGGTACCTTGCAGTACAATTTCAGAGAGATCCATACACTTGAACACAAGTTATTGTCTAGAAACTGGGATATGCTTATTTTTGGCCCCTTTTTTGGCCCCTTATTCCTAAACGTTTAGGGCAATTACCCCCAAACTCAAACCCAGCTTTCCCTTTGTCATATGGAACCTTGTAGTACAATTTCATAAAGATCCATACACTTACACACAAGTTATTGTCCTGAAACTAAAAAATGCTTATTTTTGGCCCCTTTTTTGGCCCCAAATTCCTAAACGTTTAGGGCAATTACCCCCAAACTCAAACCCAGCTTTCCCTTTGTCATATGGAACCTTGTAGTACAATTTCATAAAGATCCATACACTTACACACAAGTTATTGTCCTGAAACTAGAAAAATGCTTCTTTTTTGCCCCTTTTTGGCCTGTAATTCCTATAATTTTGAGGCAATTACCCCCAAAATCAATCCCAGCCTTCCCTTTGTGGTATGGTACCTTGCAGTACAATTTCAGAGAGATCCATACACTTGAACACAAGTTATTGTCTGGAAACTAGAAAATGCTTATTTTGGCCCTTTTTCCTAAACAATTTGGGCAATTACCCCCAAACTCAATTCCAGCTTTCCCTTTGTGATATGGAACCTTGTAGTACAATTTCAGAAAGATCCATACACTTACATACAAGTTATTGTCATGAAACTAGAAAAATGCTTGTTTTTTGTCCCCTTTTTTGCCCCAAATTCCTAAAATTTTGAGGCAATTACCCCCAAAATCAATCCCAGCATTCCCTTTGTGATATGGAACCTTGTGGTACAATGTCAGAGAGATCCATACACTAACACACAAGTTATTGTCTGGAAGTTACAAAAATGCTTATATTTGGCCCCTTTTTGACCCCTCATTCCTTAACTGTTGGTACCATAACCCCCAAAATCAATCCCAACCTTCCATTTGTGGTATTGAACCTTATGGTAAAATTTCATAGAGATCCATTCACGTAAACTAAAGTTATTGTGCGAAAACCAATGTGTCTTCGGACGACGACACCGGACGACAACGACGCCAACGTCATACCAATATGCGACCGCAAAAATTTTTGCGGTCGTATGAAAATTCCAGCAATCATTGTAAATAAACTGTTGACATGGAGTTAGTCTCGCCTTTTTGCGATTTGATAGAATAATGCAAATATTGAATTCAAATGGCAATATTTAAACATGTAAACTATGCAAAATATTCCAAGTTAATGAACCACAACTGATGGTGCAGGACCAAATAACCCAGTGGAAATGAGAAATACCAATGCATTATAAAACTGCATACCAAATACCATGGACTTATCCTAAGTGGTTCCCTTTACAATAACCTAAACACAAACTTCAATATGTAAGCAATGTAAAAGTTTCAAAGGTAATGAACAGTTCTGAGGGGGTTGGGTTATATAATCACCATGGGAAAGAGACTTGCTAATGCTAATACAACTGCATACCAAATATCATTGACTTAACATTAGCGGTTCCTCTTAAACTGATCTAAATTAACATGTCAGCTATGCAAAACTTCAATGTCAATAGACCATGACTGAGGGGGCGGAGCCGAATAATCTCTATTGAAATGAGATGTGCCAATGCTAATGCATCTACATACCAAATATCAATGACCTACCACTAGTGATTCCTCTTTAACTGACCTAATCACAAACTATTACATGTAAATTAAGCAAAAGTTTCAAAGTCAATAGACCATGACTGGGGGGGGTTGAATATTCTCCATGGAAATAAGATGTGCCGATTCTTATACAACTAGATACCAAATATCATTGACCTACCACTAGTGGTTCCCCATAAACTGACCCAATCACAAACTAATACATTTTGACGCTACAGCTGTGAGAAGCAGCATACCCGAGTCTCCCTTTTTGATTCTGTCAAAGCGAGATAAAAATGGAAAGAAAATAATTTCATGATTACTTTGGCTTAAATTTTGACCTAAAGACTTCCATATCATAAAGATTTCCCTGTACAGTTTCAAATGGCATTCATCTGTCCATGTTTAATAAAGATTGCTGTAACCTGGACTTTTCACATCAAAATTAAAATTAAGACCCAAAAACACAAGTGTTTAAAAAAGATGGTGTGGATAAGAACAGTAAATATAGATTCCGCCGTTTTTGAATCATTCTTCTGAATAGATATATTCTATTTCTTTGCTGGAAATCCTCATCTTCAAACGCATTGACCTTTCAGTTTTTAAGTGACAGTCTTCTCACATTTCTTTGTTTCATGACTTGTGACATGCGAACCAAAAAGATAATTAATAACTGCATAAGAAATTCCAATGATCCAACTATTTTCTCCATGAACTCAAGCTTGCAGTGCCCATGCGAGATGCACACGTTATCATGCTATTCTATTTTTACATCGGATGTGACCTTGAGAGGTCATACCGGTGTTATATTGCTGCAGAAATTTCTGCACACGTCCCTTGCGCTTTTGACTGATAACCGAACGTATTTCGTATAAATACGTGGATATTATCGAGTGCAAAATAACATTCCTTATCGCCTGTTATAAATTCATTTCTTCAATGAATACTAATGTAAATATTTTTTAAGAACATAAATAAATAATACTAGAACACACCCGCAAAATCGCGGGCATTAGAGCGTAATTGAAAGTATGTAAACTGTTGTAGGATGAATTTTTGTAAAACATTTATGACTGGAGAATTTCAGGAAAGGTATCAAAAGTCATCGGTACTTGGGGACAGGACAATTTTTTTTAACCCTCCCCCTTTTTTCCAAAGTCTATTATTTTTTGTTTTCTGTTTTTCTGTATACTATGAACATACATATACTTTAAATAAAGTGTATTTGCTATTTACTATCATTTCCAAGTTTACTATCCACAACGGTCACTAATATATTATATAGACTAAGAGACTATCCACGGCGGTCACTGATATATTATATAGAGAGACTCTATATAATATTTCAGTGACCGCCGTGGATAGTAAACTTGGAATTGATAGTAAATAGTAAATACACTTTATTTATAGTATATGTATGATCATAGTATACAGAAAAAACGCGAAAATAATTGTCCTGTCCCCAAGTACTTATGAAAATTATGTGTAATTTTAAAACAGTCCTAAACGGAAGTCTTTTCTATGACTTAAAAGTCCGTCCGATGACGGAAACAATATCTGGACGCCCTTATTTTCTTTTTCCTCCCAAAATAACCCAAACTGAATAATCATAAGCGAGATGACAAATGCGACTATGCATGGTACCTATAGGACACAGAGGCATGATGATTAATTTATTGTGGAAGGAAGAGAAGCAACACACAAAATGAGGTTTTCTCGTTTAATAGTATAGATGAAAATGTTTTGTCGTGAGAAATATATATATAATGAGGTTTTCTCGTTTAATAGTATAGATGAAAATGTTTTGTCGTGAGAAATATATATATACAAGTAAAATAATCATTAATATCTATGCATACGTACCGATAAATTGTGTTTGCGGATGAATATCTCGAAAACGCATTGGCAGGTATCACATTACCGACTGTCATTTATTCATCATCTAACATAACTTGTGGTCATCTGATGTTCAGTACTTCAGTATTTTGATTATGATTACTATTTGTTTACGAAATTTAAACATGTGTTAAAGTAATCAGGTCAGATCGGTTCTTTTTATGTTGCAGTGTAAACGCACTAGATTAAAAAAGATCGATGCCGATCGATCTCACTTGTGCAAATGTAAACGCGAACTGGTCTTTTTTAAGATTGATTCAAGTAAAGATCTGTTCAATTTCGTACAAGTGTAAACGGGGTCTAAGACTATTTATAACATAAGAATTTTAAATCAGATAAAGAATTACCGTAAGATTTCTTGTCATGCATGAAATAAAAGAAGAAAGTTTATATGTAATTATGTTTTAGTAAATTTTGTTGTTGAAATTTTCAATGCTAATTATTTGTACATCTAGGAAAAGAACAAAAAGACTGCAGGTACCACAAGTCAATAAGAAAGATCTGAATGATAATTTGAAAAATTCTGTGAATGGACACATACAACAGTTAAGATCAAAGTTAGCTCACAGGTAAATGTTTAAAACCAGAAAAATGTGTAATTAGAAGCGAAAAGTTTGTACATGATTTCAAAGTTAATCCTGTGTTATCCTACTGAGCAATTAAAATAATTCTTCAGGGTGGTCATTTATTACAAAGTTTTGTTTACGGGAGTCCTGGAATTTCCAAAACACCATTCATGTATTGCCACTACAGGAAAACCTGATCTATCCATATATCTTTTTGATATAAAATATAAAGATTGATTTCTAAATGCAGCATGAAAAAGATAGCTCTATCAGTGGACACATTGATGACATCATCACAGTTGTATGACATTTTCATGATGGTAAGGATTTTACTGAACCAGCCAAGAAGTTGAGGGAATAAAAGGATATGAAGGATATATATCAAAAAACAAAAAAGGTCAACATAAGGTCTTCAACAATTGACAGTAATCTATTGCAAATACAGTCAAACCTGCTTAAAAGAGAGCAATTGTATTATGCAAAAACCTGTGTTATAATACAATTAATTTTAGGTCCCTGTGTAGTGCATTTCATATTGATTTAACCTGCATAAAAAAACTGTCTAATGAGACTAATTTTTTGCTCTCCCTTAAGTGGTCTTTTAAAACAGGTGTCACTGTACTTAATTGCTTCAAATCTAGAAAGTTATGAATAAATTTAACAGATGCTATCAACAATCTGCCATCAAAACTACATTCCCTGAATGCTGATGTTCAGAAAGTTGATACATTTTATACATACATACCTATGAGAACAGCCATCTCTTGCTGACGGTTGTGGGTTTAATCCCTGACCAGGTCAAACCAAAGACTTGAAAATTAGTATTTGTTGTTACTCTGCCAAGCACATGGCATTCAGTATAAATAGCAAGAACTGGTCAGCTTGCAATCAGAATAATGTGTCCAGGAAGGGCTAAGTCTTCCTGCTGACTGTCACCTTGTGAACTAGCACCTTAAAAATCCAGCTCAGTATGTTGGTCTAGGAAATAGCAGGATTCATATTCATATTAATTATAATCTGTCCTCCCTCTGATATACATATACATGTACTATTTTCTACTGCATGTTAAACATCAAATTCATTATGAAGGAACAATGTATAAATCTAGCCCTATTGAAAAATTATCAACTGTTTGATAAAATATAGCTCATACATTGCATTGCTTCTATAGAAAGATTACAAAATTATTAGAATCTTTTGACATCCTCCTGATCAAAATTTCCCAATTCTTCTGATATGATTTTATTGCTCTGTCACATGTTTATACTTATTATTACAGGGTTACAGTCAATACAAGCCTAGCATCGGAAAAAGATGAGAAACTTTCCTCAAAGGTATATTTAAGCAGTATAAGAAGCTTGTTTGGGTATTGCAGCACTATTTTATACATTTGTATACACATAAGGAAATTTATAAAAGTGTGTGAATAGAATTTTTTACAATTTTAGAGGAAAATGTTTATAACTTGTTTTTCCATGTTGCAGAGAGAAATAGCACTAGTTGTAAAAGTTGTTGTCTCGGAAGTAACATAACAGTTTCAAGTTCCGAGGGGAATTTCCTATTTTCCTTTTCTAACCAATGCAATTATCATGGTTTGTTTGCTATTAAAGTAATAAGTTAAAATTTTAACTTGAAACATCCTATGAACCATTCAGGTCAACCTTACTTAAATGCCGAATGGATATTATAGTGAAGATTTTTGAAAAGTTAAAGAGATACACAATGATGGGTAAAAACATATACCAAATTATGGAAAATAGCTCACACTGGTCGTGTGGGCCAGGTGAGCTAAAAATTATAGTATGTTTCTATGACTTGACTGCATTTGTACTTTATTTGTTACATATATTTGCGATTTGGAATTATATTTACATGTATTTATCTTTATGTGTATTTACTACTTCTGTCTGTTTTGTTATGATCGTCTATTTTTGTAATCTATATTTAGTATATATTAATTTTACCTATATGTTGTAAAATATTTGGTTAATAAAGAATTGAAGTTTTCAAATAAAAAAATGACCAAACATATCAGCTAGCAATGTTAAACAAGCTGATCACTTGGTAAAATTAATTATCAAACACATAGACCAAGAAACCAGCAACAAATCTGGAAGGAGTGTAAGTTTTGCATATGCAAATAAGGGATCATCTTATTGTAACAAAAATCAGTTATAATTAGACAAAGGATGTTATACTAATTTTTAAACACCAAATAAATTGCCATTTGAGGACAAATTCATAGTTACTGTCTTAAAAATGGGAGATTACTCCGAACTATCACATGAGAATTGGAATAGACTATCTCCCCATAAAACAATTTTCATTTAATAAAAAAAATGTATTCAAGCTGAAAGTTTTTCATTTAAATTATAAGAAAGCTCAATTATTAGAAAAGAAATAAGATGTTATATAGAAATTAACAAATAGCATATAGTTGATCATAGTTGTAGATAAGTTCATATAATGAGTTTTGCCATTAATCTGACTTTACAAGTGGTAACCTACTATCAATTCATTACCTTATCAATTTAAAAGTCACACAAGAAATATCTAGATAAGGATTTTTCATTTTGGTCTTGGACAGACTTCTAACACTGATTTCCTTTAGTAGTTAGATAAATATTTCACTAACTGATTAGTTTGGTGGCTTTGGTTAAAAAAAACCACCTGAAATTTGGCAACTTTTACCCAACTGCAACACTTTCAGTTTTGTAAAAATAAATTGAAAGGCTGGTCATAGGTAATAATTGTTTTATTTTCCTTTATGAATTCTATATAAAGCTGAAAACACATATTGATATTATTTTATATTTTTGGGGGTCATATTGTTAGATATTTTAAATACATGAATTAGTATAAAAGGTTTTAATATTACTGTTCAATTTATCTAAAATTTCAATTACCTCAAATTAAAGGGAATTAAATTTATTCTATACTGATTTGTTCATTTCAGATTAATTCTTTTCCTGAAGCACAGAGTTTACCCTTGGAATATAGTAGTGCTGAAAACACAGATAAATCACCCTTTTTGAAGTTTGATTATGACTGTTTACCTCACAAGTCTGAAACATGGGACGAATTAAATGTGTCACTTTATCAGAGATGGATGACTGATGTCTCTTATGTTGAGGAAGAATGAGAATCTAATTCATAGATAGACTATTGAGATACGTTCAAATTTATCTGTGATAATTTCGTTTGTTACAAAACCACTGGAAGTTAAGCAACCAACAATCAATCAATTATTTGTTACAAAATATATCACATAAGTGTTCACCAATTTGTTACTATTTGTTTTATTTCACTGCACTCACTTAATACTAACAAACTTTCTCTGAAGCAATGAGCTAAAATATTTAACCAGTTGATCAGTTTGTAGAAGTGAATTCAAACTTCAATTGGGTAAAACTTTTTTTAGCAGTTTAAAGTGTTGCCATGGAAATTAAGCTTGTGAAATTAATATATTTACATTAAATATAATCTTGATAAATGATGCCAAAGACTAAATTTAACAAAGCTAATTTATTTTTATGTACATATATATGTGTTTAATTTACATTGTGCTACACACTTTAAAAAGTTCTCTTGGATTATTATTTGATAAGAACATCAGCTGTTTTCTTCCTTCTTGAGTTTTTCCTACAAATAAAGATAAGTGATGTAAAGAATTAACACTCAAGACAAAGGAGCCTTCTAAAAATAGTTGCTCACCTTGCTTTTATGCATAACTAATGACTCAATAAGGACAAGTCATGGGGATATAATTCAGAGAAAATAGACTGATCCATTTCAGCAACATTCATAGCAATTTTTAAGAGTCTATCAGAAGCCTGTAATTCAATGGTTGTTGGCTGCTGTCTATCGTATTTGTTTTTGTTTGTTTTGTAGATAAATCAGGCCATAGGTTTTCTCCTTTAAATTGTTTTACATTTTGTTATGTCAGGTCCTTTATTATCTTACTATACAGTGTTGTTTTTGCTCATTGTTGAAGGCTGTAAGGTGACCTATAAATCCTTATATCTACATCATTTGGTTCCAGAGGATAATTATCTCATTGACAATCATAAGTGTTTTGACTCATTTGTACTTTAAAAGGTTTTGGCTTTTGGAGAAGCACAGTAAGTAACAGCATGTGATCTTAACTATCATTCCAAAGTAGACTCATATATTTCTTCTGAATAATTTTCTATTTTTCATATCTTGACATCTGCATTTGATGATGATTAAAGGGGCATCAACTCTAATTACTCAACTGGACAGTCAATGCATCATTTACATAAAATTTGATGGCAATTGGTTCTTATGATTTTTCAGAAATTCTGTAAAATTTTCTGTTATTAATTTTGTGGCAATCGGCATTTGATGACAGTTAAGGGTCATCAACCAGAATCTTTAAGATCATATATGTGCAAAAGTTTGGTAGTTACTGGTGGAAAATATAATTTTCAAATATTTTATGTTTTATAAGTTAAATCATCTATTTTTGCAACAATAGGAATTGAAAATCAATCACAGAAAACTGAGAGTCCATATAATTTACTAGGGTAGGTAAGGGGTTCATTATCTAAAAGAGGACCATCTGAGAAACAATTCAACTAAGATTGACAAAAGAAAGGATTAAAATGCATGTTATTAACTATTTTACGTAACAGTCTCTACCTTTAATCAGTATCATTTCTCCTTCTTACTTTTTTTTTTTATGATTATTATTTTATCTTCCATTTTTGTGTGTGACAGTTGTCACATCTTAATGGACAGGCTGTATTATCTAACACTTAAGCTGGTGGTTAATGTATCTACTTTTGACAAGAACAGACCATACATCGGAAAGCCTGTTTTACCCTTAATTACTATGTATACATATGATGGCCACACTGGTCAACAGGATCATCGAATATTATTTTGCAGATAATCTTATCTAACTTTAAAACCTAAATTAACCAGGAGATTTCTGGACCATGCTGTACAACGTAAGAAGAAAAGATTTCTCAAATAAATGGAATAAAAAAGTTTATCTTATTAGAACAAATTGGCACATAAAGGTAGGAAAACGGAATATCTTCATAGTCTGCAATGTAACATACATTTTGTAGCACAGGGAGGTGTAATATGATAATAACCAACAAGAATAGACTAAAAACTATTTTCTCTGATCAACGATAACAGTGTAACTGATAACTAGAGGCTCCAAGGACCCTGTGTCGCTCACCTGATATTTTTATTTACAATTGATGCATGATAAATGCAACTGTTGTACTGTCGTTTAGTTTCAGAGATATAAGACTAAAAGTGCGTTTATTTCAGCCATGTGTGCCATGTTGGCAGACAGGGTCATCATACACAGTGGTCCCTGGATATCCTAGTGGTGAATTAAACCAAGTTTGGTTTAATTTGGCAGTAGTTTCAGGGAGAATTTTGTAAAATTTATCTAACGAGAAATGCAGTGATGAGAAAGTTTGTTGTGAAGTTTTGTTGTTGCGCAACACCCCCCCAAAAAAACAAAAACAAAAGGTAATAAAAATTTTCATTTAAGGGCAATCTTTCCTATTAATGATTTCTGCAAAATTCAGTTGATTGTGCAAGGGTTGTATAGCCAGCTGAGGTCGTTAAAACTCTCATTTGTTGTTGCAAAATTGAAGTGGTTTTGAATTGCTTTGTTGATCTTTTTTGTATTCAACTTTTAAACAACAAAGTACAACAAATATGATGACTGATACTCATGACACTGAAAATATGGTCTTCATTCTTATGAAGAAAATGGTAAGGTTTGAAATATTTCTTAAATATTAATTCAATACCAATACTTTAATTTGTATTGGATTTATCCCAGGAAATGAGAACAAGGGACACAATTAAATTCAATTTTTTCCCTAAATTTCTGATAAAATATAAAATGATGAACTATATTTTTTAATGAGAATTTTTTTTAATAGTTAATTGATAATTTGAACAATATTAATTAAGTTTCAGATCTTGCATGGTTGATTAATTTTCTCTCAAAATTTCTGATATTCTATTAAAGTTTTAAATATAATATGAGGCAGGCATTACCTGTGAAAGGGGATGAAGTCTGTATAAATTAGTGTAGGAATTCAAGCATCATTTGCACTTGAATCTGTAGAAAATGAAGCCAAAGTACTGAAACATATCTGACAAGTATTCGACCTATTGTTCGGGATTATAGTTGTGACATCATTTTCAATGTAAAGAAAGAAACACCATCATCAGGTATTAATGTGGTTTTTTTTTCATGTTATAGAATTGTCAATTATTTTTATTGCCAGTACATTAGTAGATTGTTTTCTATATTGATTTTCTACTGCAGTTTCAGAAAAGAAGATTACAAAAGGAAAACATTTTGTAAAACTTAACAAAATTTACCAAATTAATGAAAATTGTTAAAATTGACTATAAAGGGCAATAACTCCTTAAGGGGTCAACTGACCATTTTGGTCATGTTGACTTATTTGAAGGTCTAACTTTGCTGAACATTATTGCTGTTTACAGTTTCTCTCTATCTGTAATAATTTTCAAGATAATAACCAAAACGGCAAAATTTCCTTAAAATTACCAATTCAGGGCAGCAACCCAACAACCAGTTGTCCAATTCATCTGAAAATTTGAGGGCAGATAGATAATTACTTGATAAACAAGTTAATCCCTGTAAGATTTGCTTTAAATGCTTTGGTTTCAGAGTTACAAGCCAAAATCTGTATTTTACCCTATGTTCTATTTTTAGCCATGGCAGCCATCTTGGTTGGTTGGCTGGGTCACCGCACACATTTTTAAACTAAATACCCTAATAATGATTGTGGCTAAGTTTGGTTGAATTTGGTCCAGTAGTTTCAGAGGAGAAGATTTTGTAAAGATTACAAAATTTACAAAAATTGGTAAAAATTACTTTAAAGGGCAATAACTCCTTAAGGGTCAACTGACCATTTTGATCATGTTGACTTATTTGAAGATCTTACTTTGCTGAACATTATTGCTGTTTACAGTTTATCTATATCTGTAATAATTTTCAAGATAATAACCAAAACGGCAAAATTTCCTTAAAATTACCAATTCAGGGCAGCAACCCAACAACCAGTTGTCCAATTCATCTGAAAATTTGAGGGCAGATAGATATTTACTTGATAAACAAGTTAATCCCTGTAAGATTTGCTTTAAATGCTTTGGTTTCAGAGTTACAAGCCAAAATCTACATTTTACCCTATGTTCTATTTTTAGCCATGGCAGCCATCTTGGTTGGTTGGCTGGGTCACCGCACATATTTTTAAACTAAATACCCTAATAATGATTGTGGCTAAATTTGGTTGAATTTAGTTCAGTAGTTTCAGAGGAGAAGATTTTTGTAAAGATTACAAAATTTACAAAAATTGGTAAAAATTACTTTAAAGGGCAATAACTCCTTAAGGGGTCAACTGACCATTTTGATCATGTTGACTTATTTGTAGATCTTACTTTGCTGAACATTATTGCTGTTTACAGTTTATCTCTATCTATAATAATTTTCAAGATAATCACCGAAAACGGAAAAAATCCTTAAAATTACTAATTCAGGGCAGCAACCCAACAACCCATTGTCCGATTCATCTGAAAATTTCAGGGCAGATAGATCTTGACTTGATTAACAATTTTACCCCAGTCAGATTTGCTCTAAATGCCTTGGTTTCAGAGATATAAGCCAAAATCTACATTTTACCCCTATGTTCTATTTTTAGCCATGGCGGCCATCTTGGTTGGTTGGCGGGTCATCGGACACAATTTTAAACTAATTACCCCAATGATGATTGTGGCCAAGTTTGGTTAAATTTGGCCAAGTAGTTTCAGAGGAGAAGATTTTTGTAAAGTTAACGGACGACGACGGACGCCAAGTGATGAGAAAAGCTCACTTGGCCCTTTGGGCCAGGTGAGCTAAAAATACCAAATACTACCCAACTTGTTTTGCTTTCATAAAACACTAGTGCATCTGTAAATTCTTTTTCCAACATAATAATCACACAAAAATAAATCGACATACCACTTTCTTTTAAAATCCAGCGTCTATCTGTATAGTATTCCATCATACTTATGGCTTCCTTATCTGAATAATTTTTTACATGAATTGGAATAAAAGGATCCAGTGCAGCAAATCCCTACAATACAAATTCTTTACATAGGTATTTGGTATAGAAGATTCAAAAATTTGTATTGGCTACATGAATGCCTTGCATAGTGTTGGAAGTGCTTACCTGTATAAATTTCTATATTAACAAACTTAGTACTTAAAGCTTCTTTTCTGTGACTGGGAGCATTCTTTGATATGGTATTATTTAACAATACTATTTTCCTTGACTAGTGTTTTTGTTATATATATCATACCATGTTAATCGAGTTAAGTGATTTTTTCTTTGCAGATTTTCATTGTATATTTTATTATTTACATTTTTTAGTCCAGTTAGAGAGATTAAAAGTGGGAGGGTTGAAATCTCAATAACTAGTTTAACCCTCCAAATGTTCATGGCCTGTCCACAGTCAGGAACATAGTCAGTGGTATTCTATTGTCATATCTTAATATTTTTTATCATTTGGAACTGATAGCAGATCTTTGAGTTTCTGTTGAATTTATTCACAATTTTTCCGAATTACCGGTAGGTCAGTTAAGGGCATACGATACAGTTTTGATCCCATAGTGAATTTTCAAAAATGCATCTTTTCTCGATATGTCACAGTTTGACGTTGCGAAAAATAACATTTTATGTTAGCCACATCATTACCTCCCCTGTAACTATCGTATGCCCTTAAGTGCTTTACATATTGCATTAACACTTCTCTTAGAGTTTGCTGTCTAATTGATGTATATCCCACATCTCTTTATATTTGAACCGCATTGGTGGTTTTATGGCAGCGCGTTCGCCACGAGTGCAGGAGGTCGTGGGTTCGAACCCCGGCCAGGTCAAACCAAAGACTTTGAAAATTGGTATTTGCTGCTTCTCCTCTAAGCACGCAGCATTAAGGAGTAAGAGCAAAAACTGGTTGGCTTGGAGTCAGAATAATGTGTCCGGGTAAGGTGACTTGTCTTCCTGTGGACTGTTGCCTTGTGAACTAGGACGTTAAAAATCCGGCTCAGTGTGTCTGTCTAGTACAAAGCAGGGTAAAAATTCATATGACATTAACATGTTCTTGTCCTGAATATGCATATTAATTTGCCGCTGGACGTTAAGTAGCCATCCATCTTCATCATCTTTCTAATTGTATCATTATTTAGAAGAAAAAAAATCCATAAATACCTCTCTGCCCAACAGATATTGTGGAGTAACTGTATCTGTTCTGATTACTTTAGGTATTAAATTGGAATCAACTGTAGCAACACAAATACTATTAACCTGTAAGTATATGCATATAAATATTTAACATTTATCAAATCACTTTTTATTTTGTCATTTTCTGTTTCAAATATTGTAAACTTAATTTGTTAACCAAAGATAACTATTTGTACTTGATTCCATATCTTGCCTTTAATCAAGGATTTGCATAGTACTATACAAATCCTTGCTTTAATAGATAAATAATCAAATTGTGGTGAAATGTCAACAACAATAAAAGTAATCAAATTATGAAAAGTGAACAAATAATTTATTGTGAAAAAGAAGACTATCAAAACTATGATAGATAGTTAAATTAATTATGTGAAAGCTTCTATTAAGAAGATCTAACTGAGGTTAACTTGGACATGAGTCCTTGATATTTTTTTTTTATTTTAACAAAAGTTTGGGAAAGAAATTATCATTCAAACTCTCAAAATTGAAATTTATTAGTTTTAAAGGTATGATGTGTTTGTACATGTTGTATGACAAGACCTTTTTATTAGCAGCAACAACTGATGTGACAAGAGGTATATCTTTGTCAAAACTGGGTCAACTTTAACAACATGCAAAATTGTAATGAAATGCATATTTGTTTTGTCCCTTATTATTATACATTTCTACAGTGTACACTTAAATTTCAATATCTGCTACATGTCTGCGTGCTAGACCAAAAATATATCAGGGCAGTTACTACACTGAGGCAAATGCTTCATGTTGGAAATTTCAAAAAAAAAAAGTTGAAACATAAGCTTGTCTTCATATCAAATTGTTTTCACAGTGAGTGTCTTTCAAGAACCAAGTTCTGTTCATCCTCTGACGTCGCCCGTGTTTTCTTCAAGATCCATGTTTCTCATTTATTTTCAGTTTTCAGTGTTAATTGTCTTTTTAATATCAAAATGAGGAGATGTGGTATTCTATTGTTTGTCGTTATGTGTCTTATCTGTTCCCGGTTTGTCTTTTGTTCATTGATTATGACTATTCTCTTAGTGATGAATTTCATTTGTAAATTAGTAATTTTGTTTTAAACTTGAGTTTTATTATATTTATTAGGACCTTTTGTCTAATTTAAAAACTACTTTAAACTGTAAAAATATTTTTAATTAGCTCTTGACTTTTTTTTCTGATGCAGCGTTAAGCAATCAATCAATCAATCAATCAATCAATCAATCTTTATGACTAACGCTTCAGTTGTCTAATATTCCTTTTATAACTGTATATGGCAGATTATAGTGTTGATGATATTGATTTTTAATAAAAGTTTGTTGCAATGTAGGGCTAACATTGTCCATATTTACACAGTCAATAGCCCCAAGCCTATTCACAGTGTAGATAAGCCAACGATTATCGGGGCTTGCGCAGGCCCCGATTATAATTTTTTTCATCTCATATATATATATCTTTATTCTCGTAAACCAAATTACAATGGTATAGAAACATAAACAAATAAATTCAACATACATAGTATAAAATTTATGTACAAATGTAAAGTTGTGACTTAGTTTTAACGGTTTGAACGCAGCCAAGACGTCATTGGAAAATTGGCTGGTTCTTGGTTCTTCCGTAACATCTGTATGTTGTGAACATTCATTCTCTGCTTTGAGTAGACTTCAGACTTGGGGAAAGATCTACGATGACAATTGAACAGTTGTGTGGTTTGGCAATGTTACATGTCCACAGATGTCCAGATATTGTTCGGGAAAATGTTTTTAGAAGATACGATGCTACCGGACATAGAAAATTTGGTCGTTTTTTCATGGAAAATTAAACTTTATATTAAAGAATACAAAACTGGCTCTCCTTTCTGTAAATTTAACTAAACAGCTGACATGGGTTAATTTAAAGTGAGACAACCAATCTCCCGGAATCAAATCATTTAAAAAGAAAAATAATGTATTGCCATATGACCTTTTACATTGCAGGGCTAAACTTAATTAAGCCATGTTCAGGCCCTTGTAAAGAAAATAAAGGGATATGAAGTAAATGTGCAAGGGACAAAATCGCACACAATACATAGAAAAAATAAATTATCAATGAACAGGGCTTTTATGTCTGTTCTTCATCTTGACAGTTGCTGGAGGGTCTTCAACAATAAACGAATCATTCATACTCTACAACAAGATCAAGACAGCACCTAGCATCGACTTAAGCGGTACTTAAAGTATTGTACTGTGAATAAATTTCAAAGTCACAAAAAAATTACACCAAAGTCTAAACACAATACAAGACCAGAACAGACAGATCCGACATTAATCAGCTGGTATAATATTAAAACAGCACAAAAATGTAGCAAAAAGTAAAACAACAAAAATACCAAACTCCAAGGTAAATCCAAAATGGAAAGTCCCCTACCAAATGGCAAAATCAAAAGCTCAAATACATCAAACGAATGGAAAACAACTGTCATATTCCCAACCCTGGCACAATGAGGTCTAAGAATAGTTTTCCTGAGTCTACCCTGAGTGAACCCTTTTATCCCAGTTAGGAACTACATCAAGTTGTAATTGAAATGTGTTATAAAAACTGAACTGACATTGTTATATCAATGATAATCAGCCCCCTCTGAACTCAATTTGATAAAAACATAATTGACAAGTATAATACATTTTTCTGCAAGACGAAACACAATAACAAAAAACAAAACAGCAGTCACACACTTAACTATGTGAATTTTGATTTTTGCTTTATACTACATATCAGTCTTTTGATGTTGTCCCTAAAACTTAAAGTCTTACACTGTATCTATATATTTTGCTTTGAGACCAGAATATTGTGGAAAAAATAATTAAAACAAAACTTGCGTTTCAGATTAAGAAAGGGTCTGGGGAACGCTCACAATGCACAATTTTGCTTCATGTTTTCCAGAGCTTCTGGGGCTTTGAGCCCCCAGACCCCTTGCCGATAAAATATTTGCTTATTGAATTATAGAAAGACAAAATGAAGCTATGGGTAAAACTGCCAATTAATAATTCATGAGGCATATTTAAAATAATAGTTATTCATACTCACCATATCAGGTTCTAACAACCTTTTAAAATTATCTATAAGACTCAAGTCTGAAGTAGAAATCTGAAATACAAAAGCATCCAATAATTATCTCTACATGGCAAAACATTAGAGCTATTATATAAATCCATGTTGACCAAATGTTTGATTGACTTGCTTGCAAAGTTTTTATGATGTTTGATCAAGCATTATAATTTCTGAAAGAGAGAATTTTTTTTCTAAAATCAAAACTTGATTGGCTACAGATAGAAAGTGTCCAGATTCAAATTTAAACATTTTCTCTGATCAAGTGCCCTATAGATCCAATCTCAAAGCATTGAATTAAAAAACTAGAGGCTCTCAAGAGCCTGTGTCGCTCACCTGTATTTACTGATGCTTTGGAAATCATGTAAAATAAGGTTAAAATCATAATTAATAGTATTAGATATTATATATTATAATGATATCTAAGATAATAACAAAAAACTGCAAAATTTTTGTAAAATTACTAACTCAGGGGCAGCAACCCAACAATGGGTTGTCGGATTCATCTGAAAATTTCAGGGCAGATAAATTTAAATCTGATGAACATTTTTGCCACCTGTCAGATTTGCTCTAAATGCTTTAGTTTTAGAGATATAAACCAAAAACTGCATTTTACCCCTATGTTCTATTTTTCAACCAAGTTGGCCATGATGGTTGGAAGGCGGGGTCATCGGACAAATTTTTTAAACTAGATACCCTAATAATGATTATGGCCAAGTATGGTTAAATTTGTCTCAGTAGTTTCAGAGAAGAAGATTTTTGTAAAAGATCACAAAAATTTACGAAAAATTGTTAAAAATTGACTATTAAGGGCAATAACTCCTAAAGGGGTCGACTGACAATTTTGGTCATGACAACTTATTTGTAGATCTTACTTTGCAGAACATTATTGCTGTTTACAGTTTATCTCTATCTATAATAATATTAAAGATAATAACCAAAACTGCAAAATTTCCTTAAAATTACCAATTCAGGGCAGCAACCCAACAACAGGTTGTCAGATTTGTCTGAAAATTTCAGGGCAGATAGATCTTGACCTGATAATCAGTTTTACCCTATGTCAGATTTACTCTAAATGCTTTAGTTTCAGAGATATAAGCCAAAATCTACATTTTACCCTATGTTCTATTTTTAGCCATGGCGGCCATCTTGGTTGGTTGGCGGGGTCATCGGACACATTTTTAAACTAGATACCCTAATGATGATTGTGGCAACGTTTGGTTAAATTTGGCCCAGTGGTTTCAGAGGAGAAGATTTTGTAAAAGCTAACGACGGCGACAACGACGACGGACGACGGACGCCAAGTGATGAGAAAAGCTCACTTGGCCCTTCGGGCCAGGTGAGCTAAAAATCTTTGAAGTTTATGAAAATAGCTAACATTTTCACATTAGTAATTCTGTAGAAAAAGGAAAAATTAAAGTACCCATGAAATTCATAATAATCATTAAGTAAGACAGGAAAATATAAAAAAAATTTCATGTTACAAACAATTGAGCAAGTCTAAATATTTATTAAAATAACCTCAAAAACCTAACATTCCATTAAACCGACTTACAAATCCAGTTCCTGCTTTGGCCTGTTCTGTATCTTTAAATGCCTTATCTGTAACTTTCATTCTGGTTGGTCCAAAAAATCCATTTATACCATCAGCCACAACCAAAACTTTAATCCTAAAAGAAAGACAGTTTTCTCATCTTAATGTGTAGTTGGGATACTGTCTTTTTAACTTATACCTCACATCTTTTGCTATTATTTTATATTGTTTGTAGTATACTAAAGACAACTTTTTGCATTTAAAAATTAAATTGTATTTTACTACATCTAAGAAAGAAATTGTATACCGGTAATGAAAAGAAAGTATCTTTTAGATTTCTTTGCCTCTTACAATCTTTAATTTGCTGGGATGTTACCCAGTATCTGTGTGTCTTTCAAGGCCCAGATGTAGAGTCATCAACAGGTTGCACAAAACTTCACCAAAGACAAGAGTTGGGGGACTTCTTGAAGGGTAGTTGTGAGTGAACATTTTATTTAGACTTATCAAAATTTGTTTTTAAGGGGAGGAGAAAGATGCATAATACAAATATTTCATTTCTCATATATTTTTATATAACTGGAATTTGTAAATTTTATCTCTTTAAATTTATTTTTTAAATCATTGCTTAAACTATAGGAATGTACAAATAAATAATCATGGTAAAATCCACTGTTTTATGATAGTAAAGAAACTAAGAAATCAAGAACACCTACAACAGTTTGAGAAAAGGCATATAATTGGCACTAGATTAAAAAATTCAAATTATAGGAAGCATATCTTTTAATAACTTTTTCAAAATCCTGGATCCGCAGCTGAACAGGACAAGGACATAGAACATAGAGAGTATTGCCAGAAGAGACTAGACTATATGATAAAACACATACTTCCTCTGAGATGCCAGTAATTTCATTTCTTTGAGTAATGCTCCAACAACATCATCAGCAAACTTAACTCTTTGAAGTCCCTAAAAGTAAAAGAAAAGACTTAAACTTGTGTTCACCTTAAAGTTGTCTCCCTTATATAACAATAACCATTATTTCAGGACTCATGGAGTTTGACCAGTTCAAGATCAACAAATGTAAATAGTGAATTCATCACCAGTCTGTTTGAGACAACACAGATATTGACCTATTTTACCTCAGCTATTTTCTATCTTCTAAAAACAATATATAGCTAATATGAAACAATTACTTTCAAAGAAACCATTTAGTAGTTTACCACAGACAATAAGGTAGACCTCGTTAAAAATTGGAAAATAAAGATTAGGAATTTCTTGTTTAAAAAACATGTTGATGTCCAAGTACCGGTATTACAAAGTAAAGTTAAACCTACTTCAAAGGTCACCTCTATTAGCAAAAACCTGTCATCTGGTAACCCTCCTCCTGTCCCGCTGTATAAATATCCATGCATTTTGAACCACAATTTAAAGGTCACCTCTCTAATAAGGTTGTTTTTTTTGTCCTCAATGGTGGCCTACAGGTTTGACTGTAGCTTAGCTGGGAATAATTATACTGATATATCAAACTTTCTTTACAATTCTGAACTTTTTAAAAAGTCTTTAAATGTTACAACCTTTTTTGTAAAGAAGTATTCAATTTCTATTTTTTTCTCCAATTAGCAAATTTTAGCAGATATATGACAACAAGGCTAATACTCTGTCTGAATCAGTGTCGCATGTTGCTGTTTTGAAGAACAGCCTTCAGTGCAAGAAAGATTGGAAAATCCTCAAATGTAAGATTTTCGTCAATTGTCATAGGTGCAACCAAACAAAATGCATTAACGTGGTACATGTAGTTCACATGATAATGAAGAATATTCATAAATATATAAAGGGGCATTGCTGTCAAATTCATGTTCACCAATTTGACTCACATGCTTATATTTGATTTATAACATACCAAAACGTATATCCAATTATAAAAAGTCTAAAATAAACAATTTAAGATGCATGGACTCGATAATATGTATCACCATTTCTCGTGTATTTTAGTCTAGACGCCATCTAATTAACAATCAAGTTGACCTCCCAATACTGCCAACAATCATATATCCCGATATAAACATAAATATAGATATAAATAGATAGTGAACATGTGCAATTGGATTTTTCTAGGTCTGTTTGATATCATTTTATAAGTTAAAAATATATGTTAATCAATGTTTTTGCCTGTATAAGAATGAGATTTTGTAGATCGAATCAGTCAACCAAATGGTTTACTTTTGTTTTACTTTCAATGTTGAATTTTTCCTTTTAACAGCTGAACACTCCTAGTCTATGTGTTATCCAACTCTAGCTAAGGGGTTAAATTGAAGGTTACATAATACAGATTCAATGAGGTCGAATTATTCACTTGCAAGTGAATAATTCATCAGTGATGTTTCTTAGCTTTTTTGACAAAATTGAACAAAAAACGCCAGCTTAAAGCTAATTATTATTTCACTATTTCACTTTCACTAATGATTGAACAAAAAAAATCATATTTTAATTATTTTTCTATCTCGTAGCTAATGCTCCTTTAACAATGGTTTTATCTTTATAGCACAGAAGCCAGATATAACTAATTACAGCAAGATTGTATTGTATGTAAGGTATTTTATCGATCTCCAAATATAGACATATACCTCTGCCATGAGCATATATGTGATTTAATGGGAAGTCCAAAAGACCACTCAGGCCATAATCTTGCCAGCGAAATGACGATTTAAGTCTCCAAAGAATTTTGAAAATCGCTTAATCTCACCGGCCGACTGACAACATAGCATAGTCAAATCGCTATCAAAATCAGTAAAAGGGAGATAACTTGTGTTTTACAACAGGTAAAAAACAAAATGGCGACTGACAAGGAAAATCGAGATTTTCGAAACGACGCAGGACTAATACTGTCGACGATCAAATTAAATAAATACAACGGCGACTTTGAACATCCTAGGATATAACAATCAAAACTATCCAAACGGAAAACTGACCTTCTGTTTAAGAAATCGATGATTTTCATCTGAGGATGTTGCGTAAGGGAGCTACCATTTGATTTTTATGGGGGGGCTAGGATGAAAAATTTTGTCCTGCATTTTTTTTTAGTTGTAATCTCTGTCCTGCCTTTTTATTTTTCACTCTATTCGGTCCTGCAACTGAAACGTTAATGGAATCTCACTTCTCCAAGAAATTGACCACTTCTCCCTTCTCTCTCATGGAAGGAGAAGTCACTTCTCCCTCTCCAAAATCCTAGATTAGGCCCTGAGACCACTATTATATTTGAATCTTGAATAATGTTGATGGAAACCTGCTCTCAATTCAAGTGAAAAGTATGAAAAAACAAAATTAAGATTGACGAAGTGTTCTGATTACAGAATTGAATAATGACTTAACAATTGAAATCTATGGCTTTTATTTTAAACTTACAAATTTTAGGAGTTGTATAAGAGGTGTTCCTATTTCTGTGGCTTCTCTTTCAGTCCATTCGTATCTATACTGAGTCTGGAAGTATTAATTAACACAATAAAGTAAAACTGTTAACATAGAGATATGTCCCACCTTTTTGTTATTTCAATAGTAGAATGCAAAAACTGAAATTAAAATAACAATACCGGGGTACTTTAACATGCTAGTTACGCAAAATATTCAGTCAATGAACAACGACTGAAGGAACAGAGCAAAATAATCTCCATGGAAATGAGATGTGCTAATGCTAAAACAACTGCATACCAAATATCATTCACCTACCACTAGTGGTTCCCCATAAACTGACCTAATCACAAACTAATACATTGTTGACAATGCACCGCCAGAAACAGCATACCTATGTCTCTCTTTTAGACTCTGTCAAGGCGAGACGAAAATGGGCACAATGAAATCCCTTGCCGGCATTGCTGATTATGACTTTAAATCAATGTTTTGAAGTCAACAAAGCATTAGACAGTCAGACATTAGTATTTATATTTCCACCTTTCAAACAAATTAACAATGAGTGATGAGCCACACTAAACTATGTCACTGGAAATGAAATGCACTGATGTTTAAGCAACATCATAATACATACCAGTGGTTCCAGTTATACTATCTTAATCTGATCCGAAAATACAACACTTTTAAATACTTTTATTCTTGCATTACATGTATTTCATCGTGATGTAAGTTTTCAGATCTTTACTTTTGTTGACAACTAGTACATATAAAAAATAATGCTGTTTTTCAACAAAGTTGATTTATTTGGATTATTTCTTATACTGTGAAAGTACTTTTATTCGTGGGGAACCAATTTTCGTTGTTTTCGTGGATGACTTTATCCACGAATTTAAGTGTCCAACGAAATAAAACAACCGTTGTCCAAAAAAGACATGAAAAGATCCCCATGTAGGTTTGACTACTGATATGTTCTAGAGAATATATTGAATATCGCCAAATATGAGAATACTATAAAAGTCGTCACAGGGCAAACGCACTATGAACTACAGCTGCAGGCAGGATTATACCCATTTAATCTTTAAAACCTAAACTGTACAACTTTTGATCTTTTAATTCTCATAAAAAATATTTTATCGATGAAAGTCAGATTTCGATATTGATATGCTATGATAAAGTGTTCATTTTATATCCTCATAATTCTCATCGTATGGTAAATAATAATTTCATGCTGGGCTTGCTTTTGATAAGAATTATTTTACAATTCAAGATACTTTATAGCATATGTTTATGTAACTGTTTTCTTTAGATGACATGTTAATGGCCTAATTAACACCTTTGATGGTCTTCAATCTGTTGATCACTCTAGCTCGGTTAATTAGTGTGATAACTTTATCTCGGTTAATTAGTGTGATCACTACGATTTACAATTTCAATGTTCACTTTGCAATTTCCTTCAATCCAGACCATTTGTAATCTTCGTTTGTAATGGCATTAATTTTCATTTTTTTTTTAATAGAAAACTAATATCCACGAATTTAAAACCCACGAACATGTAAATGTTGCTCAAACCACAATTGATACCACGATTAAAGTACTTTCACAGTATTTGGATTATTTCTTATACTGTGAAAGTACTTTTATTCGTGGGGAACCAATTTTGTGTTTTAATGGATGACTTTATCCACAATTTAAGTGTCCAACGATATATAATAACTGTTGTCCAAATGAAGACATGGAAAGATCCCCATGTAGGTTTGACTACATGGATAAGGGCATGCCATATAATCTAGAGAATACATCGAATATCGGCAAATGCAAGTATGAACTACAACTGCTGGCAGGATTATACCCTATCATATACATTTACTCCATATCCTTTCATTTTCTATTAATCTTTAAATGACCTAAACTGTACGACTTTTAATCTTTTAATTCTCATTAAAAAGTATTTTTGATCGATGAAAATCAGATTTCCGGTGATGATATGCTATGATGAAGTGTTCATTTGATATCATCATAATTCTCATACGGAAAATAAAAAATTCATATTAAGCCTGCTTTTGATAAGAATTTATTTTAAAATTCAAGGTACATTTATAGCATTTGTTTATGTAACCGTTTTCTTTAGGTGACATGTTTATGACCTAATTAACACCTTTGATGGTCTTTAATCTGTTGATCACTCGATCTCGGATTAATTAGTGTCATCACTTTAGATTACACCTGTGCAACAATTTAAATGTTTACTTTGTAATTTCCTTCAATGGAGACAATTTGTAATCACAGATGAATCAGCTTATTTCTGAAAGCAATTATTTTATTTCAAATATGTTGAATGTTTTCAGTTTTTGAAGACGAACAAGAAAGTGAAAATGAACACCTTACTTTTCAATGTCAACAAATCATTATAAAAAAACCTATGGCTATTATAAATAATCTTCGTTTCTGATGGTTTCAATTATTCACTCGATTTCGTTTTTTTTTTTATTTCAGAAAACTAACATCCACGAATTTAAAATCCCACGAACATGTAACTTTTGCTCAAACCACGAAAATTGATACCCACGAATTAAAGTACATTTGTACTTTCACAGTATACTGCTAATGGTTTCATAAAATCATCTGATGCAATCAGTTGCAAAAGATTTAATTTCTGTTCAAAATGGAAGGTAATTTAACAGCAGTTACTTACAGTAAAAGAAGCATAAAACAAGTGTCCTAAGCAACAAATCACAACAACTCATTTTCATATAAATAATATAAAACACTTCTTGTCAACTCTGTAATGAGCCTGATATCAAAATTACCCTGTGAAGATTGAGGACAGTTCCGTTTTGAGACTGCAGCTGACGTAAAAATGCCCTAGCCTCCATAGGTAAATCTATACGTCCTGGTTTATGGGTAGATTTGCTCACTTCTGTGTAACGTTCAATCCACTGTTGTGCTGCAGAAAAGTAGAAATCTATATGTTTTTTTAATTTAATAATTAGGATAATCTGTTTAGTATGGTTTTATGATACTCAAATTAGAGAAAAAATATTAAAGTCATGTCTGATCAACCGTTTTAAGTAAATCTAGGAATGCTATACTTCTTTATTTTAAAGAAATAAAACTATATTAAAAAGATCAACCAAATACTTACGCCAAGGTGTCTGTATGATACACCATTTATTCATATAAGCATAATGTATAGTTTGCAACAAAGTCATGTTTTTGCCTACTCCTAAATGTCCATCTGTCAAAGTTAAGGAAAGCATAGTGTTTTCATTAATAGCTGAAAATTGGAGATTCAAAAACCCATAACATTTTTCGGTTAATGACAAAATGTCTTTGTCATAGCGAATTGTTCCCCATGACTTTGGTAGAAATAAGAAAAAAACTTTAAACTTTTCACTTTGAGACTTGTTTAAATAATTGTACATTTAATGCTGTGAATTTTCTGTAACAAGAAGGAATTCTTCTGAAACCAGTAAAAAATCACATATCAATATATATCAGAGATGCTTAAAGTAGATCTTCTAATTACTATTAATTCATAAATATTTTTATGTGCATTTTCTGTTGAGAGGATGGACAAAAATTATTAATTAGTGCAACTTCAGTAAACTTCTGTAACAAGAAGGAATTCTTCTGAAACCAGTAAAAAATCACATATCAATATATATCAGAGATGCTTAAAGTAGATCTTCTAATTACTATTAATTCATAAATATTTTTATGTGCATTTTCTGTTGAGAGGATGGACAAAAATTATTAATTAGTGCAACTTCAGTAAATACTGCAGGCATACAAATAATGCAATCAGAATTGAAAATCAAGTTTTCATTTTTGCCAAACCTATTCCTTCGCAATCTTTGCAATCATAAAACGTGACAAAAATGTCTGTATTTACATAGTTTATTCTGCTTCTGCAACCACACATTTACAGTTTGCTGATTTTTTTGTATAATAAATAAAAATATTTTACAGAATAATTATCATTACAAGGATACATAAAATGAATTTAGGCATGGGAAGATTTGGGTCAAAATTCTTCATTGCATGTATGACTTCTAATGCTGGCTTCCTGATCATCAGACATGCTTCCTGAAAAGTCTTAACCTGAAAAATAGGAATAAAAATTTATGCATAAACTTTTTTTCAATGGCATTTTACTGTTTTGTTTTTAAATCTTGAATATGATGGACATATAGTAACAAAAAATACCATATTCAATTATGCGTGTCATTTTCAAGATAAAAAACATGCCAAAAATGAAAAGTATTTTCCTTTGAATACTATATTTAAGAACTGAATGCTTCTGATGTAACTTTACTTGGGTGTAAAGCATTATGTTGAAAGTCTTAAAGATAAATGTTTTTACTACAAGTGTCACATAAACTTGACTTTTTATAGATCCATGACAATGAAGTCAAGGTCAGATAAATCCTGTCAAACAGACATATACACCTTACAATTATTCCATACAACAAATAAGTTTACCTATTATGTATGGTAACAGACCAAAAAACAAAAACTTAACATTGACCAATGAACCATAAAAATGGGGTCAAGGTCAGATGATACCTGCCAGACAGACAAGTAAACCTTACAATTATTCCATATACCAAACATATCTGACCTATTGCAATGAACCTATATACCAAATATGGTTATCCTATTACTCATAATAAGAGAAAAATTCACATGACAATAAAACTTTTATTTTTTTTTAAGCAGTTGTTGGACCATGAAAATGAGGTCAAGGACAATGGACATAAGACAGACAGAAACTTTGTAGCATAAGGTATCTGCGTACAAGGTATGAAGCATCCAGGTCTTCTACTTTCTGAAATATAAAGCTTTATACAAATAGTTTACATCGCCGCCACCAGATGGTAATCCCTATGTCTTGCATACTGCAACTTTCATCACAGGCAAGACAAATATGAGTGCACATTCAATGATTTTACAACCATGTAAAGTTACAAAAAGACACATTCAATACACAAAATTACATGTTTATGCTACAACCAAGAAATTACCAGTTTAAATCAAGCCTTTCGTTTGTTTTTCTATGCATTGTTTTAAAGCTGTCATGGATAGTGCATGCAGTTATAGATGTTGCATTTTATATGGATAAAAATTTAAATTCTAGATTGCCTCAGCCAATCAAAGTTACAGAATCTTATGAAAATTCTATGTAGGTAATTATTCAGAGATAACTCATGAAACCAGAACAGAAGAACAAGAAACAAGGGAACAATAAAATGTGAAATTAACTAAAATAAGTATCAAAAGTATCTTCAATATCATAATCCATCCATACGCATTTATGAAAGACATGACAGAATAATAATGTTACTGTTATAGTTACTAATGGATAAAAAATACAACAAAGAATCTAAAGTGTTTTCTTAAGACATGAATATATTTTAAAGACACTATGTAGTTTAATACATGTTGCTGGGCCCGCATTTGATCTAGATAGGTAGATATGGAGGTTTGTGAGCACATAAAACAAAAGTGTTGCTTACAAATAATCTATATGTGTATGTGATGACAGTGTGTTTGCTTTTATAAATATTGTAAACAAAATGTTTTAGTGGTATTTTTTATGTTAAAAGTTAAAGAAACTTGTTACCCTGCTTGAAATCTAAATTCCAACTCTCCATGGTTAGCAGGGAGAAGAAGGCAGATGGAAGGATTAAGCTGAAATCATATCCACAATTTAATTCCAACTTATTATTCGCATGTGTTTACCTGTAAATTGGCACATTAATGGAAACATACCTGAACTTTGAACTTGTTGAAACTATCATCAGATGAAATCCTCCTAAAAATTGCCTTATCTATTGTGTACAATAGACCTTCATGCCTTATTTCATGGTCACCCTATAAAATAAAAAAAAAAGTTAGATGGTCATCCTATGAAATAGTCCCAATGTTATGTTCAATTTAATAACTGTATATACAGTTCACACGTTCTTTGACATTGGTAAGTAAAAATAAGGGACACTTGTAGGATTTGTCCCATACATGTATGTGTTTATCCCAAAAGTCTCTATCAAATCATTACTCACTCACCGGATTTGTCACGTCTGTTCTAAATATAATCTTAGGGTGTTCCTCTTTCTCTCTCTTTTGAAAAATATTTTGTATAACATTCTGTTGTGATGTTACATCAGAGATTAAATGTCTACAACTGCAGACAGGACCAGCAGAATTAATTACTGGAAGTAAAATACCTGAAAAAAAGCAAAAGTGAAACTTTAATGCATTGCAAAGTAAACAAACCAATAAAGATATTGAGTTAAAGTATATAAATGTACATATAATAGTGAGAAATAATGTGGTTTGTTCTCTAAACCAACCAATGAAAATATTCAAAGGTGCATTTGTTCAGACCAATAGTCAGGTTTTGTATATCTGCAGTTTTAGCTAGTTAAGCTCAATCAGGATTTAAAAATTATCTCCCTTTTTTCTTGAAATTTCAGTTTCTCATTTAATATTGTCTAAAACTTTACAGGCATTATAAAGTAACATGGTTCAATAATACTGTACACAAAATTTTTACCATGACTTTGAGGGTATTTTTTCATAGTGAAAGAAAAGAATTATTGCAAAACTATATCCAGCAGTACTTCTTTATTGTGTCTGAAGAGTTTTACATTGCACTTAGAAATTGAGAGAAATTGAAATTTCATTACATATTTTCAATGGGAGATCATTTATTAATTAGCAAAATTGGTAAATATATTTAGCCACATCAAGCTATTTTAGCTCAAACGACAGATGTAAAAACCTAATAATAGCAAGTTTTGGTTTAGTGACTTTTCACAGAAGACCTCCAGCTTCTGAGGGATCAATGTCATAAATAATCAAGTACCCAGAAAAGCTGTTAACCAAAAGTTGTCACCTTTTATATAATAATTTGCCTTTGAAATATTTTCTTTAAAATCAAACATAAAAAAAATTGCAAAATTCCAAATATAACTTCTTACAATCTTCAACATATTGAATTGAAGTACAGCCAAGTTGCCTTATGTAATGCATTTGCCAGTTTGACATGGCTGGTTTACCTTAATTCAAATGAAATATTTTACATAGAACATTTATTTTGGCGAAAAACTATTTGTGCTGTAATCACTGAAAGATATTTTTTGTCTGGTCTTTGATAAAAAAAATTCATATCTCTAAAGTGCCAATATATCCTACTGTCAAAATTTACTCCTAGTGACAAATTTTTAAACTTAGAAAATTGGTATTTCCTGTCTATGAATAATTTATCAATGCATGTGTAGTGGTAACATTGTTACTCCTCTGTGGGGTTCCCTATTGTTTTCATTATGTATTTTCCTTATTCCATTTAATAGTCAGTTTGGATCACTTATTCCTTTAATTGTACATTCTTCTGGCATTTCCTGTGTCCTGACCCCAGCCAGGTCTGACTGTTCAATAAATAAAGCCATCACCAATTTTCCAGGAATAGCCTGGTTATTACTTCACTTGCAACCCCAACAAGGGAACTGGACTTTGGACATAACAATTAATGTCAATATTAAACATATAGAGATCCATTTCGTTGACTGATTCGGCCCACAAAAAATCATTGTCATACAAGTAAAACTATGATATAAATATCATTTTAATCTATGACATCAAATCAAACAGACCTAGAAAAAATCATCATCATATGATTGCACATGCTTTTCTGTCTATTTATATCTATAGATATAGGAAGATGTGGTGTGAGTGCCATCTGTCAAACAACCATCAGCAGTCATCGGAGGTCATCTTGATGGTTAATTGGATGTTGTCTAGTTTAAATATTTAGAAAATGCTGACACAATATAACAAGTCCATGCATTGTTAATTGTTTCTTCAGATTTATATAATTTGATATACATTTCATATAAAAACAAGATGTGGTATGATTGCCAATGAGACAACCATCCACCAGAGTTCAAATGAAGTGCATGTAAGCAATTACAGGCACCCTAACAGCGTTCAACAATGAAAGGCCACAATCTGAAAAATGTGAAACAATTCAAATGAGAAAACTAACTGCCTAATTTATTACAAAACAATTTACGAAAAAAACAAATATGATAGACATGAACCAACAACAAAACCAACAGTCAGCCAAGGGTAATACTTATACAAGTCATGTTTATTTACTTGAAGATGTAGGTAATATTTACTTGTATAAGTAAATTTCTAAGGTTTTATTTTATTTTCAAAGTTTAGTTCATTTCCCCTGAATCTTCTCCAAAAAATTTACTTATGCAAGTAATTTTTTTTTACAACCCCTTAAATTCTCAAGTTTTGGGAGGTCAAAACAAATTTTTCTAGTTTGCTAATTATTTTTTAATTCAATCTTTTATCTCAAAAACTATACAAAGAAATCTATTATGCACAGATGTTAAGTAACTGTGCAAGGCCTTCAAAAATTGCTCTCTGGAGGCTTGTAAATAAGCAGTATTTTGAAGATAACAAAGGAGAATTTCATTGTCCATGAAATAATACTTTTACTAATACTAAAGACAACTATTAATGACAGACAATTAAACACTCTATTAGAGAAATGTAGTAAAGAGAAATTCAAGAAAAGAAATATATGATACTTTTTTACTTATATAATTAAGAATTGAATGTTTCTTTTTATAATTTTATTGGGGTGTAAAAGCATTGACCAAGCACATTTTGTAGAAGCACGGAAGTGCTTCATAACAAAAATGTGCACACCATCCACACTTTTACAACCCTATAAAATAATAAAAAGAAGCATTCAATTCTTATAATTATGTTTTTATGCTACAACCATGAAATTAAAAGTTATATCAAGCTTTTCGTTTGTTTCTCAAAGCATTACATTTTTGTATTTTAACATTTTCACGGATAGCACATACAGTCATAGCTGTTGTATTTCATACATAAATAAAATGCTTCGCTGAGCGCAGCCTGATACGACCGCAGCCTGATACGACCGCAGAGGTCGAACCCTGAACAGTTGGTGCAAGTTTGGACACAATATTCAAGCTTGATACTGTCTGAATTTGAATTCTGATCAAATTTTTGACATAATATATGACACAAAATAAATGTGGTGAATTATCTAAAAGTTTTAAATGGGTTAAAAATTTGTATTAAATTTCAATTGAAGATTTCTTGCTATTGCACAATACTGTGCAAAAGAAGATTTCTTGCTATTGCCTAATACTGTGCAATTGAATATTTCTTGCAATTGGGCAATACAAGATTTCTTGCTATTGCGCAATATTGTGATATTGGATATTTCCTGCTATTGCGCAATACTGTGCAACTGAAGATTTCTTGCTGTTGCTCAATATTGTGCAATTGAAGATTTCTTGCTATTGCGTAATACTGTGCAATTGAAAATTTTTTGCTATTGCACAATATAATAATTTACTCATCCTGTTTGGTGTGTATCTCCTGCCATATCATTATTATTTGCTTTTATATTTAAATCAGAAAAAACCAACTTAAAATGGAAAATTAAAAAAAAAAAGGAAAAAAAGAAAAGAAAAAAAAATCCCCTTATGATTCATCACCCCAAACTCAATCCCAGCCTTCCCTTTGTGGTATGGTACCTTGCAGTACAATTTCAGAGAGATCCATACACTTGAACTTATATAACTTAAGTTATTGTCTGGAAACTAGAAAAAATCTTGTTTTTTGGGCCCTTTTTGGCCCCAAATCCCCTAAACGTTTAAAGAAATTACCCCCAAACTCAAACCCAGCTTTCCTTTTGTGATATGGAATCTTGTAGTACAATTTCAGAAAGATCCATAAACTTACACACAAGTTATTGTCATGAAAAAACTAGAAAAATGCTTGTTTTTTGCCCCTTTTTGGCCCCTAATTCCTAAAATTTTGAGGCAATTACCCCCAAAATCAATCCCAGCCTTCCCTTCATGGTATGGTACCTTGCAGTACAATTTCAGAGAGATCCATACACTTGAACACAAGTTATTGTCTGGAAACTAGAAAATGCTTATTTTGGCCCCTTTAGGCCCTAATTCCTAAACGTTTTGGGCAATTACCCCCAAACTCAATTCCAGCTTTCCCTTTGTGATATGGAACCTTGTAGTACAATTTCAGAAAGATCCATACACTTACACACAAGTTATTGTCATGAAACTAGAAAAATGCTTGTTTTTTGCCCCTTTTTTGGCCCCTAATTCCTAAAATTTTGAGGCTATTACCCCCAAAATTGATCCCAGCCTTCCCTTTGTGATATGGAACCTTGTGATACAATATCAGACAGATCCATACACTAACACACAAGTTATAGTCTGGAAGTTACAAAAATGCTTATTTTTGGCCCCTAATTCCTTAACTGTTGGTACCATAACCCCTAAAATCAATCCCAACCTTCCTTTTGTGGTATTGAACCTTATGGTAAAATTTCATAGAGATCCATTCACTTAAACTCAAGTTATTGTGTGAAAAACCAAGTGTCTTCGGACGACGACGACGCCAACGTCATACCAATATACGACCGCAAAAATAAAAATTATAATTGGAGAGCTTGTGATTGATGTCAACCAATCAAAATTACAGATTCTAAAGAAAAATACAAGTCATGTAATTATGTAAAAATAACCTGAATGTTTAAGGGATATAACTCCTCCTCTAAAATAATTTACCTGTACGAATAAATAAAAAAACACTTGTATAAGTATTACCACTGACTGACTGAACTACAGGCTCCTGACTTTGGGCAGGCACATACAAAATGTGGAAGGGTTAAACATGTTTGTAAATGCTCAACCCTCAACTAACCTGGGACAGTGGTGTAACAGCACAGCATAGGAATTTTAGTTTGTTATAAATGAATCAATTATGAGGGTTTGTGTCACATAAGTGAAAATGAATTTTCCAGCTTATATAAATAAGAAGATGTGGTATGAGTGCCAATGAGAGTCACAATGTGTAAAAAGTAAACAATTATGCATATTTAATCAAATATCTTTGTAATCATGGAAAATATTTTGTACAGTATGACATAGACACACATAAGATCACTAAATTTATTGATATTCACTCCTCAATCGTCTATCTTGATCAAGTGATCTCCTTTCAGGTGTGTCGATCTACCTGTACAAGTGATTAGTGATCTTTAGCTGGATATCCCTCAGAATTTAAAAACTGTAATCAGGAGGACCCTTTGGATTATAATACAATAAGCCTAAGGGTTATGCAATTACATGCAATTGATTATAATTGCTAACAAAAATGGCGGCAGCTAGCGAAATGTAAACAAATTCTGACAATGGCAGGGATTATTTGACGATGGAGGAAGATAATTTAATAATGGCAAAGATCATTTGACAATGGCAGAAGATATTTTAACGATGGTGGTGCGCCATCATTAAACAGGTCATGAAGATCCTTGACCAAGTCACCAATAACAGTAGAAAAGTCAATAAAAAAAAATTTCTAATGAACTCAAAATTGTTAACTTTTTTCTAACTTTTTAAGTTTCCTGCATTTGCACAGAAATCTAATTCTTTCTTCTGGTCTCGTTTGTCACAAGAAGTTGAGTGAAATATAGGAAGGAGCATCATATTGCTTCCCGCAAATTTGTTGTTTTTGATTACCCTTTCACAGGTAATGCCTGCCCATATTAAGTAATCATCTAATCACAAAAAAAAAAAATTCATTTAAAATTTAACAAAATTTATTCATTAAAATATAAATTATACAAACATATCTAAAAACATCTAATAATTCAACCCGGTATTTGAATGAAAATAGGGTGCTAACGGACCCAAGGGCGAACTTGTAGGGTGTGAAATTTATGTGTTTTGGTAGCGAAAGGACCCGATAAAGAGTCAAGTGATTCTAACTAACACACAATCACTAAGACTTAGATGTGTCCACTTAAAACAGTACTCTTTTCTGTAGATGTAAAATTGGTGACTCTTGAAGTTCCAATCTATTTTAGAGCAAGTTTTTAAGGTCATTTGTTGTCATTTATTTTTATTTTCATGCTTTCTTTCATCACTTCAATGTTTTCATCTGGAATCTGACATTTATATGGGGACGAAGTCCCCAATTACAGTAGAAAAATCAATAAAAAAAAAAAAAAAAAATTAAATTCAATCTACTATTATGAACTCAAAATCGTTAACTTTTTTTAAAAACTTTTTTTATTTTCCCGCATTTGCGCAGAAATCTTTTCCGGTATCGTTTATCTCAGGATTTGAGTAAAATATTACTGGAACGTGCCTTATAACATTAAGCAATTCAATAAAACTGTAAATCAATATAAAAAGCAACATACTAATGAAATCATAGCGTTTCTTTGTTTACATTGAAAATGACGTCACAACTAATATCCCTAACAACAGGACCAACATCGGAATCGTTTCCGTAGTTCCGTTTCTTTTTTAATAATAATAGATTCTGAAGTATCCCACAATGGTGGTAAGTCGTGCACTTAAGGACATTTTTTATTTTATTTTTCTGTTGACTTAGCTTTTTTTATTACTGTGTATTGTCAAGCTTGGTTACTCATAATTGTTTCTCAGTCACTGAATGTACGATTTTGTTCCATGCTGGAGCAGCTGACCCGGTTTGTTTACATTCAAATTCTAATGGCTTGAAAACCATGTGACACATTGAATCGATATATCCAATCAAATTGCTCTACTGTCAATTAGGTGATTTTTTAGTACAAGGCAATTATATTATTTGTTTGTATGATATTGCTTTGAAATAGTTTGCAATAAATTGGGGGTTTATTCAATAGGAAACCTCATTATTAGCCATGAAATTTGACATCAATGGAATTTTATATGAATATTTACTTATGGTCAGAATATCGATCTCTTTATATTGAACAAACATTTTTTTATGAAAAATATATGTATATTGTTTTTTATTAACCTACTCTATATTCCTGAACAAAAATATGGCATGATTATTGTTTGTTTCCAAAAGTTTTTCTTTCAAATTGGATGTTTTTTTTCGCGGGAAAATCATGTAAAGACGTAAGGTGCTTGTCATTTTGAAATTCTTAAAAATACGATTTGCTTGGCCTGTTTGATCTGCCATTAAGATTGATGACGCTTAATGGAATGTAAATATGTTCAAAAACCTCGCCCGTAATTATAAATTATGTAATTCATTGAACGCTCCCGACATGTGTAACTTCAAGGCATATTTTAGCGGCGATCGATGTCTTTCAAAATTACTTTATTTTTATCAATAGTACCACTTAAGTCGACGCTAGGGGCCATCTTGACCTTGTTGTAGGGTATGAATGATTTGTTCATTGTTGAAGACCCTACATCAACTGTCAAGAGGAAGAACAGGAATAAAAGCCCTGTTCATTGATAATTTTCTATGTTTTCTATGTATTGTGTGCGATTTTGTCCCATGTACATTTACTCCATATCCTTTCATTTTCTATTAAACAAAACAATGGAGGCGGAAAAGGGATTTTCTGAAGTTCTGGAATGTTTTTAGGCATTCGGAAGTCAGGTTTGAAACGGCCATTAGAAAATTGGCATTTTTGTACAATAGTTTAGAATAACAATGAAAACATATCTTTAGAAATGTTTTTTTATTTTGAGGTCGATATTATTATATGTTAATTATGTATGATTACTGTTAATATATGGTGTTTACACAGCTAAACTTAATGTAAATTCTGCATGTAGTTAGCATGTATTTAACTTGGTATGAGTAAAACAATTAAGATTCAAAATGTTATTGTTGTTGAGTTTAATAGCGGTTTGGTATCTTAACATTAAAATAGTATTCAACTCAAAAAACCTTTTTAGAAAGTCACTTTATTTTGAAACAATGAAAAAAATAAATAAATATAGCAATACCTAACCAAAACATGATTAAGAAAATATTCAACACAAAAAACGTCACTTTATTTTGCATGTTTTGAAACAATGAACAAACAAAATATTTATAGCAATACACTAACCAAAATACGATTGAAAAATTATTCAACACAAAATCAATAAAAAGGGTGCGAACGTGTAGGGTGCGAACGTGAAAGGGGCGAACATGAATGGGCGCAAACGGACCCGGATTCGTAGAAAAAATGTATTCTGCACTAATTTTGTACGCTGGTATAAGCGTAATGACGACAATGCGGAGTTTTCCTGTGTGATAAATACAATAACAAAGTCCAAACAAACCGACATGATTACCAATTATAGACTACGGTAGGATAAAAATATGCTTGAATGATTCAAAAAATAATGTATACAGTCTTCGTCCCCTTTCACAGGTAATGCCTAACTCATATTATACATCCATTGATAATAACAATATATACCTCTGATAGATAATCTAGGTATATTTAATAAAATTTTAGAGGTCATGTTCCCAGTATATTTGAATCATGCTTTTTCATAATAACAATATATACCTCTGATAGATAATCTAGGTATATTTAATAAAATTTTAGAGGTCATGTTCCCAGTATATTTGAATCATGCTTTTTCAGCACTTCAATGTTGTTTTCATCTGGAGGCTGACATTTTTACATGGAACTTTGGGTAAAGAAATTTGATGCAAATATTGCAGTCTTTTTGAAACTGCGTATCAACTTAAACATGAATTTATTTCAATTCAACGTAGAAAGATTTAAAGTAATAAAAAATATTTAATTCTGATTTCCTTGTAAGAAATTTGCATATTCATTACTGCACCAAAACAACCTGTGAGAATCTAATGGAAATAATTGTCGATTCCGAGTTACCTTGACCTACTGAGGAAATCTGAAGACCAATTAAAGGATTATTTACTATAATTTCAATGTAGGTTTGTGCGATTTGAATTACTTAAAAATTTTAAATGAACAAAATCTTTAAAATATTGCATATTGAACATGTAACAAAACACAAATACATTGATTTCGACACACCTCACGGTGTTTGACCGCAGACGCCATTTTGTCTATAAAATACTATGGCATACAGGCTAGCATCAAATTGATTGTATTATTTACTAATTATTTTTCCGTATGTAGATTGCATTTTATTCACTCTGCAGGTAAGAAATAAACATGAACATCCGAAGAAATGTGTTATCATGTCAGATCGTTAAGTTTCAAGCCCTTTAAGAAATAAAGGAAGCTTGTTTTGGCGGGTAGGACCATTTGTTTTCAAAAGTTTTCGTCTGTACATTTGATTAGGTGTTAATAGTAATCAACAGGTAATTAACACCTTTCAATAACTAGATTAACACTTTACTACAGATACTTTCTAATCGACTTTGAATGTTGTCAACGATTAGATTGATTTTGTAATCGAGATCTACACAAATAATAAATTATGAATAAAGTAAATAATAATAAATACCAGGTGTTGTTAGATTTTCAGCATTATTTGATAATCATTTTAACTCATCTCAATTGTATTAGCAAATTTTTAGCACTTTGTATGGTGGAAACTTAACATAAAAATAGCTGATTTTTTTTTAATTACACAAGCTTCATGGATATGGACATTATGGTATCAGGTCCTTTAGTGTTTGACCACACAGTCCATACAACTAAACACTATTTGTTCGCCTTTATGTCATTCCAAAGCAGGGTTCTGACTTAGGCTAGTCAATGAGTCCTGGACACATTCCCCATTTACATTCTCAATTTTATCATCAGTTTTTGTTTAAAACTGATGAGTCCAAAGCTGCATCAAGATAACATTTTATCATTTTATAGCAAAGTTGGAAATAATCAAAATTTGATGTCATTTCCTTGCTGTGTTGTGCATGGAAAGTGAAATGATAAATAATAATGCAATAAATTATACATTTTTCACTGTTGTACGGGCATATAATCTTAAGAATATATTGAATATAAGCAAACACACTACAGAGTTCGCGAAAACTTGTTTTGACCCGTCGGTCATGGGACCGACAAAGCAAGATTATTTGTCAGTCCTAAAAATTCTGTCAATTTTATTCTGAAATAAAAATAATAACATATTTTATCGAAAATAACTTTATTATTATTAGTTTTATTTTTCACAGCCACGGACAAATACACAATGAATGACCAGTTCTTTTCTTCTGATTGTTTTTATTTAAACTAAAGTAATCTTCACTATCCATTTCATCATCTGAATCACTTTCTCAGTATTTGTTATCTCCATCGAAGGGTTCAATCGCCGATTGTTTGCCTGGGATGGCTACATGAACAAATTTAGCAGGCCATGTGTAGATCGGCGCTTTGGTTTCCAGAGGTTTCTGTTTGTTTATAATGGGAAACCAGTACCAGAAATTAGCAGTAGGTAGATCTGATGACCGATGTAAACGCGTATTGGAACTAATTACCTATAAAAAAGGCACTGCAACGGCCGTTTTTACATCGGTCATCAGGACCGGCACTAGCTTTCAAAATACTGGTCCGAGCCTTATTTTGACCGACAGGACCGACCATTTTCGCGAACTCTGACACTAAAAACTAAATATACAACTTCAGACAGGATTAAACCCATTTATTCTTTAAAAAAACCTAAATTGTACGACTTTAAACTTTTAGTTCTCATGAAATATTTAGTTTTGATCGATTTCAGTTAGACATCCGGTGATGATATGCAATGATGAAATGTTGATTTTATCTCCTCACATTTCTCCGTGCAAAAAGAAAATTTTGATTGCCCAATTAACACCTTTGATTATCAATAATCTGTTGATCATTCGATCTCGAGTTAATTAGTGTCATCACTTCTGATAACAGTGTGCAACAATTAAAATGTTTACTTCAATTTCCTTCAATCAAGACAATTTGTAAGCATAAATGAATCAAGATTATTTCTGAAAGCAATTATTTTATAAAACAAATTGATGAATGTTGCCTGTCATACCCGTAATGCACATGTAGCTGAAAGATGAACACCTTATTTTGGAATGTCCCACAAATCATTAAAACAACATGATTATTTTCAATAATCTTTTTTTTTTTCTGATGGCTTTAATTTTTTTGCTCGATTTTTTCAGAAAACAAAAATCCACGAATTAAAGAACCCACGAGCATGTAACTTTTGCTCAAACAACGAAAATTGATACCCACAAATAAAAGTACTTTCAGAGTAAATAAAGACAACCCATGCATACGGGCAAAGATAAAGACTTCAATGCCCTTCTCAGGACTGTATGATTAAGAAATACACAGCAAAGAATCTTAACATGCCTAAGCTACTATTTAAAAAGATAATTTAGCTTTTTCCAATGTTTCTGTGCCGAAATATCTTGAGTTCTTTTGTTTTGTCCATGAAATAAACCCATTGCAAACATGTCTGCTTATTCTTTGAATAAAGAGGGGTGTAGATTAGACTTACATTGGCATAGCAGCTCAACAACACAAAAATCTTGACATTACAACTTGCACATATTAATATACATGTAGAACTGTTTTTATTTTCCTTTCAGAATTTGGAGTTACGTTCATGTTTGTGAATATTGGCCCTATGACTGTGAGGACAGCCTACTTTGTGGGCTGTTGGAGAGATGAATAGGGTGGTGCAGGAGGGTGGTGGTGCATCGAAGACTAAAGATCTCACCAGTAGTGAAGAATCTAGTTCTGACAGTGATTCATCATCACAGTCAGATACAGAGTTCTCAATATCAAAGTCGGATAACTCACAGTTCAAGTTCAAAATATCTGCAAGGAGGAGGAGTTCAGCATCATCTTTCAAACTGTCTGACGAGGAAGATTACACTTTGCCCGAGGGGGCAGCCAGTAGTGGTGTGAGTAATATATATATACTTTTGTTATCAGAAAAGTAAAACCTTGGATATTGAACATGTTGAATGAGAATGAAATTTAATTTTTTTTTCACCAATTGAAATTCTTTTGTATGATTGATAGATTACATGTTGATTGCTTAACATAGGACTAGTAATGATATTCATTTTATTTTTTGAAGAAATACCCAGACATAAGAATCAATCGTATATTTAACAAATAAATGTTGGTAACTACAGTGTTGTCTCATGGTAGCACATTTACTTCAAGTGCAGGAGGTCAATGGATCAACACATTGTCAAGTCAAACCAAAGATTTTAAAAGAAGCATTTATTGCTTCTCTGCTAAACATGCTGCATATAGGAAAAAGCAAGGAATGGAAGACTTAGACAGAATAATGTGTTGACAAGCAGTAGAGTGATATGTCCTCCTGTAGTGTGTAACCTTGTGAGCTAGCACATTTAAAATCCAATTCGTAGACTATTAATTAGTTTGTGTTGTACAGGTCATATGGGAGCCGACTTCATAAAAAAAAGTTATACAGTAAGGACTTGAGATAATTGATATATATGTACATATAGGATGAAACCCAAAATATTGGGAATATAAAAACATGACAAAAAATTGCAGTTCAGTTTGAATGTCAAATATTTCTTATGGTCATCCTTCTTTCAAAAAACATTGAGAGCTGTAAGTTATTTTTATTTTATTTTTTATGGTTTATGGTTTTACGTTTATACTGATATGATCTGTATATATGCAAGATAATTCACAGTACATCAAACGGAAGCTTTGTACATGTTATGCAAATTATTCTGTTTGAATTTCAGGGATCTGCAAGGACATCATACTTCAAGTATGAAAGGAAGAAGAAAGCTGAAGATGGGGTACCAGATTCTGAAATGTTCAGTCAGATGGGTTTGCCAAACACATTGACTGAAGCAAGCCATACAGCAGATGTTGATAAGTCCTTGAGTAGTTATACAGGAGAAACAAGTAAACCTGAAACTATTAAATCTACTTTGCATGATCATCAGAAAGTCAGACATGAAGCAGTTTCTGTTGAAAATTTACCTTCTAAAGTAGTGAACAATGCAGAAACTGATCTCACAAAGATAAGAGAAAAAACAAAATGTTTAGTCTTTGATAGATCCTCTTCAGTTGATAACAATTTAAAGCAGTCTGATTCAGTGAGTAAGGAAAAAAGTATTATGAAAATTCACAGTAAATATGGTCCTACAACAGTAAATAGTAGTGCAGAACATATTATATCTGGCTCTCATGGCAATATATTTGAAAAAATATCTGCGCTTTCAACATCAGCATCAAATGGTCCACAGAAGGAATCAGTCATGCAAGTTAAAAAAAGAGGACCTGGTCGACCACCAAAATCAGGAAACAAGTCAAAATCCAATGTACCTCTGGTTTCAAAGAGGGGTTTTGGTAGACCAAGAAAAAGCACAGTTCATGCAGATGAACATTTGGCAAGTCAAACAGTTCATGATCATCTGTTCAATATTGACAGTATTCAATCAAGTGTATCACCAGACAGTGGTATCCAATCTGTTGGTGGGTCACCTTTTGGTGTTGAAGCTATAGAGAGTAGGGTTAGTTTAACATCACATCAAAACAATAAAGTTTATCTAAGTAGTGTGCCATACAGCAGTAGATTGGGTATAGATGTGTCGGCCATACCTACAACAACATCAAGCATATCACCCGCCTATTCTTGTTCATCCTCTGGTTCTAATAATGTCAGGACAGAAAGTGAAAAATCATTAGAACTGTTCTCTGGTGCTAATTATTCATCTTCATCTCCTGCGTCAAGTAGTTCTCCATCTCCTGGAAAAAAGAAAGGGAGGGTTAGACCCCCAAAGCAAGCTGAATTTTTAAGGTTGCATAAAAGCAGTACGTTGCTTAATCAGGGAAAGGTGCCAACTCAGATTGAAATACCAAAGTCATCGGAGGGGGACTTTAATTTACCAGTGGAAATGCCTGAACTTTCACCAGAAATGTTAACTTTAATGGGCAGGTCTCCAACAGCTAAATTATTTGGAAAAGACCTTGTAAAGCCACAAGTGTTTAAAAATTTCATTGCTAAACAAATATCCAGTAAAGCAAAGGCATTTTTTGGCAGTGTGAAAAAGAGAGGACCAGGCAGACCCAAAGGTTCTAAAAATATAAAGAACAGATCTACAATGTTTAACAAATTAGATGGAATAAAGAAAAAGCGAGGGCCTGGTCGACCACCAAAAAGTTCATGTTTTAAAATGAAAAGAGGACCAGGACGTCCAAAGGGATCACCAAACAAAAAGACTTTGATTAAACTGCATGAACTAAAAAAGTATAAAAAGTCTTTTTACCCAATGGATGTATATGATTTTAGTACCGCACCAGATTTTGGTACTATACCAGATTTGCCGGATGATGAGGAATATACTTACCACTGTGCTGGAGATTTTCATACACGAATAAAACATATGAAAGCAAAAACCAGTTTCATGAAAAAGGCCAAGTCCAAATATGGAAGTTTTTTCCATAAGGAAAAAATAAAGAAAAAACGTAAACCAGGTAGACCTCCAGGCAGGCCAAGAAAGATTAAACCAGTTGTTGAGGAAAAGACAAAAGAGTCTCACAGTTTGAACAATTATGAAAAATTGTGTGATGCAGCGGATTTGGATTATATTATGCAAAGTGTCAATGATGCTTCTTCAAATTTTCCCGACTCAAATTTAGCAGATCTTAATGAATTCAATTTGGAAGATGATTTAGAAACAATAGTTCCCGCTATTTCTTCTGAACCTCCTTTACATGAGGAAAGGGCTTTGCGAAAATAAGAAAACCAAAACTCCATGTTATGATGAGGAAAGATAAACATAGAAAAAGGAAGAAGAAAAAAAATTATAGCACTTTACCACAAAAAAGTGGCATTTTTCAATGCAATAGGGTATATTTTCCTTCGAAGTTTAAACTGGCTAGTCCTAAATCCTCCTTAGGTCTTGTAGATAAATCTAGTAATCTTCGAACATCTAGAAGTTCACTAGAATCAAATGGCAGCACCAGTAGTGTTCAGAGTTCAACATTTGTTCCTCGGAAAGATATACTACGAAAAATGCAACTTAAAAGACGTAACAAGTTATTGCATTTCAAATCAAAGCATAAAAATATTGTTGACCCTGTGTTTATTTCTGACTTGGAATATGTTGTTGATAACTTTCATTTGCTTGCCATATCAAACCCAGAGAAAAATTTTATTCGTGTCAAACCAGGTGAAGTTCCTCTTCCCAGCATTTTTAAAATACCAATCATTAGTGTAAGTAAGAAGAAAGAATTAAAATCAAACATGGTGTTTGAAATTGAGAAAATAAAAAAATCGAAAACCATTCATAGAGACTTTAGTTATATTGAAAAGTGGATAAGAAATGAAAAGTTGAAAGGAATACGCAAGAAAAGCTTCTCAGAGGAACAATCTCCAACAAGCTCAGACGATTCTGTAATATGTAAACAGCAGTGTTTGCCACCAAAGAAACGTCACAAACTGTTTAACTCTGATGACCCATGTTATAGTGATGCCAGCTATGAGCAAGAGGATGGCTTTAGATCTCAAGAAAGGAAAAAGCCTGGAAGACCAAGGAAAAATCCAATTCCGTTAGTCTCATTCAGACAAGGTGAATATGATTAAATGTTTAAATATGAAAAAAGATAAAAAAGGAATATCGCTAATTGTAAAACAAATTGTCTTCCTTTTGAAATCAGACCAAAAAAATGTATTTGTGGATTATTGTTGTCTTGTCTGCGATGACTGTCACAGATTGTGGGACATAGGGATTACTATTTGGCAAAGGTGTAAACTATTTGTTTAAAACTTTATATTTCAGAATGTTGAAGACATGGATGCTTCAGATGCTTTGTGTTATGAAATTTCGATCTGTCATATGTCCATTGTTGTTTTTTTCATTTTCGTGGTTCAGCTACTGCTTGAAAACAAACTTATAGTTTTGTCATGTGAAATACTCACTTGTTATTAGTAATTGGATAACTGCATTTCGTATACATGTGTGGGTCCCTTGTAAGGTCTACATGTCCGTCAGACAGGTTTCACCTGACCTCAATCTAATGGACCAGTAAATTACATTTATCATTGACAATGTTAAGTTTATGTGTTACTTGTAGTTAAACCTTCACATTACATTTGTACACACTTACAACATAATTTCTATCATGATATGTAAACCAGGCAAGAAATTTCAGTGTGTTTTATCAGGAAATCCTGAAACTATTGTTTTCACAGAGTCAGGTACATGTATTATTTTACATAACGCTTTACTGGAAAGAAAAGTGTCACTGTGTGATATACATTTACTTCCTGAAGACAGTATCATAACAACAAATACATACAAAATAACTACTTTTTAGGTTTTCAATTCATGAAAAAGACAATTTCACTTTTTAATGCTGCACAGTTTAAAAAAAAATTGTAGGTACATGTATTAAATAGGTTTATATACATTTTACACCTTTGCAAGTGTTTTTACTATTATGCATGATATTGGTTGTTTGGTAAAAGTCACAATCCATTATATCAGGATTGCAACTTTGAAAAAAAAAAATGTGGACAAAAAGAAAAATGCAAAAGTACCGGTATTGTTTTTCTACAAATTATCATACCACAAACATTGGCATGCTGGAACTTAAAATTTGGATGATAAATGCTTTAAAGTGAGTCTTGCTCATTCATTTTTACAGAGAAGAATAAAGGAAAGCAAATAGCGATTGTGACTCCTCATGTTTCAACTGACTTTGAAAAGAGCAAAAAGTTCACGAAGGTATTGGAAGAGGTGAAAGCTACAATAGTAGAACAGTCAGTCCTTGAGAACAAAGCAGTGTCAGAAGTAAGTACTATTTTATCTTTGCCGAAAGATTCAGAAGAGGAGAACATTATTGTTGCAACAACTCAAACAAAATGTTCAGAATGTGGACAACCAGGGCCAGTACAACCAAAAAGAAGGGGTAGAAAACCAAAACAATTGTCAGCAGAATCTAGTCTCAATACTTCTTCAGCCATTGCTACAAAAATCAAACGTAAACTCTTCAAAAAGCGTGGGGTAAGGAAAAGAAAAGTTGGAAGACCAAGAACTAAACATCTGACACAAGTGCTTAATATTAAACCTATCTTGTCAGATGATATTGTCGATGATGTTGAACCATGTGTTAATTCTGAGATTGTGGAAAATGAATCTGAGTGCAATAAGACAACATATAAAGAAACCATTGAATCTGTGATAAGAACTGTGTGTTCAGAGTCTGAACCCCTGCCAGCATTGACAGAACAAGATAATGAAATGCTAGGACTGGATAGTGGAGATGATGAACCAGTCAGAAAAAGACGAAAAAGTGCTAAAACCAGGTAAGAAGTCTTTCATTTCTTGAGATTTTTATTGCAAAAAGTGATCCAAATATGTCGATTATGGCTACAAAAAAAAAGGTATTGTGCATGGTATGTTTATGTTTAAAATGTGATGCATTGTACCTTACTAAATTAGTTCAATTGATTTCCTTCAAAGATGTGGTTTCTGAGTGCCATCAATTTGGGCTATGTATTTTGAAACAAGATGTGTCAATTGCTGCAACAAATATTTAGTAGATCAGCATTTAGGGCTGTATCATCAAAACATAAATGGTACACAGTGAAGGCACTTTCAAAAGGGTGTAACCACCTATAGAGGCAATTTGAGAATTTCACTTTCACTATCACTGTACAGAACAAGAATTGGACACCTACCCATACATGTAAGTGAGATTTCATAGTGCTTTCCCCGAGTCCTATGTGTAATATATATCAGAAGCTTATTAAACTACATGTATCTTCAATGTATCCAAGCTATAGATTATGTGCTTTGTTCAAGTTATGTAGTATACATGTATGTAACTAGGATTAACTATTATCTGCAGATGTAGTCTAATAGTATGAATATAAGACCAATTTAATGGTGAATGGATCACAGTTTGTTGTATTTAGAAAACATAAAAAGTTAGGATTTAGGAAAATGTTCTTTCTGACATGGTACTCAGTTAAAGCAGGTATGTGAATGGACAGAGTCAGCATGGTCAGATAGTTGGCAATACATTTATTATACATGTATTTGTAATACATTTCTAAGATACTAATTTTATATAATTAGGTAAAAGTTGTTTAATCTTTACTTTTGTTCAGTTATCATTGTTATTGAAAATTGTATAAAATTAGCAATGTAGTTGGAAAATTTTAGTGAAAAAAATAACATTAGTTAATATAAAAAAGAACTAGATTTTGTAACAGTTGGAATACTTGAGTCAGAGTATAAATATAAAATTTGATATAATTGGAACATTTGAGTCAGACTGTCAATGACTGTCATTGGTTAAATATAAAACTGATTTGATTTGCAGTAGAGTCTGGAAATGTATGGCCTAATGAAATTTCCTCTTTATTATTCATCATTGATGACTAAATCTTGTTATTCATAAATTCAATCATAATTTGTGGCTTAAATTGTTTCCATAGACTAATTTATTGCTTTTTGTCAGCCAAGAAAGGGGAAAAAACTTGGTGAATAATTCCGAATTGATCCAACTATTAACTGCTGCCCAAGCAAACACATTGATTAAGTTGATGTTTCATTTCCCATCACAAATACGACTAAATTTACTTCTGCTTTGGATTGATTTTCTATAGAGAAAAAAGTATAAACTTATTATTGATTAATGAGAGAAAAGCTTACACATTTTGTGCTATTAAGTTGATTGTTAAATTGGAAGAGCATTTAAATGATTTATAGATGTGTTTCCTCCTATGCTTTTGTTAAGCAATGATCACAGAATAATAAACTGATTATCTAGTAAAAATAGAATGGTAGTATTGGGCTGCTGTGGACTTATTTGTTTCTCTTTTTGGATGCACTTTTTCTTGATAAATGACAATCATTTACACTTGATTAGTAATTTGAACATCTGAAGTAAATATTGCAAATCTGCATACACAATATAATGAATATTTCATTATGGAGAAAGAAACATTTTGAAATAATTTCTTAATTTTTGCCGACAAGGAATTTACAAACTTTAGACTTAAAAAAATTTTAACTTTTAGCTTACACAGACAGAGTTTAATAACCAATAAAGGCCTTTTTTACATAGTCTAGTATTTCACTGAACTTTTTATTTCTATTTATGTATTAAAATTGAGATGAAATGAAACAAAAACCAATTTCCTCGGCTAAGATGGCCACTGACAATTATGTTTGTTCAATGGAGGTCTTTTTATAACCCTGCCGTAGGCAACAGGGCATTAAGTGTTACCCGTGACTGTCCTTCAGTTCGTCTTTCCATTCTTCCGTTCGTCTGTCCGTCCGTTCTTCCATTTGTCTTTCCGTTCGTCTTTCCGTCCGTCCGTCCTTCCATCTGTCTTATTTTCGTTTCCGCATTCTAACTTTAGTTTGTCCTAGAAAATTTAATGAAATTCATACACAATGCTAAGAAGCACAACATGCAGACAGAGTTCGAATTTGGGTTGTGCTCATTTACTGTTTTAGAGTTATGCCCCTTTTTAACTTTGAAAATTGCAAAATTTGTCTGTTATGTCTGTCTGTCCCGTATCAGGTTAAAGTTTTTGTTTAGAGAAACTTAGTACACATTAACTGTTTAACATGTATGCCCTAATAGCTCCATAATGCCAAAGTAGGGTTTTGAACAGATTTCACAGTTAAATGAACATATGATAGGTTAAAGCTATGGTTAAAGAAGCATAGATTTTGGTGAATTCTCAAATTGTTCATGTACTTGCCAAATAAAGGAAGCATGTGAGAACCAACTACAGATAGATACTAGATAGAATTTATCCACATGTATAGGAAGAAAAACCCTAATAATTATATATATACATGTTATTTGGCACAAATAAATATACATATTGTATATGTCAAAACTAAGCAAAATCAGCCATTTTTGAAATCGAAATTAAATTTATGCCATTTGTCTACCATAAAAACAACAAAATAAGACTGGAGCAAGAGAGAACTTTGTTAAACACATGTGAACATTGTAGTTATCTAATTTACAGTGTAATAAGTGCTGATGTAGTGAAAGAAGACAGTCAGTTCAAAAAGACAGATGGGCTTCCAAAGAAGAAAAATTACCAGAAAGCTGGACTGTATTCAAATGCATATAAAGAGGACGAGGAGTAAGTACCATTGGCCATATCAGATAAGTTTTAGCATGAGTTGTCTTGTTTCATCTAAGGTAGCAAGCACACTTCTTCAAAGTTGACAATTTTTGTGGCAGACATATTTTCTGGTGACTTTGAAACTTTGACTGTCAGATCCTTTGGTCAGGTGAATTTCATGACGACTGAGCTAGCTGCAGGAAGCATCTCTACTTTAACAGACTTGGTCTGTTTTCTAAAAGAAAATTCTAACAATAACTTTAAGGCAACCAGTAGATTACTAGGTTAAACCCTGTACAGCAGGTGTTCTATTTTGTTAGTGTTTTGTAAGCTGAATGACTCGGACTTTCCTGTTGCAATATATGTTAGTGAACATTTAAGTTGGCCTCAATGAAGTTGAGGAAGAACTGTTGGTGTGCTAATCCTTAGCGTCAATGTACGCATCCCTTCCACAGCCAGTTATCTTATCATCTTGTAACTTTGTATGTAGGTACAAAAATGTATATTTAAGGGAGTCCTACTTGATCATCTTCAGTGTTCTAGGATTTTTATGCCCCCCGCCTTAGCGGAGGGGGCATTAAGTTTTACCCCTGTTCTGTCCATACGTACGTCCATCCGTCCGTCCCAAAATTGGTTTCCGTTCTCTAACTTTAGTTTGCCTCAACTAAATGTTATATAACTTATACACATTGCTTATTACCACAAAACACAGATCAAGTCACTTTTACCGTTCTAGAGTTAGGCCCCTTTACAAATGGAAAAATTGCAAAAATTTTCGTTTCCTTTCTCTAACTTAAGTTTGCCTTAACCAAAGGTTATGAAACTTATACACAATGCTTATTACCACAAAACAGAGATCAGGTTTGAATTTTGGTGGCGTCACTTTTACTGTTCTAGAGTTATGCCCCTTTACAAATTGAAAAATTGCTCAATTTTTCGTTTCCGTTCTTTAACTTTAGTTTGCCTCAACCAAATGTTATGAAACTTATACACAATGCTTATTACCACAAAACACAGATCAAGTTTGAATTTTGGTGGCGTCACTTTTACAGTTCTAGAGCTATGCCCTTTACAAATGGAAAAATTTAGCAATTTTTCTTTCCGTTCTCTAACTTAAGTTTGCCTCAACCAAATGTTATGAAACGTATACACAATGCTTATTACCACAAAACTCAGATCAAGTACAAATTTGGGTAGCGTCACTTTTACAGTTCTTGAGTTATGTCCCATTATAACATTATATGCAAGCGGGGGCATCATCTGTGTCCCATGGACACATTTCCCATTTATTGTACATATGCAACTTTCCAAGGGAAAATTGGTATCAAAAATTCACTTTCCCACAAGTTTAATGAACTTTCCCTGAATTTTATACTATTTTAAAAATGTTTTCATAATTTTGTTTTTCCTTTTAACGCATGTTTATACATGTAGTTCGATTTGAAATTATGAACTCTGTTATTTCCGCAGTGATAGTTCATATAAATGTGACATTACATCAGTAATTCAAATGTATTGGCACAAAAAAGGGATTATATCGTCAAACATTACATGCAAAAAATCACGAATTTGAGATCCGGATATTAAATCTTTTACCGTTTGTGTTCCGGTTATTAGGTTTTTGCGTCTAGATCGAATGGATACTTGACATTGCCAATTTTCCTTGCTTAGCTGGCAAGCGTATTTATGAAGGTGATCGCGAAACACATGCACACGTTTTTCTCCCCTAGACTTTAGAACCCCTGCATGATTTACACCAACAACAACGATCTCGCGTTGAGACTTTGATTGAAATAAAAGAATACAAACAGTTGATCTGTATGAATAGGAAGTTTCTGTAAATAATTTTACTTGCCCACGGACAACAAAGGTTTGAATTTCCACTTTCCCGTGACCTAAATCAACTTGCCAAGGGTAACGGGAAGGGGAATTCTAGAACACTGATCTTGTAACTTGTATGAAGGAACATCTAAGTGAATCCTACTATGAGTTACAAGAAGAATGTCTTGTGACCCTTATTTAATGATTTAGTCATTGTATATACTTAAAAATCAGTGACTTTGGAAAATGTGGTTTTGATTATTCCGAGCAGGGCTTCAGATTTTTTTTTAAAATGCACTTACCCGTGGGAAAGTTATCTTACAATTTTACTTTCCCATATCAGTTTTCACTTTCCCGTTCTTATTTTTTTTAAAGTCTGAAAAAAAGCTTGAATACATTACTGTTTAAGTCTAATAATTTCTGTTTCTTTGATGAATTGGCGGAGATAAAATATTTATGCAAACTCATGGCTTCATGACCTCCATTACTGTTTACTGATAATAACTAACTACCACTGTAAATGCAAGGAAACAAGGAATTACTTCAGGGAACCAGTTTCTAAACTAGAATTTATCCAATAACTGGGGAAACAGGAAATGGGAATTCCCAAGCTCTGCCGAGATAGCTCAACCTCTGACAGCATTTTTTTGTAGTTTTGGACATAAGAGTGCACTCCATATAGAAAAAAATGGAAATTGATGACCCAGACTTGGGTTTAATTGGGACCAAAAAGTTATTGACACATCAGACTTTTCCAAAGCAGATTGACTGAATTTAAAACAAATGTAAATTCAATTTGTTGTATATTGCAATGGACTTAGTTGGAATATGAATAGAATAGAATAAAATATGAAATTAAAAAGTTATAAAAATGGGAAAAACTGGAATTAGTCATTGCATGTTGTACAGTTGTAATTTGAGATCTTACAAAGTTAAATGCTAGAGGATTATTTCCTTTCATGTAAAGAAGGAAATTAAGTTATTGGAGTGGTTTGTATGCCAATACATCATATTAAATCTAAAAGATGGAGAATGCATTCCAAATGCATGTGAAAAATATAAGATGTATAATGATGAACTTCTTGAATCAGCAGTATGATCTACAGCACATTCCAAGACATGGATATTACCAGGTTGAAACCAATGTATACATCAAAAGTGATACAAATAATTTTAGGGCATTGGGTTTTCAGCTATATAGAATTGTGTATATGTACTAAGGGACAACATCAAAAGATTGATGTAGGATACAAAAACTTAATTCACATAGTTAGGAGTTAGGGGGTCAAACTGGCTTCAAGTTTTATGATCCTATATTGATTTTTCAGGTTATAGAAATACATATAAAAGTTCAATCCTAAATGTTTTGGAACTTTCATGCAAATTAAAAGTACTACATTATAAAGGATAGTTATTTTTGGGGGCAAAAAAAAACTTCAAAAGATACCAGGCTTATAATTGGATACGTCAGATGAATGTTTCATCTACATAAGACTCATCAGTGGAGCTCTATAAATCAAAACAGTTTTAATGCAAACTCAAATATGAAGTTGAAGATCATTAAAAACGGAAAATTTCAAAAAGTGAACAATATCATGGTATCTCTGTCATTGGAACCATAAATAAATGGCAAATTTGAATTTCAGTAAAACTTCAGATCAACACAGTCTCAATTGATGAAAAAACCAAAGTTAAACAAAAAATGTTAGTTATATAGAATTACTGGGAAGTTCCTGGAACGGATGATAAATATTATATAGGATATAGATTAAAATTTACAGAGATCGTTTCATGTACATTACAGTCATTATGGATTTTTCAGTGACCACTCTCCATTGCCAATATAAAAATAACCCACTCATATTTCCATAATTTTTTACAACGAAAATGTGTCCTTACTTTAATTTTAAACAACTTACCTATTAAACAACAAATTTATTCCAACAAGCGTTTAAAAAAAATTAAGTATAATAAAAACAACATCCAACCTCTATGCAATTGACCATAGTGGGCACATATTAAAAGGAAGGTTCCACACTGACTGTAGTGTAAAAATGTATGTAAAAAATAAATTTACAATGCTAGTTGTATTTTTTGATGCATCAGCATATGCACATCAATATTTTCAGTCAGGTATGCCCTAAGTTAATACAAAATACTAATCATTGTTGAGAAATTCAAGTGTGAAGTCAAATATGGTCTTCTTCCAACCTGCAATAAAAACCAAAGTGAGGCAGCCCTTTGGTTGTGTGGCAGGGATGTATAGATTTACAGCCACGTATGGTCAGAATGGGGACGTTAAATCTATTGCCTCTTTCAAAGAGAGTCACACTCTCTACCCGTTAAGAACCCTTGCAACAACTCTGAGGGACCGTAGGTGGCCTGTGCAAGTCTAAATTTCTGTACCTATAAATATTTAACTCCTATTACAGGACCTATCTATTGTATGTATTGTTAGTTTGTTCTCTTATTAAACATGCATAAAATATTTGCCACTGGACATTATGGAACTAACAATAAATCAGTCATTGTTGAGGAAACAACACTCATAATGTTGCATGCTAAAATGCATTTAAAACCATTTCCCAAAGCATATGACTATACCTGTTAATCAATATTTTCCAAATCAATTTACATGGGGGGGGTCCTGGAAAAATTGGTCAATTAAGTTTTTTTTATCCTTCATTGAACTTTTGATTTGGTCCCGTAGTGAAGTTTTCACAGTACTGAAAGTTTGATTTGTATTGATATACAAGAAAAGTAGACACTATAGACCATGCAAATGTACTGTCTATAAATAATGATTTCATAATTATACTTACTGTTTACAGTTTAGCCTGGTTATTTTCCAGGTAAATAATATATACTACATCAGCATCCCTTGCATATATTAAATACCCCAATTGAAAATAAGGAGATGTGGTATGATTGCCAATGAGACAATTATCCATGATAAACTAAAGGACTACTGTCAATTAAGTTTTTTATACGACCGCAAAAAAATTTTTGTGGTCGTATATTGGTATGACGTTGGCGGCGGCGTCGTAGTCGTCGTCGTCGTTTGTCGTCGTCGTCCGAAGACGCATTGGTTTTCGCACTCTAACTTTAGTTTAAGTGAATGGATCTCTATGAAATTTTACCATAAGGTTCAATATCACAAAAGGAAGGTTGGGATTGATTTTGGGGGTTATGGTACCAACAGTTAAGGAATTAGGGGCCAAAAGGGCCAAAATAAGCATTTTGGTAACTTCCAGACATAACTTGTGTGTTAGTGTATGGATCTCTCTGACATTGTACCACAAGGTTCCATATCACAAAGGGAATGCTGGGAATGATTTTGGGGTAATTGCCTCAAAATTTTAGGAATTAGGGGCCAAAAGGGCAAAAACAAGCATTTTCTAGTTTCATGACAATAACTTGTGTGTAAGTGTATGGATCTTTCTGAAATTGTACTACAAGGTTCCATATCACAAAGGAAAGCTGGAATTGAGTTTGGGGTAATTGCCTGAAACGTTTAGGAATTAGGGGCCAAAAGGGGCCAAAATAAGCATTTTCTAGTTTCCAGACAATAACTTGTGTTCAAGTGTATGGATCTCTGAAATTGTACTGCAAGGTACCATACCTCAAAGGAAGGCTGGGATTGAGTTTGGGGTGATGAATCATAAGGGGTTCAAAAATTTGGGGGTTTTTTTTTTTTTTTTTTCTTTAAAATTTTCCATTTTAAGTTGGTTATTTCTGATTTATATTTAAAAGCAAATAATAATGATATGGCAGGAGATACACACCTAACAGGATGTGTAAATTATTATATAATAAGTATTGTGCAATAGCAAGAAATTTTCAATTGCACAGTATTGCGCAATAGCAAGAAATCTTCAATTGCACAGTATTGTGCAATAGCAAGAAATATCCAATAGCACAATATTGCGCAATAGCAAGAAATTGTCAATTGTACAGTATTGCGCAATAGCAAGAAATATTCAATTGCACAGTATTGCGCAATTGCATGAAATATTCAATTGCACAGTATTGTGCAAAAGAAGATACTTTATATAAATTGCTTATTTCTTGACCAATTTCAATGGGGTTTTATTCTTGAACTCTTGGGGTTCTTTAATATGCTGAATCTAATCGTATTAAGTTTTTGGATTTTGGGCCCCGCTTTTAAATTGGTCCACATTGAGGTCCAAAGGGTCCAAAATTAAACTTTGTTTGATTTCATCAAAATTGAATTATTGGGGTTCTTTGATATGCCGAATCTAACCGTGTATTTAGATTCTTAATTATTGGTCCCGTTTTCAAATTGGTCTACATTAAGGTCCAAAGGGTCCAAAATTAAACTTAGTTTGATTTTAACAAAATTGAATTCTTAGGGTTCTTTGATATGCTGAATCTAAACATGTATTTAGATTTTGATTATGGGCCCAGTTTTCAATTTGGTCCAAATCGGGTCCAAAATTAAACTTTGTTTGATTTCAACAAAATTGAATATATGGGGTTCTTTGATATGCTGAATCTAACCATGTATTTAGATTTTTGATTTTGTGCCCCATTATCAATTTTTCCACATTGAGGTCAAAAGGGTCCAAAATTAAACTTTGTTTGATTTCATCAAAATTGAATTATTGGGGTTCTTTGATATGCCGAATCTAACCGTGTATTTAGAATCTTAATTTTGGTCCCGTTTTCAAATTGGTCTACATTAAGGTCCAAAGGGTCCAAAATTAAACTTAGTTTGATTTTAACAAAATTGAATTCTTAGGGTTCTTTGATATGCTGAATCTAAACATGTATTTAGATTTTGATTATGGGCCCAGTTTTCAAGTTGGTCCAAATCGGGTCCAAAATTAAACTTTGTTTGATTTCAACAAAATTGAATATATGGGGTTCTTTGATATGCTGAATCTAACCATGTATTTAGAGTTTTGATTTTGGGCCCGTTATCAACTTTGTCCACATTGAGGTCAAAGGGTCCAAAATTAAACTTTGTTTGATTTCATCAAAATTGAACTCTTGGGGTTCTTTGATATGCTGAATCTAACCATGTATTTAGATTTTGGATATTGGACCATAATAGGTGAATGTCCAATTTAAAATTTTTAAGTTCTTGGACCACATTCATTCTGTGTCAGAAACCTATGCTGTGTCAAATATTTAATCACAATCCAAATTCAGAGCTGTATCAAGCTTGAATGTTGTGTCCATACTTGCCCCAACTATTCAGGGTTCGACCTCTGCGGTCGTATCAAGCTGCGCCCTGCGGAGCATTTTATTTTATCCTTCATTGAACTTTTGATTTGGTCTCGTAGTGAAGTTTTCACAGTACTGAAAGTATGATTTGTATTGATATACAAGAAAAGTAGACACTGTAGACCATGCAAATGTACTGTCTATAAATAATGATTTCATAATTATACTTACTGTTTACAGTTTAGCCTGGTTATTTTCCAGGTAAATAATATATACTACATCAGCATCCCTTGCATATATTTAATACCCCAATTGAAAATAAGGAGATGTGGTATGATTGCCAATGAGACAATTATCCATGATAAACTAAAGGACTACTGGTGACTGTAAGGCTTTCAACAGAGCTCAACCCATACCATACACTGGTAGTATGTTATAAAAGGTCCTGGAAAACAAAATGTCATACAAAAAAAAAAAAATTAATTGCCTGAAAAAGAGGGACGAAAGATACCAAAGGGACATTCAAACTCATAAGTCGAAAATAAACTGACAACACCATGGCTAAAAAAGAAAAAGACCAACAGACAAACAGTAGTACACCAGGGCTCATGCTAGCAGGTGACTGGGGCGACAAAGTCCCTTTCCCGTCCGTCACTTTGCTTTGCCTGACCGTCGAAAGCGAAATCTAGTCTCCCTGTTGTTCACGATACTCGCTTTCACTCGCTTTCGTCATCAGCAATATTGATCAACATTTACCAAGTCGATGAAACAGCAATTTTTCATTTAAAAGTAAAGAAATTGAAAGACATAAACATATTTTCTTTAGAAAAGAGGTTAAAGCCTTGATATTTTCATAAAGACAAATTTTTTATCACTTCTGGTACTTGTTACTCGAGAGCGTACATCAAATCATTCTAACTTTCGGCAAAATAAGTTTGTTACTTCATTAGAATGTGATGAAATTTGCCTTGAGTAAATTTGTTATCCTTATATTGCATTAAAAACGTCATATTCGCTTCCAAATAGGATGTCAAACATCGTTTAATTTTGTAAATTTTCTGAGTCTGCCATTGAAATTATTGGGCAAATTACTGTACAACTACGGATCGGAGTTGGGATTTCATCGGAAATGGACCAGCTATGACTGAAATCCGGGTTCTTGCGATAATGACCACGGACGCATGAATGGCACAGCTGACAGAGAAAATTGATCCCAAAAGGAAAAATGAAAATTGATCCCAAAAGGAAAAATTACGCATTCCACAAGCATTAACATACTTTTGGTTAGATCTACTTGATTAATGTATATATTTCCATGTATATGCATTGTTTCAATTTATAAATTGAAGTTGATCAACTCAGGGACTATTACACTAATATAATTATATTTTGTCCAAGCTTAACTGTGTTTGATAAAACTGTTAAATTTATATATCTTTTTAATGAGAAATACTTAATTTCATAAACATGATAACAGAGTAATTTTTAATTGAATTTTAATTGATACAACAACTTTCTTCTCCTTTTAATATAAAAATATTTTTTTTTTATTTTTTTTTTCTGACAAGAGGACTAATATGATTGTGCAACTAGATATGATAAAATTAAACAACTTTAAATTTGAACTGTTACCATGGTTACTTTAATTGTATACCCAAGTACAAATTGAACAATATAACAAAAGAATAAGATACATATTGCCCTTTGTATTATAAAGTAAAAGCCAAACATTGTAGAGTCACGAGCGAATGAGCACTTCTCTTTCAAATCTCACCACTTCTCCCTCTCAGTTTCAAAAAGAGAAGTCACTTCTCCCTATGATTCTGAAGTAATGTGAGCCCTGGTACACAAAACACAACATAGAAAACTAAAGACTGAGCAACACGAACTCCACCAAAAACTGGGGGTGATCTTGCATGCTCCAGAAGGGTAAGCAGATCCTGCTCCACGTGTGGCATCCGTCATGTTGCTCATGTTAGCAATTAATTTAGCTCAAGTTCACTAAACAGTGCTTTCCCCTTGTTACCTGCATCACCAACGGGGAAAGCAGGTCTATTAAATTTTCAGTGAACTATATGTAGCTTCTGTGGAAGGGAATGATCTGTTATTTCTTAGAACATGTAACCTCAATCAATTGCATGGAGCGATTCAGGACCAGACTAAGGTTTTGGTCTTATTTTTGTCTCGCCTTGATGGAGTCAATGCGAGACATAGGTATGCTGTTTCCGGTGTCGGCGGTGGTGGCATCAACAATGTATTAGTTTGTGATTAGTTCTAGTTTATGGTGAACCAATAGTGGTAGGTCAATGATATTAGGTATGCAGTTATATTAGCATTGGCAGATCTCATTATCATGGAGATTATTTGGCTCAGTCATGGTCTATTGACTTTGAAACTTTTGCTAAGTTTACATGTATTAGTAGTGTTGGACAATCGGTTAAAATTACCAACTGATTATCTATTACTATCAGTTGACAGCAACCAACCGACTATCGGTTATAAACATAAAAATTGTTGAATTTTTCCTTTCCGTTCTCTAACTTTAGTTTGTCTCAACCAAATGTTATAAAACTTATACACAACCGTTCTAGAGTTATGCCTGTTTACAAATAGAAAATTACTGAATTTTTAGTTTCTGTTCTCTACTTAAGTTAGCCTCAACCAAATGTTATGAGACTTACACACAATGCTTATTACCACAAAACTCAGATCAAGTTCAGATTTGGGTAGCGTCACTTTTACCGTTCTTCAGTTATGTCCCTTTATAACTATATGATATGCAAGCGGGGGCATCATCTGTGTCCACATGTGGACACTATTCACATTTATTTTAAATGAAATCATGCATTTAGTCCCATTGTACATGTCTAATACATATATTCCATATCATTGCAGAGTTTTTTATGTTCACATTTGATCTTTTGTTTCCTTTTCATATTTTATTTAGCAATTAAAACAGTGAATCAATTAGAATCCAGATTCAGATTGAACATATTTTGTCTTATAATTACAATATTTATTACCATTGATGACACTAAAATTTCTACGGTATGACATTATAATTTCAAATGCATAGCTGTATAAAAATTTGAATGCTTCTCATTAAAAAAAGATATATAAAGTATTTGACTTGAAGCAATTTAAAATTAATCAAAAAATAAAATAATGCATTTGCATTGAAATATATACATTTAACTAAGGGGATCCAACCAATGTCTGTTAATTCATGTAGAATGCTTATTTTTCACTTTTGTGATCATAATTCTTCTATCATCTGTGTCATTCGTGCATCTGTACTTACAATTGCAAGAATGCGGAATTCTTACATAGTTGATCCGTATCTGAACCGTGATTCGTATATATTTCAATGGTGGACAAACCGGGAAAATTTACAAAAATAAACAATGTCATGTTTGACGAGCAATTTGGAAAGGAATATGACATTTTTGACGCAACAAATGGATGAAACATTAATAAAAGGCAATTTGCACCACGTTCTAATGTAGCAAAAAATTTATTTTGTCTACTGAAATCAGAATGATTTCATGCACGCTCTCGAGTAACAAGCTAGTACCGGAATTGAAAGAAAGTATTTCATAAAAAGTTATTTTAAATAACATACGATCAATCTGTATAGTCAATGCTTTTACCACGTTTATGAAGAAAGAAATTGGTTATGGCTTTGATTATAGGATGTTTGACATTGTTTTTGTCATCAACTACAATTTGTTTGACTGCACATGTAAAATGCAAACCGGAAACGGACCAGAGGTCGATATGCTAAAAGTCCGGAAACTATAACAACAATCGATTGAACAAAATCTCAATCGATTATCGACATCGCCAGGCCCAAACAACTGATTTCCAACTTATTCCGATCATCAGAACAACACTATGTATTAGTTTATGATTAGATCAGTTTAAGATGAACCTCTAATGTTAAGTCAGTGATATTTGGTATGCAAATTTATTGGCATTTGTAAGTCTTGTTTCCATGGAGATTATATAGCCCCACCCCCTCATCATGATTCATTTACTTTGAAACTTTTACATTGAAACTTTTACATAGTTAGCAAGTTAATATTTGTGTTTAGGTTTGTTTAAAGGTAACGACTTATGATAAGACTATGGTATTTGGTATACATATTCTATTAGCATTGGCACATCTCATTTCCATGGAGATGTTTAGCCATGTACATTCAGCCATAGTTCATTGACTTTGAATATTTGCATAACTTACATTTTAAAGTATTGCTATATTAATTTCAACATTTGCATTATCAAAATTCCGAAAGGTGAGACATATATTTATCTGTTTTAATTAATATATATAACAGTTTATTAATTTAAGATTGTAATTTTACAAGCCCGAGATGTTGGGTCTGTTGCTAACATGATGACTGGAGTATTAACAGCTTTTCATAATCTGTGGACACTTGTCCAGTGTTGAAGACTGTTTGATGACCTTTACAAATCTGTTTTAATTGATTTATTTGTCAAATTAACAGTAACCCAACATCTCCTTTTATTCATATTGAGATTAGGAATGTTTGCATGTACATCCTTTGTAAATTTTATTTTCTTGGCTTACAGTTGTTTGATTTTCAGAAGAGGAAGTTAATATGATCAAGTTGAAACATTTTATGTTTCATTTGGGAATTCCATTCATTTCCATTTCTATAATGGTAGATTCTAAAGTGCAATCAACAACAGTATTGGATTTGCTGGGATGTTTTTTATTACCAGCATTAAAAGGTGAACATTGATTGTGGAAGACAAAATTATTCTAACTGAAAAAGGAAATTAGCGTACATTATTGTGGGTCAATATCTTGATTAGACAAAAGAAAAACGATTTGATTTAATTTAATATGGCATTAGCTGATGGATACCTGAAAGACATTATTGTATTGATTATTTAAACTGTTGCAGTTCAGCTGTAATTGAATTTACTGGAATCAGGTTACAGTTAAATTATAGGATTTTCTTCCTTCAGATCATGGCTATTTATTGTCATCTTGTTTTTTATTGAGTTTGAAAGCTAAGGCTAACGGCCAACTGCCATATGTTTTGACACGCTTTTGAAAATGGATGCTTAATTTCAATTAATTCTTTGGCAAATATGAAGCTTTTAAGTGAATTTTAATATTCCTTATTGACATTTTTGGCATTCAATTTTCAGATATATTTCTTTGTTCTGTTAGAAATTAGTTGAAAGGCAGGTGACCAGGGACATGGGTAGGAGAAAGCTGTCATTTTATTTGTAAAGTCTACCTATTAAAATGATGCGCCTGAGCAAACAATCGATACCCCTCATAAAATTTGTTTGTGGGAAAACCACAAATGGAATGTGTTTATAAGATTTTAAAATGGTTATAATTTGAGAGGTTTACTATCTCATTGTAAGAAGATTATACAGGATATCACATAGACATATCAATCAGTTCTTTTGGTTACTACTGACTTTCTACTTAAATAAACTTTTCTCTGTAATCTAATTCAATTTTAAATAGTTATTTGTTGATTCAGTGTCATAACTTTGATAAAACTGTGTACTCTTGTAACTTGCACCTGTACTTTTTAATTAATGTTTGAAAAATAATGTAAGAAAACTTTAAATGATCAGCAGAAAGATGACACTCCAAGCACTGAAAGTGCATAATTGTGTTAAAATGCAGGGATTACATAAGTTAAAATAAGGATTGGCCATTTATGATGTTTTTACACTGTCTAATCTGGCCCACCCTCTCAATTTTAAGGAATACAGAAAATAATTAGCTAAGTGCACATAAGTTTCACCATCTGTAGTTAGGCCATTAATTACATTTGCACTGGAAGATTTATCACACTATCAATTGTACACACTTGTATCAATGTTATGTCAGAAAACACTAAGCAGTGATTACATTGAGAAATTATAGGCCTATTACATTACTGTGATAACTATATAGACTTGATAGATGCTGAGCCAGGGGAGATTCTAATTTGTTGTGATAGCTTTTCTACCAGATTTGTTTTGTTTGTTTTGATGGTATCAGACAGGCAAATAAAATCTCATCAAATTCCATCTTATCTCAGTTTGTGTTAGAGAACGTTAATATAATGGCCAATTAAATGAGGGTCTTCATATAGAAAGTGTTAACTGAGTTGTTGAATGAACAGAAGGTCTCATAGGATGAAGTGAAAGCTTGATGATGAAGGAATTCTTGTAAGAGTGTTTCCCTTTGTTATATATTGAAGTAAATAAGCTGTTCCTCTCCAAAACATTTCTTTTTTACATGTTTGAAAGCAAATCAGTACTGGTTAAAATAGTTCTTCCAAAAAAAAAACCTATTGTGAAGTGAGATTTGTATGCAGTGTAGTTAATTTTTTTGTATTGTTAATTTGTTGATGCTATTGATGTCATTATATCAAATGTAAACTAGGTTAAGGGGTATAAAGAATACTTTAGTGTGTGTATATGTTTGTTTAAAGAATTTTCTGGTCAGTGATGTCAATAATGCCATGCTATCTTCCAGGATGGAAGGGTTAATTACATGAATTTCAAATGTTCAAAAATGGGTGAAACTTAGACATACATAAACAATTGTGTAAGATAATCCTCATCTTGAAGAAAGAAAATAAATTAATAATATATGACAGTATGATATAAACTCTTCTGTCAGTAGCTTCTGTTATCTTTGATGTCCTCACGAACCACACTTTTTACATATTTACTAAAGACATTCCATATTAAAAAGTAACCAGTGTGAAGTATTTCTCTCTTTGTATTTTGGTTCCTTTCCAATTACATCACATGTGTTTGTATTGTATCCATGATATTACTAATTTAATAGCCATAAAGCTAAGATATGAAAAGACTTGTCAATTCATTTAGCTGTCTCTCCTTGCAAGTACTCAATATTCCTATTATATTAATCATTCACCTTCTGTGTAAATAGAAACATGATATCATTGGTGTTCAAATGAAAAGAAATTAAAATTCAATGTCAAATTTATAGATAACCTCAACAACTATAGGATTACTTTTTTATTTTATCCCCTACTTTATATTGTCATTTAGTGAGGCTCTTACTGGGAACTTTGCTACTACTGTATATCCTTCACATATTTCATTTGTCAGAGCTCATTCTGGATTTAATGGCTTTTCTCGCTATGATAAACATGTGCCTACATTTGTCAAGATTTTGTTTGTGTATTTACATGCATCATATCTCTATCATGCTTTGTTCATTGTAGAAGACTTCAATTATTTCCTTTTATTTTGAAACAGAAACATATTGTAATTTAAAGCCAATTTATTTTAGATTTGCTTAATCAATTTTAGGATACTATTAAATACATGATTTACATCAAATATTTATTTAGCGTGACAAGTGAATTCTAAATTGGTTGAATGACATCATTTTTTAAATTGAATTTTTTCATTAAATATCTCTTCCAGGTCAAAAGTTCAAACTTCCATGTTCTACATGTAAATCCAGATATGAAAAAAATGAAGGAAAAAATATTCATCTGTTAAACTGCCTTAATATTGAATTATATTTTTAAAACAACTTGAGTTTGGTTACTTTGTGTTGTTGGGTTGCTGTTTCATTTTGTCTGGGCCCACGTCTCCTTTCATTCATTATGTAGCTTTAATATTTGAGTAAAAATAATAAGATGACCAACATTTTATAGGTTCAATGAAAAGGTACAACAGATTTATTACAGCAGGTGTCAAACTATAGAATCCCCTTTAAAATAATTATTTGAACTGTAACAATGGGAACAACTTCTCTTGTTGATGGAGCATATGGGTGCAGAGCTATTCACTTCCCAACAAAACAAACTATAGTCAAGTCCAAGATATGATCTTTAGGTTAGGGTCATTGAGTAGGTCAAAATAGTCTTAATATTCTTTTTACTGATAGAGGTCATGAATTTTGAACAAAGAGAATTCTTTGGTATAAGTTTGTGGGAAAGGTTAACAGATTTGAACTGAAAGACATTTGTTTTGTAAGAGGGATTATATATCCCAGATAGAATGATGATGTCCAGGGATAAAAAAGGTTATCATTAAAATCTCACCTGGTCTTACTTTTGATGTTGATTTATCAATCACAACATTTCTTATCTGATATTTTGGTAAAAATTAATCTGTGAAATTGATAAGATGTTTAGAAAAATAGAGGGGATTTTACTCCTCTACTAGAAAAGACTGTTTAAATAGCTTATAAAAAGTAAATTCTTTGTCAAATTTGTTGTGGTTGACCACAGTACTGCCTTTAGTCATTTAGACAAGTATCGCCAATTATTAGTTAACACTTAGACCAAACTGAATGATAAAGTGTGTTATTTACGCTGATGAAGTAATGTAGAGATGTTTTCTGTATGACAGTATGATTCTGTCTGGGTACATGATAGAAGCAAAACCTTGACAGTTGTAAATGTTTAAGACAATTCATTGGGGTTTTCCTTTTCTAAATGCTGTAACTATCATCTAATGTGTCAGTTTGTCATTGTTATTTCTTTAGAATGATTAGTGCCAATCTATTTTCACCAAAGATTACTTTCCATGCAGAGCTGATGAAATATTTATCACTACAGAAGTAATTAGCGGTGATAATGACTCAGTCCAAATAATTGTTATTTTACTAGATAATCATAGGATGTTATGCTTTGATGTAAACCCTTCCAATCTTGACAAATGTTACCTAAATTGATTTAACATTCAGGGCTCCAGATGAGACAGAGTAACATGTTGACAATTTTAGCTGATAAAGATCCAATTTTGCACATAATTAAATTGTAGATTTAATATTAGCTATTTGATGAATTTAATGTAAACATTATAGAATCTCTGAGGGACTTAATTGAAGCTGTTATTATTGATTTGAGAGAAAACTGCAGTAGTGGAAATTGATTTTAATTGGAAATTGAGGACTTCATTTCTTCTGTAACATGATGTTGCAATTATAGAATGACAAGTAAGGGTCTTTTGGGGTTGTTAAGATGACTCTCATGTTAATATTAAATTCCAGCATAAAGCATTTGTGTTTTATGGTTTCAGCATATATGGCAATGTTTTGATTTGATTAGATGTATTATCAGTATTATTGGTACCATTGCTTTGAATAGAACTGTATTGGTGTCATCTAAAATATCTAGGACACATCTATGAACAACAGTGTGATTTTTGTCTCGCTTGACAGAGTCAAAAAGCGAGACATAGGTATGCTGTTTCCGGCATCAACAATGTATTAGTTTGTGATTAGGTCTAGTTTGTGGTGAACCACAAGTTGTAGGTCAACCATATTTGGTATACAGTTGTATTAGCATTGGCACATCTCATTTCCATGGAGATTATGTGACCCTGCCCCCTCAGTCATGGTCTATTGACTTTTAAACTTTTGCTTATTTTTCATGTATTTATTTGTGATTAGGTCAGTTTATGGGGAACCATTAGTGGTAGGTCAATGATATTTGGTATACAGTTGTATTAGCATTGGCACATCTCATTTCCATGGAGATTTTTTGGCCCTGCCCCCTCAGTCATGGTCTATTGACTTTGAAACTTTTGCTTATTTTACATGTATTAGTTTGTGATTAGGTCCGTTTATGAGGAACCATTAGTGGTAGGTCAATGATATTTGGTATGCAGTTGTATAAGCATTGGCATATCTCATTTCCATGGAGATTATTTGGCTCACCCCCCCTTAGTCATGGTCTATTGACTTTGAAAATTTTTCTTAGTTAACATGTATTAGTTTGTGATTAGGTCAGTTCAAGGGGAATCATTAGTGGTAGGCCAATGCTAATTGGTATTCAGCTGTATAAGCATTAGCACATCTCATTTCAATGGAGAATATTTGGCCCCATCCCCTCAGTCATGGCCTATTGACTTTGAAACTTTTGCTTAGTTACATGTATAAGTTTGTGATAAGATCAGTTTAAGATGAACTGCTTATGTTAAGTCAATGATATTTGATATGCAAATTTATTGGCATTGAAGGTATCGTTTCCATGGAGATTATATAGCTCCACCCCCTCTTCATGGTTCATTGACTTTGAAACTTTTACATAGTTTACATGTTAATGTTTGTGTTAAGGTTTGTTTAAAGGGAACAACTTATAATAAGTCAATGATATTTGGTATGCAGTTTTATTAGCATTGGCGCATCTCATTTACATGGAGATGGTTTAGCTATGTACCTCAGTCATGGTTCATTGACTTTAAATGTTAAGTATTGCCATTTTAATTTCAAAATTTGCATAATCAAAATTACAAAAAAGCGAGACATATCTCTGTGATAACAGTTTATATTCTGCTTCTAAGTGTGAAAAAGTTATTTATAGCATATGTTACAAATTTTATCTATTTACATCTTTCTTTGTGTAAAGGAAGGTTAACATTACGATAGCTTTAAAGTTAATTTAATATTTAAGAAGCAATCTATAAATTTGTCACAATTTGACTTGCAACAATAGTAGATCAAATGTATTCATTTGAGAGAAAAAAATAACTTAAAATTTTCATTGTGTTAGAAAAACCAACACATGTGACATTCACAGCTGGTAGTATATGTAGTATAAAGGTCGGCCGGTAGTACATGTAGTATAAAGGTCAAACTGCTAAATAGTGAGTTTTATTTTTATAGTTGTTCAGAAAATTAAGTTAAAAGAGGACATTTTCAGCTTAAATATAACATTTTGTATTTTTATGTTTACAGAACAAAGAAGAAGACAGGAAGCTCACAGAGAAACAGAGAAAAGGTTGGGTGTCTACTGTCACCTCCGCTCCATGTGGGCAAATATCGTCGTGAGGCGATCACAGATTTCTTACTACCATACGATATGTGGTGGCTACATGTTAAAGACCTGGTAAATCCAGTGCTTCAACAAACTGTCGCTTTCCTATCTTCAGCCACTTTTTCAAACAAATTCTCTTCAAAATCTCTTCTGTTTTGTCATGTTTGTCAAATTTCTCTCAACTATTTTTATGTTTAAGAACATTTTCTTTTTGTAAAGGAACACATCGGACTTAGACGAATTCTGATTATGTTCAAAATTAATTTTTCAGGAAATTTTGAATGTTAAAATTGATTGTAAAGCTTGTATGTGGTCATTTACACAAAGAAATATGTCTTATTTAAACAAAATGTAAATCATTTTTCATGTTACTGCCAGTAAAGTACATGCAAATTATTAGGTATTTCAGAATTAGTTAAAAATAAACCAAAAAAAAACTGTCTTTGCATCATTGGTGTGTTAATGGTAAAAAAGCTGAAATTATAAACAGGTAATGGTGTTTTTATATTGATGGATAGAAGAACAAACATAGAATGTTAGGTGGTTTGCTTTTGCTGTAAAGCTAGGACTAAAATATTCACTGCTTAGACTGTGCTACATAGTGAAGCACTTCTGCTGCTTTATTTTATATTTAACTTACCTTTATCAAGACAATCAAATTTTGGAATGTTGGGGCTCTAGGTCAACTAAAATACAATTTGTGTATGATTGTAAATTTATTTGTGTGTTTGTCTATGTTTTTAATTCAAGTTTAATCAAAGCTGATACACTAGTTGATCTTTTTTTTTTTTTTTTTTGTAAACACTACAGTATTTTGTAATTCCGTTTTTACTCCTTTTCAGATACCAAAAAAAGATGATGTGTATGGAAAATACAAGAAAATAAGGAATAGTAAGTTAGACAGTACTGTGAAATTCCTGTCTTACTAAGTTAAAATTACCTTATTTAGCCACTGTCATTTCTTAGAATGTGTCTACCACTTTGGGTAATTTAATGACGTTTACTACACTTGAAGCCCACAATTTTTTTTTGGGAAGGAGGGGGGATAAGTTAACATCTCTAAAAAATCACCAAGTCCAAGGGAATCAGACTTAAGAGGAATGGTATTACACCATAACTTCTGATCAAAATCAGGAATGGATTTCTAACCCTATTGTTAGTTAAAAATGGCATGGTTCCTGTCGACTGTGATATTTCTTCATGGGCAATTTGTACATTTTCCCTTTGATCTTACTGCCTAATATTTTTTAGATTGTGGACAGGACTTGATATTCAAAAATATAAGGCAATGACGGCAGGTATAAGTGAATCAACATCACATGTTCATATAAATCTGTGTCAATTTATCAATGAAATGCATGTGACTTCATTCATACAAAAGAACAACTATCACAACGTTTTGTAGGCATAAACATATTTTTTTCATTTGATTTCATACTCTCAACCAAAAAAACATACAGTCATGACAGTTAAGACAATTGGCCAATAAAATGAATAATGGTATTATATTATTTTATACTGACTTCAGCAGCTCGTATATAAGCTGGCCCTACCAGACTCTCTTGATAATTCTTGCTGATAAAGTGAGTATCAAAAAACAAAAATGCCATTATTCTATATGTATCACCCGACCTTCTGTGTGATACTGTATACACATAGTTTTCCCTACACTATTTGTAAGGTTTCAGAATCCATTTAAACGACAACAGGTGAAAAAAGAATCTAAAACAATCTCTGGTAAGATTTCCTATCACCTCTGATTGGACAAAATTCAATAGATGAGATTAGCTGAGCAGGGTTGTTGCATTTTCTGAAACATAAATTTTGAAGTTTTTAACTCGTTTTTTTTTTTGTGTCTAAATTAATTTTACCTTCAGTGTTAAAACTTCATGATTTATTTCTGTTTTATTTATATAAAAAAAATATATGCTTCAGAAACAGAAGAAATGTACTATAAAAACCAATAAAATTGCTATAAATTGTGTAGCCTATCATCTTGTTATAATTGACATTAAATTGATATAAAATTGTATATAATGATAAGAAGAGTAAATAAATCAGTATCTCAGTGAGGTAGGCCATGTCTGAAGCCACCTGTTTCAATTAACATTCTGTCTGGCAATCAGCCACTTCATTTCCTATTAACATCTCGTAAAAAATTTAAATGTAGTGTGTAGAGATATTCGGATGAGTAGGAAAAGTTATTCTAAAGTGGTTTTTGTTTTGTATTGTTGCCAAAGTAATTGGAAGAAAATGAGTCATTTAAACTTACAGTTAAGTGCATAGAAATACACCTTTCATTAATAAACAAGCTATCTCGTTTCAATTTTTTTAAAGTTGATACAAAATATGAGTTCCATGGAGGTAAATGATGGTCTTCAGGGAAATACTTGTTTTGTCTTGTTATATTCCAGTGTATATGATGTCACTTACTGGCAGTGCATCCATCTTGAGTATTACTTAACACTCCTTACTCTTTTCATCATTACTGTAAACCGTAAAATGCAGGTTATCTTTAATTTGATTATTGCAATAGTGATTCCAACATTGTTACATGTCACTTTGATGGGCAAGATTTATTAATCCCTGCTTTCTTATGCAGGGGGTATATAGTGATGGGTCAGTCTGTCCTTCCATTCCTCAAGTTCAAGCTTCAGTTCCAATTTTGTATCCACAACAGCTACTACACTGCTTGACAGAATTATGTGAAACTTTAACAGAATCTTACTTGCAGATATTCTTTTGCACCTCCTATTTCAGTTCTATAACTGAATGACTTAATGGTTTACTCTCTGAAGACATGGACTTCGTCATATCTGCACAATAATCCCCTAATCTTTACCAATATGCCATCGTGGACCTACTTTGTTTTTCATCAAAACTATTTTTGGATTGTGTTCCTCAGCAAATTATGGACTTTGCAAGGGGTGTGGGGGACATCATTTTGTGATTTTATTCCCAGTACCTCTTGTTTGAAAGTGCATTTGGATCTGATTGATCGATGATTGCTTAATGTCGCATCCGTACAAACATGCTATATCCCAATAAGCAGTTGGATCTGACAAAATTCATTATTTGACTCTTCAAGCTTCCACAATACATCCCCTTACTCTTGAGGAATTCTGTTCCTATGTGGTCTATTTAAATGTTATGACCCCTTAAATGTATTCAAGACTAAATAGTTACTCCTGAAGCTGTAGCTATGCTTTCTTTATCCTACTTTGAATAGAATGATTAGCTCCTTTAGATAGGGTTAAAGATTGAGGTGTCAATACCTCTACCCTTTTATGTACCAGACTACAAAGTTTTTCTCACCATCAAAAAGGTCTTGTGTGGCATTTGGATAGCTGTATAGAAGAGAAATCATCACAGAAATGATATATCAGTTAATAGTTTCTTACTTACATTTCTTTGTGTGTAAAACAAGGACAATATTACATCATGAGGCAGTTACATAACTCTGTCAACAATTTTAATGTTATGGAAAATGAGTAATCTGATAATTGGTAATCTTATATTTCCTTTACATGTGATGTTGATGTGTGAAAATTTGTGGTTTTTGCAAATTTTTACGGCAATATCACTGTCAGTATTCTGTTATCAAAATGTCATCAGCACAAATCATGTTTTATGCTGATTTTGAAGCATTTATGGGAAAGTTGAAAGTTTGCAGGAGAAATTCTTGAGGGAATCTGTTTTATCAAAGCATATAAAAACTTTTGTTTATGCAAAGTGGCATTGAAAGAATGGAGGGCATGAAAAAATTACAAAGCAACACATTTTCAACTGTATTTTGAATATTTTTTTTTTTAATAGTAAATTCAGGTGCAATGTATTTAAAAACTAATGAATAAGCATTCTCAGAATAAATATGAAACTTTTATTAGATTGTCTGATTCTGTAATATTTTTTTATAAATACATGTCTAGTTTATGAGCAAAAACAATTTCTTTTACAATTAAAAGCCAATGCTTCATAGACAATCATTTTTTAGCAAAGATATAAGGTATTCTTTAAACAGTGGTGTAGCCAATTGGTATTTTCATTAACTGGAATGCTTTAGATAGAAAAAAGTTCAAACTATTTTTTGTAACTCGTCATTGTCTTGAAACACTTTTCATTGTAGATTAAATTTTGAGAACAACTTGTATACAAAGCTATAAATAATAGGAACTAAAGAAAATCACATTCCACTGTAGCTATGTTATTGGGTACAGTCTGAAATAAAGTTCTCAGTTATATCAAGTCTGCTTTTATGTTTATATAACAATACACTTACATGTAAACAAATTTCAAGTTGAATCAAATAAATTATTCTCATTTACTAAAAATAAGTTTCTTCTCTGTTAGTAGTGGAAATGCTGATTCAGAGATTTGACAACATTGTGGAAAAAATTAAACTTTATCATGACTTGTAAATTATGTGTTTCGATATAATCTTGCATCTTCAAATTATTTTAATACTACCACTTAGATCTTGTGGTTTTAGATCATATTGCTCCAAGCAATGTCTCAGAAAAGGAATTAGATATTTAAATTTTGTTACTTTAAACTGTTTGTAAATTTACCATGAAATTTGAAGTGTTTTATTAAATGGAGAATATTGACAAATAGGAACTGATAATGTGATCTGTACAATTTACCTGTAAGGAAATTTGTATTATTAATATGATGTAATTTTATATGGCAAACATAAAAACATGGTTAGAAAATTAACATATTAATATTAACTATGTAAATAAGGATGTATCATGTTTAAACAAAAATGAAGTTTATTGTGAGAAGGAAGAATTTGTTTTTGATTACACAAGGAAGAGACTTGTCAATAGATGGAGAATAAGAAGACAATTTAGTATTTAATTACGTATAACTCTACATGTGGTTGACATATTTTGTATGAAGTCACTGAAGTGATTATTATTTTATGTTGTGAAATGAATAAATCTTTATTACACTTTTATGTAAAACAGTTTTATCATTAAAAAATGTTATCAGTCATTCATAATCGAGTACAGCTGTTTAAGTCATTTAAGTCATATTTTTGACATAAATGGTTTCTGTTCTTTTTATGAATTTAAAAAAATCAATTTCAGCATAATAATTATTTATCATTTTTAGTCAGAGTTTTTATATGAATGGTTTCTATTCCTTTTATACCAAATTTAAAAAATCAATGCCAGAATAAAATTGGTCAACAATAATTTATGTATGGATTGAACATATATATATTTTTATATCTTGATAAGAAAGTGAAGGAGGCATAAAGTGTCAATCTACAAGTCTTTTGGTGGACTTTGTTTTAAATTTTTCTTTAGGTCCCTTCCTCTGAAACCCAATGTGGTATATCACAGAAAATTTTACTACTATGATACGCTCATACAGTGCATAAAGTTCAACTGACTTTGGGTCAATATTTACTTTTTATTCTTCAGTGATTTCTATTAAATTTTGCATTATTTCTATGTAACAGTTATATTTTTATACTATAATCCTCTTGTACTATGTATAGTACAACACTTTTCTTTGACGTAATATAATTATGATGTGTATTTCATGCTTAATTGACTTAAGTTTAGTTTTGTAATATATGCAAGCAACATGTGCTAGGATTATATATATGAAATAATTGTACTTCAAAAATTTTATATTACATGTACATGAATGTTAATTTTATGTTGATATCTTTTCAGATGTTCATGTTGATATCAAACCTGTGTGTCCGTATGAACCACACCCTTGTAATTGTAAAAGACCACAAACGGAAAAAGAATTAGGCTGTGGAGATGATTGTTTGAATAGGTATGTATTCTGACATTAAATGTGGCTGAGTCAAGTGAACCAACACCTTGAATCCAATGAATGGAAAACTTTTTAAAGTTGAAAAGATTGATATTGTATTTATTAAGTATCCATATATAAAAATGATTTGATATATCATTATTTTAAGATTAAAGTATAGACAATATTTTATAGAGATTAACACATGTCACATTTACATGATAGAGGGAGTAACTAACACAGTCATTAACAATGAATCTTTCTTTAATTTAAGATGTTAGCATCTTTTGAAAAAATTGAAATATCTTATAACCTTGGGAACTATTTGTTATTGTTGCTGATGGGAAAAATTTGCTTTTTTACAATTAGAATTTAGATACAGTTTTGGGTTAAAGTATTTTGGACATCAATAAATTTTTCAAAACTATTTAGAATTTTATTGAACTTTGGAAGTTGCTTCTCTATGATTAATAATACTACAGTCTTACCCAAAATACTGTTATTTGGTTTTAACTCCCAAATACCCCCCAAAAGATCTTGAAATGAACACATAATAAACTATGCTGGTCATTACCCCTTTGTGGTATAAAACAATATTCGTGGATTTTATGTGAAAGAAGAAAACGTGACACCCAATTTCAACTCTATTCATTTAGTAATATAGATGTTATAATAGAATTATAAATTTATTCCAGGCTAGTTTTCACAGAATGTTCACCATCAGCTTGTCCATGTGATGACCAATGTGCCAACCAAAGGATACAGAAACATGACTGGGCAGGAGGTTTGGATGTGTTCATTACTGCTGACAGAGGCTGTGGAGTTAGGGTATCGGAGAAATTAACTGCTGGTAAGTTGTGTATATCACTCTTGATATTGTAAATTATGATGTTTCCTCCCTAACTTCATCAATGTGCACAACTCTTTTATATCTTTTATTGTATGGTTTTGTGATGTCATCAATTATTGAAAAAATGTAAATGAGTTTGACATAATATTAGGATCAAGCATGGTTAATTCCAGTGGCAAATTAAATGCATATTTAGGATGAGAACATTTTGGTATTGAGAGGGAGAATCATTTACATTAACATGTTCAAGCAACTTGGTTGTTACTGTGTTCTTAAAAAGACTACAAACAAAACTTGTTTGAAGCACACATTATATATTAGCAAATTGAATTATTGGCTCAACATAGACCAAAACGTGTCATGCGTATTCGGTTAGGCTAAAAGCGAAAAATATGGTTTAGATGAAGAAAAGTGTACACATATGAGGTAAAGCATACAATATGAAATTTGAAAGGATTTTGTTGATTCTGCTTACACTAACAGTTATGCCAGTGCCTGATTCATGCAAACTTCAGTACTTACTTCTTGAACTGAAAGTGGTTGTGTATACTTGGAAATAAAGTCAGAAATATTTGAGAATTCATAAGTAAAAGCTCAAATTAAAAATCAATATATACAAAACATTAACTGAGGTACTATAATGTTTATTTTTCAGGTCAGTTTATTCTGGAATACCTTGGAGAGGTTGTGAGTGAGCTGGAATTTAAGAGAAGAATGACAGAAAACTATTCTCAGGAACGACATCATTATTGTCTAAATCTAGACAGTGGTGCCATGATAGACGGGTATAGAATGGGCAACATTGGTAGATTTGTCAACCACTCATGCAAACCTAACTGTGAAATTCAGAAATGGTAAGTGTAAACAGTCCAAATTTTTCATTGGTTATTGAATATTAAAGCTGTCAAATTCATGATCACTGATTTGACTTAAATTATCATATTTGATTCACAATATGCTTAAAAACTTTACAAAAATTCCAAAAGAAACCATTAACAATGCATGGACTCCTTATGTATCAGCATTCCGTGCATATTTTAGACTAGGCGCCATCTAATAAACCATCAAGATGACCTCTGAAGGTTGCATTTCTGTAAATATTGACAATGCAATTTCCCATAGGAACTCCTTTTACGGCTAAAACTGTACCACTTTTACTATGAAGTTTTGAAAAAAATCATATCCTAGAATGGAAAGTTCATATGCACTACAATTTTTTTCAAAGGTCAAAATATAGGGCTGTGCGGCATATTTTCAATGTTTATATGCCCCGAACTTCTAAGAGTTTAAACTAACACTAAATTTCTTAACTATCCCTACCTTGACTGTAGGATTACCACAGATTTCAATATAAACAATATGCATATGTATATTTACTGGTAACATTCCCAAGTTATGTCTCTATGAGATGAAACATACAGATCATAACTGGTAACCAGTATGTAAACAAAATTAATTATCTATGAATATTCTATATCTCCCCAAAAGAGGCGTGGTTTTAGAAACAGCTGTATTTACAAAGTGCAACCTGAAGATTGCTGATAGTCATTTGCGCTCTGATATCAATATAGACTGAGAAGCATGTTGAGTTGGATATGAATGATTTCTTGTGGGCTGAATCGGTCAAAGAAATTGGGGTTTTTTTTATATGGAGGCTCCCTTGTTTCACTTTTCATTGTTGACATTCTTTTCTTTTTAATAACTGAACATGCTTAGGGCATGGGTACCCATCTTCAGCTAAAGCTCAAGTTAGGGTAACATGAATGCATGTTCAACTGAGGTTGAATTATTGACTTGCAAGTCAATAATACATTTGCAACGTTTTCGATTTTAATTTTACCAAATTGAGCCAAACTGACTGCTTATAGCAAAATATTATTTCATTATTCTGCATTTATAACTGTTTGAAATTTGAAAAAAATGTATTTTAAATTTTTATGTCCCTGCTGTAGCGGTGGGGGCATTAAGTTTTACCCTTGTTCGTCTGTACGTACGTACGTCCCAAAATTGGTTTCCGTTCTCTAAGTTGAGTTTGCCTCAACCAAATGTTATGAAACTTATACACAATGCTTATTACCACAAAACAAAGATCAAGTTTGAATTTTGGGGGCGTCACTTAAACGGTTCTAGAGTTATGCCCCTTTATTATGGAAAAATTGCTAAATTTTTAGTTTCCGTTCTCTTACTTAAGTTTGCCTCAACCAAATGTTATGAAACTTACACACAATGCTTATTCCCACTAAATACAGATCAAGTTTGAATTTTGGTGGCATCACTGTAACCGTTCTAGAGTTATGCCCCTTTATAAATGGAAAAATTGTAAAATTTTTAGTTTCCGTTCTCTAACTTAAGTTTGCCTCAACCAAATGTTATGAAACTTACACACAATGCTTATTACCACTAAATACAGATCAAGTTTGAATTTTGGTAGCGTCACTCTTATCATTCTAGAGTTATGCCCCTTTATAAATGGAAAATTGCCAAATTTTTAGTTTCCCTTCTCTAATTTAAGTTTGCCTCAACCAAATATTATGAAACTTATACACAATGCTTATTACCACATAACACAGATCAAGTATGAATTTTTGTGGCGTCACTTAAACGGTTCTAGAGTTATGCCCCTTTATAATGGAAAAATTGTAAAATTTTTAGTTTCCGTTCTCTAACTTAAGTTTGCCTCAACCAAATGTCATGAAACTTATACACAATGCTTATTATCACAAAATGCAGATCAAGGGTGAATTTTGGTGGCGTCACTCAAACCATTCTAGAGTAATGCCCCTTTATAAATGGAAAAATTGCAAAATTTTTAGTTTCCGTTCTCTAACTTAAGTTTGCCTCAACCAAATGTTATGAGACTTACACACAATGCTTATTACCACAAAACTCAGATCAAGTTCAAATTTGGGTTGCGTCACTTTTACCGTTCTTCAGTTATGTCCCTTTATAACTATATGATATGCAAAGGGGGGGGGGGGGGGCATCATCTGTGTCCACAGGTGGACACAATCCACATTTATTTGTCTATATGACAGCAATTCTGTAATAAGAATGATAATTCTTACCCCCAAAAAAGTAATTAAGCATATTAGTAAATGCAAATCCAATTGTTGAATTAGATATGATCACCTCAAAAGGAAAGAATAGATATTTATTGTCTGCAAAGAAATCAACTCCTACAAAGAAAATATTAACTTGAACCATATTTTTAGCTCACCTGGCCCAAAGGGCCAAGTGAGCTTTCTCATCACTTGGCGTCCGTCGTCCGTCGTCCGTCGTCCGTCCGTCGTCGTCCGTCGTCGTCCGTCGTCGTTAACTTTACAAAATCTTCTCCTCTGAAACTACTGGGCCAAATTTAACCAAACTTGGCCACAATCATCATTAGGGTATCTAGTTTAAAAATTGTGTCCGGTGACCTGCCAAACCAACCAAGATGGCCGCCATGGCTAAAAATAGAACATAGGGTAAAATGTATATTTTGGCTTATAACTCTGAAACCAAAGCATTTAGAGCAAATCTGACATGGGGTAAAATTGTTTATTAGGTCAAGATCTATCTGCCCTGAAATTTTCAGATGAATCGGAGAACCTGTTGTTGGGTTGCTGCCACTAAATTGGTAATTTTATGAAAATTTTGAAGCTTTTGGTTATTATCTTGAATATTATTATAGATAGAGATAAACTGTAAACAGCAATAATGTTCAGCAAAGTAAGATCTACAAATAAGTCAACTTGACCAAAATGGTCAGTTGACCCCTTAAGAGTTATTGCCTTTATAGTCAATTTTAACCATTTTTGTAAATTTTGTAATCTTTACAAAATCTTCTCCTCTGAAACTACTGGGCCAAATTTAACCAAACTTGGCCACAATCATCATTGGGGTATCTAGTTTAAAATTGTGTCCGTGACCTGCCAAACCAACCAAGATGGCGCCATGGCTAAAAATAGAACATAGGGTAAAATGTATATTTTGGCTTATAACTCTGAAACCAAAGCATTTAGAGCAAATCTGACATGAGGTAAAATTGTTTATTAGGTCAAGATCTATCTGCCCTGAAATTTTCAGATGAATCGGAGAACCTGTTGTTGGGTTGCTGCCACTAAACTGGTAATTTTAAGAAAATTTTGAAGCTTTTGGTTATTATCTTGAATATTATTATAGATAGAGATAAACTGTAAACAGCAATAATGTTCAGCAAAGTAAGATCTACAAATAAGTCAACTTGACCAAAATGGTCAGTTGACCCCTTAAGGAGTTATTGCCCTTTATAGTCAATTTTAACCATTTTTGTAAATTTTGTAATCTTTACAAAATCTTCTCCTCTGAAACTACTGGGCCAAATTTAACCAAACTTGGCCACAATCATCATTAGGGTATCTAGTTTAAAAATTGTGTCCGGTGACCTGCCAAACCAACCAAGATGGCGCCATGGCTAAAAATAGAACATAGGGTAAAATGTATATTTTGGCTTATAACTCTGAAACCAAAGCATTTAGAGCAAATCTGACATGAGGTAAAATTGTTTATTAGGTCAAGATCTATCTGCCCTGAAATTTTCAGATGAATCGGAGAACCTGTTGTTGGGTTGCTGCCACTAAACTGGTAATTTTAAGAAAATTTTGAAGCTTTTGGTTATTATCTTGAATATTATTATAGATAGAGATAAACTGTAAACAGCAATAATGTTCAGCAAAGTAAGATCTACAAATAAGTCAACTTGACCAAAATGGTCAGTTGACCCCTTAAGGAGTTATTGCCCTTTATAGTCAATTTTTAACCATTTTTTGTAAATTTTTGTAATCTTTTACAAAAATCTTCTCCTCTGAAACTACTAAGACAAAATTAACCAAACTTGTCCACAATCATCATTAGGGTATCTAGTTTAAAAATGTGTCCGATGACCCCACCATGAACCAAGATGGCCGACATGGTTAAAAATAGTACATAGGGTAAAATGCAGTTTTGGCTCATATCTCTGAAACCAAAGCATTTAGAGCAAATCTGACGAGGATAAAATTGTTCATTAGGTCAAGATCTATCTGCCCTTAAATTTTCAGACCAATCAGGCAACACGTTGTTGGGTTGCTGCCCTGAATTAGTAATTTTAAGAAAATTTTGCAGCTTTTGGTTATTATCTTGAATATTATTATAGATAGAGATAAACTGTAAACAGCAATAATGTACAGCAAAGTAAGATCTACAAATAAGTCAACATGACCAAAATTGTCAATTGACCCTGAAGGAGTTATTGCCTTTATAGTCATTTTTACAATTTTCATAAATTTTGTAAATTTTGTAAATTTTACAAAATATTTTCCACTGTAACTACTGGGCCAAGTTCATTATAGATAGAGATAATTGGAAGCATCAAGAATGTTCAGTAAAGTAAGATCTACAAACACATCACCATCACCAAAACACAATTTTGTCATGAATCCATCTGTGTCCTTTGTTTAATATGCACATAGACCAAGGTGAGCGACACAGGCTCTTTAGAGCCTCTAGTTATGAAATTGTATGATCCTATTAACACAAAAGATTTTTAAATGGCAAATACAAATATATATTAATATGAAACAATTACTACCAAAAGATGTTTTAAAACTGTTATAAGCATTTTTTTCATTACATAAATTGCTAATAAGCATTTTTAGGCTGAAAAAAACCAGCCTTATGCTATAACTAAATTATGTGAAAGATGCATTTACATGCTACAAGACTGAATAAAAACAGGATAGTAGTTCTTTAATGTGAATAGAAAGTTTTTTTATTATGTTGAAATGTTTTCTATGTCATGTATGTCTATAAATGTAAAAAAATTGCTATAAAATGAGAATTGACCAATGTTTCCAGTAATGTAAAAGATGTGATGGAAAAGATATGGCAATAATTAACTATGCATTTGATTTTTTAGGTGGTAATAATCTACTAATTTTCAGTAGGTACTTGTGGCTAGTTTGGTATTCCAGATATTTATTCACTTATACATTAATGTGAAATAACCAAGATTGAATACTTGAATATACTGATATCAAGCAAACTTTAGTCATGTAATCTACATGCCAATACTGCAACACAGTACCATGATAGGCTGTTTTAAAATGCTTGTTTAGTTGTATTTTATTACCTTGTGAAATGCATATAAAGAATATTGAGATGTCTAATCTGTTTTGTAGGAATGTAAATGGTGTATACAGAATGGCTTTGTTTGCTTTGAGAGACATTGAGTCTGGAGAAGAGTTGTGTTATGATTATAATTTTCACTCATATAACATGGATTCTCAGGTAAATTGGTTTAAATAGCATTTAATTGGAAAAAGTAAATAAGAAAAATATAATAAAACCAATAAAGGAACCCATAAATTTTAGTTGGTGCAGATGTTTTGATCTTATTCTCATCAACTTCATCTTTAAATGAGAATTTACATATTTTTATACACGTGATGGTGATATTGAAATTTTATAAAATAGAGAATTTTCCTTGGCGTTTTTCTCAGAAACTATAAATCTGAGTTTCCTGAAATTTTGTATTCAGTATTATGTGAACATGCTTTACTATCTGATGCATTTTAACATTTGTCGCTTATCAACGTCCTGTTAACAGATACTTATAGCTGGGTGTCATTATGAGTATTAGCTCACGGTACATTTTTTTTCTTCATGGGTTATGCATAAAATAGCAAGCAGGGAGATAAAATTAGAACTAGATTTTTTGGAGCAGGGTATACTGTTTCTACAAATCAGAGCTTCCAGAAATTTGTTATATGGCTTTATATGAACATTCTATATCATGTGATGTGTTTTGGTATTCCTCACTGATCAACTTACTGTTGACCAAATACTTAAATATTTTTACACATAATAACCATGTATGAAGTTTTAGTCAAATTTTTCTTTGGAACTAGGAATCAGCATCCTATACTGTGGGATGCATTTGCATATTGATTACTCTTCAACTTGCTGTTTTCCAAATGCTTTTGGCAGGGTTGTCAGTAGCTCACAGTTCATCTTGTTCTTTAAATTCCCTCAAAGTAGTACCTTACTGCTTAAAATCATAACAGCATTTCTACTTCGTGTATTTATGATTTACATTTTTTAAACTACAGCAAGATTGTATGTGTGGCAGTGAAAATTGTCGAGGAGTAATTGGAGGAAGAAGTCAAAGAAGCAATGGACATGTTAAAGAGAAGGTGACACCACTGCGACCTGTAGGCAGGCCTCCAAAGGATAAAAGGAAATCCAACAACAAACTGAAAAAGTTCAGGGAAAAGGTAAAAGCTTCTTTACTATTTCAGTAAATGTAAAGATTCTTTATCATTTATTTTGTAATATTGTTTTGAACTTCATTTAAGGGGTTTGAATTAGCGGTGGTTGAGGTCCGTGACCTTCCATTTACGGGTTCGGACCTTCCCACCGGTAGTTAGTTACACCCGACGGACTTTGGTATTTTTGCAGGTTAAAAAAGTTACAAAAGCATTTTGAACAAAAAATATAAGAATCTAATATAAAAATTATCTTAAAATATGCAGCTTTACTTAAAGGAAACTTATGTGTTTGCTTAAATTCTTCACAATTGATTTGATGTGTAGTCATGTGACCAGTCGTCGTACAAGATACCGGGAAACTCGAGAATAAAATTTTAAAACATAACTAGTAAACGGTATGGGTCTGTTTGCTCTTGCGGTGACATCTTCCAAAAGAAAACCTAATGAAGCAGGGGATACAGCGGGGGTGATTGATGAAACGGCTTAACTCAGCCCGAAAGACAGGATCTGACTAAACACCAAAAATATGACAGGGAAAACCAAGAATGTAATTCTTTTTCCACACACAGTGAAAGGGAAAGTGCCCTGGTTCGTTGGACAAAAAAACTTTAAACTTGACCATATAAAAATCATGATGAAAAATTACCACCCAGCATCTATATATCTTGCCAAAAAAGTGGTTAAAAGAAACCGACCCCAATTAAGTTTGAAAACAAAGTTGAGCTGTTATCTGACACAAAGTTAGGTCAGTGTATTCTTAAGCAGCAATTGCAACCAAAACAAATAAAAAGGTACAAAGTGTTATTTAACACAGCGTATAGTGTTGGGGAAAAGGGGAAGCCTTTTTCTGACTGAATTTATTTAAGTAATTCAGAAAAGAAATGAGGTTTATGTAGTAAGATATGATGAGTGCTTTGGAATGGTAAGCATTTTCTGTTTTTATAAATTGAATTTTCAATAAAAATTGGACCTTCTAAGAATAAAGCAGGACCTTTAAGTATTTTTGGTCAAAGGTCCTGGATCTTCTAATGCCTAAAGTAAATTTGAACCCCTGCATTTAGAGGAATGGAAAATTGTTAATTAAAATCTTGGACTGATGTTATTTTTTCCTTGATTGAACGAAATTCATATTACAAAGACATTTTTTTACATTTGCAGCAGAAACAAGCCCAGGAAACTATTGCTGCAACATTTCCTGTAATAAAACCAATATCAAACAAAGAAAGGACAATGGCCAGGAAATATTCTATTTTCCTTGTAAGAAACTTAGACAAAGTCAGACAACTGAGAACAAGAGGTCCAATGACAGAATGTGATAAGGAAGAAAGTGAAGAATTAGTTAAATCTACTGCCTGTAAAAAGAGAGGTGAGCTATTAGGACTATTCCATTATAAAGAATGGGGAAGGTATGAAGGGAAGTTATATTATTGGACATAGGTCTCTGACATTATGGTTTATGTCCATTTGATGTAGGCAAATTTATTCAAAAGAAAGTTTGTAGATTGTGATAGTTTAAGAAGTCCCTTCTTGCTCTTCCACATCCATTTTAATGGAAAAGCCCTTTCATACTGAAATAAAGATTTATGATTATTTGAATACATTCAAAATTTAGAGATTTTAAGTATATCTGGATAGCAACAAATTTTTAACATAATTTGTTCTGCATTTGATTGTTATGTTTATGTTATTAGCCATTTATTAACATAGAATAAATAAAAATGAAAAGTTAATCAAATATTTTCACTGCAGTCAAATTCTTTCCATAGGTTTATGGCCGAGAAAAAATCTTATGTCAGGCCCTATGTCACCATTTGACATTAACTTTTCATGCAAATTAGGAGGTCTCATACTTCAGTTAAAGGGGCAATGTATGTTTATATCTTTTAGACACAAATTTGACAAAACTGATTTTTTTACGACTGCAAAAAAATTTTTGGGATCGTATAATGGTATGATGTTGTCGTCGTCTGCGTCATCTGCGTCGTCGTCCGAAGACACATTGGTTTCCGGACAATAACTTTAGTTTAAGTCAATGGATCTCTTGGAAATTTTTTAAGAAGGTTCATTACCACAAAAGGAAGGTTGGGATTGATTTTGGGGATGAAGATCCCAACCGTTTAGGAAATAAGGGGCCCAAAAGGGACCAAAAACAAGCATTTTTCTAGTTTCAGGATAATAACTTGTGTATAAGTATTTTGATTGCTCTGAAATTGTACCACAATGTTTAATACCACAAGTAGAAGGTTAGGATTCATTTAATGGGTTATGGGGCCAACAGTTTAGGAATTAAGGACCAAAAAGGGGCCAAAAACAACATTTTCTGTAGTTTCTGGACAATAACTTGTGTGTAAGTGTATGGATCTCTCTGACATTGTACCACAAGGTTCCATATCACAAAGGGAAGGCTGGGGTTGAGTTTGGGGATAATTGCCTTAAACTTGTAGGAATTAGGGGGCAAAAAAGGGCAAAAACAAGCATTTTTTTAGTTTCCAGACAATAACTTGTGTTTAAGTGTATAGATCTCTCTGAAATTGTACTACAAGGTTCCCACTTCAAAGGGAAGGATGGGATTGAGTCTTGGGGTAATTGCTCCAAGGAGGGTTTCCAAAAGTTGGGGGGATTTTTTCCAATTTTTAAGGAATTATTATTTTTTTTCAAAAATTTTCAAATTTTTGAAAAGTTTAAAGAAGAAATCTTTAATTGTCAGTATTGCGCAATAGATTTGTAAGATCTTTGACCACATTTATTTTGTGTCAGAAACCTTTGTTATGTCCAAAATTTGATCACAATCAAAATTCAGACAGTATCAAGCTTGAATATTGTATCCAAATTTGCCCCAACTGTTCAGGGTTCGACCACTGCGGTCGTATCAGGCTGCACTCAGCGAAGCATTTTATTGCATATGAGCATAGTTTAAAAATTTTCTCAATATTACAGATGTATTTATAACCCAGCTAACTGCCTTGAAAACCTCTAGATCTGTTAAGACCAGACGTCTAGCTTTAGCTGAAGAGAATTCAGAATTGACCCAAACTGCCAGACTAGCACAGATTTTACATCAAATATTAAAAAATCTAGTCTCTTCCAAAGGTAATGTTTATTTTATATGAAAATATGTTTGTGGTTAAAGATTCATATTTTTTAAAAGCTCTTCATTTTGTTGTTTTTGGAAAACATAAGGAGTGCCAAACAAAATTATATCAACTTCATTTGAAATCTGGTGGATAGTTTTCTAATTGGCAAATCATACCACATTTCCTTATTTTTATATTAAAACCATAAAGGTAAACAAAAATATGTGTGAGAAATTGGTGGTCTTTAACTATTTGACTTTTAGAAGTATCATTTCTTTAATGTGTTGAGATCTCTTGGTTTTCCTTGAAGGATTAATATAATGTAATATATTCTACAGGTGAGGATGGAAAGGAGCTGGCTTCATTCCTGACATTACCTTCAAAGAAGAAGCATCCAGAATATTACACAGTTATAGAGAAACCTATTGACTTTCATGTTATAGAGAAACACATATCACAAGGAAAATACACAGACTTAAAGGAGTTTGATACTGATGTTAATCTGCTGTTTAAAAATGCAGAGGTTAGTAAATTTAATCGTAGCTACTGTTATATAAAGTCATTATTTATGATAGTTTATGAATTTTGTCTAGTTTTAATGCATATGGAAAATAAAATGACACGCAGTAGTCCTACATGCAACTGCTGGTTATTGTATTCTTGGATTTTTATGTCCAAGGAAAGTATGACAAGAGTCAGTATTTGTGGCCCATAAAATCACTGAAAAAGTAAAATCAAAGATCTACAATTGACTATAAATTCTCAAAATGGCAAATAAATATTTTGATCATCTAAAGATTCCTGACTGGATAATCATGAACATGTTGTGAGGTTTAACTAGTTTTAGTATACCTCAACCTTCCCCTCATGAAGATCTTTGATAGTCTCTGTTTATTCACTTTTCTAGATTTGAGCTAGATATATTGTATTGACACTTGTCTATTATTGAATACCATAGGTCTTTTGGTATTTTGTGATGCTGGGTAACTGTCTCATTGACATATAACCTACTTCTATTTAAACTACACAGATTCTGGCAAAGTGTGAAATATGTTAGATGGTACTGATAATAATTGCATCCTTGTATGTCCTTGGGTAGGAAACTGAATTTGTTTTACAACTTTATTACAACATACACAATTCTATTTCTTGTCAAAATGCTTGAAACCAAATATAGGAAATTCCAAATTATTAAAAAAAGACACAGAAATAAATGTTCTTGTTAATTTCAGAGATATTGTGGAAAAACATCCTGGGTTGGAAATCTGATAATAAAGTTGAGACAAGTGTATATTGGTTCAAAGACGGAAGTACTACCTCTTCTTGAAGATGTTTTAGGAGAAACAGTTCAATCACTAGTGTCAGAGGCAGACTCTTATGATGTCCAGGGTAAGTAGTCAAGTTTATGTTTATGCTGTTTACAACTAAGCTGTTAGAATCAATGACAGCCATGAAAATAATTTGTTTTTATTTCTCAAAAAAAAACTATGTTCTCATGAATGTGGCTTTGAAAGGAGAATTTCACAATAGATTGTAAACATGTTTGTCCTTTGTTATTTTAATATCACTTTTTATAGTAAATATAAATAAGACAATTGTACCTTAAAAAGAAAATAGAGATTTTTAGGCAGTTAAGCTGCCTTATGCTAGCACCCTAGATTTGTGTTCTTCCCAACGAATGCTGAAAAAAGTGCCATTGTTGTAATCTAATATGTTATTTATAACTAATTGGACATTTTTTTCATTCTTTTAATTCTGGAATACAAAATATATGACCAGAATAACCTTAAATGATCGTCAAACGACCCATAATATTTGAAGTTGCACATAGGAAATAGTGCTCAATAGAAATCTGTACGTAGTTTATTATCCCCTGTGCTTTTGGCTAAGATGTCAAAGAACAATTGTATGAAATATTTCATCGCCGAAAATCTGAAATTACAAGTTGTTTATATTTCCCAAATGGCAAAATGCGCAGGAATATTGTTCATGTACACCAAATCTCTATGATAGAGGAAATAAAGTTATATATAGTACACATGTAGTCTAAGTTGGCGGTAATTTTAACTTACAGGAAATGTAAGTTCGTTTGATACTGATGATATAAAGTCCGATTAAACGAAAGTATTGTTAATCATGACATTCTTTTAGTTTAAGAAGATTGTGATTATTTAATTGATTTCTTTTATTAAATTATTCCGTTTATCACTGAACTTGTTGTTATTATACCCCACACAACGAGTTGCGGAGGGTAAAATGTTTTTGACCCGTCCGTCCGTCCCTCAGTCCTGTTTCTTGTCATCGCAACTCCTCTCAAACCACACAACAGAATTTCACGAAACCTTTTTAGATAATAAGGACATACTATGTAGTTGTGCATATCGACAGGAAATTACGATTCAATTCTTTTTCTAGGAGTTACGCCCCTTTGAACTTATTTACTTTAATGTACTACTGCAACAGTTTGTCATCGCAACTCCTCTCAAACCACACAACAGAATTTCATGAAACCTTTTCAGATAAAAAGGACATACTACGTAGATGTGCATATCGACAGGAAATTACGATTCAATTTTTTTTCCAGGAGTTACACCCCTTTGAACTTATTTGCCCAATATACTACTGCAACCTTTTGTCATCGCAACTCCTCTCAAACCACACAACAGAATTTCATAAAACCTTTTCAGATAATAAGGACATACTATGTAGATGTGCATATTGACAGGAAATTATGATTCAATTTTTTTTTTCTGATACAATTTTTTTTTCTTGCACTTATTTTTTTTCTCCAATGACAATGTGGGGACGTGGGGTATGTGAGCGCGCTCACTAAGGTTCTTTCATTTTATGAATGCAAAACTGGAAATCGACGTAATCAATGTCGACCAATCAGGTTGATGATTTAAGAAATGTGGAACCAGAGACAAGTCGGACCGAGTCCACTTGGACCGTGTAAGAAGACAACTCGGACCCCTTGTCAGATTTACTTAGGGTTTCATAAAATGTAAGACTAACATGTCTAGCGGAGCCATCAATCTTTCGTTTGTGCATTGGGGACTATTTAGGGGTATTTTGAAGGGCCTAAAGAAGGGAGGGGTTTACTGTAGAACCCTATGGGATTTTATTTTCAAATGACTATTTATACTCGAAAACAGTAAGTGATAGACACACGCGGTCTTCAGTAATGAGAACAGGACAATAAAACAAATCAAATAAAATATAGGTTAATCACCGGGAGTCATCCCACCCCTCTTCAATTTGAAAATGTGCTTTTATCTTGTAAACGGTCGCAATCCCCACCCCTAAACAATATATATACTAGAATGGGACAATAAAACAAGTCAAATGAAAATTTGGGGGAATCCCTGGCATCACCCCACCCCCTTCTATTTGAGAACTTGTAAACGGTTGAGTTCCCCACCCATAAACCATATATATTCATGTATGGGACAATTTAACAAATTAAATGAAATATAGGGGTCCCTGGGGTCACCCCACCCCCTCCTGTTTGAGAACTTGGAAACAGTCGAGATCCCCACCCCTAAACCATATATATTCATGTATGGGACAATATAACAATTCAAATGAAATATAGGAGTCTCTGGGGTCACCCCACCCCTCCTGTTGGAGAACTTGTAAACGGTCGAGATCCCCATCCCTAAACCATATATATTCATGTATGGGACAATATAACAAATCAAATGAAATATAGGGGGAGTCCCTGGGGTTACCCCACCCCTTCCTGTTTGAGAACTTGTAAACGGTTGAGATCCCCACCCATAAACCATATATATTCATGTATGAGACAATATAACAATTCAAATAAAATATAGGGTGAGTCCCATGGGGTCATCCCACCCCCTTTCAATTTGAAAATGTGCTTTCATCTTGTAAACAGTCTCGATCCCCACCTCTAAACCATATACATGTGTATATAGTTGTATGGGACAATAAAACAAATCAAAAGAAAATTTGGAGGAATCCCCATCGTCACCCCACCCCCTTCTGTTTCAGAACTTGTAAACGGTCGAGATCCCCACCCCTAAACCATATATATTCATGTATGGGACAATATAACAAATTAAATGAAATATAGGGGAGTCCCTGGGGTCAACCCACCCCCTCCTGTTTGAGAACTTGTAAACGCTTGAGATCCCCACCCCTAAACCATATATATTCATGTATGGGACAATATAACAAATCAAATCAAATCTAGGGGATGTCCCTGGGGTCACCCCCACCCCCTCCTGTTTGAGAACTTGGAAACAGTCGAGATCCCCACCCCTAAACCATATATATTCATGTATGGGACAATATAACAAATCAAATGAAATATAGGGGGAGTCCCTGGGGTTACCCCACCCCCTCCTGTTTGAGAACCTGTAAACGGTCGAGATCCCCACCCCTTAACCATGTATATTCATGTATGGGACAATATAACAAATCAAATGAAATATAGGGGTAGTCCCTGGGGTCAACCCACCCCCTCCTGTTTGAGAACTTGTAAACAGTCGAGATACCCACTCCTAAACCATATTTATTCCTGTTTGTCATTTCAAAAAAATTTGAATGACATACAGGGTCAATCTCCTAGGCGTCACATATGCAGATCACTTTACTAGACCAAACCAATGTGTAGTGGACTTTGCCCAATGTCAGGCGACCATGGGAATGACAAATTATGGGAGCTTTGTTTGGGAGACTTCGTAACAGCATCCTGTTACAATTATTTCTTGTTTATTATAAAATTTTATTGATGCAAAAATGAGTCTAGGTAAATTGAATTTATTTTTTGAATTATTTCTGGGCCTATAAAAATTTTCATTTATGGCTCATTTTAAGGAAAACATCTAAATCTTTCAAGCAGTGTAAAGTCCAAGAATGTTTGACCAACTGTTTTATAATCACCTGTCATTTTATTCCAAACTTGGTATGGAGTGACATCATGGACTTGGGGTGAAGGTGGGGGTCATTTACATTTACTATGGGCAGGGCAGTCAGACCTCACCTTTGATCCCTGTAGTAGTAAACATTTGTCTGATTTGTGTCTCATAACTTTTGTACTGTAGAACTTAAACTTAGTGTTCCTTCCAGGGAAGCAAGTCCATTCATACAATTACAAACTCGTACAACGTCAACTTGTACCACTAAAAGTAAACTGATACCAGCGTTAACTACCAACTAGAACAACTGCAATCATTGCGAACTTGTACCACTGCAGACTCACCATAAAATATACATTGATATATATGTTGCTTTTGAAAACCTTGATAAAATATTAATTAATTTGCCTTAATAATCAATTCATTAAATAAACATAAATGTACAATATACGAATGTTTAATGTTTGTTCTTTCAAATCTTAAAAAAAAAATTGAAGCAACACTGCCACAGTTTTCATAATTACGTTTGCCTTGGTTTTTGGTTAACTGCCTACAGCGCTTACAGTGCTTTGATTTTAATATAGAAACAAACAAATCAATATAGCATATTTTTGCATGGTGACAAATTGTTTCTTTTGCAAAAATGAAAGTTTATGTTGGAGGATACATAGTTACCTAGTGGACAGATTAGTTTTAAGCCGTCAAACATTTGCTCCATGATCTTAATTTATTTATTATAATATTTGAAGTAGTGTGAATATTCAGTATGAATTTTAAAAGATTTTAATGTGTTAGTATTTTATTCACACTAGGTACACTCTCAAACAACAGGACAGGTTATTTTCGATTTATTGTTATATAACTATAAGCTCAAATATTAATCATCTGACCTCTTGCAAATAATTCAGAAAAAACCAAATATTAGAATAACCAGTCATGCTGTCACAAACATGCAAGACTAGGGAATTTAGTGTAAAAAAAAAGTTGAAAACATAACATGTGTGTTTATATAAACAGATGAAAAAGATGAAGAGGATGAGGAAGAGGTGATTCGCTGTGTCTGTGGTATATTTAGAGATGAAGGTCTGATGATACAGTGTGAAAAATGTTTTGTAAGTACTTATTTATACTATGTTAAACGTCAGCGTGATAAATAGTATTAAATGATGTTTCATGAATTAAAAAATAAAAGGCAAAAATTTGTCATCTGGCATTGTGCAAGGGAGATAAATTATAAAATAAAAAAATCCAGTTTGCAAATAAGAAGTTACTTATATGATGTTCAACATATTTTTATGGCCCCGCCACAAAGTGGTGAGGGCCATATAGTTTTACCCTTGTCTGTCATTCAGTCATTCTGTCATAAACAATTATATGGAACTTTTTTTAAACACCTTCAAATATTTAGATGATTTTTAGTGTGTGAGTCTACTATGATGAGTCACAGATTGAGTTTACATTTGGTTCCTCTCTGCTGATTTTTGCCGAAATTACTAGCTTTGGACTTTGAAAATTTCGTGAAAATACCAGTTAAATACAGACTTTTTTTCTAAACACCTTCACATATTGAGCTTCAAGCTTTTTTTGTGAGCGAGGCCATTCGTGTCGTTCTGACACATCCAGTCATTTTCAATTGTTTATCACATTAATTCAGTATCAACTATTATTGTGATATTTGTTGTAGATATGGCAGCATTGTGATTGTATGAAGGTGAAAGGAGATGTAGAAAATTATTTATGTGAACTCTGTAATCCACGACCTGTTAGTAAGGTAGGTAAATTAATGCAGTAATATTTGGTAAGACACAATTTCCACAAAAGATACCTGTGTTAGACAAAATAAAAAAAATTTGCATTTTATAATACCATATAAAGAAGTCTTTTTACACTATTGTTGCATGTATAGGAAAACATAAATCAAAAATAATAAATCAAGAAACGCATCATAACCAAATGTTTTATTGCACAAATATCACATTACATCTGAAGCAGTGCATGTGTATTGAAAATATTAAGAATTGAAACAAAAATTAATTCCGTGAAATATTGTAGAGGCTTATAAATGTAATTAATGGTTTGAAAATTATGAAAAGCAACAGTTCTGAATTATTCAAAAATCTTTTTATCATTAATCAGGAAATTATAGCTGATCCACAGCCAGAGGATGGTACACCAGGATGGACATATTACATGACATTAATGAGAGACGAGTTACAAGTACGAGTAGGAGATTGTGTGTATGTACTCAGGGATGTTCCTATGTCTAAAGACATCAGTGTGGATAGTATCAAATCTTCATACAAACTGGTGGCAGAGATCGGTCATGATAAACTGGAAATCTTTAGAATAGAGAGATTGTGGAAAGATGGAAAGTAAGTGAAGGGACCTGTGTGTTATTTGACTCTACAACTTCATTCATGGTTAAATGACTTTGAATGTTTTGCATAGTTTACATGTTTAAATATTGCCATTTTAATTTTAACAGTTGCATTGTCCTATCAAAATTACATAAAAACAAGACATATCTCTGTGTCAACAGTTTTTTAGAATTACTTTTTGTGAATGAGAAATCTTAAATAGTATGAGTAGGATTGAAACACAATTGTGTACCATTGTTGTACTTCATATGCAGATGTGCATATTATTTTATTGGTGGTAAAAAAGTCAGTAAAAATAAAGTTTTTCTTTAAAAAAATCAAAAATTGTGAATACTTATTTTTGCACCATGATTTGAATGGGAATTGATATCTACTTAAAACATAGAATTCTGAAATAATTTCTAGTGTCAAAATTTAATTCTTAGTCATCATTTTCTAAATGGCTGACAAAATACATAAAAATTCATGAATAAAATGGCATGATTTTAGAATTAGTTTATTAAAAACTCAAGAGAAAAAATATGTATTTCTTTAGGCACTAGATTTCATGGTTCGCTTAAAACACAAAATCTATGAATATTTATCCCCCAGTTACATATATCAATTTGTTTGCATCAGTATTAATTATTTGTCTCTGTGCTTCACACAAAAATGTGCAAGCAGGGCCCTTGCTGACATGTTTTTAGTTATTAATTTATTTGATCCTGTAAACTGTATTGCAATCTATGAAGTATGTTGATTTAATAAGTAAAGTAATAAAATTGAATTAATAATGGTATTGATTATTTTCTTATTTCAGCCAAAATAAATTTGCCTTTGGACACAACTTTTATCATCCACATGAAACATTCCATGAACCGTCCAGAAAGTTCTTCCCTAATGAAGTGTTCAGAATGCCACTTTACGAAATGATCCCTTTGGAAACAATTATTGGCAGCTGCTGTGTGATGGATCTGAATACATATTGTAAAGGTCGTCCCAAGGTTATGAGGGAACAAGATATCTATGTTTGTGAATATAGACTGGATAAAACTGCTCATCTATTTTACAAGATCTCTAAACACCCGTAAGTAAAACAATTTACCAAACAACACTAAATTATTATATTTCTGCATTGTAATAAATTAAGAAGACGTCACATGGAACATTTTTGCCTGCCACTGGAAAGCAAAATACCTTTAAAAGACCATCAATTTAATTAAGAATCACATTCAATTTACCGTAATCAGCCTTGTATAGTTCGCACAGGTACATAGTCCGCACTCCCCTTCTCACCACAGAATTCAGGTAAAAAAACTTTTTGTTTTTGTAACTGGTTGAAAAACATCTCTTGAAACTTGGGTAATGTCAAATCTGTGACCGTTTTGCAGTATTTTCATGGAAAAACCTGTTTTCCATCATCAAATATAAGTAGTAGAACATTTCACAAGTGTTAAAATAAGTCAAAATCAGAAAAAAACAATTGGGAAAGTTGTAATCGGAAGTAAGAATAGCACGTGTAAATCGAAAAACAAATACGGTGAAAGTGTGCGGAAATCCGTACTTAAAAGACACCACAAGAATATGACTTTGAAGGTAAAACAGTTCCATCCTTTAGTAAAATAACATTAAACATATCCATCATATTAATGTTTGAAGAATATTAAGCAAAAACAAAACACATGTGTCAGTATGGAAATGGAACAAATAACCAGGGGTTCAAATTTACTTTAGGCAATGGAAGGTCCAGGACCTTTGACCAAAAACACTTAAAGGTCCTCCTTTATTCTTAAAAGGTCCAATTTGTATTGAAAATTCAATTTATAAAAACAGAAAATGCTTACCATTCCAAACCACCCATCATATCTTACTATATTAACCTCATTTTTTTCTGAATTTCTTAAATAAATTTAGTCAGAAAAAGGTTTTTCCCAACACTATACGCTGTATTAAATAACACTTTATACTAATTTATTGTTATGGTTTCAATTGGTGCTTAAGAACACACTGACCTAACTTTGTGTCAGCTTCGATTTCAGATCTACCGTTTCCGAGTTTTGGGCTTTTATTCATTAAAAAAAGGGGAATTTTCCAGTTTTCAGACAATAACTCAAAAACAATTTCACCAATTTGCATGAAACTTTTGTGAATTGTTCATATCTATTGACGTGAGATCCCTTTCGTTTTTTATAAATTTCGGATTTACCGTTTCCAAGTTTTGGGGTTTTATAAATAAAAAAGGGGGGATTTTCCAGTTTTCAGACAATAACTCAAAAACAATTTCACCACTTTGCAAGAAACTTTGGTGAATTGTTTATTTCTATCCACATGAGCTCCCTTTTGATTTTTATAAATTTCAGACTATATGTTTCCAATTTATGGGGTTTTATTCATTACAAAAAAGGGGGATTTTCCAGTTTTCTGCCAATAACTCAAAAATGCTTTCAGCATTTTTTATGAAAGATTGGTAAATTGTTTATATCTGTATTTGTAAGCTCCCTTTTGATTTTTATAAATTTTCGACTTTATGTTTCCAAGTTATAAGATTTTATTTGTTTATAGTCTGACAACAGATTTACTAAGTATTGCGCAACAGGACAGTGTATTGCACAACAGCAAGAAATCTTTCATATAATCAATTTCAAGTTCTTTGACTACATTTATTCAGAAACCTATAATATATCAAATATTTAATTACAATCCAAAGTCAGACCTGTATCAAGCTTGAATATTGTGTCCATTTTTGCCCCAAACTGTTCAGGGTTGGACCTCTGCGGGCGTATCCAGCTGCACTCAGCGAAGCAGTTTATTGTCTAATGAACCTTCCCTTTTCCTGTGTGTGGGAAAAATTTACATTCTTGTTTTTCCCTGTCATATTTTTGGTCTTTAGTCAGATCATGTCATTGGGGCTGCGTAAAGATGTTTCATCAATAACACCCGCTGTATCACCCGTTTCATCTGGTTTTCTTTTGAAAGAGGTCACCCCAAAACCAAACAGACTCATACTGTTTACTAGTTATGTTTTAATGATATATTCTCGAGTTTCCCAGTATCTTGTACAACGACTGGTCACATGACTTCACATCAAATCAATTGTGAAGAATTTAAGCAAACACATAAGTTTCCTTTTAGTAAAGTTGCATATTTTAAGATTATTTTTAAACTAGATTTTTACATTTTTTGTTCAAAATGCTTTTGTAATTTTTTGAACCTGCAAAAATATGAAAGTCTGTCGGGTGTAACTAACTACCGTTGGGAAGGTCCGAACCCGTAAATGGAAAGTCATGGACCTCGGACCACTGCTAATTTGAACCCCTGATAACCGATAACATGTTGTAGTTTAGCTGGAGACTTAAATGAATTTGACTGCTTCCATGCATAATTTCTCCAGTTAAAGATGAGATTGATATTTACTTTCCTATATCAGTTTTAGATAATGTAATAAATTTATGCTATACTACAACAACAAGACAGATCAGTATATGTATATATTTGTTCTGTTGTTTGACATGTTAGATATTGTCCATTAGATTTAGATTATTACGCATTTAATGTGCTTTAATAATGAAACTTGATAATTGATTTAATTTTTATTTCAGGTATGCTATCAATACCAAGTCATATTGTTTTGATAAATTTCCCCAGAGACTAAACCCAAAGCGAACATATTCAGTAAGTATCTATTATATCTGGCTTATAAAACAGTAAAGATGAAACTTTTTTTACGACCGCAAAAAATTTTTGTGGTCATATATTGGTATGCCGTTGGCGTCGTCGTCGTCCGAAGACAAATTGGTTTTCGCACAATAACTTTAGTTTAAGTGAATGGATCTCTATGAAATTTTACCATAAGGTTCAATACCACAAAAGGAAGGTTGGGATTGATTTTGGGGGTTATGGTCCTAACCGTTTAGGAATTAGGGGCCAAAAAGAGGCCCAAAAAGGCATTTTTCTAGTTTCCAGACAATAACTTGTGTTCAAGTGTATGGATCTCTCTGAAATCATACCACAAGTTTCCATACCACAAAGGGATGGTTAGGATTGGCTTTGGGGGGTTATGGCTCAAACCTCTTAGGAATTAGTGGCAAAAAAGGGGGGAAAACAAGGGTTTACTGGTTAATGGACAATTTAAAAGCAGTGTAAAGGAGGTAATTCAAAAACAATATTGTACAATGTTGGATTACCTCCCTTACACTGCTTTTTAATTATCTATTTAAGACTTGTAGGATGTATTTAAATGGGTCATTATGGTTGCAAACTCCATTGGTAATTTGAATTGAGATTATGACCATATCTTGAGGGAAAGATTTTTTTTTTGGAAAGGGGGTTTAAAATAGAAATGGGGGGCAATTTTTTCATATATTTTTTTTTTTTGCAAAAGGGGGGGTTCAATACGCAACAGCAAAGTGTATTGCACTAAAGCAAAAAAAAAAAAGGTTAATTTTTATTTAATTTATTTGGGGGTGGGGGGGTCAATTCGCATAGGCACAGTGTATTGCACAAAAGCAAAAAATTGAAAATAAATTCAGATCAATTCTAAGTTCTTTGAATACAGTTATTCTGTGTCAGAAACCTATTATGTGTCAAATATTTAATTACAATCCAAATTCAGACCTGTATCAAGCGTGAATATTGTGTCTGTTTTTGCCCCAACTGTTCAGGGTTGGACCTCTGCGGTCGTACCCAGCTGGGCTGGACGAAGCAATTTATTTCATATGGAGTAGGTAATCTTAAATGGCCAGAAGACCGGAATTTTTATTGTGAACATATATGTATATTTAACATTACAGTGCATGCAAAATAAAGAAGGATATTCCATTCAGTTGAGGACACTATGAACTACATTTATGTATGAAAACTTTTGCTGAAGTCTGGCATTTATCTCTTGATACCCTTTATGTCATATTCTTTACATTTCTCTTGTAAAGTGCAAAACATTTATTGAACATTATAATGATTATCATTGTCATCTTTATTCTATATATGTGACATTTGGTAGATTTTTGTAAGTTTCTTGCAATTCTATAATGTGTTTAATTATTGATATGTCTAAATATATAGTAACTGCTGTGTCCATTTATTTGCCCATCAGTACTTTTTATCTGTAAAACTGCTTAAACAAGTGATTAGATTTCAAATTTCTTAGAGAAACTTCAATAGTTAATGGCATTGTATAATTATTGGATGATTATTGGGATCCTCTTGTGTCTTGTTTGTTTATTTTCTAGTTGTTCATGTTTCTTGACGTACACAATTTATGAAGTTTGAATATATTTGATTTGTATTGTAGCCTCATGAAGTACCTGAAGCTTATAAAACTAAAATAAGACCAGAAAAACAAATTCTTGATTCAAGTTCGGCATCAAGAAAAAAGAAAAGATTAAGTCTGAAAGGGAAAGCTAAAGACCCAAAAGTTCTGCAGCAGGAAGAAGAACAGTATCAAAAGATGGAGGCTCAGAAGGTATTGAATGTAAAATTTTTAAATTATCTGTACTACTATTTACTATGCACAATTATTTATTAATTTGGGTGCCTTTAATCCCCAGTGCATTTAAATCTGGAACAACCATTAGATAGTAGCACAAAATTTTTAAAAAGACCAATGATGATAGCAGTGATTTAAGATGGATAAAATTCATAAAAATTTTAATTAATTGATTGAACTGATTATAAAAAACTTAATTTTTCCAGTAAGCAGCTATAAGAGAAAGTACAATCAAGTTGTTTCGTTATCTATATTGACCTTATTTTGGAAACATATGTATACTGTTCAATTTTTTTGGCCACATTTTTTTTTATCAAATTAATTTTTTTTTTATTAATGCAGATGAATTTGAATATGTCACATGTTTTATAACATTAAATGTAAAAGGTTCTCATTACAAGGTTCAAACATAAGGGAATGTGAACTCGGGATTGTGAGGTTTGACAAAATTTCAAAAAATACTACACAGATTTAGGACACACTTATTTTGGTATACTTTTGTCTGTGTGAGCATGTCTTGCAATAACTCAAGTTTTATTGAATGGATCTTCCTCAAATACTACAAAATGCTTTGATCTGTTCATTGAAGATAATCTCCCATTCAGTATTGACAATTGTCAAATTTGTTGTTCCAGAAATGATAGGACATCACAATTTGAAGAATATCTCATAGTAATGTGATAATAGATGTACAATGGCTATGGTTAATCTTTGCATTTCATATTGTTTGCTTTGGTTAGCTGTTATTGTTCCAGTTGTATTGGTTTCAAGTCACGTAATTTATAAATAACCTTGACATGTTATTTCAGGTTAAAGAAAAGAAGAACAGAATAGACAGAATAATGTTGAAGATGTTATCAACTGTCCACAGTAAACAGAGAATAGATTTGTCATATTTATTAGACTGTAAACGACAGAGTAAAAAACCACACACATTAGATGTATGACAAAAGGCCAAAAGTCTCATCAAATAATAATGGGATGTGGACTCAGAAAACTCATGAAAGATATTGTCCAGTGCTGGATCTGTTTAAGCAAAACAGAGCGAAATCGGCAGAACGATATCATGTACAACGTTTCATACTCCCCATTAGATGTATGGAATGAAGGACATAGAAATGGCAGGAGTAGTGCTGTGATATGATTACAGTCCCGTGTTTACTCATTAGTATGCGTGTATGTCAACAAGTGAACAGCTGTTTTACACTGCCACATTATTTCTTACTTTAAAGGTTGTACTAACCAAAACAACTAAGACAAAAATATTCTTTGTGCAGACCAAAATTCAAAGTCAATTTTTGAAGTTTATTTCATTTCTTAGTACTTATTTGGATTATATTACATAAATGTGAAATAATCCTGTTAGTACTTATTTGGATTATATTACATACATGTGAAATAATCCTCAATTTATTTTTAATGAACAAATTATTGGCTAAGAAAAAAAATAATAAAGTGCCAGATACATTAGCACGAAAACATAAGGTTATTTTTTTTTTACTAAAACAATTAAAAAGCATTTGAGGTGAAATTTGTGATTTATAACGAAGAAGACAACTTGAAAATCAGCAAACTTGTCCATCTCATAACCATAAATTCTAGAAAAAATTGTTTAGTTTAAAAAAAATATTGAAATACTAACCCAATTTATAAATATTTGCACAAAGAAGTATTATTTGATATGATACTAGTATGAGTATTCACAAAGATCAAACCATCTGAATGATGTAAAACTTCATTATTTATTGTAGTCAATACAGTCAAAACTGAATAGTTATAATGGTTCTCCATTCTAAACACTGCCCTGTATCCTTACGTGTGGTTGTTATTGATGTGTTAGATCTCCATATATCAATGTTGTCATTCAATTACAGCTGTAACCCAATTCAAATTTTCTTTTAAAAATTGGTGTTGTGAAAACATCTAGGCCTATTAATTAAAACAGTTGGTTAATATTGAACAAACATAATTTGAACCTGCAGTTGTTATGTTTTGTTATATTATGTATCTGGGCCCAGATTTTAAATATTTGTGAGGTTTTTGCCATAAGAATGAATTGGGTAGAATTAGATGATATTGATATGGTATAAGGATTTTGATAATTACTTAGACATAATGTATATATCCTAGCTGTTGTCTGTTATAATACATTGTTATGTTAGAGGATAGAGTACTATATTTGGTGATTTTTTTTCACTGTTGTTTTTTTCTGACTATGCAAATCTCTTACATGTTGTAAAATCATCATTATGTCACTGCCTTAGATTATGTACATAAAATTCTATATCTAGCATAGCTAGAAATTGTATATAATGTATTATTGTACAGATTTAGCTAAAACCCATTTTGTAGTTAAAAACTAAACCATGGCATTCATGATACTCTACATAAAATGTTTATAAGACAAGGTGTTCAGAAGCCCAATAATTAGGCAGCAAGTCGTCGTAAGTGGGCATGTAAATTTTCATTTCGTGAGTATCAAATACTCAAATTTAATGCGGACATGTGTATAATTATTCCCCAGTCTGTATTTGTAAATTTTGAATCAAGTGTTAAATAAAACATGTTTTTTCTCATTTTGACAAGGATCAAATATTTTGTGTAGATTAATTGGAGACATTTTTTGCCATTTTTTTCCCATGTAGGTTGTTACATATATATATTTATTATCTGGGGTGCTTTTACATTTTTATTTACATGTTGTTATCAGTCATTTGTTGAATCAGATATTGCAATACCAAATTACTGTATTTTGAACAAATTGTCACCATTTTTATCATTGCTTTAATCTCATCTTTTATATTGTGATCTTTTATTCCAATTTATTCCATTTTTATCGTGCTGATTTTATTTTTATTTATTGCTTGTTGGCTTTTCAACCAAATTTGTACTTAAGATAAATGGCTATATTATAAATGAAATCATTGCTTGCAACATATTTCGTCAGGGCAGAATTAGGCTTTAATTTTATAGACAATGGAATAGAAAGGAAGATTAATTATATAGATCAAAAGACAAAAAAGGGCTCTCATTTGAAAGAACCTGTTTATAACTAGTTTATTAAATTTTAAAAGTCAAATTGGTTATCAAATGAATTTACTGTCAATTGCATTCTTGCTCAATTGACGACCATACTTTTTGAAATGAAATTTTTGTTCCTGTTCCACAAGTTGTAAACTATTTTACGCCATTTTGGATATGTATTGTCATATTGACACACCAAACAAAATATACAGGAATTTTGCACACTGACATTTTCAAAATCAATGTATTTTTCAATTTTGAAATTTTTACAACAATTTTTTGACATCAAATTTTAAACCTTTAAATATAATGTTAGTGGATTGATTGTTTATTGTTTATGTCATAGAGTAGAACGGAAGGGGAATAACTAACTTTGTTTGTTAATAACTGGACAGATGACCTTTGACATAACTTGTTGCTTGTCATATCCATGGTGATTTGACTACCCATTATGGGGACAGACACAAAATAAAATTATAAAACCATCTTCATTAGAGTTGTTGTATATTGTAGCACAGAAAAAAGCAAGGAAAACAGTTCATATGAAAGAGATAAGGTATTCATTCATTTAATGGCGACTAGTTGTTTCAGATGTTTAAATTATTATAGTGTCTGTTTTTAAGACATTGGATAAGTTAGCATTAAAGAAAGAAAACAAATAGTTTACCGCAGTTCAAAATTCAAATCTATAAAACTAATAAAATGGAGAGCAATTTATTGTAGCGACTATTTCTTACTTAGTACAGGCATTTTTGAGAGAAAATTATGCTTGTGTATCAGCTATTTACAGTCAGTTATCAGCTGTTTGTCTTACTGTCAACCATCAGCTGTTTACAAAACTCAATCACCAGCTTAATGTCTAACTGTCAATCATCAGCTGTTTCCCAAACTTTAAATTATCAGCTGTTTACATAACTGTCAATCATCAGCTATTTACATAACTGTCAACCATCAGTTGTTTACATAAGTCAATTATCTGGGTACCAAACTGTCAGCTATCAGTTGTTTACATAACGTTCAATTATCAGTTCGTTACCTAACTGTCAGCTATCAGTTATTTACATAAATGTCAATTGTCAGCTGTTAACATAACTATCAACCATCAGTTATTTACATAATGGTCTATCATTAGCTGTTTACATTACTGTCAACCATCATCTGTTTACCAAACTGTCAATTATGAGTTAACTTAACTGTCAATTATCAGCTGTTTACCAAACTTTCAAATTATCAGCTGTTCACATAACTGTCAGTCACCAGCAGTTAACATTACTGTCAACCATCTGTTGTTTATCAAACTCAATTTTTAGTTGTTAATCTAGATTAAATTATCAGCTGTTTATGTATCTGTCAATTATCAGCTATTTACATAACTGTCAATTATCATCTGTTTACCAAATGTCAATCATCAGCTGTTTACATAACTATCAATTATCAGCTGTTCACATAACTGTCAATGATCAGCTGATTACATAAATGTCAATCATCAGCTGATTACATAATTGTAAATCATCAGCTGTTTACATAATTGTCAATTATCAGCTATTGACATAACTCAATGATCAGCTGTTTACATAACTGTCTATGATCAGCTGTTTACATAACTTACATAACTTGTCAATCATCAGCAGACAATATTACTATCTATCATCAGCAGTTATCATGACTATCAACCATCAGCTGTTTATATAACATTTAATTAACAGCTGATTACCTAACTGTCAGTTATCAGTTGTTTCTAAAACTGTTAGTTATTGCCTGTTCTCATAACTGTCAATTGTCAGCTGTTTACATAACTATCAACCATCAACTATTTACATAACTGTCAATCATCAGCTATTTACAGAACAGTCAACCATCAGCTGTTTACCAAACTTTCAATTTTTAGTTGTTAACCTATCTGTCAATCATCAGGTGTTTTTCATTTCTCAACCATCAGCTGTTTACCAAACTGTCAATTATCAGCTGATTACAGAACTACTAACCATCAGCTGTTTACATAACTGTCTACCATCAGCTGTTTACCAAATTGTCAATTTTCAGCTGTTTATCAATCTGTCAATGATCAGCTGTTAACATAACTGTTAATTATCTGCTGTTTACCTAACTGTCAATTATCAGCTGTTAATGCAACGGTCAATTATCACTTGTATATATAACTCAATCATGAGCTGTTTACCAAACTGTCAACCATCAGTTGTTTACCAAACTGTCAATTAATAGCTGTTTACATAATTGTCAATTATCAGCTGGTTACATAACTGTCAATTATCAGCTGTTTACCTAACTATCAACCATCAGCTGTTTACCAAACTGTCTATGATCAGCTGTTTATATAATTGTCACTGATCAGCTGTTCACATAACTGTCAATCATCAGCAGTTGATATTACTGTCAATCATCAGTGGTTAACATTACTGTCAACCATCGGCTGTTTATCAAACCGTCAATTTTTAGTTCATTATCAGCTGTTTACAAAACTGTCAATTATCAGCTGTTTACCAAACTGTCATCCATTATATGTTTACCAAACTGTCCTGTTTACATAACTGTCAATAATCAGCTGTTCACATACTTATCAACCATTGGATGTTAACCAATTGTCAATCATCAGCTGTTAACATAACTGTCAATTATCAACTGGTTACATAACTGTCAATGATCAGCTGTTTACATAACTGTCAATGATCAGCTGTTCACATAACTATCAATCATCAGCAGTTAATATTACTGTCAACCATCAACTGTTTACCAAACTGTCAGTTATTAGTTGTTAACCTGTCAATTATCAGCTGTTTATACAACTGTCAATCATCAGCTGTTAACAAACTGTCAATAACTGGAAATAAACCTATAATCAATGCAATTTCCAGCATTCACAGCCATATTATCTCAAGAGTAAATAAAGTAACAGTCATTTCATGTCAAAACAATAATTTAGCCTGCCTTGTGCTGAAAAAATTAACATACCTTTAAATTGCTTATAAGAGGGCAAATATGCCCTTCTATTTCATTTTTTATGCCCCCGCCATAGCGGAGGGGGCATTAAGTTTTACCCTTGTCCGTCTGTACGTAAGTACGTCCCAAAATTGGTTTCCGTTCTCTAACTTTAGTTTGCCTCAACCAAATGTTATGAAACTTATACACAATGATTATTACCACAAAAAAAAAACAGATCAAGTTTGAATTTTGGTGGCATCACTTTTACCGGTCTAGAGTTATGCCCTTTACAAATGGAAAATTGCTGAATTTTTCGTTTCTGTTCTCTAATTTTAGTTTGCCTCAACCAAATGTTATGAAACTTATACACAATGCTCATCACCACAAAACAGATCAAGTTTGAATTTTGGTGGCGTCACTTTAACCTTCTAGAGTTATGCTCCTTTAGAAATGGAAAAATTGCAAAATTTTTATTTTCTTCTAAATATCAAGTAATTCTTAAAATTGGAGTTATCTTCCTTTGTCCATGATTATAGTTGCCTCAACTACAATCAATGCTTTATACAATGCAATGTTTAATTTTGACTTCCACTGATAAAACACAGATCAAGTTGAATTTGGGTAGTGTCACTTTAACCATTATTGAGTTATGCCCCTTTATAAACCGAAAGATTGCAAAATTTTTAATTTCCATTCTGTAACTTAAGTTTGCCCCAACCAAACATTATGAAACCTATACACAATATTCATTACCACAAAACTAAGATCAAGTACAAATTTTTTAGTTTGCCTCAACCAAATGTTATGAAACTTATACACAATGCTTATTACTACATAAAACAGATTAAGTACGAAATTTGGTGGCAACACTTTTACCATTCTTGAGTTATGTCCCTTCATAAACATAAAAATTGCTTTAGTTTGTCTCAACCAAATGTTATAAAACTTATACACAACCGTTCTAGAGTTATGCGTGTTTACAAATAGAAAAATTGCTGAATTTTTAGTTTCTGTTCCCTACTTAATTTAGCCTCAACCAAATGTTATGAGACTTACACACAATGCTTATTACCACAAAACTCAGATCAAGTCCAAATTTGGGTAGCGTCACTTTTACCGTTCTTCAGTTATGTCCCTTTATAACTATATGATATTCAAACGGGGGCATCATCTGTGTCCACATGTGGACACTATCCACATTTTTTTATCATTCTAAACAAGACATTCAACAGAAATGAAACAGGGATCCAAAGTCCTTCAGCTTTCATTTATAATATTTTACATAATATTTTGAAAGTTTAAGCTATGGTCAGGAACTATTTTGTTTGAAACGTGTTCTTCTTTCGTATATGTTTTTCCAGAATGGGCAGAATTAGTGGTTGTATACCTTAGGCAAATTTGTTCCCATAGCCCACACAGTATCATCCTAGCATTTAAATGTTTTTTTTTTTTTCAGCACTTGAAATTCAGATGCTAATATTTTCCTTGATGGAGATAGACATAGTAGGAGAATGTATATTCAAGAATTTTTAATATGAAAATAAGGAGATGTGGTATGATTGCCGATGAAGCAACTACTGTAAATTCAGAAATTATTGCGAGGTTTTTATTAATGCAGATAATGCGACAGGGTGTGAATCACAATAATAAGAACTCACATTCTGATATCTGATACATATATGTGTAAGCAGATTTTCCAGAAATCGCAATAAATAATCTCAAATTTTTGTCCATTCTTCAAAAATCACATTAATACATGCACGCAATAATTTCTGAATTTACAGTATCTACCAATGACCAAAGGATGAGGATGTTAACAACTTTATGGCCACCTTTCAATCTTCAACAATGAGCAAAACCCATATCATATTGTAAGCTGTAAAACACCCCGGCATTGGAAAATGTGAATAAATTCAAAAGACAAAACCAAAAGCCAGATTTATGCTAAAACAGTAGAACTAGAAAAAAATAAAGCAGACAGCAACCAATAGAATCCACTGAAAAACAGGCTATTGACTTGGATCAGACACACAGAGAACGTGGCATGGTTTTAACAGGTTTGTGAGGACTTAACCTTCCCCTCTTACCTTGGACAGTAGTATAAGAACACAACAGAAGAACAAAATTAAAATCATTTGGTAATGGCTTGACTCATCAGATAGGCATGAAGCACAACAAAAACATTAGAACTGGATTACTGTAAATTCAGAAATCTTAGTGTGCATTTATTATTGCAATTGCTGGTTGCACAATTGACAAAAATGCATGACTGATTATCACCATTTCATTAAATGCTGCATACAAATGATGCTTTCAAAATTTCAAATGCAAAACCCATCTTGTTGCAATTTTTGCAATATATATGAACAAAAGTACATGTAACAGTAGCAATATTCATTTTGTGATTTCTGGCTCGAAGCTTTCTTTCTGACAAGTAAATGTTGTTGATTTTCTATTGTCCATTTTCCAGATCTTATTCTACCACAGGCTACAAAGTAGCCGGGGAAACATTAGTTTTTTATACCTGTACCTTAATGATTAATCAGTCATTTTTGTTTCTGGAAGCTAACTCCAATACGTTATATTTGATTGTAAGTATACTTCGATAAAGTGTCGCATATAATGAGAGGAAAATTCCTATTGATTTTGAGGTCACAAGATGACGGTCATAGTTTGAAATTTATGAGTGGTTTCCAGATGCTTTATCAAATACTACACATGGAATTACAACCTTACTTGGATGTACCTGTATAGTCACATTTATTGAGGGAAGATCCTTATTGATTTTGAGGACACATCAATGATCAAAGCCACTATTAAAAATAAAATGAAAATTTGTGCAGAAAAGTTATTTACAGATGATTAAAAACTACATACAAGTTAGCAACCTTACTTGGATATATGGTCACATATAATAAAAGGAAGATCCCTATTGATTTAAGGAAAAACTGAGAATAACACTACATCTAAGACCATGGTCATAATTACTAAAAATAGATTTTTGTAAGTTGTGTAACACAATATCATATCTTAAAGTAAATAGAAAAAATAATGCCATCAGGTCAACATAAGCTTTTGCCCTTTATATAAGGGTGTTGGTATGTGAGCTTACTTGCTTAAAGATCTTTAATGAGTTGAAATTCACATACAAATAAGTCAATATAAAGTTTCATACAAGAGGTGCCAAATAATTTCATTTTGCATGACTTGACTCCATTTAATATAGGAAATAGGAACAGGAAGCTAACATGTCAACAAATTATAAAGTTGGAGTCTAATGGAATCCCAAATATAAATTTTAACAATCGTTTATTTTTTTTTGGATTTTTTTAATTTTTAGGTGAGTTGCAACATTCATACCCAGCTTATATTCTGAATTTGGTCAAGACATCAACATTTTGGTTTCCAGATAAAACCTTAGATTGAAAAACATTTATCTTTTCATGACTCATGGGAAGATGAAAACCTTCTTGATTATAAGTCAATAGGTCAAGGTCACTATTATTGATGGTCTGAAATTTTGACAAATTTTTTGTTTCCAGATGTTATCTTTTGAACAATATGTCAAGCTTTTATAATAGACTTGGTTTGATAATGTCCCAGAGATGAAGAATAAGACTCCTATTACTTTTTAGGTCACACTGACATTACTTGGTCAAAGGCCAAGCTTACAGCAGTAATTTCTGCACTGATATCTTGACAAAAGTCTGGTTACCAAAGTAGTTTTTGAATCAAGATTTATATCTTGAAAATGCCTCTTTGAAAGAATAGGACCTGTAACAATATTTGGTTTAAAGGTCAAGGTTGAAGTACGTCATCTGGAATTTTAAGAAAAGTTTTGTTAGTAGATATCTTTTGAGTAAAAAATCAGATTTTTGTCAACCTATGGTGGATAATTTGCCTTTGCAGAAAAAAAAAATCTTAAATGTTTTCAGGTCACTTGCTCTATGGCAAGGTAATAGCAGCAACTAATAAACCTATATTTGTGTTATTCTTGCATTATATACAAATTGTCAGCAGCTTTAGAGTCTTCATCACCAAAATAAAAATAAATTGCTTCGCCGAGCGCAGCTGCATACGACCGCAGAGGTCCAACCCTGAACAGTTGGGGCAAAAATGGACACAATATTCGCGCTTGATACAGGTCTGAATTTCGATTGTAATTAAATATTTGACACATTATAGGTTTCTGACACAGAATAACTAGTAAAAGAACTTACAATTGGTTATATGATTTGAATGTATATTCAATTTTTGCTTTTGTGCAATACACTATGCTGTTGCGATTGATTCCCCAAAAAAAAAAAATATATCCACCCTTTTTTTGGCTTTTGTGCACAATACACTATGCTGTTTCAAATTGACCCCCTTTTTTTTTGGCAAAAAACAAAATATTTGAAATTTTCTTTTAATTTCTATAATCTGAAATGAGAAAAATTGTCCCTCCCCCCAAATCACAATTTCTTTTTACCCTCCCCAATTTTTTTTCACCTCCCACCCCTTTTTCCAAAAAAAAAATTCTTTCCCTCAAGATATGGTCATAATCTCAATTCAAATTTAAAATAGAAAATAACATACATAATCATGGCTTAAATTAATATTCCTTAATCAGCATTTTTAAATAGTAACTTCTAAAAATAAATTGAGGGCTAATCACCTCAAGACAATACAACATTTCTTTATACATAATTTAAAAGCAGTGTAAGGGAGGTAATCCAAACATAACTTTGTACTTTTTTTGAATTGTCCATTAACCAGGAAACCCTTGTTTTCTCCCTTATGTTGACCTGATGGCATTATTTTTTCTATTTACTTTAAGATATGATATTGTGTTACACAACTTACAAAAATCTATTTTTAGTAATTATGACCATGGTCTTAGATGTAGTGTTATTCTCATTTTTGAAACAGTTTGAGCCATAACCCCCCAAAGCCAATCCTAACCATCCCTTTGTGGTATGGAAACTTGTGGTATAATTTCAGAGAGATCCATACACCGTTCCACAAGTTATTGTCTGGAAACTAGAAAAATGCTTATTTGGGCCATTTTTGGCCCCTAATTCCTAAACTGTTAGGACTTTAACCCCCAAAATCAATCCCAACCTTCCTTTTGTAGTTATAAACCTTGTGTTTAAATTTCATAGATTTCTATTCACATTCACTTAAGTTATTGTCCGGATACCAAATGTCTTCGGACGACGCTGACGTGATACCAATGTACGACCACAAAATTTTTTGCGGTCGTATAAAAATTGGTTATCTACTCCAAAATCTATTTCTTCTATTGCAATTCCATAAAGATTGCAAATCAACTAATGCACCAATGTTGCCTTTGTAATTCTTTGCAATGATTTTGGATTGTTTTGACAAATTTTCTTTTATTTATTGTGGCAGCTGAAATCATTATTCAGTTTTTAAAAGGGATCCAAGTTTGACAATTTGTCCCTTATAGAATTTTCTAATCATCATAAATGAAGATTTTTATGATCAATCTTTTTTGTTGGGTAAGTATGTTGCCAAATTTTTAAGGTAAACCTTCTCAGAAAGTTACAGACCAAGTTTGCTTCCACTTAGCCTTGTGGTTTCAAAGGAGATTTTTTAAATAGTTTACAGTGGATGGGGAGGAAACATGCCAAGTGATGGCACAGCCAAATAGGTGAGCTAATCTGTAAAATTTAGAGATGACTATGAATAGAAATAGCTACAACTGGCTAATTGTCAAAAGGATAGGCAAGATGAAACTGGTTTTAAGTGTGTATTTGTAATACAACTAGATTGCCTTTGTAGTAATGAATTTGATACAGACCAGACATAATGTGCAATGGTACCTATTTGCATAACTTAGCTCCAATGATCACAATTTTTATCGAAAATAACACGAGATCCCAATATATTTTAGGAATCAAAAGCTTGTCAATGAAAATGGAAGGTTCAGGTGAAATTTATAATAAAAGCTTTTGTTTATGCTCCAGTGGGATAGTTGATGAATAAAAGGTATTTATTTCAAAAAATGGATAATCAAAGAGCTGATAGCTCTGAGGTGGAAGAAGGTGAATAAATTAAAAGGTAACTTGAATTACCATAAAAGCAGCCCCACAAACCCAGCCTGCTTTGTTCCATTATCGCTATGATGTATTTTTTCTTCAAACAAGAATGTGTCATAAGTACATGGATTTCAATCTATACAATCATTTTCTATGTTCAGTGGACCGTGAAAATTAGGTAAAATCTTTAATTTGGCAGTAAAATTAGAAAGATCATATCATAAGGAACACATGTGTACTAAGTTTCAAATTGATTGGATTTCAACTTCATTAAAAACTACCACGACCATAAACTTTAACCTGAAGCAGGACGGACGGACAGACCAGTAAACATAATGCCCATAAATGGGGCATAAAAATAGTAAGACTTGTTACATACCTGCCAACTTTTGAAATTTCCATGGGGTTTTTAGTGTCGACAACAATTTTAAAGGTTACAATTTTAGCAAGTATTTTGCACGATCTGGATTGTCTTGAAAAGTGTCATATTTTTATGATGAGCTTACATGCCTTTTCTTAAGTCTGTTTGCATGATTTAAGTTTTAAATCAGTAGAAAAGATGAACATGTAGCTAGCAGACCAGGGTTTATTTTCTTGTGTAAGAATATTAGATGCTTGTTGAAATTTCCAATTTTGAATTATGCAAAGATGTGTCACCCTCATTAGAAGAACATTACAACCCACTGTAAAAAATGAGCACCTCTATATTCATATTATTTGATGAAACTTTTCCCCAAGAACTATGCATCTATCAAGTATTAAAGTGTCAAAACATGTCAAAAGAATTTTGTGATGTTTCTAAACTTATATCTTCTTTATTACTTTGACCCCTCATTTAGAAAAGTTGTTCCAAACACAGGGACTCGGTTAGCAGATTAAAATTTTGTTAATCAATGTTTTTTAATTTTTTTTTAGTATTTCCTGTCTATTTGTATTACTTTATTAACGTATTTGACGTTGACAGCACTATTTCTTTGTTTTCTAGCAATGTGCAGTTTACTATCCATATCCGTATACTGAATAGGATTTTCAGTATACGGATATGGATAATAAACTGCACATTGCTAGAAAACAAAGAAATAGTGCTGTCAACGTCAAATAGGTTAATAAAGTAATACAAATAGACAGGAAATACTAAAACAATTAAAAACATTGATTAACAAAATTTTAATCTAAACCGAGTCCCTGTGGTTCAAATATAATGAATTTTCCCACTTTTGAGTTAAAAATCTTAAAATTTTCTTTCTTCTTTTTCAACAGTAAATGACCCTTTTTAGGGACAGTCCTCATTTAAGGGACACCACTCATAATGGGTGGGGTGGGGGTGGGGTCCCAACCTGTTTGTTTGTCTTTGTGAAAAAGAATAGTACATTGTGCTTTAAATGATTTAATTGAATACAAAAATAACATATGTTACAAAAGTATAATGTCAATAAATTAGTGAAAAAATACTATTTATTATCTTTATGGTAGTACTGCATCATTGAATTTGGTCAATCAGTCATGCTTTTATCCTTAAGCTGTGTAAGAACCTCCTTGCAGATGAAAATTCACATGCCATGTTCACGATTTTACAACTTCTTCTTCTTCTTCTTCGTATTTCCTTCCAATTAGGAACACCAAGTAGAAACGGAGTTGTTTTCACTTGTATTATTTAAAAGTATTTTTAAAGTACTAGATGAAAACTACACAAGTTCAAAATCTAGCATGTTAGGATAATCTTCAGAGAAAACGTTTTGATTGGCTTATTAATTTGATCATGAGAAACACAGAATTTGATTGGCTGAACACTATTGTCTTACCTTGGGAACAAAATAAGGAACAGATGATTTTCACTAAATCGTGTTTTAGAGCTTTTTAACGATACCCTCAATATCAATATTTTTAATAAATGCAAGGACGTATTATAAAACGTTGTGTAAGATAAGAGTGAAGAGAATGAACACAGGGTGAGCGTACTATCACGGGCGAAAGAACTCATGACGAACAGACCAAGGCGAACATGTAAACAGGGCGAGTTGTCCCGATACCAAATTCACGCATGGGTACTACAAATATCTACATTAAAAACATCCGGTTACAAGTAAACAAATAACGTTCATGTAGATGAGATGAAATCTAATAAATTACATAAATAAAAGGGTAAATATTAACGATAGTGATTGTTTTTCAATCCTAATTTACAAATTAAATGATTCAGATGCTTAATCATGTGTAAAAATCGGTGTCAAGAATCGGAAGTTGTTATGAAATTGTAATACACAGAAACGCATGCGGCATACGGAGGTGGTTCAATGATTTTAAAGTCGGCACCATAGGCCTTCAGAAGACTTGAAGTCTTCTTCCACCAAAAATGAACTAGTTAAGAATAGTGCATGTGTATGCTGCCCTAAGTCTTTGACATACCACAGCCCCAGCAAGTCCGAAGGCTGTCAGACATCAGAGCAATCTCTGACTAGTATAAAACTCAACAGTCATTAGATTAGAAAACAGACTTCTAAAACATAAGTATTTATTCAGAAAATTTCTTCTTTTTAATAGGCCTGCCATCTTGCTTGAACTTCTTTCTGGAAAAAAAGAATTATATCATTTATATTACATTATAGGTATTCATGGCAACATAAACAAATAAACATACTACTGGAATATTTGTTTTATTTTGTATTTCTTCCTTTCTAAGTTAATGATTATAATGCCTGTTTGTTAATAGTTTGACATGTAGTGTCAGTTCTTGTATTACAGATAATTGTCCAACGTAAGGAATGAATATTATTTTAATACTTCAACTTGGGTTATTTGAAGGCAAAGAATTCTATTTTGTTTTTACAAATGATGCACTCCTTTCATGTCTGACTCAGATTTTCCATATATTGAAAGAACTTTAGCTATATGTAGATATCCGGTCTTTTCTGCAGTTCATTGAAAAATCCCATATATACTCCTTCATTAAAGTATATTGCAGTTATCTATCAAGTTAATGCTAGACTCTGTCTTGATCTTGCAAAGTTTTGATTTGTGATCTTTTCAGTTCTTTATTTATACCATCAAGCAATAGTTAAGATAAAACAGAGCAACAGAAAGCACTGATATTAGAAACACTTTTTCCTGGAGTTTAACAAGTTTTTTTTTTTGTATGCATCCTTTTTGTCAATTTTCAGAAGAAAAAACATTCTTAAAAACTATTAACATTTTTGTATATTTTCAATCGATCAGATTAGACTGTAATTAATAATTACCTTTTAATTGGTTTCCCTTTGTTAGGACAGTCTTTTCTTTTGTGACTGAGATTTCCACAGATGTGACACCCTGAAAAAAATTTATAATCAAAATCTAAATTTATACTTCATATTATTACCACTTCAAAGTACACAGAAAAAGTACAAACTTTTGAGGGAATCAATAATTAAGAAAGAAAGTTGTTTTTTCCTAGATTGTTGACTTTGATATCTGATTTGTATGCTGAAATAGATTTTAACTGGAACATAGCTTTTAGAGTAATCTTACAGTGGAACTTATCAATATTGCCATCCACTGAACAGGATTTTCACCGGGACATAGCCTTTTTCTAGAGTAATATTATGGTTTAAAACATTTTACCCTTATATTCTTTTATTGCAGTGGTCATGTTAGTTGGTTGGCAGGGAAATCCCCAAAAAGGATGATTTAGGTCAGTTTTGGTCCAAGCTGGCCCAGTGCTTTCAGAGCAGCAGGATTTGAACATGGTATTAACAAATGGTTGACATATGGGTGACATAATCCAAGTGATGTCAATAGCTCACATGTGAAATTCAGCACATATGAAAGGCAATATTCAAAATGGGAAAAGAAACAGATTTTATTTGCTTGTTTTTTTTTTTTTTTTTTTACCTTTGCCTATTATCTGTCCACATTTATGATCTTTAAGTTGACATATTCCACATTTATCACAGTGAACTTTAGATGGCTTTACACATCTTTCACACTTAAAACAATGTCTGTATGTCCTACCATCCTGTTGAAAATATAAACATTGTCTGCTAATGAAGAAAAAATCCATGCTCTAATAATATATATAGGTATAGACTCAACCAATTTACTATTAAAATTCTGTTACAGGAAAAATTCTAAATTGTATAGATTTTGGAGCAAAGGAAAATTTCCTTTAAGTCTCTGAAAAGTCAACAAGTTTGATCAGATAATCTCTCGAACACATTCTGCAGAAATATTCATATTTACCTTAGATGTACAAGACTTAATATTAACATAGCTAATTTAGTACAAGCAATCTTGATGTACATTTATTTAGATGCATATAAACTCTATACCAGTAAAGATGCAAATAAATTGTACATCTGTAAAGCTGTATATAAAATGTACATCTTAACATATGTACATCAATATTGCTTGTGCTAAAGTAGCTGTGTACCTTAGATGTACAAGAACTCATATTCACCTTAGATGTACAAGGACTCATATTTACCTTAGATGTACAAGAACTCATATTTACCTTAGATGTACAAGAACTCATATTTACCTTAGATGTACAAGACTTCATATTTACCTTAGATGTACAAGAATCACACATCTGACAATGGACATTTTCTGGTCCAGAGTATCTTTTACACTCACTACAATACCTAAAACAAAATAAACCAGTTTACCACATAATTTTTGGGTGTTCACTTCCTACAAGTGTCATTCATATCTCAAATGGAATATCTAACTCTTACAATACCATCATTAAATTATAACTAATTATGGTAGTCTTCAAAGTGAAATTTAAACAAGATGTGTCGGTAAAACACAAATGCCACCACCTTTTTGTTATTTAAGAGAATTTCTGAGAATTTCTGAGAATTAAAATGATTTATTATACATCATGTTAAGATGCCAGAGTTAGATAGGTTAATAAGAGGGAGACATTCTACTTTATTCCATGGTTCATATTCTACTACCCTTCACAGAGATGCTTGATCATTTGTGATCTGTACTAAATATGGATGGTCATTTGGTACATGACATCACAGTATATTACTTTTAATAAAATAATACCTTATTAAAATTTAAAGTAAATAATAACCAAACATTCAGTTTAATAAATTAAACAACACATAGCTGAGAGGTTGATAGGGTATAATTGATCATATATTCAGAATTTTGTGAAAGTATTAATAATCAATGAAGTTTCTCAAAACCAAAAAAATTAACACTGAATAAACTACATAGTTCATATTAACTTATCCTAGACTCTATATAGAATGACTTACTAAAGAGCTCACCAACCATTGAATTATTAGAGGTCATGAAAATTCCACATCCACAAACAAAAGTACTTTATGAGAACGACAAACACAATATTGAAAATGACAGGTCGTTAATTACAGAAATATATAATTTCAGAGAAGTAGATATCAGTATACTGTAAATTCAGAAATTATTGCGATGTTTTTATCATTGCGAAAAATGCGACAGAGTTATAATCGCAATAATTTAAACTCGCATTTTGAAATTTTTTATATGAATTGAACAGGATTTTTCTCAATATCGCAAAAATTAAAATCGCATTTTAGTCTAAAATGACAAAACCGCAATAATAAATGCACGCAATAATTTCTGAATTTACAGTATACTGATCTAACATGAAAGGCAACAACCATTTGTTAATTGAATTTTAAGTAATATTTACCAATAACCTTCTGAAGAGGGTAGTTCTATCTGTGATGGAGGTATATTTGTAAATATTCTGACAGGACTTCCGTGCTTCTTTACATCTCCTCTGAATAAAGCATGGTTGTCATAGTCTACCTGTAACAAAATGAGTGTTTAAAAAATACAAAGGCTTTCAAAATGTTAAATAATTTCATGTGAAATGTGATTTCTGCATAGATTGTTTGTATAAAAGAAAATTTCAGAAAATATATTCTTTTGAAATAAAAAATATTCAAACTTGATCCAATGTTGATCTTAGATGTTTTCTCTTATGCCTTTTAAATATTGTGGTTATATAGCTCTCCATGTGTTCATAAACTATTGGATTTCAATGCAAATCATAAAATTATTGGCCTATACATATTCTGTTAAATGTACATGTCTTTTAAGTTGTGTATGGATGAGGCTGTAAAATAATTTTCCAATATTTTTTCTAGAAACTTTTTACATTGAGCATTCCTAATGAAGTATAACCCAGAAAAATATTGCATTACATGGATTGTCTGTCTTTTCTATTTCTGAAAAGATCTGCACAGCCTTTTATAATGCCACGAATACAGCATTCTTGTCTTATCTTGGGAACATTTATAACAAGCAAACAAAAATGTGTACCTACCTTATAATCTAACATACTATACTGTGGTAAACAATCTACAATCCTCTTTTCCATGAAGTATGGGAAGAACCATAGAACTGGTAATTCTTTATCTTCAACTGCAAAGTCAAAACAAACACATTTGGTGTACTTAACAACATACTTTTTCAAGACAATTATGTCACAATACAGGCAAAATGATGTGACTTTCTAAAGCTCCTGAATTTTTTTTCCCAAAAGTTACAATATAGATCATATATCAATGTTTTTCACAAATTCATTGTTTCATTCAAAATTTCACTGGTCGAGCCATTATTGCCAAAGTGACATTTAACAAAGTGACATTTAACGCCATTAGTCAATCTATCAATTGATTAATGAATCAGGAATATATATTTGAATGACATATTTTGTACAATTAGATGCATGTCAACAATGTGATGTTAGTTGGATTACTATCTCACTGATACACATCTAACACCTCAGATTTTTTTTTTCAGACTTAAAAAACTCTTAGAGTAAAATCTGGTCCTTTCAATACTGACAATGCAATTTGAAAACAAAGCAACTACTTTGTTAATAGAAATGTTGGTATCTTAAATTGATTTTCAATCAACAGAGAATTTCATACCTGGCATCATTCCTTAGCAAAACTACAATGAACAGTTATACAAGTTACAAGTTAGTACATTAACAGTGTACACCTATTACTATTTACGACACAATATCAGATTTAGAGGTTAGTTTACCTTATTAACATCAAATTTTTATAAATTATTCAGACAATTATTCAATGAACATATTTATTTACTTGTGTCTCGTTGCTTTTTCCATGCTTCTGTAATTTTTTTAAATGTTGAAGCTAAAACCTCTACAAGACCTCCAAATGGTGGATCTGTTACTATGGCAATATTTTGTCATCTGATTCTGTGAGGAAGTTGGAAAATACTGTCTCACTTGTACTATCATTGAAGAAATAATGGTTAAACATGTTATATCGGCAAAACTTCTCAGGAGGATAGATCTGTTGCTGAAACAGAGCATATATCTATAATAATACACATGGCAATTCAAATGACAAAACACAGAATGCAATTAATTTCAACAATACATAGATATTTACTAATATACAAGAGATCAAACAATTAATGAGTTCATGTATACCTTATGCAACCACCTTGTCATGATTGCATGCTAGCCTTAATTGAGGTTAAGGGTGGTAATGATTTCAATCCCTCTCTGGACTCTACCAAAGATTCTCAAAATTTGTTTCTGAAGCTTTTCATATAAAGACACTGCCATTAAGAGTTGGTTTACTGGAAAAAGAACAATAAGTGTGGGTGGAACGATATGTCTAGCTGCAGACTGCTACTTTAAAATGTAAGCTAGCAGAAAATAAACTGTTGACAAAGAAATATCATGTCTGTATGAAATTTTTAATTTTTTAAAATTTTGATAATGTAATGCAAATATTGATATTTAAAGGGCAACACTTTAAAATACAAACCCTGGAAATGAGTTGCTAATGATAATACAACTGCATACCAAATATTAATGACTTAAAATTACCACTTTGCTACAGGCGGGAACAAAATTGGCATGTGCCAGCCATAACAAAGCAGAATATATTCATATGACATTATATGTTATGAATATGTACCTAGTATTGGAGACTGGAAGTCCAGAACATACCATAATAATAATTAATTTACAAATAAATATTTTAACATTTGAATTTATGAACTATTTTATGATTACATAGGTGAACTGCAAGAAAAAAGGATATTCAAATTCCTATGATTAGTTATGTACATTATACAAGAATTACCACATTTTTTGGCAAAATTCTGTGGTCTTATGAAAACAGAAATTTCTTACATATCTGTAATCCAAGTCTAACAACAAAGATTCCAGTTTGCTGTGTTTGATCCTGTCACTTTGTATTGCTTCATGTATTCTGTAATAATATTGGAATAATAAATGAACTATTTCTTTTTCACATAAACTTTATTTATATTTTGCCATTTCATAATATTTTAGCCTCTCCTTTAAATCAAGGATATGTTTTGGATTTTTAATTATTTTATATATTTTACAAAAGAACGTTTTACAATGAAAATGAAAAAAAATTAAGCACTTTTGACCATCTGAATACAGAATGCTGACTGAAATTTTATATAACTTATACCTTCAGTCTTTATGAATTCATACAAAAAGGTAAATTATATCATAGAAATGTAACAGATTTTGATTATGATTATTACAAATTGTTTCCCACACAAGTCCAAATATCATCAACAGATTTTCATGTCAGCTTGATGAATTAGCCCTTGGTCTGATATGAGGTTGAGGGATGATATGGGGACTCATATGCAAAATGAGTGTTTAAAAATACAAAGGCTTTCAAAATGTTAAATAATTTCATGTGAAATGTGATTTCTGCATAGATTGTTTGTATAAAAGAAAATTTCAGAAAATATATTCTTTTGAAATAAAAATATTCAAACTTGATCCAATGTTGATCTTAGATGTTTTCTCTTATGCCTTTTAAATATTGTGGTTATATAGCTCTCCATGTGTTCATAAACTATTGGATTTCAATGCAAATCATAAAATTATTGGCCTATACATATTCTGTTAAATGTACATGTCTTTTAAGTTGTGTATGGATGAGGCTGTAAAATAATTTTCCAATATTTTTCTAGAAACTTTTACATTGAGCATTCCTAATGAAGTATAACAGAAAAATATTGCATTACATGGATTGTCTGTCTTTTCTATTTCTGAAAAGATCTGCACAGCCTTTTATAATGCCACGAATACAGCATTCTTGTCTTATCTTGGGAACATTTATAACAAGCAAACAAAAATGTGTACCTACCTTATAATCTAACATACTATACTGTGGTAAACAATCTACAATCCTCTTTTCCATGAAGTATGGGAAGAACCATAGAACTGGTAATTCTTTATCTTCAACTGCAAAGTCAAAACAAACACATTTGGTGTACTTAACAACATACTTTTTCAAGACAATTATGTCACAATACAGGCAAAATGATGTGACTTTCTAAAGCTCCTGAATTTTTTTTCCCAAAAGTTACAATATAGATCATATATCAATGTTTTTCACAAATTCATTGTTTCATTCAAAATTTCACTGGTCGAGCCATTATTGCCAAAGTGACATTTAACAAAGTGACATTTAACGCCATTAGTCAATCTATCAATTGATTAATGAATCAGGAATATATATTTGAATGACATATTTTGTACAATTAGATGCATGTCAACAATGTGATGTTAGTTGGATTACTATCTCACTGATACACATCTAACACCTCAGATTTTTTTTTTCAGACTTAAAAAACTCTTAGAGTAAAATCTGGTCCTTTCAATACTGACAATGCAATTTGAAAACAAAGCAACTACTTTGTTAATAGAAATGTTGGTATCTTAAATTGATTTTCAATCAACAGAGAATTTCATACCTGGCATCATTCCTTAGCAAAACTACAATGAACAGTTATACAAGTTACAAGTTAGTACATTAACAGTGTACACCTATTACTATTTACGACACAATATCAGATTTAGAGGTTAGTTTACCTTATTAACATCAAATTTTTATAAATTATTCAGACAATTATTCAATGAACATATTTATTTACTTGTGTCTCGTTGCTTTTTCCATGCTTCTGTAATTTTTTTAAATGTTGAAGCTAAAACCTCTACAAGACCTCCAAATGGTGGATCTGTTACTATGGCAATATTTTTGTCATCTGATTCTGTGAGGAAGTTGGAAAATACTGTCTCACTTGTACTATCATTGAAGAAATAATGGTTAAACATGTTATATCGGCAAAACTTCTCAGGAGGATAGATCTGTTGCTGAAACAGAGCATATATCTATAATAATACACATGGCAATTCAAATGACAAAACACAGAATGCAATTAATTTCAACAATACATAGATATTTACTAATATACAAGAGATCAAACAATTAATGAGTTCATGTATACCTTATGCAACCACCTTGTCATGATTGCATGCTAGCCTTAATTGAGGTTAAGGGTGGTAATGATTTCAATCCCTCTCTGGACTCTACCAAAGATTCTCAAAATTTGTTTCTGAAGCTTTTCATATAAAGACACTGCCATTAAGAGTTGGTTTACTGGAAAAAGAACAATAAGTGTGGGTGGAACGATATGTCTAGCTGCAGACTGCTACTTTAAAATGTAAGCTAGCAGAAAATAAACTGTTGACAAAGAAATATCATGTCTGTATGAAATTTTTAATTTTTTAAAATTTTGATAATGTAATGCAAATATTGATATTTAAAGGGCAACACTTTAAAATACAAACCCTGGAAATGAGTTGCTAATGATAATACAACTGCATACCAAATATTAATGACTTAAAATTACCACTTTGCTACAGGCGGTACAAAATTGGCATGTGCCAGCCATAACAAAGCAGAATATATTCATATGACATTATATGTTATGAATATGTACCTAGTATTGGAGACTGAAGTCCAGAACATACCATAATAATAATTAATTTACAAATAAATATTTTAACATTTGAATTTATGAACTATTTTATGATTACATAGGTGAACTGCAAGAAAAAGGATATTCAAATTCCTATGATTAGTTATGTACATTATACAAGAATTACCACATTTTTTGGCAAAATTCTGTGGTCTTATGAAAACAGAAATTTCTTACATATCTGTAATCCAAGTCTAACAACAAAGATTCCAGTTTGCTGTGTTTGATCCTGTCACTTTGTATTGCTTCATGTATTCTGTAATAATATTGGAATAATAAATGAACTATTTCTTTTTTCACATAAACTTTATTTATATTTTGCCATTTCATAATATTTTAGCCTCTCCTTTAAATCAAGGATATGTTTTGGATTTTTAATTATTTTATATATTTTACAAAAAGAACATGTTTTACAATGAAAAATGAAAAAAAAAATTAAGCACTTTTGACCATCTGAATACAGAATGCTGACTGAAATTTTATATAACTTATACCTTCAGTCTTTATGAATTCATACAAAAAAGGTAAATTATATCATAGAAATGTAACAGATTTTGATTATGATTATTACAAATTGTTTCCCACACAAGTCCAAATATCATCAACAGATTTTCATGTCAGCTTGATGAATTAGCCCTTGGTCTGATATGAGGTTGAGGGATGATATGGGGACTCATATGCAAAATGTGTGTCAAAAAAATATTATCATACATTTCCAATGTAAACTATGTATTCATCATAACAAATGCATTGATCTTTTTGATCGAGTTAAGCCATTTCAATTGATATTTTAAAGTGCGTCTTTTTATGTTGTAATGTTACACTACTCTCAGGTTAGGGTGAAGGTTTGCGCCTGTTAAAATGTTTAAACCCGCTGCATTTTTATGCACCTGTCCTAAGTCAGGAGCCTGATGTTGAGTGGTTGTTGTTTGTTGGTGTGGTTCATAGGTGTTTCTCGTTTCTCAATTTTTATATAGATTAGACAGTTGGTTTTCCTGTTTGAATTGTTTTACACTAGTCATTTTGGGGCCCTTTATAGCTTGCTGTTTGGTGTGAGCCAAGGCCCTGTGTTGAAGGCTGTACTTTGACCTATAATTGTTAACTTTTTACATTGTGACATGGATGGAGAGTTGTCTCATTGGCACTCATACCACATCTTCTTATTTATATTAAACTTGAAACTGAAATTTTGACAGAATACAAATTTTCCATGAGCACGTTGCATTATAGCCAAAAGATTTCAGCTTGTGTTCACCTCTATATGATTGTTCTTTGTTGTACTGAATTGTAAAATTTAAAGAGTTCATATCCAAATGAATTGAAATTCAAACCATTCTACATGGAATACATACATCTTGTAACATCATAAACTGAGCATAATATGGATATCAGTCCTGGTTTTGAATAAGCTGAACTTGATACAGCCATATCCAGAACCAGACAAGATATGATATGACATATTTAACGTCGCTCATTTTGTATAGGCAAATATATGCATATGGACACTAATAATTAGATAAAATGAAATAAACACGGTTTGAACAGTTGACATTACCAGCTTTACTGCATATCATTTAAGAAAAGCAAAACAGACTATTTAACCATAGAATCACAAGGCTTTTGCCCTTACTTCATGGGGCATTATCAAACCAAATTTAGCAAAGATATTATTTATGGATCAAAAAATTTTGTCTGGAAACTGAAGCGTTGACATCTGGATACCAAGACAACCAGATACCATTACTGATATTCATATTATGAGCCAAGTTAGACATTGTCACAACTAGGTTTAAAATTAAAATAAAATGCTCCGCAGGGCGCAGCTTGATACAACCGCAGAGGTCGAACCCTGAACAGTTGGGGCAAGTATGGACACAACATTCAAGCTTGATACAGCTCTGAATTTGGATTGTGATTAAATATTTGACACAGCATAGGTTTCTGACACAGAATGAATGTGGTCTAAGAACTTAAAAATTTTAAATTGGACATTTACCTATTATGGTCCAATATCCAAATATAATACATGGTGAGATTCAGCAAATCAAAGAACCCCAAGAATTCAATTTTTGTGAAAATCAAACTAAGTTTAATTTTGGACCCTTTGGACCTTAATGTAGACCAATTTGAAAACAAGACAATACTGTGCAATTGAATATTTCTTGCTATTGCGCAATACTGTGCAATTAAAAATTTCTTGCTATTGCGCAATACTGTGCAATTGGATATTTTTCTTGCTATTGTGCAATACTGTGCAATTGAAGATTTCTTGCTATTGCGCAATACTGTGCAATTGGATATTTTTCTTGCTATTGTGCAATACTGTGCAATTGAAGATTTCTTGCTATTGAACAATACTGTACAATAATTTTCAAATCCTGTTTGGTGTGTAATACTGTGCAATTGAAAATTATTTGCTATTGAAATATTAATACAATAAAAACCAACTCCTGTTTGAAAATCTCCTGTCATATCATTATTATTTGCTTTTAAATATAAATCAGAAAAACCAACTTTTTTGAAAATGAAAAATTCATCACCCCAAACTCAATCCCAGCCTTCCTTTGTGGTATGGTAAAAATTTCAGAGAAATACACTTGAAAAAGTTATTGTCTGGAAACTAGAAAATGCTTGTTTTTTGCCCCTTATTCCTATTCATCACCCCAAACTCAATCCCAGCTTTCCTTTGTGATATGGAACCTTGTAGTACAATTTCATAAAGATCCATACACTTACACACAAGTTATTGTCCTGAAACAAGAAAAATGCTTGTTTTTTGTCCCTTTTTGGCCCCTAATTCCTAAAATTTTGAGGCAATTACCTCCAAAATCAATCCCAGCCTTCCCTTTGTGGTATGGTACCTTGCAGTACAATTTCAGAGAGATCCATACACTTGAACACAAGTTATTGTCTGGAAACTAGAAAAATGCTTATTTTTGGCCCCTTTTTGGCCCCTTATTCCTAAACGTTTTGGGCAATTACCCTCAAACTCAATTCCAGCTTTCCCTTTGTGATATGGAACCTTGTAGTACAATTTCAGAAAGATCCATACACTTTCACACAAGTTATTGTCATGAAACTAGAAAAGTGCTTGTTTTTGCCCCTTTTTTGGCCCCTAATTCCTAAAATTTGGAAGTAATTACCCCTAAAATCAATCCCAGCTTTCCCTTTGTGATATGGAACCTTGTAGTACAATGTAAGAGAGATCCATACACTAACACACAAGTTATGTCTGGAAGTTACAAAAATGCTTATTTTTTACCCCTTTTTGGCCTCTTATTCCTTAACTGTTGGTACCATAACCCCCAAAATCAATCCTAACCTTCCTTTTGTGGTATTGAACCTTATGGTAAAATTTCATAGAGATCCATTCACTTAAACTAAAGTTAGAGTGCGAAAAACCAATGTGTCTTCGGAAGACGACGCCGGACGACGACGACGCCAACGTCATACCAATATACGGGTGCAGTCGTATAAAAATGGGGCAAAAGATACATATTGGTAACAGAAATGAGTGCAGAAAGATGTGTTCACTACATTAAACTAATAAAAAATGAACATTTTATATCATGAAGCTTAAATATACAACTTAGTTATACTGATGGATATTTGCCATGTAAAAAATATTCAGCGCCCCTCAAAGGACAAATAGGGAGGGTCTATATTCTTTAACTTTACCTGGGTGCTCCAACACATAGTACTTTAGATATTTTCAACTTCTTGAGAACATTCATTGTAAACTGTATTGTGGATTCTGAAAACAGGTATTGCTGAAATACACAATGTTTTGAAAAAATGAACATGAAATGATGAACAAAATTGTGAATTACATCATCTGTAAGATTCTTATTCTTAACCTTTCCAATAGTTTCTTTTTTTATGAAATCAGAAGCATTTCCTAGACTGAAATTCACATTAAAGTGGTGACAAATTTCAAAGAATTGTTGAAGCAGATGTAATCATAAACCAAAATATGCCTAGTAGCTCTGATCTCTAAAGTCTTGGTTTTCTAAAAAAATTCCTTCATCTCAGTCATTTTTTTTCTGCCTTTTCCTTGAAAACAATAAAACTAAACTTACAGCATAAGTTTTATTATTGTCTAATGGTCTAAACAGTCTTGATGGACTCGATATTGTGTCATCGTCAACAGATGATTTAGTTTCATGTTGACTATGATCATCTTTCTCCTTGGGTAACAAAAACTGACCACAGGTCACACAAAATACTCTGGCTATAGCTTTTAACTTTCTCAGCTTGTGACATCTGAAATTTGTTTAAGAGACATTTTACTTTTCATTCATACAATGAAACTTTCGATTATCTCAAATCATTTCTATGCAAGTAAAATTTTGTTGTGTTGCTGGTTTTGATACATGTGACCTGAAAATGCCTAAATGGGAAGTTATTCTTTTCTTTATCGATGTTTTTCTTAATTTCAACAGAAGCATTAAAGTGTTAGGACCAATTTCTCCAAACCAGAGCCATATTCTAAAAGTCCTTATACCTTTACAAAAACTTATAGTAATTATAGTTTCATATGTGTATACAGGATGGCTTTTAATAATCCAAAAAATAATCAAAAGTATTCTTAACAGAACTAAAACGCTATTGGAAGTAAATGTAGTAAAAGATGTCCTTCCTTGTAAAATTTTACAAAAAACAGGTGTCTTCAACAGCTATTTGAAAAGCTGAACAATATCTTGATTTTATGGAAACATCTTTATATAGTATAGACTCTTTAATATTCAAATTACTGTGACTGGACTGCAAGTGTTGTTCTCTACCTATTGCAGTGTATTCATAATTCTGACCAAGTTGTAATTTGTTTTATCAAAGCAAACTGTTCAACTGGTCAGACATTTTAACAAACTGCTGTAGAAAACCACAGTCAAGTTGTGAAAGTGCAAGGTGATATAATAAAGCATACTTACAATCCTATTAGACTTTAATTCCACCTCATTGATTTTATGAAAATGTTTATAAGAATTTCTATACATTCTTTTATTGTAATTGTCATTTGAAAGGTGATATGTACAATGTAGTAATTTTTAAATTGCTATAAAAATGTCCAATCTAAGCCTTCATACAATTTTTTTTTTTAATCTTCTAAATTCATAAGAATTAAACATCATTCTGAATTAAGTGATGTTATATTCAGTAAAATATATGTGAAATTACAATACATTGTAAATAAGTTTCAAGGAGATAATCTAAAATCATTGATCATTTGAAATATTGATCATATCTCCATTGACAAATTCAAGAGAGCATATTTAAGCTTTAAGTATACTTCACAAGGTATCTTAGCGATTAATTTTAAGAAAGCTTTGTAGCATGCATAGAAAAATACCATTTTAGAAGAAATAATTCAAAAACATTTTTTTACCAATTCAAAAATTACTACCTTTCACCTTTTGAATGACAATTAAAATAAAAGTGTGTATAGAAATTCTTATAATCATTTACTTAATATCAATGAAGTGGGAATAAAATCTAATAGGATTGTAAGCATGCTTTATTCTATTACCTTGCACTTTCACAACTAGACTGTGGGTTTCTACAGCAGTTTGTTAAAATTTCTGACCAGTTGGAACAGTTTGGTTTGATAAAAAAAATTGCAATTTGGTCAGAATTTTGAATTAACTGCAATAGGTGGAGAGCAACACCTACAGTCAAGTCACAGCAACAACTTTCTAATTTTGACCAAATGAGTGAAACAGATATTGGGGTAATTGGCCCTACCTCTTTGTGCAAGTAAGTATAGCATGTATTTTATTGAATTTGTGTAAATATGTGTAGCATATGTTTTAGAAAATTTGTGTAAATATGTGTAGCATATGTTTTTTAATTACATGTATTACTGGATTGTTTCCACTGCTGGCAGACTTTGAGTCCCAAGAGATTCCATTCTCCCAGTAGATAGCCCTTTGATACTGGCATTATTTAAATTAAACATATGTCTCACACCACAAAATTTGCTATCCATGAAAATACATGAATCTACAGTACCTGATGGAAGTTATTCTAGAAACATATATCATATGCAGGGAAGTCAATGTTATTTTTTCTTGTTATTTCAAAATGTTATGACTGTCTTCACTACTTTTCAACAATACTTGAATAGGGGGAAGATTCAAGACTTTTTAGAAAATATTGGGAGTCACCCTGAATTGCACATTTGTTATTTTCTTTTCTTGATTTAGTTTAAACATACAGTGTAGCTTATGTGATATTTTGTTTCTCTTACAAGTTGTTTGTCATAGATATAAGAAGATGTGGTATGAGTGCCAATGAGACAACTCTCCATCCAAGTCAAAATTTATAAATGTAAACCACTATAGGTCAAAGTACGGTCTTCAACACGGAGCCTAGGCTCACACCGAACAGTACCTTTTCTTCAGCTTTTTGTATGCCTGATCTGCTTCTGTTTTTATGGTTTCTCTTGCTGTCCTTTTTGACTCAGAAACTTTTTCATCTTTCCTTTGAAAAAAATTACACTCTTTTCGATCTCTGAATGCGGAACATGCATAGAATTGTTGACTGTCTCCATCTACAGTGTATTTCACAAATAACGAAGTAGGACCTACAAAACATCAATTTAGAACATTTCTTAACCAGGTGTTGTCAAGGGGGCAAGGCCATGAAAATGTTTGCATATGATGGACTTAATCTTTTAATTTCATATTTTCATTAACATTTTGGATTTTCAAAATTTCTAGTCAGAGGTCAATCAGAGTACATGAAGTCACTCTTACTGTCACATAATAACAAAAGCATTGTGACATCGGAAATGTGAAAATTCTCAAAAAAGCATTGTGACATCATACATGTATGGGAAAATACACGAATGAAAGTTGTCTTTACTCAGATATATGAGAGATGAAGTAATTCTTTAATTGACTGATTGGTGTTTAATGCCACTTTAAGCAATGTTGGCTATTTTGTGGGGGTTGGTTTTTATTGGTGGAGGAAGCTGGAGTGACTAGAGGGAACCATGACCTTCTGTAGGAAAACTGACAATCCTAGTCAATTAACATTGGAGTCGAATGCACCTGCCATGTGCAGGACTCGAAATCACAACCTCAGTGTAAACAGGCGAGTTATACAGTAGTTGAACAACTTAAACCACTTGGCCACCAAAGCCCCCAGTAATTCTATGAAGACAACATAAAACTGCTGGAAAAAGTAAGAAAAACTATGTTTGATGCCTCAATAAATGCATAACACATTGGCAAGTTGTATGAGGCATTCATTTAGGTGTAGTTTGGAAAGGATATCACTGTGACCATAAGTGGCTGAAGTAAAAAAAGGTTGGGGAAGATCCTCAAAATGGTTATTATACTTAAACTGAAGTATCAATTTACAGTGGTAAATAATTGAATTGTGTATCACAATAGCTGTCATGGTGCAAACATTCATATAAATGGCAACATTTCCCAGTTCAAATGAATACAATGTTAATGGCCTCCAAAATCCTACTTTTTAAATGCTATTCACTTTTATCAAGTGATATTTCACAGGTCGGGAAAGATCCTCAAAAATGGATGCTAATTATCCCAATTTAAATCTGGTATCTATTTACCATGTTTACAGTGATCAACAAGAATGTGTCCATAGTACTCGGATGCCCCACTCGCACTATCATTTTCTATGTTCAGTGGACCGTGACATTGGGGTAAAACACAAATTTGGCATTAAAATTAGAAAGATCATATCATAGGAAGATGTGTACTATGTTTCAAGTTGATTGGACTTCAACTTCATCAAAACTACCTTGACCAAAAACTTTAACGTGAAGCGGACACCCCACTTGCACTATCATTTTCTGTTTAGTGGACCGTGAAATTGGGGTCAAAACTCTAATTTGGCATTAAAATTAGAAAGATCATATCATAAAGAACATGTGTACTAAGTTTCAAGTTGATTGGACTTAACTTCATCAAAACTACCTTGACCAAAAACTTTAACCTGAAGTGGGACAGAGGGATGAATGGACGCACAGACTGAAATACATAATACATGTACCCCTAGGTGGGGCATAAAATCACATTTTGTATTTCATCATCATGATCATTATGGCTGTTATGGCACAAACATTGATATTAATGGCAACATGTTCCTATCATAGTTAATATTATTAACTGAATACAAAGATAATGGTTTCCAAAAATCATACTTTTTGGAAGCTATTAACTTTAATCCACATGATATTTCACTCATGGTGTCTTTGGGCAAAATGGTGTCATTTACATGAATGTTTTGCTTCATGACAGCAAATATCAATGTTTATATCTTTATTACTGAAAATTTATACATGATGTTTTGAGGTATTACACCCATAAATAGGTATAATACCAATTTATGATCTTTTTACATATAGCATACCTGTCAACTGACCCGATTCTGCGGGTTTCACTCGTGAATTTCCCCTTTCACACAGGATTTTTAAATACACGCCGGTATTCAAATAAAACAATAAGAGAGCATTGCTTAAATTTGCTTTAGAAAGATATTTAATTAATGACAAATATTTTATATACATAACAAATATAAAAGTGAATATTTGTAGGAAACTCAGTGGTACATGTATATTTTATAGTATATAAAAAAACTCTAAATACTAAAATTGAACTGAAAAAAAGTTTGTATGCGTTATGACCTGACATTTTCTTCTCCAATGCAGGTCATGACCTGCATATTTAGTTTCAGAGGTTGACAGGTATGCAAATAGTCAATATGGTCTCTGACCAGGCAGATCATGTGTAACTTAACTTTTTTAGGTTTTAGATGAGTGGTCAGAATTAATTGATAGTGGTTTCCCAGTCTACTCTATTTACCATGATTTTTCTAAGGCAATCAGTACTGTTCCTCATCAGCGTTTACTTTTTAAACTTGAAAAACTTTGAATTAAGGGCAGTATTTCAAATTGAATTTAAAGTTTTTTGTATGGACGTAATAAATGTGTTCGTATAAATGATACAACTTCATCATGGTCAGATGTAGTGAGTGGCATACCTCAGGGTTGTGTTTTAGGACCAGTTCTATTTTTAACTTTTATAAATGACCTTTCTGATGTTGTAGAGGGCATTATGAAAATTTAAAAAAGTTTCATCAGATAATGAGCAAAGTAAGTTGCAGGAAAATTTGGACGGTTTAAGTAAGTGGTCAATTACTTGGAAGTTGAAATTTAATACTGCTACATGTAAAGTATTACACATTAATCCTGAAGGATCTTGGAATTTTGAGTCAAATTTAAATGTTTGATAAACATATAAGAAGTATTGTTAATAAAGTACAGAGTTTTACCTCTAATTCATCATTCTTTTAATATTATGGATCAGGATATGTTCTAAATCTTTATAAGTCAATTGTTGGAATATGATACATGTGCTTGGTCTCCGTACCTTAATAAAAAATATTCACAATTTGGAATCTGTTCAAAGAAGGGCCACAAAACTTGTTAAGGATATAAAACATTTATGAGGATAGATTACGTATATTGGGATAAGCAACGCTGGGAATATCGTCACCACAGAAATGACATGATTCAAGTCTACAAAACTTTACATGGTATTGGTTGTATCAACTGGATGAATCTTTTTACTTAAGTGTAACCATGGTACCAGGAGTATGTTTTTCATACTACTTCGTTGTCTTCAAATTGTCTTCAGGGCTCACGCTAGCAGGCGACTGGGGCGAAAAAGTTGTTTTCACGTCCGTCAAAAGCCATATCTAGCGCCCTGGTGTTCTAAATAGTCGCTTGCAGTCTCTTTCGTCATCAGCAATTTCCCATTATTACCAAGTCAATAAAACAGCAATTTTTCGTTTATAAGTAAAGAAATTCAAAGACAGAAACGATTTATTTCTTTAGAAAAGCTTTGAAAGTATTGACTTTACAGATTGGTCGTATGTTATTTCAAAGAAACTGCTCTGATGAAGTATTTTCTTTCACTTCGGGTAATTGTTACTCGAGAGCATATATCAAAACATTCTGATTTTCGGCAAACTATTTGTTTCTTCATTAGAACGTGATAAAAATTGTCTTTAGTTAATGTTTCATCCATTTATTGCATTAAAAGCATCATATTCCTTTCCAAATCGCTTGTCAAATATTGTTTATTTTCGTAAATTTTTCTTTGTCCGCCATTGAAATATTTGTTTGAACCATGGATTGAGGCGGATTCATCGAAGCGGATCAGCTATGACCGAAATCTGAACTCTTACGATAATAACTACAGACGAACCAATGGAACAGCTGACAGAAGAATAATGATCCCAAAAGTGAAAATTTTGCATTCCAGGCACATAAAAAACTTTTGGTTAGATCTCCTTGCTAAATGTTTATATTTCCATGTAAATGCATTGTTTCAATTTATTGATAAAGTTGCTTAACTTTGTTAAATTTATTTATCTTTTTAATGAGAAACAAAGAATTTCATAAAGTTTAACATAATAAACATCATTAGTTTTGTTAAAATGTATACAAGTTTTATTGATATTACTGTTGTCTTTATATATACTTAACTATAGAAAGATATAGCAGTTCATATTTTGCCAATCATGCATAGTACACCTATGTTATTACAGAAAAATATGCCTGTAATAACTAAAGGGTGTAATTACAGCTTCTCTTTATCACTCCAAAGCAGACATACATCATGTTTAATTACAATATATTTTAATTCCTGTAAGAAATAATGATCAGAGCATGTAATGAGGTTCTGTGCAAGCTTCCCAGTAATTCCCAAGTGCCTCATATAATAAGTTACATGCCTCTAATAACTAAGCCTTGTTATTACAGCTAAGATTATCACTTAAAAGCCTCGTCTCATTGATTTACCTGATGGTTAATGATAAATGTATTATTTTAATTCAAAATTAGTTATCAAGGCTATGCATTTAGTTTCTGCAAAGTTTCAAGAGTTCCCGAGAGTCCACTAAAAATTAAAATGTTGATGATTTATTTTACAAATAACAAACATATGTTATTACAGATTTAGAAACTTTAGGGATTAAAGAGTAGACAACTCATAAAAATATCTGTAATAACACATGCAAGTTATTTTCTGTAATAACCCTATAGAGTTATATCCCTGACTGAACTATGAATAATGCCAGAAGTCCATTACTAGACGAAGTGTGCAAGCTGTACTATATAGTAAGGCGATCACGATGTCCCCATTATCAGTGGAAAGCCCAATAGGTGGTCCTCCCAAATCTCGTTTTATAACTATGGAATAATGGGTAAAATATTATCATCAAACAGATAGCTGTTAATTAGTCTCCTTGAGTGTTTGATTAATTATCAGTTTGTTGTAAATAAAGTGAACTGACTTAGTGCGGTGGTTTCTTATTGCCAGTCATGTAACTTCTTCATTTTAATTCAACATTTAGAAACTGATGAAATAAAATTTTATAAACGAATTGATTGGTACCATTTTTCAAAGGCAAAGGCAAATGAGAACTATAAAATCTGCCGTGTCTGACTAATAATGTATCGTCTATTTAAAAGATATAGTTGTGTTTGTCAAAATATAGTCATAATTGCCTTTTTTTTTTAAATAGAACGTTGTGTTGATTTAATTACAGGGACCGCTGTGCGTCGCCGCCAATGTCGCAATTTGCGATTTTTATTTCATCTGGCGACAAAATACGGCTGCTGGCGATATTTCTGGCGCCAACATTTTCCTATGTAAAAATTTTCATTTCTTGACAATATCGATCTTCATGTTAATTGGTAAAAGTTAAAAAAATAAATTGTACAAAATTTTACCTGGCGACAAGTTTATGACTTTGTTTACAACCCCAAGCTAATCAACGGTTACAACAGGTGTCATAATCTGTTGTTACAGGTAATCCATTTATCGGATGGGTCGTTAATGGTCATCAACATTAATTAATTCAAATAGAATTGGTCAGTCTGCATTTGTCTATTTCATTTGAAGAAATGTTCATACAACACAATTTTCAATGTTTACTGTAGTTAAATGAAGAAAACATAATTGACAGGAAGTTGAAAACCATAATCAAATTGTTAAAAAACATTGTTTTACTTGTTTTCCGTAAAAAAATAGCAAATTCAAACGAAATTTGTCTTTGACTGCCCTCAGTTATGATACGAAAATAACAAAAACGACCGCCATTTTGGTCATGTTTACTTCTTCTATGTACTGTGTATAATCTTCCAAAGAGGGAGCACACCCGAATAAAGAAAGATAACTCACTCTTACTTTTCCTAGCATTGAGATACCTACTTAAGACATGTCTTAGATATGGCTACATACTTCTGGCTTTATATTTTATATGTTTGGGTCTTTTGAGTTGTGGGAAGAGTTAAAGAGGGTTTAGTAGCAGGATGGGTAGGGTTGGTAGGGTTCCTTGGTCATCTTTTTCTGTATTCTAATACAATTTTTCACTGTTCTGTAAATCTAAACCCTCTTACTCTGTTTTCTTCATACAATTACCCATTTTTTTTCTATTTTTTATTTTTAGTTTAAAAATTCTTTATTCTGTAGCATTTACAGACCATAAGCTAATGTATATTCTTCTACATACTGACAAAGAAAATAAAGTACACATGTCAGTTTTGTTGTATGTATAGAAACCCTATGCAATAACTTACTTAGTGTAACATGTTAAATGATGTAAAGTGCAGGCTGAGTGCATAAGAAATTTAAATTGAACATAGTTTAAATTTTGATAGAAGAATTAAAGACTCTAGCTGGCTCTAAAGTTTGCTCCAAGTTTTCAAAACTGGCGACAAAATATAGGAGCTGGCTATTTTCTGGCTCCAACTTTTGGGAGCCAGAGCAGCCCTGAATTATGTCTCAATTATTTACGGCATCAAGGAAGCTATATACGGTGATGTATAAGCAAAAGACGGTTTTTTCTTATTTTCAAAAATATTCGACCATTTGTTGCTAGCTTAACATTCAGTGGCAAATATATTATGCATATCCTATCAAAGAGTTGTCGCAAGTGTTATTTAAAAGCAGAGATCGTAACATTCATCCTGAATACGCGAGGTACCAGATTTAAAGTCCATCCTCCGACCTGACCCGGCTGCTATTAATTTATACACCCCACACTTTTAAGAAAGGGTTCTACTGTTGGAACTGGACAATTCCAGGGATTACTTTACTTCTTTACGGCACAACTTAACCCTTGAGATTGCTTTAATATTTGAACAAATTAAATCAAATTGTCCTACAGCTAGGTTTTTGAAGTAGGACTTCTTCATATTTCAGTTTGAGGTATACATACATAAAGAATATATATCTATAACTCATTTGTTTACAAAGATCGTGATTGCAACTTTTCCTACAATTTTAAACTATAAAATTTATATGTCGAACTCACATGTTGTGAACCGCACTTTTTACATGTATTTTAACGGATAAATGTATTACAGTCAAGATCTCAGTTACGAAGGATTGAAGATATCCGAAATGAAGAAAGGGCATACAATTATTTTCCCTCTTTTTTCAAAATTGAGGGTACAATTTGTTAATTTTGCTAAAATAGTTATATCTACAGAATTCCTGTGTAACTTTAAAAAATCTTATTTCTTGAAATTTGTAAATCATAACATATATTCTTAAAATAAATATAATGAGAATGTTTATTCCTATTAAAACATTCCTAATCCAGTGTGACTTGTACTTTATATGGATACACAATTTTCCAACCTAAGTTTTACTTGCCTACTTTTTAGTGGCAATTTTTTCACAATTAACTTTGAAACCAAACGTTTATTGTATTAAGAAGTGAGCTTTTTTTATTCCGTCTGACAATTTTTCTACGGTTATAATTGTAGTTTTTAAATTGATAAATTGTACAAACATTTTATTATTTAATACAAGGACGTATAAGTAACATACGTCCTTGTTTAATATTAAAACCATAATAATGACTCATGACACTGATATAATATGGCATCTAAGATCTGCTATTCATTAACATGTCGGTGGTCAAACATATTTTCAACTGTGTGCTAATTAAGTTATAGGGTGTTTTGCATAAATTATCTCTACCCAGAATGCATCGCAAAAAATTTGGCCATTGATTTATTACTGTTACTGTATTTGTTACTATTAATAGCAATCTCGCTCAAATCCCGTTTCAATCACAGTTGGAAGTACGGGGACAACATGATCGCCTTACTATATAGCAGGTTGCACACTTCCTCTAGTAATGGACTTCTGATAATGCTAACTTTAACCAATTTCCCCAAAATAAATAATCTAAACAAGTAAACAAAGTGACCACCATTACATTAGCACCATCTAATTCAACTAGAGGTCACTCATTAAAACTTTTAGTGTAGGATGACACAATAATTTTATGCTAATTTGAGGGAGGAATGTTGTCTATCATGTAAGAAAAAACTAAGAATATAGTTTTGTAAATATTTTTGTAAATGTTATATATTTGTATTGTTTGTATTTTATTTGTATTTTATTTGTGTTATTTTATGTTTTAGTAGCAATCCATTCTTTGTTATCTATCTTATCATACATGTATATTAAATACTTTTTCAATTAAGAGTAACCCGTATAAGTTTATAAATTCATGTTAATTGCACACACCAATATATAATTTTATTCTAATTAGAAAACATATATAATATACAAATTAATATTACATGATTAGAAATTCTCATTAGGACATTCCAAGATGACGGATTTGACCATCATTTGTAGAAGCCTATGGCTTATTTTACGACCGTAAGCAAAGGTATCATGATATATGAGGATTTTACATTACTTGATAAATTCATAAAACTATGTACAGAGGTCGCTCAATAACATTAGCATGCCGTGAATAGCATTACTATTCAATACAATTGTACTGAAACTACTTATTTTTGGTACATTTGGGGTGTATAATTTGTGGGCAGGGCGTAGCTGCCGTTAGGCACTTTAGGCACGTGCCTACACATAATTTTTTCACAACTATTTTTTTTATTGAAAAAAAAAAAACAACGTTATCTGTAGATGCATGCCAGTGAAGTCGTCAAAACTCTTTAATTGTCAAATGTCATGTGAACACAAGTCTATCATCCTTAGTGAATGGAGTATTGATAGAATTGTATGTCATTATATTCCCTTATAAATAAACTATAAACTAGAACTTTGGTTCAGATCATTTCACTTCTATCAACAAATACTTGAACCTCAACTTAGACACATGATTTTTTTTTAATTAGTTGTTGTTGGCTTTCAACTAGCTTTCCACTTGGTCTTCATCCGACCTACAAAAACCCTTGTTAGGTTGGGCGTCCGTTTGGCTGTGCAGGATGTATAAATACGTCACGCAGTCAGGTCTGGTCAGAATGATGACGTTAAAAACTTGCCGATGCCTAGTGAAGAGATTTTCCAATGCCACACCTTCGTCCTCTGCAGGACCTAGCTACGTTAAGAAACTTGCAACAACTCTTAGAGGATTAGTGGGTGGTCTACTGAAAGGCACAATTTCTGTTCCTATCCAATAAACCAATAGATATAAAAATACTTAACAGGTTGTGCTGCTTAATAAAGGGCTATGCTGATCCACGCTGGGCAATGCATATTGTAAATATTTTTTATATATTTCCAATTGTACTGCCGGTTAATTCATCAGTCAGATGTAATTGTAAATTGTGTATATTATAATTTCTTCAAATTTTTTTCATGTATATCACCATGATAAAATGACCAGTTTCCATTTTTTGTACACAAAATTTTGCAACTAAAATGCTGAAAACCGTTTTCACCGGGGGCTTCATCTCCTGAACCCCCAACATGGCTCTGCCCTGGACCTGCTGGGGCCTTCAGCGGCCCCAGACCCCTGCCGCAATTTGTGCCTACAGTTTTTGGATACCTAGCTACGCCCTGGTGGAATTCCGAGTCCACAGGCACAGAGAATTTTTTTACTTGGCTGCACATGTCATATGTTTATGTCATTTATGTCATTTGTTTATGCCATGTTTATGTCATTTGTATGAAACAATTAGGCTGTGTTTGGATATACGCCAGAGGTGGCCTATGGTTATCCATAGGTACCTTTGGTTTGATATTCTAAATATCAAAATATCAAACCATGGGTACCCAAAGATATCTATGGGTAACCATAGGCTGCCTTAGGCGTATATCCAAACACAGCCAGAGTTATACCGTGTGCACAAAATGGTCTATCAATAATATTCTCTTCTAATAATACATCGACATCTGATATGTTAGCTGCCATCCAAGACAAATCTGTTACACTGTTAATACAGTTTTGTCAACATCCAACTATCCACATGATGAAGGGAGATAACTTCCTCCCGCTATTTGAGATCTAACAAAATACCTATCAAACGTTTCATCAGAGGCGCACCACGACAACACAACAGAATTTTTAAAAACTTCATGGAGGTTGTACAAGGGTGTGGATTGGGGTTTACAGAATAGAGAATAATGGGCAAAAATATAAAGAATAGAGAAAATGGACCAAAAAAATAAAGAAAATTTGTTTGTCAAAATATGTGGTTATCCATAGGTACCTTTGGTTTGATATTCTATATATCAAAATATCAAACCATGGGTACCCAAAGATACCTATGGGTAACCATAGGCTGCCTTAGGCGTATATTCAAACACAGCCATATATACACAGAGATTGGCAACTGTAACAGTGGTCAGCGAAATCTAATCAAAACACGCAGCACACGAGACTTTAACGAGATCGCCATTTTGATTCTATCACGACAAGTACAACACCTCGCTTCGATTTTTATTTTACATCAAGCATTTCAAAACAGCTTAATGTGAGTATATATTTCAATTTCTAAATTATTTACCTTGTTTTATCCAGTTTGCAGTAATTATTAGTTAAAATATTGTGACGATTAACGTTTTATTGAAGTCAATAATAAGGGAAAGCTTGGCCGTTATGAAAATTTTGAACACGGACGTATTTTTATTAAAACCTTTTCATTCGAAAAGGAATAAAAACATTTATGAGATGAATTACTTTCCCAAGACATACTGGTTTTGTGTAAATAAGTTGAATTTTCATTAAATCACCCACTTTGATGCAATTTACAATTAAAATTCAGTATTCTCGCTATCGGCCACGTTCAATTTCTTCAATATAAAGACAGGCCCCTGTCCATGGCTACAGTCAATAAACTTTTCCATCTTTAGAGAATAATTGTTCCCAGCACATGAATTACTTTCCTATGACATACTGGAATTGTGTATAACAGTTGTTTTTCCATATTTTCACCCACTTTGATGCAATTTTCAATTTAAAATCACTATTCAAGCTGTTGCCATGTTCATTCTCTTCAATATAAAGACAGACACCTGTCCATGGCTACAGTTTATAAACTTGTCCATCTTTAGAGAATAATTGTTCCCAGCACATGAATTACTTTCCTATGACATACTGGAATTGTGTATAACAGTTGTTTTTCCATATTTCCACCCACTTTGATGCAATTTACAATTCAAAATCACTATTCAAGCTGTCGGCCATGTTCATTCTCTTCAATATAAAGACAGACACCTGTCCATGGCTACAGTTTATAAACTTGTCCATCTTTAGAGAATAATTGTTCCCAGCACATGAATTACTTTCCTATGACATACTGGAATTGTGTATAACAGTTGTTTTTTCCATATTTCCACCCACTTTGATGCAATTTACAATTCAAAATCACTATTCAAGCTGTCGGCCATGTTCATTCTCTTCAATATAAAGACAGACACCTGTCCATGGCTACAGTTTATAAACTTGTCCATCTTTAGAGAATAATTGTTCCCAGCACATGAATAACTTTCCTGTGACATACTGGAATTGTGTATAACAGTTGTTTTTTCCATATTTCCACCCACTTTGATGCAATTTACAATTTAAAATCACTATTCAAGCTGTCGGCCATGTTCATTCTCTTCAATATAAAGACAGACACCTGTCCATGGCTACAGTTTATAAAATTGTCCATCTTTAAAGAACAATTGTACCCATCACAGGTATTCCTTTCCCAAGACATACTGGTTTTGTGTATATAAATTGTTTTTTTTCATAATTTCCACCACTTTGATGACATTTACAATTTTATATATATTTACATTCAGTATCTGACAGCATTTTTTTTAACAGGATCCTGCATGTTATAAAAGAACAAAGATGTTGATCAAATTTACCTAACAGTGCAGCATACAAGAGATGTAATATCATACATGTGCTGAATTTAGGACTCCCAAGCCTTTCTGATTGAAAATAAGACTCCTGGCAGACAGGAACAACTATTTGTTAGTGATGACTTTTTCAAATGTGACTGCACAGTCTTGTATTGGACCGATTACTACTATCAATGTGATACTTAAAATGGTTATGTAGGAGAGAAAATTACATGTGCTTATCCACCATATTATTGTAGTTCATATATTATAGTTCATATGCCAAACTTGATGTACATGTGTATGCGATTTTGTGCAAGTGATGGTGACATCATTGAACTAAGAACAAATACAAGACTGCATTCAATCTATTGAATTTGAAGCAGAAGTGACACAGTGGGAGTTGTGCAGAGACAATATGGAAAAAATGCAAATAAATATCTTGTTTTCAACTTCATTTGTCTACTTTACATTTACAAAGTATACATGTACATAGTTTTTACATACATGTATAACAATATGATGATGTAGTATGATTGCCAATGAGACAATGATTTACATGTATGACTATCATTGAAGGCCATTCTATAATATTTTGTACATCATGAGAATGGAAATGCTTCCTTTGTACCATAAAGGTAGCATAATGTAAAAAAGAGAAAATGTTCATTTATTCAACAACACTCCTGTGAATATATAACTTGACAGTACTAAAGGCAAAATATTTCGTTTCACAAATTCTTTCCTCTCCTCGAAAGTAACATATTTAATTGTTTACATGAAATGACAAATGTGTAGAATAAGAAGCAAGAAATGTTCACTCTACTTGTACACTAGTCGCTCATATTGGTCATCATCTATGTTTGTTTCAGTTATTTAACAATGGTGCCTGTTTATATTTATCTGTTGTGTTGTGTTGTTTCAGTTTTACATGTCCTCATTCTGTGATCACTATTTCACCTCTCCTGTTTTGAAAATGTTTATGCAAATATTTTCTGCAATAAATTGAAAAGGCACAGATGCTATGACTAAACAGAAATGTGAGGTATATGTCAATGAGACAACAACCCAACGACAAAAATATTCTTTGCTCATCTATGAATGTTTAAAATTCTTGTGGAGGTCAAAAGCACATAACGTGTACTTATATATCCGTGACCTGGTACATGTATGCACCAATTGATGCATTCCATCCTAAACATAAGTTGTGTGAAGAGACCAAGCAGTTTATATGCTTATAAAAAGCTGATATTAAAATGACTTCCTGTATAACAAATTCCGGGAATGAGACACTATTTTATTTAAACCAGATGAGATATTAGTGGTAAAGGTTTGAACAGAAGCAGGAGATGTCAAGGGCAATACAAAAGTACAAGGTCGTGTAACACAGGAAAAATAACAAATGAAAAGAAAATAACAGCCCACATAGCACTGCACCGAAAATTACCTTGAACAACATAAACCCACAAAAGATCAGATAAAACTTGTGTACAATTTTAAATCTTTCTAATTTCAAACTCGAGTTTCACTACCCGATAGGAAAGAGTAAAGATAAGAATGTTGCAGTACTCCGGTGGTCTATGAAACAGAACATTAAAATTCTACAGTTCGGCAGAGTATTTTACTGTACTTATGATACACATTGTTTTTAATCAGAGTCTGTGATATTAAGTCTTAAAAACTACAAATAATGACAGATTCATATTCAATATTTCATGGCAGCAAAAAGTGATTTCGACAACACTATAATGTACGCACTTCATTTAGGAAATTCATGCAAGGTTCCACAAATAATTTAATTTTAGGTCAATCAAAATTAAACATTATAATTAAATTAAAACAGATATAAAATCAGTTTCCCACGAGACAAAATTCTACTGGCTACATATTTTTTATATGAAAAGTTGCTTTATTTCTTTTCTTGACATGTTAAATGACTATTTTTTCCCTGATTGAATACTAAAGTATAGCCCAGTGTTTCTGTTAAAATAAAGTTCTGGTCATGGTTAAAATAATATGTCAGAATTTGTTTAGTTGTAAAACAATTACCAAGTAATAATCCATTTAGAACTTCACCTCCGGCAAAATTCAGGTGATCGGAGGGCAATAAATTGCGTAATCGCACACCTGTGAATCCACAGTCACAACTCTAAGGAAATAATGACCGGAAAATCGGACACACATAATTTCACTGTGTAATTTAGAAGCAAACTTTAGCAAAGAAATGTTTCTTGTAATATCATGATCATTACCAGATTTTACTTTTTAAATTAAAAGAAATGCCGAAAAAAAGAAAAAAATATTTTCTCAATCAGATACATTAAAAAATACAACTATTTCAAGTAGTTTTTTAGAAAAGAAATGATTTGATCTGAAATAAAGTTTCCTATTACTTTTCTTGATTAGCTATCGAGGTTATTCATCCCTGACTTGTTTACATGTTGTAGAATAATTATCGACGAGAATCTCATTCCGGGCCGCGTGTTTTAACGGGATTTCACGGAGTTGCCAATCTCTGTGTATATATGTCTCTGATATGTGTGTTTGTTTGCATGTCATTTGGTTTGTGTGTAATATGTAATATAATGTCGATTTTAAAAGAGCTTGTGTTACTTTGTTTGCAATGTAACAGTATTGACAATAAACAAAACTTTGATTTGATTTGATTTGAAAGAATAGAGAATAATGAGGTGCTAAAATATAAAGAATAGAGAATAATGGATAAAAGTATAAAGATTAAAGAAAAATGACATAAAAAAATAAAGAATACAAAAATGAAGGACCCCCCATCCAGACCCTCTTGTATGGTGACACAAGGAGTTTGGACTTATATTGTATGTTAGTTATAAATCTTTGATTGACCTTAAAATTTTATAGAGGGAACAAGGAGAAGTCTAGCTCATCCTTCATTTTTGTTCACTGCATATTTTAGACTAACATTGATGTTTTTTTACCTACATGTTGTTAAATCGAAGATTAGCGAGCCAAATCAGTTGGCTTATTAGATTAGCATGTCGTGATTGCACCATTGCCATGCTGTAATGATGTAAAACTCACTATAACATGTACAGACCGCTTTTTTTACTAAGCTGTTTTGTGAACCGTGGGTAACCGTTGTTCTTTGTCTTTTGGTCTTGATTGATAGTTGTCTTATTGACAATTATACCACATATGGGCTGTGTTTGGATATACGCCTAAGGCAGCCTATGGTTACCCAAGGTATCTCTGGGTACCCATGGTTTGATATTTTGATATATAGAATATCAAACCAAAGGTACCTATGGATAACCATAGGCCACCTCTGGCGTATATCCAAACACAGCCATGGGCTGTGTTTGGATATACCCTGAGGCGGCCTATGGTTATCCATAGGTACCTTTGGTACCTATGGTTTGATATTTTATATATCAAAATATCAAACCATGGGTACCCACAGGTACCTATGGGTAACCATAGGCCGCCATAGGCGTATATCCAAACTCAGCCAATATTACAAATACCTATCTATACATGAAATCATATTAACCTAGTCTGAGACTACTATAACGTAATCTTAACCCAAGTTAAGGAAGGGACCCATTTAGGGCCCGGCATTTAACAAATGACAATACAAAAAACTCTTTCTATTTCATTATAGTTTATTACATTTGCATCTCGATTTTATCCCATATGACAGATTTAACCAGTTTTATTCCCTTTTTATTTTTGTAATATGGACATTTTTATTCTGTTGGGAGACTTTGCCTTTCAATATGCAATTTATTTATAAAAATCCGCATATATTTTCAACGAAGTAATATTAATGAATACCAAAGATTGATTGATTGATTGATATGGATAGTCAACGCTATGAATGTCACATGGGATAAAATCGCGATGCAAATAAAATAAACTTTAACAGGATTTGGCTCGTTCGCATTGATATTAAACAACTTGGTAAGAAGATATTATGAAGGAGACGAATCAATCAGACAACTGTCCCAATACAGTTCAACCAAAGCCAAATCACCATACTCACAGTGCGCTAAAAAATGGAAACTCTTTTTAGACAAAGGACAAACCATTCTTCTAGATCCAGATATAGCGCCCCCTGTGAAAAGAATGATGTAACCTTGGGAAAAGCAAGTCCACTACGTATTCTCTCTTTCAACATTAAAGGCTTCAACTCTAACAAAAATTACCTCAATGAACTGCTCGATAAACATGACATCATTCTCTTACAAGAACACTGGCTCTTTAACTACGAAAAAGAACTATTGAAACAACATCATTCAGACTTTATTACATTTTCTAGACATATTGATGATGTTGAACCAATGTCCCCAATTGGTAGACCAAGAGGACACGGTGGTATTGCAACCTTATACAGAAAGTCTATGTCTTCAATGTTTTCTCAACTTCCAGACGGAAACAACAGAATACAAGCTATTGAAATATCAACAGTCGGAAATCCTACCTGCCTTATTAATGTATATCTTCCTTCTAGAGGTACGGATAAAGGACATGATACTTATAGAGCATCCTTAGACACTCTAAAAGAAATTATCCTTAAGTACCAAGAAACCCACTCAATTGTTATTGCGGGGACTGTAACGCCTCGTTCATTAGACAATACAAGGACTCCCAAGATGAACTGTTTAAACAGTTTTGCAAAGAAAATCAAATAGAACTTCCAGTCAAATACCCAACTGATCACACATATTTTCAAGGAGAATCTAGATCACAAATTGACTACATATTGGTCAAATCTATTGAGAATGATAAAAGACTAAGGGAACTTATTCAGGTCAAGATCCTAAGTGTAGGTCACAACACCTCTGACCATTGTCCTGTGTCTGCCGATCTTTGTATAGAACTAAGGACTAACCAGAAACAGTACAGAGAAAATACCTGTACCAAAATCAACTGGGAAAAAGTAAATAAAGATAACTATGCACTAAAAGTGCAGGAAGAACTAAAGGATAGAAAATATCTAAATATGAGACCACCTTATGGAATTGATCAAGCTACAAACCAATTACTTAATGGTTTGAACATTAATGCACTAGAAACATGATTTCCTCGGAGGAAATCAAAGTTTAGTAGGAAGAAAAAGATAAGTTGGTCACCAAAATTAGATAATGCAGTCAGTAAATCAAAAAAGGCCTTCTACCTCTGGAAAAAAGCAGGTTCACCTCCTTCTTAAAAATAATATATATAACATACATAGGCTTGATTCCAAAAGTACAGTAAGAACAATACAAATACAACAAAGTGCTGACAAAAAATTATGAGAGCATCTGACAGGGACAAAGATCTTTTCTTTAGATTAATAAAACTCAATGATCCTCTTCTTCCCAATTCACTCACACTCTACAACGACGGACAAGGAAGCATCCACCCCAGATGATATGAATGATCTATTTAGTTAAGGAACATTTTGCAAACTTAGCAAAACAAAGGTGAATCATCTATTCAATGAAGAACATGACAACTTGGTCAACTTAGATGCAGAAACAATAGTCAAATTATGTGAAAATGAAGAAATACCAATTCAACCAGTTACCTCAATGAGATATCAAAACTGGTTTCACAACTAAAAACGGAAATCTGGAGATGTAGACGGTTTAACATCTGAACATCTTATATACGGAGGTTTAGCTTTAATTGACTAATTGACAACTCTCATTAATAACATCTTCTAAACAAAACATGTGCCTGATGCTAGACTTTTAACTCCAGTCCATAAAAAGACAAGGACCCGACAATACCATCAAGTTATTGAGGAATAACAGTCATCTCCATCATTTGTAAAGTTTTAGAGCTCTGTTTGAGAGCTAGGATTGAAGGCACTTTAAACAAACAACAAAATAAACTGCAAAAGGTTTCACAAAAGGTTTTTCCTCAATAAATATTGCTCTTTAATTACCGAAGCCATCAATGAGGCAAAGGATAAGAATGAAATCACTCTAGATGCAGAAAAAGCATTCGATGTCATAGATCACATACATCTTTTTGGAAATTATATCACCAAGGAATCACAGGTTCAACCTGGCTACTGATCAGAGAACTATATAATAATACATCAACCCAAGTAAAATCTCACGGACGTATGTTAGAAGCATTCACTAACGAGCAAGGATTAAAGCAGGAGGTATTTTATCTGCTAACTTTACAAAGCTTACAGTAAGAATATTCTAGATACACTCGAAGCAACAAATATCGGTTTTAAGATGCCCAACATGCGCAGATGATATTATGCTATGTGCAACATCGGAACAGGATGCATCAGCTCAACTCCGCATCATTGAAAGCTGTACCAAAATGATCGAGTTAAGATCAATAGTAAAAGACTGAAATACTGTTGATCAACAATAAAACAAAAACCTAACCTTGAACTTTTAACGAGCGAGAAGATAAGCGAAAACAGAACATAAAGCACCTGGGTATTGAAAGACAGGACCGAAATAGCCCAAATGTAGTAAAGAGAATTTCTACTGCTAGAGCAACTATGTACTCACTCATGGGAGCAGGTCTACATGGAATAAACGGAATAAATCCATTGATATCGTACAAACTTTGGCGAACTTATGTCATACCCAGAATGCTATATGGTATATTGAAGTTCTTAACTTTACCAAGACGGACATTTAAAAAAAAACTAGAAAACTTTCAGGAAAAGACATTTAAACAACTACTGTCTCTACCACAACGGACAGCAGATGCTGCAATCTATATCTTGTTTGGGGCAGAATCCGTAGAACAACTTATCCACAAAGCAATGATTCTCTGTTCCTTAGAATTTCAAAAGATACAAATTCAATTGAGCATAAAATAGGAATTTGAAATTCTAAGGAACAGAGAAATCATTGCTTTGTGGATAAGACAATTAGCAACAAAAGACGGTAACTCCAACAGTTGGTATATAAAGTAGATAATATTCTCAAGTTATATGATTACCATCTGCACATGAGATAATCTTAAACCCAAAGAAAAACTGGAAAAAACTGACTCATGATATGATAGATTCAACTTGGAAAACAAAATGGTCTGAGATAGCTGAAACCAAAACATCACTGAATCATATGGAAGTAAGCAATTGGAACTTCCGAAAACCTAATACATGTTGGAGCAGTGTCAGAGACAACAAGCGAGATGTTGCTAAAGGAATAATAAAGTCCAGAATATTGACTGGGACATATAAAACTCAAAGTATTAACAACCGCTTTGATTCAACAAAATCTGCAGAGTGCAAATTGTGTATGGAAGGAACAGAAGATTACAAGCACTTTCTTGTTAACTGCATAAGCCTTAAATCAGTGAGAAAAATCCACTACATCAGACTTAAACATTTGATGGCTGAACTTCAGATCAACTACAACTACATCGTTGAATCTGAAGACGATCTGCTTCAATTACTAGTCGACTGTTCCAGCAAACGTCGCATACCTGTGACTCACCTAGTTGCTATAGAAAGGATATGCAAAGACTGGGTACATGCATTGCATACCAAGAGAGCGGAATTATTGCAGTAAAATATAATATTTCATTTTGACCCTTGGAACATTATAAGATCCTATACAAAGCTGGCTACTATCGGTGATGAGAATGGAAATAATTTAGAGAGAAATAATTAAGGATGATATCTGAATACTCTATGAGACTTAAGCCTACTGTTGGTTAGTAAATATATAAACTATATGACCCCTGCATTCTATTTTACACATAAATAACAACATTTACTAATAGCTAGATTAATATCTGATTCAAAAGAAGGGCTTCGGAAGAGACTTGATACTTTGTACACATTCTGCAAAGATTGGTGTATGGAAATAAATGTGAAGAAAACAAAGATTATTATATTCAATAGGAGTGGTAGACTCCTTAATGAAGATTTCAATGTAGGAAATAATTCTATCGAATGTGTTAAACAATACAAATATCTAGGCATAGTCATCCAAAATACTGGAAACTTTAATGAAGCCAGGAAACAATTATTCCAAAAAATTGCATAACTCTTACCTGAGCATTTTCTGCCATAAAATTTATTTGTTTGTTCTACATTTATATCCCATTATATTGCTATTTAACAGTAATTGGAAATATCTCAGCATTAGGTATTTGTTCATTTAATTTGAATACAGGAAATGTATTTTTCTTAATGAAGAATGAACACCAATTAAGATAAAAATAGTTATTATTTTTTAAAGTCTATATAACTTGCATAAAAAGACGTGTGCAGGACTTCCTCTATTTGGTTTCACGAGATGTCCAACCCATATCACCTCGAGAAGATAAATTTTAAATTTTGTTGTTGAGAAATTGGATTTTAATGCCTCTTTCTGGAAATTATTAAGCCAGTTATTATTAATGGCATATAAAAGATATATTACTTGTTTGACGATTTTCCTTTCCATTCTTGTCAATACCATTAAATTGCAAATATTTATAAAAAAATCTGACAGAGTCTAATTGAAATATCAATATTTATATCAATATTTGCATCAATATTGCGAAATTCCTACCTTTGGACAATAACATAGAAATTTTACAACAAGATTGGAAATGAAAAGAGAAAAAATATTGAAAAAGTATGGCCAGAAAGAATATCAGACTAGCTATGAATATGGCTGGATCACAACATCGACGATGCTTTGATTCATTCAAGAGGTCATTTGACTATGAAAATTGTTTAGATTTAAAGCACCCCAAAAACATTTGTTAACAAAATACAGACTCAGCAATCACTGTTTAAGAATAGAAACTGGCAGACATGAACGATTTATCAATGTATGTGGTAAATATGAAATATTACCTCGACATGAGAGGATATGTTTATATTGTGATTCAAATTCTATTGAAAATGAAATGCACTTTCTTCTGGAATGCCCTCTTTATAATAACCTCAGAAGAGATATGACTGATTATATCAAAAATACCCCAGTTTAGTTAATTTAAGAAATGATCTGTTTACATGGATCATGAGTATTGAAGATAGCAGTTTTTTATTTATTTTATGTGCATACCTTGACAAAGGCCTGCAACTTAGAAAATCAGAAAATTAGTTAAATACTCTAATAGATAGCAAAATTATCTCCCTTGACCACTGACCCTTTCCTCGTGCATTTGAACTATTATTTTATGTTTCTTTAATCTTTAATAACAGATGTTTATGTCATGTTGTTATTAATGTTATGCTCTTAATGGGCCCTTTAATTTGGAAAAATAAAAATATTGTATTGTATTGTATTGTATTGTATTGTATTGTATTGTATTGTATTGTATTGTATTGTATTGTATTGTATTGTATTGTATTGTATAGTATTGTATTGTATTGTATTGTATTGTATTGTATTGTATTAATAGCAACCAATAACTTGGGTCCTTGACAAGAATTTAAATTTTAACAATATATTTAATGTATGAAACCTCATATTAATTATTTTTAAATTATTGGACACTTTTAACACAGTAATTAAAGTTTTATCCATTTTAAAAATATAATGTTTTGAGCTTAAGTCAGTCTGTTATGTACAGTGTATATACAAGTTTTACCTTTTATCCTATCTTTATGATTTTATTTTATTTTACCCTAACACAGATAAAATCTCTTAATCTAACAAATTTTAAAGTAACGCATTTTAAAAAAATATAAACTAAAATAGTTTTTAATACGGTGACCCTGCAAATAGGGTGGACATCTGTAAGAAGAAGAAGAAGAAGGTCCGTATTTTAAAGATATTAGTGCATTTATGGATCAACATTTGTATTTCCCCTTTATGTTAAAGTTATTCAGTTCACCATGTACCAATAAGTATAAGACTTGATCACCTAGTCTATCTTAGCTGAACCAAGCATTCATTATAATTATAAAAAACTGCTCATTAATAAATTCATATGTTAAAGGTGAGTTAGACTGCTAGGAACCTTTTTAAATCTCTTGTCATATCATCAGACCTTGACTTTAAGGTACAGGGCAACTTTGACAATGCCAATATTGCACGGAAATACGAAAACCTAAACCAAAACAATGAAAACCAAATCCAGTGAAAACATGGGACGAACAAATAGTGATCCAAAAAATTGAACCGAAAAACAAAGGTTAAATTCATAGTCAAATGAAAACCGACAACGACATGACCAGTAAGAAAAACAAAACAAAAACCCCAAAAAAAACAACAGTCTACAAGACACTACACAGAAAAAAGATTAATCAGCTTGAACCCCTCAAAAACAGGGTGTACTTATAAGTGTCAGCAGTTTCTGCTCCACTGTATTGAAATTAGTCGTGTTACTTTTGTTAAAATACATAGAGAATATCATATGGCTTTTCGATATCACACCGTATCAACCCGAGACACCAATATAATCCCAAGAGCTCTGCTCGAGGGATTATATTGGTTGAGGGTTGATACGGTGTGTATTGAAAAGCCATATGATATCGATGAGGTGACGTCATACAGTTTACCTTTGTAATCGTAACTGATATCGATATCATCACGGCTGACTGATACAGCACGACTGCCATTTATCATATTAGACACGAAATTTATCTGTATTTACCACTAAGTATATAACAAAAACGAATCATACTCAGTGCTAAGGAATATGCAAAAGAGGACTGATAAATATCTAAGATATTGTTTCACCCTAATACATCTACAATCTATTTTTGAAAAATCGATATTTCTAAATGAGCAAATCCTTAAAATTGTGGATGAGACAACTTTGAAATGAATACTGGATTTTACAGAAAAAAAGGATAAACAATACATTTACTGATAGCAACAACACAGACATTAAAAAAATGAAATTGCATACATTACAACACTGAACTGCTTTAATACAAATCTAGGGGTAACGTCAGGGGTCCAGAAACGTAAACAGTTCCTGCTCCACCGTAGGATACCCGTCATGTTACTCATTGCAAGTAAACATTTAATTTCAGTAGCGTCCGGCAATGTCACAATCAGGAAAAGAGGACTGGATTGTGGCTACAACAAATGGAACATACCTGTGGTTATGTGTGACCCATATTTATATTCCATAACGGTCAACCAGAACACTATATCAATGGCGTCAGTAAAACTTTTCCATTTGAAACCCTTTGTTTGATATCTTCCTTGTAAGCAGTAACACTCTTTCAATAAAAATGAAGCCCTGGAATATTGAATCAACCGGAAGATATATACTCCATTTTCAGGTGCTGTTGGAATGGGCTACACAGAAATGGAAAGTTTACGATGGAAAAAAAACGAAATCATATGTTTTGCCGTGAAGTGTAGATCTCAATCGACCTTCGACCTGATGAGAGTCAAAATATGAAGCAGACTTAACTGTATCTGCTGTATCCTTTATTTCTGGTTCAAAGCCGGGAATAGGTGCAGTACACAGTCACCAAACTAATTATTTAGTGAAAGGAAATCGTCTATAAATATATAACAGAATGCGACATTGAAGGTTGATGCCAGCTTCTTTTCATTATTCTTTAGAAGCTCTTGTATGAAGTCTTTCTTGAAACACACTTATTTATCAGCTTTATTACTTTATAAGATCAATGTCAAAAAGTTTTCGATACAATAATTTTGCTCCTTGCATATCTCAATATGATACAAACTTCCATATATAAAGATTCGTTAAAATTCATGATCAGTTGCTTTGACATATTAGTCCTTTCTATTTTCTTGAAGACATGATTTATCCTTGTTTTTTTTTTTGCCACATTTTCGATCTTACATTTTAATTTCAAATTTCTTATGAGCTTCTCATAAAATCTGTTCACGTTTGCTTATGATTGCAGCATTTTTATCAGATCTTACTTCTTCTATAAGTACAGTGTGCATTATTGTCTCATTTTGATATACCATCTCATCTTTATGACCATTAACTCAAGGAGTGATTGTGACTCTCTACTGTAAGTTTGGTTTTTCTGGAGCCAGTTGAGCAGGAAACTGGAAAGTTAACCCAGAGAACTACACTACAAAGCGTTTTTTTTTTTTTTTGATTTACGACAACAACAAGATATCTTTTTGCACACAGGCTATTTTTCACCTTGTCATTTCAAATATGTAATTAAATATACACCTTAGTGTGCTTCTTTTAGTGATAAATGGGGTCGAAATTTAAGACATTTACTTAAAATTTCGGTTTCTTGGACATTACTATTTTGCTGTTCTGTATATTTATCTACTTTAAAAAAAAAATATTGGTGATTTTTTCACTAACGTAAAAAATTTCAAACATAATCTAGCCAAATTCCATTTAAAAAAAGGATTCATGTACCCGTTTTCAAGCTAATGATTAAAGTCCGTCGAGAAATGCATTTTCCCCAAAATGTCACAGTTTGACGTCGCGAAAAATAATATTTTACTTTACCAACGTCATTACCTCCCTTGTATCTGTATCGTATGCCCTTAACGTAATAAAAGTTTCCATGACGCCTGTATGTTGACTTTTAGAAACAAGGACATCAAACTACTATGTTATTTTAAAATCTGTGCTCTGACAAAATCTGTGAAGTTGAAATGAACGACGAAACGGAACCATTAGAATCAGAGCAGTTAGAAGAAATAGAAATGCACGTTATTAAAGGGTATTCGTATGAGAGACTTCAGTCGGAACTCCAAGTTGTCGAGAAAGAATCACCAGAAGGAATCGCTATCACAATAAAAGATGACGATATCTTCCGATGGAGAGTGAAAATACAAGGACCAAAAGATACTCCATATGAAGGAGGTACATTTGCTCTAAAATTATATTTTCCATCAGGATATCCAGAAAGTCCACCACTGATTTCTTTCAAAACTAAAATTTTTCATCCTAATGTTGATTCATTCGGAATTGTTCACATGGACATTCTGCTTCCATCGAATTGGTCACCAGAAATAACAGTACTGGATATGTTGAAATCAATTCAGGACTTATTTGTTTACCCAAAGCCGACTGAGTATGGAGACCCTCATGTATTATCAATGTATCAAAAAGAAACACAACGATTCGTCGAAGAAGCTAAACAGTGGACTGAAAAGTATGCTATGGAAAGCAAGAACACTTTTACAAGGAAACTTAAAATGTTAAATTTCAGATGTTGTGGAAATCAAAATAAATATGTAAAAGAATAGTGTAAATAAATCGGTCTAAATTGTATACTTTAGTGCCTGATTTTTTCTATGAAACAGTAATGATTGTTAATTTCCAATGGAACAAAAATGTTTGTCGTAAGCTTTTTTTTTTTGTGAAAAGGGCTCCTGAAGGATCCAACCAAAACCCCATTCCACAATAATCATAATTCTGCCATATGATAACATTATTGAGGGTGGTAAAGGGTTATTTTCGTGCAACGTGTTTTGCCATTTTATTTCTCGTGCAGCCGTGAAAAGGTTCGTTATTCACCGTGTTTCGTGAAATCGATAAAAGAGCAACGTGCAAGAAATTTTAATTGTTCGTTCATCGTGAAATGGCAATTTTATTTCGCGTTCTTCCGTGCAGATACCCCTTTACACCCCTCATTATTACATGTGAGAAAAAGTGTAAATTTTTCAAATCTACTCGGATCCAGACTTATTTTTTAAACAGCTAAAAAATACAGCTATCAACTAACTCTCGCTTGCAATTTTGCACAATTCGTTACTTTTGCTGTAATATGCGGACTGCCCAACGCTTGTGGTGGGTGGAATTTGTGCTTAACGCTCACATTAACCAATTCTAATGTGTATCTAGTGTATCCCAAGGACTTTTAGTCAGGTGCTTGTAATTTTGTTCCTGTAAGTGTGATCTTTAGTTGATAGCTTTCATTCTCTCATTAGTTATACCAAAATACCAGTCTTCCCGATTAAACACAAACTTTAAAGGATAACAATTCCCGTTAATCTATATATTATCAGCGACAAAGGAATTGTAGGCCCTGTTCACGTTTGTAGTTCTATGCGTTATATAATAGATATAAGAAGATGTGGTATGAGTGCCAATGAGACAACTCTCCATCCAAGTCAAAATTTATAAAAGTAAACCATTATAGGTCAAAGTACGGTCTTCAACACGGAGCCTAGGCTCACACCGAACAGTAAGCTATAAAGGGCCCCAAAATACTAGTGTAAAACCATTCAAACGGGAAAACCAACGGTCTAATCTATATAAAACGAGAAACGAGAAACACTTATGAACCACATCAACAAACGACAACTACTGAACATCAGATTCCTGACTTAGGACAGGTGCAAACAAATGCAGCGGGTTTAAACGTTTTAATGGTACCAAACCTTCACCCGTTTTCTGAAACAATAGCGTAACATCACAACATAGAAAGACACACTATAAAATATCAACTGAAATAGCTTAACTCAATCAAAGGACATATTAACACCATTGAACATACACTGAACAAATAAATTTGACCTATGATACAATGTAAATTCAAAATAAATAAACTAAGGGAAGAATAATAAAAGTAACATGTTATATCGGTATGAAATGTTAAACAATTTAAGAAAAACAAAATGCTCGAACAAAATATCAGCCATTTGCAATAACTTTAAACACAGGTAAATGAAAATAATTTTGTTGTTAGGTATACGTGTACAGTTACAATAGAGAAAGGAAATATTTTAACAAAATAAATAATTTTGATGTTCATAGTACGAAGTGGAAATTTATATATAACACCTTTTTAGTGGCAATCGAAATTTTCTGCCATTCGTCTGTCTAACTGATTCGTAGTTTCATATTTTTCTCGTCCAGAATAAGCATGAAATATTTGCCATGCACTGTTCCTTAAGCAAATTTCATATATCTATACATCGTCGACTTTCGATAAGTTTGCGGGCTCTGAGAAATAGCGGTTGAGATTTCAAGCAGAAAAGCAATACATACCAAGAATGAATGTTTAATTTTGATTTCGCTCATGTATGGTTTAACTTGATTAAATCCGCTAATTTTACAAGTGTTAGCTATAGTACTTTTAATCCAGTGGCTAAATGTTTCAGATGCGTTTTGTGTATTTTTTATGTGCTTCTGCCACTAAGTTTTTCATGTTTATATGAATCTACTTTGGCTTGATTATTTCGTAAGAATTGTTACCAAATTGAAAAAAAAAGGCAACCGTTCTTTTTCTTATTTGTTGATTTAATATAAAAATAAGAAGATGTGATATAATTGCCAATGAGACAACTCCCCACCAGAGACCAAATGACATAAAAGTTAACTACTATAGGAACTAGCTGTACGGCCATCAGCAATGATTAAAACCCATACCGTATAATAAGCATTAAATTTTGGGAGGGTGATAAACAAAAAAGGTATTAGTTTTCCGAGTGTGAAGAGCTAAGTTGCACAATTTGGCAAATTAACGGAGATGCTTACACATTCTTTAATTGTAAGCAGTGTTGAAATTTTGACCCATTTGGCTTTCCATATGTTTTTGCAGTAGGTAGGATAAATGAGCCTCCACATGGGGTTTTGATTATGTGATTGCTTGGCCGTTTTATAGTGATTATTTGATTACCAGACCAAATATTTCATGATTATTTGATTATTTGATAACCTAGAACTGTATTTTGATTATTTGATTATCTTGTTTAAAGAAATAATTAATGATTATGTGATTATATTGGTAAAAAATTGTGATTATGTAATTACTCGGACACCCCATGAGGGGCCTCATAAATATTATGAACTTTATAGGACATTTCATTCAATTTTATAAACCCCATTAAAATCACAAAACACATGTAGGTGTCAGACCACCAATTCACTCCTCCAATTTAGAACGTATTTAAAAGTAGCCCTACTCTGACACAAAATAGTGCTTTTGATGTCATTGTTTACTTAAACTAACCAACAAATTTGCAGAAATGAAACTTTTGGTAAAGAGAAATATATTTAGACCATTTTGAGCCAAAATTTACTTTTCTATGAGTTTGCATAAAAATTGAGGATCAATGCGCTCCATAATAGTATACTAATTTAAGATTTCTTATTTTAGTAGTACTTATCTTACGCTTAGAAGACTTTAGACATGGGTTGAAAATTGGCATGTTATTAAAGACACTCTGTCTGTCTACTGTAAAATTGGTGTAAACGTGAAAAATCTGATAAAAATCTCTAGACAGTTATTTGAATAAAATTATGAATACTGTTAATATTCGTATATCTCATTTTGAAAACAATTCTGAAATTAGTAATAGGGTCCATGATATTCCCATTTCCAGAATAAAAATAAACTCAAGTACTCATAAAGCGGTTTGTGTTCGTACCGGCAGATAAAGCAGCAAATAATGTAGTGGTGGTGTGACGCATATACTACACGGAAGTTCTCCAAAACGAAATTACAAATTCATCTACATTCAGGTCCGTACGCTCCACAGAGAGTCAAATTGTAAACAAGCATATCACTGCCACTACCCAGCTTGAAGCCTCTTCCGAACATTTGAAAGTCCCTACTATGTACTGGTTACCTAAATTGCACAAAAACCATTTAAATTCCGTTTCATCTCCGCATCTAGTAAGTGTTCTACTACCAATCTATCAGTTCTTCTAACTACCTCCTTACTACTATCAAAGAACTTGTTATTAACTTTTGTAATAAAGCTTATGAAAATAATGGTATTAATTATTTTGGAGTGTTAAAATTCTTTAGAGGTTTTAGATAAAATACATGCTTTTGATGGTCCTTTTAATTCTGTTGACAGTTATGATTTTTCTACTCTCTATACTACACTTCCACACAATCTTATATTTAATTAAATGGTCTTTTGAAAATCTCATTACAAATTTATTTGCTGTAACTCGTTTAAAGCCTTTTTCTGTAACGAAAAGGAAAGTATGCTAGATACACTTACTGGAAATGTGAAGATATGATTGAAGCTTTAAATTTTCTCCTGGACAACATATATGTACGTTTCGGCGATAAAGTGTATCGACAAGTAGTAGGTATTCCTATGGGCACTAACTGCGCCCTTTAATAGCAGATTTATTCCTGTATTGCTATGAATCTCAGTTTATGACCAAACTCAGTAAAGACACGTCATTGTTACATTTGGTTGATACATTCAACAATACCTTCCGTTATCTAGATGATATTTTTCGTTAAATAATCCAGAGTTCTCTAAATATACTACCGAAATTTACCCAATAGAACTTACTTTAACTAAATCTAACATAAACAGCAGTAGTTGTCCTTTTCTGGACTTGGACATTTCAATCTCTAAAGGAAAACTCCATACGAAAATTTACGACAAAAGACGATTTTCATTTCCTATTGTTAATTTTCCTTTTTAGACGGCGATGTTCCTTTGGCTCCATCATACGGTGTGTATATATCCCAACTCGTTCGTTATGCCCGTGTGTGTAGTGATGTCATAGATTTTAACGAACGTAATCAATGCATCACTAGTAAATTATTAAGTCAGGGATTTCGTTACCATAAATTACGTAAAACTTTTGCTAAGTTCTTTCATAGATACAAAGATTTGATTAGTAAATTTGGCTGTACCTGTAGAAAACTGATTAAAACGGTATTTCACATCCTAAATTTTACGGTAATATTGTACTTAAAGCGCGGAAATCACTATATGATCCGTGTAAACTCATCGAACCTTTAAATAAACTTATTAGTTCAGGTTATCTTACCAATGTTGTAATTAGATCTTTGAATATAGTTTACATTGGCACTAATATCGATTTTGTCATCAGCAAATTAAAACATAACTAAATTTGTATTCTTTTCAAACGGGATGTTTAAAGACACACCCACGTTCATTTTGATCTATAAAGAGGTTAAACTCTAACTATCCTACTGTCTGTCGATACATTTATTTTGGCATTGCACTAGTCATGTCTTTTTGACTGTCCATGACGTTAAAATACCAAATCCCTGGGATGTGTTTTGGTTGATTTTAGTCTCTGATGCATGATTTTTTATTATTAATTGTTTTGGCTTTTAACTAGCTGTCAGTAACTGCGAGTACTCTCAAATCGTACTTTCTTGTTTATTTGACCTGTTGATACTAATTGTAATGCTTTTTTTGTTATTTAATGTTATTCAGGGTTATATCTGGTCTATATACCAGCTTTGATAAGTGTTTGATACTAATATAAATTTCCACTTCGTACTATGAACATCAAAATTATTTATTTTGTTAAAATATTTCCTTTCTATTGTAACTGTATACGTATACCTAACAACAAAATTATTTTATTTACCTGTGTTTAAAGTTATTGCAATTGCAAATGGCTGATATTTTTGTTCGAGCATATTGTTTTTCTTAAATTGTTTAACATTTCATACCGATATAACATGTTACTTTTATTATTCTTCCCTTAGTTTATTTATTTTGAATTTACATTGTATCATAGGTCAAATTTATTTGTTCAGTGTATGTTCAATGGTGTTACTATGTCCTTTGATTGAGTTAAGCTATTTCAGTTGATATTTTATAGTGTGTCTTTCTATGTTGTGATGTTACACTATTGTTTCAGAAAAAGGGTGAAGGTTTGGTACCATTAAAACGTTTAAACCCGCTGCATTTGTTTGCACCTGTCCTAAGTCAGGAATCTGATGTTCAGTAGTTGTCGTTTGTTGATGTGGTTCATAAGTGTTTCTCGTTTCTCGTTTTATATAGATTAGACCGTTGGTTTTCCCGTTTGAATGGTTTTACACTAGTAATTTTGGGGCCCTTTATAGCTTACTGTTCGGTGTGAGCCTAGGCTCCGTGTTGAAGACCGTACTTTGACCTATAATGGTTTACATTTATAAATTTTGACTTGGATGGAGAGTTGTCTCATTGGCACTCATACCACATCTTCTTATATCTATGTATAAAGGTGATACATGTACAATTCAGGATATACCTGGTTTCTATGAAGTTAAACTTAAGGTAAATTTAAATATTAAGAAAGCTGTGAAAATTGCTAATTTTGGTTGAATAGATAGGGATCTTAATTGGTGGTCTGACACCTGTAGTTGTCTCTCAGTGAACGTTTTTTACTTATATAATTTAGTTATATTAAAGTATATAGGAAATTATTTTCAGAGACAACTGCCTGTGCGTTTTGTATATATGCTTTTAAAAATACAAGGACGACAACACTGTAAATGTAGATAAGTTAAAAATAGTTCTTGGAAAACCAGCAAGTATTACTTCCTATTTAAAGAACACACAAGGAATGTAAGTATGTCCAAGTATACCGTTATACTAAATATTGTGTAATTGAGTGACCTATTGCTATAATACATTGCTATTTTGATCATCTGTTGACATATTCAGAATTGTTATATTTTTAGTAGTAAATTAACATGATTAAAGGTTTTGCTTTCGGTTCTGTTAAAAATAAGATGTCATTTTGCATGTCACAAGTTTTGTACGCACATCCTTATTGTTTTATATGAGTAATGAAAGTATACATACTTCTTTCGAGAAATGTATGTACATGAATGCGTTTTCTTTTCATATGATCACAAGCATATTCTTATGAATTATGACCCCTTTCAAAGTTTGGTTTTCATATATAAATAAAATATATTGTTATCATTGTGAGCAATGAAGTTTTAACTTCCCAAATTAGGTTTCATTATAATACACCGTATTTCAAAAAATGCCTTTTTCGGGTGCCAGGCATGTCCAGCCTTCTATAAATTATGAATTTTAGTGTGAAAACGAAACTTGTCCATGCTTAAATACCGCCTTACGTTTGTATGTTATTATTCATGTAATGCATTTTCTTCATATTCACTAACAGACCATCACAATCAAGTTTACGTATCATTTACTAGGAGCTAGATATAAGCTTAATTTTCTAAAGAAGATTATTTCTAAAGAGAAAGTGTTGAATGGCCTACATATTGAAATAACAGATCTTAATAAAAGTTGTTTATACAATTATATATATATTTTTTTTTTTCAAATTTAAAGGTGGCGGATATTACAATGACTTCCATGAGTAAAATTCTATCCTGCTGATGGATATTGACGCAAAGGTAAATTGCTAGTTTCATCAGATGTGCGTCTTCATTTTGCCATGTCTTTTTATCAATTAAAATAAAGTCTTATACACCAGATCCTTTTTTACTGGAGAGAGTACTTGAAAGCAAATTTAAATCATATTATTAAACCTTCTACGTGTTCTAACTTCCATTGAAAACATTTTGTAGATGAACACGTCTCAGCAACAAGTGGACAAGTCACTTATCCTAAGGCTTCTATTAAGTGCTGGCATCCAGTTTTACACAAAAAAATACATGTTTCCATTTATACCCACATATATTTTATGGTGTATAGCCCAGCTGGTTCAATGTTGCATCGATTCTTTTACAGTTTCCTCTCTTATAGATATAACAATGTATTCGATTTTAACGAAGAAATCTCTGTATTACTGAAAAATTATTACACCAGGGTTTTCGATATCACAAACTTGTCAAAACATTTAATAAATTTTATCATCGGTACAAGGACATCATTCGTAAAATGACGTCCTTATTACGCTTTGTAAACAAAGCCGTGTTCTAATTAGCACAAAATATGTTTGACACATGCGCACAAACTTACTATTTACATTCTCGTTGTTTTCATTGTTATCCTAATAAAATATAAATATTTTAGCAGCTTACATAAACTTGTATTATATATTGTTTATCAAACAACATATATTTACCTTGCTATTAATTTTAAACTTATTAAATATGAAAATGTAATGTACATACCCTACGGGTAGGAAACGGAACAGCCAAACATTTTGAAGGTATTTTCGTACGCTTCGACCTATAAAAATACTGTACTTGTCCTATTAGAATAGAAATAATTCCTTCATGTCATGCTCTATGCTCAATTTTAACATGGCTAGGCATTATATTTGACCATATTTTACACCTCGCTAACGCTCAGTGTAAAATATCGATAAATATTATAATGCCTTCCCATGTTAAAATGAGCATAGAGCATGACATGAAGGAATTATTTTTAATCAACGTGCAGACATCTTATACGTTCAGGTATTTCACATCCCATCTTTTATGGTAATATTCTATACAAAGCACAAAATGTCGCCATTCACCTCAAATGCTAACCAAACCTTTAAACAGACCTTGGATGGAGTCTCATTCGCACTCATACCACATCTTCTTATATCTATTTATTCAGAAGGGATATAGTTACAATACTGTTGTCAGGTCATTAAAGAAGGCATTTTCGGAATTAATATAATTGATTCACTCATAGGGTCTTTGCATTGAAATAAACACATTTGTTCTAAAACCATGCAGTTGTTGGTATGATACGGGTTATATGTTCTCGTATATTTCGTGATGGTATGATACTAAACCCTAACGGGAGGGATTGTGCTTGATTTCATATGATGAAGACATAAGCTTTCAATATGTTTAATTGAGGTCAGTAACCGCTAGTAGTCCTTTAATAATTTCTGTTGATTATTGTCATTTTGCTTAGTTTCTTCTGTTACCTAGTCTAACATCGGACTCGGACTTCTTTTGAACTGAATTTTACTGTGCGTATTGGTGTGTGTTTATTTATTCCACATTGGCTAGAGGTATAGGGAAGGGTTGAGATCTCACAAAACATGTTTAACCCGCCGTATTTTTGCGCCTGCCCCAAGTCAGGAACCTCTCGCCTTTGTTAGTCTTGTATGTTTTTTTTAAAATTTCGGTTTATTTATATGTTTCGGAGTTTAGTGTGACGTCCATTAGCTGAACTAGAATACATTATTGTTTAGGGGCCAGCTGAAGCCCGACTCCGGGTGCGGATTTTCTCACTGTGTTGAAGACCCATTAGTGGCCTTGGGCTGTTTTCTGCTCTTTGGTCGGGTTGTTGTCTCTTTGACGCATTTCCTTTTCCATTCTCAATTTTATACATTGTCTCAAAATATTTTTTTTTTGAGAATGAGTATTCTTATTTGTGGAAAATAAGAATAGACGGACAGAACATATCGACAGCTTATACTGTAAGAGTTTCTTGAAATGAAAGTACACATCAATGGAAATAAGTTGAAATATAAAACACATAAGTTGAAGTCATTTACGATTTATACGTATACCTTTATCCGTATAAATAAACAACTATTTACAGTATGACAGTATGAAATGGGTTGACGTGAATTATATAGATGTCTTAAAAAAAGACTGAAACTTTATTCATTTTTGTTACGAATTATGAACTTTTTTGGAGGCGTTCGACTCCATTTTCAACAATACAATAAAAATGGTTTTTCACATCCATCTTTTTAAAGAAATATTAAACAAAACAAACAGGTTGAAGAATTGTTTTATAATAAAGCTATGTTTTAGTTGGTTTTCTTTTACTACCAATGTCTTTTTTTGGTACTTTTCGGGAGTTAGTTTTACTGTAAGTTTTCTATGTAACTTTTATTTTTGCACCGATCTAGATTTTTACTCACAACATTACAAGTTAAGCCATCCACATGATGATTGACATGTCCCAAGCCAGGATCGAACTCTGTCAGTGACTGTCATTGTTTATATATAAAAATAAGAAGATGTGGTATGATTGCCAATGAAACAACTCTCCACAAGAGACCAAATGACACAGAAATTAACAACTATAGGTCAGCGTACGGCCTTCAACAATAAGTAAAACCCATACCGCATAGTCAGCTATAAAAGGCCCCGAAATGACAAATGTAAAACAATTCAAACGAGAAAACTAACGGCCTGATTTATGTATAAAATAATGAACGAAAAACAAATATGATATACAGCAACAAACGACAACCACTGAATTACAGGCTCCTGACTTGGGACAGGCACATACAGAATGTGGCGGGGTTAAACTAGTTTGAAGGCGCTCCAAACTCTCTCAATCTTTATATCTATGGAAGAATTTAGTAGAGGTTTAAAGTAATTTGTGGTAACGAAATCCTTGTCTTAAGAATTTACAGCAATCAGACATAGATTACGTTAATTGAAATCCAAAACATCACAGCAGACACGGGCATACCGGACGATTTGGGGTACATAAACACCGTAAGATAAGGCCAAGGGAATATCACCGTCCAAAAAGTACCATGTATTTTATAAATGTATATTATGTATATTTTAAATTTTAGAATTCTGTTTTGATTGCAGAACTATGAATTCTTAAACAAATTCTATAAGACTCGTGGCGATTAAAAGTATGCATGGTACTAATTCGAATATTCAATTTAAAGATTGAATGCTTCTTTTGTAAATTATTGGAGTGTAAAAGCGTTGACTGAATAGATATAGGAAGATGTGGTGTGAGTGCCAATGAGACAACTCTCCATCCAAATAACAATTTATAAAAGTAAACCATTATAGGTCAATGTACGGCCTTCAACACGGAGCCTTGGCTCACACCGAACAACAAGCTATAAAGGGCCCCAAAATTACTAGTGTAAAACCATTCAAACGGGAAAACCAACGGTATAGTCTATATAAAAAACGAGAAACGAGAAACACGTATAAATTACATAAACAAACGACAACTACTGTACATCAGATTCCTGACTTAGGACAGGTGCAAACATTTGCAGCGGGATTAAACGTTTTAATGGTACCAAACCTTCTCCCTTTTTCTGAAACAATAGTATAACATCACAACATAGAAAAACACACGATAAAATATCAATTGGAAGGCTTAACTCAATCAAAAAACGTAAATTAACACACTATGAACGAATAAATTCGATCTGTGATACCTGAAAGTAAATACATAGTTAACAAAATATTAGGGACAAACATTCAAGGCCAAAAAGCAAACAAACAAGTCCAAACAAAGCCATGGAAAAACACCACCGCGAAATATTTAACCCTTAGAAGATAATCACTTTTGAAAAACCGGTTTTCATAATATATACAGGTAAATGAAAAATAACTTTGTCGTTTTAGGTATACTACTTCTGTCTATATAAAATCTTCCAATAATTAGGAATACCAAGAAAGGTCTGTCATATAAATACCTAATTTAACACTAGATACATAAGGGGTGAATATCAACAATAAAACTTCCCTGTACAGATTTAAGGAGAATAATCTTGATGTTCATACAAATGTAGTATGAAGAAGTGAAAATTAGTAGATATTCCAAATAATCAAAGCTGGTATACAGACAAGATCCATATTAATATAAAATAACAAAAAGTATTACAAATAGTATCAACAGGTCGAATTAACAAGAAAGTACGATTTGAGAGTACTCGCAGTTACTGACAGCTAGTTAAAAGCCAAAAACAATTAATAATAAAAATCATGCATCAGAGACTAAAATCAACTAAAACACATCCGAGGGATTTAGTATTTTAACGTCATGAACAGTCAGAGAAGACATGACTTGTGCAATGCCAAAATAAATGTATCGACAGGTAGTAAGATAGTGAGGAGCTACTTCTTCAGAGATAAAATTTAACGTGTGTGTCTCTAAACATCCCGCCTCAAAAGAAGATACAATTTAGTTATGTTTTAATTTGCTAATGACAAAATCGATATTTGTGCCAATGTAAACTACATTCAGAGATCTAATTACAATATTGGTACGATAACCCTTACTTATAAGTTTGTTTAAAGGTTTGATGAGTTTACACGGATCACATAGTGATTTCCTCGCTTTAAGTACAATATTACCGTAAAATTTAGGATGTGAAATACCATTTTAATAAGTTTTCTACAGGTACAGCCAAATTTACTAATCAAATCTTTGTATCTATGAAAGAATTTAGTAAAAGTTTTAAGTAATTTATGGTATCGAAATCCCTGACACAATAATTTCCCAGTGATGCATTGATTACGTTCGTTAAAATCTATGACATCAGAACACACACGGGCAAACCGAACGAGTTGTGATATATAAACACCGTATCATGGAGCCAAAGGCACATCGCCGTCTAAAATGGAAAATTAACAATAGGAAATGAAAATCGTCTCTTTGTCGTAAATTTTAGTATGTAGTTTCCGTTAGAAATTGAAATGTCTAAATCTAGAAAAGGGCAACTGCTGCTGTTTAAGTTAGATTTAGTTAAAGTAAGTTCTTTTGGGTAAATTTCGGAAGTATATTTAAAGAACTTTGGATTATTTAACGAAAAATATCATCCAGATAACGGTAGGTATTGTTGAATGTATCAACTAAATATAACAAAGATGGGTCTTTACTGAGTTTGGTCATAAACTGAGATTCATAGCAATATAGAAATAAAACTGCTATTAAAGGGGCACAGTTAGTGCCCATAGGAATACCTACTACCTGACGATACACTTTATCGCCGAAACGTACATTACTTTCAGGTATCACAGATCGAATTTATTCGTTCATAGTGTGTTAATTTACGTTTTGATTGAGTTAAGCCTTCCAATTGATGTTTTATCGTGTGTTTTCTATGTTGTGATGTTATACTATTGTTTCAGAAAAGGGAGAAGGTTTGGTACCATTAAAACGTTTAATCCCGCTGCAAATGTTTGCACCTGTCCTAAGTCAGGAATCTGATGTACAGTAGTTGTCGTTTGTTTATGTAATTTATACGTGTTTCTCGTTTCTCGTTTTTATATATACTAGACCGTTGGTTTTACCGTTTGAATGGTTTTACACTAGTACTTTTGGGGCCCTTTATAGCTTGTTGTTCGGTGTGAGCCAAGGCTCCGTGTTGAAGGCCGTACATTGACCTATAATGGTTTACTTTTATAAATTGTTATTTGGATGGAGAGTTGTCTCATTGGCACTCACACCACATCTTCCTATATCTATAAATGTTATCTAGCAGAAAATTTAAAGCTTCAATCATATCCTCACATTTCCAGTAAGTGTATCTAGCATACTTTTCTTTTCGTTACAGAAAAGGCTTTAAACGAGTTACAGCAAATAAAATTACAATGAGATTTTTCGAAAGACCATTTTATCCAATACAAAACTTTTCTTTATAAGATTGTGTGGAAGTGTAGTGTACAGAGTAGACAAATCATAACTGTCAACAGAATTATAAGGACCATCAAAAGCATGTATTTTATCTAAAACCTCTAAAGAATTTTTAACACTCCAAAAATAATTAATACCATTATTTTCATAAGCTTTATTACAAAAGTTAATAACCAGTTCTTTGATAGTAGTTAGGAGGTAGTTAGAAGAACTGATAGATTAGTAGTAGAACACTTACTCGATGCGGAGATGAAACGGTATTTAAATGAAGCACATTTTGTATTTTTACATTCTTATACCATACCATTACAAAAGAAGCTTTCGATTCTTGTCATTAAATTTTATTTTAACAAGAAAATTACGAGTTAAATCAAGTTTTCGTTTGTGTTCCTCTGTAATGTTGTAATGTTGTCATGTAGAGCACGTGTAGTCATAGATGTTGCATGTTATTGTGAAATAAAATAGTAATTTGGAATATCTCGCGATTGTTGGTTGACAATCAAAATTGCGGAATCCTATAAAACATCCGATTTCGAATGTAAAATCACTATATAATCAACCTTCACTTCATATATATACTTGATCATTTGTTTATTTTAAATTTTTATTTAATTGTAGATTTCCACAATTAACCATGCAATACAGGAACTCAAAAAGACACAAAGAAAAATATGGGAAAAAGTACACACGAACAGGTAATAAAAAATAAGTTGATGTGGTATGATTGCCAATGAGACAACTCTCTAAGTTAGCTATTTCAAAGATACCTGTTCCAATTAATGAAAACATACTTACCTATATATATATATATATATATATATATATATATACGTACGTCTAAAGAAGTGACAACTCTACGACAGATCCATCCATTGGATCACCAGTGAAGGTGACACACGTCTGAAAACACATATTATATTCATAATTGCTCTAAATATCAGCACAACAATGTTAGATCTGCAAATTTGCGGAAGCAAATTTTGTTCTTCCTCGCCGGGATTCGAACTCATGCTATTGGGATATCGTGACAACACCGCCTGCACTGTGTCCAGCGCTCTAGACCACTCGGCCACCTAGACTGAACAGTCGAATCCCGGCGAGGAAGAACAAAATTTGCTTCCGCAAATTTGCAGATTTAACATTGTTGTGCTGATATTTAGAGTAATTATGTATATATATATATATGTTCATGTATGTGAAAATATTTTGTGTTTGTCATTTGCCAAAAAGTTCACATAGGAAATTGACATTTGCGTCTATTGGAAATAAAAAGTCTTTAATTGCTTTTTTCTTTGTATTGTTTATTAGCTGTCTAAATGAAGAAAACTGTAATTTTAATTCGTATCAACAATTCTAAATTGTAAACAGCAACACATTTTTTTAGATAATTTTGTAAATAAATTTCTTGAAACAAATCCTTATCATATTCAGATGTTTATTAAGAATGCTATAGTACTATTTTTCTTTTCATTTATAGCGAAGATACGTTTCCTAACCTGGTTAAAAAGCAGTTTGATAGTAAGTTTGCGAAAGGGTATATATACTTAGACAAAACAGTTTATTATAAAAACAAACATACGGGTGGATATTTATTTTCATATTTTATATTAACAGTAACTAATGCTATTTCAAATATCACGAAAAATGGACGAAGTGATTTGTTTTTAAAGAAATCAAATGAAAAAAGAGGAGTTAGGTAATCGCATAAATCGAAAAGAGACAGACAGAATCATAGCAAAACGAAAAACCACAAATAGACAAACAGAAGTCCTCAAAACACTACATAAAAAAGTAAAGACTGAGCAACACGAACCCTACCAAAAATTGGGGAGGATCTCAGGTGCTTCAGAAGGGTAAGCATATCCTGGTCCACACAAGATATTCTTCGTGTTACTCATCTAAAGTACTTGTAATAAGTAATATCAAGTGATCAGGCATCACGCAATAGTGTATCGGTCTCTTATCTAACACTATTGTATCACCAAATTCGTAAGCCATAGGTCACGTAAATTTTCTAACCCTAGAACTTGACCGGATGTGAAATTTTGAAACTGAAACACGTTTTTCAAGACAAAGGATAGACAAGACTTACCACAGAAACAACACATACATTGAAAAATTAAAAGCATAAAGTATAACACTGAACTCTAAAGTATGAGCAACACTAACCTAACTATTGGATGTTCTTATGTTCTCCTGAAGGATTAGCAGATCTTGCTCCACATATCACCCCCATCGTGTTGCTAATGGTCAGTACAAATTCGGTGTTAAGTCTCATTCGGTGATGTTACAATCGATTGGAACATATCCGTGGTCGTATGCGACACAGATATTCATAACGGTCAACCAACTCAGGATGGCGTCCTTAAACCTGCTTGATGATAACTTCAACTAAACCACTAGAACCATTGGTTCAATAGCTTTCTTATAAGCAGCAATCCTCTATTAAGTAAATCATGATAGGAAACGCAAGCGGTTGAAATTCGTATCAGAGATATATACTTCATACTCATGCTGGAATGTTGCTACATAGAAATGGAAAGTTCACAATTGGATATCTGAAAATGTCGAAAATATTTGTTCTGAACCGACCCTCACTAAAAGAACAACCCTTATTGTCAATTTCTAGATGTAAGTCGAGATATGAGGCAGACTTTTAATTGCATCTGTGGTATCCTTTATTTCAAGTTCGGTTAGATGTATGAGTTCAACATAGTCTCCAAAATTTGAATAATTTAGTTCATGGACATCATCTATATAGCAGAACGTGAAATAAAAAAGATGATGATAGTTTCTTTTTCTTCTTACCGAGAAGCCCCTGTATGTTGCTCATATGAAGAAAGGAACAAATCGTCAAGAAAAAGGCCACAGTATAATTTGTTCCAAAAGGATTGCCGATTGTGTGTTGAAACATTTCCTCAAATGTAACAAATATGTTGTCATTTAAAAAAAAATCAAGCATCTTAAAGATGTCAATTTCAGAGAATTTTTTGTTTGAATCAAAGTTGTTGTTTACAAAACATGATTTATTATAAAATAAAATATTTGTATCTACGTTGGTCATTTTTTTTTAAAGAGAAACAAAGTTTAAAGCGAAAAGTAAGCTTGGAAAAATCAATACTACCCAATATTCAAAATATCTAAATATTTAATGAACATGATTTAAAGGCCTTACTGATTTATTGACCTCTATGCTTAAGCATCAGTCATCCACTGAAATTGATTAATATGCAAAACCTCAAATAAAAAAAAACACCTATCATTGAACATAACGGTAATACGTAATTTATATGTACCCTTTCTTGTTTCAATTAGAAACTGTTTACCCATGTTAACATTTAGTATTTTATATTATTATACTATGATATTTCTTCTTCTTAAATACATATCTAATTTAGAACTGGACGATATTATACGGGATTTAGAAGACAAATACGGAAAGCATTACAGTACGTTAAAAGAAGTCACGAACATGGTGGTTACATTGCTGTCGAGAGTTGGTGAGCTCACAATTGACATTAAAACACTTAAACGTTATACATATAACACCAAGTCACAAGTAGAGGAGACAACTGATCAGAGGTGCCATTTACGAAAAACACCTGCATTTAAACCGAACGAACGAAGTGGGCATCTGGAAAATTCGCAAAATACTAATGAAGACAACGACCTTTTTGACGATGGCATTTCTGGTAAGCATACTGACTTTACAAATGGTAATTTTGAATGTGGAATTTTTAGTCATATTTCGTCTGTGGAAAAACAACCATATAGAAGAAAAAAATATTTGGACCACAAAGATAACTTTGCACAAGCAGTTAACAAAATAAATAATTCAGACAGAAAAGACAGAAAAAAACATTTCTCATCTAACGAAGCAGAAATAGGTAGGACCAATAAAACAGACACCAAAGACAGCTTTGCAGAAACAGTTAACAGAATAAATTATTCAGACAGAAAAGGCAGAAAAGACAATGTCTCATCTAACGAATCACAAATAGATCAGACCAATACTACAGACACCAAAGACAGCTTTTCTGTTGAGGAAACACAATATAAGGAGAGAATACATGATTCAGAGAGCAATGATAACAATATTAATGTTTCCTTGGACACAGCTTGTGCAGATTCGAATAAAAAGAACAATGAATTAGTTCCAATAGAAACAAATATGCTTCAAAATCAGCAGTTAGCTGATAATGTGTCAAAAATGAAGAATTCTTTAGATGTTGGAACAGCTAAAACAAAGACAGAGGATAAAATTGCACCTAGTCATGTAAACAGAGTATGCAAACATGATTCCGGATATAAGCAAAGACGTTCAGCAATGAGTTCTGATAACCGTGTGATTTATCATAGATCCAATAATTTAGACACTAATAAAGAAGACGGCTTTTTCGTTGAGGAAACACAGCATAAGGAGAATATTCACGATACTGAGAGCAATGATAACAACATAAATGTTTCCTTGGGCACAGCTTGTGCAGATTCGAATAAACACAACGATGAATCAGTTCCAATAGATACAAACATGCTTCCAAATCAGCCACTACCTGATAATATGTCAAGATTGAAGAATTCCGGATATATTACAACCGTAAAAACAAAGACAAAAGATAAGGATTCACCGAGTTCTGTAAATAGAGTATGCAAAAATGATTTCGGATACAAGCAAAAACGTTCAGCAATGAGTTCTGATAACCGCGTGGCATATCATAACAAAGAAACATGTTTTGAATTTGGACATAACGTGCAATCAGATAAACAGCTTCAAGAGGATTCGCCTCCATCACCTAATATAAAGAATAAAAGTATTGTAGACAGAAGGTGTGTAAAGTTACTAAATATAGAAATATGTTCTCAAAATTTTGATATTATACATTATACACGTATACAAAGAAAACAGTGCATCATAAAATATATTTCAGATGTAACACCTTAAAGATAACATAATGACAAATTATTCAGCCAGTCCTATAATTTTCTAAATTCTATAAATATTGATGTCAGATAAAAAAAAGCAGTGTAACTGGAATACTAATGAAAACATATGCATAATGCTCATTTGACGATGCATAAAAGGACTTGTAATTAATAAAATATGTACCTATGGTAAAGCATAATGAAATCCGCTTTATTTTGTGATAAACACATTATATGAAAAAGAAAATTTGTATATAGGTTCTGTTTCACATTTTACAGAAAGCCAGATATGAATAGACTGTCACAAATGAGTCAACTGCACGATTTTGCTGATCAAGAATTCGGATACAGTATGTAAGATAAGAATTAGGAGATGTGGTATGAGAAACTATTCACCAGATTCCAAATGAAATTGATGTTAGCAACTACAGGTCACCGTACGGTCTCAACAATGAACGAAACCCATACTGCAAAGCCAGGTATAAAAGACCACGAAATGACAAAATGTGAAACAATGCAAAAGAGAAAACCAATGGCCTGACTTATAAAATAAAACAATTAACTAAAAACAAAAGACAGACACCAATCAACGAAAATCACGAATAACAGGCTCTAACTTTGGATAGAAAATAAAGAATGTGTTGGTGTTAGATATGTTTGTCAGCGTTCAACCCTTCTGTAACCTGGGACAGTGATGTAACATAAGAACAAACTGAAAAAAAAATCAGTTGGAAATGGCTTAACTCTACACAATTTATTGGAACAACAGATTCGTACGAAGCGCAAAAAATAACTAACATAAAACAAAAGACACACAGTACCGATCTAAGAGCACTCAGAGTCACTGAAAGCTAATTACAATTAATAAATAATGTTCACAAAGACTAAAATATCAATTAGTACACCCTAAGGAATTTAGTTTAGAGACGTCATAAACAGTCTGAGGAAACATAAACGAAATATAAGTAAATAATATCGACAGGATGTAGGACCATACGTTTTCGTAACTGTATAGCAATAAATATTTAGTTATGTTTAATTTATCAGAAACAAAGCAATGTTAACAAAATAAAAACAGTATTAAAAGAAATTACTACAGTGTTAAATTGATAACCTTTAGAATAAATTTATTCAAAATTCAATGAGTTTACATGGATTGTATCTAAATGTATTGGCTCTATAAACTACATTACCGTAATTTGAGGATGTGATATTTCGTTTTGAAAAGAATTCTACAGGTTCAGTCATCTGTTCTAACCAACTATCTAGCAATGTTGCTTTTGCAATGTCAAAGTTGCTCCAATTTCGACTACAAGATTACCATCTACTTCCACAATTTTTATTTTGACAAACATATCAGCGTTTTCCGATTCTGTTCTTACCATCATATTGAATCAACGAACTTGTCTCTCTTTTTATTTTATTTTTCTCGTTAAAAAATGAGGAAACCAATCCCATTTTAAAAGTCTTTAGTTTTGCCATATCTTCCGTTAGAGTATTTATACTTTTTTTTATAGATTACATCCATGATGCAATGTCTTTCATTGACGTGTCACTAGTTATAAATTTCCTTTTTCCTTTCTATAAAGTCACCATTAGTATCTTGACGTGAATTACATCGCCTTCCTTCTCTTACCTCATTTTCGGCTTTATTATATGCATCAACCAAACAGCAAGTCTCTAGGCATCATTTAAAATTTTCGATCGTTACTGTTTATTCTAAATTTCATTTCTGAATAAATTGCTCTGTCGCAAGTGTTTCACTAATGAGGCACTAGGATATGTCATCTGACTGACTGACCGAACTCAAGGAGGTATTCGCTTGATTGTTTACGTTGTTTCCTAAACTGAACTCTGTATAATTCGTTTGTCGGTTTGACTGAACATGACGAATCAATATTATAATGTTGTGTCTAAAAGGGAATATTTCCGTCTTTTCTCATTTGATAACCAGCTGTTAGACATCAACGGTTTCATTACCGTAAAATAAAGGAACGCTTATGTTTAATATTCAAAAGTAAATATAAGAAATTATTTAAAAAAAGGCAATTATGATCTACATTAAAATATAGAGATTTGTTCATTTTAACAGATCCAGGCCTTTTCAGCCAACCACGATCTACTAGAGAATGGATGTCATACGCTGAACAACTGAGGGAAAATGGTAAGTGTAAAGGTATAAGATGGAAATACAATTTTGCAGAATTATTTATTAAATCGAAACAATGGCACAGAAAGGAAAAATATATGCAAATCTCAAGATTTGTGCAACGATACTGGTAAGAGTTATACACGAAAAGAAATTATATCTTATAGATTATTCCAGCACAAGACATGTACTTCGTCAGTGTTATAATGTTATTATCAATACCCTTGAACAAAATACAAAATCTTGTAAAATACATAAACTTTCTTGAATTTATTTTTAAGTTGTTTATTTATTACAACATTTGATATTTGTTTATAACATATTTTAGTAAACAATAATCAACGAAATTTCTAAGTTTTTAAAATATCGTATTGAATATGTGAAATTTCTCAGATCGATGGAAAAGAGACTATTAAAACATTGTACTTTATTCAACAAGATCGTCTTCTCAATTATAATTTTGAAAATACAATCCTTAAAGAAAATATCATAGATTAATTTTGAATCATAAATCACTTTGACTTCAAAAATATGCAAGTTAGCAAACTTGAATCTGTATGAATAAACTCATCAAAGGTGCCAGGCTTATAATTTTGAACGACGTGCGTTTCGTCTACAGAATACTCATCAGTAACGCACGAGTAAAAAAGTTAAAAGGCCAAACAAATAAAGTACGAAGTAGAAGAGCACTCAGAACTAAAAATTCCGAAAGGTTTTGCGAAATATAGCTTAGATAATCTATTCCAGGGACACATTGTTTTATTTGTTCAGTCTGCCAACCTTGTGAATTTTGATTTCAACAGTGTCAGGCAAGGATGTATTTTCATCATCCTTTATATTTTAACAGCCTTTACACACCAAAACGCTTTAAAACTACTGGTTTTATCTTTCATACTATTTTTGCAAATTTTATTTTAAACTGACAATTTCTTTCAAAATATTTTCTTTGCGTTTGTCCATATTAAACTGTGATGAGAAAACACTGAGCACGATCATGCTTTAAATGACTTGTGCTTGATTGCAAATCAAGGGTTAAAAGTAACTACACGTATTCCAGTTGATTCAGAGTATTTATTATAAGTTTATTTCCTTCTGCTGTAAATTGAAATGCTTTTCATTGTGTATTATGCTTCATAAATATTAATCTGGACAATCCAGGATCCTGATAGTATAAATCTGGATATCACAATTACTAATACTATATTGATATTCTGAAATGTGCTGTATTATAAGTTGTATACTAGTAGAACATGGAAGTATCTCTCCTTCTTCTTCTTCTTTCCAATCTTGTCCGCAAATTATAGAAAAGATAGTATACTAAATATTGTAATCAGGCACAATAAAATTGGAACAGTTTATGTTATTCAAATTTTTTCACATTCTTATTTTTCATTTAATAAGAGTACTGTAATTTCATGATACTAGTAGTCTGCATTTTGCGAGTATTTCATTTGTCTACGCATGATATAATTTATGACAAATAAGTGTTAGTTATTACTGTACTTTCACCCTTGTTATCATCTAACGCTAAATCATTTTGCTAGTCATTGTCATTTTTACAGCGTGGGTTCGGTTACAGTCTGGAATGGTAGAGCGCGGACGACATGGACATGATGTTACTTTGGTGTTAGATTGCTCTGAACGGATGAGAGGCCAAAAATTTGATACAATGATCAAAACAGCAAAGACATATGTAACGGGTGAGATCTACATACTGTCTATCTACATCAAAACTGCCTGACGACTTTTATATGAGTAATTGTCCTTAAAGACGAATTTTACCATGTTTTTTTTCATTTTGTCTATCATAAAACATAGATTGACAGAAATTTTAACTCTAACAAAATGATCACCAAGACTAGATATACAAATACGTCAACATGGCCGAAAACCTCATTCGACTCTAATTTAAGTTATTGCTCTTAAATGACGAATTTTATCAATTGTTTTCATTTTATATATTATTTTGAAAACTTAAATAGATAAGCAGAAAATTTTAATAGCAAAATGACCAGCAAGACAAGATCTACAAATTAGTCAAACTAGACCAAAATCTTCAGTCGACTCCTTATTGGAGTTATTGCCCTTTAATGATGATTTTCACCAGTTTTGCTTTTTGCCTATTATCTTAAAAAGTATAACAAAAGATAGAAACATTAAAAGGCAAAATGATCAACAAGGCAAGTCTACAAAAAGTTGATAATGCTGAAATCGATGGTTTTGTCTTCATAGGAGTTAGTGCCCTTATATGAACATTTTACTAATTTTTGTGCTTTTGCCTATTATCTTAAAAACTATAATAGATAGATAGAAACTTTTAAACGCAAAATTACCAGCAGTACAATCTCTGAAAATAGGTCAGCATAGATGCAATTGTTAGTTGTCTTTTATAGGACCCTAAATGACATTCTTTACCCTAAACCGATGATTTTTTAAATTACCAGTAATAAAATATCAACAAACAAGAGGCTCATGAGAGCCTGATATCACTCACCTGTAATTTCAGTTTCAGGCATTTGACTTATTCGTAGATCTTACTTTGCTGAAAAATTTTGTCATTTACAACCTCTCTCTTTCTATTAATATCAAAGATAATACATAACCCAAAACTGTAAAATTTCCTAAAATTAACTATTTCTGGACAGTAACCAAACAATAAGTTGTCCTATTGGTCTGAAGATTACTTGAAGGTAGATCTAAACCTGTTTAACACTTTCACCTATGTCAGTTTTGCTCTTACTGCTTTAGTTTTTGAGATGAAAGCAAAACTTAATTTTACCCGTATATTTTATTTTTAGAAACCGTCGCCATGTTTTTAATTGAACAAATCCCCGAATACAATCTATAAACTAGATACCCTAAGGAACATCCAGTTACCTTTTTCAGTATTTGGCCAAGTAGTTTCAGAGAAGAAGATTTTGAAAAGTAATTAGACTTTCACAAAAATGTAAAAAAACGTTTTAAGGGCAATAACTCCTTAAGGGTGTCTTGACTATTTTGATCATGTTGATTTATTTGTAGATCTTACTTAGCTGAACATTTATTGCCATTTATACTCTCTATCTATTATAATATTAAAGAAAATAACCAAAAACAGTAGAATTTAATAAAATAAACTATTTCTAACAGTAATCCACCAATGGGTTGTCGAACTTGTCTGAAAATTTCATAATAGATAGATCATGACCCATTTATCACTTTAACTCCCTTTCACTTTTGCTTTAACTGCTGTAGTTTTGAGATATAAGCCAAAACTGCTTTTGTCCCCTATGTTCTATTTTTAGCCATGGTGGCCATGTTTAATGATGGATCAAAACTTCGGATACAGTTTATAAACTAGATACCCTAAGAAACATTCAGTTAAAGTTTGGAAGTATTTGGCCCAGTAGTTTCAGAGAAGAAGATTTTGAAAAGTAATTAGACTTGCACGAAAAATGAAAAAATAAACGTTTCAAGGGCAATAACTCCTTAAGGAGTCTATTGACTATATTGATCATTTGACTTATTTGTAGATCCTACATAGCTGTAACCCGAATAATTCAGTCCCTCCCCGTGATCGACTCTCCCACTCGCGAGGGCCTGAACTCTTTATACGATAAAAACGCGTCACGAATCCAGGATTTTGATTGGTGCTCTCTGTGAGAGAGAGCCAATCAGCTAATAGCTAAATGTTATCGAGATAGGTAAATCCCGAGCTAATTCCGAATGATTTTTTGACGATTTTTCATTGACTAGGACTTCAGGCGTTAATGTAGCAATCGTAGAGCAGTGGAATATAACGACTGAATTATTCAAGTTAACATAGCTGAAACTTTTGCCATTTACACTTTCTCTCTATCTATTAAATATTAATATTAAAATAATAACCGAAAACAGCAAAATTTCAAAAAATAAACTATTTCGGACAGTAACCCTACAATGGGTGGTCCAATTGGTCTGAAAATTTCATAGCAGATAGATTTTGACTCATTCATTACTTTAACTCCATGTCACTTTTGCTCTAACTGCTATAGTTTTTGAGATAAAAGCCAAAAACTGCATTTGACCCCTATGTTCTATTTTTAGCCATGGCGGCCATGTTTGTTAATGGATCAAAACTTCGGATACAATTTATAAACCAGTTACCCTAAGGAACATTCAGTTAAAGTTTAGAAGTATTATGCCCAGTAGTTTCAGAGGAGAAGATTTTAAATGTTAGCAAAATGAACAAATTGTGTAAAATTGTCTTTAAAGGGCAATAACTCCGTAAGGGTCAATTAACAATTTTGGTCATATTAACTTTTATTGTAGATCTTACTCTGCTGTTTACAGTTTATCTTTATCTTCAATAATATTCAAGATAATAACCAAAAACTTTAAAATTTCCTTAAAATTACCAATTTAGTGGCAGCAACCCAACAATGGGTTGTTGGAATCGTCTGAAAATTTCAGGGCTAATAGATCTTGACCTATTTAACATTTTACCCCGTCAAATGTGGTCTAAATGCTTTAGTTTTGAGATATAAGCTTTACCATATGTTTTTGAGATTTGTTATAATATTCAAGATAATAACCAAAACTTTAAAATTTCCTTAAAATTACCAATTTAGTGGCATGGGTTGTTGGAATCGTCTGAAAATTTCAGGGCTAATAGATCTTGACCTATTTAACATTTTACCCCGTCAAATTTGCAAATGCTTTAGTTTTGAGATATAAGCCAAAAACTGCATTTGACCCGTATGTTCTATTTTTAGCCATGGCGGCCATGTTTGTTGATGGATCAAAACTTCGGATACAATTTATAAACTAAATACCCTAAGGAACATTCAGTTAAAGTTTGAAGGTATTTGGCCCAGTAGTTTCAGAGGAGAAGATTCTTGAAATAGTTTACGACGACGACGACAGACGACGGACGACGACGGACGCCAAGTGATGGCATAAGCTCACATGGGCCCTTCGGGCCCGATGAGCTAAAAAGGATTCAAGTCTTTAATTAAAGTCTAGTCTACAATGTTGGAGAATGTCCATTGTTGAAAATGCACAAAGACTTAGGTAATCGACACAGGCTCTTTAGAGCGTCTAGTTTAAAGATTTATCATTCGCGTGCATTCTCACAGATCGTAGACTTTTAAAATGACTAACGAATTGTTCGAATAAGTCGTTATGTATTAACATAAATACACGTAAAACATACAACTGTTTTATTTTGATTTGCTTCTTCACATAATGTAAACATGTTGATTTATTTTATTTCTTAACACCATATTTGTTCTTTTTAAAACTGCAGCGCAATAAAGCAATGATAAAATTTCCGTTACAGGCATTAAACAAGTTAAAATGACAAGAATGTTAGGAGATAATATTGGTCTGGCTGTGTTTGGAGGAACTTCTACCTTGATATTACAATCTACATGTGATTACGATTTAGTATTGAAGGAGATTGGTGAGTACAAACTATGTATTATCTGAAGAAAGATTCGGTGAAAAAGAAAAAAGATAGATAAGTGTTAACAGAAATAAAACATGCGTGTGTGTGATATATATACAGAGCAAGACATTAAATTTAAGAAAATACAAATAATTCTTTGCCCTTTGGCATCCTTGAAAGTACTAACATCAAAATGAGTATTTAGTAGTTTAATTACGGAAACGGTTCATGTTCATCATCAATGACATAGTAACCAGTACGTTATGTTTAGTTTATTGATTGAACATATTGTTATATACGATTTTATCAAAATTAATTTTCCATTCAAATTATGAATCTGTTGAAGATTTCTAGAATTAAAGGGACATTAGCTGTCGAATTCATATCCAACTAATCGACTCAAACTCTCAAATTCGACATATAACGTACTAAAATACATATGAGAACTACATAAGTCCAATGCTATACATTAAACAATGCATATAGAATTTTAAGAAGTATCAACATTTTAGGACTTCTTATTTACAATTTACAGTTCAATGACATCTATTGCCTACGAGGGTATCCGATCTGCATGTTATAACGTTTACGGTACCAAACTTAGTCCACCACATTCACGTTTCAACAAATACTGTCTAATATTTAGTAATGTTCGAGACCAAAATTTTGAAATATTAAAATATAGAAATTTTGAACTGATTATAAATGTAAATAGATAGATATAAACAATTAGATACTAATAGCACGTGCAATAGTGTAATGAAAATTTTGTTTGATTTCATATCATAGATAGAGATAATATTGATACATTGTAGGAAAATATAAAATATATATTTGTACGAGCTTTAGAAACACGCCGAGCTTTTCTCCTGTTTCGTAGCGAGTACAACTACATTTTGTATTACGGGTCTTGTATTACTTTATTTTTTCAGTTATACTGTTGAAATCGTAGATAATGCTCTTTTTAAATTAAAATGCAATTCTATTACAGGTCAGCTGAGGCCAGAAGGAGAAGCACCATTGGTTGGAGGGTTATTGATGGGACTTGCCGGGGCTCTGGGAGGTAGACAAAGAACTTTTTATATTAAAAATCATAAGTTGTGACATGTTTTCGATTTTTCGTTTCACTTAGCAGTCGAAATAGTGCTATGAATTTATTTGTTAGAATCATTTTCAATTATCATAACCAATTCTTGTGCTTTCTCCAAAAAACAGGTGGTACTTCACAGATATATGATAATGAAGTTCCTGGATATATGGTAGTCTTTACTGATGGGTTGTCTGCGAATATTCACCCAGAACTAGAAAAAGATATTAACCCTTCTTATCTTACAGGCGATTTTCAGGTACGACATATTAGATTAATTTATTTGAACTAAGATTTTAAATTTTAATGAGTAAAATAAAATCTGCATTGCTATTTATTTTGCATATTAGTTGTCAGTTTATTTTCGACTTATGAGTTTGAATGTGCCTTTGGTATCCTTCGCCTCTCTTTTAATATTAAAATATGTAAATTATTCCTTGAAGTATAAACAAGTTTGCCATCAATAATTCTTTCAATAACTTCTTAACATAACATTTCGAGTTCAAACATTTGTTTATTAAGTGTTGACAAATTAACTTTAGGCTTTATTGATTTTTGTAACCGTGTTTATATTATTTCTATATAGAAGCATACTGAGATCAGCAGTGTAATAAGAAAAATAGCAGGTTATGCTGTCAAGATTTTTTATGTACCCGTTGGTGATAACGAACAAAATGAGGTAAAAAGTACTATACGCTGTGTTTGTTTAATTTTATATAATTTGGGAAAATAGAGTCGTATATATCATTTACATATTCTCACTGTATACACCGGCAATATACATTCAGCAATATATTCAAATTATTCATGTTTGTTTCGTTTTCAATATGAAATGGTAATTTGTTATTCGTACTATAATTCACCGACATTTATTGAATGAGATGATTCTTGAAAATAGAGTTCAGTGTGAAAATTAAGATATTTTAACAATTTACATATATCAAACTTTAATTTGTTTTTTGTTGGAATTAAATTAGTGAAGATACGAAGAATCTGTTTAGCTATAATGACCGCACATAAAAAACCAAATATGAGATCCTCATCAATTAGTTGCTGAAAAGAGATACTGGATATGCCTTTCAGAACCCATCTTATTTGCATGAAAATGAATATACTTGTACATATAAAATACTAATAAATAATCATGTTCCAAAGACAGGATTCTCATTCGTCTTATAATCATTATAATGGCTTTTAACACTCTGATGTAGGCCATTCAATCTTAGAGCAAGATTTTGAATAATAATGCCTTACCTACTTATGTAGTAATCAGGAAAGAAATTACTGTTGAAGTTGGATACAATAATGTCGTCTATTGCCCGATGAAAGTCGTCTGCAAATACAATTGTTACAAACCAGTACATGTTATCTTTATTGAAGGTAATGCAAAGTGCAGTTAGTGAAACCAATGGCAAAGTCATATATCATAAAGAAATACATCGCTTAGTTCGAATGACTCAAGTTCTGGTAATTATAACATGATATATATTGTTATATAGAACTGAAGTAAATTAATGAAATTGATCTATGTATGTATATAAACTTTTGTCAATGAGTATCGTTTTAAAATTTGAATGTAAAATTGTAAAGATCGTTCTACTAGACGGTATTAAGACCGAAAAGACAAAAAACATTAAATACTTTCGGGACCCGGTTTTTGTTTATACAGCTGATAAGCAGCCAACAATTTCGTAGCTGTTTAAAATAAATACTACACCGATATACTATGGATTACATTTACAGTACCAAATTTATTGAACCAGATGCGCGTTTTGACAATCAATGTCTCTTTAGTGATTTTCGACGTAAAATATTTACAATTCCAAAACCTAATACAAACGTTTAAAGCTGATAAATACAAAAAAGGACCAAAAGAAAATCCAAACCTGGACAACAAATCGGAACTATGCACGAAGGAGATACATTCCTTAATTAAAAACGATTTCGAAAATTTATAACAGCAAATTTAAAAACCGCAGTCGATAAAATTGACTGAAAGACTGAACATGACTTCATAATTTATTGTTCAGACTTTTCAGATGTTGTAAAGATCAAAATGAACGTTTAAGACAAACAAAATTTCCTAGTGACATCGTGGTTGCGACTGTATAATTTTGAAAATTTCAGACGTCCTTTCCTATCTGAAATAAGTGAAAAGTATACATCTGTTTGTGAAATTGACACACAGAAACTGTTTTTCATAAAGTCTGTTTCATATGAATACAAAACAATTTGGTTTGCTCGCCTTTGGAACACCGCCTGTCTGGTGAAATATAGTTCCTCCAAAACTCAACAATAATTTAAAAAAAAAGTCCACCAATCAGATAGTTTTAAGTTGTGTAAATTTGCTATCAAAATTAAACCAATGTTTTTTGAATCACTATATTTATTTATTCTTTTCATATGATTTAAGTTATTAGCAGCAAAAGTAGCATCAGAGTTGAGACTCTTAGACCAAAATCGTACTGTAGAACAAGTAAGGAGTGCAATTATTGAAAGGACATCGAATCCAGAAGACGCACACGTGAGATACATATTTTGCAGTGTTTTTGATTCAGAAAGTTGTTGAAACTATGCAACGAAATTGTCGGAGAAAATTGTTAAAGGCCGTACGGTAACCTCTAGTTCATTTGATCTTGTAGTAGAAAGTTGTCTCATTTGCAATCATACAACATTTTCTTATTTTTATATTACTTAAAAGATAAAATGCTTATTTTTTCTCGTCCTGAATATTTAGTTTACAGTATTACATCTTTACATTTTGATAATATGGATGTATGATGAATTTTTATTCATTTTAAGTATGTGATCTTTATATTTGATTTGTCTAGGTTGCAACAATTTTCGGATTATGACCCGGATGAACCAATTTAAGAGGAAATGGACAATACCTCTTTTGATAAAATATTTGAGCAGCAAGGTAACTTGGATATTTTATGTTCGATTTTCATTATGATACTTACCTGTCGGGCTGAAATCTAAGATTGTTATCTTTCGGACGTTTTGTGTCCATATAGGTTTTCGTAGAACAACATGAACAACATTAATATGACATTTCTCTGTAACATTTTTGAACATTAAAAGCATTCTAAATAATATCGGTTGATGTTACCCAAAATCAACTGTCACGTCTGCAATTACTTTAGATAAGACGCTAAATATTAATAATTAATAATTTTGTATCATAACGTAGTTTCTTTGGACATGACTTTTGGAGAAGATTCTATGATTGCTCAACCTAGGAAATCAAAGTAATGATTTTTTTGAATAAAAAGTAGATTTAAAATTCGATAAAATTTCTGATACATACTAAAGTCCATCGAAACGCCATTGAAAGTAATACATCTTTATATGGTTAAAAGCCAAACACAAATTACCACTCAACACACACATACTGCCATGTGGGAAAATATTCATAGAATTGATATTTTAGGAAGATTGTGTTGATTTAGTTATGGAGTTTCTTACACCTCTTTACACTGAGAAAAGAAGAGGTTTTTTCACTGAACTGAAATTTCGATCGCTTCAACTTGGAGACAGAGTACGACGTGGTCCTAACTGGTTGTATAACGAACAAGATTCTGGTCTCGCGGGAACTGTTGTTGGACATACATTTGACAGTAAGAATTTTTTTCAGTATGATGTTATATGTGTATAATCTGTTATCTTTCAAAAGATAATTGTCATACTAGCTTAAAGAGGTAACGCCGAAAGAATAAGAAATGCAAGAACAAATGAAAGTAGGTGACCAAAATTTCAAGCAATAAAACTGACAAACCAATAAACGAACACATCACAAAATGGATATTTCATATCTAATTACTTCATTTACTTACGAATCAAAGATGGGTGATTTTACACACACGAGTTTTAACTCATCGGGTTCAATAGAAAATATATGAGAATTTGAAGATATTTTTCAAAAGGGACCTTACATGAATAGCCCAAATGGAACTTTTGCTCGAAAGACCGTGCCAGTAAGATTTACAAAATATATCACCTCATAATTTATAAAATATAAATTCACGGGCATTGTCAAACCATTTCCTACTTGTCCTATGGTAATCTCAGAGACAAACAATGGTATAAAGCCACGAGCTTTGAAACATGATGGTAATAAAGATTAAAAATACAACAAACACAAACAAACAAACAAACAAAACACGTTTATGGAACAGTAACATAGCAACCAAGTACAAAAGCCACAAATGCAACATCCAGATTTATCAAGTACGCGAATAACTGCAAAATAAAGGCAACAGCAGTATACCGCTGTTCAATAGTCATAAATCGATTAAGCGAAAAAATCCGGGTCACAAACCAAGACTGAGGGAAACACATCAACTATAAGAGGAAAACAACGGAACTACAGAAACACTGAACTGCAACAAAACAAACGCCAACATACATAGAAACGGACTATTTGATAACAACTGCCATATTCCTGATTTGGTACAGGACATTTCAAGAAAAATGGTGGGTTGAACCTGGTATTATGGCTAGCCAAACCTCCCGCTTATATGGCAAAATCAAAATATCATTCTTTTATATTTCATGCAAAGATCATTCTTTTATATTACAGGAAGTGCTTGGGTAGAATGGGACAGTGGTCATGTAAATAAGTATTTTTATGATGAACAAGACAACATTTATACCATCCGAAAAGTGCAAGAACCAAGATTTTTATTCGAAGAAATGATTGCAGTTGGTTGTAGAGTTAAACGAGGTACTAAAGTTTTATACTAGTAATGAATACGTCAATTTTCCTTATATATCTTAGATAACATCAATATTGAGAGAACCAAATTGTAAAATGTTCAGTTTACATAGAAGCAATAATTAAAATGATGTGCTTAAACATCAAAGGCTTAAATCCTTTTGTCTGATTTTTTTCTGATTAAAATCAAATAAAACTTTGAACAAGCTAATATTATCAAAGTATTCTGTTGTCCATATCAAAAGTGATCACGTTATTTATCCATAACACCTTCCTGTCAGCTTTACTTGCAATCTTCCTGCTTATTAGTTTTCTATTCTTACCGTTTTAACTATGTGTGTTTTTAATCAAAATATCATTTTTCCTAAACTCATTTTGGCAAATTCGAATTAACGTCATATCAAAGTCCATCCGAGATACAATGAAAAATTTAACCAGGATTCTATTACACCAAGCTCAGTCAAAGTTTTGATCCAAGTTTTCTTTGATCGTTGCCACTATCATAATCTTTAAAAGAGGTTGACAAATTTGTCTTAGTCGTAGAAAACTGTGATAGTGACAATAGAGCTTAAGATTGTAGAGACATATTTACATATCTGAATAATAATCTTCCATAGTAACTTATCACCTTTACTTTGTTTTAAATAAAACTTTTACAAGAGTAAACTTTACCCTTTTAAATGTTGAAGGCATTAAAAGGTTCAAATTAGAAACAAACCAGAATTTGCTATGTTTTAAAAACAAAATCTTCTCTGTTTAATATCACTGTTGACTGTATTCAAACACTTGATATCTAACAATTCAAACGAGTTTGCCTTTTAATATTTTTGATTCGAGTGTCACTGAAGAGTCTTTTGTAGACAAAACACGCGTCTGGCGTACACAATTATAAGACTGATATCTTTGATGAGTTTTATTGCCTGTTATCAAATCTTCATACATGGAAACGTTCATCGATTTTTATTATCAACATCAGTGATGAAACAGCTTATCAATAAATGAAGAGAAATAAGGAGAGCACATTTAATCTTTTCATCCATGATGCTATAATAAAAAAACTACCCAGAAAATGTGTTTATGTTAACATCGTTATCTTATTAGGCAATGATTGGACTTCTGACAATTCTGATGGTGGGTATGGAAGCATGGGAACAGTTCTTAGTGTGCGACAGGATGGATCTGTAGTTGTAAGTACTTAAGAATATTCCTCAGTATTTTGAATGAAAGGAAATGCAGGTATATGTCAATAAGAAAGCAGTTCGACGTCAAAAGACAAAAGAAAAACAATGTCAAGGTGTAAACAATATCGTAATATAGTGTTATTAACTGGCTGTTTCTGTATTGGTCCTGTTTTAGATTCGAGGTTAGCTGTATTGGACCCGAGACTCGAAGAGTCGAGGCCAATACAGCTGATCGAGAATCTATACCAGGTCAATACAGAAACAGCCAGTTCATAACACTTTATTAAATGATTTTAATTCTTCGATTAAAATAAGAAACTTACCGTGAAGAAGATGAGGAAATTCATATCTGAACTTGTCTTTTCGCAGTCACGATGGATTTTTTGTCAACATTGATGTAATTCATGATTTCTCGTCAAAGTACTTAATTTTATGCTATTACAATTCATTTTATCTAGCAAATATAAAGTAGCTGGGAAGAATAAATAAGACGGTTTAACCATTCTTACTCTTGAATCGTCTGTGTTATGATGATGATTCATCAACGGAATTGAAACGGTTAACAAGAATGTGTCCAAAGTACACGGATGCCCCACTCGCATTTTCATTTTGTATGTTCAGTGGACCGTGAAATTGGGGTCAAAACTCTAATTTGGCATTAAAATTAGAAAGATCATGTGGAGCATAGAACAACTTTTTCAGTAAATTTTTCCATAGATAGATTCAGTGAAATTGCCCAATTATTGAACTGAAAATGCTTAGCATGTATTACCTTCACTACTATTTTATTTACGAACACTCACTTCTTGGATATCTCTTCTGATGGCTGTATTAGAATAAATATTCCGTATCAACTTCACAAATAATACATGATGGTCTTGAAGTATAGATTCTAGGTACTGACGTTGTTAATCATCTTAATTACATGTTATAGTGTTCTTTTAATTGTCTTTGTAAATTATTAACCTTTACTGTTTAAAGTCAATTTTGGGTAATATCCTTTTGGCGTGGCTCGGTACTTATACGTCCCGACATTGTGTAATTGTGCTATGCTCATTTTTGTATTCTTGTCTTTTATTTTGCTTATGCGCTTTGTCTATATGTCATTTTGTTTTAGATGACATATTTGTTTGTTTTATAGATTAAGATTATAACACAATGTTGACTGCAGTACCCTATTTTTGAAATTCTTAATCGGATTTTCGAAGGAAAAATCGGTTGTTGATTTGGGGATGTGGGGATGTACGGCGGGCGGACGGGCGAGCAGGCGGGCGGACGGGCTAGCTGGCGGGCTGGCGGGCGCGTCGGGCGGGCGGCTGCCAAACAGTGTCCGTTCATTAACATGCAAACGCTTTGACGAATTTTTTCAAATTTTGATATGTTGTTTCCTGTGACTAAATGAAGGTCAAGTTCAATTTTCACGATTTTAGCTTCTCTCGTTTTTGAGTTTTGACTTTTAGAAGTCCAAATATATACTTATTATATGATTGCATTATTTCCTTTGAACAGAAATTGTGATTTGCAAATATCATTTTCATTAGATAATAATCTATTTTTATTAAAGGATATATTTCATTACATGACATTGTGTAGATAAAATTGTTGACATTGATAGATAAGTTGCAGATCTGTATTAGTTTGTGACAAATGAAAGAAAAATATTGGGAACTATTAATTATATATATAAAGTTTGATTACACTAAGTGTTTTTAAATAATTTTCACCTGTTAATAGATAACAAAACATCTGGTAAATATCTTATCACACAATTATAATTGGGTGACATATTTATTTGAAAAATTTCTGTTTCCTAAGTGTTGATGATAAGATCTGTAGGACAGTATAAATAAAGTTTGAAATTTACTGTTCATTATTAGACATTTTGAAGATAATTACAGATAAGTTTTATAGATTTTTAATAGATATTGTATTAATGATAAATGACATTTTGGATTTTTTTCATCTTTTCTTTTGTAAATTGTTTGAAGAATTTTGTGGTTGGTTTGTTTGTTATTCTGTATAAACTTATTTTCTGAATGCTATATATATATTTTTTTATGAAGCAAACTCCTTTAAAAACTAAGCTTAGTTTGTCTATTAATAAACATATATTTAGATTTCTGATTTTGGGCCCAGTTTTCAAGTTGGTCCAAATCGGGGTCCAAAATTATACTGTGTTTGATTTCAACATAAATTGAATATATATAGGGTTCTTTGAAAAGCTGAATCTAAACCTGTATTTATTTTCATTATTAATTAGATAATACCCCATTGAGGTCCAAAGGGTCCTAAATTAAACTTTTGTTTGATTTCATCAACAATTCAAAAATTGAATTCTTGGGGTTCTTTGATATGCTAATGATAACAATGTTATTAGATTTTGGATATTGGACCATAATAGGTAAATTTCCGATTTCAAATTTTTCAGTTCTTTGACCACATTCATTTTGTGTCACAAACCTATACTGTGTCAAATATTCAATCACAATCAAAATTCAGAGTTGTTTTAAGCTTAAATAATGTGTCCATACTTTCTCAACTATTCAGGGTTCGACCTCTGCTTGAAAATCCGGTTTGCTGTCACTCTGACAGCCTCTTGTTACCTATTATGTCTGTTTGTTTTGTTCACACATTGTTGTCAATATCATGGAATTTTTGCGAATGTCATACAAGTGAGAGGTTTAGCTAGCAATAAAACCAGGTTTAATCCATCATTTTCTACATAAGGAAATGCCTGTACCAAGTCAGGAATATGACAGTTGTGTTCCATTCGTTTGATGTGTTTGAGCTTTTGATTTTGCCATTTGATAAGGGACTTTCCGTTTTGAAATTTTCTTGGAGTTCGGTATTTTTGTTATTTTACTTTTCTTATTTAAAATATAGATAAATGCTTCATAATTTTAAGACAACGATATAACAGCAACACCAAAAAAAAAAAAATCATGGAAACACTAAGGTGTTATTCTCAGCGCTTGTATTATAAGGGAGCTAAAACTAGCAGTTTACAATGGAATAATTAAAATAAACATTAACATCAACCTAAATCGAGATAGTTTTTCCCAAAATTAATTTATATTTAAGGTACGCTGGGATTGTACTAATATTGGAGTTTATAAAATGGGACAGAATGGATTATTTGAACTTCAGATAAGGTAAGAATTATATGCACATAAAAACTTAAAATAAAATAACACTTTATTAAAATAACTTTCGTACTTTGATTCATAGTCAAAACGTATACATTACTCATTAATATTATGGAATCGGAAGAAGTAGTTCTTGAAATATTGAACAGAGCAGCTAAGAAGAATATCAATGGGATTGGTGGGAGAAGGCATATATACATCGCGGGTCCGTGACTGAATTAAAGTATCTAATTATGTATAAACCTTTTTTTAGTCTGGATTTTTAGTATAAGTATTGTCATATAAGTCATATAATAAAGTCATGTTGATTATAAGAGGCACGGTTTTCTCTGATTTCAAAATCTTTCTGTTTGAACCCGTCGACCTGGAACTTATTAATTATTTGTAATATTAATTATTTAGAAAACAAAAGGGTCTGGAGTGGTGTAATTTGTAATCAACAGCATTGTCCTATATTAGTTATATATAAAGTTGAATTCTTTGATTCGTCGTTTTTACGTCATGCCGGCTAACAAATTGGAAACTGTACCTACGCCTTATTTTAAGTCTGGATTTTTAGTATTCGTATTGTTACTTATAAAGTCAAACTGATTAAAATACTACAACCGGAAACAATGTGACAATGATTGAATTTAGTAGTGTCAACCCTATTTAATGACGAAGTTCAGGTGTGATTATGACCCGTGTATATAGCAAATCCAATATACACCGTTTGGTGGTGCGCCTGACAGGGCAGTACGTCGACTGAGCATGCGCGAAAGCGTATAAGACACGGATCGATAACGGTCTCCGAATTTGGATATTTTCTCAAAATTGGCGTTTTCTGTGGAAAAAGATTGTTTCAAAGACAAATTTAGGAAGTACAAAACACTACATTTATACGTCATATCACAAATATTTCCGACTTTGTATGGTTTCAGAGGAGTTGCGGCTCAATGAAATCGGTCTCTTCCTTTAGTAGTATAGATATTAACCGAAAGCAATATTTTCCTGTCACCCGCTAAGAAAGAATCCCCGGACATTCAGATAACTGTAAGACAAAATTCTATGAGGAACGAAAATAACGGTTGAATTTCTACTTGTTAGGCTGTATGAAAATATACTGCCGACTTTTACAGTGATATATAGACATTACTTCTGACAAACATATTGATCCTGTAAAAACCTTATTTCAAAAGTTTATCAATTTAACAAGATCTTTGAATATTGTTTTTCTCTCGGCACAAATATTGATTATGCTATCAATAAAGTTAAACATAACGAAACATTATTGCTATGCAGCTATGAACATTAACAGCCCTACATTCTGTCGATACTTATTTTTAGCATTGCGCAAGATCATAGTTTTCGCGGAATGTTTTGGAACTAAATCCATTGGATGTGTACTGATTGATTATTTAGTATTGTTTGTTCTTATGTTATGCTGTTACACTACAATCCAAGGTTAGGGAGGATTGGGCGCCAGCAAACAAGTATAACCCCGTCGCATTCGCTATGTACATGTCCCAAGTCAGGATCTTGCAATTCAGTGGTTGTCTTTTGTTCCTGTATATGATATTTGTTTTCATTTATTGTTTTTTTATATATAAACCAGGCAGTTAATTTTCTCGTTTGAATTGTTATACATTTTCATGTCGTGACTTTTTATAACTTTTATCAGGTATGGGTTTCGCACATTGCTGAATGTCTTTAATTACCAACTTCTACGTCATTTGGTCTCAGGTTGAAAGTTGTCTCAATGTCAATCATACCACATTGCCTTATTCTTATACATACTATTGGTGATTTCATTAATATATGAAAGATGTTAAGTTGAATTTGATGTAGTAGTTAATATTTCCATTTATAAAAAAAATTAATTGAAATTTAGTTTGCATTTAAACAATTTATTTTTGATCATGTATAGTGACGACCCCTTTCCAAGTAAATCGGATCAAATACCCGATTTTCCTGTCTATAAGGATCAAGATAGCACTGAAAGGAATACAAATTATCAACAAGGTATTGATAACCAGTCAACGGGTACAGAAAAGAGTGACGACAAGGATATAGCAATGAAGGAATATTTTGATAAATATGTACTGCCTGTTCACTCTAAAACTGGTTAGTTTAATAAAATTCTGACAATTTGTGTATTTTTCCTTTGCCTTTGTCTGTACAGAGTTTAAAATCGTGAATGATATAATTCCATCTTGCACAACATTTTTTTTTCTTGAATAATTATTATCTAGTACACTCGAGACCAAAGTTCGAAGTCAAATAGTTCTGTTCGGAGAACACAAAAAGATCAAAATGATCACCTAAAATAGTGTCTGGAAGTTTACAGACAAAACAAGTCATTTTCGAAATGCCAATATCGAAACACTGTCTACTAGGTGAATGGTATTCAGGAAGCTTGAAAGTTCGCCAGCTGTGATACCGACTCAGTGGTAAAAATGTATGATATGTTTTCTGTATGCACATTACGTTTTAAAAGTTTGAAGAGAACAACCATCATTATGACTAACACAGAACAACCCAAACCGTCTTGGACCAACTTTGGGATGAGGGAGTTTCAACATAAGCTTTAGTATCATTCCGTAATATTGAGGAAATTTACAGACAAAAATGTAAGCAACTATCTGTTTCAACATCTTGTCATTCCTTATGAAAGTTTCAGTTGTGACATCAGATAAGTTTTTATTAGATAGATATACACTGATTACTGTTGTAACTATTTAATTATGTAATCATTTAAAAAAGTTTAGTCACCTATTACAAGCCCATTTTACTTTTATTTAAAAAAATGTCAAACCTTTAAAAGATGCAATATGTAATATACCCTCGTTCACTTTTGAATTCTCTGATACAAAACATAAAAAAAGTATAACAAAAATACTGAACTCCAAGACAAATTAAAAAAGGGGAAGTCCATAAGCACTGACAAAGCAAACGCTATCAATCAACCATATTAATCATAAAACAGAATTACTCTGATATATCGATGATACTGAGGACCTTTGCTCACATTTATTCCTCTTACAGTTAGTGCTATCTGGGAATATGAAAACGAAAAAGAAAATGTATGGACAAAGTATGAAGATGACATTAACATAAGAATCGAGAAAGCTTACGAACGTAAACCAACTGGAAAGACTATTGTGCAGTACAATAAAGGAACGTATGTTGTTTTGCATTTATAATAATTATTGTCATAGGTATTTTGAGATAATCTATTCATTTTTTATTCATCATGACCTTTGGGCTTCTTTTTTTTTAACATTAAAAGTATAATTTTAAAGATGTCAAGTAACTTGCATAGAATTATTGAATTGAATACAACACCAACAGTAAATGATGATCTTAAATTTTAAAATCTTCAAATTTCTAATCCTTTTTGCATTTTAAAGTATCATGAACAAATTTGTTATTTCAGATATATTGTTTGCTTTACAAAAATGATTCAACAAAATACTTCTTCTGGCCAGGAAGTAAGGGTGCGAAGAAAAAAGTAAGTACACTTAAATGTTACACTGTAAGAGAAAGAGAAGCGGAAGATCCAAAGGGGTATTCAAACTCATAAGTCCAAGACAAAGTGACAACGCCATGGCGAAAAGACGAACGGCAGTCCAATAAAACACAACATAGAAAACAAAAGAATGAGCAACAAAAAACCGGGGGTGATCTCAGGGGTGCTCCGGGGAAAGGAAAGCAGATCCAGCTCCACATGTGGCACCTGTTTGTTGCTCATAAATATTCCATAACGGTGAACCAACTCGTGATGGCGTCCTTAAATTTTTCGAAGGGACTTCAACTTTACGACTTGGAACCCTTGATTTAATAGCTTCCTTGTAAGCAACAAACATCTTTCAAGGAAATTGCCAAACTCCAAGGTAAATTTAAAAACAAATTATAGCTAGCTTAGCCTACCACTTGTATGTCGGTTGTTTATAGTTCAATTAATATTAACAAAATTGGGTGAGCAACCCCAACATACATAATTGGTTAATGTGATAATAATTGGAATCCAGCAGCAAAAACTGTGTGAACATATACCCCACACATACAAAACAGCTGACTTAAACATTCAAACAAACATACAAATTAATCTGACAAAGACTAGCTCTGGAATATCGTATCAAATGGGAGTAATATATTCCATATACAGACACTGCTGGAATGTCGCTACACAGAAATTGAAAGTTCACAATTGAAAAAGTGGAATCAATTCTTTTGTCGTAAAGTTTTGTTATCAACCGACAGTTATAATCAATTTTTAGATGTAAGTCAAGATATGAAGCAGAATTAACACTATTTGTGGTTTCCTATATGACAAGTTTAATGAGATAGAAGCGTTTAAAAAGTAACCGAACTTAAATTATTTAAATAGAGGACATCATCTTTATTGCGTAACGTGAAGTTAAAGGATATTTAAGCTTCTTTTCATTCTTCCTAAGGAGATCCTGTATGAAGTGTGATTCATATGAATAAGGAATAAGTTGGGAAGGAGAGGAGCATGCATTTCCTATTGATTCTGCGATGCTTGTTTTTTCTTCATGTATAACACTGATTCTTTGTGCGTGTTTGGCTCTGCTTTTGGTCCTTTCTTATTAGCTCTTCAACTTTTGTATTTGGTTTTGAATTTTTAAATATGTTGGCCTCGAGCATCACTGAAGAAACAATATGTGCCGACATGCGCTTTTGTTGTTAATGTTATTATACATTTATAGCCTTAAAATAACAAGAAAACTATAAAGTAAATGTGCACACCATAGAAAAGAACAATACATCCTATTCATATTAATATAAATGTTTTATTTTCAACTCAAAAATTCTTCTGGAGAAATTCTTATAGGGAACACATTATATATTATTGTAGGAATCAACCCATAATTAAGACTTTTCTTTTATGAAAGTGACTTTTCTCCCATTTAGGTTGGAAGGATAATAGAGAAACTGAAGAAAACAAATTAAAAAATGTTGATGTATTCCATTATATTAATGATAAATTATGGACTTAAAACTGTCATTTAAGTTTTGTATCATTTTAAAAAACAGACCTACATTCATTTGTATAATAACAATGAGTTTATCAATGATGATTTTTTTCTTTAATAGATTGAGTGCCATTTAAAATGTCACCGTGCAACAATTCGGAAACCACTATATTTTGAAGTTGAACAAGGTTTACTCAACTTATTTTGTGACGATCCATAGACATAGTTGTGTAAGACATAGTGCAATATTAATTATCGATAAGGCTTTGAAAATAAATTGAATTAACAGAAATGTTTTTGTCTTTTTCTTCTTTTAAAAACTACAAAATAAAATATAAACGACCAGTCGATTCTGAACGTGGCTAGCAATTTTGATAAATACAGTCTCAAATTACTATACTGCATAGATAAAAACAAAAGTTGGAGGGATTCGTAACTAGCATTGTACATTCTTTATATAACATGAACACCCGTTATGCATTAAAAAAAACAAAAGTTACAAACAACATGGTCACAGTGTTTGAGTACATCTTCTGTATAGTCTATCTATTTGGTTCTATATAGAGTTTGTTGTTCGATATTTACACATAGTTTGTACTTTTGTTTATCTAAAATAGGTACAACGAACGACACACTCTTTGTAGTACTTTAGTATACTTTATATATAGGTGTTTAAAAAAAATGAGTGAAAATAACACATTATTAATTTGGTGCTTCGAAGTGCCTTTCCGGATTAACCTTCATGCAGGAACGCTCAAACCCAAATATTTGAGAGCCAAGATGAAGCTGTGGTTTGATGGTTTGATTGCGGCATTGAAACAACTATCTACCAGACCAAAGGATGACAGTATGTAAACAACTATTGGGAACTGTACGGCCTTCAACGCTGATTAAACCCATACCATATAGTAAGCTATAATAGGTCCCGACATGAACAATGAGCAATTCAAAGACAAAACAAAATCAGTGGCCTGTTTATGCTAAAATAACAAACAAATTACAAATCAGGCAGACAGCAACCAACGACAACCAGAGAGTTACAGATTGCTGACTTGGAACATGCAAATAAACTAAGAATGTGATCGGGTTTAACCTTTTTGAGCGCTCAACCCTCTCATAACCTGGGATAGTGGCGTAACTAAATAACATTAGACAAACTATAAAATTCAAATTTAAAAGGCTTGGCTCATGAGATTGGCACTAAGCTATAATTTGTTTTATATGTTCAATTCATATCGTCACATGTCGTTAAATTAAGTTCTCAACATATCAGGAGAAATATCTCGTTTGAAAAGTCATGAAATCGCTTCAGACCAGAATTATCCGTTCTGCATCTCAATCACACAATCATTTTCACCAGTTTATTCAAATTACCTTCCAAAGTTTTAGAGCAGATGCGATCTTGCAAATATAAAAGTTTGGAAGATGACTTTGACTTTCGACATATTGTTACCTTATTTCTAAATTTTGGCTTAAAAGACCCTATGTCTTTTCAGCTTACGAATTACAAGTTCAATAAATAAAACAAACAAAAAACACTAGATTGCTTCTTAAAGATATAACGAATGCTTTAAAACAATCCAGTTTGGTTACGAACAAAATAATATCACAAAAAACTGTGTTAGGGAAGATAACTCGTACATAAAAAGTGTTCGGACCAGGAGATATTTTGCCAAGTGTAATAACTGTTCGAAATCATATACTACATTTCTTATTGAGAGTGCAAGAAGATGAAATAAATACGCGGATTGGCTTCTGATTTTACTCGCCAGTTCTTTAGTTTGTGGTACATTTACATATCTCTGTTGATACGTTACGCTCGTACATGTTCACACTATACGGACTTTATTAGCAGTGAAGTGCTCCTTACACTAAAACTGCTGCTTGAGCAACAATTATCAGAAAGAACGACCGAAATCGACACTACATTAGTTTTACGGCAATGATCACGAACTGGTTGACCAATATGATGTGTCGATGTCTCAACACACTAGCGAAATGTTTTTGCGGTCTTAGATGTTTAGATACCAGTAAAGTCGCATGATCTGTAATTTAAACGAGTTTGTCATATTTCCGATTATGGCATTTTGACTGAATGTGAATTCGCATGGTGGATGATGCATGCATAGCAGGAGACGCTTACCCTGTCGACGCACCCGGTCTCGCTCCTTTTGAAGTTCATGCGATTCACTCAATTTTTGTTTGTTACCTGATTTGTCTCTTCCTAATCGATTTTCAAGATTTGCACATCGGCAAACTGCTGTCGCCTTAATTTCGCAATGTTTCATTTGAGTTACATTCTTGTTCCTTTTTTATTATATTATATTCACCAAGGACTTGGAATGGCACTTGTAGGTTGAGCCTGGAAAATGGTGCCATTCAACTTACTGTAGGTCTTGCAATCATGTTCAACGTTTTTGAACGGTAAATAAAGATTTATGTCATCATATAGTCTAGAAATTTGTTGTGAGAACTATTGAATAGAACTCATCAACTATTATGATAATTTAGTACGCATCTAAATAAAATCATCAATCTCTATTTATTTTATTAGATTTATGAGCATAACATTTAACCATATATTTTGAAATGAAATTCAGTGTAGATTGAGTAAAATTATTTTAATTTAAAGATGTACGTACCTGTAAAATGTGCTTTAATATTGTCACATCAACTGTTCTCTTGGTACAGATATTCATTTGTAACTTTGAAAATGAAAATTGCGTTGCTGATAGATTTGTGATGAACTGGTAAAAATCATATGGCATTTACATTTACAAATTGTACACACACAAAAGTATTTACAAAATACCGAACTCAAGGTAAATTTAAAAAGGGGAGTTCATAAAACCTGACAAAATCAAACGCTCGACACTATATACCTACGGAACGAATTCAAAATAACTGTCATATTCCTGACTCTGTACAGGCATTTTCTGAAAAAAATGGTGGGTTTAACCTGGTTTTAAAGCTAGCCTAACTTCCCACTTGTATGACAGTTGTTTATACTTCGTTATTGACAAAATTGGGCGAGTTACCCAAATAGACATAATTGGTAAACGTGACAACTGATTTAAAATATCCCAACAAATATGAAATAAATCTGACAAAGACACAAAATGAAAAACAACATTATAAAATCCCCATGCGTCCGAATCGCACTTCTGGACCCATCCGCATCAGGAACGCCTAAAGCCAAAACCCGATAGTTGGATGCACAAATACCGAGTCACGTAAAGAGTTATACCACCAAAGGGAAATTAGAGTATGTTTTTTTCGGGAAATTAGAAAGCCATACATTGTACACTAGAATATATTCACGACTACTTTTTTTGTTGATTTCTGTCTAGCCTGCACCATTTTATTACGGAAGCGAGAGCCTCCTAGGTAGGTTTAATCTGTGGTTAAAGTTGTTTTAGAATCCAATGACTTGATAAAATTTCTTGGACTTCAATGGAACTTGGACAGAAGCTTTTTAATGATCAAAAGACAGTATCAAGAGCATTTTAACCGGATTTTCGAAGGACATATCGGTTATTAGTCCCTTTCGACGAAGTCGAAGGGGACTTTAGGTTTGCACTCTGTCCGTCTGTCCGTCTGTCCATCCGTCAGTCCGGCAACTCAGCTTTCCACACTTTTTCTTGAAGATATTGATTTGATATTTGGTATGTAGTTTTATCATGACAAGTTATAGATCAAGTTCGAATTTTGTTCCGGTCTGATGATTTAGTCCAGAGTTATGATCCATAAAAACTCCATAACTAATGTTAAGAGTACTATGTTAAACCATATAATCTGTACAGAGGAGATAACTCATTTTTAAAAGACATTCTTTGGTAAATTGTTATAGGAATTTTGTGGCAGGTTTATATGTTATTTTGTATAAACTAATTCTGAATGCTACATGTATATATATATTTATTAAGTGAAATCCTTTAATTAGATAATAATCTTCTTTTATTAAGGTATATATTTCATTATATTACATTGTGTAGATAAAAGTTGTTGACATTTTATAGATAAGTTACAAATCTATATTAGTTTGTGACAAATGAAGAAAATATATTTGGAACTATTAATTATATTTGATTGTAATTTGAAAATAGATATACATTGTATTATATCATATCTAATTTTAGAGAACTATTAATCATATCTTATGTTAGAGTGTTATAGGTTTTCCACACTTTTTTCATCCTGCTTGAAGATATTGTTTGACAATTGGTATATAGTTTTATCATGACAAGTTACAGATCAAGTTCAAATTTTTGTTTCAGTCTAATAATTTTTGCAGAGTTATGGTTTTGGACTTGAAAAATTCACTCATATATTCAATTTTCCACATTGTTTTTAGTCATGCTTGAAGATATTGACTTGATATTTTCTTTTTGTTTACACCATGACAAGTTATAGAACAAGTTAGCATTTTGTTCCAGTATAATGAATTTTTACCCGGTAGGGGACTATGTATTGCCATGCAATACTCTAAGAATGCTTGTTGATTTGGGGATGTACGGCGGGCGGGCGGGCGGGCGGGCGGACGGGCGGCTGCCAAACAGTGTCTCTTCAATAACATGAAAACGCTGTGATGATTTTTTTCAAATTTAGATATGTTGTTTCTTGTTACTAAATGAGGTCAAGTTCAATTTTCACGATTTTAGTATTTCTCCTTTTGAGTTATCACCATTTTAATATCCAAAAGTGGTATTTTAAATATTTTCTCTTGTTATCATATTATGACTAAGCATATGGTAAATGTCTTATCTCACAATAAAATTGGAGTGACAGATTTATTTGAAAATTTTCTATTTCCTAAGTGGTGATGATTATAAGCTATATTATTAGACATTTTGAAGTTAATTACATTATTAAATATTATATATGTTATGTTAGAGTACTATGTTAAACCATAGTTCTGTTCAAAGGGAAATAACCCTTCAGATTTGCAAGTATGATTTTCATTATTAATTAGATCTGGGAAATATCTTAGCATATGATAATCATTGGAGTGACAGATTTATTTGAAAATTTTCTGTTTCCTGATAAGATCTGTAGGACTGTATATATAAAGTTTGAAATTTACTAGTAGGACTGTATAAATGAAGTTTGAAATTTACTGTTCATTATTAGACATTTTGTAGATAATTAAGTCTCCCTAAACCATATATATTCTTACCGCCTACCCCTTCAATTTGAGAATGTGCTTTTATCTTGTAAACGGTCGAGATTCCCACCACTAAACCATATATATTCTTGTATGGGACAATAAAACAAATCAAATGAAATATTGGGGAGTCCCAGGTTCACCCCACCCCTTCGTTTTGAAAACTTGTAAACGGTCAAGATCCCCACCCCGAAACCATATATATTCTTGTATGGGACAATAAAACAAATCAAATGAAATAAAAGGCGAGTCCCTAGGGTCACCACAACCCCTCCTGTTTGAGAACTTGTAAACGGTCGAGATCCCACCCCTAAACCATATATATTCTTGTATGGTACAATAAAACAAATCAAATGAAAAATAAGGCAAGTCCAGGGGTCACCCCACCCCTTTCTTTTGAAAACTTGTAAACGGTCAAGATCCCACCCCAAACCATATATAGTCTTGGGTCTTGGGTCTTGGTCACCCCACCCTCCTGTTTAAGAACTTGTAAACGGTCGAGATCCCCACCCCTAAACCATATATGCATTTTGCGCCTGTCCCAAGTCAGGAGCCTCTGGCCTTTGTTAGTCTTGTATTATTTTTACTTTTAGTTTCTTGTGTATAATTTGGAGTTTAGTATGACGTCCATTATCACTGAACTAGTATATATATTTGTTTAGAGGCCAGCTTAAGGACGCCTCCGGGTGCGGAATTTCTCGCTGCATTGAAGATCTATTGGTGACCTTCTGTTGTTGTCTGTTCTGTGGTCGGGTTGTTGTCTCTTTGACACATTCCCATTTCCATTCTCAATTTTATTGTATGGGACAAAAACAAATCATATGAAATAAAGGGCGAGTCCCTGGGATCATCCCCTCCCCTTTTGAGAATTTGTAAACGGTCGAGATCTCAACCCTAAACCATATATATTCCTGTTCGTCATTTCAAGAAGATTTGAATGACATACAGGGTCAATCCATAGGCGTCACTTATGCATATCACAAACCGATTTGTACTGGACTTTGCCCAATGTCAGGCGACCATGGGAATGACGAATTATTGGATCTTTGTTTGGGAGACTTCGTAACAGCATCCTGTTACAATTATTACTTGTTACTGATTTTATAGATTTGAAAAGACATTGTATTAATGATGAATAAAATTTTGGATTTTTTCTTCTTTTCTTTGGTAAATTGTTTGAAGAATTTTGTGGCAAGTTTGTTTGTTATTCTGTAAAACTAATTTTCTGAATGCTATATATTTTTTTGATGAAGTGAACTCCTTTAAAAACTCAGCTTATATTGTCTATTAATAAACATATATTTAGATTTCTGATTTTGGGCCCAGTTTTCAAGTTGGTCTAAATCAGGGTCCAAAATTAAACTGTGTTTGATTTCAACATAAATTGAATATATATAGGGTTCTTTGAAATGCTTAATCTAAACCTGTATTTCTTTTCATTATCCAAAGGGTCCTAAATTAAACTTTTGTTTAATTTCATCAAAAATTGAATTCTTTGGTTCTTCAATATGCTGATTCTAACAATGTTTGAGTGTTGAATCATATCTAATTTTAGAGAACTTAGTCATCACTGGTTGTTGTTATTATATTATTGATTATAATTTGAAAAATTGCATCATATCTTATTTTAGAGAACTATTTATCCAGTTTGAGTTATTTCCCTTTGCACAGAAAATATCATGGATAAAATTAACCTGTGTTTCATTTCAACATAAATTAAATATATATAGGGTTCTTTCAAATGCTGAATCTAAACCTGTATTTAAATATTAGATTTTGCGCCCAGTTTTCAAGTTGGTCCAAATCAGGGTCCAAAATTAAACTTTGTTTGATTCAACAAAATTGAATTTATGGGGTTCTTTGAAATGCTGAATCTAACCATGTATTGAGAGATTTTGGATTGTGGGCTCCTTTATCAAATTGGTCCACATTGAGGTCCAAAGGGTCCTAAATTAAACTTTTGTCTGATTTCATCAAAATTGAATTCTTGGGATTCCTTGGTATGCTGATTCTAATATGTACTTAGATTTTGGATATTAGACCATAATAGGTAAATGTCCAATTTCAAATATTTCAGTTCTTTGACCACATTCATTTTGTGTCACAAACCTATGCTGTGTCAAATGTTGAATCACAATCCAAATTCAGAGCTGTTTTAAGCTTAAATGTAGTGTCCATACTTGCTCAACTGTTCAGGGTCGACCTCTGCAAGAAAATCTGGTTTGCTGTCACTCTGACAGCCTCTTGTCCGTATTTAACTGATAATAGGATTTTTTTTTTTGCAGTTTACTTTTATTTATAGTCTAGGGTAAAGACAAACAATACAGTTGCCACACCTTCATAAAATCAAATGAAGCTTTGGAATAAGTTTTTTCATGATTAAGAGATAATGTCTGAATTGTGTTTAAAATATTTTTTCATTTTCCGTATTTTTCTAAAGTATGTTTTGCAGTTAATAATCACATTTTAGACATCAATAACTTTGTTAAACTTTCATGAAATATTCTGAAACTTAGATATGTTACAGTGAATTTGTATAATCAGGAATATTTAGAATTACTGATTTTCATGGATTTTGCATAATCACTAATTTAAAAATTAGGAGACGTGGTATGATTCGCGGCCAATGAGACAACTATCCACCAAAGTTCAAATGAAGTGGATTTTAGCAATCATAGGCAACCGTACGTCCTTCAACAATGAAAAACCCATATCGTATAGTCGGCTATAAAAGGCCCCGGCATGAATAATATGAAACAATTTAATTGAGAAAACTAACGGCTTATTTTATAACAAAATAATTTACGAAAAACAAATATGACAGACATGAACCAACGACAACCACTGAACTACAGGCTCCTAACTTGGGACAGTAGATAGATATAAGATGATGTGGTATGAGTGCCAATGAGACAACTCTCCATCCAAGTCAAAATTTATAAAAGTAAACCCTTATAGGTCAAAGTACGGTCTTCAACACGGAGCCTTGGCTCACACCGAACAGTAAGCTATAAAGGGCCCCAAAATTACTAGTGTAAAACCTTTCAAACGGGAAAACCAACGGTCTAATCTATATAAAAACGAGAAACGAGAAACACTTATGAACCACATCAACAAACGACAACTACTGAACATCAGATTTCTGACTTAGGACAGGTGCAAACAAATGCAGCGGGTTTAAACGTTTTAATGGTACCAAACCTTCACCCTTTTTCTGAAACAATAGTGTAACATCACAACATAGAAAGACACACTATAAAATATCAACTGAAATAGCTTAACTCAATCAAAGGACATATAAACACCATTGAACATACACTGAACAAATAAATTTGACCTATGACACAATGCAAATACAAAATAAATAAACTAAGGAAGAATAATAAAAGTAACATGTTATATCGGTATGAAATGTTAAACAATTTAAGAAAAACAATATGCTCGAACAAAATATCAGCCATTTGCAATAACTTTAAACACAGGTAAATAAAAATAATTGTGTTATTAGGTATACGTGTACAGTTACAATAGAGAAAGGAAATATTTTTACAAAATAAATAATTTTGATGTTCATAGTACGCAGTGGAAATTTATATTAGTACCAAACACTTATCAAAGCTGGTATATAGACCAGATATAACCCTGAATAACATTAAATAACAAAAAAGCATTACAATTAGTATCAACAGGTCAAATAAACAAGAAAGTACGATTTGAGAGTACTCGCAGTTACTGACAGCTAGTTAAAAGCCAAAACAATTAATAATAAAAAATCATGCATCAGAGACTAAAATCAACTAAAACACATCCCAGGGATTTAGTATTTTAACGTCATGGACAGTCAAAGAAGACATGACTTGTGCAATGCCAAAAATAAATGTATCGACAGACAATAGGATAGTTAGGAGTTTAACCTCTTTATAGATCAAAATGAACGTGGGTGTGTCTTTAAACATCCCGTTTGAAAAGAATACAAATTTAGTTATGTTTTAATTTGCTGATGACAAAATCGATATTAGTGCCAATGTAAACTATATTCAAAGATCTAATTACAACATTGGTAAGATAACCTGAACTAATAAGTTTATTTAAAGGTTCGATGAGTTTACACGGATCACATAGTGATTTCCGCGCTTTAAGTACAATATTACCGTAAAATTTAGGATGTGAAATACCGTTTTAATCAGTTTTCTACAGGTACAGCCAAATTTACTAATCAAATCTTTGTATCTATGAAAGAACTTAGCAAAAGTTTTACGTAATTTATGGTAACGAAATCCCTGACTTAATAATTTACCAGTGATGCATTGATTACGTTCGTTAAAATCTATGACATCACTACACACACGGGCATAACGAACAGGCACATAAAGAATGTGGCGGGATTAAACATGTTTGTGAGGGCTCAAACCTCCCCTAACCTGGGACAGTAGTGCAACAGAACAACATAAGAACAAACTATAAAAATCAGTTGAAAAGGCTTAATTCATTAGATCGATACAAAGAAAACATCAAACAAAAACACAGGCAGGACGTGGCAGGGTATATATCCATCCCTCATCCCTAACAACAAAAATACACTTAAGTACAGATCAGAGACTCGTAGTTACTGACATCTAGTTCAAAGCCAATAACAACTAATAAAAAAAATCATGTATCTTAGACTAAAATATCAATCAGTACACATCCAACAGCCAATGGATTTAGTGTAAAGGCGTCATCTTAGAAAAATCATTAGTGTTTATATATAATCTCTGAAAATGACCAGTGATTTTACATAATAACTGACAATTTTACCCTAAGGTTTAAGTGGACAGTTTTCATTCCCTGTCCATTTATCAAATCTAAATTGAACAGTTTTTCCGGTGATATGCCATACAACTCTGTTGAACCACATTAACTCATAAACAAAAAAAAAAAAAGAATTTAAAATTGAAATGAGTAATACTAACATTTTCAATGATAGTGATAACTGCACATGTATGCCATGAATTCTATTGTGTGCCAAAACAGTATACAATGCACATTCATGTTGTGAATGTAAATTGACAGTGCATGTAATTTGCAGTAAAACAAATGGTGATGAATGTTATAGAACATCCGTCTTATGTTTTATATGTTATGATCGACAATGAATCGACAAAGAATTCAAACGAAGCAAACTAATGCAACTAAATGTACAGAAACTCAGCCAGAACGCATACTTGACAGATTGAACACAATTTTGGAGGAGACAAACTTTGGCTGTAATGTTTTGATACCGATTTCGTATGTTGATCGCGGAAAGGAGACCCCAAAATATAATGGCCATTGTTCATGAACGATCTGAAATGGATATTACCTGGCTTTGAAACATATAATTTTGATTGGGTCCTACACAAAAATAAATTTGAGGTGGCTGATTCACTTTTTGCACCTTCAGATGTTTCTAATGAGCACTTCTTTTCTCTTTAACATGCGGTTAAATTAGATTCAATATATGAAGGGCAAGGTTTTTAAAGTGGATGTTGTTGCAAAAAAAAAAAATCGAAAAGCAGGACATTTGAAAATGGTTGATTGGTAAATGTGCAAAAGTAGATGTCATCTAAATTTTCAATGTAGTTTGTAAAATCACACGATTTGTATACGAATATTGTGATTAACATTTTAATATTCATGTTTCTGGAGATGTTTACATGCGATTTTATAGAACACATTTTAAAATGTTATTCATTGTTTCTTCATTTCAGTTATTATGTATAAACCCTGACATTTTTCTAGTGATTATGCATAATTACTGAAAATTTAACCAGTGATTATACGTAATGATTTTACATAATCCCTAATTATACACATTTACTGTAACAGATATAAGCTTCTTCAAAGTTCTTCTATATTTTACTGAAAAATGGACTTAATTGTTGTCAATAAATATAACACTTTTACACTGACATGTAGCAGCAATTGCAGGCTAGACATATATTATGGTTCGGTGGAATCCTTTAAATAGATATAGGAAGATGTGGTGTGAGTGCCAATGAGACAACTCTCCATCCAAATAACAATTTATAAAAGTAAACCATTATAGGTCAATGTACGGCCTTCAACACGGAGCCTTGGCTCACACCGAACAACAAGCTATAAAGGGCCCCAAAATTACTAGTGTTAAACCATTCAAACGGGAAAACCAACGGTCTAGTCTATATAAAAAACGAGAAACGAGAAACACGTATAAATTACATAAACAAACGACAACTACTGTACATCAGATTCCTGACTTAGGACAGGTGCAAACATTTGCAGCAGGATTAAAATTATGTGTTTACAGTTTCTCTCTTGCTACTATGATTTTTGGCTCAATACGGTAAATGGGTAAACATCGAAATTCAAAGACAATAATTCCAGTAAGGAGGCAACTGACGATTGCAGCCATATTAACAAGCCTGTAGATCTTGTCCTGATAATTTATTTTTTTTTTTGCTATTTACAAATTAATTTCTACATTTTGTAAGATATATAGCAAAAATTGCAAAACAAATGGTTCAAATCCTCATTTTAGGGTAAACACTCGTATAAGGAGTCGACTAAATATTTCGAACTTACGACTCATTTTTAGATCTTGTGTTGCTGATCTTTTTGCTTTGCATAGTTCTCTTTTATTCATTATATTTTCAAGATAATAGACAGAAAATTAAAAGGAATTGGTAGACACTCTGAGGGTAGACATTGCTATTTTAAAGCAAATGTTTTATAAGGAGTCGTAAGCAAATGTGTTTTTCGGAATGGACATTATGTAGATCTTAACAAACTGAACATTCCTGCACATGTCAGATTTTCTCTATTGTAACTGTTTTATAAAGATAAGACAATTTACCCTATGTTATATTTTAGCAATATCTGCCATGTGTACAGGCAGGATCATTGGTCACATTTTTACCCCAATGATGACTGCGACCAAGATTGGTTCCAACTACCCCGTAATTATAAAAGTGTTTTCAATATTTCCGTTCGGCAAATATTATGAGCTTAATAGCACTTTTCATGTTATGATACATTCTGTTAACATTCCTGAAGCTTAACAAAAACCAAGAACGATAACACTGTACGAAAAGTGTAGATAAAGTTAAAATAGCCATTGGAAAATCAACAGGTATCATTTCCTATTTAAAGAACACACAAGGAATGTAAGTAATCACAAGTATTTACTAAATTTTACATTTAAAATCACAACTTAGTATCAGGCATTGCTATATTTACTCATTTGTTAAACTATTCAGAATTGTTATTGTAACACATGTGTAAATAGTCATTAAATGAAAGGTTTTGCTTTCGGTTCGGTGAGATGATGTCATTACATAATGATTGTATACGTCATTCCTCATTTTGTACGAAAATGAAAATAACATGCTTTCTTTGGTATATAAATACAACGTATTGTTGTAATAATTTAATTTCCCCATTCTATTGTGGAAATTAACACTTTCCCATATTAAACACACTAGTTGTGTCATAAAAAATGCAAGTTTCGAGTGCAAGGCATGTACTGCTTCCTTTTCAGTTATTGTTGGAATATATTTTAAGATATGTTTTATGTTATTATTTAAGAACTGAATGTATTAGAAACACACATAAAGGCGTTATTTAAACCATGGTTTTATGATTAATGCGATAGATTTCAATAATTTAGGAGGGTGTCTTTCAGCAATTTGACCTTATTTTATGGTAAAGCATGGTAAATGCACGATATCCAATTGCATTCAATGCAAAGAAATTTGATGATTTATCTCCATATCGGATGGAAAACTATACATATCATTTTCTAAGAGCTAAGCTATACACACATTAACAGAATTTTCTTAATTTAGTTTTAAAGAGAACGTATTGAAATACATAAAAGATATATAAAAAGATCTTAGTTTAATTTTACCTGGTTTTTACATTGTATATGTATTATGTTTTTCAATTTTTAAGGCCCCGATACTACAATGATTCACAATAGCACAATTGTGTTCAAATGATGGATATCCACGCAAAGGTAAATGTATTTTCTATAATATGTGTGAAAAGATTATAATTTTTCATGTCAATTTATTTCAAAATTCTGTAAAATAGAGCAACAAGAGGGATGTGAGTAAATAAATTTCAAAAATAAGTGCTAGTGAGCTTTTAATGCCCCCGCCGCTAGGCGAAGGGGACATTAAATATTACCCTTGACCGTCCGTCCGTCTTTCTGTCCGTCCGTAATTCCGTCCTTCCGTCCGTCCCATTTTCGTCTCCGCACTCTAACTTAAGTTTTCCTCATCCAAATTTTATACACAATGCTATGAACCAAAACTCGCAGACAAATTTCGAATTTAGGCAGTAAGTCAATTACCGTTCTAGAGTTATGCCCCTTTGTAACTTGGAAAATGCTAATTTTTTCTTGGAGGACAAAAAGTATGATTTTCACTTACTGCAAATAAACAAGTAATGCTAACAAAGAGATTAGAAGTAAAAGAACTAAAGAATTATTCAAGGACTGAGAAATACACTGGTCACACGAAAACTAATTACATAAGAAATAAAAACAAAACAGTGAAAATGAAAATAACAAACAGCACAAAAATACCAAGGACTAGAACACTAGAACTCTTAAAAAATGACCTCAAAAGGTATTTTCACGTATTCTAAGCAATCTTGAGCGGGGCATTGGTGTCCACATATACATTTTCTTTTATTTTAGTATATTTTCCAGAAAACAATTCAGAGTATTGACTTATCAATAGCCGGTGACACACACGATAAAGGTTAAACGTTCGGTAGTAATAAATATCGACCCCCTCCCTCTCAAAAAACGCACGTGTTTTTTGTTTTTTTGTTATTCCCCACTAATCAAGATAAAAAGGAGATATTCACGTTCTCACAAAACAAGTAACTGTTCCTGCCCAAAGTCAAAATACTATATATAGTCGATGGTGGTTGTACTTTCATATTAAGAATTGTGGTGTTGATGTTGGATCGTTGGAAGTTTCTTGTAATTTCATTGACAACTTGCCTAATCCCCGCGCTTTTTGAGGTTTTTGATTTGTAGACTGTTGTTGGTCTTTTCGTTGTCTTACGTTTATTGTCAAGGTATTATCGGGTTTTCTTCGCCTTATGATTTTTAATTGTCCTTTGGTATTTTCTGTCTCTTTTGTCTTGGCATAAGATATTGACATGTGTCCATAATTTAAGTCCGCATGTATGTTTTAGGTCCTTTATGTTGTAAGGTTGATTTTTCACTTGTGTTCATTCAGGAAAAGAAAATCAAAAGGTCTTCGTAAAATTATTTTTTGGAAAAGTTGATATGCGAAACAATTGTTATGTTTGTAATAGACTCAAATTATATACTTGATGACATGATTTTACGATTTAATTGTTTTATTAAATTGTAGCTATCAACAATAAATCAAGCAATACATGATTTGAAACAGACACAAATGGAAATATTGAGTAAAATGCACATGAACAGGTTAGTTAATTATTTCATAAATATAGAATATTCTCTGGAAAAATTCTTAAAACTGTTTTTTTGGTGTTTTAATGTTGATTTGGGAGGTCTGATTGAAGTTTACGATGTTTACACCATATTTGTGTAAACATTTCAGAATTTTAATCAACAACACATTTCAAAGTGTTTGCTGTTATAATTATAATGTAAATATTTTGCTGGAAACAGAGTGCTAATCATACATAAATTTTCGTTAAACATGATATTATACTATTTTATTTTCATTTTCAGTGCAGACACGGTCAATAATCAGGATAAAAGGCATTTTGAGAGTAAGTTGAAAAAGGGCCTGTTATAAAACTATAACAACTAAAATGTACTAAATAAAATAACTGATATTGATAAAGCAATGATGATCTTTTGCCATATTCAGAGTTAGTGTGCTGCAATCATTAATTCTCGCTTTTAACAAGTAGATTTATAGAAATTGTTATATGTCGACATTATTTCCTGTCAAGTCATCTAACATTTGTCTTGATGTGCTCAGACTTAATGTTTGTATTGTTTCTGTATTCTACTCCACAATGCGATAGTTGGGCAATTTACAACAGTTTTCGTTATTTTTTTACCATCTGTATTCTTCAATGCATAGATGTAGCGTTCTCGACATATAGTAAATAATTACACCCAAATCAGTGCTAATGGCCATTTCAAAATTGCAGCGAGATGAGAATTTTGCACCATGTTCAAGGTCTCAATTGTCACTTTGAGATGAAGAGCAGAAATACAGCGTTGTTCCTTTGTTTTCGTGGTGGGTTTATAGTCGTGTAGTGATTTTGTGTCATTGTTTGAAACACTATATCCTATCTTTTAAAATTTTGTTTAGAAAACAAAATATGAAATAATAATACTTTTTACAATCATTTTCGATATTCCAGGGCTTGTGTTTCCTATCATGATTTCCTTGATAGAGGTTGCTGCTCACAAAGAAGCTATTAAACCAAGAGTTCCAAGTGGTGAAGTTGAAATCGTCCCTTCGTAAATTTTACGGACGCCATCACGAGTTGGTTGACCGTTATGGAATATCTGTTTCACAGATGATATGTTCCAATTGTCGTAACTACAATCTCGTCTCCTTCCCCCGAATTAGACATATTTCCGGGTTTGTACTTACATGAACAACACGGCGGGTGCCACATGTGGAGCAGTATCTGCTAACCCTTCAGGAGCACCTGAGATCATCTTAGTTTTTGGTGGGATTCGTGTTGCTCAGTCTTTGGTTTTCTATGTTGTCTTGTGTACTCTTGTTTGTCTGTTTGTCTTTTCCTTTTTAGCAATGGCGTTGTCATTTTATTTTCGACTTATGAATTTGAATGTCCCTTTGGTATCCTTCGCCTTTCTTTAATAACCATGTTGATATAATGACATCGATACATAAGCATTCGCGGAAGAACGAACAAACAAACGTACCACAAACCATTGATATAAAACATCGAACGAAATGAAGTCGACAGCCAATATCTTTAATTTTTATATAATCAAACCTTTCAATAATTTTCTTATTCAAACATTTACCCAATATCTTTTTTTCATTCACATTTAGAACTTGAAGTTATTTTATCGGTACTGGAAGACAAATACGGAAAACATAATAGTGCATTGAAAGAAGTCAAGAACAAGGTGGTTACATTGCTCGAGAAAGTTGGACAGCTTACAACTGACGTTAAAAACTTCAACTTTATACCTTTAAAACTAAGTCATATGATGTTGAATTAGAGAAAACAACCGGTCATGGGGACAGTTTACGACACACAACTGTATTAAAATCTATCGAGCAATGTAAAGTTATAGAAAATTCGCCAAAGACTAACGAAGACATTGAAGAACTTTCTGAGGATGGCGTTTCAATTGAGTCTACCGAATCTACAAAGAATAATTTTAAATGTGGAATTTCTAGTCACACTTCATCTGTGGAAGCTCAACCAAATAGTAGAAAAATGAGTTTGACAACAAAGAGAACACTTCATCTAAGAAAGTTCAAACAAAAGGAGAACTAACGATTTAGACAACAAAGTAAACTGTCCATCAAAGGAAACACAAGTTAATAGGAGAACTAACGATTTAGACAACAAAGTAAACTTTCCATCAAAGGAAACACAAGTTAATAGGAGAACTAATGATTTAGACAACAAAGTAAACTTTCCATCAAAGGAAACACAAGCAGATGATTTAGACAACAAACATATTTTTTCATCGGAGGAACACAACTAGATGAGAATACAAATGATTCAGATATCAAAGGAAACAGAAATGTTTCACTGGGTACAGACTTGTCACATCAGCGTTTACAAAGCGATGACTCTATTCAAACTAATATCCCAAATCAACAATTTGCTGACAAGACGTCAAACAAGACAGATCCAACTGACACTGAAAGAAGACGCAGAACCGAGTCAGAAGATAAAGGTTCATCTAGGAATGTGAAAACGGTATGCAAAAATGATTTTGGATATAAACAAAAACGCTCAGAAATGAGTTCTGATAACCGTGTTGCTTATCATAGTAAGGATATATGCTTTCAAGGTAATAGCATCAAGTCGGACTTACAGCTTCCAACAGAACCAATTCCATCTTCTAATATCAAAGTTAAAAGTTCTTTAGCAGACAGGTTTGTAAAATAGATATTGAATATCGAAATGATGATTAAATCTATACGAATTTTGATCAAATTCATAACTGGTATAGATGTGCAACAATGAACAGAGTGATGATTTGACACATGTTTTTTACATACTTTAGAATATAGTATTGCAATGTTTTTATAATTAAGTAAAGATCGATCTCATTTGCTTCTATAGAAAATACATGTAATTAAAAATGTATGTAAACTATATGTATACAGCAAAAGCGAAAAGCCAAATTTAGAAAAGATTCAGTCAGTTTAACTGTTTTCATATGAAAAAGTATTATGCTTACTGTACGTTTTTACAGGAAGCCAAATATGACTGAACGACCACCAATGAGTAAACTGCACGAATTCGTTGAAGACCAAGTATATGGATTTAGTATGTTATTACAAATAGAATTTTCATAAAATTAGGTGTGGGTTATACGTCAGGGAGATAATAACACAAAGACAGTAAAGGTCAATATACGACCTAAAAACAACATTCGCCATGGCATAAAAGGGGAGGGTTAAATTTAACAGAGACTATCAAAGATCTGCCATCAACACGAAAGTCTATAAAAGACAATAACTGACCAGGAACATGGCTTTGGACATGCACTGTAACATGTGGCAGAATTAAACAACTGTTTCAGCTCTCAACTCCTTTCATCATCAATCAGTGAAATAAAAGAACTCATAGTGATGTACATAAAAGTAAAATCACAAAATACTGAACTCCGAGGAAAATTCAAAGGAAAGTCCCTAATCAAATGGCAAAATCAAAAGCTCAAACACATCAACCGAATGGATAACAACTGTCATATTCCTGATATGGTACATAACAGAACGTGTGCTACAAACCACTTTAAAAACACTTTACTACTTTACTCTGATACAAGTATAAAAGTCAACAAAACACTGGTACAAGTAAAACATTGTAACTGTAGCACGGAGAATACCTGCAGATACTGAAAGCAGGCTCAAAGTACCTGTTGATATGCAAATACTAATATCGGAGACTTTACTTAGAAGTAAATTTCATAAAACGTAATAAACTCTGCAAGCAGACACGATCAGGTGCAATAACCAAAGAGAATTGGTACAGAATGTCAATGTCGAAACAATAAAAGAAACATTTTAGTTGTTTAAAACTATAATTACACGAACTGATATTAGTCCAAAAGATACCAGACATAATAGTATATTTTTGTCAAATATTTCCATTGTCAGAACCAAAAATAAACAGATACGAATATAATCAATATCTTTATACTGCAGCTAGAACACTTCCTGTTGTCTTTTCCTGCCAAATATAACAAAGTAATATTTCGTGCAATGTCGATTTCCTGTCAAGTCAATTTTTTCATACGTTCGGGTTCGTTTAGGGATGGAAAATACGTTTTATTTTGTGTTAACATTGTCATAACTATAATTGTAGCCAGTTTTAGCTGCATTAAAAATCAATATTAGGTCAATTTCAGAAAAAATATCAACCTTTTGTTTTAGGCACGAAAGAGTTGATGGGCTCGGACGGTAAACCCGCCCTTCCACAGTTTTTAGCCTTATACAAAAATTTGATATTTTCTGACATTGACCTTATAATGTATATTTATTTTATTATTAATATGTATAAACATGACTCTTTCTTATTCTATTTAAGGTATACCCTGGTATAGATTGTTTTAGGGTCGTTAACGTACTCTTCTTAGGATCGGACTATTAAAAGAGTATTTGCTATTTGAATTTATACAGGAATTATTTACATAATTTTTGTCATATGTTAAACTATAAATCATGATTATGTAACACATAAAAAGCAGGACAAGTTCTACTTAATTGTGAAAGAACGACACTTGCATGACCAATCTAGTCATCCGTCAATACATTCCATCAACGACATTTTATCTCAATTCTTCAACGATCTCCTTCTTGACAGTCTTATTGGAGTTTTAAAATCTCTTCTTTTAGATCCAGATAACATCTGCAAACCACGAAATATAAGAGAATGGTTGGCATACTCTGAGCAACTAAAATTAATTGTAAGTAAGAAATATTAAATGTTATGGTCCTCCAAATATTGCATTATTTCTGTACTTTTTTCAACATAAAACAACAATATTTACCTTTCAAGAACTAAGTTTAGAGACATTGTTTTGTTCAGTTCTTCTTTTACTCACAACTACACATACCCGTGACAACTCCAAGAAACTGCAAGTCTTGTGAACCTTAGTTTCTACAGTATGTTATGATTTCATATTTGTTTGCGCGGGGTTGGGGATGGTGGTCCATTAAGGGTAATTTGTTGGGTTTTATTGGTTTTGTTATATTTTACTGCCTACAGCTATATGAATTGTTGATTGAACCGAAATGATTGTACACCCATAATAAATAATTTGAAATAGGTTTCAAGAGGAAAATAATTCATTATAGGGTTTCAAAAGGCTGAAAATTATTAAAAATCAAATTCAGTTATATTATCGGGTAGTTGACCCCATGTATGCCAGATTAAGCTGGACCAAGCCTCCTCCTGAATAATAATTTTTTCAGTAGTATTTTGGGCAGATGCTCGCTGGACTAGCCAGAATCCTTTTCTATTTTTGTATTTTGATCCAAAAGGGATGACACTTCATATTTGGTTTTAAAAGCTCTAAATAATTCAGCTTGTTTCATTTGCCCAAGAATAGATTGGACTAAAGATAGTTTTTATAAGGATTCTCAAAGGATGTAGATAACAAAACTTGAATAATAAAGTGAAAAAAAACAAAACAAAGCAAACTCGTAAATATAGCTATGCAGTACATTTAAGATAACTTATGTGTTCATTATTCGTGTTTCATGGTCTTGAAAATGCATATAAATAAGCAGTGAAATATTCTACATAGTATTATATGTTTTATTAGTGCGCAGAAATAAAAATATTGAAATTCAACTAGATGAAGCAATTTTGCACTCCAAGTGAATCAAATACAAGGAAAAATAACCATGCATCCTTTTGTTATAGCATTAGTTAAGCTTCAGTCTGGACAAATACAACGTGGAAGACATGGACATGATGTTACCTTGGTGTTAGATTGTTCTGAACGCATGAGAGGACAAAAGTTTACTACAATGATCGAAGCAGCAAAAAAGTATGTTAATGGTACGTATTTTAACTCAATAAATTTCTATTTCTATTTGTCAAGTCCCAAAATATCGAATTGCCTGTTAAATATTTTTGTACATTGTATGTTGTGTATTTTATGTCAAATACGAAATAGAGGGAAAGGGATATTGACCAAATTGGATTTTGATGAGCAAATTCTGGCATTGATTAAAAGTATTAATCATGACTTATTACTGAATAAAACCTGTGAATTTGTTTAAATGTCAATATTTTTGGATTCATATTCATTCATGAAAGCCTTTCATCCGTTTTATATACAGTGGATTTTAGAAAAGCCAGAAGACCGGCAAACATTTTCTCTAGGTAATAGTATTATAGTGTTCGATGTATTTGATTTCTGGATTTTGTCAAATTGAGTATTAAAGTAGGACTTCTGCAATAGATTAAGTAACAGAGGTGGTTTTGAATGATGCCTAGGCTAACTTGAGAGTAATAGTTTGTTCTGTTTCTTTTTAGGCATTAAACAAGTTAGAATGACAAGATTGTTAGAGGATAACATTGGCCTGGCTGTTTTGGTGGGACATCTGGATTAATTGTCGAATCAACATCTAATTATGACCTAGTCTTGGAGCAAATTAGTAAGAACCATAGCAATGAAGTCGAACTTCCTTAAAATATGCTGATAAATAAACCATGTATAACCGAACCATGTATAACAAAACAAATTGACATATTACAGAACAAAAACGGAATGCTTTTTAGGAAAAGATATACTTATTGTTACTGACAAGATGATGGGAACAAATGAAAAACTGAATAGACAAAATGGTTAATACAAATAATTAAAAGACAGTGTTTTTGTTGACGAACTTAATCACCACAAAATTTTAAATCAGTTCTTAGATAATATCAATATTAGATCAGACATAAGCATGTAATATCTTTTAAGGTCAGCTGCGACCTGAAGGAGAAGCGCCATTAGTTGGAGGATTTCTGATGGGACTTGCTGGTGTACTTGGAGGTAATTATATATATATATATAAATGTATAAAAATTAAAGGTTTTCACGTGTGTTTTAATGGTTGAAAATTTGACATTATAAAATTGAGAATGGAAATGGGGAATATGTCAAAGAGACAACAACCCGACCAAAGAGCAGATAACAGCCGAAGGCCACCAATGGGTCTTCAACGCAGCGAGAAAATCCCGCACCCGGAGGTGGTCCTAAGCTGGCCCCTAAATAAAATTGTGTACTGGTTCAGTGAAAATGGATGTCACACTAAACTCCAAAACATATAAAGGAACTAAAATTAAAAAACATACAAGACTAACAAAGGTTAGAGGCTCCTGACTTGGGACAGGCGCAAAATGCGGCGGGGTTAAACATGTTTTGTGAGATCTCAACCCTCCCCCTATACCTCTAGCCAATGTAGAATAAAGAAACACATAGCAATACGCACAGTAAAACTCAGTTTAAAAGAAGTCTGAGTCCGATGTCAGAATAGGTAACAAAAGAAACTAAGCAAAATGACAATGATACATAAATTAACAAAGGACTACTAGCAGTTACTGACATGCCAGCTCCAGACCTCAATTAAACTGATTGAAAGATTATGTCTTCATCATATGAAAATCAGGTACAATCCCTCCCGTTAGGGGTTTAGTATCATACCATCATAAAATATATGAGAAGAACATTACCCTTATCATGCCAACAACTGGTTTTAGAATAAATGTGGTTATTTCCGATGCAAAGACCGTATGAGTGAATCAATGATAATACCAAAATATGCAATCCTTAATGATCTGACAACAGTATCGTAACTATATCCCTTCCGAATAAGTCTGTTTAAAGGTTTGGTTAGCTTTTGAAGTGAATGTCGACATTTTGTGCTTTGTAAAGAATATTACCATAAAATGTGAAATACCTGAACGTATAAGATGTCTGCATGTTGATTTATATTTACTAATGATGTCCTTGTACCGATGATAAAATTTAGTAAATGTTTTGACTAGTTTGTGATATCGAAAACCCTGGTGTAATAATTTTCACTAATACAGAGATTTCTTTCGTTGAAATCAAATACGTTGTTACATACACGAGCGAATCGAACAAGTTGTGTTTACAGTAGAAAACTGTATGTTGACTCTGGATATGATTTAGTTTTCCTTGTGACTCATTGACGTATACATAACATCTCGTTTCATTAATTGTAATTTTCATTATCATTTTAAAAACATAACTGTAAGATTTTTATTTAAAGCTTTGAATAACAATTTTACCATTTATTGACCTATTTTATTTTCTGACTAAAGCTGGTGCTACATCACAGATATTGGAAACTGAAGTTCCTGGATATATGATAGTCTTTACTGATGGAATGTCTGGAAATACTTCCACAGACAAGGAGAAAGAATTTGGCATTGATCCATCATATTTAACAGGAAATTTTCATGTACATATTTTTCTTTCAAAGTTTTGATAATTTAATAATAATAATAATATAAAAGAAAGGGACCTTTTAACTTATACTTTCATCTGTAAGTTATATCGGACACAATTTTTATAGGAGTAATTTCCTTCAATTTTTCGTGTTTTGCTATTATCTCAAAAACTATGATACTTCAGTAGAAACTGTATTCAGCAAAATTTATCAGCAATACAAGCAAAACAAAATGTTACATAACTGATCCCATGAATTCATGGCTTAAAGGTGCTATTTCCTTCCAGTTCCTATTCATGGCTAATTTTAGCTGTAATACCTATTGTCCCAAACTAACTATGAACCGCAATTCAAGATCTGCATGAAAATATGCACGACACCATCAGTTGAGTTTCTAATGGAGTTATTGCTCTTGAATGTCGATTTTAAAATTGTATAAGCATTTTGCTAATTGTCTTGAATACTAAAATAGATACACAGAAGCTATAAACAGCGTAAGTTACAAGAATTTTTTCTAATGCAGAAGCAAGCCGAAATGAGTGGTATAATATTACAGATAGCAAGCCATTCAATCAAAATCTTTTATGTACCAATTGGAGAAAACACACGAAACGAAGTAAGATTATGATATTACATGAGTAAATACTATAATTTTCATAATTCATAAAACTAGTTTAATTAAACAGTTTAAAAGGGTTTAACGAACAATCAAGAACAATTTTCAGTTATTGTGTTAGCCAAATCAAGACAGAGAGCAGATACAATGAGAAAATGAATATATTATTGACATCTAAGAAACATAAAAATAATATTGAAATTATTTTTACGATTTTCATGGAAATGTTTTCAGTGAATAACGTTTTATTTTGCATAAACAATGGATTATTTCAACATCTTTAGATACCTGAAATTTCATTTAAGGTAATGGAAACGGCAGTATGTGAGACCAAAGGTAAAATTATCCATTTGAATGAACTCCATCGACTAGTCAAATTGACCCAAGTATTGGTAAATATACTTTTATATGCTCCTTTTGTGATTTCATGCGAGAATTTCTAATGTTTATACTACTTCACTAAACTAGACAGAGTTGTTTGAATTTCAAATTTATGTCCTTTCATTGAATGTCCTACCTGTGCATCATTATTGGAAACATTCTTTCATTTTCCCGCGTTTGTAATTATTGTAATACAGTGCACGTCCAGAAACAGTACAATGTATTTATAGAAGTATATTCTTTTATTATTTGAATGTATATATCTATATCTATAACTATACTGGTCGAGGGCCAGTTACCATCAACTACCAGCTAACACCATCTGGCAATTTATTCAATAATAGACTCGTTGCGTAAATACGACACATTGTTGTTATTTTTGACGAAAAGTTTCATATGTAAAACTATGTTTTGTTTGATTCTGTCAATACATGTATATGTAAATGCCAAATTTTCTGGGTTTAAAAAGTATGAATTATTTCACCTAGTAAATCAAAGTCATTTTGGGTTGATAAATCAAATTGATTTTTATTTGTAAAATATATTACCACAAAATAAAGGAATATAAAATATAATTAGGAAACCTTTACAATGGCTGGTTACCAGTGCTTCCGGTAGTGATTTTGTGGCAGGTTATTAGTGATGTACTGTGTTTACAAGACTACTTTTATATTTTTACCAATTATTTATAGTAATATTCAATTAATGAATTTAAAATAAAAAGTACTAAAGAGCTGGCCACAATTTGGCACCCGCAATAGTAAACTTATGGACATTCTTCTGAACTTCACAATTATCTTTATTTCTTACTGATAAATTAATTAGTTGTTGTCGTCAGTTTATATGAGTGCCATTTGTGATGTCATTGTTACGTCACGAGTTGATTATAATTGACATCTTTAATATGATCGGTTATTTTACGTATAGTTTTTAGTTAAATGAGGAAGTTTACCTAAAATAACAGATCAAATCTCGAATCCATGTCATGTCTTTCGTCCCTCTTTTACAAGTGAGAATAAATATATGACATGTAGAAAATCACGATTCAGTATGTACAGAAAACATGATGTTGTTATGAATTAATAAAATTTCATACTGTCTGAGTAACAGACAGAGAAAACAAAATTCATTAATATATAAAGGCAACAGTAGTATACCGTTGTTCAATAGTCATAAATCGATTTAACTGAAACAAATCTGGGTCACAAACCAAAACCGAGGGAAACACATCAACTATAAGAGGAAAACAACGGAACAACATAAACACTGAACTGCTACAAAAACAAACGCCAACATACATAGAAACGGACTATTTGATAACAACTGCCATATTCCTGACTTGGTACAGGACATTTTAAGAAAAATGGTGGGTTTAACCTGGTTTTATGGCTAGCCAAACCTCCCGCTTATATGGCAATGTTAAAATACCGCTAAATTGACAACATTACATGACAGGAATACGTTACAACTAAACACAAGAACACTCAGGACAGAGACATACATAAATAAATAATATAATAGTACATTACAACATGTAAACCACAGAATAACAACGGACACCTCCCATTTACATCACAATAGAATTATGAACTGTGCGTCACACGAATGTATCAACGCCACAAAAAGTGACGTCACAGGTAAATTTCTAAAATAGAATATAAAATTGGGATTAAGTTTGTAATGGTGTTATTTTATGTATTTTCTAACCATTACAAGAATATTGATATAGTATTGTGTCAGTAATGGTGTAATTATTTGTATTTTCTAACTATGTCGGGTTTTCTTCTAAATCAAAACCGTAAAACAAATAAATCCTGTGCATATAGTAGCTTTGAACTAAAAATCATATAAATGAACTAGCTGATTAATTATCTTAACTTTTACATACATGTAGAAAATAAAAATAAAGTTCAAACCACAAACGATAAGACATAACATATTATCCAACCAGAATTACAAACGAAACATCATAACTAAATACATGATTGTTGGATGTATAAATACAGAGACACGTCTTATAGCAATGCGAATTCACACTCGGGAAAACAGTCATATTCGGGAATAGGTCACGTTTGGTACTAAGCAGACCAGACGACGTAGTTGGTTAACCACAATCGAAGACGTGGTAAAATGTCGTTAGTTAGTTTAGACACAGACACATCGTATAGATCAATCAATTCGTGATGGTGTCCATAAAATTTACGGAGTGTCATTTATAATCTTTCCTCCTCATAACTCTGAGCAGTTTCTGCGTAAGGAGCACACTCCTGTATATGAAGTCCTTATAGTATGAACATGCACGAGCATAACTATAATTTATAATTATAATTATAATTAATAATCTTTAATATTTCTTCCGTATCCAGATTTGTAAGAACACATTTGGATATTTATTAGTTTTAGTTTATATTATTTATTTATTTATTTATTTATTTATTTATTATTTATTTTATAGTTGTTTGTCTTTTCGTCGTTTTCTTTTTTTTCCATGGCATTGTCACTTTTTTCGATTAATTCGTTTGAATATCCCTTTGGTATCTTTCGTCCCTCTTCTATCTGACATAACATGCATAATGCAAGGCATCGCCTATTTATTTTTTAGATATTAGCAGCACAAGTAGCGTCTGATTTAAGACACACCAATCCTAATCCAACCGCTGATGATGTCAGATTAAGAATATTTCAAAGAACATCAAATCCAGATGATGCACATGTACGTTTGATTTACTTTAAGAGGGTCTTTATAATACTAAATATGAAGAACTCTGGTTTTGTATTTCTCTTCTCCATCTAGAAGATTAAGTTACGAGTATGATTATGTGTCCTTATGCTAAGTAAAGTTCGTTATTCTTATTTTCATGAATTGATTTGAATTATCTGTGGAATTTAATGCCTTTACAGTCTATTTCTAAAGTCCTACACGCTTTTCATTGAATATGACGCTCAACATGGAGAATTAAAATCCACATCTTATGCAGAAGCAACCATTTATATATAGATACTATTTAAAGTCTCTTCTCATTTTCTTTGTAGATATTACAGTTAATATAGAAATAAATGATGTAATGATAACCATTTTATATTTGCATAGGATGACTGTGTTGATTTAGTTTTGGAGTTTGTTAAACCAATGTGTACAGAAAGAAACAGAGGTTTATATAATGAACTAGTGTGTCGAACACTACAACTTGGAGACAGAGTACGACGTGGTCGGGATTGGATGTTTCAAGAACAGGATTCTGGTCTTGCAGGAACAGTTGTTGGACAAGAACCAGGCAGTAGTAAGATTCATAACATAAACAAAATTTTCAATTACTACTGCTGATTCGATATGGCTGCTGGAAGCCTGCTAGTGTCCAAAGTCATCAGCAGTAGACATGATTAATAACATACCTTTCTTAAATTCTCCGTTGATAAATTCAGAAATTTTAAGAAACTACGTCAGTCAAAGATCACCTGAGATGGATTCTTTGTTATGGGCTTTTTTTCATATAGCTCTTCATGTATTCAAGTTCTTATACATCCTCGGCTTGGATTTGAACGTTCCAGATGTAGGCTAATCCAGAAAGGCGTTTCTGACACCAATGTGTAATGTGCGCACTGTTCATTGTGTTGTGTTCCATATATATATCTCCCTTCCATGTCTCTCAGCAAACAATGTCCATTAAAGGAAAATATTGGCGTTTTATTAAATTAGACAGCACCACAGCAACAACACGAGTTTCTCTTTAGTATTTTAACAAATCTGAGATAATTAATCTATATACAATCAACAAAAATCAAATTGATGTTTATTTGTTCTGTCTACTTTATCTGTATTACAATTTGATGATTGACGTATGTCAAGGAAGACATGATAGCTTTCATTCGTTTACATCACTGAGAAATACGAGAGCATATAAGTAAGGAAAGGGTCATGAAAGCCGTGCAAAGGTCATTATGATACAAAACCCGTCTTTAAGAGACAATTTAGAATTTATAACAACAGCTAATTAAGGATTGTCAACAATATAAATGTAAATAATAAGTTTGGCATGCATTGCATGACAATTAAAGTAACTATAGTGATTTATCTTTCAATTGTCGTTGCTGGGAATAGTGTTGTTTCTAAAATGTATGGATACTTTATTTATTCCAAGGTGAGAGGTTCCAAATGATAAATTTAAAATCCATAGCATTTAATTTAGTTTATCGGTCATTAATCACATATTAAAAGGCCTCCATATCAAAGAAAAAGCATTCTTAACACTGGAGATTCCTATTGGAACCAAGTGTGATCTTCTCGCCAATGTGTTCGTTTAATAGTATGAGAAGACGTTATATAATGGCTTCTCAAAATTTAAAAAGCTAGCTTTGTCTTTAACTATATCTATAATGATGATGTCTTATCATTCTTTGAACAACTCAACGTGTGTTGACTTATGTTGCTCACATCAATTCATTTGAACTTGAAATAAAGGATACTACAGATAGAATAAACTCGGCTCCATATCTTGACTAACATCTCACAAATGAAAGTTTGGGTGGCTTTACAACTAAACTTTATCTCCAAAAAGTAAATGCAATTATCTCATTGTGAACTTTACATTCTTATGTTGCAGCAACACCAGCATATGATCAATTTATCTCGAAGTTAATACGAAATTCCTGGCTTGCGTTTGCTATTATGAATTTTAGATTTTCTTAACAGAGGTTTGCTGCTTACAAAGACACTATTGATCAAAGGGTTCTTAATCATGGTAATGATGAAGGTAATGCTTTGAAAGGGTTTGGTTGCCGTTTATGGAATATCTGTGTCATAGCTGATCATAAACAGATTTCATTTATCACATTTCATTTGTCTTAAACACATCCCTTTTAACTCTCCTGGTTTGTGACGGAAAACAACTTCCCATCATTTTTGTCTTCTTATTGAGCAACACGACGGTACTGTCACCATTTATGTAGGAACCGCTTATCATTCCGACGAGGTTAATGGTGCTCAATGTTTAGTTTGTGTATTGTTTTATTGATTATTGTTTCTCTTTTCATCTTTTGGTCATGGTGTTGTCTGTATTTCGACGATTTTTGTTTTCATAGCCACTTTGTATTTTTTTCACGTTAAAGCGTTATATTTAGTCTTGGACCAAATGAAATTTGAATGGAAATATGGTGACATTTTAATATAGTTAACTCGTAAATGAAAATGCGAATACATATTTTTGGCAATGTTTGCAATTCAGATATTCATTTAAGAAATGTTTCTGAAATAGCGTAGACAATTTTTTCTTTTAAGGACAATGTAATAATATCCTAACCTATATATTAACCTTTCAATATGTGAATTATTTATATATCGTTTTGTTTTGTATTGGGATTTTTAGTATCGTACTATATGAAGTAAAGTTTTAAGTAACAAAACGTTTATTATTCACTTGTTTCAAGTTAACAATGGAAAGTTAAATGTATTTCCTCCTTCTCACCCGATAAATAGTTACATATCTACACGGTTGTTTTGTCCTTATATACCAAAACAAGTTGAATAATGGAACTCCGTCTGTGATCGTCCAAATTTTATGTCGATATTTCCTAATCTTTAATTTAGACAAATAACTAATTATAAATAAAAGGAGAGCTATGGTTTACGTCAATGAGATAACAACCTGAATGATACAAATAACAAAAGACATCTTATCTAGTAAATTTTATCTAGTGATCATTATGGTATGAGCTCCTTTTCACCCGCAATGAAAGTTGCATACATTTTATATAAAGTTTCATTTTGAGAAACAAAGTCACTTAAATAAGGGTTCTCCAGGTATAGTGCTTCGGGCAAAACAAATTGATAAAAGACCATTTAATAGACAATAACTGAATGAATATTCTAAATAACTTCCCTGTTTTTTAACCGTTTCTAGATAAACAAAATAAAATTGTCTTCCTGTTAATTATAAAATTAAAAATAATTTGATGTTCGTGCGTCCGAAGCCCTTTCCTAGATTTATTAGGAATGGTAAAACCAAAAGTTTGAAAGTCAAGGATGTATGAAATACCTGAATACGTTGATAGCAATATAACCAAAAGGGACATAACAATAATAACCGAATTCATCAAAGGTCATGCATGTAGTTAAGTAAGAAAACAATATTATTGCTTTTGAAAAATCTTTATTAGTGTTCTTCATTTGGTACCTGTTGAAAATACATACATCACTGCTAGTGAAAATCCACTTGATTTGTAATTTATTAATTCGAAGTTTAGTTTCCTTATATTAATGTCATGATATTTATGTTTTATGTTGAATGAAGATCTGAGCCCTTAACAAGTCGTACATATATTTAGTTAAATCTCATGTCTATGTTGCTTATTTTTAAATTTCTATTTCAGAAGCGGTTTGGGTAGAATGGGATAGTGGTCATTTAAACGTATATATCTACGACGAACTAAACAATATTTATAGTATTAAAAAAGTACATGAACCAAGAGTGTTATTTGATGAAATGGTTGCCGTCGGATGTAAAGTGACACGAGGTATGTATATCTTATAATCTTTTGAAAATGATATGTTTAAAAAATGAAATAGACCTTGTCATTTGCACTTTGATGAATAGTCATACTACATCTCTTTAGTAGACCTCATGCAACGTAGTTGCAGAGGATATATTGCTTTTAACCCGTCCTTAAGTTTATCAACACTTTGACGCCAGGATAGCGTCTTCTTTTTGTCGCACATTTTTCAAAATAGTAAATAGGTTAAGTCAACAACACCTTGGAGAACTTTGATAAACTGTAGAATATTTTACTATTGAGTACAAATATTTTATAAATTGTGTATTTAGTGTCATAAAGACTACTTTTACAACATGTTATGTTCATATAAGCAGACAGAGATATACTCAATAAATAAAATTATTACGTGTAAAAATATATGCTAAATGAATAAAATTATGAATTGTAAAATTGTCATATTTTTGAAATTGGTGTGGATATGAAAGTATAACTATGACGAAGGCAGTTGCATTATATGCATATAATGTTATTTTATAACGTTTTGATATACATTTTTCTTCCTTTAATTTTCCATATGCATTTTTTTTTGTTTGGGGTTTGGGTGGGAGGAGGCACTGGGATAAGTTGCAAATGGTACTTCGACCTTATTGTTTTCCTTTATTTTTTATAAATTTATAAATTTTAAAATATTTTTTCGTCCCATATCATAAACTCAGTTCTTTTGTATATCCGTTTGGCGACACTGATAGGTGATTAGGAATCAGTAATTATAATTATAACGGAATCATCCTTATTACACACATCTTCAAATAGACTGTCCTTATGCAAATTAAAACGTTATCTCTGCCCGATCAGGTGAAAAAATTGGTAATGCTAGTTTAAGAATGTTAACATATTTACCGAAAGATAAATGTGCATTAGGTCTATTTAAATAGTACACGATCATGCAAAACTGTCGTAATAGGCCTGAGAAGTAGCATTTTCTAATTCTTGATTAACGTGGTATTTTATATAAATAAAATTGAGTATTAATACACAGTATAGTGAAATGCAATTCATCCTTGTGATTTTCTAATTCTTGATTAACATTCATATTTAACAAGTTAAAAGAAGGCTTGTAATACAATATATATTTGCACAAATGTAATGATTTGATGATTCCTCTAGCAATATTAAAATAGTGTTTGGTAACTGTTTTGTATATCAATTTTCTTTATCAATATATGATTAACAATAAGAATTAAGTAGTGTCAGAAAGGCATACAGATATGGAAAATGACTACATATTCAAACACACCAACTCTACCAAAATATGCTTTAAGGTTGCACTTTGTAAATACAGCTGATTCACAATCCACGCCTCTTTTGGGAGATATTTAATATTCATAGATATTTTGTTTTGTTTTGTTTTGTTTACCTACTGGTTCCCAGATATGATCTCAAAGTTTCATTTCATAGAGAGACAACTTGGGAATTTTACCTGTATACAGACAGTTGGATACCGGTCAAAATGAATTATCAGGAAGACTCAAAGTAAAGAGAGGGGTAGTACAGAATTTTAGTATAAGTTTAAACTCTTAGAAGTTCGAGGCATATAAATGTTGAAAATATGCCACACAGCCCTATGTTTTGACCTTTGCAAAAAAGTAGTGCTGGTGAACTTTCCATTCTAGGGTATAATTTTTACGAAATTTCATAGTAAACGTGGCACATTTTAGTCGTAAAAGGAGTACTTATAGGATATAGCATTGTCTATATTTACGGAAGTGCCACCTACATTGAGTGAAAAAGTGAACATGTAGAATTTTATTAAATCTGGTTTATTTTCAGAGATTTTAATGAAATCAACCTATGTATAAAGTTTAATGAATATTTTATTAACATTGAGAAAATCCTAGGCCTTAAATATGATGACTCATCATAAACTAACAGTTCACAGTATGCATAGTTTACCTAAAGCCATGTATGCAGAGTAATTTCATGAAATATGTATGTTTTACCTTAAATTGTTAAGAAATGCTTATATTTAATTTTCGCAGTCATTGAAACTCATAAATTCTCGATGAACATTTTTGTTAGGATGTTTCGTCCTGTCAAAAACCAATAAGTAAGCCGTAACACCTGACTGCTTTCTTGTGTCCATGACATCAATTCATTCAAGCTAGAGATATAAAATTAGCTCTATAAAATGACAACAGTGGGTACTCTCCTAAAATGAGACTTAATATTCTATATTCACAGAAATTGCAGAATTAGTTAGCAAAAATGAGGCCCCAGGGTAAAACATTGAGTAAAAGAAATAACCCTGGGTCATAAAACTGATAATTTAACCTGTAAAGTCTGTGATTTTATTATTAAAGAGGTCTGTTGTCTAGAAAACAATAACCTTGCTTTGAAGTTATGCAAAAACATATTTTAGCAATCAATTCTATAAAACTTTTAATGAAATTTATATATCAAACTGGTAACTTCATAAAAAAAAACTGTTGTAAAATGGATTGATTTAAACACTTCTAACTCAAATATTAGTCCAATCATGTTAGATATATGTTAGAGATGATAAGATTGTGACAAGATTTCTGAAATGACCAATTAACGCAAAATTGTGAACTTTAAAAGATAAATGGGCATACAGTAATATGTGTACAGGAGGCAAGGCAGGATTGGATTCACTATATAATCTTGAATGATGGAATGCTTATAATATTCTGAAATGCTTTCCATTTGTTATCAGAGTAGTTTCATACAGATTCTAGGCATCATTTCATGTCAGACTGACAATAATTAAAGTGTTTTTTTTTCAAATTCTTTAAAAATTGCAACAGAGGTGGGGTATCAGATGTACTGTATATCTTATTATAGATTATTTACCTTAGTAATCTTGATTGTCTTCTGCATGTTGTTGATTCTGTACTTATCTGGTCTTAAATTACAGAAGATAAAGGTACTTATATTATCATACTCTCATTTTTACAGTACAAGTTATAATCTTAGTCACTTTTTATTATGCAGTATATACTTATGTCAGTTCTAATGTAATACTGAATTTCTTAGGCAATGATTGGACATTTGACAATGCTGATGGTGGGCCTGGAACAATTGGGACTGTACTTAAAGTAAAACAGAATGGATCTGTTGTTGTAAGAATAATTAATACTAAATTGATAATAACACTCGTTTTAGTTTGATGCTGGTTTCCAAAACATTTCGTATTTCACAAATACACCTTGTGTGCACAGAAATCGAAAACGGAATTGTAAAATTACAACAAATCGCTCGGCTTTATTGCTGATTTAATATTACTACCTGCAGGTTTTATTCGGCACATACAATTGCAGCAGTGTCGATATAATTTAAATGATTACTTCTTAGGGTCAATAATCAGTTTATAAATCATTTATATGTTCTGAAGGCAGATTTAACCTACGAGGTTTGTTGAAAGGTCATCAAAGATACCAGGCTTATAATTTGGTACTCAATTTGGTCGTCTACACAAGACTCATCAGTGAAGCTTGAATAAAAAAGTTTGAAAGCCAAATTAAGTATGACGTTGAGCATTGGTAAGTAACGTGAAACCAAAATTTGGACGTGTAAAACATTTATAGTCAGATGTTTTAAAGTTTTCATGTGAGATCTTGTGAGTATATTGGTGTCTCGAGTTGATACGGATGCGATATTGAAAAATCATGTGACATTATCTATTTATCAATATTTAAAAGAGCACAAAACAAAACAAAAACAAATTCTTATTATAGAATTACAGAAAAATCCAATGTTTTCAAATTTCAAATGAGACAATCATCAAACTTTATAAACAATGAATTAAAAGTAAATAAACTTAAGGTAAAAATAGAAATAGCTGCAAACTTAAAAATCTTTTGAATTGAAAATAACAAGAAACTCTAAGTGTAATTCATATAAATGCACTGAAAAATGTTTTTCATGGACTGGTTATTTATAAGTGACTGTTGGAAGGTGATATTAATTATAAAGAAAAAATTATTTCTTTGAAAAAATATATCGCTGAAAGACATAAACTTTTGGCTAAATATTTTTACGTTTTTTTTCTTATGTTGTGCTGGTACAACACTTCCCTGATTAGGAGAGGATTGAGCGGTAACAACCATGTTTAACCTTGTCACATTCCTTATGTATATATTCCGAAGCCTGTCATTCAATGTTTGTTGTTGGTTCCTGTCGGTTTTATTTGTTACTACATTTGCTTATATTCATATATGTTAGTCTAAAATGATATTTCATACGGAACGGACGATCAGACTTATTTCCGAAAAGGCAGAAACTGTAATTTTTTAATTTTGTGTGAAAAACTTAGTATTTTGTTTTATGGTTTAGAATGATAACTGTAACACACAGGATTACTGTAAAATGTTTTTCCTCGCTCAAAATAAAAGAAAATAGTCGACGCCCTAACAGTGGGCATCACTTTATCGTGTAAAGATCAATACTGCAAATGCACTTAATGTAAAACATTTTTTTTTCCTTGCCGAAACTAATGCGTCCGATTGTGTTAGTAAAAAAGAACATACATTAAAAGCAACATGAAGAGTAACAAGTACACTATTTCCTATTTTGGATGTTTTCAGGTTCGCTGGCACTGTAAGAATACTGGCGAATACAAAATGGGAATGAATGGATTATTCGAAATTCAAATATGGCAAGTATAGTATATGATGTCCATGATGCCCCAATGATATATATTTGAAATCAAATTGCAAATTTAAAAATAAAAATTGTAAAATTCTTGTGTAAAATATCAAAACCTGAAATCTTATATATTTTATTTATTTCCTCTGTCAATTGATATTATAGGTGTTTCTCTTTTAAATGTTTAGTCAGTTTTCAGTTTCAGATTTCCTATCCTTAGGAAAAAATTCACTCTTAAATATAACACTATTTGTAATTGTAATATTTTCGTTCCAGTAACGATTCATCTACTAGTAAACTCACATATAGTACAGATAAAACCACCAACAAATACCAAAGTGCTGATTTTTCTTTTGAGCATGTTAATACTGGTCATCTGAAGAATACAAGTACAGCTCATACCGAGCAGAGAAATGCACAGGAACAAGAACATTATGATGAATATGTACTGAATGTTAATGATGAAAGTGGTACGGTTTTAAAAAAAGATGTTGATGACAAATGTATCTAATTTGATAAAAACAATTCATTCGATCTACAAATGAAGGACGATTACACATTTTAGTAGTACGGATACTTCAGGCTTGCATATAAACTGATGGTTAAATTTTTGAAAATGATAGATTATTGACTGCAATAATTCAAATACACGCAGATCAGAAGCAGATGCGGATTTATGGGGACAGATGCCCCTTTTCGAGATACATATATGAAAATGCATAGACTTATTACAAGTATCAGTCCAAACGTTGGCTAACTAGCACCCTCCCCACTCCAAACCTTTTTCTAAGTCCTGGATCCGCATCGGAGAAGACGCTTTCCCTGTCGATGCAATTGGCTTCGTTCCATTAGAAGATAATGATATTTCCTTATAATTTGTTATTTTCTATCTTATATTTCAAATTGATTTCCGAGATTTGAACATCGGCAGACTGATATTGCTTTTGGTTAACAAAAGCTACCGTGAGTCTAAAACAAACCGGAAACGATATGCATATTATTTGTTTTGTCGTTAAACATGTAACATAAATAAAAAAGTAATAATTATTAATGAAAGATGTAACTATAATGATAATCTAAGCTTTAGATAACTTCCACGTTGATAACTTTTTTTTTTCTCACAGTTAATGTTTCTTGGGAACATGAAGATGGAACTGAATGGAAAAGATATGCAAAAAACCTGAATGCAAGAATTGAAAAAGCTTACCAGCGCAATAAAGTGGGAAACACTATTTTACAGTTTGAAAAAGAAACGTAAGTTTTTTACACTGTTAATCATAACTTTTTGTTAAAGTACTTTATTTTCTAGAAGATGCTACATTATTTGCATCTATACAAGTGTTTTGCGCATTCAGCAAACCAATCTGTTTTTCGCAATTTTACAGTTTCTGCCTTTTTGAAAATACGTCAATTTGATGAATTTCCCATATTGAAACATAAAATAATAACTATCTAAAAAATGATAAAGAAATGATAAAGAAACGAGGATTCAATGCCTACTTGGAGTAAAAGGTTATGTTTTATTGATCACATTCAATCACGATTTTATTTATTTGATGACTTTGATGTTATTGCAGATATCTTATACATTTTAAAACAATGGTTAAAGAAAACACAAAAACAAAGAAACAAGTTAGAGTACGCAGAAAAGGTAAGTAATTGAGTTGAATAACAAAACTTGACATACTTGATGAATTAAAGAAGAACATTTCGAGTAATTCAGTTGTAAAGAATTACGATTAAAATGTATCCATAATGTTCTCCTGCTTTATTGATTTTAAAGACTTTCTAACAGCTAAGATTTCGTCATACAGGTCCTCTAGCATTAACTAAAGGTGTTCTACCAACAATTCATAATATTTCCCTATATATTCAACAACAATTTTCAACTTTCACAACTCTCTAAATATTTCACCTATATATTTTCATATAAGAAATATATGTAAGTTTAAATTCATGTACACCATTTATACTCTGAATTATACACATATCATCTTTCTAAAGGCCAATTTTCCACCTGTGTTTAAAGTCTTGTAGGGACACATGTCGTTCTATGAGTCACCTACAACTAAAACAACACTCTGGTTTTCCGTAAGTCTTGATTAACTTATCTATCCTAAAATTATATAGCAAGTACATGCACAAGTTAATTTGGGCTCAGAATTGTCACCTAATATATTTCTAATTCAACAAAAGTTGCATTCATGCAAATTCATTTGCTAGTTTTCTGCCCAAAGCAAAGTTTGCCTTAGCAGTATTTGGCACAACTTTTGGAATTTTCGGCTATTAATGCTCTTCAACTTTGTATTTGAGTTGGCCTACCAACTGTTTTGATTGGAACACCACTGATTAGTCTGATGTAGACGAATCGCGTGTCGTACCAAATTATAAACCTAGTATCTTTGATGAGATTTAGAAAGCGTTAACACCAAAAGCTTCATCTTTTGTAAGAGTATGGCTACTTTTAAGTATTTTCTAAATTTGATTGGTTGAATTGGTGGGGTGACACGTAAAGGAATGAGTTTACCTCTAGATACATGACATGTTTTTGCGGTCTTAGATCTGATCTGTAATTTTACCGATTGTGTTCTATTCCTGATTGTGAAATTTGGATTGGTTGTTGATTCGCATGTTTATGCCATTTCGTCAGCTTTCGTTTGTTACCTTGATTTGTATTTTCTTAATTAATTTATGAGACTTGAACATCTGTTAACTTATGTTGCCTTAATTTGTCCCCGGCTTTTGATGGGTTCTTGTTGCTCAATCTTTTGTTATCTGTGTAGTGATTTTTTATTTTTCTATGTTCTTCCTTTCTTTCGAACATTGAGCTTTGTCATTCACTGATGTTGGTATTGTCCTTTGTTGTCTTCTCCCCTTCTTATACACATAGACTGTACAGACCCTAGGTATTAAATATGTTGAGGCATGTTTAGCATAATGACTGTAAAATCGGTTCAGTGATAATTACTTGAATATCTTTCTCATTACAAAAAATAATATTTGACACACCTTTGTTATAAGATTGTCGTTAACATATAATTCGTTGTTTAACAAATTTATTGTTTTTATTTTGTAGATTAAATTCATCGACCTTTACAATGTCATCAAAATCAACTAGACAACCATTGTATTCCATTGTCGTCTTTGTAGATTACGAACAATCAAATAATTTTGATTTACAGAAATGTTCTCAGACACACAATGTGATGATATTTAATTTGTGACTATGTTATGATTTTAAATTGATACTTGAATTGAGTAAAATAATCTTAGATTAGCGACATGATTAGGTTAAATGCGATACATTAAACTAAACTAATTTTTTTTTTACCAATATCCTAAATTCTGCCAAGATCTTGTAATTTTTGTTATCCTTTTTGTAGTAATATATCGGTGAAGTATTTATTTTCCCGGCTCTCAATTTATTTTATTTGAGCGTACCTGGTGAAGGCTTATTTAGAAAAGCGCTTCAAATTCATAAAGTGTTATTATCATTTTACAGCTGAATGTTGCTTACAAATGAATAGACTAACGACTGTGTCGTCCAGTAACTTAAACAAATATAATAAAGCAAATCTTATCTTTATCTTACCCACGACGATAAAGTTAAGAGCAATTTTGTTCATGGTTGGGATAACATCTTTTATAGCAGCCAAAACCTTGCCTTAATCATCTATTATCAATTCATTTTCATTTATGGTATTTACTCGTATTATTATGCGAATGAACGTTACCGCCTCGTCAGATAATTATTCAAAAGAAAAACACATTAAGAGGTTTTTCTGTGATAATATCCTACTGTATTTAGTAAGAAAATATGAAAATACGCAACGATGTGGTGTCAGAGGTTTGAAACAAATATGCGGCCATCATGTATTTTCACACTAGACGTAGTCTTCTTATCTTGCATCATTATATGATTGATATTTATATCAAGATGCACTAGTGTACATGTCTTTTCAAATCGAACATTTCCTTGAAAGCAGACTTTAATATGACGAAGAATATTAATAATTGTGATTAATAATTTTGATCTCGACGCAAAAGGGTTGTTTATTGGATAAACTTGTTGCAATTGATGATTAATTTCTACTGTAAATTCACTTTACGCCTTACCGTCCTGAGCTTCCATTCAGATAATTTTATAGTAATTTGCAGAATGTATCCTTCTACAAAAGTAATCAATTTGTTTTTTTTAATCAAACTATTAAATTTGGATTGACCTTAGTACCTCTGAAGAGTCTTATCTAGACGAAACGCGTGTCTTTCGTATTTAATCATAAGTATGGTATGATGAGCTGATAAGTAAAATATGCAGCAAGTCAGCAATATTAGTAAGAAAAGTGCAAAGGGAAAAAATACTGATCATAAGGGTCTTTGATTGACTTTCAATTTGATCAGATGGAAAATTGATAACAAGACTTGATGAGATTCAAAATATTAATTCACACAAACATTGTTCATGGTTCTGAAAATATCATTTTGCTTACTAACACCTTCGCTATTTTATGAATTAAAAGAATTGTATGAAATAAGAACACCAACCGTGGCAAGTTTTGTTCGAGTCCGATCTTTATTTGCTAGCATTGCTTGCCATTCAAGTACACCGAGGTCTTGTTTTATTAATGTATCATTTTAGAATTTTCAGGAGTATGATGCTAGTACCAGACTTCCCTCAGATGTATCTATTTTTTGTATCGTGTATATATAATGCTAAATGAGTGTGGGTGGCACTGAACAAAATTAAAATAACAAAAATACCGAACTCAAGGAAAATTCAAAACGGAAATTTCCTTAGCAAATGGCAAAATCAAAAGCTCAAACACATCAAACGAATGGAGAACGACTGTTATATTCCTAACTTGGTACAGGCGTTTCCTTATGTAGAAAATACACACATTATAGTCAACAAAAAACTAATCATGGAAGTGAAATACCAAAGTGGAATTGTTCCTTTGTGTTTGAAATTCTATTTCATAGTTTTACTTATTCCTCTGAAATGAAGTATATTATAATCGGTTTTAAAAGTTTGAATATTAAGCGATAGACACAAAGCACCTTGAGGTTCTGTATGTATTGAAGTGTTCATGGATGAATTTGAAAGGACGGCTATGAAACAAAAATCAATGACAGTCAGGAATGTAAATATTAGTCAGAAATTTTAAAATGTTTGAAGTAGTAATATCACATATATATCCATGGATCAATGTCTATATCTCAAATGTCAAACTATCAAGACAAGTAGAAATCATGTTGCACCGATTCCACCACATCATCTAACTGAAATTCAACACGGTTCGTTGATACTAATTGGTCACAATGATCCAAGTAAAATGTTTCCAATGTCTTCAATAAACTCATCATAGATACCAAGCTTAAATTTTGTACGCCAGACGTGCATTTCGTCTAAAAAAGACTCATCAATGACGCTCAAATCAAAAAAGTTAAAAAGGCCAAATAAAGTACGAAGTTGAAGAGCATTAAGAATTTAAAATTCAAATACAGCTAAGGTAATCTTTTCCTAGGGTAGATATCAAAGATTGACATTGCAACCAATGCAAAAAAGTTGTTTGTCACATTTTAAGAAAATGGTTCAAGAAGTATAAGATAAAGTCTATATGCCAACAAACAGAAGTTATTTTCAAAGACATGATAACTACAAGAAATCCTTATTAATATACATTTGACACTATTGTGACCACATGGGAATACGATTGAAACGCCAAAGTAGATCACGTGAGCACTTATTGGGATGCAGTTAATCATATTGTCAAAGGATGGGACGAGCTTTACAATACCACCTTTACATTCATTCAGACTATGTGTGTCAATGTACGACAAAGTCCAAATTTACGTTTGCAACTTAATAACGTAAAAGATACAAGCAGACAATATTATTTTCTTTTTTCTTGTAACAACCATGTGTGCACTTTTTTTAAAATTTAGAAAATATCCACAGATAATTCCAATGAAAATTGTATGTTTTTTTTTTGTTTAAAAAATGGACGTTAAATGGAGATTTGGGGAAATATTTTTGAGTGAGGTAATCAAAATGTTTCTTCAGTTTAAATGTTGAGTTGAAGCAAAACACGTAGTTTAAAATTTGCCTGATTTGTACTATTTGTATTTTCTCAAATAAACATACAGAAAATTTATAAATGATAATGTTTGTTCTTGGTAAAAGGACATATGTGTGCAGTTATTATTAGATTTCATGAGATTTTTTCTGTTACATGTATTTTGTCATTTCAATATACGGAACTGCTGTCGTGCTGAACCCTTCATCTACCAATATTTTAGGAGTAGATGGTTTATGAAAATATGAACAAAGACAAATTTCTTTTCTTAGAACATTTCTTTAATGTTTCTGAAGAGGTACGCTACAAACTATACGTTTGGGTGGATTAGTTCATATAAAGCTTGTGAACATCAACATAAAAGGATCTATACAAAATAATAAAAAAAACGGCCGGTTGTATCCAAGGGAGTTTCATTCCGTTTGTTATAACAGTTATATCATTTATAGAATTAAGTTTATTTTCAAAACCTACCAAAAACGTACCAGGGGCAATCTTGCGAATATGACTTGTATCCTTATATAGATAAACTGTTGACTCACAGATATGTTTCGCCACCGTGAATTTTTGATAGTATAATTCACATGTTTGATTTTGAATGTAAACTAAGCAACATTTTAACAGCCAAAAGACCCTGTTTGACAGGGAATGCATAATAATCTTCGTGGAAATGAGATTTGCAAATGATTATACAATTATATCCCAAACTAGGAGTTGCACCCAATGTCGTGCAAGATTTACTCCACTCGTTTTTAGACATTGACGATAAATTCCATGTTCAGTGGGTATACAAAATTTAAAGTATCGTAAAACCTGAAGTGACTCTGGGTAGAGAAGAGTATTGCTTCCATGAAACAACTCTCACAATAAATGTCAATTTCTAGGCCAAATATTAAAAAATCCTCAATACAGATGCTTAGAAATATGTGTCGTATACTTCCGTGCTTATTAGGTATTATGAAAATGCATAGAATCACAAAACAGGAAATGAGAGCCCAGTAAATTTGAAAATCTCCTACAAGATTTAGCTTATCATAACAAATTTCAAAACAAAGTATTTTTTCATACCTACATTCAAAAGCTGAGTAATATAGAGAAGAGTCATGGACCTAAGATGGGCGGATGGACGGTTAAGGTGATTGCAGTATACGATCCACTCACTGAGTGTGATATACTATTAATGACTTTCCGTGAGTGTATCTCCTTATCTAACATATTTGATTGCAAAGTTTAAGTTTTAACGACGCGTGTTGGTAACTATTACGCTTGCAGAGCGCAATCAGGAAACTCTAACGAATTCCTGTCCAATCAGACATTTAGTATTGGGCTGTGTGTAGTCCGATGGCGAACTCAACATACATTTAATAACTGACTCATGCAGTATTCATTCATGCATGTTACTTGTTTCGAACTGCCTGTTTGATAAGCACTAAAACTGAAACAAATTAATAGTGTAATTTAATGTTTTCTCTTTAAAATATTTCATAGGTTTTATAAAGGACATTAACTGGAATACAGGGACATTATTCCGGTTTCAGTCTTGCTATAATAAAACGATTAAACTATTTATTGTACCTGGAAATATTTATGATTAAGTGCCGATTTAGTTTGCTATGTTATCCTAGTCTTACACTACACTAAGTTAACTGGTGGAGAACTTTTCTTAATTAAAATTAGATTACAAGAACTTTGACAACCAACATATAGGAAAATTTTGCACGTATGAAAAGTTCTTCCAATTGAAATTATGGATTTAATCACAAGATGTATGAAAGGTCAAAGACTATTTGACTTGCTGTTCATCGAAGAATATTGTTTCAGTATAGTGTTTCTTATTGAATCTAAATAGTTTTAAGAACGAATTAGAATTATTACAAAGGAATTGCAGGGTAAATGTAACATATTGAATTCAAAGTACCTCAAAAGCATACCAAGTACAGAAGTTTCAGCCATGATACCGTAATATGAGAATGTAGAATCAAGAAAATATTATGGATGCGGATCTGGAAAGAGAGGTAAAATAATCTGTAAATAATTTAAATGTCAAAACTTAATATTTAAGTGTAAAGAAATATAAACGAGGAGGTTTAATATGAGGCAGTATTTTGGTATTCTCATATCCTTCTAACTATAGTATTAAGTTAATTTGATTAAAGAATGACTGTCAATCCGTAGGTAACATAAATATCATAGAAAGAGAAGAAATTGTTTAAACATAAAGACAAGAAAAAAATAGCCAACTAGTTTTCTGGGTATACTTGCTTCTCATTTCTTAACACCAATACTAAGATCTGACTTTTCTTAATTTTGGATTGGTAAAATATTTCTTTTTTACGCATTTACAAGGATAATGAAATAAGATTTTTATAAAAGCAAACGTTTTTAAAGTGGCATCTTAAAACTCTAGGAAAATCTATATAAATCTATTTGACCTTGTATAAGTAAGTTAATTGAAAATTACCTGTATGTTTGCGGAAGTAAACTGGAAAAACCTTTAATTTTATAACCAAAATAAGGCAAATCATTTTTTTCCACGACTAATGTGTACACGAACAGGAAATATTTCTCTATTGCATGGTATGTTTGATTATGAACAGTAGATAAGGATAAATCGTATGTCAATTTCTCAATCACTCTTTCTGACGTAGGATGATAACAATTTTTAAACGGTACCAATATTCAAGTACCTGACGCGCATTTCGGCAATCAAAGTCTCTACAGTGGTGCTAGAGGCCAAAATATTTGAAAATTCAAAATCTAATACACTTTAAAGATATGATATAACCGGAAAAGATCAAAAGTAAAGCCAAACCAAGACCAGGAATCAGAGCTATGCATGAGGGAGATACACTCCTTTATTTCAAATGGTTACCTAGGGTTTATGACAGATTTTATAATCAGATATATAATTAAAAATGGACAACAAGTTTTTAAGTATAAGCGTTATACAAAATTAAAAAAAATTGTTATAACAACAATGTTTATGGTTGATTGTACGTATTGACTCTAAATAAAAGATATAAGATAACTTTGAGACGAAGAACAGCAAATAAAAGCCCTGTTGCTTTGGTTTCGGTTGATTTCCTGTGCATGTAGTAATTTTGTCGAATGAGTTAATATACCATATACTCTCTTTTCCAGTAAATCAACGTTTGGGTCATCGAAAGCTTTTTCTCGTATAGTTTTATTTTGACCTATTATGCTGTTCAATATTTATACTTTCTGTATGATTTTAGAATTATTGAATTCATAGAAAGACGACATATCAACACTACCATGTTTAAAATTGGACCGGTCGTGATTGCTCTTTGTGTTGTTATAGCTATATTTGTTGCATGCTACCTACATTTGCAGTGTCCTGTTTTTGTATTTTGTACTTTTGTATGATTTTAGAATTATTGAATTCATAGAAAGACGACATATCAACACTACCATGTTTAAAATTAGACCGGTCGTGATTGCTCTTTGTGTTGTAATAGCTATATTTATTGCATGCTACCTACATTTGCAGTGTCCTGGTTTTGTATTTTGTACTTAAAACTGGTTGTTGGATTTGAATACTGCATGCCTTTGAATTTGGTACTCTACTTTTGTCTTGTAGACAAAACTCTACATCTAGCGTAAAAACATTCTGACATTATGTCAACTTGGCAATGACAGGAAAAAACATTGATATTGATATGTCCTTTCAAACTGCACTTATGTTGTTATGTCGTTATTGATATTGTCATAATTTTCAATTTAACTATTAACAAAAGTTTGATTTGAACGAAATATTAAGGATTTTCTACCCTAGGATTTGATTACCTTAGCTGTATTTTACAACAGCTTTCAGAATATTTGGCCCTCAGTGACTTGAACTTCGAACTTCATTTGTCCTTTAAACTTTGTTGATTCGAGCGTCACTGATTTTCTATCCCAGGAATATATTACCTTAGCTGTATTTGGCAAAACCTTTTAAAAACTTTGGATCCTCAATGCTTTTCAACTTCGCACTTTATTTGGCTTTTTTAACTATTTTGATTCGAGCGTCATTAATGAGTCTTTTAAAGACGAAACGCGCGTCTGGCGTACACTATTACAAGTCTGGTATCTTTTATGAGTTTTATTACACAATATGATTTTTGCTGTCTTAATAATGTTAAAATTTGCCGAATTTGCTAAAAATGGCTCATTTTACTCTATTCTCTAATCTGTAACATTGTTTGTTCGCTCACAACACATCTGCCAAAAACAGTTTTTTATAATTTTCTAAGAAAGCTTTCTGTTTTAGCTATGTGCAATCTTTCTATATCTACATTTTCCTTAAAATTTTCACAGATGGACGATTTTAAACAAGGATCTACGGCGATTTTCACATTGAAAACTTTCTATTTCTAAGTAATGACATACCATATTCCTCATCATATTGCGTTTCATATCCCAATTAATACATTTCCGTATTCCTTAATGGTATTACTGTAAGATAAACCTAACCTATAAAATCATTTCCTCGAATGTGTTATTTTCAGTTCTTTAAATGTTTCATTGTATTTGGTAATTTCCATAGTTGCTTTAAGATGCGTTGAAGATAATTTCTGCCTTCTTTGACTTCTGGAAATTTCCGTAAGAGGTACGGATAATTTCTACTTGATTTATATCATTCGCAGAGTCAAATTATAAAAAGTTAACGAATCATATTGGAATTTGAATATATAAGAGTATAAACCATGTTCTTAAAATTTTCCCTCAATTTTGCATATTTCCATAAATTCAGAATGGGATTCAGCGCTATAGGTCGCTGATTAAGGTATTTTGGTGTATTTTTTTGCAAAAATACTTATCTCATATGTTTTGTATGAAAGTTTTATCGAAGGAAGTCACCAACCAAAATAAATTAATATTCCAAAAGGTATAATATAGCTGATGTCGTTATACATTTTTCGATTCATGGGAAAGATCTGTCAAAATAACAGGTTTGAGCTATCTTCAGGCGTTTATATATTTTCCATCTGCTTAGAAATAATTAATGCCCTTGTAAGTACCTCTGATTACACACATTGAACTGTGAATCTGTTAATTGTTGTGAAGGTTGAAACAAATTTTGAAAATTGAACTTGTGTAAAATAAATTCAGGGGAAATTGTCCCTACATAATTCCTTTGGAAACGACCCGAAACGGCCGATGTTTTAGCACCACCACATGACGATGTCAGCTACACATATAATATAGTATATCAAATCAATGCAAGCACCGGACACAATGTTGAATTTACTACGTTCATCAATTAAATGGCACAACTAAATTCAGATAAAAATGTACCACATTGACAGCAGATTGCTCAAAAAGGGTTTGTCCTGTTCATATATTCACAAGTGTCAACATGACAAGAAAATCAAATACAGTGTATTAAATTATAACTTCAAACGTAGACAGATACACATTATTTTTTTTTTAATTGAAGAAAACAGTAAAATAATTTTAAATATTGATTACACATGACAGATTATTTAGCATTTCAAATATTAAATATGTTCTTTCAAAGTTTATTTAGTATTTATTCAGGATACCATTTTAATTTTAAATGCAGTTAACATTATGATATATTCAAGAGCTTGCGTTTTCAACTATGGTTTCAATGGTTGATAGCTGTTACTCGTAAAGTTGAATTCGATAGTGTCCGTGGTGATCAATCTTATCATTTGAATCAATGAACATCAATGAGACAGTTACCAAACGACCAAAACAAATCAACGTGTAGATTGTTTTCAGCAATAGACAAGTTTCTTTACAATGTGCCAACATTTTAATGGCCCCGAGTCTAGAAAAGATAGGAATAAAAACAGAAACTATCAAATAGCTGCCATCCTATTGTTTCTAGATAAGCTTGTTTTTTTAATTAATTAGATCACCAGTATATTCAATTTTCCCATTGTTTATTCCTGGTTTTTTATCATTTGTAGTGTTTAGAGATGTTTACTCACTCAAAAATTCGTTTATAATTTTATTAACAATTAGGGCGCCTTACTGAATAAATACCCATAGAATAAGAACAAATCAAAAGATGTTAAAAAGACAATGAATTGTCATAACATAACATTAAAATATAATATATAGAAGATACGATACAGGATAAAAATAACGAACACTTCTATGTATTTAATACTTACATTTTTAATTTGTTTGGAAGAATGACCGGTATACTGTCAGCTGTATTTTTTTAGGCGGTGTTTGGCTCAGGATGAAGCCTTAATCTTAACTTGTATTGTATCTTTTAACAATCACACTATACAAATGCAGAATTTATTGTCTATTGAAATTATTTATAATGAGAAGTGCATTCACTTTTTTTTTTAGCTAGTAACGATAAACCAGGCGATTCTTCAGTTCAAACAGAAGCAAATAGATATACGACAACGACTATCTTGTCTTGAGTGAGCATTGTATTTTAACATATCTGATTGGAGTTAAGTATAGACTATTAAGGATTAGGCCATATACGGTTGAATGAGTATTGAATATGAAAATTACCGAAATCAAGATACAGAATATACATTTTTCGATAATTTGTCTCTAGTCGGTGATTTTCGAAGCCAAATAGGTGAAATCAGAAAGTACAAGAAAAGAGATGTGGAAGATAACAGAGGGTTATCAAAACTCATAAGTGGTAGAGAAATCGACAAAACCATAGCGAACATAAAAAAAGACGAAAAGACAAATAGCAGTCTGCAAAAACACTTTATAGAAAACCAAAAAAACTGAGCAGCACGAACTCCACCAAAAAACCGGGAAAAAGAAAATTAAAAAGACGAAAAGACAACCAGCAGTCTGCAAAAAACACTATACAGAAAAAATAAAAACTAAGCAGTACGAACCCCACCAAAAACCGGGAGTTTTTATTTTGGGGCTGCGAAACGGTAAGCGCATCCTGCTCTATAGGTTGTTGATGCTCATTGAAATTTAGTGATAAGTCTCATCCCGTGATGTCACAATCGTTGACAAGATGATCGGATTATATCAACGGGCATTGTAACATATCCTGGTAATCTGTGACACAGATATTCCATAACGGTCAACCAACTCATGATGGCGTTCGTAAAATTTCGAAGGGATGACTTCAACTTTAGCACTAGGAACTTTTGGTGCAATGGCTTCCTTGTCAGCAGCAATCCTCTTTGAAGGAAATTATAAGATAGAAAACGCAAGCTCTGGAATATAATTTCAACGATATATACTACAAAAGCAATCACTGATCGAATGTTGCTACATTAAATTAGAAAGCTTGAATCTTCTGTTTTGCCGTGAAGTTTTGTTGTCAACCAACTCTTATTGTCAATTAATCCATCATTTTCTACATAAGGAAATGCCTGTATAACAGTAGTTTTCCATTCGTTTGATGTGTTTGAGCTTTTGGTTTTGCCATTTTATAAGGGACTTTCCGTTTTGAATTTTTCTTGGAGTTCGGTAGTTTTGTTATTTTACTTTTGCTATATGTAAGTCCATATATGAGGCAGACTTAACTGAAATGTAGTATTCATTTTCTCGAGTTTGATGGGATTGATGCGTTCAACCTAGTTACCAAATTTTAAATTAATTAATAAGAGAACATTATCTACATAGCAAAACGTGAATTTCGAGGATAAAACTAGCTTCCTCTCATTATTCTCAAAAAGCTTAGTTATGAGGTCTGCCTAAATTAATAAAGCAACAAGTCGACAAGAAGAGGTACACAGATCGTTTTCAAAGGAATGATGATTGTCTGTTAAAAAGCACGTCCACCAAATGTTACAAATAGGTTGTAAATAAAATAATCTGGCATCCACAGCCTTTTTAACTCTTAGGGTGTGAGTTTGATTCACGCGGGAAGCGAGGTGTGTGTTCGACTCCGATCCTAATTGATAAGGATTGTCAGTTTTTCTGCCGAAGTTTGGTGGTTCTTCCTGTAGACTCTGGCTTCACCCACCAATAAAAAATGACCGACTGACTGTGGTGTTTGGCATAAACAAACAATATTTTAAATTGCCAATAAAGAGACGCAACTCTTATATGCGATCTCACCAACTCGTCTCAGTTGACCGCCTATCCCCAAAAGATCTCAAATATGGCAGTTACATGACATCAATTGTGGCTTTAAAACCATGGTCAGTCCAAAAGACGTTTTGTGTCCAATCATTTCATATGTTATACGTTTGCTGTTTAACATTAGAAACTAATGAAATATTTCTTTAAGGAACCATAACCGGTCCTGCTTGAGATGCCAAAAAGATGAAAGTAAGTATCATATAGTATGAAACCTTTACCTGAAGTTTGTAAAGAAAAAAACGAGAATATCAGAATGTTTTAATTTACAATTACTTGAAAATCATAAAAAAGTATAACAAAAATACTAACTCCAGCTTATGCAAAGCACTCTATATATTCCAACCTTTGTGAAAGCGTTTATATACTGTATTTTGTGTCAAACTGTAGATGACAAAATCTTTATCAAAATAATTTTATATCTGTTAACACTGTTTACATGTTGATTCCAATCGAATGATATTATATGTTATCATACACAAAATGGTCTTATCGTTGATGATCACGTTATTTTTTAACTTCATCATGAAAATGTTAATATTTTAGCAATTTGTTACCTTATTGGTTTTGATTTTTGTGATTGAATACACAGAATGAAAGAAAAAAAATGTTTTTTTTTTTTTTAAATAAACAACAAGCTTTCTTGTAATTCTTAGTAAAGTGAAACAGACGATAGATATATACCTATACAATATTTCAGAATATGAAGAACGCATTAATGCACTGGAAGGGCAATTTTTTCAGCAAGCAAATAGTATTAAAGAAATCCAAAGTTTACTTGGAAAATTGATTAAAAAGGTTGACAAATTGCAAGGTGATATTGAACCTAAAAGGAAAACCAACAACGGATCAATCAAACGAGAACCTGATTCCAAAAATTCACCACGAATTAAAACGTTAGAACCTGGATCTATAGTTGACTTTAATGGCCAGTTATGTTCAAACAATTTAAGTTCAACAGAAAATATAGTAAGAAGCAACTGTTCTTCGGCATACAGTTTCAGTCAAAAATGTGAAATTTCAGCTTCTGTTGATGACAAAATTCCGACTACTGCTTTTGTAGATAATCAAAGTTCACCGCCTAAAGTTGAAAATGATTTGAACGGTATATGTAATCCAGTATCTTCGAATGGTCAAAATCCACTAGATGTATGTAATGTAAAAATGAAACTGCGAAGGCTAAACATGTATACAACAATAGTGAGCAATATCAAGTTTATTCATGTCAGACGCAGGTTCCAACAAACAATATATGGTTTCCACCAAATATTCCAGCAAGTAAAAAACGTAGTTTGAACAGAATGGAGTCAGACGATCATAGACTGAAACATGGGTACCATACGGACTACAGCAGCGATACAAATAATGAGAATGTAGAAAAAAATCCAGAGGTACCATTGAATACTTTAGAGAAGGGAAGGGGAATAAAATCTACAAGTTGTGAATCAAATATTCATACAAAGAAAATATTAAAGAACAATTTTGGTTTGAAGAACGCACGTACAAATTTGATGTTTGACAATCGTGTAAGATTACTTACTGACCAAACATGCTATGAGGGTATTTTTATTGCATCTGTTGAAGGGATAACAGAAGAAGTATCACCATTAAATATAAAACCGAATCATTCAGAACATTCTGACAGGTAATTTGTCATAATATAAGCATTTGAACAAACATCATGATTGTTTATGTATAAACCATGCCACTTATAGTCTTTCAACTGATTTATTCCAAGTTTGATAACAAAAAGATACCAAGGCAGCAATTTTAATAATGAGTTGAAAAAAGATAAAAATCACAATTGCAAAAAAATTTCAAAAACATGATTCCTCTAAAATTCAAGAAACAAAATATTACACAGAATACTAAATCAACAGAATTTTTCAATCAGAATAGCAATCGCTTAGCCATATACTTTATCTCTAAAACGAGCATTAATACAAAATAAACAAAACGGTCTGGATGTCTTTAAAATCAAACTGTATATAGAAGAATTGCACAAGAAGTGTCAAACCTATAAACGAAACAAAGAATTTATTCAATGAAGAAATATTCATTCTGGCTCATTGAAAATAAAACTAGATGTGTGCATAAATAATTCATTGTCTCAAACATGCCTACAGAGTGATCATTCCGTCATTACACTTTTTATTACACATGATAGATCTGTTATCATACATTCTTTTTTCAAAGCTATGAATATGAGTCTGGCGATGTGTTTCAAGATGGAGCAGCAAACATCTATGGAACTGGTAAATATTTCTGTCTTAATTGAAACGTATCAAAATATGAATAGTTAAAAAAGAAAAGATATTTCCTAAATTGTTATTTGTGAATGCCCATGTTTTTTTTTGAAAAGATTTATACTAATTTTCCTATTTAATAACACTTCTAAAGCTTGCAGATGATAAATGCACAGATTCAAATGATAAATGCACTGATAAAAGTATGTTAACTTGTGTTTTGTCTCACCTGTACGAAGGTATGTTGTTTTGGGGCGTCGTTAAAGTTCATAGTTAAGTAAGTTTTAGGAAACCACTACGGGTAAGTCATAATATTTGGTATGCATTTGTATTAGCATTGGCACATTTTATTGCCATGGAGATTATTTTGTCTTGCCTCCTCATATATGGTCTATTAACTTTGAAATGTTTGCTTAGTTTAAACGTTATAGTTTGTGATTAAGTCAGTGTAAAAGGAACCACTTATGTTAAGTCAATGATATTTGATATACAGTTGTATCAGCATTAACACATCTCATTTCCATGAAGGTAATTTTGACTCCGTCCACTCAGTTATGGCCTTTATACTTTGAGTTTAAGGGAACCGCTATTGATAAATCAATGATATTTGGTATGCAGATGTATGAAAATTAGCACATCTTATATCTAAGGAGATTATAGGGCTCTGTTCCTTAGTCATGATCTGTTGTCTTTGAAGCTTTTGCATATTTGAAATGTTAAAGTTTGTGATAAGATCAGTTTAAGATGAACCATTTATTGTATTTTTCCTTATCTTGACAGGGTTAGAAAGAAGAGCAACAATTGAAGACTGGTACACATATGCCGAACAAGTCACTATAGCAGGTAACCTTTATGATAATCTGTTATTGATATTACATGTGAATTAAAGTTTAATTCTCAGGCTACGTGTTAGGTAATACTGTAGATAGATTTGCTTTCCAAAATAATAGTAATCTTGAACATCATAAAAAAATATTCTTTGTCCATTTTCAGCCAATATTAGAGTACAGTCAGGTGTTGTAGAGAGAGGATGGCATGGTCACGAAGTTACCCTAGTACTAGATATTTGTGAACATATGAGAGGAGATAAATTCGAATCAATGAAATCAGATACCAAAAGATATATTGAAGGTACTTTTAAATGTATACATGTATATGTATAAAATTAGGTTAACTTGTGTTTTTGTCTCGCCTGTACGAAGGTATGTTGTTTTTGGAGGGGGGCGTTAAAATTTATAGTTAAGTAAGTTTTAGGGAAACCACTACGGGTAAGTCAATAATATTTGGTATGCATCTGTATTAGCCTTAGCACATTTTATTGTCAAGGAGATTATTTGGTATTGCCTCCTCATATATGGTCTATTGATTTTGAAACGTTTGCTTAGTTTTAATGTTATAGTTTGTGATTAAGTCAGTGTAAGGGGAACCACTTATGGCAAGTCAATGATATTTGATATACAGTTGTATCAGCATTAGCACATCTCATTTCCATGAAGGTAATTTTGACTCCGTCCACTCAGTTATGGCCTTTATACTTTGAGTTTAAGGGAACGATTATTGGTAAATCAATTATATTTGGTATGCAGTTGTATGAAAATTGGCACATCTTATATCTAAGGAGATTATATGGCTCTGTTCCCTTAGTCATGATCTGTTGTCTTTGAAACTTTTGCATTTTTGAAATGTTAAAGTTTCTGATAAGACAAGTTTAAGATGAACTACTAATTGTAAGTCTAAGATATTGGGAGCAGTTGTATAAGCATTGGCACATCTCATTTCCATGAAAATAATATACACCCTCCCATTATGGTTCATTGACTTTGGAACTTTTGCATTGTTTGCAAGTTAAAGTTTGTGATTAAGTCAGATTAAGCCGATCCACTTATGATCAGTAAATGCTATTTGGTATGCAGTTGTATCAGCATTAGCATGTGTCATTTCCAGGGAGATTATTTGGCCCTGCACCTTCATTCATGCTTCAATGACTTTGAATGTTTTTCATAGATTGGATGTTAAAATATTGCCATTTTAATTTTATCATTTGCATTTTACTATCTAAAGTACATTCAGGCGAGACATATTTCTGTTTTATCAGTTTATTTGTATATTGTCAGGGATTTTTCGTGCGCTGGGTGTCGATCTGATGATTTCTTATCTGTCTGTGTCATGTCAGGACTTTGTAATTTAGTGGTTGCCGTTGTTAATTGTATTAATTATGGTGTTACTACACGGTATTTGTTTTTGTGATTGTTGAAGGCCGTACAGTGCTCTATACTTGGTAACATCCTCGTCCTTGGGGCTCTGTTAGGTAGTTCTCTCAATTACAATCATACAATTTATCCGTATTGTATTAGAAAACAATTAGAATATTATCAGTTAAATTATAAAACAAAAACTATAGGAGACAAAATTAGAACCACTCAAATTCTGTGTGGTGTGGAGGCGGGTGCGACAATATGTACGTTATCTCCTGTCCTGCATGTCAATTCATCAGGGCAGTCAAAATTTACCCATTATCAAGTGTCAGGATCAGCAACCCTACATAACTGATTTTATAATCAGACGCATGATAAAAGACAACTGTGATTCATGACAGAGTATATATTTGTCTAGGGAGTTGATTGATTAATAGATGTTTGTCGAGCAACAAATTTTACTAGCATATTCGAACGATAAAAGGTTAATTTGTACTTTATTTGAGCCCTTAACTTTTTATTGGAACGTCACTGATGAGTTATTTGTAGACAAACGCGCGAACGCCTATAACCTCACACTGGGGCGTGCAGGCTTCCACGATACCATCGAAGTGGTCTAGTGAGTTAGGACAATGAGATACTAAAACAAGGTATTGAATATTTAATTGTTAAAATTATTACTCTAAATCATGAATTGAGACAAATATAGAGATCATTTCGTAATTCCATTCATAATAAATAATTTATAAAACTCATCTTTTAATTCTGGTGCAGTTCAATTATGAAAAAAAATCTTTAAAGGCATTTTCAGTATTAGCATTTTCATTTACATTTAAAGGTGTCCAACAGATTAAGAAAACAAGAGGATTAGAAGAGAATGTTGAAATTGTTGTGTTGGGCGGTCAAAGTAGATTGTTACATGAGCATACAAGTGAATACGGTCTTCTGCTAACTTTAATAGGTAAATTAGAGGAATAAAGCTTTAATCATAATCTTACATTTTTTGGTCACTGATTTAAATTTGTAAGCGTCTTTTAATGGATGTGAAAATAAAATCCGTTTTGTAATTTTCCTTTATACAAGTTCTAGTCATTGCTTATGCAACGGTTGATTGCAGGCTAAATTATTTGTATATGCAAATAGTTCTGTATTTTACTCGTGTCACAACAGAAGAATCATGGCTAATTTGTCCAGTTTTTGTTTCCTCGCAATTTCAAGTCAACAATTCGTTGAAACCTACTGAAAACATTATAAGGGTCTAAATAATATACCTGCAAGTTTTTCAACAATTTTAAGTGATCGCATGGCGAATAATGCATAGCTGGAGACGCATACCCTGTCAACGCACCCGGTCTCGATTCTTTTCGATTTACGAGATTTGAACAATGGCAAACTGCTGACGCTTAATGTATATAAATACGTACAGTCAAAGTTTTTCTTGTGTTTCAAATTGCTGATGAAGACAATTTCGATACAAGTTTGCATAGTTTACCCATTGTGTTTACATGTTACGTCGGAAGACATCTTTACAAAATTTATTTATCTTTAATGTGTCAAAAGATACTCCTTAGTTTTACCTCTGCTATGATTTTTAGATCTGCTTAAAGTGACCTACATATCTTTTTAATAATGCTGTCAGCGTTTTCACAAATCTATCATAATTTATATATCACAGTTTCAAGCTTTTATTTGGTCGCATGCTTAGATATACACCATTGAATTTTAGAAAAAAAACACAGCGTTTGGAAAAAGGCCCTGATCTCAAACAAATCAAAGAAATGTTGGTGCATACCTCTTTTACGTCACTTATTTGTTGGTCTGTACGATATGTCTGTGTTTCAACTCGCTAGCGACATGTTTTCGTGGTCTTAGATTTTAAATACCCGAATAGTTGTCGGGTCAGTAGTTAAACCGATTGTGTTCTATTCCAGATTGTGACATTTTGACTAAGCGGTGATTCGCATGGCGGATAATGTATGCATACCAAGAGACGTTTGTTGCTTAGTCTTTAGTTTCTGTGTTTTTCTTATAGACTGTTGTTTATCTTTTGGTCGTCTTTTGGTTTTTGCCATGGCATTGTCAGTTCGTTTTCGGCGTATGAGTTTGACTAACCCTTTGGTGTCTTCCGCTTCTCTCTTACCCTTTTGTCCGAGTTTATGCGCTTTTCCAAGGTTTAGTTTGTTACCTCGATTTGTATTTTCTCACTATATATTTAAGATATTTGTATAGAGCTACTGGTAAACAACTGTTGCCTCAAATTTATCAGATTTGTCAGTCTCTTGATTTGCAATTATTTTTTAGATGAATTGTAACCAGAAGGAGAAGCTCCTTTAGTTGGAGGACTGATAATGGGAATGGCTACAGTACAAGCTGGTAATTAAAATATTTCAATTACTTAAATTTTGAACAGCTGTCTTACCGTGCTGCCTTTTCGTGCAATTCTAATTAAAATTCATTCATTCTAAATTTTATTATATGCAACTAATATATTTGACGCTGATTATTCAGTAAAATTGTAAAACTTTTAAAGAATAGTCAAACATTTAATTATAGACAATATGCTGCGTGAAAATAAATTGTAAGTTAAAGTATAAAAACAAAAGCATATTAGATCTAGCACCAAAGCACAACTGTTGGGAATATCGATGGTCAATTTCTGACCTTTTAAATGATTAGTTTGATAGAAAACCTTGCTTTCGTGAATTGTTTTTTATACTGAAGTAAAAGACGGGTATGTTAATTTTTCGATTACGATGAGTTAAATCATCATAGATACCAGGATTGAGATTTTGTACGCCAGACTCACGTTTCGTCTTCAAAAGACTCATCAGTGACGCTCGAATCAAAAAAGTTGGAAGGGTCAAACAAAGTACGAAGCTGAAGAGCATTGAAGACCCAAAATTCTTAAAAGTTTTGCCAAATACAGCTATGGTTATCTATTCCTTGGGGTAGAAAATCCTCAGTATTTCGAAAATTCAAAGTAAACAGTTAATTTATAATTTAGACCATAATATAGCTTCGTAATTTTGCACTTACATGCAAGCAATCGTGTTAACTGAAACACTTACAATTTATAATTATTAGAACATGATTCGTTCATGTAAATTAATAGTTGTTGGTTCCCTTATTTCTTATAATAACTTATTTTTTTCTGCAGGGACAGTTGCACGTATGGCAGATATCAACGTTAAAGGCCATATGATAATGTTCACTGATAGCACCTCCCCAAATGATTTTCCAGACAAAGAACAGGAAGTTGTTACGGTAACTGTGTTTTTTTTATATGTTGTTGATTAAGTACAATGCCTTCTTTTAATTAAATGCAAAGTAATATTTCAAGCTATCTCAATGTATGCCATTTTCTGTATTCAAGTTCTCATAGCGATACAAACTTTTGGGGTTTTTAAGTGATAATGTCTGGTTATTTACTTTAAATATTTCAATATTCTGGTAAGGATTATGTGCATCTTTAAGAAAGCTACGATTTGTTTGTGGTGGAATTGCGTTAATAGGAAATTCACTTGCAATATTACTTCTTTTCATCAGGAAAATTTGAATGAAGGTAACTTATTAACTTTGTCATGCTTGGCTGTTTTCAGTTAAAAAGTAACTGTCTTTTCGGTCCTATAATCTCTCTTGAAAAATAAAAAGGCAAGCACACTTTTCAAGTCTTCTCCATTTTTTAATTTATTATACATTTTCTAATTGTATAATAAAAGTTGAGTATATATGCAATGCGTCCATTATTTTCATAAAATAATCATTGGAATAGAAAAGTCTAAAAGATCAAGTTCAGTTTTCTTGAATTTTAGTATAAAACCTTTAATTTTCCATATAATTCGTGACAACAATCACTGATAGTAAAATAGTAAATTTATCTTAAATACTATTATTTATTTAATATTTTATATTTTTGTATAACACAACAAATTCCTTAGATATGTTGAATTTACCTAAGGCATTTAAGAATTGTCTATGGTAGTTTAACTTTCTCATCATTATGAAATTCAAAATGGAGCAAACTATCTTTACAAAATGTGTGAATTGGATGATTGCGTGTAGTTGTATATCAGAATCCAGGCAAATGAATATTGCGCAGATATGCCAAAGAAGTTTTAATTTTGTTTTCAGACTGATTCGGAAGTGTCAGGCGTGATTAGAACATTAGCTGAACATTCCATTAGAGTTTATCATGTTCAACTTGGAGAAAACATATCAGTGTTGTGAGTAGATTATAATGGTATATACAACAAATGTTTAACATGCACTCTGATAAAACAATTCCTTTTAAGTATAGAGACTTCAATTTTAATTAATCAATAAAAGCATGAAACTCATTTTGAAAAATCAGACAGCACTATCTGATAGTAAAGACCGAATGACTCATAACGACTTAATAGATATGAACTACATCGATGGTCTCTTAGTAGTAAGCTGGCCTCAAATGCGGAGGTTAAATTACCTGTCGGGTCAATCAAAGATGTTAAAACTGATATTGCTCTTATCTGCCGATCACACATCCTTTTCAGAGAAAGAACAAGGAAAGTTTATAAAGTCGCGTCCGATTGTAATTGCAATGAGCAACACGACAGGTGCCTCTAGTGGATCTGTACCTACTTACTTGTCCAGGACACCTTAGTTCACCCCGTTTTAAAGTTTTCAGTTTTCGGTGTAGTGTTTTGTAGACATTTCTTTGTCTTTCGTCGTTTTTTGGCATTGGTATTTTCTGTTTTCTTCATCTTGTGTTTTTTTTATTGTTTGAAACACATGTGATTCAGAATAAAATGTATTAAACATTTATATTGCTACAACTTTGTCGATAATACTGTTGTTACTTTAGTGTCCGTTCCCCATGGCAACATCTATCTTTTAAATATCCGCTATCGACAGGATTAAAATAATAAATTTTGACTTTGATTTCTTTATTTTAAAATAAATTATAAGAATTTTCTAAAATAAAGTAACAAACACTGATGAAAAGTTGAAATAAGATGGATTAAGCTTGTTTAACCCTTTTGCTTCCTTCAACATTTAACTTCGAACGCGTAAAGTCTTATGAATTCAAAACACGTGTATCCAACCTTAAAACGGTAACATACATTTACATTTAGACTTATCACTGATTTTCGCTAAAACATTTATTTTTAATGAGTAACCCGAAAGGTGCAACATGGGAAGCAGGAACAGTTTACCTTTCCGGGTTTTACATCACTTGCATTCTGTTCAATTATCATGTATCTATGCAACGTTGTGATAAAGTTTTCTGTCTTTTCTTATTTTATATAAAAAACGTGTTGAGATATAATCATTTGTCTTTAAGTTCTTTGTTTTAATATTTCTATACTAATTATGCAAACTTTCGTTATGCCAATCAAAAATATATAGACGGATTTATATCAATTTGTTTAAAATAAATACACCGCTATTATGGTAAGTTTTGTAATAATTTTATTTAAAGATTATGGAACAAGCAGTTAAAGAGACAAAAGGAAAATTGATATCAATCGGTGATATGTATCGTTTAATAAGATTGACCCAAACTCTTGTAAGTTGATGCTGTATGGTTATGATTTAATGATAGCAACTAAAATCTTGATAATAACAAACATTATACAAAATAAAACAAAACAAAAACAAAAGAAAAGAAACATGATACTTAGAAAAGCAAAACAACGCTAAATATTAGATAAAACTTATGTACGTATTCTAAAAATGTTGGTATAATTTTCATTTCAAGCAACAAACCATATGATATTTATCGATTATAAAGGCAAGCATAGACATTGTAGCACCTTGATATAAAATAACGACATATGATATGATTGCGAATTGGACAAGTATCCTTCATAGCCCAAATAACGCAGATTTAAGAAATTATAGGTCGTCGTATGGTTTTCAACAATGTGCAAAACCTATACCGAATAGTGCGCTATGAAGAGCCGTGAGATGACAAAATGTGAAACCAAAACAAATGGTCTTACTTATATGAATAGTTACACTGTCGGGTTTTTTCACAAATCGTTGTCTCGAATAGAATGTTAGATCGCACGAGCTTGATACATAAAATAAATATTCATTGTAAACAACATTGATCAATATTCGCAGGATACCCTTTTATTGTATGGGATATTTAATGAAATGAAAAGTACTTCAAGTGAAACTTACGATAAAGTCAACATTTTGAAACAATTCTGCACAGCGTGAAGTGCATATTTTAACCGGGACATATTGTACGCTCAGTTTAATTTTAATATTATAAAGGGAATATAATGTTGCTTCACAAATATTCATTTCAAAACCTTAAATCATCAACTGTTTTCATTACTCTTCAATGACTTCTATGTTGCAAGCTTGTTATGACTGCAAGAGGTCGAGAGTTCCTCCTATGCTCCAAACTTAAAGTGTTTCCATTTTAAACGTTGCATAATAAGAGAAAGAGTAAAGACTTATTGATTCGAAGGAATGAAAAAACAATTTTCTGGCGGTTGATACAATGTAGGTCTCAGTCTACGATCCTTTACACTATCAACCATTGCGGCAATTGTCTTGCTGAGTGTCGATGTGATACAAAAACATCATCAAAGATACAAAGCTTATAAATTCGTACGCCAGTAGCGCGTTTCGTCTACAAAGACTCATCATATCCCGGCATAATGTTCTCGTTTTGAAAATATTTTGAATTACCCGCTTAATATTAAACATTAATTAATTGTTTCATTGAAAAATTTCATGATTGACTTCATTGTTTATAAATGGCCTCCTTTTGATAATGTTGTAATCATTTCTCCTTCTAATTATCATAACTTTAACAATGTTCTACTTATAGGAATAGCTGCGAGAGTAGCAGGAGAGATGAAATTTTTAGGCGAAGAACCGAACAGAGACTTAATCAGTCAAAAAATATATGAAGTTACAAACAACCCAGAGGACCAAAACGTGAGATACGCAACTGTTCTTCACCTCAAACAATTTATAAATTAAACATTTCAATTTGAAAACAAATCTCAATAGCTTTGAGCGCTACCATGCTTGTGAAAATAAGACACACCATACTTATACAAATTATGTATTTGAATGCATTTTTAATGCAGGAAACACTATTGACTATAATGAATAAATTCGAAAAAATTAAGTAAAGTTTGATGAAAATTGATAAAATTTCCCAGACTTGCGACGTAACATATACATAAATAGATATAAGAAGATGTGGTATGAGTGCCAATGAGACAACTCTCCATCCAAGTCAAAATTTATAAATGTAAACCATTATAGGTCAAAGTACGGTCTTCAACACGGAGCCTAGGCCTAGTATACTTTACTTTATAGCATCGGAAGTATATTGCGGGACGATTGAATTGTTCAAATAGGATATATCCTTTGCCAGAATAGGTACCTATTATCAGGTTGTCTGCATATTGATATTGTAAAATATAAACTGCGAGTCACAATATAAAAGTCTTCATATTGTGTAGAGCAGCTGATATTTACAATATCAATATGCAAACAACCTGATAATCGATTTATCGGATTGTATTTGTATATTTATAAACATAAGAAGATGAGGTATGATTGCCAATGAGACAGCTCTCCACAAGAGACCAAATGACACAGAAATTCACAACTATAGGTCACCGTACGTGCCGTGATATGCAATTTTACGAAGAGCTGAGCAGGGTGATATGGTTAATACTGGTTCTCTGTAACTATTTAAACTCTTACATAGGGAGTGTGGCACGCATGGTCATGGATTTTCTTCAAACTTCACACACTTACTAGTCTTGATGAAACAAACAAAAATGGCAAAATTTTGGTTGTAAGCATATCGGTTGCCATAGCAACCGATGACCAGCTTTACCTCTTCTGGATATCTATGATTTTAAGCTGAAAATGGCTATTTTCAACATAATTTTCATAATAAATGATTAAGAGAAAGACTAATTTTTATGATTTTGTTAAATATAAGCATTTTATTAATGTAATTTAATAACTGATATTTTCATATTCATTTTCAATCATAATCACATATACCCCCTTTTATGTGGTTTGCATTAGGTAAAAATACCCTTTGAGGTCATTTTGAATGCTCACCATAATTTTTGCGAACACCTCAGTTAAAGTCAACCATGAATTCATAAATACCATAGTCATATCTTATCAATGATGCGAAAAGTAATGGGAAGTATGTTTCATTTTTGTTACCATGGATACAAAATGCTTAGTTTTCATTTTCAGAAAAAAAATTTTGAAAAATTTTGAAAAAAATGTTTTAAAACCTAATTCTGCAGTCGGAAAAAAAATAAATACAATTTGTGGAAATTATTGTAATCATAAAAATTTTAAACATATTCATTTATATAGGTATAATAGTTTTAACTCTGTTGCTATGGAAACAATTTCATGATGATACACAAGTTTAAAACAATTTTGAAAAAGGTTCAGTTAATTTCTTAAATGTGCACAAAAGTAGGAAAACTAAAACACTTATTAAGTTTCACTGTATTCACACATGTGTATGTATAAACAATTTTGCTAGTATAGTATATCGATAATGGTGTTACCACTTGAAGGAAACAAATACAATTTCTCTAATGTGGATAAAATTGCTGATTATGAAGAAATTTCTGTTTTCATGATCATGAAAAATTTACAAGAGAAACTAGAAAAACAAATATTAGTAAAATCATTTAAAAATTAAATATTCAATTGTGCAATATTTGGGGCTGGAGAGATTTTGTAAAAAGAAATGATCGATTAGTTGTGGTTTGCTTTATGTCCAGTGTCAAACATCTCATGCATATTTCAGAAGAGAACAAAATCAATAAATGTAATAGGAACATTGTAGGTTCTGTGCTAGTCTACTGACCAAAAATTAAATAAAGTCAATAATTTGATACAATTCAACACAATAAAAATAGAACCAAAAGAGTCAGACATTGATCCTCTAAATAAATGATAAATGACCATCTAAACTTTCTATAAAGGAAAAATACCTTTATTATGAGCTGTTTATTTTTCTTATTCATTCTTTTAAACTCAATGTTGAAATGGCAAAGCATGTATAGCTATACGTTTTGAATAATATTGTATTATTGGATGATGAGTATCTACATCAAGATAATTTTGAGGTGAAGTCATAAAAATGGAAAATTTCAAAAGGTCCTGTAATAGGGCTAGGCTGGGATGAAGGCTGACAATTTAAAATATCACTGGAAATCGGGATCAATTGGACAAGAACAGAAATTTCAATAGGTTAACTAGGGAGCCCTAAAAGAATAAACACAAGGGTCCTTTAGCAAACACAGGGCGTAACAAGCAAGTCGCGGTTATAGTCGGCTACTCGATGGTCCCTGCTATCCATCCGACATATTTCTTGTTGGACGTTCTGGCTGGGGAGAATTTTCAAGATTTTCATAAAATACGGTTTCCTACGAGGACCCTCGGAAAATCTGACAGTGGGTGACTGCGGGTCTTACAATGAGCAACAGGGGAATATATACCATCAAGACAATTTTCATATTAGGGTTCCACTGACTGTCTTAAGAGATGGCCTGCTACATTCATGCTTCATTGATTCCATATGTAATCAACAAAATGTTCCAATGAAAGGAGGGCGGGCCCTCATGGCCCTTGGATCCGCCTATGGTAGCACTATATTAACATTACTAATATGCATTGGACTATTGAAATTTTAGAAAATAACAATTATCTTCCTGGAATTTTAGCAGCAAATTAAAAATATTGACAATATGATAACTCTAGATCTTTACACAGGGTAACTTTAAAAGAATTATATACATGTACATATACTTTGATTTTCACTGAAAGCCCATTACAGAAAGATGTTTCTCAAAATTATTCTATTGTCTTTCTTTTAACAAAAAATACATTTTACTTTGAAACAGGAGTCAATGTTTATAAATAACATATTATACATGTGACTTTTGTCCGCGACTTTTGTCTGTGACTTTCTGTCCTTCATTCTGACCGTTAACATGACCAGGAAAATGACTTTTACCTATTTATATGTAATAGGCTTTGCATCAAATTTATAGAAACACTTAGATTGAACCATTAATTTTTTAAATAAGAAAATATAAAATGCTTACAAACATATTAGCAAACGATAAATGTATTGACTTTCGGGAACATTTAAAACTAAGACAAGGCTCTGGCAACCCTCAAGTAAAATCCGCGAATATGTATACTTATATTTTATGAAAATATTTTAAACTACCAGGATATCGTGCATGCAGGGGCTCGGGCATACCGCAAGTAGTCCGCGAAATGTTTATTTGTTTTTACGAAAATATTTAAAACTACCAAGAAACCCAACACAAGGCTCGGGCATGCCTTAAGTAGTACGTGGAAATAATTATTTACTGTAAGATAATATTAAAAACAAACTGTATTGGATTTATCAACTTACATATGTATTTATGCATGGCCTACTTCAATCACACCTTTTGTGTGTTACTTTATATTTGTGATCAAACGTGTCAAATTATAACCAGTAACATACAACATAATTTACAACACAGTTAAATACAATATACTACTCAATACCATAGAAAGTTTAAATAATCTAGTGCTCGTCAAAGTACCCTAAACTGTTTTTCCCAGTTTTTACCATTCAATCTTAATGTTAATTTTCATAAATTTTAAGCAAATCCTACATTTTGTCCTATAAGATATAAATAAGTTTTAGGTAGTACAACGACCAGGACACAGTAAAACGTTGGTCAGGTCAAGTTTTTACCCAAAACATATTGTTTTCTCTGTTCTTCTTAAAACAGAAATTTTCATCGGTCATGTTTTTGCTGTTGTTGGTCAGGTCATTGTCAACGTTAGGAAGGTAACGTTTTCTGAATTTTTATTATTTTTCAATATTTATTCATTAATTTATATATTAAATGATCAAATTTTATTATAATTCAAATTTAACATAAATCCTTTAAGAAATAAAAAGTTATTAGCATTTTCATTTGGTCCTGTCATTGTCAGCGTTGGTCAGGTCACGTTTTATGAAGATTTAAAAAGTTTTCTATATTTTTTCTTATATTTATGTATTGAATGGTCTAAATTTATAACAATTTAAATTTGACATCAATCTTTTAGAAGTAAAAAGTTATTAGCATTTTCGTTTTGGTCCAGTCATTAGAGTAACCCACCAAAGGGAGATAATTCGTATTGTGAGGAATATTGCACAATGATCATTTTTAGAAATTAATTTCACATGTTTCTAGGTAGATTACCCGTAACTTTTTTTTATTTTGACTAAAACAAGACTGAAATTAATTGTTTTGTGTTTCCTTTTAATAGATGTAGCCGCATAATTTCACAACACTACACCAAATATTGTATTTTCTCAAAATCCCAACTTTCTCTGCTGTTACCATGGTAACCAACCAATATATATATCAGTTGGCATTATTTTTCTGACTAGTCTAATAGGATCTACATATCAGCCAATTTTCAGGAAGATCGGTGACTATGTGTGCCGAAAAGTTAAAGTGGTTACAGAGAATGAGTATTAATTGTTTGTTGACGTTAAACGCCTCTTTCAGCATTCTTGACTATCTCATAACGGTAAGTTTTTATTGGTTGACACAGAAGGAGTACCGGAGAGAACCATTGACCTTCGACTGAATAACGGGCAACCCCTCACTTAAGATCGGAATATAACGCATCTTGCAATGAGCTGGATTTGAAAACACAACCTCAGAGGTTAATTAAAAATATCTCATCACCCCCAGCAATTTCACTTAATTAATGCACCACCATCCCTTTTCGTGAAATCCTATTATATCCAGAATATGTATTTAAACGCTTGAATAAGTTAATTGTTTTGCAAATTCAGGGCCAAATAATAGTTTCTATTATACCTTCCCTTTAAATATGTCCTCAACGTTTGAAAATATCTAAAATAAATTTCCAATTTCAGTTTTATTTATCTAGTTAGAATACAGTATTTATACTTTTTATTCTCTTTTATTCAATTTTGTTTTTTTTTAAATGTTAGAAGAACATTCTTCTTAAACGTTCATTTGATATAGTCATTGATTTGAACTGTATTCACTTATATGTAATTATTGGTATGAATTTGCAATAATTGATAGCGCAAATAGTAGGCAACGTTTGAATTATTTATACCTTGAACAAAGATAGAACCTTTGGCAGTACTTCGTAGAAAAACCTTCATTAATACCAATACTTCGTATAAAGAATCATCTATTCCAAGTAAATCATTAACATTAAAATATCAGCTTCTGTATTGAATCAAACTGCAAGGAGAAAATAACTATATTACAAAATAATAATACTAGAAATAATAATAATAATTAGAAAACATTCTCCGATATATTATTCAACTCACACAGGAAGATTGTATCGACTTCGTGGTGGAATTCACTAATACGCTATTAAAGGAAGGCACTTATAGGGAATTAAAATGTCAAACATTACATCTAGGAGATAGGGTACGACGTGGTCCTTTATGGACGTATGGTGATCAAGATGGAAAATCTACGGGTACTGTAATAGGACAACACGACAATGGTAGGACTAGGATTCATGTTGCATCCTAAATATCATTACAATATCAAATCGGGATCAAAATGTCTATCAGTAGTGGTATCGAATCATTTGGTGTAAAACTCATCGAAGCTACCTAGCTTATAAGGTAGATCACAGGTACAAGTTTTGTCTAAATAATTTAGACTCTTTATTGGTGCTTGATTGAAAAAAGAAGGAGTGTCAAAACAAAAATAACGAAAATGAAGATCATTGAAAACAAAATTCTAAAAGTATGTTGCCAAGGTCATCAATGCCTTTATTTGAAAAACCTCAGTGTTTGGAAAGACGTTGTAATATATATATAAAATTTAATAGAAGGTGTTCAAATCATACAAATACTGATTTTTATTTGCCGTAAGACGATTCGCCTAATAGATTAATCGAATTGTGTAACAGCGACGAATCACTATCAGATTTTTAAATATTTAACGAATTTTCATTTTATAATCTTCATTTTGCAAAATGCAGCTACTAGTATATACACACCGGGTATCTCGATCCGAATCCCGAGGAGTAATTACACGAGACCGCAAACGATGGGTGAGTAAAATCTAGATCCGATTCCACGGAGAATTACGACTATGCCCAGTAGGAATCGGATCCAGATTTTACGTAGCCACCGTTTGAGGTCTTTGTTATTGTCCTCGGAATTCGGATCCTCAGCGAATTTCGGATTGAGATACCCGGTGTGATATAACGCATACTGTATTTCACGGTGAAAATACTGCTTTCAGCTCACTGGACAATATCTGCCGAATATTTTGTGTTAAAGGTTTTCTTATTACGCTTCATGCAAAGTGTGAAGTTTTTTGCTTTGATTTCGTATCAACTTTGAAAAACAGTGTTTTAATTTTAAAATGGATATTGAGCACAGATTTTGTGAAATATGAAAATGACAAGAATTAGATTTGTTTACAATTTGAATTATAGGTTGGGTTCGAGTTGTGTGGGATAACGGAAACAGTTATATCTATCGATACGAAGAAAGTTCTAATACATTTAATTTGAGGAGAGTGAACGAGAAGAGAATACTGGTGGACGAAATGATTGCTGTTGGGTGTAGAGTTGTAAGAGGTGAGAAAAAAACAAACAAACATACATACATACATTCAAAAGATAATTATTTCAAACAAACTATGTATTTCCAATTTTGTAAACTAGGTCTTTTAACTGAATTACACGTACATGATATAAAAAATAGTGATCTTTACATTAAAGATTTTTTCTTTTAATCACTTTCATCGCAAGATATCATTTTGCGCTGACGAGAAGTTAGGCATCAATCAATCAATAGTTCAATCTAAATCAATCATTGCATGAATATAAACAGGTGAAGACTGGAGATACGGAGATGATGACGGCGGATTTGGAACCATGGGAACAGTTCTAAACGTAAAAGAGGAAGGTAGAGCTGTAGTGAGTATTTAACATTTTAATAGAACATCAAAAGAATGCTATGAAAGAATTATGAAAAATAAACTTACAAGATAAAGCCAAAAGGTAACACAAGAAACATCAACAAACATTAAGTTATTTGGTCGAATTAGAGAAAGTAAAGTTTTGAGACTCATACTTTTAAGAAACTTTTCTGATTGGTCATAAATATTATTTCATGAAAAATCCTTGGACTTAATAAATTTCAGGACTTCACATTAAACTTCATGAAATGAAAACTGACGATAACGGTTTATTGAAATCATCAGATCTCAAGTAAGACCTATGATTATGATATCAATTCAAAACAAAATATGGTACGGTTGGTTAGGAAATGGTAACATTACACTAACTTTTACAGATATGTGTCTTTATTTTAGTTTCGAATGGGAAGAAGAAATACCGTAATATATGACGTTTTGTCAATAGACTATTCCTTTTATGTATTTAGAAGTAAAGTATATTTACATAAAAGCAGCTTAACATTTATAATTTGATAGAAATGATTAAATTTATGAAGAAAGGTAGAAAAAGCGTTTCATTTTCATTCACAAAATCAAGATTATTCTTGTTGTTTCAGGTAAGATGGGACAGTAAGAAATTGGGAATCTACAAAATGGGATACAACGGATTCTTTGAAATTATGGTTATGTAAGTATCAGTCATTTTGAGAGACTTCTTTCTGATTGAGTTTCAGAAAAGCAAACATAACTAGATTTGTAATTGCGAACAATAACGAATGGCATCCTCGTCCCCAATTTCCAGGGTTACGGCAGCCATTTTAAAATTCCAAAGTCAAACAGCTCATCTACACATGCCAATTAACATTATTGTAAAGTTTCATTGAGTTTGAAGCATTTTGAAATTTTTGACATTTTGCTGTTTCCATGGCAACGGTGACCCTTTCAAAATTCCAAAGACAGACGCCAGATTGGCACATGCCATGTTACATATCCAATTTTATTGGTTTGGATGTAATATTCTTTAAGAAATTGCTGCTTTAATGTATTTTTCCATAGGGTTAATGTTAAACTTTCGCTCTGTTTCCATGACAGTGGCGGCCATTTTGGAATTTCTAAATACTGTCTGCACATTTAGGAATACCAGGTAACATTTCCATAAAGTTTCATCCTGTTGGGTATATAAACAAAAGATTAAGATTTCGATTTTTTTTTCGCATTTTAGCAGTTTTCATGGCAACGATGGCCTTCTTGAAAATGCCATACCCGTTTGCAAATCTGCGAATGCTGGTTAACATTATAATATAGTTCCATTAAAATTGGTTTATACAATTCCAAGATATAAGATGAAAAAAGTGGATGAAAATTATAATAAGACGAAAAGAAACGTAGAACAACAATATGTCACCCCAACTCCAATTGAGGGTTCCATAATAATTGCTTACATACACTTCATTTGAATTTTGGTGGATAGTTGCCATATTGGCAATCATACCACATCTCCTTATTTTATATAACTCTACCTTCTCCAAATTGAATATGATAATGATCTATAAGTCCAATCAGAACTCAAATATTCCTTATATTTTTATAGCACCAAAGACGTTGATGAACAAATACCATTTACCGATGTGGAGGGAAGGAGTCAAAATGAAGGTTTCACGTATTCCAATTCATGGAACCAGGCAAAATATACAGGTAGGACGATTTAGTATGAATCATATAACTATAATATCCATTACACTAACAAGACATGTCCGATGGTATCACCAGCCCAGTAGTCAGCACTTTTGTGTTGACATGATTTATCATTTATATGGTCACAATTATAAATTAACTGTCAACAAAACTTTGAATTTTCGAAACAATAAGGATTTTCTATCCCAGGATTATATTACCTAAGCTGTATTTGGCAAAACCTTTTAGAAACTTTGGGTCCTCAATGCTTTTCATCTTCGTACTTTATTTGGCGTTTTTAACTATTTTGATTCGAGCGTCACTGATAAGTCTTTTATAGACGAAACGCGCGTCTGGCGAACAAAATTGTAAGCCTGGTATGTATGATGAGTTTATTCTTAAAACGTGCCTTCCAGGCAAACACAGTTTAAAAGAAGTTCGAGTCCGATGTCAGCATAGGTAACAAAAGAAACTAAGCAAGATGACAATGATACATAAATAAACAAAGGACTACTAGCAGTTACTGACATGCCAGCTCCACACCTCAATTAAACTAATTGAAAAATTATGTCTTCATCATATGAAAATCAAGCACAATCCCTGCCGTTAGGGGTTTAGTATCATACCATCATGAAATATACGAGAAGAATATAACCCGTATCATGCCAACAACTGGTTTTAGAATAAATGTGTTTATTTCCGATGCAAAGACACTATGAGTTAATCAATATAAATTCCAAAATATGCCGTCTTTAATGACCTGATTACAGTATCGTAACTATATCCCTTCTGAATAAGTCTGTTTAAAGGTTTGGTTAGCTTTTGAGGTGAATGACGACATTTTTGTGCTTTGTATAGAATATTACCATAAAAGATTGGATGTGAAATACCTGAACGTATAAGATGTCTGCATATTGATTTATATTTACGAATGATGTCCTTGTACCGATGATAAAATTTAGTAAATGTTTTGACTAGTTTGTAATAAATTTTCAGTACTACAGAGATTCTTTCGTTAAAATCAAATACGTTGTTACATACACGAGCGAATCGAACAAGTTGAGATATATAAACACCATAAGATGGTGACAAGGAACGTCACCATCTTAAAAAGATAATTAACAATAGGAAATGAAAAATCATCTCATTTATCGTAAATTTTGTATTAAGCTTCCCGTTAAAGATATAGATATTAGGATCCAGGAAAGGGCAGTGTTCATTGTTTGTATAAACTTTATTTCAAGTCAGTTCAGCAGGATAAATCTCTTTAGTGTACATACTGAAGTCGTCATTATTGAAAGCCAATATATCATCCAAATATCTAAAAGTGTTATTAAATTTTTGTATCAGATGTTGTTTCGATTGATCACTGCAGATTTTAGTCATAAATTGAAACTCATAACAATACAGAAACAGATCCGCAATATGTGGTGCACAGTTAGTCCCCATTTGAATTCCGATAACTTGACGATATACGGAATCTCCATAGCAAACAAAAATGATTTCTAGTAAAAATTCAAGTGCAGTTATAGTATCAAAACAGGTCCAATTGACATAGTTCTAAAATGACCTAAAAGAGATTGAACATATATATTCGCAGTCTGATTTTTAAATGCCCATTTAATTAGATGTGTCAATTTTTCTTAATGAGATTATGAGTCAAAGTGGTATATAGGGTAGAAAAATCAAAACTTTGAACAGATTCGAAATCACCAATATAAGCATGCAATTTATCATGTACTTCCAACGATTTTTGACACTCCAAACGTAATTAATTCCACTATTTTCAAAGGCCTTATTTGAACAATTTATTACCAGGTTTTTGATTGAACCAAGTGTACAATTAAGTAAAATAGACAGTTTAGTAGTGGAACAAGAAGTTGAAATAAATCTATATTTGTAAGGTGTTTTGTGAAGCTTTGGAAGCCAGTACATAGTCGGAATTTTCATTGTATTTGGTTCTGCTTGTAAAGAGGTAGCTAAAGGTTTATGTTTGTTACAGATGTCATTTTCCGAAAATGGAGTCAGTTTGAATGTTGGTGAATTGGTGATTTCCTTTGCAGAACTTCAATGTAAAATTTACGTCAAACAATAATGATATTATTGGCAGCCTTATCAGCCGAAGACAAAACAAATTCCTTGGCGAGTTCGTTTAGCTTATGTTTGATACGAGAAATAGGGCTATTATGATTGTTGTTAGGCGTAAAATGTTTTTAAAATGTTTAATACGAATATCAATTATGTTCATTACTGAATTAAAAAAGAATCTAAGGATTTTTTGTCAGCTTTTTCTCGTTTTATCCATTTCGTGCAGTAAGTACGAAGTGAGTCACGGAGGATGTTACGACACTCATTCCAATTAATAATTCACGGGGACGATATTGAGGTCCTTTACTAAGGAAAGATTTCAACTCTCGGTCCTGCATGGGAACTGGGGCCATAAATGTATTTGGAATTACTGCAATTTCATGACGTAGGTATTAACATCTTTACACACCTCGCATAATCAAATACATATTTTCGGGTAGATTTTAATAAACATAACAAATTAGAGGGAGCTCAGGATAATCAAAATAACCAGGAATTTGTTCTTTTACGGATTGATCATTAAAAACCGGCAATATTCACAAAATCGAAACCTCTATTGACATATTTGATTTTAATGAAATGTTTTGTGGTCTTCAGGGCGATCAGTTTTGGGAAACAGTTTAGAATAACAATATGCAATTATAATTTGGACGATTCCATACTTGGGACTACAATATAGAATTGTGTTGCAATCCTCCAAAATTTGATGTAATTTATTAACAGGTAAAGAACAGAGCTTGGTTAACAGATAATTTCTGCCGTTGTTTTTGAAATAGTCATTAAGTCCGAAATATTTGTATTTTTAGTACGAAGTTTCCTCTGATTGCGATTTATTCTACGTCCATGAGAACGGTTTTACAAACAGGTTTAGAAACTATATCCAAAATGTTAACAGAATCGGTTCTTGATACATTCATATATGAGTCAATACAACTTCCTTCCTGCGAAATGTGTTATCAAAAGGTACGACATATAGTGAGCCTAAATCCAACAATTGAATACAACCTCAAAATATTGAAGAATTCAATCGAGGATTATGCCAGGCAATTAGCTAAAAGCAAGAGAGAAGACGAAGATACTCTTACTGAATGGGTTAAGGCTTTGAGGTCATTGATACAAAATAGAATCAAGAAATTGAACAGGCCTATGAATACACATGCTGCATCTATCTTCAAAGACCCAAAGGTTCCTAAGCACCTGTCTTTCTTCCATGACAATTATATTGTTGTCACCGCAGATAAAACCCAAAACAATATCGTTTTTGGGTTAATCACATTACAAAACTGCTTGGTCAAAAGATCTCTTACTTGTGATAGTATTAAAACATTTGGCTTTTCTACCCTTTAAGCAAGTAATTCCCTTACCAAACTTTAAGACAAATTAGAAAGATTGGTCATGCTTTGTTTCAAATACAAGAATGGCCAACGTAGATACAACTACCTTGTTGTAGGAGGATACGTCATACTTTGTACAAAAACACTCTGATTGAAACAAAAAATCTCAGAAACTGATATTATCAAGATGCTTGATTTCTTGATTGGCAATACATGGATATTGTTTTACGATTAGAGTACGTTCTTTACAACAAACAATCGACAATCCCATGGACAGAAACTGTTGTCTTCTTCTTGCCTGCTTGTTCCTATATTCATTTTGACAGACTGCTTACAGAAGCTTCTTTAGAATATTGAAAAGAAGCTTGCATTATCCTTAATATGACAGTTGTTTTCCATTCGTTTGATGTGGTTTAGTATTTGATTTTGCCATTTGATAAGGAACTTTCCGTTTTGAATTTTGTTGGAGTTCGGTATTTTGTAATTTCACTTTTGAATACACGTTTCACTATAAAGATGACAAAGTATTTCAAAGTTTGGTGATAATGTTGAACGCATATATCCCTTGAACTTTGAAAAAGAATACAACAGATACAGTGAAGTCTGCCTCATTCTTTGACTGACATTTAGAAATTCACAACAAATTTTACAACAAAGAAGGTGATTTACCCTTTCCAATTGTGAACCCTCAATTTCTATGAAGAAGCATTTCAGAAGCTCGTGCATATGGCGTATTTATCTCCCAGTTCAAAACAATATGCCAGAGCATGCATTTCCTATTGTGATTTGATCGAAAGAGGAAGGCTGCTTACAAGGAAGCTATTAAACCAAGAGTTCAAAGTGGACATCTAAAGAAAAATGTTCGGACGCCCTGACGAGTTAGTTGACCCTTATGGCATATCTGTTTCACATATGACGACGGATATGGTACAATTGCCGTAACCATAATCCTGTCCTCTATTCCTTGAGTGTGACATATCGAATCAAAATTATCAACGGGTTTTACTTACACGAGCAACACCACAGCTGCCACGTGTAAAGAAGGATCTGCTAACCTTTTCAGAGCACCGGGATAACCCCGGTTTTAGTTCTCTATGGTTTTTTTTGTTGTTGTCATTTTCATTTTTGCCATGACTTTTAGAGTTCGTTTTCGACTTGTGAGTTTAATTATCCCTTTGGTATCTTCCGCCTATCTTTAAATGACCGATCAAAAGTCAGTGCATATCCAGGTCTTTGATAGTTTTAATTACTATACCTAATATATTACGGACACATAGGATACATCATGTAGTGTCGTATACATGGATGGTCCATGATGCATCAATGGATATCAAGCATCTTTCATCCCTCAGACATTATCCTTGAGAATTAATTACATATTCTACACATTTTTACAGGAGTTATGTCCCTTTGAAATGTAATTTACATTAAACATTATGCCCTTGAAAATAGAAACATTGAAAATAACATTATTAGCGTTCTCAAAGCGACATTACTTGTAAAATATTTCTTAAGTTAGTTATTCTTTCTTTCTTTTTTAAGTGACCATTGGCCGATAAAATATGAAACGTGTTGGGCATTGGAACGATTTTATTTTTATTTTATACGGTATTATTAAGTAAGTTATGTTAATTGTGGTAGTGCTTTTCTTGTCTATTAGTTTTAAAATTAATAGCCCTCTCTGGCAATATTAAAACTGTATATTCTTCTTAAAACATTTTGTTATATTCTTGATTTAGATTCAAATGGCGGAGGCTTGCATACACATGTTAATGTGCCTGTATCCAGTCAGGAACCAAGTAAGTGGTCCTCTTTTTAGTTATATCTTAATATTTTGACCTATTGGGAAACTTGTGGCTGATAAAAGTTATTTGATAGTCTCGTTTAATTTTTTCAGATGTTTTTAAAGATCGGGGCTAAACATTACTATACATATGTCAAAAACGGGTGTTAACTTTTTGGAAACAAGGATTCAAACATCTTTAAGCAATATTTAATTTCACTCGTTGTCTCATTGTTTATAAATAATATATTTACAAATGAATCAGATTAGACGGAATTAATTATAGCCGTTTCATATTTTCCTTTCTGAAGTCAAACTAAGATGAACCTTTTCTTATGTCTTTCAGAAAAGGCTTTATGGGAGTACAAGGACAAGGGTTCAGAATGGAAGAAATATCCATTAGATATTAATAAAAGAATAGAAAATGCTTTCAAAAAGAAACCAACGGATAGAACTATAATTCAAATGGATATGAAAACGTAAGTGTACTAAAAGTTTAAAAAGGATACGCATGTTCTGGCAATAAAAGTAAAACAACAAAATACCGAACTCCAATGAAAATTCAAAACGGAAAGTCCCTTATCAAATGACAAAATCAAAAGCTCAAACACATCAAACGAATGGAAAACAACTGTCATATTCCTGACTTGGTACATGCACTTCCTCGTGTAGAAAAATGGTGGATTAAATCTGTTTTTTTAGCTAGCTAAACTTCTCACTTGTATGATAGTCGCATGGAATACCATTATATTGACAACAATGTGTGAGCAATTTTAATTGGTGTCCTTGTATATGAAAAAACTCTCCAGCGGTCAATTTGTCGAGCATCATAATTTAAAGTTATTAAGAAGTATGTTCGAACCATCTGTGATACATAAAATGTTGGCACATTGCTAAATGTACATAATACATTGATTTTTTCAAAACAATTAACGATATATAAAATGTTGCCACATTATTGAATTCTGTTTATATTAAATGTTTTGATTTTAGGTACATTATAAATTTTGCACAAAAAATTCAGGTCAACCCTCAAGACGACACGAAGATTAAAGTTCGCAGATCAGGTATGATATATATATATATATATAGAGAGAGAGAGAGAGAGAGTACGCGTAAAGTTGTAATCTTAAAGACCAAACAGCCTATTGTTTATGCGCATAAGCTAACGCAACTTGGTTGTGACATGAAAGTTCTATGACGTTGTGTCCAGCTCGGCAAAATGCGGCAGACACGAACGTCCCATTTCGCGTATTTCACGGATTTCAATGTGATGTACGCGTCAAAATACGTTTAGTCAATGAAAATAAGATACAGCAGCCATAAATATTTAGTAGTAATCAAACAAAATAAACACATAAGACTAAGTTAAACTATTAGAATTCCGAATTTTCGTGATTTGTACAATTGAGCTACCAACAAAAGTAGTTCTAATAGTTTCAGTCTACGTGCACCAATTTTGACTTTTAAACTAACTGATTCCCGAAAAACATTGTTCGATCTTGTAATGACGTTCAATTTTATGTATACATTTGTGTACTGCTAACTATCAAGTTCTTTTAAAACAAGAAAAGATGCATTGTAATTTGCCATTGCCGATGATAAGGAACAAAATTATAAATATTTCGCGTGCTCTCCTCATGTATCTTACTAAAAATCCTCTAGCTAATGTATAAGGCAAAAGTTTCAAGAAATCAATATTTGAATGTGAATTAAAATTAAAATTTAAGGTTTGTAACACAAAACTTTTATTTATTAACTTATTAGAAAAGATTCCTCCGGGAATATAATCACTTTTAATGGCCGGAAAGATTAAAAACAAATTTCGATACGTTGTCATTTTTTTCCTAAAAGGAAAATTAAATTCATAAAACTGTAACCTTTTACATTTATTCTGTTTTGAGAAATACAAAATTCCAATGGAAAATTATTTCTTCCAGTTCAAACGAAAATGGTTAATATATACGTCTTTTCCGGCTTATTTGTACTTTGTGTTTACTGTATTCAAGGCCTGTGAAAGAGTATTAACAGAAATCTTATTTTATAAAAAGGTCATTTACATGTTACATCTACGTATTAATAGCCTAAGTCTTTTATACACGTCTGACTAAGTTAGAAAGTTGCATGGTATAAACTAGTCCGGCCGTGCTTCTGTCCGTCCGTCAACACTCTATAGTCTAAAATGCTAGTAAGATGTCGTATGATCGAGACAACTATCCACCAGAGACCAAATGACAATAGAAGTTTACCGTACGGCTTTCAACAAGTAGCAAAACTAATACTAATAAATTTATTGGTTAAGTTAGTCAGTAGCAGTGTCATCTTCCATTTTCATTTTTTTTTATTTTTTATTTTCAATACTTCTGTCAAAGAGAGGAAGGAGAAACACATACATTTTTTAAAACAGAGTCGAACAATATTACATTTCACGGACGGTGTTTCTGAAAGCTTTTTCAAAGCCTGAGATTCTCGGTTTAGTGAGGCTACAGGATGAGATCCGACAAATACTGATGCATAAATTTGATCTCTTGTATTATACTATAGATAATAAAATGGGTGTATTTTGTTGCTATTATTGAAAATTTTAAATTAATTTGCGAAAATAACGGGAAACTTGTACTATGACGTCAGATTCGGTGTTCTATAGAAAGACAACTATTTTCTTCCAAAACAAATGAAAAAAACAAAAAAACATGAAAATTACTTTTTTCATTCTTATGTATTATTTTGGCGGGAATGAAATAAATCATATTTTTAAAATCAAATCACCAAGAATCTTTAACTCTATAATCTTGAATTGATAGATACACATCTACTGTTTAATGTGAAAAAGAATTATGCTTGTAGGTTCGGTACTATTGGATTATTTGAAATTATAAACAACAACCAAATAATGTTCATATTGCGAAAACACACGAAACTGGGGTTGCTATAGTGACGAAACGAAGTCGGTGACCCCAATTTTTTCATCATATTTTATTCCTAAAATCATGAAATACCTTCTACCAAAATTTTAAGAAAAATCACTGGTAGAAATTAATAGGCTGCTTGGTCTTTAGACAGAAGTAAGAAGATCTTTCAATTCTTGTTCGGGGACACAGTTATCGCCCTTTGATTTCGTTGTCTACGAATGTAGTCCCTAGTGTGGACAGTGAAATATTTGGAAATATTTTCGATACATCTTCACAAATTTCTTTCTTTATATTTTATGCATAAAATAGTGTGGGAGGCGAAGACATATAAAAAATTAGAACATAAATTTTAAGGTAAAGTAATAATTTTGAAAAGATATACAATTTGTATGTTTGAAACTGTCAAACTGAATTATACTACCCATAACATATAATTGTCCATATTTTTAGTTAGAGTTGGTAGATTTTTCTATCTTTGATAAAATTTGTCCATAAGTAGTAAACTGCACTGAAAATGAAAGTTTGAAAGAGGAGGTGCAATTTTTAGCTCACATGGTCCGAAGGGCCAAGTGAGCTTTCTCATCACTTGGCGTCCGTCGTCCGTCGTCGTCCGTCGTCGTCATTAACTTTTACATTTTGAACTTCTTCTAGAGATCCACTGAATGGAATGAAACCAAACATGGCATGAATGTTCCTTATGAGGTGCTAACCAAGTATTGTTACTTTGTAGCCGATCCATCATCCAAGATGACCGCCAGGGGGCTTCGTTTAACATGTCACAAATGGTGATGTCTTTAAATATCTCACAAATCTAGATATTAATAAATCAACCGGGACCAATGGAGTTGGCCCAAGAATATTAAAAGTATCAAAATCAATAATTGTAGATTCTCTCACTCATATTATAAACCTTAGTTTATGTACAGGTATATTTCCTGATATTCTAAAGTATGCAAAAGTAACTCCAATTTTCAAAGCTGGTAATAAGGATGATCCTAACAATTATCGTCCTATTTCAATTTTACCTACAGTGTCCAAGATTTTGAGAGGGCTGTGTTTAAACAATTATATTCATTTTAACTAAATACAAACTATTAGTACAACAACAATCTGGATTTAGAGAAAACACTCATGCCACACAGCACTTATCAAAATAATTGACAAATGGTTAGAAGAATTTGACAAAGGCAATTTCACTGCTGTTTTATTTCTTGATTTTAAAAAAGCATTTGACACCGTTAACCATAACATCTTATTATCGAAACTTAATTTATATAAATGTGATGATCACTTTGTTAAGTGGTTTTCATCCTATCTCTCAAATAGATTGCAAAAGGTTAAAATTGGAAAAACTGAATCAGGATACAATAATGTAACATTTGGGGTCCCACAAGGTTCCATATTAGGACCTTTATTATTCTTAATCTATATAAATGATCTCCCGCTTACATTAGAACACACAGAGTCTGATTATATACTGATGACACAACTTTGCATATATCGTCCAAATCTATTTCAAACTTAAACTCTTGTTTAAATAAAGACTTTGAAAACGTAATTGAATGGTGTGCTAAAAACAATATGATAATAAATAACAAGAAGTCCAAATGTATGCTTATGGGATCTGAGAGAAAACTTGAGAATTGTAATGATGTGTTGTGTGTATTATCGCAAAATCAAACTTCATTTGACAATGTGGAAGTAGAAAAACTTCTTGGTATCCATATTGATAACAATCTATCATGGTCAATTCACATAGATAAAGTATGTGAAATTTTTCAAGCAATTTATACCTGCTAAATAGATTAAAACGATACTTGCCTCGCAAAGGTCTTATCCTTTTTATAACAGTTATATATTACCAATAATTGATTATTGTTGCACCTTATGGGGTTTTACCGCAAATTGCAACATTGAGCGGATTCATAAACTACAAAAGCGCACAGCAAGATTAATTTTGAATAAGCCTTTTGATTATCCATCAATATCAATGTTTAAAGAACTTAATTGGATGACCATTTTTACGCGGATAAAATATTTTCAAGCCATTTTAATGTTTAAATGTATGAATGGACTCGCGCCAGATTATCTTACAAGTAAATTTACTGCGTGCAGTGATCTATATAGTTATTCTCTTAGGTCAACAACATCTGGACATCTTCATATACCAAGGCCAAAGTCTGAATACTTCAAAAAGACTTTTCAATATTCTGGTCTAATCATTTGGAATAGTTTGCCAAATGATATAAAGGATTTAAGACATATAGAAAGCTTTAAGATGAAATGTGCTAATCTCTTTATCACAAAACAAAATGAGTAGACAATTTTTTTTTTTTTTTTTTTTTTTTAAATTTTTTTTAGGACATTCTTGCTATGCTAGTTCTACAGTCTGTTTTCATGCTTGTGTATATACATTTGTAATTGTGTACATCTCTATCTTGTTTATTGTGTTATATGCATTGATTGTTATATGAATTGTTCATTTAAATGTGTGAAGGCCTTGTGTGAGATTAACAATTGTATGTTAAATGAGTTACCTTAAACAAATAAAGAATTTATTATTATTATTATTATAACATACGACCCTTCGGACAATACATACAAATGTCTTCTTTTAGAGAACCACTGAATGGAGTGAAACCAAACATGGCATGAATGTTCCTATGAGGTGCTGACCAAGTGTTGTTACTTTGTAGCCGATCCATCATCCAAGATTACCGCTAGCGGGGGACTTCGTTTAACATAGGACCCTTCGTACAATACATACAAATGTCTTCTTTTAGAGAACCACTGAATGGATTAAGTGTTGTTTCTTTGTAGCAAATCCATCAACCAAGATGGCTGCCAACGGGGACTTAATTTAACAAAGGACCCTATAGGAAATATATACAAATGTCTTTTCTAGAAAACCGCTTAATGGATTGAAACTAAACATGGTATGAATGTTTCTGTTAAGGTGCGGACCAAGTGTTGTTACTTTGTAGCTGATTTGTCATTGTCCTTACAATTTCAACGAATTTATTGGTAATTTCTGTAAACTTTACAAAGGTCTTCTGCTTTTGATTAAATTACAGGGCCAATATTAAACCAAATTTAGCCTCAATCATTATTAGGGTATCTGTTATGATTTTAATCTATTTTACATGATTTCCAAAACCAAAGTAGAATCAGGTGAGCGACACAGGCTCTTGAGAGACTCTAGTTTCATTTCCATTTGATGTGTTTATCGCACTTCACCATAATTTAGTTCTCGGCCTAATAAATGAATTCAGTAATGGTAGAATTTGTTCTTTTGCAACATCCCTGGATGGTTTAATGGTGTTAATTTGTCAAACTGAATGACAGTTACGGGTTAAATGCGAACATATTATCCCACTAGCAAGAATTTAGTAAAGACACATATTTCGTCACCAGCTTTTTATGTTAATTTTATTAATAAATCAAACATTTTTCTATTATACGGTTGTGAGATTTTTGCGTTAATATATATATTTGTATAGATAAGTTTTCGATTATTTACAGTTATAAACACGGTATTTCATTTAATTTAAATTGAAATTATGTACAATATTAAACACTGAATATAGCATAAAAGTATGATTCATTGCACTTACCATGACTTTTCTGTATGTAGTAATATTGTGGATTCATGATTATTCGTTTGATATAACTTTTCAAATCCACTCAATCAAGTTTCCACGAAAATACGATTTATTTTAATCCACGAAAATTGACACCGACGAAAAGAAATGAACAGTACATGATTATCAGTTGTTTTAGTAATAAGAGCTATATGTTGAAAACCAATGGCCGTGAGCTGACACCACTGATCCTGTGCGTGGTTTTATTCGGTATTCTCGGTGCATGTTTTTGTCGTCTGTATTACCGATATTATACCAATATGTGTTTTTTTCTCATTTTATTATCTTCTTTTAACCTGTTTTCACTGATCGGAATAAAAGAGGAGATTTTAGTATTAGAATAGAATTTATAGACAAAAATATCTCCCTCAAGACTATTATCTGATGCCTTTTTCAGCGATCAAGACTTGTCATCGAAGCGTTAGTTTCAATAACAAGATGTTTAACACTAAAAATCAAAGACTGTTTATCCTTCCTAACCACCTGAACTTGCGTTTTAGTTGCGTTCAATTTTTTTCTTAATCTGTAGCTGTTCTAATTTGAGGACAGTCATTTTGGTGCTTTTGTCATGACCTTATCTTTCCCTTTCGACTTATCGATTCATTTGAGATCCTTAATATATTTTAGCTCCTTAAATTCAAAACAATTACTTGTAATGGTTATGACGATTTCTTACACAGACGTGCAATCTTAACTATAACACTCGATAAATTACACCGACATAAATTATACATGTCATGTCCATAATCGGCCATTTTCCTTACCGGTTGATTCCTGGTCGTTACACATTACGACTTGATATGACTTTTGAATTGCAGGATGCGTTATAAATATAATACATGACGTACTTGCTCTGTTGACGCACCTTGTCTAACTCTTTGTAAAGGCCATGCTCTTCCGATTGTTCTGCTTTTATCATTTTAAACATTAAGAACGTAATCAAAACTTAAAATAACTGAAAATGTCAATATCTATTTTATTTTTTTCAGAATGAATGAGGGTAGCTTCCTATAGGTGCAGAGAAGCATTGAGAAGCCAGTGATCTATTTGTTAATGACACACGATGATAGCTGATTTTCAAAACATTGATGATCCATTCATTAGGCCCTGACTTTGATGGTTTTGTTTCACTTGACATACATTTTTTTAAAACAATAGTGGTAACTTCTTTAAAAAAACCACACATAGATGAAAAATAATTATGAGTAAAATTAAAATCTGAAGGAACGATTTTATATTTTGTTCAAATATTTTCGTACAAGAAATCTGACGGTAAACAGCTAAACTCGCACAAGAATTCTGATTGTGAAACACTGTAACTTCAATGAAAATGATGATCCCAGAAATACAAACGATATAAGGAAATGCTTGATTCACAAATATAAAGAAAACTGCATTTAGCATTCAAGAATGATCAAGTATAAATATAGGAAAATTGAAACCCGACATTGCGATATTGCATGTCTTAATCAGGATTACAACAAAAACTTAGCAATCGTCAAAGCTTCTAACTAAAATTTAGGATTTTTATAAACTTCTAAAATTCGGCTTTTAATTTAGTATAAAGATAACTTTATCAACTAGCTTGCTGTGTTGACATATATCAGTTGATGCGTTTTGTAAAGCCAATTTAATATCAATAAAGATGTTGGTGATGAAAAAATAAATCATCGATTCAGAACACTATGCTGGTATTGTTGTGAAGAAGAAAGAACAAGATAACGCTGCATTTTACAGTTGGCATCAAAATATGTCAAGATGAGTTTTGTCATATGTTAATACATAATTATTTCATAATTGTCTGATAGTACTATATTCAAAGAGCAATGTTTTCGTTTGAATAAATTATCACTTTTGTCCATTATTATAATGTAATATGAACTGTATAAATATGATAATCATGTTGAGTTATACTCTTTTGTCACATTGTGTGCATCCTATGTCGTGTATGAATGGTATTAATTTTGGATTGTATGCTATATTAAAACTATATGTCAATATTCAATTAAATAAATACAATCAATGATATGCTTTATCTCTTTTTTCACCTTGAATCTGGACAAATTATATCAAGATCAAAGAAAAAGCACATTAATAGCATTTAAGCTTTTTGTCCAATAACCTCAATTTACCTCTATTTTTAGGATTTTAGTGATTTATTTTTGTGTCACATTTAACATGATATTTTGCTCATTTGAAAATTAACCATTTAAATCAGTTGATCCATAAACAAATGTGAAAAGGTAAAACAAGACAAACAGCCAGCCGTCTCTTTCATATATAAAGAAATATTATGATAAAAATACTTATAAAAATACTTATAACAAGATTTTTTTCTCACATATTCCCTGTTCAATGATGAAAACCATTTAAATCTTATTTGCGATATCAACAGATAATTCTTGTTTTAAAGGTATATCTTCATATTTCCTAGAGAGAAAGAAAATTAATATTTAAAAGTAGGATAGGTCAAATTTGAAGAAGACAAATCAATAGACAAAACAAATCGAGAGACAAAACAGATAGAGAGAAAACATGATACATATTAAACACGGAAAGAATAAAACTAAATAGTAATAGTTATTAAAGTGCTATTATTAGTGGAAAAAATGATTTTGAAATAAACAATTCAGTATTTGGAAATCCAATAGTTATTTTTCGCAGTCCTATGTGTAAAACCTAACATGTGAGACGGAGCGGAAGAAGATATGAAGGAAATATGTCCAGAAATCACAAATGAATGATAAAAAGTCCGGTTTGTATTTAAAAATATATATGTACACATTTTAATGATTTTTCTTGATGAAAACACAAGAAAAACAATTTAGTCGCTAAATACAGAATAAAGGTAAGCTTATTTTTTACATACACAAAAAATTAAGAGATAAATAAAGCTTGTTCGGCAGTTATAAAAAAATGAACAATTATCACGGTTTCCGTTAAGTTGTAACAATATTTATATTCAAAATGTAGAGTTAAATATTCGCTAGATCTTGGACCTTTCATTTACGTTAAGGGTCAGTATGACGCCAGTGTGTTAAATCGTGTTCGTGAAAATATATAGTCTGTGAATGATTTAAGTGAAATAATAACTGCTATAACATAAACGGTACCAATTTTCCTGCACCAGATGCGCATTTCGACAATCAATGTCTCTTCAGTGATGCTCGAGGCCAAAATATTTGAAAATCAAAAGCTTATTAAAAGATGAAGAGCTATAAACATATTTATAATGTAAATACTGGTAAAATCGTTGATTTTTTCTTCGTTGACGGGTATGATTTCCTTTTCTTTATAAACACTTCTTAATAATAGTATCACATAAATTTACTATTTGATAAAATGGTCTTCCGATAAATCTTGCGGTAATATTTGTAATAAACTGTGAGACGGGATTGTATTTACGACAATTGGAACGTATCCGTTGTCAACTGTGAAACGGATATTCCATAACGGTCAACCAACTCGTGATGACGTTAGTAAAATCTACGAAGGGACGATTTTAACTCACTACTTGGAAATCTTGGTTTTAATAGCTTCCTTGTGAGCAGCAACCCTCTAGCAAGGAAATCATGATAGGAAATACAAATATGAATAAAGGAATAAGCTAGCAAGAACATGAGCACAGTTGGTTCCCATGGGAATGCCGATTGTTTTGAAAACAAGTCCTCTAAATGTCACATATATGTTTACAATCAAGAAATCAAGCATCTTAATAATATCAGTTTCAGATAATTTTAGTTTGAATCAGAGTGAGATTTTACAAATTACGATTTATCCCTCCCTAAGACAAGAAACTTGTTTCTACGTAGGTCATTCTTTTTATGAAACAAAGCAGGACCAACTCTTTCAATTTGTCTCTTAGTTTGGAATGGGAATACTTTTGTAAAGTGTAGAAAGTCAAATGTTTTAATACTATTGCAAGATGAAAGAGTCTATGATTGTATGTACTCTAAAAGATCTTTGGATTTTTAGTATCCACATCTGATTTACGCCAACTCTAGAATAGGTAGTTTCACAATAACTTTGTAGCCCGGCTTTTATTGCTGATAAAATTGATGTTAATAATTTATAAAGAGGTTTCATGGATCCAGCAATATAATGTTGTTTGTAAGGACATTTTGTATCTTAGGTATCCGATACAGTGAAGGAATATCCAGTTATTCATCTTTGGTTGAAATTCCAAAGGAAAATAAAACAGACCTATGATTATCTTGGATTACCTTTAAGAAAATAAATATTTTCTTCAATTCACCGATGAAAATCCGGTTACCTCTTACAGAAATACTGTGAAACTGTTTACTCGCGTAGTGGTATTAACCATATGTGGATTTTAATAAACTCTAAAGAACATCTGGATAATTCTAAATCTCGATCTTTCTCTGAAATTAATTCTATCAAAACTTTTGATTTTTCAACCCTGTTTACCACCATTCCCATGTGAAATTGAAAAATCGTCTAAAAGAAATAATCCACAATGCTTTTCAATACAAAATGGATGCATACGCTATAGATTCATTACTTTGGGATACCATACGGCATATTTTGTTAATAATTAACAAAAGGTAAAACATGCTACACAGAGGAACAAGCGATCAGTATGCTGGAGTATCTTATTGACAACATATTTGTTGAATTTGAGGTATACTTTTCAACAAATTATCGGCATTCCTATGGGAACGAACTGTGCGCCTCTCCTTACCGACCTCATTTTATTTTCATACGAGTCGAAGTTCCTTCCGACACTTGTCAAAAACAGGAATATCAAAGAAGCCAGATCATTTAATTTCACATTTAGATATATTGATGATGTTCTTTCCATTAACAATCCAAACTTTTCTGATTGGGTTCCATTACTTTATCCTCCATAACTAGAAATTAAAGAAACAACAGACACGGCTTCCTCCGCCTCATTTTAAACTTATACCTCGAATTTGACATTAGAGGTCATCTCGGTACCAGAATCTATGACAAACTATACGATTTAAGTTTGAAGTTATCTATTCCCCCATCTTAGTAGCAATATACCAACTTCACGTGCATATGGGAATTACATTTCCCAACTCATTCGGTATTCAAGAGCTTGCAGCTAATACTCAGATTTTATAAAACGTCACCAGTGTCTGAGCAGAAAATTGATGAACCAGGGTTATTTCAAAGAACGTCTCGTCCTTTTTCTAAAAAGTTCAGCGGAAGATACCAAGACCTTGTTGATAAATATTCCGTATCAACTTCACAAATAATACATGATTTTCTTTAAGTATAGATTCTAGGTACTGGCGTTGTTTATCATCTTAATTACGTGTTATAGTGTTCTTTTATTTGTCTTAAATTATTAACCTTTACTGTTTAGTCCATTTTGGTAATATCCTTTTGGCGTGGCTCTGTACTTATACATACCCCATTGTGTTATTGTGCTATGGTCATTTTTGTATTCTTGTCTTTCATTTTGCTTATGCGCTTTGTCTATATGCCATTTTGTTTTCTTTGTTGACATATTTGTTTGTTTTATAATGATTAAGATTATAACACAATGTTGACTGCTGTACCCTATTTTTGACATTTGTTTTCCTATTATGTCTGTTTGTTTTGTTCACACATCGTTGTCTGTATAATGGATTATATGCGACTGACATACAAGTGAGACGTTTTGCTACCTATAAATCCAGTTTAATCCATCATTTTCTACATAATTAAGAAAATGTCTGTAACAAGTCATGAATATGACAGTTGTTTTCCATTCGTTTGATGTGTTTGAGCTTTTGATTTTGCCATTTGATAAGGGACTGTCCGTTTTGAATTTTCCTTGGGTTTTTGTTATTTTACTTCTTGTATGACTACATCCAACGCTACCTTTATTTAAGACCTTGATATTATAAGTTCTTATCGCGATCTTGAAGCAAATTGTTACGACAAACTGAATTTCATAAATATGTCATGCTTTGAAATAGTCAATAATCCACCATGAAAATACAAATCAAGGCTTAAAGAGAAAATAAGAATTCCAAAAGGAACGAGATCGGGTGTGTCGACAGAGTAGTCGTCATCTTCTAAGTATGCATCATCTTCCATGGAAATTCCATTTATTCAAACATTTCAAACCTGGAATAGGCCACAATCGGTTAACCAACCATCCTAGTATCTGCAGATCTAAGGAAGCGAAATCATATGTGTATTAGGTTGAGACAAGGACACTTGGTTAATCAACTCGTGATAGTGACCGTAAATCTAGTGAGAAATCGATTTCAGTTGTTTTTCCAAATTTTTGGTAGAAAAGTTTAGCATACAGAAAACAAAATGTTACCTAATTCTTATTATTGCAACATTGATTTATTGTGTAAGGATTATTAGTCTTGAATGTATTAAAAGATAACTTTCACTGTTAACATTATTATCCAAATTAACAACTTTACAAACTGTTCTTCAAAGCTTCATTTTTCGAAAATAAATCATTAATAAAATTATAAATTGTTGTAAAATAAAAGTGTCTCCTATATATATTGTATTGACTATTATTACTTCACGTATTTACTATTTGAAACATGACTAACATGTTAAGACAACACGTATTAATTCTCAATAAGAATAGACATAACTGTTTAAATGCATAACATAAACATATTTTAAGTATATCTGAAAATCATGGTTCTAATTATAGCCTGAATGTAATTTTATCGTTAAAATTAACCAACATTTAATTGTTTTGGCAATGATGAATAATACGTTTAATTTTCCAAACATTGATATAAATCTTTTTTTAACAAACCTTCTACGGTCTCTTTTTACACTATTTTTGTGTGATTAAGTAAAAATTGTTTCGCCCGAAAAATGCTTTAGACAATTTTTACGGAAAATCAGTTATAATCAACAAGGAACGATTACCATTGGGACGAATTGAATTGTACAGTTCATTAGGTAAGATTAATTTACAAAGACTACAGATCCCTCTGACATTGAGTAAACAGACCTGAGTTTAATTCTCCTAAATGCTGCTGTATTATTCTCATAACCAAATGTAAACAACAGTCATTGTATCAATAACAACCACGTTAAACATTTTAGTGACTTCCAATACATTTACAGGAGTTATTTTTCTTTTGAAACGAACAAATTTTTCGATTTTTATTCATTCTATTATATTCTCCAAAATAATAATCTTTCAATTTTAATTATAATAAAATTATTCTTTCATAGGAAATAAAGAATATGCAAAACCAGATGAAAGAAAAGGTATGCTATTTCAAAATATGGGAAATTATGATAGCTCAAGATATAAACGATAATATTGTTGCTACGGGATATATACCTAGGTACAAAAGCTCCATGTCAGTTTAACATTAAGCTGATATGTATTTTTAAAAACAATGCAAAATACACAAACTAGAATTACAAAGTGCAATTTTGTCCTAAATTCTTTTTACATAAGTAAGTCTTAATACCAAAACGTTAAACATACCTATTCTACTTTAAACAAAATTAAAACTATAATTGATCCAATATCATTCAGTTCTAGTACTGTCTAAATTTGAGTAATTAATGTAGAATTTTGAGTTTTAATAACATTTTATTATATTTTGATAAAATATTTGATTTCTTATATTGGTCTATATTAGTCAAACACTTTTAAGACAATTTGGAATATCAAGTTTTCTTCCTTTAATAGTTTTTTCTGTCAACCAGAGCTCTTTTATGATGGCTGGTATTCGAATATGAATTATCATCAAATCTTTACATAACAGGCATAGCAAGGACTAAGTAAGTAAGTAAGTTAATATTAAAAAACTCGACGGTAGTGTAGCAACATGTTTTCTCTGAAGGTAAAGATTTTTCCCATTTGTAGTTGAGATTAAGGGTTCGTGATCCTTAATCTCTTATTTCATTGTCAAATCATTGTAGTTTTGTATGAACTCCTGTTGCAAAAAGGACTAATCATTGTTTTATTTGTAAACGTAATCGTAGTTGATATCCTTTTGTTGTTCTTCAAGGTCATTGCTATGAAGCAGAAGATCCGTGAATTAGATAAGACCCAAACAGAAATATTGAACCGAATGGAATCAAATGGGTAAATTTCATCAATTTTTTTTCCTTTTACCGATATTATATAAACTAAAGTATATGGGTCATTTTCAAAAATGTCGAATTTTGAAATTGAAAATTACTTATTCAAACAACCCTCTACATAAGCAAATCAAAACAAACAGTACTTTAAGAACAACATATTAAAAGATGCAATCTTAATGATGTCATACAAGAATATCTTGAAACATTTTTTATCGGTGGTACAATATTTTGTCTCTCCTGTTACCATTTTCAAAAGAAATTTTGGGTTATTAAGAAAAGGTTTAGATAAAATGTTAAGCTTGTTTTACGTCGCCAATTAGATGGTTTTCAAGAGAATAAACTTGTATATATATTCATTCTGTAAAATAATAGATTATTTGCCAATTTTCCAGGTTGTACTGAAAAATGCCTCTAAAAATTGGTTTTCAAAGGTTGTAAAAATTACAAATGTACCACCAGTAATGCAAGTCTAAGATAGCAATTTATATTGTTCGGCATTTTTTCACCCTTTCAAATAAACCCAACATCAAGTAAATCCCTCATAAGTTATTTTACTTTTCTCTTTATTTCATTGGTAACAGGAACGTACGTTTATGATATATCACTATATAAAGTCTATCCTGTTACCTTTTGTCTATCCTGTTACCGATATCAGTATTGCACCTGCAAATGCTTAATTGGGAAGATTAAGACGTTATAACCTTAAGATGAGTTCAAACAACGAAATATTTCATTCGTTTTTCACCTATATGTTAAGATAAAAATTTTAACGAAGTTTTTGTCTACAATTGTCTATCCTGCTACTGTAACCATAGCAACCATAGTTACAGGATAGACATAACAGGATGGACAAATTTCTTCGTTTTTGATTGCTGTTGTGAAATAACTACTCCCTTTGGTGAAGTGATTATGGTTTTCTATTGTGAATTTGGTTTCCAACACGTTATTGCACTTTTACAAGCATACTGTTGGTGTAATTAATCAAAATTGTTGGTAACAGCATAGACATGAAAAAGTACCCTCTATTTTTTCACTAAATGTCTTGAAATTTCTTTTCTCCACACTGTCGTTCAAGAAACGTGTAAAATAAAGATTACTTTGCACTTTTGAAATCAACACTGACTGATTCAATATTCAAAGGAGAACAATTTAACGGCTGATTTAAGTAGCGGTAACAGGATGGACATGAACCTCGCGTACGCTGATTGAATTTAGTTTGTAGATAATATGTTACATACAATGATAAAGAAGCTACGATTTTCGTTAGAGTAATAATTAACGTTCTGATATCAAGGCGATCAGAAAATCGGAAAAAATCATTTGAAATGTGTTTTCTGACACTGTACGCACACAAATACCCCAAAATCGGACTTAAATACATTTTAATCTTATCAAAATAGATGTAAGATGTGTTTATTATTAATGTTCTGAATCATAAATCCGACAAGCTTTCATTTAAACCATAACAACTGAAATTTCCATTAGAAATAAAAATTTTAGCATGAGTGTACTGAAAATTCGACATTTTTGAAAATGACCCATATATTGGCAATGAGACAACTATCCACCAGAGTTCTAATAACGTGGATCTTCGTAACTATATGTCACCGTTCTTCCGTCAATAATGAGCAAAATCCATACCGTTTAGCGAGCTATAAAAGGCTTCGAAATGAGAAATAATTCAATCGAGAACACTAACTTTCTGATTTTGACAAACCAATAAACGAAAAACAAACATGAGAGACAGCAACGAACGACAAGAACTGAATTGGTAACTCCTCACTAAGGAGCGGCACATAAAAATTGTGGCGGGATTAAACATGTTTGTGAGCATTCAATCATTCCTCTTATATGATACAGTGGTGTAACATCACAACATAAGAAAAAGCTGTAAAAATGTAAAATGCAAAAGTTATAGGTTCAAAATTCGTTTTAATATTCCCTATTGTATAAAATGTCTTAATATTGTATTCAGTATTTCTTAATAAAACCTTACATGAAATGCTTTAAAGACACTCGGACATTTTGCTTTTTTCAGAAAATGCTAGAAATCCAGTGGACATTCTTAAATTACATAGATACAAATCTTACATTTTAAGACGATCTTACAATATCTTTCCTTATTATGAAAAAATTAATATTCTTTCAGTTTGTTTACATCTAAAATCTTTTGTTAATAAACTTTGTAAAATTACATTTATTGTTCGTTTAAGTTTTAGTTAATGTTTCAGCAGAAGTGGTACTTCTATACTGACTGCTGCCTCCAAAGAAATATTACGTAAGTTTATTTGAAAATATTTCGTGTGAAAAAAAAAATGATTTCCAAAAATCTTCTGTATCTCCTATGTACTTTCTATTGTTTTGTAAAGTAACATGAAAACAATCTTTCCACTGGATTCCAGATTATTAGGTAAATACAGCTTTATCATTTTGTGTGTTTATTTTTCATGACAATAATGTATGCTTTTAGAGTTAGAAGAACATGTGAGCCGAGTGGACACTAAATCTGTTGAATATGCCAACAATCTAGACAATGTTACAAAGCAGATTTCCAACTTGTTGTTGAAAACAAGTAGATTAAATGTACTTGTTGATAATTTACAGAATATGGCAAACTTAGGCAAGAAAAATCGTAAAGATGGTTCTAGTGATCTGTCAACTAATGATGAATATTGTGAATGTTCATTAAATGTAATAGAAAACAACGAATCAGTAGGGATAGGTAAAATATCATGCAGGGAAAATGCTGAAGCATCTGATGAAGATACTACCGAATATAAATCAGACAACGAATGTTGTAGCGCTGACGCTAATATCCATAACCTTTCCAGCTATGTGAATGGCAGGACAGTAGGACCACTGACAAATGCAGTTCAATGTTATGAATCAAATATATACCCCTACAAACCTCTCGGTGAAAACAGCGATACAAAATTCTTTAAAAAACTAGGAAGCTGTAGTGATAACGATAATGGTCAAAATGCTTCCACTAATAGTACTAGAAGTGAAGAAAGTATTTTAGATGAAAACAAAATTGAAGAAGACAACCCATTAAATACATTAAATAAGGAAAAGGGTAATGAAAGTTCGTCTGAGATTGAAAATTGTAACACTTCAAATATAAAAACCCCGATTCGTAAAAACGAGTCTGGCTATAAAAGTAAAACTATGAAAACACAAAACGACAATCGCGTTAGTTTTCATAACAGCAACAAAAGTTTTGGAGAGAAAGCAAAGAAAAACTTTTGCAGGATGGACCTTCAAAGAAATGATTCGATTGTTCCAAATATAAAACCGACAGAACACATCACAGATGATGTAAGACCAATGATGAAGTCAGCGACATCGTAAGTATTTTATGAAATATCTACAAAAATCTCTTGCTAGATATCTGTATTATGTTCTCTTTCTTTAGTTATTTTCTATTTTCTGTTAATATTATCTTGACAAGTCCTGCTGTTATCTCATTATTGCTGTCGTTAAAATGACAAAATCTGTCAGTGATATCGTAGCAATAGCTTGCATGATGTATCGAAAATTTTTATCAAATGATTTTTTTCCTAAAAAATCACTGAAATATAATTTTGGGGATTCAATGCTCTTCAACTTCTTAATTTATTTGGCATTTTTGGTTTTTTTTTATTCGAGCGTCACTGATGAGTACTTTGAAGACGAAACGCGCGTCTGTTATGATGAGTTTATGACTCATTTAGTAAATATTTTTAATGATAACTAAATCCTTGAAACTAATACTGAATAGACGAAACTCCGTTCAATTAGTTCATTCTAAAACAAATATGGAAATGATTAGATTTGTTGGTTTTGAGATAAAAGTTCTATCAGAAAATTAGCTTTTATATGATATTGTTTCCATCTTCATAAACGTTTGTCTTCAATTACTTACATCAGGTACCCATGAAAACCCACATGTAATAAACAGCTGCGCCACGAGCACATGATACGACCGTCGTCTTCTGTGTGAGGTTTTATGCAATAATCATAAATCGTTTCTGAGATACGGCGCGACATGTGAAAACCCCTTTTTATAAAAGAATCAATAACTCTAAAAAATTTTGAATCATCACCAAAAGTATACAGATCTTTAGATTAATATAATTAATAAGTGTGTAAAGTTTTAAGCAATAATCATAAATCGTTTTGAGATATAAACCAATAAATTTACCGACAAAATCAATGGTTGGAATTATTCTTATCATTTTCGTAACTGTAAGAAACATTTTAAAGTTCAAAATACGTTATATAAAATTGCAAATCAAAGAAACCATTAAACAAGGTGAAAAGATACTAAGGAAACATTCCAAAGAATTTGACATAAGCCTACCGTGTTCTTGTGTTTTCTACCATATTTTGTTTTATTTTGCCCTTACATACGAATTAACCAATATGTTGCCATTACATACGAGTTGAAATATACATCGTATTGATTCGTTGAATGTGCTGATACAATTGATTAATAGAAGTCAAATAAGGACAATCGTCTTTTATAATTATAGTCAGGAAAATACAACTATCAATGTATATTTAGATACAGGTCGGCCAGGCGATCAGCAAGAAGAGGACACGAGGAAGACATATATGATGAAAGTATGTACAATAAACGATCAAATGAGATGTGGTATAATTTGTCAATAAGTCAACAATCTTTCAGGGACAAAGGAAGAAGATACAAACAACCAGATCGCACCATTCGATGGCCTTCATAAGAATACACTATACTTATTTGGCAAAGAAGTGATTTTGGAATATGTATTATTATCTATGAAACCGCAATTCAAAAGGCAAAATGTATAATTGAAATTAGGTGAACAGCTTGTCGAATCATTGTAAAACTTTATGTGTTTCTTTTCTCAATCAAATATATGTGCTAATGATATATATTTGAAGGACTTTTCGATGCTGGGCAACCCAAAACTGTTAGAGAATGGTATCAGTATACCAAACAAATGAAAGAATATGGTAAGTGCTTTGACATCAAATATATTTACTCGATAAGTTTTATAAGCAATGAAAGGTTTTAAAAGTTTAAAGGAGATGTTGTATGACAGATACACTCTTTTTGTGTTATGCTACTTTATGGTTTTTTTATTAAATTGCTTAATTTTTTTCCATTATTCTTGTCTGTTCTTGTACCTATCCATACCATCACATAAATACTGAAGTTTCAACTAGCTGTCCCTCTACTCTTTGGGGCATCACGTGTATAGTAATTGACGAAAATAGTGTTTGCTTTTTATCTAAAAGTGCGTTTTATGGTGTAACTTGTCTCTGGAAAGTTGTTTCGGAAAAAATCCGTTTTCCAATCAAAAATTAAAACAGGCAAAAGTTACATTTGATAATGCCAAGCTCGTTACTATGTATCGACATAAAAAGTGTGAATGTGACACTGTATAAAATATCTTGATCGAATAAAGAAAATGAGATTGTCGTTTAACATCTGAAACATGTAAACTTTAAACGTGGCGAAATGATTTTATTTTGGAATTTAAGATATTTTAGAACATGACGATGTTATTGAGGTTTAGATTAGCCAACTCCGAAAGTCTTAACTGCAGAATATTTCTCGAAACTTCTAATTATTATCGAGCGAATGTCAGTTAGTCAAAATAAAATGTTCTGACGTGTATGCATTCTATAGGACCTTTCCGAGGACAGTCAGGTTCTGTATATGTTGAAATAAAATGCAATAGTAGTTTGTCGATGTTCATACCTCATGAATCAAATAAGAAAATGCCAATCAAGTAAAAATCCAAATCAAATAGAGAGAATCGTACTCAAAAGTAGTAAGACCTGGCCTTGCGGTCATAAAACTTTTGAGCACGATTTTCGTACTCAGACTCAGAAATCAACCAATCAAAATGATGGATATGGTGTTTCGAGCACATTTTTGTACTCCGAGTACTGAGTAAAGTTTTGTGACCGGGAGCCCGGGTGTTTCGCCTTATCTCCAGCTATGCGTACATCACCCGTCATGCGTATCTCAACATGGTTAAAATGTTCCAACCAAATAAAGTTTGTAGAAACTTTTTATCTGAATAAAGCTTCATTTAGAACACCAAGAGACATATGTTTGAAAATAAAAATCATTGAATTGTAGCTAATAACGACATTAATTCATATATATGTATGCATAAAGAAGGTATTGGTAGAAAAGGTATTTAAATGAAATTCTATATTTACAGTTTAAACTTTGAAATTTTCATGACATTTTGTAGCTTCAGCTAGAATGAGATCAGGAGCAGTTAAACTTGCAAGATCACACAATGTTATTTTGGTATTAGATATATCTGAACGTATGACAAGTTATTTCCAGAAGTTGAAATCAGCTGCTCTCCAGTATGTTTATGGTGAGTTAAAATAAAAAATGAAATTATGTAAAGTAAAAATCGTAGCAGAAATACCACATATTGAACGCTAAAATGCTTATTGTATATTAATGGTTGATATGAGGGATAATGATTCTGTTTATGATATTGATTTTCTACCTTTTAAACAAATTTTATTAAACAACATACAAAACTACATAAAATCTCTTTTGATTTTAAACCGAACGTTAATTTGTTTCTTTGACTATAACGGCATGTAAAAAGTAATTATTTCTAAAACGGGAAAATAGAACTAAATAAAGATTAAACCTTTCAATTTCTCAATCAAAAAGTTTGTTTCTGAACAGGAATTAAACAAAGTTCGGAATGTAGCGATTTGGAAAATGGCATTGGGTTAGCAGTATTTGGCCGAGAAACACGACTTATACAAGAAGCAACAAGTGATTATGAATTAATTATAGAATTGATAGGTAATATCATTTAAATTGGTTTTCACAATTTGACAGTGTCATGTTTATATTCTGTCGTTATTATCAACTACGTCTAAACAATACCAACATATGCATTGTGGAGTGGGTATAAGAATAAGATTTAATAACCGCTTACAATAATAGCACACAGTATTACTCAATAATTACCTTTTCATTTACTGCTTTTTACTTCGCATCACGGTGCGGAGCTATTAGTTTCAGTCGATATACACGCCATCTTGAAATAATTACTTATCACATATAGATTCTGATTGGTTGCTTTATGATGCGGCTGAGATACAGCAACAGACTTTTCTCGTCTCAGGATAAGACTTAAAATGCAGGAAAATTAACTACGTGTATTTCAGTTCCGATCAACTGTCATTAATTCATGTTCGTTTTATTATATATATATAGCTCAAACTTGTTAATGTTTGTTTTCAGAGTATCAGTTTTAAATCATGAAGTTATACGATTACCATATAAATTGCGGTTTTATTTGAAAGTTGTTTTCAATTTAGACTTGTTTATATTTTTCGTTTGGGCTTGTATTATATTTGCCTTCGGGTTTTATAATCCATTCATCCTATTTCAACTCTTCAAAATTCAAGAGTCAATCCTTGATTGAGGCAAATTATATGGCCTTCAAATACCGTTTCGATTCCTAACATCACTGAAGAGACATTAATTGTCGAAATCCGGATATGGTGTACAAAGTTTTGCACCTCATGTTTGCGGTATACCATCTTTTCCGCAAGTTTATTGTTTTCTGTTTGGTATTAAATTAATATTTAAGATCCATCTTGTTACATCTGGTGATCTGTTTATTTGTTTATTTGGCAATCGCCATGGCAGTCAGCAGGGTTTAAGAACACCCGTTGTTCGACCTGCTAGTCAAATGCGTTTTGGTTTCAATATACTTTTTCACTTTTTGGTCTTTTGGTAAATGTTGTTTGTGCTGCATTAAGACCCTCTTCCAAGAAATTTGTTTGCATGCACACGTATAAAATAGCGGTTTTATCCAACGCAATCATAGGTTTGAACATTATATATATATATATAGAAGCATTTAACATTTTCTTTGCTGACAAAATATGAAAAGATGAAGATTATGAAAATGTATCTAAGAAAATTTTTCTATTAATTAAAATCGCATTAAAGGACACTTAAGACCGGAAGGAGATGCACCTGTTTTAGCGGGACTTTTGATGGGATATGCTGGTGTAACTTCATGTAAGTACAATTTGAACATACTCTGGTAGCATATGATTTAATCTAGTGGAAGCAATAGCTGTAAGTGAATTTGTTTGCTATATAAAAGTTAACGCAAACGATAACAGAATCTAAAAGAGTAGGTTTCAATAAACACACGAATAAATTTTCAGCGTCTGAAAGCGTTAAATGATACATCAAATAATAATTGTTTTGTGGTTTTCCTGTTGTAGCGTTAATGTTTTGGGGTTTTTGTTTTTTTTGTGCGTTTTAACGTTATTTTGATCGGGAAAATACTGTAGTTCGTTGACTGTATAATATGCACCTAAGTTTTGATCGCCACTTGTAAATATGCCTGTCTTAAGCCAATAATCAAATGAATTGAAGGTCGCTGTCCCTTTCATTTATAATAACTATTTACACATTGCTGTAAAATTTACAAAATAAAACAACTACATCGAGGCTTCATTCACAATTGAATGCAATAATCTCTTCAGTTTTGTAAATTTCATACGCTTTTTTTTTTAATAAATTTTAGTTTTCAATATGATCATATGATACACCAAAGTGTTAAAGGTCAGCCCTAAATGCATGAAACGCTACGGTCTTTTTAACATTTTAACTAATTAGTAACCCGCTCAATTGCAGGTATATTTTAAGTACTTTTTAATGCAATTGTGTATATACTGTGTGATATCGTCGCTTATGTATTATACAATAATTTTTTCGACCAGCATGTTAATCGATGTAGTTATACAAACCACCAGTTTAATTGGTATATGTTCGACGGATATGTGCAAATTGTTGTAACTACAATCCCGTCCCCTTTCCCCGAATGTGACTTACCAAATTAGACTTATCACCGGGTCTGTACTAATATGAGCAACACAACGGCTGGCACATTTGGGGCAGGTTTTCCTTCCTTTCCGGAACACCTGAGATCACCAAAGTTTTGGGTGGGGTTCGTTTTGCTCAGGATTGGTGTTCTATGTTGTGTTTGGTGTAATGTTGTTTGGCTGTTTGTCTTTTAGCATTGGCGTTGTCATTTTCGATTTATGAGTTTGAATGTCCTTTTGGTAACCTTCGCCTATCATTTGCCCTTTTCATACAATATTATTTTCCAAGTAATCTAATAATCATATCTCCGTGTCCCGTGGTTATCTTAGCGTTTGTATTATTCCTATATTGTGCTGTCGACATTTTATGACAGTATTTGTAAGATTTTATTTCTGTATTATGTTCTAAATGAAGTCATCATACCTGGCTTAAAATTTTGTAAGCCAGAGTTTTTTCATAAACTAAAGACAATGTTTATCGGATGAAAAATCCTTGAAATACCACGTATTAAATACTCCATATAGAGGTTTTCCCACAGCAGATGGAGTAATAATCATATTAAGTATTTTATATTTGTGTTGCATCAAAGAATAAAGATAACTGTACTGTTTGGAGAATTTAACGTTCAGCAGAACATACAGAAACAAATGCACTAAACGCAAAGGAAATGTATGCCGGTAATAGGAGGTCCCAAATATGAAAACAAGCTATACACTCTAAACTTCAACTGTTTCAGTTAAAGCCATTAAAATTTCCTGAAAAATCAGCATTAATATTATTCATGTTGAAATACATTTTTATCCTTTATAGTTATTTTGATGATTTTAATGTGTAAAAGGCAAGGGTTTGGGAATTTTTTTATCATGAAAGTGAATCGACTTAGATTTGATTTGATGAATATTAATATTTTCGTACAGGCTTTTTAGGCTGCTTCGAAGATATTATGTTACAGGCACACATGATTGTTTTCACCAATGGGTCGTCAGAGCAATGTAAACTTTCAACAGAAAATGGAGAAAATTTTATTTTTGCTTTGAGTAAATCTCGAGTAAGTATGGTTGGAAAATTTATGCCAATAAATAGTAATTCATATTACAAGAAAACTTACATTATCAAATTAAGTTAATTTTGATATATTAGATCGTCCTACTAAAAATATTTGTTAAACTTCAATTTTCTATTTTAGCAAAAATATGATGTTGTTTTATACATTATCCATTGTTCAATCTAATTATAAAGAAGCTAGATTTTTGTTGTTGTTTGTTCTTGTATTAGTGAAATAAAACTTTCTTGAAATTATACCGGTTTATTTTTCGACGACATTAAAAGGTCTGGAATATTTATTTACTTTTAGGAACCTTCGGACATTAACGGTGTTATTGATAAGATAGTTGCTACCACAACTAAGATTTTTTATGTGCCTATTGGCGGAAATCAATGCAACAACGTAAGCATTCTCGGTTTTTTAATTAGAAATTATTAGTTTATTATCAATACTTTGTCATATTTTAGAAAAATACTTTAATTCATTCAGTATCCATCATTGATAGTTAATGTTATTGTGAATGATATTTACTTACGCATTGCCTTAATGTGAATGCAACTATAAAACAATCTTGAAATTTTAAAGGGAATATCATTGTGACTATAAACATTTTATACCTGTGATCATCAAAACCATTGGTTACCGATACCTTTAGTTTTAATAACTATCAGTAAAATTTTAAATATTGAAATGATAATATTTTGTATTTTAACAAAGAATAGACCCTCTGAAACTAATGGATATTCGACCCTTAAAATGCAGTTTGAGCAAATAAAGATAAAAGTTGTTTAGATTTAGCTTTTCTGTGGTTTCAGGCCAGTTATAGACAATCACATTTTTGGAATTTGCATGTTTAAATCTTCAATGACGTTTTTCTAACTTCATATGGCTTTTTGTCGCAAAATGACCTAAAACTATACAAAATGTACAAAGGGATGCATTATCGTTCCTATTGTTAATTCCCTTATTTGGACAGTTGTGTTCTTTTAACTACTTCCCACGGTGTGTATATTTTCATAATTTCGAAATTATGTGTCTAGTATAATAGAATAAGATGAGCGGGCTGAATTAAATAATCATGACATTGATTTAGTGATATTTTCAGATTTTGGAACAAGCTGTAGGAAAAACTAATGGAAAAATTATACAAGTCAATGAAATGTACCGCTTGATCAGAATGACTCGAGTTATGGTATGAATAATTTTATGTCTAGGTCCTTATTGTAAACTATTTGTCTCTTTTTTGGTTCAGATTTTGCTACCTTAGCTTTCAACTTATACAGTTTATGTTTGCTGATTATCTTATAGTTATATTGATATTAACGATACCAATTTCACTGTACCAGATGTGCATTTGACAATTATTGACTATCAGTGATGTTCAAGGGCAAAATATTTGAAAGTCCGAAACCTAATACAAACGTTGAATAGCAGACAAAACCGAAACGGACCAAAAGAAAAGCCAACTCAGAACAAAGACACAGAGCTATGCTTGAGGGAGATACATTCCTTTATTTTAATGATTTCGAAATTTTATAACAGCAAATTCAAATACAACAGTATTCGTTTTCGTTATACAAATTAAGATAAAAAACAGAAACCTGAGGGGAACGCATTGACTCAAAACGGATCGGTTAGCTTGTGAGGGTAAGCGTCTCCTGATGTGCAGGTATTACCCAACATGTGAATTCAAACTCAATAAAAAGACATAATAGTTTAAGACAATGCTTTGTTGTTTACTTTGTAATTTTAAAATCCTTGATGTACCCAACAGGCAAGTGTCTTAAATTCATATTTTTATAAATCGTTAGGAGTATTTAGTGATTCGACGATTTACCTATCTCCGTCAGAAATTGTTTTCATGTTGCAGGTTTATAGACGACTTTCGAATTCGTGCACTTTCCTGTACATTTCCTATGTCACAATAATTATGTTATTACGTCACAGTAAGAACCGTTTGTTTGATGACGTCGTTTACGCCTATTGACCTCGGGTCAACCGCTGTAACTCATTCATAAAAACAACTCGAGATTGGTGTATACTGAGTGAAAATAAAATTACTCTGACAAACAAAATTACATGCATTGATAGCAGAACTCATCCAAAAACGTTATACAAATAAATTACCGTCTAGAACAGAAGAAAATCGAAACACGCGTTGTGAATCTGCACATTATTTCTAATTTTAAAATCTGACTGATGCAATATTGCAGTTGATAATTGAAACACCTATGTTTTAATTTTTAAGAAATTTTATTGGGTGAGGAATATTGAGAAATTACTTTGATCATAGATGTAATCCCCATAGATAAAGCTCGTCAAAGTTTCCTACTGTTCTCTATTGTTAGACAAAAGAACCATGACCAAATTGACTGTCTTTGATGTTTTATGTGTGTTGTCCTCAATCAAGTAACTTTAGCCACATCTCTTATCTGTTGATCTGTATTGACCAGTACAGCATACTAGATTTTCTTTAATGTCTTCTCGAGTTATGTTCCTTCTGTTGTAAGAGTATGTCTATTTTAAGCGCACTGGACAGACAAATAGAATGGTGAAAAATGGATGAAATCGGTCAGAAATTGCGCATTTTACAATGGAAATATTGAACTAAATTCAAAAATGTTTTTTAGGCTTGTATCTTTTAATTTATAAAAACTATGTTCCTGTTTAATCCTGAAAATGGGAATAGCACGTTGTTGAACTTCTAAAATACACCTTTTATTTGATATGTTTCATTAAAGTGTCGAATTTGGGAAAAAATAATAACAAAGTACATTCTTTTCTTTATATCATCAGTTTTTCTACTTTTTAGAAGAGAAATTGTCTTTTAAATCATTTTTATATTTTTCAGAATAAGTTAGTTACTTAATCATAGATGTAATATTTTATACATTAATGGCTAAATTATAATAATTACAATGATTTCGTTCATGATGTTTATGAAATGTGTATATTCCTAAGTAAAGAGTTTTACTAAATTAGTGTACTAACAAAACATTCAAGACATAGACAATAAATATTATGGAGCATATATTCAACTTGTTCATGTTGTTCCATGTTTTCTATCAATTATATTTTCAATAAACTTGTTTATAATAGTTAGCATGTACATTGTTAAAATAAGGTTAAATTGTGATAAAAGATATAAAATCTAAAATGTAAATATGATGAAAACATTAGTTCTAGCTAAAAATGAACGATATCCACATTTTAATATTGTTTCCTTTTCGAGAATAATTTGTAATATTGTTTTATCTATAAGAATATTATTTTTTCATAATCAAGTCAATATAAAATATATATTTTGACTTTGTTTCTTTCTGATTTTAGCATGTTCAACTGCTAAGTAGCTTTTAATTGTCAGTTTTCTATTGTCTAGATTGTCAATCGGCATATCAATGACCAACTGGTTCATATCATTATCAGATAAGTGTGAAAGCCATTACAACGCACATATAACCTTTGAAGTCAGGGTAGAACTTCATCTATGGGTATTACATCTATGCTTTGATTATTGGTACTTTACCAATTGTCATGGTCTGTGCTAATAATATGATACTTTTGTGCCTAAAATTATAGACAGAAATAGGAGCTTATCGCAACACATGCTTTCGTAAGATTGGGTTAATTAAACCCTGACAAAAGTTGTAGCCCTTTAATTTAAAAACAATTAAAATAAATCACATATGTATTTTCATAAAACAAATCTAGAAATTATATAAAAAGTGTCAACATAAGTTATAAGTAAGCGACTGCTGTCTTCAATATTGCAATATAAAATAAATTTACGTTACAGTTACTGGCAATACAGATAGCTTCAGATATACGATATTTAAAGGATCAAAGCAGAGATGTCATAAGGAGGAGAATTTCAAATCACTCTAGCTTGGATGATAAGCATGTAAGATATTGGAATATATTATGTTTGTCACCGAAGTGTCGGCAGAAATTATATTTGACGGTTAAACTGCGTTAGAGTTTTAAAGTTAACTGAAAATAATGACATTGCAGCACTTTTTTTGAAAATTGTGTGATAATAAGGATTTAAAAATCGGTTTTGAATATTTGCCAATTATTGTTGATTAGTGTTTAGCATCAGCATTTTTTTCTTACAGAAATCTAAGATTTTATCATACTGTACTAAAGACGAATTACTCCTACACAGAAACTTTCATAGCAAAAGATAAATACTATCTTTCTCAAAAATATATTCTAAATAAAATCCAACTGCATTTCGTGAAAATAATTTTATTTGGAAAAGAATATCGTCATTGCTTTAATAAAACTTGTCTGGAGGAGTAAATAATTAGGAACTGTAAGATGATTTACAGTTGTAATTAACAGAATAATTCTAAAAGCATACAACAATGTGTTAAAAAAAGAAAAAGGAGAAACGATCGCAAATATTTTTACGACAATTAAAGACTGTAAAACACAACCCATTTTAAACTCTGAGTAAACATCTGTCATTGAAAAGAAAACGATCCCTGTTTCTGCAATTTTATTATTTGATAACTTATACTTTATTTGAATTAAATGATAATCTCAACAAAACAGGGTATTTACTGAAAAATTATGAGTTCTAGATTACATTCCATTTTATCCTGATCAAATTACGCCTTTTCGGCTTGAAAGACTTATTTTAAATGATTTCAGTCAAAGTTATCAATCTCGATATAACCCAGGAAACAACTAAAATTTCCTAACGGTAGCGGTCTTATTTGGTTGTTCAATGATCAATTTGAAAGATGAAAGCAGATTCACCCCAAGTTATCTGCATGATTATTATAAGTTTCTTAATTCTTAAACCGCCTCGGGGTTCTAGTGGTAAAGTTCTCCTCGAGTGCGAGAGGTCGTAGGTTCGAACCCGTCCAGGTCAAATGAAAGACTTTGAAATTGATAGTTGCTGCTTCTCCACTAAGCACGCGGCATTAAGGAGTAAAAGCAAAGACTAGTTGGTTCGGATTCAGAATAATGTGACATGTCTTCCTGCGGACTGTTACCTTGTCAACTGGCACGTTAAAAATCCGGCTAACCGTGTCGATCTAGTACAAAGCAGGGTAAATGTTCATATAAAAATTAACATGTTCTCGTCCTGAATATGCATTTAATTTGTCGCTGGACGTTAAGTAGCCATCCATTATCATCGTCATCTTAAATTCCTATTAATATTTTGATATTCTTTCTGAATACTGACATTTTGCTGTCGTTTATATGACGTTCTAATGAATCGTTTTATCTTTTTTGGTTATTCTTTTGTTAAAGTTTAGTTAAAAATTGAAAACAACACGTTTAATAATTTCATGCGTCCGAAGCGCTTTTCTGGATTTACCTTCATCAGGAACGCTCAATGCCAAACATTTGAAATCCGAGGGATGTATAAGTACCGAAACAGTTGAAGAGCTATATGACAAAAATACCTAAAACAAATAGCCAAATTCATCTAAGGTCAACTTTGCCTGAGGGAGTTGAAACCTTAGTTTCTTTATAATTTCAAAATTTATAAACGGACAATTTTAGAAAAGTTTGTTAGAAATTTAAGTTTTTCTTTCCCTTTTTCTAATTCGTCTTCTCCACTCCGTCAAACATATTACAGATGTTGGAATTGAACGTGATTTTAACAATATGCATTGTCAAAAGCTGAATACAGAATTGATTGGAGAGAGCAATGTTCTCATTATGTCGACAGATTGCGTGGACAATTATTTTGGCATAGACACCCCGGCTCTTTTTAGAGTTCAGGCGATTCCTTTAGCTTGTATTTGTTACCTTGATTTGTCTTCTTAATCGATTCGTAAGATTTGAACATCAGTAAACTACTATTGCCCATATGGGCAACCTAATTATGATATGATATGTTTGATTACCCAGTGACTTCATTCGCATTACGAACCATATGACGCATATCCAGAAATTTGCAGTATTTTTTCGTAACAATATTAATGATATATAAAATGCACCATGTGAAATGGATTATTACCAAGCTTCAATTTGTTCAATCAAGTTTATTCCTGCAAATAAAAACATACGTCATTGGTTGTTATTTAATAACCACTCTGACGCTACTTATGATGTATTACGGAAAAAGTCAAACCAGATTTTTATTTGAATATAAGTTTTCGTGATTTCAAACTATATGAAACCGATGTATTTTGTTAGCTCTGGTAACATGAATTAAAGGTCAAATAAAAGGAGTGTTTTTTTGTCCTCAAAATCTGCTTTGGTACATCGCTGCCAAATACCTTCATAGATTAATTTTCAAAAGGAATGATGCTGATTTGACATTTTGTTATAATAGATATTTTTATGTTTCCCACATAAGACGTTATGACATCCTGTGAACCCCTATTTGTTCGTTCCAATAAAAACCATTATAAAGTCCAAAACCTGAAATTAACAAGCCCATAACATTTTTGTAGTTGAATATAAAAAGTCAATGTAGAATTTGTCAAGAAAGGACAGAAAGATTATAAAGAATTAATTGTTCAAATTATTTTAGGAAGACTGTCTAGATATGGTACCAGACTTCATCAATCCTTTAAGGTTTGACAATATGAAAGGTCTATATCTGGAATTAGGTTGTCATACACTCACATTGGGAAATAGAGTTAGACGAGGTCCAGATTGGACTTACAGAGATCAAGATTTAGGCCTTCCAGGAACAGCTGTTGGATATGATCGAGACGGTAGACAATATTTAAAGCATACACATAAAAAGACGATAAACTATCAAAACCATATTCTTGATTTAACTTCTTATGTTGTTAAACGGAATTTAAACCTTATTTGTAGTCAGTCTTTCGTTGTCTTTAGCATATAAAATAAATGCAACAGTAGTATACCGCTGTTCAATACTCATAAATCGATTTAACTGAAACTAATCCGGGTCACAAACCAAAACCGAGGAAAACACATCAACTGTAAGAGTAAAACAACAGAACAACATAAACACTGAATTGCTACAAAACAAACGCCAACATACACAGAAACGGACTATTTGATAACAACTGCCATATTCCTGACTTGGTACAGGACATTTTAAGAAAAATGGTGGGTTGAACCTGGTTTTATTGCTAGTAGATAGATATGGGAAGATGTGGTATGAGTGCCAATGAGACAACTCTCCATCCAAGCCACATTACGTGACAGGAATACATTACAACTAAACGCATGAACACTCAGGACAGAGACATACATAAATAAATAATATTATATTACACTATAACATGTAAACCACAGAATAACAACGGACACCTCCCATTTACACCACAATAGAATTATGAACTGTTCGTCACACGAATGTATCAACGCCGCAATATAGTACAAAAGTGACTTCACAGAAAATTTTTCTAAAAATAGAATATAAAATTGGGATTAAATTTGTAATGGTGTTATTTTATGTATTTTCTAACCATTACAAGAATATTTTCAAGATTTAATTTAACCATTACAAGAACATTTTCAAGATTTAATGTAGCGAAGACATTCAATATAAAATTTTTTTTTTTTCATATTTATCTGAATAGCTAATAAACATTGTTGTGAGAGATTTTTAATTATTCTGGTAGAACATATTTATATTACCGAATTAGACTATTTACCGGATTTGTAATAACATAAGCAACACGACGGGTGCCACATGTGGAGCTGAATCTGCTTACCCTTCCGGAGCACCTGAGATCACCCCAGTTTTTGGTGGGGTTCGTGTTGCTTAGTCTTTAGTTTTCTATGTTGTGTCATCTGTACTATTATTTGTCTGTTTGTCTTTTTATTTTTGGCCATGGCGTTGTCAGTTTGTTTTCGATCTATGAGTTTGACTGTCCCTCAGGTATCTTTCGTCCCTCTTTAAAGTTCTTCATTTTGAAAATTACGACTGAAGAACTTTTTTTTTCGAGCGAGCTGATTGGTGATTGGACAACCTTCTTTAAATAATGATAAATTAGTGCAAATCGGAGGGCAAATTTGGCAGCACTGATGCAACATAGGTTCTATTTTTATTTTTGTTGGCAATTGGCAATCTGACTCAAACTCATCAGTTATAATGTATTTATGGTGTTTTATCAGAATATATTATTTCTTTCTAATGGATCACACAGATGACATTGTCCATTCTGATCGATATATTATAATTGTCATTCCCTCGGAAAGTGCCAATGTGTTCCAACTTAACAAGAATGATGATTATTTAGAGTTTGAAATCGTAATGATGCTTTCACATAGCTTTCTATTGAACCCTAATGTAACGTTTATCATTTCATTTCCGGTCAGATGAAAAACAGGACACTCACACACTAGCAAAAGAAAATTCTTAATTCTAAACGACTTTTAAATGAAACGAATATAATATAAATATTATTCTTGACAGGGAAATTTGAATATAATCTTTAAATTGTTCTATGAATATTATTTAAACTCTATGTGTTTTTAAAATTACTGTTTAAATACACATATTACACTGAACATGACAAGTAACAATGGAAAAATTTAGTTACAATATTATCATGTTATTTTTCTAACACCAAATTTGAGTCCGGTAAGCTGCCACCTTTGGATTGCTTGAGCACTTTATTGTATTCTTTAGATTCCCATGTTTTAAAGTGTTTTATCAATTGGACTGCCCTAACTTCTGGTCTCCTTTTGTTGAAGGATATTGCAGAAAAACGTGTTATACCCAAAGAAATCAGTATAAGAAGGAGGCGGAAGATACGAAAGGGAGAATCAAAATGAAAAAAAATTTGGAAAAAAATCCGAAAAGACAAATAGCAGTCATCAAAGCACTGCATAAACAACTTAAAAACTTAGTAACACGAGCTAAAATCAAACAGGGATAGTCGCAGGTGCTCCAGATAGGTGCAGATAGATGGATCCTGCTCCATATGCGACACCCGTCATATCATTCTTGTATGATACGTTGCAGTATCGTACGGTTCACCTAGTTTTGTGATTTTATTATAAAATTGAATCCCTTGTCCTGTTCAGTTTTTGATAAGATTATCCTTGTTAAGTTATCCAAACACCACATAAGAACAAATATGTCGTACTGCGATGATTAAGCTTTTGAATAGTTTAAAAAACTATCTTACATTCAAATTATAATTCCTTATTTTTACTAACTCTTACACATCTTATTTATATTTCAAATCAGTCTCTTTTTAATATAGGGTGGGTTATAGTAGAGTGGGATCATGGAAATATCTTACCCTATCCACACGATGAACAAATGGATAGACTACAAATAAGAAAAGTCAATGAACCTAGAATTTTGATCGATGAGCTGATAGCAGTTGGTTGTAGAGTTGTCAGAGGTATATAAATGAATGATGTATTATTAGAATTATCATGTTTCTCAACTTGATACTTTGAATTCAAAACAGACATCAAAATGTGTTTTTTCTCAATGACTGATTTAATGTAATCATTTTGGAGTTTTCTGCATGAATTGCTAAACTAGTCGTGAGGTAAACTGATATGAATATATTTTAATATATTCAGTTACTAATAACCAAGCTAATTCATAGGTAGGGATTGGAAATATGGTGATCATGACGGAGGAAAAGGAACAGAAGGAACAGTTTTATGTGTTAAACAAGAAGACAAAGTAGTGGTGAGAATATTAATTATTTAAAAACACTTCTGCATACCTATTTTTCTAATTTAAAACAAATTATTTTTCCCTTCATAATGCAATTTATATTTCAAAGTTTGAAGCGAAAAATGAACAATGATGTTTTAACGGGTTCAACGATTTTACCGTTATAACAAGTTAGTATCAATAAGTTGTAAATAGCATTCAGGATAACGAAAAGGAAAACCACGTAAACGATGCAATTTAAAATATCCGAATTAATAGGAGTAATGATAAGGAAGGTGTTGAAATAATTCATGAGACCAAACATTTATTGTGTAAGACAGTCAAAAGTTTTGTTTTGTTTTTAATTTTGTGACCTCAATGCACTTTGAAGGTTAGAATGTTGATATTACATCAATAGTTTGGTCCTTATATCTAATATGCTGAAGAAAACATTTGAATGATTATTAAGAGTTAATTATGTTTTATTTTTACCTTAAAAATATTTTAAGGTAAGATGGGACAGAAAAAAAATAGGCATCTATAAAATTGGATATAATGGACGTTTTGAAGTGAAGTTAATGTAAGTATAAAGTGTAAAACAAATAAACAATTAATCATAGAGATACATAAGATACGGCACTGAGTCGATACCTCTGCTGGTGGACTATCAGTCCCCGAGGGTATCATCAGCTTAGTAGTCAGTTTCGGTTCTTATACATCCTTGGCTTTCAAATTTTCGGCTTTGAGCGTTCCTGATGAAGGTAAATCCAGAAAAGCGATTCGGACGCATGAAATTTATAACGTGTTGTTTTCATTTTTACAGCACTGGGTCGATACCTCTGCTGGTGGACTATCAGTCCCCGAGGGTATAGCTCAGTAGTCAGTATTTCGGTAGTGACATGATTCATAACAAACCTTTTAAAAATGTCCGTTAATAAATATCGAAATTATTAGAAACTAAGGTTTCAACTCCCTCAGACAAAGTTGACCTTAGACGGATTTGGCTATTTTTTATGTCCTTTTGGTTATATAGCTCTTCAACTGTTTCAGTACTTATATATCCTTGGCTTTCAAATATTCGGCTTTGAGCGTTCCTGATGAAGATAAATCCAGAAAAGCGCTTCGGACACATGAAATTTATAACGTGTTATTTTCATATTTTATAACATCGGAATCAAATAGAAATTTTATTTTAGCATTTGATAATTCACACATAGTAGCATCGACTGATTTGTCTAAAATCAATTATCACTATGACAAATACAATAAAAATATGTAAGAGAGAGATAAAAGAGCCTACAACAAATTGGATACATGAATATTGAGTTAGTTGGTAAAAAATTTAACGATAAAATCTCTTATTAAATTGTTTTTAGTTACATGTCTAAATGTCATTGGTTTCTTATTAATTCTTTCTATTTTCTGTGAAAACTTGATTTCATCTTCGTGTTTGATATTTAGTTTAATCTAATCTTGACATTGTTCATTTTATATTATCACAGTGATAATTATTCAAACGAATGTGAGGAAACGGATAGGTATGGTCATAGTGAAGAAAGGTTTAAAGAAGCAACAACTGGAAAATACAAAAATGCTCCATATTCAATGAATGCTAATAACTGCGGTCCAGAAGACTATGTTATTCCAATATATTCCGAAACATCAAGTGAGCAAATTACTATTACATGTTCAGAAAATTCAGTTCGCACCAAAAACTTCTAATTTTGATTTAAATGAAAAATACATTATAATCATAACGAATGAATAATGTTATTCATAAATGGACTTACAGATGTTTTAAATTAAGTGCTTCTGTTATAAACTAATTCAAATTAAACCAAATACTTGTAAACAGACGGCGTTATTTTATCAAAACCGATCAGGTACGTGAACACAAAATTATTCAGTCTTAAAAGTCAATGTTCAAATAGTTCTACTATAGTAAATTCAGGACTGCTAAGCGGTTTCAGTCATGTAAGATATGCTCAGTCTATAGGATTAAAGACAAATAATACGTTGAAGAAAAATATGTTTAGAATTCATCAAATATTGGCGACTGCCTTTTCATTGTCTTTGCCCCCATAAAAAAACTCATCAAAGATAACTGGCTTATAATTTTGTACGCCAGATGAGCGTTTATTCTACAAACGACACCTCAGTAACGCTCGAATAAAAAAAACTTAAAGAGCCAAATAAAGTGAGAAGTTGAGAAGAGCATTAGTTTGACTACTAACAATTCCGACACTTTTTACTAAATACAGTTAATGTAATATATTCCTGGGGTAGAAAATCCAGAGATTGTGGTGATTTTTGTATCATGTATTTATTCATTTTTTACACCATATCCAGTCCTTCCCATTCCTTAAAATATCATTTGTTTGTTTACGCCTAAAGGACCCTCATATCTGGTCATAAATTGTATTGATAAACTTGAAAGTCCTTTTCAAATTTAAGAATGATAAATGCTTCAATATCAAGGTAAAATGGTGATAAAGAATACTCTATTTTCTTTACATAGCAAAATGTATTTTAGCTTACCTTGTTCATTTTGCACATGTCTTCTTTTGTCCGTCATTTGTCATCAAAACACTAAAAACAAAACCACTGAATGATTTAAAACCAAACCTGACGATCAGTATTATTTGAAAGTTATGTCCAATTGTCTCGTAAAAATTAATCGTTACGCTTTTGCAAAAAGCACAAAAAGTAAACAAATAAAAACAATTAAATATCTCTGAGAAATCCAACTAGGTACTAACTGTTCTTAATGTATATTCAATATCGAAATGAATTGCAACAGTTTCAGTTAAAATTCATCTTTACTCGCCTAGAAAGAAAATTTTAAAACGTTTACAAATAACACTATTTTCTGGCAAGATGTTATTAAAGTAATTCGTTTTTCTGTGTTATGGATAAAAATGCTCTTTGATGCAGATATTTTATTCGTTATTACTCAACCATTTCACAAGCATAGAATCAAAAAAGAGTTTGAACAAAAATGAACAGAATAAAGAAATTGACATAGATGTCATGGTTACGGATGACTGACGAAAACTGAGTACAAGGAGGTCAGGTACTAGCACATACCTGATCCCTAGAGGTCAGACCATACACATTCTAGTTATCTAATGAAATTAAATAATGATAAATGAAATCAGCATTAAGTATTACATGTTCTTTCTTTTAACAGTAAGTGCTATTTGGGAACACCAGAAAGGTTCACAATGGACGAAATATCCACCCGGAGTAAATTTAAAGATTGAAAAAGCATTTCAAAGGAAGAAAATAGGAAAAATCATCATCGAAATAGACCGCACAACGTAAATTATATCTTCATTTTTATAAGAAATATTACCTCGTAAAAAGAATAAAAACCTGACATGTACATGAAATAAACATTTATAATCTTGAATCGCAAATGACCACAAATGATCAGTGCAAACCTTTCTGAAATTGTCAAATTTTGAAGCAAAAAAGCAATTTATATAATTTCATCTTATGGTAGTTACCTTTTTCACCAATACATATTTATTGATTGTCTAAATAAAGATTTAGAAAGAGAAAATAATTGAGCAAATTATTTGTGTTTTTTGTATAAGAGAATGCCCAATTATAAGTCATTTTCGTATAGGGTTTATCATCAGAATGCCTTTTGTAAGAGCTATCAGCTTATTTTGTTTTTCAAAATTCCATCATTCAGTGTTCTTTCTAGTCACATGAAAGTGCATTTTCATGTATAATACTTACAAAATAGCAGAACAACAGCTAGTTTTGAACCAGCACGGTGACTTATATTTTAATCATGATTTTGAAAAAGGCTCGATATAAACCACATTTTGAGTATAAAAATAAAATCGGTATTTTTTTGTATTCACAAACTACTTTTATGGTGACCATGAGTATGCAAAAACAAAGATACCAGGCTAATAATTTAGTACACCAGACGCGCGTTTTGTCTACACAAGACTCACTAGTGGTATTTGAACCAAAACATATGGAAGGCCAAATCAAATACAAAGTTGAAGAGCATTAAAAATCGAAAACTGCAAAACATTGTACCAAAATACGACAGTATAAGGCAATCTATGCTTTGTTGTAGAAAGCCGTAGTATTTCGAGTAATTCAACATATTATAAACAGTAAATTGCAAGTTATTTGTTTATATATTCATATTTGATAAAACGGCATAACAGAATTAAATTTTACACAATTAAAATGCATGACACGTGTTTGTTGAATGCATGTTCATCGGGTAGACTCAAAAAGGTGAAAACATTTCGAAAGCAAAACACAGCACTTTCTACTTGTAAGACCGATGTTTTTAGACTAGAGTAGAAGTTCACATGCAAGATTCACTTGAAAGCAATTATAAATAAAACAACTCAAACTAATGTAAAGTTGCTTTATGTCCTCTCAATGAAAAATCTGTTCGTCCTTTCCTTTCCATTGATTTTAACAACAATAATAATACTTGATATGAATTTGAATTATGAAAGATATAAATCACGCCTGCAATATTGAGCATAAAAAATATCGTGGTAATGCTTGCCATTGAGTTGAGTCTAAGAGCAGAAACCAAAAATGTAGATTTTTTTCCGACAGGCTTCTAAAAACAAAGATTGTCACACTATATAAACTGGAAAAACGAAGCAAAAGATATCAATCTTTCAACTTTACTTAAAAAAAAGTTTTCTTCGTGAAAAGCAGGTATAATTTCTGTTATCGATGCCAAAATTGCTGATCAAGATCCTGTGATGTCTTAATAATTCTCTGTCATATACGACATATATGTTTAAGAATCAAGATAACGTTATTACATAGTTTGAAAAGGTCTGTGCAGTATTAAAAAACCTATAAAAAATCAAAACACACATAGTAAAGATTGAACATAATTGGGTCCAGATGTGCAATTCATGTCAGGTAGGCGGTAATGGTAGCCCTTTCCTCAATTCCATTATCCATTTCGTAAAATTTGATATGTATATTGGCTCGTATCGAAGCTGAAAACTGTTAAACTATCGGGGTACGAAGTGTAATACCTTTTTCAGCAATCTTAAATACCCTAAATACCTTTTGTGATGCGGCTTCTGCAGGTGAAAATGCCTTTTTCTCAAAATATGTTCTTTGAAAATTTAGTTCCTTGCATACATTTAATAACTCCATTGTTTTACACCTATATCCAATGGTACTCTTCACGTCATGTTAACAAATGGTTAAGCTCAGTCGCTTGTTATAAAAATTGAAACATGTCAAATATCACTACACAGAGATTTTTTTATTACGTACTATTTTTGAGTACCACAATTTGAGGTGCATTAGGGACATTGGCCCAATTGAGGACGCCACGACAATCGCGCGTCGCATAAACAAATTCACACTGAGTATTCAAAAACCATCATATTTTGTATTTATCAGAACCCGTCATTTTTTTTTTTCAAGTGATTAGACATTTTCATTCGAGTAAATATTTCATCGGATTTATGAACACATTTTCCTAGCATTTAACAGTGAATATTTTCCGGTTGTGTACTTCCTCCTATTTGAAAAAAAATAGCAAAAATGTCATGAATAAACACGCATGTATCCATAGAAAGTTACGCTCAAAAATCTACGTCATTACGACTGGTGTGGGAGGATCAGAATTATGAAACTGATAATTTTCGAGGATCATAAAACTAATCGGAATTTTATTAAAAGGACCCTAAAACTAATTTTGAAAGCGTGACTGTACATGTTTAGTCAATGTATACACAACTTTATAGCGATAGTTATGGCATCCTTTGATTTTATTTCTTTAAGAATGTCCGTATTTATCACAAAATAATAATGTATAATCATTATTCTGATTTCACTTGTGTTTAAATGATCTATGATATCGTTAGTTGGGTTGAGTTCAGTGCTTTTTATGGACCAATTCTTATTGTTATTCGTTTATATACTAGTACCTTTTATATTCCACTGAATGAGATTAAAAAGGCGGTTATTGAGACCTTAAAATTAAACATTAAGACATAAAAAGAGGAGCATTGAGACCTAAACAAAACTTCCTCTGATATCTATGCTGAGCTTATCCATGCCTGTTTCCAGTTACGGTGACTGTATTTTACCGATGATAAAATTTCGTAAATCGATTAAGAATAGACAAATCAAAGTAACAAACAAAAACAGAACTCCAAAAGGAGCGAGAGCGTGTTCGTCGTACTGATATGCATGCCTCACTCTCTATGCGATCAACCCTCTTTGATCATATTTTGTAACGCAGTGTATCTTAATGTTCTTTCTTGTCATTTTGGTAAATTTGGTGTTGATATCATTTCTGTCAATGGTCGTATTTAAGTTATTCATATTTTTTATATGCCTGAAACTACTTAGTTTAAAACTTGTTTTAAAAGGAAAGAGTTGCCTTTACTACCTTTGACTATTTAATAGTTCTGATGAATATCTGCATTTTGTGTTACTTAAAATATCAAATAAAAATATTAAATATGCGTTTTGTGGTTTGATAACAAACTTCCAGCGAAATTTATGTTATATTCGTGTAATCATTTCTGTTACCTATAGGTTAAATATATGGCATTTATTATCACATAGTCCGTTTCTATGTATGTTGGCGTTTGTTTTGTATCAGTTCAGTGTTTCTGTTGTTCCGTTTTGTTTCCCTTATAGTTAATGTGTTTCCCTCAGTTTTGGTTTGTGACCCGGATTTGTTTCAGTTAAATCGGTTTATGACTATTGAACAGCGGTATACTATTATTGCCTTTATTTAAACTCATTAGTAATACACGATTAAATTATTTCAATATGAATATTAATGACAAATGAATAACGTTTCCTGATAAAAATAAGGCATGCACGTAGTCTACTTTTTGGGAAAGTTCACATAAAGCCTGCTTGACATATACGAACTTGACATATACGAACAATGTGACTTAAAATATAGACAAAGATTGTATGTAATTATTTCTTAATACTTTTTAGTATCCCCATCTGATTCACATACCCTCTAAAGTAGGTAGTTTCACACTAACTGTGGCGCCCCCTCTTGATTGTTCATCAAATAGATGTTGATTATTTGGAGAGAGGTTAAGTAGAGCAGACCATTAATATAACGCTGAGTGTAAGGACACATATATTAATTGGGTATCAAGAATAGTTTAATCAATGTTGTTTATATATGTGTTCATTAAATTCAACACAAAACTTTGAAGAAGATATCATATGTTGTACCCTTGTCTTGTACATCGAACAAACATGTCGTTTATGCGTCTTAATAGACAAGAAAGGGTCTTCGATGAAACCTGCTTTTAAAAAAGGGATTCTGATCGTTATATTGAAAGACTTTGACATTTAAGTTTTTTTCGGCAATGAAGCATTAACAGGTATAAACATTATCGAACAGAAAGGTAAAGAAGTTATAATCAATAGACTAGAGATACTGAATGGATTTATGAAAAGCATAGTGATTACAATTTTACAAATTGTGTTGGTATAAGAATACCACATTCCCCGCATATGGTCTATCAGTTGATTCGATATGTCACAGAATGATCGCGTTATTGAAATACAGGTAAATAATGTGTTCTCTTAATTCAAATACCGTTCCAAAGCACAATGTTTGTATTATTTTCAACTGGACATTTTGATCCAAAGTTTTATACCCTATTTATGTTGTCGTTTGGAAATAAATCTGAATGAAAAACGTTTTCTAAAGATGCATCTTAATTTATAATGTGACCGAAAAACAGGGGAAACAAGTTTAAGATATGGTAATGCGATTGTACTTTATTTCAGATATATAATACATTTTTCGAGAATGGTACAAGAGAACGCCCAGAACAAGACGGAAATGGCAGTTAGAAGGAGAGGTGAGTTGATCATTTGATAAATTAAAAATTGGCTTCATAATGACGCATTTGTACACAATATCTTATGTGTAAGGAGATTGCCTTCAGTTGATGAAAAGGTCTGCAAACGTTTGTAAGTTAGCAGTGATAACGTTATCAACATTTAATTTCAAAATGAATCAAAATACAAAAATGTATGTTTAAATAAACTCATCATATATACTTGGATTAAAATGTTTTATGCCAGATGCGCGTTTCGTCTACAAGGTAAAGGTGTTTATATCGGACGCACTTTAATTTCGACGTTAAATGTGTCTGTACATATTTTGATATGTTGTATCCATTGGATAGTTTATATAATTGATGTTTAGACTAGCTAATGACTTAAATTTGCAGAGGACTTTTCCGGTTGATTTATGTAAATATCAATTACAAGTGCATATGTATTTTCAAAAACATGTAGCAGAAATGAGTATAAACGAGTAACTCAAATTTGACGCATTTGGCGTCTCATCTATTTGATGCCTGTGTACCTAGGTATCTCGCTTGCTGGTAGAAGACATTGCAGCAATAGACAAGAAGAAAATGGGAATACATGCATTTTAATTATATACCAAAATTTTTTATTATTTCATTTGATTTTCTCACGAACTCTTAAACACTCTCTTTTATACCAATATAACATAACACTCAGAAAATTATTTATAATATGTCACGTGGTCAGCTTGAGAATACAATAATCACTTATATTCGGGGATATTGTCTTCTTTCCACTTAGACATTGTTGCAGTTTTTTTTTCCTAATGCATTCTTCTAATTAAAGTGATTTTACTTTCAGATTGATGCCTCTTTACAACGGTGACAATAACTTACTGTCTCTATAAGCATTCATTGAAGAACACTGAAGAACATCAGTGGTATAACATAGTTTGAAACTACAATTGTATTTCAGATTAAAACAAACCTCTGTATTATGTTGCTATCGAAGGATTCACCATTTTATCCATGAGTTTTCTATTTGAGTTTCTTATTATATTTTAGAAAATATTTCTTCTTACAACGATGTTACTTTCGTCCTTATGACTTTCATATTTAATCATTTATATAAAACTAAGGAAATGGGAGACCTTGGCAAACCACAGATCCTTCATGGACTCATTGAATATTTCAATGAGCAACAAATCTGAGGACTTACCTTGTTTATATTGGATACCTAAACTTCATAAAGCTCCGTACAAACAACGGTACATTGCCGGCTCATCTGCATGTTTCACCAATAAATTGTCCGTTAGATTAACCAAAATGTTGTCAGCAGTGAAAGAGGGATTACAGAAATACTGTGACACTGTTTACTCGCGTAGTGGCATTAACCATATGTGGATTCTTAAGAAATCAAAAGAACTTCTGGAAAAATTTAAAATCTCGATCATTCTCTGAAATAAATTCTATCAAAACCTTCGATTTTTCCACCCTTTACACCACCATACCACATGAAAAATTAAAAACCCGTCTTAAAGAAATAATCCACAATGCTTTCCTCCATAAAAAGGGTACCATACGCTACAAATACGCTTTAGTTTTGGGATATTATGCGGCATATTTGGTAAAAAATGAGCCCGAAAAATATACATGCTACGTCGAGGAACAAGTGATCAATATGCTGGAGTTTCTCATCGACGACATATTTGTTGAATGTGGAGGAAGTATTTCCCAGCAGGTTGTCGGCATTCCTAAGGGATCCAACTGTGCACCTTTTCTTATTTTCATATGAGTCGGATACTCCTTCAGACGCTTGTAAAAAAAGATCAAAGAAGCTAGATCAATGAATTTTTCTTACAGGTATATTGATGATATTCTTTTCATTGACAATGCCTGAGCAAAAATTAATGAGACAGGTATTTGTGAAAGAACGTCTCGACGAGTCCTTGAGGTCTCAAAAGTTCATTTGAAAGTACCAAGACATAATAGATAAATATTCAGTGTCTACTTCACAAATAATACAAGATGGTCTTGAGTTATAGATTCTATGTACTGATCTTGTGTATCTTTTATTAACTTTACAGTACTCCTTTATTTGTTTTGTGCTATTATGTTTCTTTTGGTCGTATGACTTTTGACGTAACAAGGTATTTATGATTCCCACTATCGTGTGTTTGACTTTTGGGTACTGTGTTGCGTTTCGAAAGCAAAGAGGTTTTTACAGTATTGTTTCCATTTACACCCTGATCTTAATATTTTAATTGATTTGTACTTTAAAGAGAAAGTTTATACTATATATGATATGTACTATCAACTACAAAACTTTTTATCGACGTCTTTGTCAATATACTATCAACTACAAAAACTTTTTCTTGACGTTATTGTCAAATTCACTATCGACTACACTTGTTTTGTTGGAGTCTTTGTTAGATTTATGTGTATGTTTTTTTCAATTTTTAGTCAAGTATGTCTGTGATGTTTGTTTACACAATTTTGGCTGCTGGATCCCAATTATTGTCACATTAACCTAGTATGTCTGTTTGGATTGCTCAATATATTGTCAATATAACGGAACTATAAATAACTGTCATACAAGTGGGACTTCTTTTGTATTCATATGAAGCAGAAGTCATGCAAAACCTTCTGAAAGAAAATGGAATGTTTTAAATTACACGTTCGAGTATATAATGAACAACTGTCACTCAACTACCCACATTATAGCAAGTGCTTGCATACAAGTGGGAGGTTTATCTAGCTATAAAACCAGGTTTAACCCACCATTTTCTCCGGAATATATCTGTACCAAGTCAGGAATATGACAGTTATTTTACACTCGTTCCGTTTGTTGATAATATTTGATTTTGTCAGTTTTTATGGACTTCCCCTTTCTGAATTAACCTTGGAGTTCGGTATTTTTATTATACTTTTTTTCTCGATTTTTATATTTCAACAAAAAGTGATATTCCGATGGATTTTATAGGTGCACCTCTGATGTCTGACTTCTTTTTGTATTCATATGAAGCAGAAGTCATACAAAACCTTCCAAAAGAAAAATGGATAATAAAATCGGATAAATTAATGATGTACTGTCACTCAACAACCCACATTATAGCAAGTGCTTGCATAGAAAATGAGAGAAAGGGATATTCAAACTCATTAGTCGCAGACAGAACCATACTAACTGCAAACCCTTAAAACAAAAACATGAGAAAATTCAGATTCATTTCAAAATTATAAATAACACAATGATATGGCTGAGATAAGCACATCTTGTTTTGTAAAGAAAAGCCGCCGTATTGTCTTGCGGTCAGACAACCCCTGGGTAGAGTAGAATTCAGCATTAAAAATCCGTCGTTTTATTTGGCAGTTAAAACTATGTTTAATCAAATTCAATATAAGTAAAAAAAAAATCAATAAAGAGTGTAAAGCATTTCAGAAATATGTTCTATATTCATTTCATTGTCGCAACTAATTTGTACTAGATAAGGATATGAAATTAGGCTGAAGATAAACCAAACGGAATAGATAACTTGCTTTGTTAAAGATTTCACTGCATACAGAAAAATATAGCGTTTGAGAAGCAAACCAACTGATACATGTTTTTTATGCGATATAAAACACCTTTGTAAAAGGAGTTCGTATGCGGGGAAATTTAATACAAATCAAAAATCAAAAAGATTAATATTATAATAATGATACCAGGACCACTTCAAACTCTGGAATATCGAAACTGTTAGGACATAGATACAGATGTACTCCACATTCCGTAGGTGATAGGATATTTCTGTTGGGAAGATCATTTTTTTCAAAGTCGCCAAGCGTTATTACAGTTGTATTAAATTATAAATGCGACATTTGACGTTGATGTTGTTCTCATGGAGTCAAGCCATTCAGACTATTTGTCAGGTTTGATCCCCACGGACTCGGTTATCGAATAAAATTGTTTAATCATTGTAACTTAAATTTGAAATAAAATCATCAAAATTAAGCACCAACATTTCTATTTTTCTTCTTAGATTTTTAGTATACGGACATATATACTAGTATTATACTGTCGATTGCTAACATACACATTCGTTTGAATTGTTTTACATCTGTGATTTCGAGGCCTTTACAGCTGACTATGTGGTATGGGTTTTGCTCATTGTTGAAGGTCGTAGGGTGACGTTAAGTTTAATTTCTATGTCATTTGGTCTCTGGTGGAGAGTTGTCTCATTGGCAATTATACCATATCTTATTATTTTATACATCTTGGTGCCAGCGTTTTTATGATTTAATAGAAAAGGCATGAAATACGAGAAACAAATTCTATTCAATATGATTAAAATAATTTATATCTTCTTACCAAGTCCCTGTGGTCAAGAAGGACAATAAAACAGTGAAAAAAATTTAATAACACTTTCAGATATTTAGATGATATATTGACTCTCAATAATGACGACTTCAGTATGTACACTAAAGAGATTTATCCTGCCGAACTGACTTTAAATAAAGCTAATACTAACAATGAACACTGCCCTTTCCTGGATCTTGATATCTTTATCTTTAACGGGAATCTTAATACCCAAATTTATGATAAAAGAGATGATTTTCATTTCCTATTGTTAATTATCCATTTTAGATGGTGACGTTCCTTGTCGCCATCTTAGGGTGTTTATATATCTCAACGTGTTCGATTCGCTCGTGTATGTAACAACGTATTTGATTTCAACGACAGAAATCTCTGTATTACTGAAAATTATTACACCAGGGTTTTCGATATCACAAACTAGTCAAAACATTTACTAAATTTGATCATCGGTACAAGGACATCATTCGTAAATATAAATCAACATGCAGACATCTTATACGTTCATGTATTTCACATCCAATATTTTATGGTAATATTCTTTACAAAGCACAAAATGTCGGCATTCACCTCAAAAGCTAACCAAACCTTTAAACAGACTTATTCGGAAGGGATATAGTTACGATACTGTTGTCAGGTAATTAAGGATTGCATATTTTGGTATTAATATTGATTCATTCATAGGGTCTTTGCATCGGAAATAAAACACATTTATTCTAAAACCAGTTGTTGGCATGATACGGGTTATGTTCTTCTCATATATTTTATGATGTTATGATACTTAACCCTAACGGGAGGGATTGTGCTTGATTTTCATATGATGAAGACATAATCTTTCAATCAGTTTAATTGAGGTCTGGAGCTGGCATGTCAGTAACTGCTAGTAGTCCTTTGTTTATTTATGTATCATTGTCATTTTGCTGAGTTTCTTTTGTTACCTATTCTGACATCGGACTCGGACTTCTTTTAAACTGAGTTTACTGTGCGAATTGCTATGTGTTTCTTTATTTTACATTGGCTAGAGGTATAGGGGAGGTTGAGATCTCACAAAACATGTTTAACCCCGCCACATTGCAGCGCCTGTCCCAAGTCAGGAGCCTCTGGCCTTTGTTAGTTTGGTATGTTTTTAATTTTAGTTCATTTATATGTTTTGGAGTTTAGTGTGACGTCCATTTTCACTGAACTAGCACACAATTTTAGTTAGTGGCCAGCTGAGGACCACCTCCGGGTGCGGGATTTTCTCGCTGCATTGAAGACCCATTGGTGGCCTTCGGCTGTTGTCTGCTCTTTGGTCGGGTTGTTGTCTCTTGACATATTCCCCATTTCCATTCTCAATTTTAAGTATAAGCCCATGGCATTCGTCCATCATCAAATATTGCAGGAAAAAAATTGATAACGAACCTTTAATAATATGTATAGAGATTTAACCAACTTTAATAAAAGGTTTATTTCTTGTTACAAGCTTTTATAATATTAAAGTTATCGTAGATTTTTAATTCACATTGTAGAAATAAGTACAAGTCGGAGCTGACAGAAATTTTACAAATAAGTATATTACCATAATGTATGCAAAGTTACTTCCCCTTTATTAATTGAAAAAATAGTAAACGTGCTACGAAACGCCAAATTATTATGATAAAAAGTGCATATTGTATACCAGAACTGCGGTAAAATGTGCACGAAGCTCGTTTCTAAGTGTGTAAAATATGAAATTAATGATTATATTTTTGCTAAATTAATACTTCAATATTCAAATATATATTATGTGTTTTAGGATTAAGTGTAATGAAAGCCGATATATAAAGGGTCAATATGTGTTAATGTTGGAGATCCACCGCCACTAGGGCCAGTAAGTCAAAAACGTAGGCTTATATGACCCATCGGACGTTGTGCCGAAAGTTGTATGGACTCATCAATTAGAAATCGTGCTCGCGGTTCTAGCAATATGAACCCGGGTGTCAACGACACACATACCTTTGGCCCGCTGTGACTGCAGTCTCGAGTGGTAACTGATATCTTCATTTTATTGCAGTTTTATTTTTTTCCTCAGTCTTCAGCTTATACATACTTTCCTTGAAAATGATTACAACAGATATCATGATATTTCGGAAGATGTATCTTAGCTTTTCTATCTTTGAAATACATTGAGGGCAAATAAACATCATAAATACCAGGATTAAAATTTTGTACGCCAGACATACGTAAAATGTCAATACAGCTTATTCATTTGTCCTTAAAATGGATGTATGTCATCTACGCATGAGATATTTTTCTAAATATTGTAATTTGACAGTGCTAGTGTTAAATGATAAATTGTAGTTCTTTATTTGATTTGATTTTGGTGTTTTAACGCCACTTTTAAGCTTCGCTTTTGGGCTATTTCGTGGCGACCAGTTTTTATTGGTGAAGGAAGCCGGAGTGCCCGGAGAAAACCACCGACCTTCGATAGGAAAACTTGTAGTTCTTCAGTCACAGGAAAACGATATAGGATTGTTTACATCGTGAGGTGTGATATCATATCTAATGTAATTTTGGGTTATCTTTCTTTTACAGTCTAGAAAATAAGAGGTAAAAAATCCCGAACATATAAACTTTGGTAACACGGGAGTTATAGTCCAATGGAAATACACATACGAGATAAATCAAAAGCAGCGAACGGGGTGAATGAAGAAACAATCTGGGGCAAACATTAATGATTAGGTTGCTCAACCAATTTTGTCAATATAACGGAACTATTAACAACTGTCATACAAGTGGTAGGTTTAGCTAACAATAAAACCAGGTTTAACCCATCATTTTTTTCATAAAATGTATGTACCAAATCAGGAATATAACAGTTGATTGACATTCGTTTCGTTGCTTGATATAGTCGACCGTTTAATTTTGACAGGTTTTACGGACTTCCCATTTTTGGATTTACTTTGGATTTATTTTCGTTAATGTTTTTAAGAAAACCAAAACGATAAAAGGGCGTTTGTCAATTATTTCTGGTAATTCATTTATGTAAAACTGAGAGAAAAAACAATGTGTAAACATTACAGATTGTTCCTGTGAATTTATACATCAAAAGTAGCCAAACATCCGATGGTAAGAGTAGTTCACAACATAATTATCATTCTAGTCACTTCAAGGAGAAGAATATTAAATCAGCTGTGGTACTGATATTCCACATGCAGGTGATGATGGTAGAATGCTTTTTCAAGAAAATTATATTTTCCCATTAAAAATCGTATTCCCGGATGTCGTTTCAGTGGGTTACCATGAGGATAGAATGAGCATTTTACATCATCTTTGTTGTTCAAGGTGTCAGGATAATTGTCAGGTGTTAGTACATGGATGTAAGCCATTATTTAGACCTACTAGATAATTCTGGTTATAATGTTACTTGTTATCTCTGTCAATTTCATTTCCAAAAAAAGTTTAACATCAGAATCCAAAATGATATTTACATTAAATAGTTCCAGTTGATATTTTGACATCGATTATTGATGGATATCTAAAACAGTCTTGGACGATTTAAGCCAATTTCAATTTGGTGTATGGTGTAAGCTCATTTGGCCTCTTTGGTGCAACGTTGAAGACCTTCGACCATCTGTCAAGACGGAGAGCAAATATAACAAACTATTATGTCATGGCATTCATTCAAGAGATTAATATTACTTTGACTATGAACCACATTACAAATTTACAAAACTAATTATCCTATGATAATATGTAACGGTTTATAGTTCATAAGCCTTTCTTTCTTTGTTATACATTTTGAAAAATTTAACCAAACTCATCCTTATTCCTTTAATTACTGTTACAGATCAAACTTGTAATGAGGATGCATTGAACGGTTTATGCTTTTGATATACACGCAATAATCACAACGTGATTGTGAATTTGGTCTAACGAACGCATCAAGGATATAACCGATATACATGTACTTCAAACAATATGATTGGCAAATTTTGCAAAATTTTGAGTTATTCACTTATTTTGGTACTACCATCTGAATGTTTGGTAACTCTAGTAAAAAATGAATCCCGTCTTTTACTTCTAGTATGAGATTGCCATGGGGTCCAAAAGCCTGTTTTGGGGACTGCTTGGGGGTCAAGGAGTTTCACCAATGTTCGACGGACAGGTTGTTGTTAGAGCAAAATGGGACACAGGGGCTCGGAAAATCTTATTCAATAACGATATGTGCTCTCGAACCATTGAAAAAATACTGGGAACAATTGGAGTTGTTTTAACCTTGTTTCCAGTGATTAATTAAACCTTAGCTTCCAATATTTGAATGATTTAATATGAGGCATTACAAAATATAATCAATATATGATCATAATACAAGGTCGTACATTAACGACTGTCTTTTGTTTGTTCTTATAGGCATCATTTAGTAGTAGAAAGGATGTAACTAAATTTTCTAATTAATATATACCAAAATTCTAAATAGGCTTATCTATTAACCAAGCTTTGTTCTTTACCTGTTAATAAATTACATCAAATTTTGGAGGAATGCAACAAAATTCCATATTACAGTCCTAAGTATGAAATCGTCCAAATTATAATTGCATATTGTTATTCTAAATTGTTTCCGAAAATTGATCGCCCTGAAGATCACAAAAACATTTCATTAAAATTAAATATGTCAATAAAGTTTTTGATTTTGTAAATATTGCCGGTATTTTTAATGATCATTCTGTTAAAGAACAAATTCCTGGCTACTTTGATAATACTGAACTCCCTCTTATTTGTTATGTTTACATAAAATCTACCCGGAAATATGTGTTTAATTACAGCGAAGTGTAGTAATTCCGAATACATTTATGGCCCCAGTTCCCATGTTATAACAAGAGACCTTAACATCGTTCGTGACCGAGAGTTGAAATCATTCCTCAGTAAAGAACCTAAATATCGTCCGCCGTCAATTATTAATTGGAAAGAGTGTCGTAACACCATCCACGACTCACTCCGTACTTACTGCTCTAAATGGATAAAACGAGAAAAGCTGACAAGAAATCATTAGATTCGTTTTTAATTCGATAATGAACATAGTTGATATACGTATTCAACATTTTAAAGAACATTTTACTCCTAACAACAACCATAATAGCCCATTTTCTCGTATCAAACATAAGCTAAAGAACTCGCCAAGGAATTTTTGTTGTCCCTGCTGATAAGGCTGCTATTAATATCATTATTGTTTGACGTAAATTTTACATTGAGGTTCTAAAATAGAAAATCACGAATTCACCAACATTCCAACTGACTCCATTTTCGGAAAATGACATCTGTAACAAACATAAACTTTTAGCTACCTCTTTACAAGCAGAACCAAATACAATGAAAGTTCCAACTATGTACTGGCTTCCGAAGCTGCACAAAACTCCTTACAAATATAGATTTATTTCGTCTTCAAGCCATTGTTCCACTACTAAACTATCTATTCTACTTACTAGTGCACTTGGTACAATCAAAACCTGGTAATAAATTGTTCAAATAAGGCCTTTGAAAATAGTGGAATTAATTACTTTTGAGTGTCAAAATTCGTTGGAAGTACTTGATTAATTGCATGCTTATATTGGTGATTTTGAATCCTATATACCACTTTGCCTCATAATCTTATGAAGAAAAATTCACACACCTGATTAAATGGGCATTTAAAAGTCGGAATGCGAATATATATGTTCGAACTCTTTTAGGTCATTTTTAGTAACAACAAACAAAAGAACTATGTCAATTGGACACTGCTTTGATACCATAACTGCCCTTGAATATTTACTAGATAACATTTTTGTTCGCTATGAAGATTCCGTCAGGTTATCGGAATTCCATGGAACTAACTGTGCACCACTTATTGCGGACCTGTTTCTGGATTGTTATGAGTTACAATTTATGACTAAAATCAGCAAAGACCCATCGAAACAACATCTGATTCAAAATTTAATAACACTTTTAGATATTTAGATGATATATTGGCTCTCAATAATGACGACTTCAGTATGTACACTAAAGAGATTTATCCTGCCGAACTGACTTTAAATGAAGCTAATACTAACAATGAACAATGCCCTTTCCTGGATCTTGATATCTATATCTTTAAAGGAAGCTTAATACCCAAATTTATGATAAAAGAGATGATTTTCATTTCCTACATGTATTGTTAATTATCCATTTTAGATGGTGACGTTCCTTGTCACCATCTTATGGTGTCTATATATCTCAACTTGTTCGATTCGCTCGTGTATGTAACAACGTATTTGATTTCAACGAAAGAAATCTCTGTATTGCTGAAAAATTATTACACCAGGGTTTTCGATATCACAAACTAGTCAAAACATTTACTAAATTTGATCATCGTCACAAGGACATCATTCGTAAATATAAATCAACATGCAGACATCTTATACGTTCAGGTATTTCACATCCAATATTTTATGGTAATATTCTTTACAAAGCACAAAAATGTCGGCATTCACCTCAAAAGCTAACCAAACCTTTAAACAGACTTATTCGGAAGGGATATAGTTACGATACTGTTGTCAGGTCATTAAGGATTGCATATTTTGGTATTAATATTGATTCACTCATAGGGACTTTGCATCGGAAATAAACACTTTTATTCTAAAACCAGTTGTTGGCATGATACGGGTTATGTTCTTCTCATATATTTTATGATGTTATGATGCTAAACCCTAACAACAGGAGGGATTGTACCTGCTTTTCATATGATGAAGATATAATCTTTCAATCAGTTAAATTGAGGTCTGGAGCTGGCATATCAGTAACTGCTAGTAGTCCTTTGTTAATTTGTGTACCATTGTCATTTTGCTTAGTTTCTTTTGTTACCTATTCTGACATCGGACTCGGACTTCTTTTAAACTGAGTTTTACTGTGCGTATTGCTATGTGTTTCTTTATTCTACATTGGCTAGAGGTATAGGGGAGGTTGAGATCTCACAAACATGTTTAACCCCGCCGCATTTTTGCGCCTGTCCCAAGTCAGGAGCCTCTGGCCTTTGATAGTCTTGTTTGTTTTTTAATTTTAGTTCCTTTGTATGTTTTGGAGTTTAGTGTGACGTCCATTTTCACTGAATCAGTACACAATTTTATTTAGGGACAGCTGAGGACCACCTCCGGGTGCGGATTTTCTCGCTGCGTTGAAGACCCATTGGTGGCCTTCGGCTGTTGTTTGCTCTTTGGTCGGGTTGTTGTCTCTTTGACATGTTCCCATTTCCATTCTCAATTGTATTTAACAATATCAAAATATACCGGAAACCACCTGATCTCTGATAAAACTGCTATATAACAGAACTTTTATGAATTCCATTAAAACAGTTATAAAGTTTTTAATATGCAGTATTTTTGTAATCAGGTTTCCATACATATTATCCAAAGAAAGCCTGCAAAAATGCTGCAAAATGATTTACTAGTAAAGTACTGCAAACCTCAGGCACATATAATAATATGTATTAGATTGTGTGGTCAAGCACACGAAAGATTTGCATATTGCAACTATATAGCATAATTATCGATGGTATTTTATCTTTATTTTAATTTTATTTTTTGTATAGATCCTCATTTGATTAATAAAGCTTCAAAGCATAAATTAGAATACCCTTCCAAATAAGTGTTTTACCATAATGTATACAAAGTTACTTCCCCTTTCTTAATTAAAAACATGGTAAACATTCTACGCAATACCAAATTATTATCATAAAAAGTGCACATTGTATACTAGTTGTGTGGTTAAATGTGCACAAAACTCGTTTCTAAGTGTGTAAAATATAACATTCATTATTGTATCTTTGCTAAATTAATACTTCAATATTCAAATATATGTTAGGTGTTTAAAAATTAGGTTCCACAAAACCCAATATATAAAGGGTCAATACATGTTATTATTGGAGATTTACAGCTACTGGGGCCAATAAGTGAAAAATTTGGTAGCTTATAAGCACGGACGTTATGCCAAAAGTTACCTCTCTGTGAAATGGTTTCGTGTATTGGACTCGAGTTCTAGCACAATGAACCTGTCAGCGACGTACTTACTTTAGCTTGCTGTGACTGAAGTTTCCAGTGGTAAATTTTCGTTTTGTTGCAGTTCCATTCTTTACTTCAGTCTTCTTATATTATATTCTTTCCTGAAACAATTTCAACGGATATAAAGATATTTCAGAAGATGCCTTCTATCTTAGTAATACATTGGGTCCAAATACATGTTTTCAATACAATCCTATTCATTTGAATAAACATATTTCCTCATAACAGATGTATGTCATATGAGATTGCAACTTCAAATTGTAACTGTTAAATGATAGTTCTCAAAGGAAAGCATTCTATTGTTTAAAGCATTATGTATGATACCATATATTTAAAAATTTTTAGTTATCTTTCTTTTACCGTTTATCAAATGGGGAGTAAAAGATGCAGAACCAACTTTGGAAACAGGGAATTAAAATCTAAGTCCATTGAAATACACTCACGAGATAAACCAAAAGCAGAGAACGAGATGATTGTAGAAATACTCTGAAACAAAGATTCATATAACTAAAAGTTTGATTATTAAAAATAGGAAACAACTCCGTAGATAAATGCATAGGTCCCTGGGAGGAAAGATCAACACATCCTGCTTTGCATAGAACATCGGTAGCATTGTTTTGTGGTCAAATCCTCGGTAGAATCAAATTCGCGGTAAGACAACAATAAAAAACAATAAAAGTTTTAGTGCAGGACGTTCCTGTTAAGTTATATATCCCAAGCAGCAAAACACCCTTTGTTAAGAGTAGTTGTACGGGTACGCAACATAACTATCATACTAGTCACCCCAACCCGGAGAATATTGAGCAAGTTGTGATATTCCACATACAGGTGATGATGGTATCAGGCTTTTTTTTTAAATCATATGCCTGCAAAAAAACGTATTGTCGGATGGCATGTCTGCAGTTTACCATAAGAACAGAGTGAGTATTTTACATCTTCTTTGCTTTTGAAGATGGCTGGATTAATGTCAAGCGTTAGTACATGGATGTTAACCATTATCTAGACCTACTAGCTATAATAGATAACGTAGGTAATAATGTATCTTCTTATCTCAGTCCATGTTCTGGCATGATTTTTCAAGAGACTCATCCATTATGATATTTAAATTATATAGTTCCAGTTGATATTTTGACAACATCGGTCATTGATGGATATCAAAAACTGTCTTGGACTATTGAAGCCGACTTCAATTTCGTGTAAAGTGTAACTTCTTTTTGTTTTGTTTTTCTTCTTTTTGTAAAGTGTAACTTCATCGGAACCTTTGATGCAACGTTAAGGCCATACGATACAGTTTTGAACACATAATGAAATTTTGATGAAAATTTGCATATAGGCTATTTTTTACCTGATTTAATCAAATATGTAATAAAAATATACCTTCATATGCTACTTTTTGAGTAAATTGATGTCGAAATTTCAGATATTTGCAAAAAATTCGGATTTGTTGACGTATTTTTCCTTTCGACAGAAATACATAACTCTTTTGTTTTAAAAGATAAACACAAGCTGTTTTTTGTTAAATTATTTGAAAATTCTGTTTTATATAAATGTCCTATAAATTTGTGCATTTTATTTTTACAAATAACTCATATTTATCAAATGTTCATGAATGTAGAAAAAAACGTCATTTTTTGCTGTATATTTATCAAATTTAAAAAAATTGCATTATTGACTTTTTCATGAAAATTGGTACACATAATCTTCATACGTTAACAAACCAAATGTCATTTAAAAAGAGGGGTCCATGAACTCGTTTTCAAGATAAATCAGTTTGAATGATAACAAACAGTCGAAAACTGCATCTTTTCCCGATATGTCACAGTTTGACGTCGCGAAAATAACAATTTACGTTAGCAACGTCATTACCTCCCCTGTAACTGTATCGTATGCCCTTAAGGTGGCTCGGTGTCTTTCTCCATCTTGGATTTTAAAGTAGCAGATAACAGTTGGTCTAAATCTTTGATGAAATGTGCAATTTATGAGAGTAGTATGTAATTCATGTGTAAGACTTTTGATGTAAATATGGAAAATTATGTTTTTATCATATTTACGGCTGTAATTTCTAAAAAAACACCATATTTGTGTTTGATTCATTTTTTTTTTTCAACTTTGGCAAATAAGGGAGATACCACAGATAGTAGGAAGATAATTCAGATAAAGTAATTTTATATTAAACGGTGACCCCATTTTTCTTTTTCTTATCTGAAAGCATGTTATAAGAGCTATCTTCTCACATTTTATCTTAAAATTTTATCATGTAGTTTTCTTTTGTCACACAAAATTGGATTTTCCATGCATAATCTATACAAAATCTGACAATTTTGCACAACCTGTAGCGTGAAAAAAAGTCCGGTGACCCATACTTTTTATTATATTTTTGAAAAAGCATGATAAAAACTTCATTTTGACAAATTATTAAAAAATTCTATGGATTCTAATTAAGACGCCCCAGCCACCTTAAAGTCAAGATGGAGAGCAAATAAGACAAAACATTCACATCGACAATATCAAAATTTACAGGAAACCTCCCAATTTCTGACTTTTATGCGTTCCATTGAATTATAGACATAAAAATTTAATATGCAGCTTTTCTGTGATCTGTAATTAAACACACAAAAGCTGAGCATAGTGCAACTAAATGGCATAATCATCGATGACGTCTGCTTAACGTATTTTATTTATATTTTTAATGTTTATTTTTATAGATCCCTCATTAATAAGGCATCAAAGCAAAAAAATAAAATACCCTTGAAGACGTCATAATCATTTTGACGAACGAAAACTAATAATTCAAAAATAAGTAGCGAAAATATATACTTCCCCTTTTTATGCGAAGTTAACATCCTAATTTTTTACCCAGTTATTATCTTAAAGAGAACTAGCACTCATTTTGAATAATGCGTAAATGAATGTACTGAAGTTGATGGAATTAATGGACATTCAATACCATTGCGGCAACGGAGACAGGCAGTGTTTTTTTTTACTTTTACGGATGTAGCCTATTTAAAATCTGTGTTTACTGGCAGACTATGCCATTCCTTTACCTTCACACAAGTAACTAATTTCAGAGCCTGACAGTCTTCATTTTACTTTTCTTTGATTGAATAGTGCGTTTTTCTCTTTTTGCCTTTTGTCAGGTTTCAGTAATTGTTGTTCATAAGATGCGAATTGTGATCTCTAAAAAGCTCGTCGTTTGTTCACGACATCACAGAAATACAATTAATTTCACAAGCCAGTGTAAACATCTGAATGTACATACATTTCAAGTGTCTGTTGAAATTTTCAAAGATTTTCATTGTTGTGTTCAGTAAAATTCGCAGCACAAATTACTTTGTATAGTTACTTTGTATAGTTACTTTATGTAAGGGACAGTAATATTTAGATACACTCTGACAATGCAAGGTTGTAATTTCCAATGTTAAAGTCAATACTTTTGTCTCAAGGATAGTTTATTTAGCATGACAATTCCCTCTTTACAAGTAACAATTGTGATCACTAATAAATCATCAAGGGCGGTAATTCGCATTCTGTAATAACTTACGAACTTCTCGGGTGCAAATGTGCCATTGATAAACGAAATATTCACAATTTTACATGGTTAACTATGGGATCCTTGTTACATGTAAAACTTCGAACTGTCATTTGAGATTTCAAACCCTGCTTTTAACCAACTCGGATAAATCAAATCATTTCGTTGGTTGATTATTTCCTCATATTCATAAATTAACTGTTTACAAAATTTTGAATTATTCGAAAAAATAAGGATTTTCTACCCCAGGAATATTTGGCAAAACCATTCGGAATTTTGGTCATCAATGCTCTTCAACTTTGTACTTGATTTGGCCTTTTAACTTTTGTTTATTCGAGAGCGTCACTGATTAGTCTTTTGTAGACTTAACACGTGCCTTGTGTACAAATTTAAAATCCTGGTTTCTTCGATGAGGTTTTTGTTCTACTTGCAAAGTACTGTAGTAATTGTAGATCCGCGGAATACAAAAAAAAATTTAAATCATTCGTGTTAGCTGTCCACCAGTCGTCTTTGTATGTGGAAACTGCAGTCATAGGCGATCGAATTAAAGTCAAATAGGGTTAATCAATTTTGATTGGCTTTAATCACCATTATGACTAATTACATATCCACTATAGACCAAAAAGGACAACTGCCGACGAACTGTTTTCTCAAAATTTTCAGCATTACATAATGTGAGACCATTCAAACTAGAAAAACCAACGGCCTGATTTGTACTAAACCAATCAACGAATAACAAAAATGAAATACAGCAACCGACGACAACTGTTGAATTGAGACATGAACACCAAGAATGTGGCGGGGTTAAACCTCCTCGTGAGCGCTCAACCCTCCCCTAACCAGGGACAGTGGTGTAACAGCACGTCATAATATTTCTTATTGGACAAGGCATGGTCTGTTTATAAAAAGTGTTAATGCATTACAACCTTCACCAGGAAACGATATCAAAATAGATGTTATTTGACAGAATTCATAATTTCAATGATGCTGCATTGTTTCCCGTTTAAAGCATTGAAAAATCACAGTTTCATCTTCTTTTGAACTGTTTAGCCAATCTGGACATTCTCATTTGATGACAACATTGTTGCAAGAGGCAATATTCGGTTTATGATTGGACAATTTTCATTTTTTCTCCTCTAATACTAAAAGACCATATCTTTGATGAAAAGGAGAATCAGTGGCATATTAAAAATATATGATAGCAATAATTACCACATAGGTTCACATGAGGGTGTCTATTCTTGATGTTAACATACATGATGGCAATGATTACCGCATAGGTTCACATGAGAGTTTCTATTCTCGATATTAACATAAAACCGTCGTGAGCAATGCAGGCACTTTTGAAAAAAAAATCCTGTATATATTCATCATATCACGAGAGAAAAAAACTTCAGAATGGAAAGAAGAATAATTAACTACTTGCACTACTTATCTACAGATCAGTTAATATATATACTAGGTTCTAGTATAGCATGTTATAGTTTATGCACCTTTATAAAAAAAATCCTGTTTCCTTATTATCAACATTAGTATATTAGTATGTCAATGCTATCTCACATGTAGAGAAGTCCCGGATGTGTTTATCAACTGACATGAAGTACGTTAAATGAAAGAACATACAGGATATGGCATATACAGATATAATTTGTGATTGTTGAGCGAAAAACCAACATTAGAAAAGGAAGCGTGTGGAATTAAAATTACTTTCAAATAAAGGTGATTAAATAGGACTTTTGCCAATATTTACTGTAATCACTACAAAAACCACTTGTATTGCTTTAACAACATTAAATCTCAGAGGAGCTGAAGCGTATGACAACGTCAGTCGGCGATCCTTTCAATTTAATACGTATAACTTACATTAAAATAGATAATGTAAAAGAAATGTATAGCTACTTCGTGGATAAGAAAAGTCAACCACCCTTGTAAACAGTATACCTCAACAATCGTGTTTTTCGAAAATGATACTAGAACAACACCGTTTTCTTTAATCAAGTCTAGTACTTCCCATTTCTACTAGTATTCAAAAAGTCAGTATCTACAGATAGTCTGGTTCCAGCGAACATTTCAAAGTTTACGCGTGAAAAATCTCGTTTAAAAAAAAAATGATTTCGAACTTTGTTGTATTGGTTTTTTTTTTAATTTCTTCGTAGAGATTATCTATTTTCAAAGTTTTCAAATGACATCTTTCGACCAGCACATACTAAATGATATGTTATAAATTTCTGTCGCTTATATACAACAGCAGAGCACAAATCGAAAAGGTCTTCTCAATGAAAATAATTTCAGAAATTATTATATTCAAGTTCCAACCCCAAGGGTTGACTGCTGTATAGAAATATGGACAGTTTTCGACGTTAAACCTGATGCCCCGTGAAGGAAGAGTGTCACGCTCTCAGTACGTTAAGAAACCCTTGGAATAACTCTTTGACGGGTCTGTAAGTGGCCTGTTGCAAGACAAAATGCCTGTCCATATCCAAGATAACGTCTTATTCAGTGGCAGTTTGAAATTCCAACCCTTCATCTCGGTCGGCCTACGTTGCGAAACCTGCCTTTTGTATTAGTTGTTGAGTGGTTGGTTCTCATCTTGAAAATGCAAGAAGCAATTGCCACTATAAAAATAAGGAGATGTGGTGTGATTTCCAACGAGACAACTATTAACGAAAGTTCAACTGAACTAGATGTACGCAATTATTGGCAACCGTACGACCTTCGTCAATGAGAAAAACCCATACCGTATAGTCCTTTATAAAAGGCCCCGACATGTAAAACAATTCAAACGAGAAAACTAACGGCCTTATTCATAACAAAACAATTTACGAAATACACATATGACAGACATGAACCAACAACAACCACTGAACTACAGGCTCCTGACATGAACCAACGACAACCACTGTACTATATACAGGCTCCTGGCATGTATGCTGGCGCCAAACCCTTCTCCTAACTCGGGACAGTGGTGTAACAGTACAACATAAGAACAAACTATAAAAATCAGTCGATAATTGAGAACTTAACTCATCAGATCGATACAAAGCAGAAAAAACAACAAACAAACACCCTGACCGGACGTTGCAGGGAATTTATACACCCCCCACAACAAAAAGACATAATGCCGTAACGTTCTGGTTTATTTTTGATTTTCAAAGTATGTATGGACAGCTACTTTCCAATTTTCATCTGCATTCATCATCGAAGTTAATAAATAAATTTATTTTAATGATGTAATACGATATTCATTTATACTTGTGAATATCATAATTGACGAAATGTAGTCATCGTTTACCAAGTCATTTAATCGTTTATATCAAAGCTTTGTTTTACATTGTCTGTAACGATGTCTGTTTCAGAAACACTGGTCAAACCCTTTCTTCTTTCTCACTAATGAAAATATAAAATAAAGTTAGATAATGAAATCAAAGAGCAGTATCTTAAGAGGTTATGTGTCAGTAATGTTCAAAATTCAACTTTAATATAGTGAACCCTTTCATAACCTAACGATTTCTGGACTGAAGATAAGTAAACCGTCAGATTTAGACAATTACAACAAGTATGAATATGCAATGTAGTCACTAAGTAAGTGTTCAATTTATAAGGATTCGTCGTCTTTTTAAAGCTGGTGTGCGATCATGTTATAATTCTTACTGAGAAAAGATGGCTGCCTTGTGTTAATTCCAGAGAAGGCGACTTTGTGGTTTTATATACCTCTGCCGAGTGGCGCGAGCATTAAGGTTAATCCTTATCCGTCCGTCCGTCCGTACGTACGTACGTAAACCGAATGTGGTTTCCGTTCTCTAACTTTAGTTAGCCTCAACCAAATGTTCTGAAACTTATACAGAAAATACAGCTTAATACCACCAAACACAGACAAAGTTCGAATTTGGGTGGCGTCACTTTCATCGTTCTTGAGTTATGGCCCTTTATAAATTGAAAATTTGGCAAATTTGTCGTTTCCACACTCTAACTTTACTTTGCCACAACCAAATATTATGAAAGTTATACAAAATGCTTATTACCACCAAACACATGTCAAGTTCAAACTTGGGTGGCGTAACTTACACTGTTCTCGAGTAACCACATTACTGTTTGGTATTGAGCAATGAGAGCACTCAAACACTCAAGCAATCTCTAATGACAAAATACAGAAACAAATGTCATTAAGTTTCAAAGAAAACAAAACGCAAATGGGTATGAATTAGTACGTTGACCTTGCATATTTACAAGCGGGGGCATTTCACGGTGTCCCATGAACACATTCTTCTTTTATTTATTTTAGATTTCTTTTACTGATTCCCTTTTCAATGAAATAGAATTTGCAATTTAAGCTATAATTCTCTGACGGTGTGGAAAAGTCTTATTATAATAGCAAATATTTTAAAGAGAAATCAGAATTCTATCTTAAATGATTTTTGTGTTTCCTCTAAAATCTCAATGGCCATACAACACAAATCTTGAGATCTATAGTATTTTAATTTGCTTTCGATTAATGTGATATATTAAAGCGTTGGTTCGAATAATTGAATGGGTGGAATCCATTTTTCTAAATATTTTTTGTTGATTTTATACAGGTGTAAAATAAGGATGAACTAAAATGAAAACAATATGCCTCTCTATTTTACCAAGATCAGTACCATTCAAAATTCAAAAAGATTTTACGTTTGACAAAAGAAAAACTACTTAATTTTTTTTTGTTTTTTTTTTTTTTTTGTGTTTTTATATTTTTTTTATTTTTCGGGGGAGCGGTTCATAACCAGTCCTTTTCTTAAGTGAAAAGACGGCTCCATGAGACTTCTCCACGCATGTTCGTCATAAAGAGTTAAACGGTATGATAACTTATATATAGTTTACACAAATCGGACTAAACGTGTTGTAAAGAATCCAATACAGTGGGGTTGATAAACCACAAGACAGCATGACAAACTTTGAATAAATCTTCCTGTTATTATATCTCGTCTGATCGTCGAGATATCAGATAATAAAGCTTAGATTTCTATAGCCTTAGATATCTCTCCCATGGGGTCTACCCCCTAAACACGAAAACTGACACAGGGTAATCTCCGGGTTACTTAGTTATTTTCTCCCTTTTAAAAAGTAAATCTTTGAAAAGATCATAACTTTAAGGACATTTTTGAGTTGTGTTTTATTCGAGATGATTTTAGCATTAAATTTGCCTAATACTTATCGTTTGAAACAGAATATACAAATCTGTTTTGTTACTGCATAGTAAGAAAAATATTTGTTATGCTCATGTAAGTGTTGTCACTGGCTGAAATATACAGTTGTGTTGTATTTGATATTTGATTCAGTTATGAATATGATGCAATAAAGTAAATATCCATTGTATGTAATTACATAATTTAATTTTGAATAGCGTTAAGATGGAAACATATTGAAAAGGTATTCATAATACTTTTCGGCCGTAGCTGATGTTTATTTAATCAAAAGCATGTAATGAGGCCAATGTCAGATCTTTTATGGTTGTTTCTTTTACGCTTTATTCATTTGCTCCCCCTGATATATTTATTACATTTAGTCATGTGACCTTTTCAGTAATATATATGAACAAAAAGATGGGTGAATGGTGTTGAATCGGGATGAATGGATGGAACTGGTGATAGATATAGAATTAATAACGTCATGATTACATATAAATGACTGATCCAGTGGGAACTGCTACATATTTATTCAGGACAAGACTAGTTAATGGGTTATAAACTCAGTCTGGTTATTTTTTTACTAAAATGACAGGCTGAGTCGAATTTTGTAGCTTTAACGCTCCACTGTTCCAACTCCCTAATACCGCGTGTTAAATAGTGAACTGGCAGAAAATTCCCATTTCCAAGTCTTCGGTTGAATTTCAGCAGAGGATCGAACCAACAACCCCGTGCTCTTCTCTGTTGGTGATATTGGTTTTCTGTACGTTTCTTGGTGGCGCTTTACAGTTTTTTTTTCCAAAACAGTTTTTTTTCTTCTTCATTTTTAGTTTGTGTATGTTTTTTTGTTAATGTGTTGTTCCGTTGCAGTATCAATGACATATATACATGTATGTACCTTAGATCACGAAAACTCGGAGTGACTGATCTCCTCTCATTCATTACTGTAAATTAATATTTGCTCTTTCTACTGTAAGTACACTGAATTAGTTTCGGAACAAAACATACGGGAGATTTCATCAGCATAATGTGCCTTGTTTGGATAAATGTCGTCATGCCGATTGTTGCCTTATATGTTAACAAGGTCAACGAGAGGCTATAAACAGCCCGACGCTCACCTGGATCTGTGTGAATTTCCAACATTGAAGACCAAAATATAATTCATAACTAAGATTGTATGTCTGATTTCAGCTTCTCTCTTTCTCTTATAGTTTTTGTCCAAAAACCAAATAAAAAATCGTAAAAAATCGTCATTCAAAGGCAATAACTTCTAATATACAATTTCGGCTATGTGGACCTAATTGTAGAACTTGTCTTTGTGACCACTTTGCCGTTTACATTTTCTCTTTATCTTCTTTTGAATTTGCCAAACACATAAAAAGGGCAAAAATCGTCATTACTGGCAATAAGGCAATAAGGAGAAAACGGAAAATTTCGGCAATGACCACTTATTTGTATATCTTGTCTTGCTTATCATTTTTGCTGTTTAAAGTTTTCTATCGTTTTCGTCTATAATGCAAAAATCGGTAAAATCATTTTAAGGCAATAGGTCATATCTCTGTTCATATAAAGAGTCTACTGCCAATTTCTGCTATGCTCACCATTTTATAGATCTTGTCTTGCTGGTCGTTTTTGTAGTTTGCATTTGTTCTTTATGTTGCTAAAGATTTGAAAAGAAATGCAAAAAATTGGTAAACATCGTCATTTAGGGGGAATGAATCCTCCAAGGAGATGACAGACGATTACGATCATATTGAAAAAAATGTTGATATTGTCCTGCGGATCATTTCTGCTACATGAAGTTTCTCTTTATCAATTATAGTTTTCAAGATAAGTAAAAACGCCAAAACTTGGTAAAAATCGCCAATTAGGGGGTAATAACTCCTATAAAGAGTCACCCTACAATTTCAGCTATGATGCAACATTTGTAGATATTGTCTTTATAATCTTTATTTGTAATTCCTCTCTATCTTTAAAGTTTTCAAGATAAAGGCAATAATGGGGGGTGGGGTGGGTTGGGGAGGGGGTGGGAACGCCTTTAAATCGTCCTTTAAGGGCAATAATACCTGTAAGGAGTCTTGACAGTTTTGGTTAAAATTGACAGTACAATGTAGGTAGATCTCACCATATTCTTGCATTTTAGTTCTATGTTGTATGTTTTATCATATTAGCCATGTTGGTTGGAAAGCAGTTTCATCTAACACATGTTTTAGACTAGATACCCTTATGATCGATGATTGAGGCCAAGTTTGATTCCAATTTGCTTAATTGTTTCAGAGATGTTTTTAAAAGCTGAGACATATATATATATATATTTTGGACACCAAGTGGTGGGAATAACTCACCCTTTGGGTCAAAAGAGCTTAAAAAAAAAGTAGTATAAATACAGTTTTATGTCTGTATCACATCTATACGTTTTAATGTTGAATACAGTTGAAAGATTGTCCACTGGAAGTTAAATATTCTACCACCAGGATACTTGTGTCATTTTTGGAGTTAACTGGGACTTATGTAACATGTTACTGGGAATAATACATATATTTTTGCCCCAGTCTTATTCTTGTCTCATATATGCTGTATATTATCATAATATTTGGGCTGATCCTATTCTTGTCTTGTATATGCTAGGACTGTATATTATCATAATGTTTGGGGTGATCCTTTTCTTGTCTCATACATGCTAGGACTGTAAATTATCATAATGTTTGAGCTGATCCTATTCTTGTCTCATATATGCTAGGACTGTATATTATCATAATATTTGGGATGATCCTATTCTTGTCTCATACATGCTAGGACTGTAAATTATCATAATGTTTGGGCTGATCCTATTCTTGTCCTATACATGCTAGGACTGTATATTATCATAATGATTGGGCTGATCCTATTCTTGTCTCATACATGCTAGGACTGTATATTATCTTAATGTTTTGGCTGATCCTATTCTTGTCTCATACATGCTAGGACTGTATGTTATTTTAATGTTTGGGCTGATCCTATTCTTGTCTCATACATGCTAGGACTGTATGTTATCTTAATGTTTGGGCTGATCCCATTCTTGTCTCATACATGCTAGGACTGTATGTTATCTTTATGTTTGGGCTGATCCTATTCTTGTCTCATACATGCTAGGACTGTATGTTATCTTCATGTTTGGGCTGATCCTATTCTTGTCTCATACATGCTAGGACTGTATGTTATCTTAATGTTTGGGCTGATCCTATTCTTGTCTCATACATGCTAGGACTGTATGTTATCTTTATGTTTGGGATGATCCTATTCTTGTCTCATACATGCTAGGACTGTATGTTATCTTTATGTTTGGGCTGATCCTATTCTTGTCTCATACATGCTAGGACTGTATGTTATCTTTATGTTTGGGCTGATCCTATTCTTGTCTCATACATGCTAGGACTGTATGTTATCTTTATGTTTGGGCTGATCCTATTCTTGTCTCATACATGCTAGGACTGTATGTTATTTTAATGTTTGGACTGATCCTATTCTTGTCTCATACATGCTAGGACTGTATATTATCATAATCTGTGGGCTGATCCTATTCTTGTCTCATACATGCTAGGACTGTATGTTATCTTAATGTTTGGGCTGATCCTATTCTTGTCTCATACATGCTAGGACTGTATGTTATCTTTATGTTTGGGCTGATCCTATTCTTGTCTCATACATGCTAGGACTTTATGTTATCTTTATGTTTGGGCTGATCCTATTCTTGTCTCATACATGCTAGGACTGTATGTTATCTTTATGTTTGGGCTGATCCTATTCTTGTCTCATACATGCTAGGACTGTATGTTATCATAATGTTTGGGCTGATCCTATTCTTGTCTCATACATGCTAGGACTGTATGTTATCTTAATGTTTGGGCTGATCCTATTCTTATCTCATACATGCTAGGACTGTATGTTATCTTAATGTATGGGCTGATCCTATTCTTGTCTCATACATGCTAGGACTGTATGCTATCATAATGTTTGGGCTGATCCTATTCTTGTCTCATACATGCTAGGACTGTATGTTATCATAATGTTTGGGCTGATCCTATTCTTGCTCATACATGCTAGGACTGTATGTTATCATAATGTTTGGGCTGATCCTATTCTTGTCAATAAACGTTAAGCAACCAGCAATCAACCATTGTGTTCATTGTTTTCAAGGACTTTACATGAATATGATTTTTTATCCACCCCACTGCACGTCTGTCTGTCTGTCTTTCTGTAGCACAACTGATACTATTGTGCTTGTTGGATATTGATAAAATTTTACAAAGTTGTAGAACACTACACAAATATGTGCATAATGGAATATTATCCAAGTTCAACATAATTAAGGGGAGAAAATCGAACTTGTGGGGTTGGGGTAACCTTCAGTGTGCTCACTGAAAGATCTAGTTTTTATTAGTTTGTCTCTAGTCCAATGTTCAGAGGACTGTACATCAGTTCAGTACTTATATTGGTTTTATTTTTGTCCCATGTTATGGAAAACTTCACAAATTACAATGTTTGTAGTGATTGCAAATAAGTACAACATTTGTACTAATTTTATTCTTGTCCCATATTTCCTATGACTGTACATAAAACAATAGTTGACTTGCAATAGTCTTATTTGTGTTCCATGATTTCGAAGTACAAAGTCTGAAATAGCTGTATGTAGAATTGTTATTCTTATATTATCAAAAAGATATCATGATCAATATTTTCCCCATCTTATTGTTGTACCTATTTTACTAAGGAAGACTGAGACAGCAGAGAAAAAAATATTCGCTGTTGATGTCATGTGCTTCTTTTGATTACACCTTTATTAAATATCTGAAGAAGTCAAATTCTTGTGTTTTGTATAAGGTTACTTTTACGTTTTCATCTTATCCCATTTCGTTTTGATTGTCCAATTTTCGTTTTGATTGTCCAATTGCTTTTTCGAATTGTATTATTTTTGTCTTGCAATAAAAACGAAATAATTAATTTTCTTTGGAAGCGTGCTGAATACTTTCTTTATGAAGAAATAGAAATAAGGAGTTTATATCAACAAGAAAGCCATCCAAATAATGTTTTTGTTGTTGTTGTTGTAATCAGCACTTTAAATATCCTGGCACAAATTTCATTGAATATCATTCCATTCTTCAAACTGTTGTGTAACAAAATCGATAGAAGAACAAAGAAAATGTTGTTTTATTATTATTTTTAATAATTTTTAAATTCTTTTTTCATTCATTTTTATCTTTCTGTTGGTACCATAATATAATACATAATATATATATATTCGTTTAAGACAAGTCTAAATTCATGATGATAAAGCAAATGGTATAACATCTCTTTGTCTCAAACCAAAACTACCAAGAAATGAAAGAAAGAATAAATCTGATTTAGAACAAACACAGACAATCTTGCAATTATTTACGCCAAAGGTCAGGATAGATAACTCTTTGAAATTTAATACACATGCAGAATTTTCAAAATTACCACTCTTGATGTAGGTAAAGCACCTAGGAAAATTCATTTCTTTAAATTATTACAACATGGTTGTTCAGAAATTGCCTCCATTAGCAATGTTTGAAATCAAATTCTTAAGATACTGGCCAAAAACATTTTATAGTTAACGTGAAATACATTCTTTATGTTGTGCACATAAATAAAAAATATAAAAAAAAAGATTTTTATTTAATTGCACAATCTGTAAATTTTTTCACTCTTTTCTTCATTTCTTGAAGCTTGTGTAAATACTGTTATACAAAAAAACAATAAAATTTTCAACAACGGAACAAGCATTTACATTATATATATAAAATAAAACGTTCATAACAAGTTACCATGACTATAACAATAAATGATATGATACTGCATGGAATATATGACTTTATTAAATGAAATGTTTCAACTTCAAGTTGAAATGTTACAAAATGTAAATAGATAAAAAAAAAAAAAAAAAAAAAAAAATCATTTCTCTTATATTATGGAAGAATTCCTATTAAAAACTAGGATATTACAAATGTAGCTCCAGCATAAAATTTACATTGCTCTTATATCATGGAAGAGTTCCCTATTAAAAACATATTAAAAATGTAGCCCCAGGATAAAATTCAAAAATAAAAAAGTTTAGAAACCTGTTTATCTAACAAGTTTGGTAGTTAGAATCAAAATTTGTTCAATAAAAATATTACTACTTTTATAAAACATTCTCTGGTTACAAATTTCTTGCAAATTTAGTTTAAAGACAAAAAATTTTATTTAAAAAATCAATTAGACTGTAAAATGATATTCCCATAAATGGGAAGCAATGGAAAAAAATTGTTGTTTTTCATACATCCGAACACTTGTGAAAGAATCTAGAAAATCCCAAATTTCAAATTCCTGTCATATGTTTATAAATATGAAAAAGTGAGGCAACAGCAGTCTACCTATGTTCAAAAAGGAGAATTATAAATTTTGTTTTGAATTAATGAAGAATTGATGAGATGAAACCAAGTTTAATCTTATTAACGATATTTGAAACTAACAAATCGTGATGTATACTGAATAGACGTGCAAAAGTTTTAACTGAGCGTGATTCTATGTAATATAGATGATTACATGTGAAACTGGATGACTGCTCTAAGGTGGGAAATTAATTCCAAGTCTGCCAATAAATTAAGTAGATAAATATTTCACTTTAATGAAACAAAACACTATATTTTTCAACTATATCTTAACTCTTGTCAGCAAGTGGAAAATAACTGGGAATAAACTCGATTACTTATAAATGAGAATACTTTAAATAGAAGTCTAAGCAAAATTACCATAAAATATATCAAAGTATTTAAAATTGTATGTTAATATCAATGCTTGAATGTTGTACCATAAGACACTGAACATTAAGACCTCTTCTAAAATCTTTTGGTAAAATATTTGACAAAAGCTTTCCTTTTAATAAATATAATTAAATAACTCAGAATGAAAATATACACATCTTAATAAGTTTATTAATATAATCTGACAACCAAATTGTCCAAAGCTTATTAATTCACTGATTTCCTTTATACAAATGTATCACAACCTTTCATCTTATCATATCGTTTTCTTTCTTTTCATAAATATATTTACTTTATTTTCTGTATCTTTTAGAATTAAATTTGATTGTGTAAATCTTTATAATTTTGTATGTATATTTACTGGTAACTTGATTTTGAAAATAATGTTAAAAAGTTCAAGTTTGGCCTTTATCATTGGAAGTGAAAAATCAGTAAACTAAAGCCATGTCAACATATGAAAAACAATACATAAAATTCTGTCAACAGATGAAACAATGCATAACATATTATATATGATCAAGGTGTATTGTATATTACATATACATGTGATGAAAACATTCACTGGCAGTTTTCTTTTTAAAAATATACATATTTACAAACATGGCAACAAGTTTCCTTAATGTTAATAAATCAAAATCTGTTTGCCTGATTAGAGACTCTACTTTGCTACTTTGGGTTATTATATTATTATTTTTCTTTTTTTTTTTTTTTTTTTTCTTTTCTATTTTCTAATTCTTTAGCTCCTGCAATATCTTCCACAGATGTTTCACACTCCAGGTCCTTTGAGCAACACAAAATGTAGAATGCGTGTAATGATAATAATGTGTTGAGATCATTAGCTTATTCTACAACCAGTATATCTATCATATAACAGCTTATAACACTGAACAAAAAAATTTAAGGAAATTTCATTATTTTTAAATTGTCTTTGCTTTCATCCCCTGTTGAATGTAGAAATTGTCATTGTAAATGTTCAGTTTGGGGGTTTAAATTTTATCAAAATCTGCTGTTTCTGAAGTTGGACTGCTAACTTTGCTGCTGAAGTGAATTTAGTAGAAGATATATACAATCATTTTTTTTAATCTACTTATACTAATTCTACAATAAGCTAACAAAATCATCTAATCAGGCACAGTCTTTCAAACCAAGGGAAATTACTCTTTTTTTTCGGGTCTATCCCTTTTTATGTTAGTCTGATCACACCAAAACTTGTTTTATTGTCATCATGACAAATTGTGATTTAGGAAACTTGTATGCCTATTCTACGAGATCATTTATATAGATTAAATGGCTTTTCTTTGAGTATAATTGAAAACTTCAATGTACCATTAGTTTTGTTTATTTTGTCCATATTTGCTTGACCATTATCCTGTAGGTATCCGATTTTTTGTTTGCTTCTTTATCTTTTAAACAGGCAAAGGTTCGTTAAAAGAACTAGCTTTTGTTTAAAACTGAGAAAAAAAAACTGCCTTTCTATATATATAAATAAAATATATCTACATTTTCACTTTACATAGCAACTGCTGCCCTATAAATTATATGTAATCGAACATTAGTTTTTTTTTTTTTCAATTGGAAGGTTTTGTATATCATTGTTCTAGATATAAAAACATCTTCCAATCTAAGTTTCGTATTATAACATCACAGGATCTAGTTTATCTTTGGCAACATTATCTCCTTTTTTTATATCATATTGTTCTCATTTTTTTGGCCCATGTGTCATTGATTTGCACAATTTTATTAACTCATAGATATGATTGTTGGATATCCTCGATAAGTTCAATCCATATTTTACGTCATACTATTAATGACTATTTTTTGGCATACTGATCTGTATGTACATATTATGTACAAGTGTATGTACAAATTGATAGCACTATAAAATCTGGCAGTAAAACATTTGGAATGTGTAGTTCAGTCTCTGTATCACAATTAATGAACACAGTAATTGGTTCCATGTTTAGGCTTTAAATAGTTCATGAACTGGCCGTTTTTCCCTGGTCCCGGAATTACTTGGAACATGACGTTAGTATCACAGCACTATGTGTGTAATAAAGAACAATTAAAAAATCCTATAAATACACAAGAATACTATACGTATGTTCGGTCAGGAAGTGGTTGCGTTAAGTTAACTACTGTCTTGGCAGGTGCCCCTCCATTGGGAAGGTTTGAGCCCTTCGGCTGAATGTTCACAAGTAAATTTAATTGTTTCACGGAGTTATTACGCTCAAGATCAGAATGATTAACATATCGTGGTTCTTTATTGTCCACAAGTTTATTTGTATGATTTTTCGTTAGAGTGCCATAAATTTCTCCTGGGTTTGCAGTCATGTGATCTCTCTTTCTACAGGAATGTACTTTGTAACCAGCAATGAAACTGAAGATTGAAGACAATACTATAGCACAAACAATTCCAATTGCAGACTCGGCTACAGAAATTGAGGATTCTTTTTTCTCTGTCATTTCTTCTTTTCTAGGAACTGTAAGAAAAATGAAAGACATTATTTGCTGCAAACAAAAACTAATAATAAAAATTTCATCAAAATTGTAAACAACTTATAAAATCTTTCAAACAATCATTTTTTTTGTTGAATTCAGGTTGAATGTTTATTAAATTTGAGACTAAAACTGGCAAGATGCAGCATACAACAGGTTTTTGAAGACTATAAAATACAGCTATTGAACTGTTTAATTCCATTATTCCATGCTTTTAGTATTTCTTGTTTTAGGTTTGGAACAAAATTTCAGAAAAGAAAACTAAAATCCAAATATAAACAACAAAAGTATTGTTATAAAAGCAAATCAAGGCAAACAAACTAATGAAAAACTATAATATGCAAATTAATTCATTCAATGATATAAAACTCAATCAAAATAAAAAAAAAAAAAAAACTAATGCAAAGAAAATTAATGAAGCTATATAAATGATAAACTGGTTACATACTGTATATAACAGATTACATGAACTAGAATCAAAGCAAGATACCAAACATGCATTCTATTTCATAAGAAATAAGTACAAAGCTCTAGAGATGTATAATAATATATTTACTATGTGGCAATTATTTTTAATTTCATTTAAAATATAATTATCTGAAAACTTTCAACAAAATTAAATATGAATTTGAATATGTTTTTCAAAAAGACTATCCAAATGTGGTTACTTGGTTGTAGATTGAAAAAATGCTATGTCATTATGAAGCATTCAGGTATGACTGACGTTTGAATGTATTAATTCTATTTTGTATAACAACAAACAAGTGATCTAATTTTCTATATTAATTTAGTAAAAAATTACCAAAAATAAAACAAAAACAAAAGAAGTAAAACAATAAAAAATATTCACAAAAGGACTTGAGGTCAAGTCTTGTGATTATTTTCCCAAATTTCTTCCTCAAGCTTTGTATCAATTTCAAAAGAAAATATACATTAGAATATATATGATACAGAATAAAATTATAGAGTAATATACACAGCTAAGCAAGTAGGCAAGACTAGTTAGAAAAGCAACTAATACACTACAGTAGAGAGACAAGTTAGAATAACAACACAAGGAGTACAGGAAGTGACAAAAGCAATAGACTGGTAGGTAACCAGTCACAACAGGGTTTCTTGTTTTAGGCAGGAAAAGAGCTGATGTAATAAAGTGATTTTGCAGCTGAAGTGACATATAAAAAAATTGTGCAAATCCTTACCAAGAGGTTTTTTGTCCCCATGAGATGGTTCCTCAGTGGGGTACGAGGGTTCATCACTTAAGAGGGAACCTTGATTTCCTAAAAAAATAAAGTCTTTCTTAAGGAAAAATGGACTAATAGACGGGAAAGCAAAATATCTGGGGAAAAAATAAAATCTTTGTTTTAAGATTTAAATAAATAAAAACTTAATTTTGAAGAAGAAAAATAAATATTTAAATTATGTCATGCAATAATAAGATAAAATATAACAGAAAGATATTACTTCATATCAAATACAACAACATTCAAGATGCACATATACAAATATATATGTATATAATTTGAATAACAGAAATAAGAAGTGTTATGTTTATATTTACGATATATATTTCCTAAGTTACTTTATAGATAATATATATATATTTCAGCATGGAAAAGGAATGGAAACAGTTGCAGCATATCTTATAATCTCCACTAACCATTTTCTTCAGAATTGTCTGGAACATTGTGTTCTGACTGTAGACCATCCTTTTTGGGGGGTTCACACTTGCACTCGCAAGGCTTCTGACTAGTTGTGGGAGGGGCTAATGTAGTGGTAATAGTTGACTTGGTAGTTGCAGTTGTGGTGTCTGTGACAGAAGGGAAAACAAAAACAAATATAAAAACCAAACTCCACGTGTACTACATCAATAATCAGACCAAAACATGCTTAAGAATTTCACTCAGAATAGAAAATTCAAAGAATAAAACATAATCAAACAAACGTTTAAAAGCAGAAAATATAAAGGAAATAATATGAAATGATACATTATAAAAATCACCATTGTAACATCGAAAATGATAAAAATTTAAGTCAAACAATAATTCAATTACAACTTATACCAACCTTCAACGCCACAATTCTCGTGATGACCTGTCAGAATACCCTCAAAGCCTCGGTCACTGGCGACACATTCGTTATTACTCCAAGAGCAGTATGGGTCCTGTAGTCCAATACAAGTTCTACATGTTTTCATCTGTGCACATCTTTGGAGTGGGATAGAGGCTACATTTGAGTTAGACAAAACAATAAGTTTCTTCACACCCTTCTTGTTGAAAATTTTCATGCTTGTGACTGGTGCTTTGTTCTCAAAAACTTGTATATCTTCAATGATAACAGACTCAACCTTGGCTCCATGTCCTTTATTTATTGACTTTAGAACTCTTCCGTCATCTAAGAAAAAAGCAAGAATCAAAATTACATACTTATATATACAATAAACTAAAAAAAGAAGATTTGTATCAATCATGTGTTTTATGGCATATCTATGACTACAGATTTAAAAAAAGAAGTTTAAAACCAGGACATAAGTTTCTTAAAAAAAACTGTACATTGTCATAATAATGGTAACGTGACATCAAATTGTACAAGAGAAAATAAAGTTTAAAGAATTAATGTAAATCTTTTTTTTAAATAAACTGTTTATAGGACAATTACAATATAAATGTTATCATAGCTGACCATTTAAATTTACTTTTGACGTACTGAAAAATTGCATGTATACAACAGGAAATTGGACCTAATTATTTCCAATTAAACTAAAATAATTTTCAAAAACAGTCCATGTAAATGTTGAAATTAAAAATTACTCTTTATGTTGTTATTCTTTTGCAAGAAAAAGAAAAGTAAACTTATTTGTATGGATCAACTCACGATTATCAATAAATCCGATTAGCCCAAGTTTTTTTTTAAGATTGTTTTTCAATATTTTTCTAACTAGTAAACTTTTTAAAACCTGTTTGACCCACTTAATGCTCTTTTATAAAAAAAAAAAAAAATTGGCAAGCAGTTTATTATCTAATTAATAATTATAAACATTATTATGAAATCATTTAGCTTTGCAAACAATTAATATTGGATAAATTCCAATAAAAAGTTCAATAACATTTTTCTTGGCTTCAGTCCAAAAATAATAAAACTTCTAAATCAGTGACAATTTCTATTTAATTTTTATTCTTAAGTGCTACAATAAATATTCAGAAAGGTTTCATCTTTTACGTAATAAGCATAAATTATAGAAATATGTTTACCTCTAACACATTACATGCTTATTGTACCTTGCTATATATATTCTATATCTTAATAATGGGCACTTATCTTGCATTGAAAGATTTTTTTTAAATAAAAAAGAAATTTGACACACCTGTCTAGCGAACAACTTCTTTTCACTATTCAAATCTCATCTATAAATCATTTTCCTAAATTATGGATAATAATTCAAATTCAAATAAAATATGGTGATTTTTTTTTTCTTTCAATTACATGACCCCTCAACAAACTACTAAAAACCTTACCTGTGCCTATGAAGATGATGTCATAGTATCTTCTGTCTGCTGCATGGACCTGCCAATCAACAGCTAAAGCTGTAAACAGGGCACTGAAAAAAGTCAAAAATGCAAATGAATGGATGCTTTATATGGCAATAATTTAGACTTTTTCAATTGAATTTCCATGAAAACGGCTGCATACAAAGGTGACAGTTTTAATGTTGTACCTGAATTAAATCACATGTATAAACAAAATGTTAGTTAATATAACCCTGAGACTTATTTAGTCAACACTGTTATTTGATTATAATTACATTTCTTTTGTTAAAACTGTATTTCTTAGAATTTGAAATAAAACTTACTTTATTCCATGCATTGTCACAATGGGAGCACCACCAGCAGCAGGTACAGCTTTATCCATTAACGTGTGACTCTTGATGAAATTCAATGCTTTATCTCCTAACTGATGAGTATCATTTGAACACTGCTCTGGGTGTGGTACTGGTGTCTCTTGTTGTGCAACAGCCAACCAGTTGTGGGATGGAGATGACTGACCTTTGAATTTTCCTTGGAATGTTTTGACAATGTCAGAATAGCGGAATGCACAAACAGCTGAACCTCTAACACTGTTAGGATGTGTTTGGAAAACAGCATATACCATGTCTGTTCTATTAGCACTATGGGTTGTAGACATAGGATTTCCCTGTCCAAGGTCAGATGTTGATTCTGAAGGTATAAAAAATATCAATTTTAAATTGTGAAAACTTAGAATTTACATAATTAATACAAGATTCAAATACAGATCAATTGAATTTTAAATCCTAACATTTTCTGAAACAATGACGCAACTATCTTGCATAACATCAATATTGAATATGCAATTATCAGAAAATCAATCTTACTTAATTCCCAGTATATTGATAAAGTAGAAACAATATTATTCATGTCTTATTACATTATTTTTTCATGAAGATGCCTCAACCACATTTAATTGCTACAAATCATTAAACTTACGTATCAGGTCAAAATGGAAAGGATATTCCCCTGGTATTGAACAGTTCAGTCTAGCCTTGAAAAATGATGTCCATAAGTTCTTCATCAAGTAGTTACCTCCCTTGTCATTTTTACAAACTCTAGCCACTCGTGAAAACACAGCCTGAAAAATATAAAGTTATAGCATTGTTCAAAGTCTTAAATGAACAAAGTTGTCAACAAACTATCATTTAATTTATAATTTTGTGTGAACTAAGTCTACGGATAATAACTGGCTTCATTAAATGTGAATCACAACCAAATGAGATATCTCACTTTAAAATGCAAATTAATAATGATAATAAAAACTTTAGGTTTATAAAACTTCATTTTTAATCATTTTTTTCTCATGTTTTATACATCTATCATCATGATCATTAGAAGTTTTTAAGTCCAGGATAATTTAACTTTCCCAAAATTATTAAAATGTCATGTCTCAATATCTTACCTTTCCACAGTTGATATGTTCTACGGCAGTTTCTCTAAAGAAAAAGTAAACTTTATCCCCAATGTCAAATGAACTCACGAAGTCTGGATCTAAAGAAAGGAAATATACACCAATTATTCAACATATAATTTCCTGAAGAAAAAAGGTCAGCTTATCATGAAAATCAGTAAAGATGAGAAATATTAAATCGGTGACTGATTTTTTATTCAAAAGCATGATATTTAAGTCAAGACAATTAATGTATTAAATGTCCTTTAAAATGAGAGTAAACTGGCTTATTTTTTTATAATTTAACAATATATGAAATACATAAATCATAAATGTTAATGAGGACCGTAAAGACATAAATGGTCAATAAATCTAAAAAAAATCTGCTATGGCATAACACTCACCATTGACTACCTTGGAGTCATGTTGCACTGTTCGTACCATTGAACCCTGGTGTATTTTTAGGATTAATGGATCTCTTTCTGATGCATCTGCGACTGTCCCAGAAAACAACATACCATCTATAAAACATTGAAATATGAGAAAAATATTAAAATTAAACAAAAAAGTGTTAGTTTTCAGATTGATTACAGGAAGGGAAAAGAAACTACATTTGTTATACAATATATGGTATAGATCTATAAAATGAACTATTTTTTAATGGATAAAGTGTTGTTAAAACTGTTTGACATATTGTTTTTTTTAAATTGCTACAACCTTGCATACCAATGGTATCCACTTTAGGGATTCTATCTCATTGAAGATTTATTAGGGATTTGTTCAATTTATATTTTATAATGTTATATAGTTTTATACTCTATAGATAATGATTACAGTAGGTTATGGTGATAGTGTGTAAGACTGGCCAACTTTTCTCCCCAAATCTTTCTTATGGATAATTCTAACAATCACTCAAGCTTTAACCTTAATTCATCAAAAAAATTCTGGATTTACCCATACTATATATTTTGATTTCGCATAGTAATATACCTGTATAAACTGCGGTACTATTCTGCATTGGATCAAAGGGACTTTTACCGACACCGTCTTCCTCAGTCATCATCTTGAAGGAGTTGTCCTAAAAATTGTATATATTTGTTGTTTACGATAGAAAGATTTACTTATTTTTAAATGACAGTAAAATACTGACAGGATTAAAGATTTTTTTCAAAATATCATTGATCCCGTTTTATTTTTTGGACACAAAAATCTCCTCTGCACATTCTTATCATTTCACAATGAGGCCCACTTTATATTTTCTGTGTAAATAAAGTATTTTCATAATAATCCCCCAATATATGTTTTATCAGATAAACTGTCGGTATGAATTTTGACCTTTAACAGTTTCAAACAATCATTCTACTGTCAGGTGTCAAAACAAATTCAAATGTCACATTTATCAAAGGCAATAATCAGTAAATATACTACTGTGTGTTATTATTAAAGTAAGTTGATGCAGTTCAGATTTTACTAGGACTTGATTTTAATTCAAATCGAACTTTTTCATGCAAACTCATCATGAGTGATTCAAACTTTGATAGTATTTTTTTCCTTGGTATCAAAACACAGAATTACATGTCAGTTTTCACGTAGTCTTAGTATGATCAATATTTTTTACATGAACTGTAGTTTAGAACTTTAGACCCAAGCAATATTTTGAAATTTAAACTTATGCCTTCAAATAAATACATATCGGTACTATTTTTTTTTACTTTATGAGAAAATTTTACCACCTATCCAAATTTTTCAACCAAACAATTATTTATATATATCAATTTGTATCTTTTTACAATGTGTATCTGAAGAAACTTCCGTCAAGGATGTGTTTTATACTAACCGGTTGTTTTTTGTAAACTCGACACCTTGGTTTAAATGCGTTAGTCCCACAGAGGTAGACATCACCATTGTCCTTCTTTCCATATAATCTAATGTAGTTCTGACATTGGTCCTGAAAATACAAACAATTCATACAATTCTGTTCCAAACAGTCATAAACTTCTAAGATGAATTGTTATTCTATTGTATTAGATGCTAAATGCCACAAAATTTAAAATTAAGCCTTAGATATAAAAAAAGAGGAAGATGGAAATCTACCAAGAAAGACAGACAATACAATAGCCTTAAAAAACACCAAAAAAACTAATCCATAAAACACAATGCAAACAACCTTGGAAATCCAAACACCTACGATGATTATGCAGGACCAGATATAGACGTACTTTGTATAAGGAATGATTCAACAAGTTTTTTTTTAAAGAAAGATTAAAAGACTAAAATATGCATATATCACATATCTTAATATAATGGGAAGATCCATATTGTATTATGGACCTGTAATTGATTTGTAACAAGTCTATTTGTCTTCAAATATTTTAAATACCTAACACCAAAACATGCCAACTTCTACTGAGGCATAAGAGATTGATCAAAACCCATCCATTTAACTATTGTTTTGTAATTATCCTATGGTCTCTGATTGTCTTTTTAGGGGAATTTCAAAGTCATAATGAATATAATATATTTTTTAACTGCATATTGTCTGCCCATACAATGTCCAGAATAAAGGTCTAATCATATTTTATCATAATTACATCAAATAGATACCAAGTCCAAGGCATATTTATGTGTAACAGATAGAAGTATGTGGCTTATATCAGGTGTTACCTCAGGTGCTTCACCTTTGATTATCATGACAGACCAGTTAATCCTTTTATCAAACTAGTTGTATCTCTCTTTATTCAAATTTAACAAACTTTTATAAATCTTTTTGGACAATTCTCTTCTTGAAGGCATATTGATTTGTTTTAGGCAATGACTGTTTAACCTCTAATGTAATTGTTAATTTATAGGAAGCTCGGAGAAGATTGATTCTGGTAATGGTTGTTCAATTATTCTCGTGCAAATAAATCAACAACCAAAACGTATAAATCAAGAAATGAAAATGTAGTTTCCGACATGATCCAGGATATCAGACTTCCCTACTTGTCCTATTACCAGAGGAAGATTCTTATTCTGTTGACACCAATGTAATCAATGCAGACATTTTCTTCTGATTTGATATAATGAACCTTGCACTAGAGACGATTTTTAATGACTGGGATCCTGTAGAGAACATAGACTAAAAGTTATGTTGATTGGAAACCATTTCTCAGTTTAGTCAATGATCAATATCGACAAATACTTTATATGGTTATTAAAATATTTCTTGCCTTGACAAATTGGTAGTATGCAGCAATGATAATGTTTCATAAATCATATAATATAAGCTTTGCAAGTTCAGACAAATTGGTCATCAAAATGAGACTAGTGATGGAACTCTTCTTATACAAATTTTGATATTTTTCCTGTTCAATCACTGCATAAAGACACTGAACAATAAAAATATATGATAAATCAGAAAATTCATATTCGTAAAAGTTTGTATGAATTGAGACAACATTTAATCATGGAACTATTATACTGACAGGAACTCCAACGATTTAATCAACCATCTCTGAATTCCCTACATTGAGCCCCAAGATTCTCCTGTTAGGAAGAAGGAAATGTATTGGTGTCCCATAACAGCAATCAGTCATAAATTCTATTTTCTATTCCTCTAATACCATCTTTATTGCATGTAATGACAAAACTTTCTCAAAGCTAAAAACAAAGCCGAACACCATTAATGGATTTAAATACATAAAAATCGCTTAAATCTTTTTTTTTCAAAACTGGGAACAATTATCCACGTAAAGAACCATATTAAGAACCATAATTAAACTGTGACTTTTGATGAAGTCATTTTATATTCTTTGATAATTATACATCGATCTGGCCACGACACAGGTGGTTTGATATCCCATTACAGGTACTGCCACGCCACCTCAAGGTACAGGTGTCACTGCTTTCGTGTCATACCGTCATAAAATGGACAAATTGATTTTTACACCTCTGACAAAATCTGACATTTATATTCCTGGGTCAGTTGACAATGGATATTGCACATGTAAAATGGTGACCATTGTTATTTGTTTGCTCTTAAGATAAGTCCTTGATTTAAAAGGACTGTTTGTGTGAAAGAAAGGTTACAAGAACTCCAATGAGCATAGTTAATGAACAAATATAAATCAGTGTTGTTTTTCTGTTTTTTTTTATCCTTATAGTTCTACACAAATTGTGGCCTACAGCTCAATAATTTTCCATGAATTTTAATTTATCTAAGGAAATTGTGCTGAAAAACAAGTTCTGAGTACGGTAACGATTCCTGAATGTACTTTTCACGATCATGGAAGATTTATGAATCTGCTTGCTCATCTTTATAACAGCTGCTGTGTTGTACAAATGACTCCCTTCAAATATTACATAATCTACTAATTGAACATGTCAGAAACAGCCTCTCATAAAGATCATTATCAATCAGAAAAATGTCACAATCAGCCCTCCATACATGACATGAATAGAAAAATCATCAGAGTCAAGCTCTTGTATTATTTGAATTGGTTTTCGCAAGAAATGGTTTTATCTGATCAATAACTGTATGTCAGAAAATGACACAGACAGATAAATTTTAAGATATTTTAAGAAATTTGAAAATTATATTCAGAGATGCAAAAACTGACAAACCATCCTAACACCAGGAGAAAAATTAGCTAAACAGTAAAAACTGATAGTCAAATTGTCATGAAATAGAAGTTCCTTCATAATATAAGTTCCAACTGGAACAAATATTCTGTAATATTATTTCCATGGAAAAAATAGAGAATAGAATATTTGTTCCAACAGGAACAGATATTATGGCATTGTTTAAAACAAAGTTTCCAGGGGAACTTCTGTTAAGCATAAAAAATATGACAATGACAGAACAACACTTGATACATCTTGACCTTTCATGTTCCTTAAGCTTGAGATAACATGAGTATATGTGGCAAAATGTAAATCTTAATTATACATGTAACCAGTGTGTACATGAAAAATTAAAGCAAATTTTCTTTTTGACATTGCACGTAAATTTAACTAATATCAGCTGTCAGACAAAACAAAGTGCAGTTTACCAAAAAACATCTGGTATCTTTTGATAGTTATTTAAGTTACTATATACTATATTATTATGTAATCTGAGTAAAAGGTTCGTTAACATCTGTCAGGAACAAAATAGGGAAAATTCAACTTTGACATTGTACAGATTTTTAATTAAAGAAAACCCTTGTTTAAAGTCGATATTGTTTTTTTAAATACCATATAAATAGACTGATAATTGTTAATCCAAAACATCAAATAAAAAGTATGTTAAAAACTATGACATCATCCTCTGGTGTGCCTATATAACTTGTATACATTGGTAAATGATCTCAATTTTGGCATCTCATTACCAATACACATTACTGACACAATGTTGCATAACAAAGCACATCAGATTAAATAGATGCAAAACAAGAACGTATAATCTACAGGTAATAAAGGACAGTTTATATAAATATCCCACCCAAGAATAGATGACATCATATCATGACTTTTATACTTTGCTTAGTACAACAGTACATTGATAAATCTTTGAAATTCAATTATATAAATGAGGAAAACATCTCTGTAAATGAATTTTTACACATTTCTAGAATAATATTTTGTGCAGTTAAGGGAAGTTCTCATTGCAGAAAATTCATTCTTTAATCATGGTCTCTGAGATCATTAAATAACACTGCTTTTAATATGTACTTAAAAAGTCTCCTTATAGCACTCATATGATCATATATCTTGAGGAAAACATGTAATTATTTTTTTGACTTCACACAAAGATATCTCCATCACCGTGACTCACCTCTGAATTTCTCCTCATTAAACAATAGTCTTTATCATACTGTCTTGGATCCCATTCAATTCTCTGTAAAACATAAGAAAATAGGATCTTTCTAAGTGCTGATTAATGCTGTTTGAAGTTCTGTTATACAATATGATGATGTCGTTTTTATAGACAACAAATGTCTTCAATTTCATGTTCTGTAGGAAATAACCTTTCGTTTTTTAACATTTCTAAGACGTTTTAATGCAGCTTGTTGCATGTTAGTTTTTGTTTCATCATATTTATGAGACATTCACTGTGTTCTTCTGTTAATTATTGCATATCTTTATGTACTTTGGTTCAAATGCTTTCACATGATATTGGCGAAAAATCTATCTGAAAATTTTGATATGGTGAAAGAAAAGAAGCTTTCTTCAAAGGTGCTGGAGTGTTTTCACATTTTTGAAAATGAAGTTGAGCTAAATTATCAGGACAGATAATTCAAAATTTTACAAATAGAGGGAAAAGATGTAATGGGGGCAATCAAAAACTGAAGACCAATAAAAACAGTCAACACCATGACCAAAAGAAAACAATAAACAGACTAACAACAAACCCCCATTCAATAACAGACAATTAAAGATTGAGCAATGGCAGTCTCATCTTCACCTTTAAAACAGGCAAGATTTATTATTAATATAACCCAGTTTATCAGATGGAAAGACAATAATTCATGTCAGAAGCATATGCAAGCATCATCCAGAGAAACCCTATTACTTTTTTCCAATTAGCCAACATTAAATCATAAGTCTTTGATTGATGAATCTCTATAGAAATATGACAAGGAAAGTCATCCACTGGTTTTGTTATTGTGTCTGTTTCTTTGTTTTTGTTTGATAGACCTCCACAGCATGAAATGAACATCACAATGAATGTACTCCATATGTACACCCCACCCATGTTGTGATTCTTTTTATTTTTTTGCCTGTAAATTAATTAGAAGTTACCAGATGGGGTAAAGATGTTTGTTAAATGAAGACAGTATTTCTAGCTAAAAAGCTCCTGCTGGATTATTTGCACTTCTGGAGAACATACTTTGTAACATCTGTCTCTTTAGTATACATCAATTTCAAATTCTGGGACTCTATTTTGACTGACCTCAAGTTTGTGTTAGTTTACATGTGCTGTATGATGTTTCTAAAACAATCCGTTTCAGATTTTGACAGCAACAGATTTCTGTTGCTATGCTATTAAATAATTAGAAAATATATTACAAATGGAGGACAAAGTCATAATTCTCTTCCTTTATTATTTAATAGTTACCTGCAATTCTTCAGTTAAGGTGTTCATACTCAGATTGTAAACTTTGTTTCTAAAATAAAAAAAAAATCTCTTTCATAATCACTGAAAAATTATATATGCAAAAATCATGTGTGTATGCAATTAATAGGTAAATGCACTAAAACTTGCTGTAATATTTTCAATTAGTAAAACAGAGAAAATCATGTCGAATAATGTTACATGCACCTTGCATTTACTTTCAGTCATAAACCTTTATTGAACAGGAGACCTGCTGTTGAGCAAAATTATCTTCAGACTTCTTATCATAGTTTTCACATGTTAGGTGCAGTCGTACCTATGTTAATCATACACTGATAAAATGTGTATGAATACAGATTCTGTTAATCTAGTTTTAGTTGAATGTACTTTTATTTTACTACCAAAAAAATGTTTTTGATGATTTTATGATCAGGTCTTATACTTGGAAGGGCACATTAGCTATTCCATCGATGTCATACTAAAAAGACAATTTGCCAAATTTTATATTTTGGCACTCGATCACCATCCCACTGATGTTTTGGAGCTTTACTGATTTGTAAGATGGTCAAAGAACAAACAAAACTATATGTTTACCACATTTATCTATACATTGTATTTTATGATGATATTTGTCTAATGGTTATTACATTGTGTGGTTCACACATTTTTAATTTCAAGCTAATGAGACACGGGAGGCGATATATATGACGCCATACATGTCATTATGACAAATACATTTATTTACACTTAAGTATTGCAATTTATAACTTCATTATACTTATTGTGTTTGTCAATTTCTTTGGAAATAAATTCATTTATAAACTGAGTTTGTATTGTACATGAAAAGTTCTTTCAAACTTTTAAGATGGGCCAAGGATATCTGTATTTGATCAGGGTTTTACCATGTCTCCAATTGATTAAAAATCACCAGCACAAGTGCGTTTTGTATAGTATGCACTTTAATCTCTACAATCTTTATTTTTCTTTTATCAAAAGATCATTTTTAATTCTACTTGTTAATAACCATACTTTTCTCATGTAATATTTTCACGACTTTACTGTTAAAAAAAGGGCGTAACATATACCAAGGGGACATTTTGGTTGTACACTATTGTGTTTGTTGATCCTTGATGTGTACAATCTCCTGTTGAAAGTTTTTTGGTGACCAATAGAATACATTTGTTCACAATCCCCCCCTCTTAAACATTCTAAAGTCCTTCTCTAATCTCTCTTATACTCAATATCTAAGATATTTTATGGATGTTACACATGCTGAATTTCAAGGTGTGTACTGTTTAATACTTTAATATGTCTTGTATGATACATACCTTCCTCCTAATAACATCCATTCTCCATCTGTATCTAACACTTTAAAATGGTCAAGAAAATTTGGATCTCCTTCAAAAATCTGCTTTCCTCCAACATCTGAAAACAGAACAAAAGACTTCAAATATAATTGTTATAAAACAATATTATCAACTGGATTTTACAGTAAAAAATACACCAACATTTTAGAGATAGGATAGGTTGTATGTATTATAATGTTGTTACTTGACACTCAAACTGTTATATTAAACATAAAAAAAAGTAAATCTTGCCCTCGATCAAAAGACAAAATTTTTGTGGACATACTATCATTACATTTAGCCAGAGGCCAAGCATCTCTAGTCATGACCGCAAAACTGATAAAAAATATCCTATTGCTAGTTTTTCACATTCCTATAATTTTTACTTTAAATTTGATCATTTAGATTTTTTTATGATTTTTTTCTTGTGTTCAATTCAAAGACCTTATAGTTTTATGAAAAAAGAATATCCAATTAATACAAGAATGGCCTCTCCATATCCTGCTTCAGATCAAGTTTAAACACTCCTTACAAAATATGATAAACTTCATGAATAGATTTATCATTTCTTATAAAGATTTCATTTTATAACACTTAAAAACAAGTTGAAGCACAGGTAAAGCAATAGATCTTCATAAGGACACAGATCACGTATGTGACCTAAAAGGAATAGCTCAACACTACGCTGGCAAACTTCCAAACCTAATAAAAAAAACCAGCTGAATCTTTTTACAAAAGTGAGGTCAACCTGTTTTCTGCATTATTCATGACGTTCTTAAGAAAACCTATCGGCAGAAAATCAAATTCGATGAGTTTCTCGTAAACATCTGTGGGTCCTTTATAAAGTTTTATCCCGAAATCTAATCAAAGTATTAAAGTTCTACACCAACTTGTCCTTTAATCGACCAAAAGTGTGCTTTTATCCAATTTATAATACAGAGTTAGATTTTAATGTGGGAAAAAACAGGGAGCTCACACAAAATTACTACAGTTGACACAATGTCGTTTGATACTGACCTTGGACAAAGGGAAATTGTTTGAAAAAGCTATACACTGTAATAACAAATTTGTTACATTTTGTGCTTATAAACTTGTTAAGTTTTTTTTTAAAGCTAAGTCAATGAAGAAGTGTATATACCCAACATTCTGTAACACAAGATTAAACTTATAGGTGAATTTACTCAAAACATATCTAAGTGGCCATGGGGTGCAATTAAATTGATTAATAAAGGAAATTTTATGAGATAATTTTACACCTTTTTTAAAGATGATAAAGCAGCTTTCAATATTGCATGACTACATAGACAGGTTTTTTTTCTTTTTTAATTTTCCAATGACACAGCAAAAGTATTTAAAGACATCACTTTTTCTTTCAATATTGATAATTTATTCAAATTACGCCTTTTAAATCTTTTAAATTAGGTTGATTTTTTGACATTCTATCATTTATTAATAGATGAATATGTACATATTTCATCAAGGATTGAAATCTTAATGTGAGTTTGTTGTAGTGTCACTGAACATCCTGTCTTTAAGAGAAAAAAACCAAGGTGGCCTAAAATAGTATTTCAACTCTTTGTATAATTCTTTCGTTTATTGATAAAACGTATTTTAAAGAAATTGTTTTTTGTTTTGATTTCATTAAAATGTACATGTATGTACATTGACAACCACCTAAATTCATAACACGTCAGATCAATTGATGTTCGGCTTTAAAAATGTGGATACAAAACTATGCCGAGTTCATTTGGTTTCTGAGCACTTTAATCTTATTTTTACATCCTAAAAACTTGCTGGACATATTTTTGTATTTACTTTTCATTTTAAATATTTGTTTTCATCTTATTTACACTGTACACTCTTTACACTATGAAAAGTCTACAAAGCTATGTTACATGAACTTGTAAGAAATTACGTCAGCGACTTAAAACCAATTGCAAATAGTCTTTGCTCACGTCAATGGATATATATCCCTAGATATCGACTTTTTTAAGTGTTGACTAACTCATGATTCCCTGACCACAGAATAATATGATTTTAAGCTACTTGTAGTTTGATAATAGATTAACTATAAGACTTTGACAACACAAATCTTTACACACCTTTACATATTTCTAAACAGTAAATATATTCAACAAAAATCTACGACACATATACATTTTAATTCCTAAATAACCTTAGGTTGGATAAATTTTCACTGCTACATAAATACACTACTTTCCTTATTTTCTCTCTTATTCAAAATTATAACTGGTTACATTTTATTGACTAGAAGCTTTAAAAAAAATTGTGTATCTTTTGTTTGACTTTTTATGTTTTTCTGCTACTTATTACCTACAATAATTAAATTATATAATATTCTGACATTTCCTACATGTAAACTGTGTTAACTGTTTCCTTTCAGCTGTTTCAGCACTTATAACAGGCTTTTATTCAATTAAATTTTACAAGCAGACAAAAAAGTTGAATATATAAAGATCTGAAATTATATTCACTTATATGTTTTAACCTCTTTTATGTTTCTTTTAAACAAAAGTTAGAATTATGCAAAAACCTGTTTTATCTATAAGACAGTATAATTTGCTCACATGTAAATATACATGTTAATTTTCCATGTTACTGTTTTGATTAAAATAGAAACATCAAAGACATAACGACCTAGTGAAGATGTATTTTCTAATTACTAGAGTGTTACACCTGGCCTGGGGCAGAACGATCTATAACAGGAGTTACTTCCCTTAGGGGCACCTGTCTTGTTTGATGTTCTCTCATCAATATTAAAGTTCATTATCCAAGGAGGGATTAATGTTTTATCTCAATTATCATATTTCATATAATTATCATATTAATTCTATACAACTACCTTATTAACAATAGGTCGGCCATGGGCCAGGTAAATTAATCCTATTGTTTTCCTATTTATCTAATAGAAGAGCTTCTCTTTGAAGTTTGGTGGTTTGAAACAGATGTGCAAGATTTTGGCCATTATTTCAAATTTGATACATTTGTGTACATAATGATGTTGCGCTTTAATGATTATGATTTTTATCAAATATGGGTTTTTGTTAATCCACCCAGCTTTTCAAAGGTGTTGATTAATTGTTTGTAACCCTGAACCTTTAATTCATTCAAACCACAAACCTATCTAAATATAGTAAATTCACATTGAAAAATCACCTGATTAAGAATGAATTGAAATGACTCATTAGATTAATGGAAAAATAAAGATTCAAAAACATTTCCAATCACTCATGCACTTTGAGACCCTCGAAATGATAAACAGTTCCGTCGCACTATCAGTGGAGTACTGTCCAACAAGTCAACATGGCAGTAGTCAGAAATGCCATAGTCTCTAACAACTACCAAGCATTATTGGTAGTTCTATATATTGACATAAGGAACAAACATCAAAACTCTTAACTTTATCTATCATATCCAGTCTGTCATAAATGTCCTAATACTTGTCCCCCATATAGACCATAACTACAGAAATATAAATTTATGGGTCATTTATAAGAAAGTGTAGTGTAAAAGAAGGTGAACTCATCTTTGTTGGCAACTTGCATATATATGTCTATATGTATATGTGCATTATGGTTAGAAAATAAAAATTTTTGTTCAAAAAATCTCACGTTCTTGCAAAACGAAACAATTACCAACGATCCAAATGCATAAAATGGGTAATTATTATATCTTCAAAGTATAGAAATTAGAAGTCAATTACTATTAATAAAATTAATAGTCTACTAAAGATATTATTTATGTAATAACATATAATCACTAAAAGTATCTTCTTTATCATATCAATAAAATATGCACATTTAATGGTAATTTTTTCTCCTATCAAACATTTCATATACCATAAATACTCCAGTAACCAACTCAAAGAAGACTGTAATATTTAATCAACATGTAGGTTACTATATATCTGATAAGGATTATACAGCATTACCGACTCTTTCATAATTTTACAAGACCATCTTACAAAGAAAACAAACACATGTGTCTTGTTTATTATTTTGCTATCAGATTATTTGTTGCAATACAATGCACCAGAGACTTTACAAATGGCATATGCAAAGTTTTATTGCAATGTAATTGTATCTTAGACAGAAAAGCTGTGGAAATTTGAATCTTATTCTGCAATCTGCTTTAGTTTTGACATGCATCAAAACAAGTGCACCTTTTTATAATTCAGAAATAAGTAACCGCTAATAATCGTAACCCTTTGTAATAATTACGCATAATCAGCAACTTTAAATGTATCAATTGTATTTTAAATACTACAATTGCTGAAACATTATTTTAATCTTTATTATACAAAATTGATAAGCTTTTTCGTTCGATTTTCAACTAAATGTATAGCTATGTTTATTCATTCTAAATGTCGCTTTTCCTAACATCTGGAGCTATAAACACATTCAAATAGAATTTTATTGTTGAAGATCTTTGTTGTGGTAACAAGATGTTGATTGAAATTTCTTACAACTTCCTTCTTAACGAGAAAACTAGGTATCCTTATTTAAAGCTTTTATCAGATAATTAGAAAATCTTTACAATTCTGGGTAAGAGAAATGTTTTGACACTACCGACAGAGCTTTACTCCAGGTAGGTTGTCCTCAAGATTTTATTTTAAACTTAACGTGAATCGGCACAAAGCTACGGCTTTAACTACATCTACCATAATCCTTTCTAACAATCTTTTGACCTAGATACAACCATTCAAGTTGAGTCTAAGCAGGTTTATAAAAGATTGTTTAAAAAAAGGGGGATATTCAGATTATAGTGTTGTTTGTCCTTGATCATGAACTTTTAAAATTTAATTTAAAATGATCATTTGCAAACTCATACACATCAGTAAATTTTTAAGTGCAAACCATGTTTTATCTAAGATAAAGTGCATGCATGTTTCTGCTATAAAAGATGAAAAATCAAAAGAAATCTGATGTCTACAGTCTTGACAAATGTCAAAATTAACGTAATTTATGATGCTCTTAAGGTTTAAAATATCAGTAATATCAGGAAAATCTTTATACTTCATAGGCATTATCTATTTATCTACCTTTAATCATCATAGAAAACCCTTCTCTAACCACAATGGATGATTTTCTGATCAACATGTAAAATATGGTCATTTGTAAATCAATTTACTATAGAAATAATTGTCTAATTAAAAGTATAATTCCAGCCACTTAGTATACCGGAGAGGTGCAATTTGTGAGTAATGATCTATTTCCTTTATTATTCTTTATTTCCCCAACTATCCAATTTATCCGGATGTACCTACTTCATTTTGACGATCTTTTTACTTTTGGCCATATGAGAGTTTGCATTAACAAAAGCTTGTTCAAGCATTTATCAAAACTTTTCAAAATTTTAACAACAATCACAAATATGGACAACTTCATATGGTTTTTGTGTATCCAGACTAATCTAAGGGAGAGCTTCAACTATTACGATTAACAATTTATCTATAATTTAACTTTTTGATAATTTGTAAAAAACCCATTTTATAATTACATAATCACTTTTTCAAAAGAGGTGTTTGAAGTATAAAGTAATTTTACAAGTTAATAAATTATAATAAACACAACCAAATAGTATGTCGATAAGTATTTTTTTTAATTGAAGTCAATATGTCTTCAATAGAAAAGTGCCGATATTTGTGTTCTTGTGTAATTAAATAAAGTAGAAGGTAAATATTCCAGTACAATATACCTATTAACATGGGTATTGATTAATTGATAATTTACCTGTTCAGGTGTTAAAGGCACCTGCCCGTCTTTATGTGCTGCAATTTGTATTACACTATTGACTTCTGCAGTCTCTTACCAGAGGGAGGCATAAATTAGTTTTAAATAGTTTTATGGACAATTTAATGAGCGAACATAATTAAAAATTAATTAAGCTTTGGCTCCAAATACTTTTTTTAATCAATATATCATTCAGGCTTATAAGATAGGCAACATATCAATGTATAGTGAACTGTATGCTAAACCAGTTCACCTCAGTGTTCTACAAGCTCCAGAGCTAATATAAGGCAGCACGTAGGAATGTTGATTGATTGAATGTTGTTTGTTTGTAATACATCCAGCGGAAATTTATTTCATGTGAAAGGAAAAGTTCAGATCAGTGACGAGAAGAAGCCATCAAAAACAAATTTCTTATAAATTGATGAAAATTCTACAAAAAGAGGGAAACATGCAGTTCTTATAATTTTTTTAACTAGGATGTCCATGTTCTCATTTTCCTGTATTGCATAATTTCATAAAGTTCTTAAGTTTATACAATCAGTCTCGTTTGTGAATAGACAACAAAAAACCCACTTATCACATGATTTTATTGTTCTGTACTTCACATGTATTACCTACTAAATATATATATTGCAGAGATTAATTATGCACACATAAATCAAAATAGCTACTTGTCATACAAAATGTCAAGCTACTTGATGACAATGACTACTGATTGTCCCGAATCTGCTGATAGACTAACGGTGCCAGTGATCATATGCTTCACTGGTGTTGACAAAAACATTTCATTGCACTCACTTTTTGATCTCAATCAGAGCTTTGAGCAAGGCCATCTACACACGATCTTATGAATAATTAAATGGCGCTCTTGTTAGCATTTAAAATCAAATTAATCTATACAACTACACAGTTCTTAATTTCCCTTCAACCAAAGGACGATTCTTGTGGCTTCCGTCAAACTGGGGCCAGTTAATAGCTCTGAACCCCAAGAACAGGAGACTTGTCACAGTGGCACCCAGTGGTCAATCCTTGTTTAGTTCATGTAGACTTAATTGTAAACTTTGTCAATGTCATTTTTATACCACACGTGAAGTCATATGATGTTCATGTACTTTTAAATGTGCTTTATGAATATCTGATCATAAATTAATGTAAAATTACTAAATTTATTACCAAAATTTGATTGAAATTTAAAATCAATCATTATTTTCATGTATCACCTTCATTAACCTTGACAATATTTATTTCTTCCCCCTTTTTTAATATTCATATTATTCATTACTCTTATTCCTCCTTTAAATCAAATTTTAACATGCACAATCTTGATCAGAATATATTAAAATTTTAAAATGGAAATTTTAAATTAAAGTTGAATGTCAAATTCACAGCATGATATTTACGTGGATAGAAAAAAAAACCCTGAAATCAGTTGATTTGGATTGGTGACACTTGGACAATATCGTATCCTAAAGGAGTACAGACCATCTGACACTGAAACTGACAATTCTGACGCCTGGTGATGACATATATTACACTATATATTAGTTTTCTGTTAGTGTCAGCTGAACTTGTAACCTTCAAATTGCCTAAGATCTTATAACTGTAGACTTTTCAAATTAAGATCGACAGACATTTTGACTATTTCTGTTGACAGATGACAATACACAACAAGATTGTACAAATATAATCCAAATATGGGAAAAGGGAAAATTTTTCAAAACTTTTGTCAAGCAGATTTTATAATGGTATATTGGTTAATACCATGTTTGTTAACTAAAACAATCGTTTATTTTTAGACTTATAACTTGAAAACCAAATATACTAAAACAACAACAAAAATATTATCTTCCAGGAACAAGGAAATACCTTTTTCCAACCTATACTAATAATTCATTAGGTACACTGGTAATTTTGTAAATATTTGAAAAATATGATTGATTTTTGTTGGCTTGATGTCCAGTGGCTATTTTTTCTGCACATTTAGGACATTATTGGTTATCTAGAGAACAACAACAAAAATATTATCTTCCAGGAACAAGTAAATACCTTTTTTCCAACCTATACTAATAATTCATTAGGTACACTGGTAATTTTGTAAATATTTGAAAAATATGATTGATTTTTGTTGGCTTGATGTCCAGTGGCTATTTTTTCTGCACATTTAGGACATTATTGGTTATCTAGAGAACAACAACAAAAATATTATCTTCCAGGAACAAGGAAATACTTTTTCCAACCTATACTAATAATTCATTTGGTACACTGGTAATTTTGTAAATATTTGAAAATATGATTGATTTTGTTGGCTTGATGTCCAGTGGCTATTTTTCTGCACATTTAGGACATTATTGGTTATCTAGAGAACAACAACAAAATATTATCTTCCAGGAACAAGGAAATACTTTTTCCAACCTATACTAATAATTCATTAGGTACACTGGTAATTTTGTAAATATTTGAAAAATATGATTGATTTTTGTTGGCTTGATGTCCAGTGGCTATTTTTCTGCACATTTAGGACATTATTGGTTATCTAGAGAACAACAACAAAATATTATCTTCCAGGAACAAGGAAATACTTTTTCCAACCTATACTAATAATTCATTAGGTACACTGGTAATTTTGTAAATATTTGAAAAATATGATTGATTTTTGTTGGCTTGATGTCCAGTGGCTATTTTTTCTGCACATTTAGGACATTATTGGTTATCTAGAGAACAACAACAAAAATATTATCTTCCAGGAACAAGGAAATACCTTTTTCCAACCTATACTAATAATTCATTAGGTACACTGGTAATTTTGTAAATATTTGAAAAATATGATTGATTTTTGTTGGCTTGATGTCCAGTGGCTATTTTTTCTGCACATTTAGGACAATATTGGTTATCTAGAGAACAGACTGTCATCTATATGATGACAGGAGAACAAAGAAATATTTTTTTATGGATTATTTTTTCATTGGCATCAATTAGTCTGGGAGTAATTAATCTTTAATCCCAGTGCTATAATCAGGATGTAACAGATAATCATAGATTACAGTGCCAATATACCTATCCTAGATCATTTTTTATCAAGTAATGAAGCTCTTTATCAGTGAGGTTCCTGAGGGAAGGGATTATAACAAATATTTGTTGTACAAAACATATGTTAAACCATAACAATGTTTATAGAATGATGAAAGAATGAGTAAATATTAGGTGAGAAAGGAAGAAAGAATGTTTATAAAAAGCTGTCACATTTTTTCAGCTTTTATTCAATAATACAAACCAGTTGTACATATGAATAAATTAAAATGCTACATAATGTCTTTCTTATTCAAACTGTTGACCCATGACAAGGAGCAAATATCATTTGTCTAAATGAATACAGTAATTATTTTAGTTTTTACGAAATTCAAGAATATCAAAAAGGTAGATAAGAAAAGCAAAGGTACAAATTCTCTCCATTTTGGACGGTTGTCAGAATGATTATTTGACTAATTAATCCGTGTAATGACTTCCCATCCTTCCAGGCTTCATGCATTCCTTGGTTGATGAAGATATTTACATTCATATGGGTCAGCTAAGAAAGTGATAATTTACATTCCTATTGCCAAAATCTACTCCAGCTACATGTTACAGAGAATCCCTTCATTCTTTCCACAATTTGATGTGATCCAATAGTCAACTGTTCCTTTTTGATATTGTGAACCAATAGTCAACTGTTCCTTTTTGTTATTGTGAACCAATAGTCAACTGTTCCTTTTTGTTATTATTAACAACAAATACAACCCTTTTAGAAATTTTAATTTTTTTCAGAAAAATGAACTTTTTGTGGTAAGAATTTCATGAAATATTGGGTTAATTTGGTCTTAAAGAGTGCAGTCTAAAAATGACAATAAGAAGTTTGATTTCAGGATCTTGAATCAGGACTTCCTCCTCCAGATAATTTGCTGATAGATATTTATACATTCATGTTTTGGCCAGTGGTCAAATGATGATTTACATCTTGATTACTTATAATTAGACCAGAATACCCCCTCCCCCATTCCTGTCCAGATGTAGATGTGATTTACTTGATTTTGGCCAATGGTCAAACAATGACATAGAAATTGATTGTACATAATTAAACCTGATGATAGTGCACCACAGGATTCACACTTCATGATCTTATCAACAAATTACATGGTCAGTTAGTGGTCACTATAGACTTATCTCTGTTGTAATGAGGATTTGATGGCCAGTCAGTGGTCAGGGAATCTGCTTTATCACTTTAGATTAGTGGTCATTGTTTACATAAACCCCTTAAACTATATCTTACTTAGCGCTTGGATAATGAATTGGCTAGGCAGGGGTAACATATGTCCTTTCTATCAAGAAGTAGAAAACTGTTAACATTTTTATAAAAATCCTACATTTTTTCAAGTACTGGGAACATCTTTTAAAGTATTGAGAAGAAAATCTTTCCTGTATTCCTCTACTCCCACTCCAGCAATTTCCGATCCCAAATTATCTAATTTCACAAACTATATAAATTACTTTGATTTAAAATGTAGATTTTATATTTTAAAATAGTCTGATAATGTAAACAAGTAAATAAAACTGTTGAGAAACTTGATGAAGACTGATGCATTTTGTTTGATATTAGATCCCATCTGTCTCATAGCTACCATCCCTATAGTGAATGAATAAAACACAAAACATATGCAAAAACATGTCAGTTTTATGAAAATGACAAATGTTCTATTTTGTCAGAATGTCAGAAAGAAAAAAAATCATCTTGTTACAATAAGCTGGTTAGAAAAGATGTAAAATTTGGTAATACATTATATGGTAAAATGCAAATGAGCTCGGTGAAAAATAACAAATACGATATCTATCAAGCCTATCCTAGTAGCTTGTTGAAGATGATACGGAGAACCGAACCATAATACGTTAAGATGTGACACTTGAAATTCATACTTCAATTCATGCATCAATGGCCTTGAGCCTAAGATTTAACCAAGTTGGTTAGATATTAAAGATCTTCTTTTCACCTGAAGTGGAGATTTGTGTTTAGGCAATCAGAGATCCCCAATTCATGACTTAAACTGTGAAATGAATTTAAGGTGTCATTTTGTCAACTGACACTAATATTGCTTCTAGAAAAAGCTTATTACTTTTTGTGATATACATGTATATCTCAGAAATAGTTTATTTCCTTTTTTGACATGTTAATTAGAAATAAGTTCTAATCCTTAATCTCACTTATATTTCTTTTCAATTACTTTATTACGCAAGACCCCAAGCTGACAAAATGTCGTTTTACCATTACATTTTAATACTCTAATGAAAAATGATTTCTAAAATTTACCATATTATAAATAGATTATTAAGAATTTCCTAACAAATATATATATCTACTTTTTCTTCAATAAAAATTCCTGAAAGGTTTATTCCTTTTTCCTGTTATGCAAATCCTCAATCTTTTTATGTTAAATGAAACCCCAAAAAACAGCATCTTTTCCATTTATGCATTCATCATTTGAAGAAATATATCACAAAAAAAATGTAAAAAGTCAATAACCGTCCAATCAACGGATCGTCCAATTAATGGATCGACCTATAAAGGGATCACTAGTGCTGTTTAAGTTTTATTGAACTTTCTATTGATATAACATGTCACTTTTCAAGTGCTTTTATCTAAGGAAAGTTCAAGTAGTTAGGCCAATCGCACACCTGTGTCATCAAAATCACTACCCTCAAATATAATGGTCCTAACTTTCAATTGCTATCATAAAATTTTATGCTCCAGCTTTATTTGTTTTGATGAGTTCATATCCCCAATAACTTTTCTCAAGTGTACAAAATATACAACTCTATTTAATAGCAAAAAGCCTTTTTCAACTCGATATTTTAAGTTCTTAGTGTTCATGTAGTACAATCTTTTGCTTTTCTGTGTAAATATTTACAGAACACGGTTTGTCTTCTTATGACTTGTTTGTTCTTCTTCTCTTGTTTTTATCTTTATTTTTCATAAAGTTGAATAATTAATAAAAGTTTGACTATTTTTTTCTACTAAAGATGTTATTAAATTCAGTTAGCTATAAAAGTTTTCAGTGCAACTCATATGTTTAACATTCAGACTTGCAGCAGTTACTGTGCACTTTTTCAAAATTTTATAATCAATATACTTACCAGTTGTTTTTAATATCAAGTTCGCGGAATTGTCAAAAAATGCTACAGAAAGTCCCAGGATAGCTAATAATACTGTTAATACTGTAAATAAATCCATCCTGTTTTGGCACATAAGCTGTAAAAAGATGTTACTTTGTTAATCTAAATATCTTTAGACTAAAATCAATTTTTTCTCACTAAATATAGCTGGTTAAAGTAAAATCCAAATTGTACAATATGAAATATAGAAAACACCGTTTATGTGACACAGATGTTTGTATCAAAGGTTTCCACTGTTCAGGTAGATGTATGAAGATAAAAATTCACTGAATGTCAAATGTTTTACTTGTCAATGTATAATCCATGAATCTACAATATTTGACATTTCTTTATACAATTATCAAAATCCTTCTGGTTAAAAATATTTCCAGTATATAAAAAACAAGTTATAACTCTGGGGCCATGTGTGATTATAAATCTGTTGATAGTAAACTGTTGTTGTATAGTGTAAACCTGAACTGCTCCCTGATTGGCTGACTGTCAAATCATACTATGGGGCATTCAATGGGGTTAATCAAGCATAAAAATAATTACACACACTATAAAACAAAACAATAGCTATGTGACAAAGCAAAATCAATTATCTTTTTAATTAGATCATTCTTTGTTTATGGAAACAGTTAAAATAATTACTAATCATATTTTAATTTTTGATATTGATTTTTATGAAACCTTAGGCTCACTCTTCTCCTTTTGATTGACAGCCCTAATATGGGGTTTTGTAAACATAAGTTAGTATAATACTTTATACAAAAGTAAACTATTGAAAAACATTTGCCTCTATCAAATCCTTTTTAGCAACTATCACTCTGTGTTTATTTTGTGACCCAAAAGAAAATGTATTTGTTCAAACTTGATAAACAAATGGTTTCAAGAAAGCAAAGGGTCTTTTTCGCTTAGTCTTTACTCCAAATTTCTTTATAAATTTTTAATCCCTCATTTCAACAAATCTTTTAAAAACTATTGTCAACATTAAAATGGTAAATTAGTCGGACCTTTTAGTTTGTAATGAATTTTGGAAGTATATCACGCCATATTAAGGTCGACAGCGTCAGGGGGTTCAGATTTCACCGCAGGGGACATAACAAGTTTCCTAATGTTTACATACAGTATTACACAAAACAACTAGATTTATTTCACTTTCATTGTCTTAAGTGTATACAACAAAACAAAGAGTGGAGACACTAGGAGAAATTTTGGTAACTGATCCCTTCCCTTAGAACAATACTGTTACTAAGTTAAGCATACTCTATAATTGGCGCTTAATTCTATAGAAACTGTTTAATTGTATTAGTAACTCACACCTTGGTAATTAAACAAATTAGACGACTCAATTCTAAAAAGACTTTGATCTAAAGTTCAAAATGTGTATTTGTCCTGGGTAAACTGTTCTTTTCAACCTTTATCATGGCTCGAATAAATAATGCATCAATTTTATATGTAAAACAAATATTAAAATAAGTAAGTAAAACAGAAATTAATTAATTCAAAATAAATTCTAATTGACTACATAAGTACTTTAAAAATATCAATATTTTTCCAAGTACAATAGTAAATTATAATGAATCTGAAGTTTTTAATTTTCTTTGACAAAAAAAAATCAAATGAAGCAAAATTTTGAAAAAAATTTTAAAAATGAATAAAAACCTGTAGACTGTTAACTTCTCAATATTGTTCTTAGTAAATTAATTTCCAGATTACTATATATATGATTGTGTCTGAGGATTTTACTAAAATTGTGTATACTTCTTAATTTTGGATTACTAAACTGAAAATTGATATCTACAATTAAGTTCAAATTAAACTTTAAAGAGTCCTCCAAAATCAGTAGTTTAAATAACTCAGAAAAAATGATGTGGAAATCCAATGGGATTACTTCACACTGCGCTTGATATTTCCAAATGTAAGAGTGTCATTTAATGTACCCAATATTACATAAAAGTGTGAGGATTGATAAGTCAACATTTAGGTAGATAACCACCCGTACACACAGGTAAAAGAGAAGCACTATGAGTCACGATAGCGTCTATTTGCTTACCGGGAAAGTAATACTCAAAACTGATCAAGGTCACAGGGACTTTGATCGGTGGTGTAAAACCCTCTGTATGTCTATAAATACACTTCCTTCAAAATCAAAGAAAAGATAAAAGGTGTCAAAAGTAAGTGAGCCTAAATGATAACAATGTACTTTAATTTTAGTTACTATTTGCCGCAAGCAAAGGCAAAATTAAAACCTATAAAGGTGATCAAAATGGTTACTTTGTAATAGTCAATCAAATCTTTAATCGCTCTTTGTGTAAAAAAGTCGTGTTGATGCCCTAGGTTCTTAACTACAGTGAAATAATGACTGCAGTAATGAGATATATTATATTTGGCTTTGTATAGGCATTTTATTATTAATATATCTATTGACTAATATACTAGCCTAGATCAAAAGGCACACATACTAACATGCATTACAATTCAACCATACTATATAGCCCTACAGAATACATGATATACACATTTTGGTCCATATTTAGAACTGAAAGTACGGAGGAAAACAATCTAGACATCTAAATGCAGAAACCATTCTTAGTCATATTTTAATGTCTACAGATAATTAGTTCTTGAATTTAAAGTTATATTGACCTTGCTATCTTATTAACTGCCAGCAAAACTAACAAGGTTGAATTTTGTGTGTTAAAATAACTGGTATGTAAGAAGTAAAACGTGCAGATGTGCATACCATTCTAGCAGGTAGATGGTGGGTTTTAGCCCTTATAATTTTGAAAATATACAATCTATTTCTATTTGGCCAAATCAAAACCTATGTTATACACAACAATGCATTACTGAGAATTATACAAAATGAAATGTGTGCATACATGTGTTGGCGAGAGTTCTGCATTAAGTGGTAGTCTGTAGTGTGCACAGATCAGATAGTGACAACTTTGCATAGAAGTATCATTAAGTATTGTACATAAATGTGACAGTCAGAACTGTGATGATCCAAATTTTATATTTTGTCATGTAGCAAAATGTGAAAGCAATGAAACTTCACACTTAAAACAACAAAACAAAACTTACAAGTATTTAAGTTGACATCAACTGTTGTTTAGGTAGCACCTGGAATGAAAAAATAAAAATCTTTAATGCTTCTTTTGCTACTTGAAAGGTACTGAAAGCTAATATACTGACAGCAGTCAGATATTAACAAGGAATAGTCTGCAATAGCTTATAAACCTTGAGTCTCACATTACTGGGTGACAAGGGAGGAGACGTTGCTTTCCCATCTCTCACTTAGCTTTTCCTGACTGCCTAAAGTGATATCCAGTCTACATCAGTTATTAAAGTCCAGCTTGAGCTCCTAAGTTTTAAAGTGCTGAATGAAATTTGCACCATTACTAACAGGACCTACCTATTGCTGAATAAAATTCAGATGACCATAGAAATTAGTTTGGCAAATGTCCAGTGAAAGATGACTGCAGGAAATAAAGGATGCATGATTCTTATTAGACAAGCAAATTTAGTGAAAATGTAACTTCTAAGAATCACTCAACTATAAATGGATTTACACTTAGCTTAAGTATGACCCTTATGGTATTTAAATTTTAATCCCTCATTTCAACAAATCTTTTAAAACTATTGTCAACATTAAAATGGTAAATTAGTCGGACCTTTTAGTTTGTAATGAATTTTGGAAGTATATCACGCCATATTAAGGTCGACAGCGTCAGGGGGTTCAGATTTCACCGCAGGGGACATAACAAGTTTCCTAATGTTTACATACAGTATTACACAAAACAACTAGATTTATTTCACTTTCATTGTCTTAAGTGTATACAACAAAACAAAGAGTGGAGACACTAGGAGAAATTTTGGTAACTGATCCCTTCCCTTAGAACAATACTGTTACTAAGTTAAGCATACTCTATAATTGGCGCTTAATTCTATAGAAACTGTTTAATTGTATTAGTAACTCACACCTTGGTAATTAAACAAATTAGACGACTCAATTCTAAAAAGACTTTGATCTAAAGTTCAAAATGTGTATTTGTCCTGGGTAAACTGTTCTTTTCAACCTTAAATATCATGGCACGAATAAATAATGCATCAATCTTATATGTAAAACAAATATTAAAATAAGTAAAACAGAAATTAATTAATTTAAAATAAATTCTAATTGACTACATAAGTACTTTAAAATATCAGTATTCTTTCCAAGTACAATAGTAAATTATAATGAATCTGAAGTTTTTAATTTTCTTTGACAAAAAAAAATCAAATGAAGCAAAATTTTGAAAAAATTTTAAAAATGAATAAAAACCTGTAGACTGTTAACTTCTCAATATTATTCTTAGTAAATTAATTTCCAGATTACTATATATATGATTGTGTCTGAGGATTTTACTAATATTGTGTATACTTCTTAATTTTGGATTACTAAACTGAAAATTGATATCTACAATTAAATTCAAATTAAACTTTAAAGAGTCCTCCAAAATCAGTAGTTAAAATAACTCAGAAAAAAATGATGTGGAAATCCAATGGGGATTACTTCACACTGCGCTCGATATTTCCTAATGTAAGAGTGTCATTTAATGTACCCAATATTACACAAAAGTGTGAGGATTGATAAGTCAACATTTAGGTAGATAACCACCCGTACACACAGGTAAAAAGAGAAGCACTATGAGTCACGATAGCGTCTATTTGCTTACCGGGAAAGTAATACTCAAAACTGATCAAGGTCACGGGGACTTTGATCGGTGGTGTAAAACCCTCTGTATGTCTATAAATACACTTCCTTCAAAATCAAAGAAAAGATAAAAGGTGTCAAAAGTAAGTGAGCCTAAATGATAACAATGTACTTTAATTTTTGTTACTATTTGCCGCAAGCAAAGGCAAAAATTAAAAACCTATAAAAGGTGATCAAAAATGGTTACTTTGTAATAGTCAATCAAACCTTTAATCGCTCTTTGTGTAAAAAAGTCGTGTTGATGCCCTAGGTTCTTAACTACAGTGAAATAATGACTGCAGTAATGAGATAAATTATATTTGGCTTTGTATAGGCATTTTATTATTAATATATCTATTGACTAATATACTAGCCTAGATCAAAAGGCACACATACTAACATGCATTACAATTCAACCATACTATATAGCCCTACAGAATACATGATATACACATTTTTGGTCCATATTTAGAACTGAAAGTACGGAGGAAAAACAATCTAGACATCTAAATGCAGAAACCATTCTTAGTCATATTTTTAATGTCTACAGATAATTAGTTCTTGAATTTAAAGTTATATTGACCTTGCTATCTTATTAACTGCCAGCAAAACTAACAAGGTTGAATTTTGTGTGTTAAAATAACTGGTATGTAAGAAGTAAAACGTGCAGATGTGCATACCATTCTAGCAGGTAGATGGTGGTTTTAGCCCGTAATTATAATTTTGAAAATATACAATCTATTTCTATTTGGCCAAATCAAAACCTATGTTATACACAACAATGCATTACTGAGAATTATACAAAATGAAATGTGTGCATACATGTGTTGGCGAGAGTTCTGCATTAAGTGGTAGTCTGTAGTGTGCACAGATCAGATAGTGACAACTTTGCATAGAAGTATCATTAAGTATTGTACATAAATGTGACAGTCAGAACTGTGATGATCCAAATTTTATATTTTGTCATGTAGCAAAATGTGAAAGCAATGAAACTTCACACTTAAAATCAACAAAACAAAACTTACAAGTATTTAAGTTGACATCAACTGTTGTTTAGGTAGCACCTGGAATGAAAAAAATAAAAAATCTTTAATGCTTCTTTTGCTACTTGAAAGGTACTGAAAGCTAATATACTGACAGCAGTCAGATATTAACAAGGAATAGTCTGCAATAGCTTATAAACCTTGAGTCTCACATTACTGGGTGACAAGGGAGGAGACGTTGCTTTCCCCATCTCTCACTTAGCTTTTCCTGACTGCCTAAAGTGATATCCAGTCTACATCAGTTATTAAAGTCCAGGTTGAGCTCCTAAGTTTTAAAGTGCTGAATGAAATTTGCACCATTACTAACAGGACCTAGCTATTGCTGAATAAAATTCAGATGACCATAGAAATTAGTTTGGCAAATGTCCAGTGAAAGATGACTGCAGGAAATAAAGGATGCATGATTCTTATTAGACAAGCAAATTTAGTGAAAATGTAACTTCTAAGAATCACTCAACTATAAATGGATTTACACTTAGCTTAAGTATGACCCTTATGGTAATATGAACATTACAAGGAAACCCCCAAGTATACCTCAGTGAAACAAAACCACAATGACACAAAAAACCAAAACACATCTACAGGTTAATATAGTCTTCAACAACAGTCTATGTCTCTAGACACAATATTATAAGTTCGAAATAGCACACCGGTATATTGAAAACCTTTTGCACAGCACAGAAATTAAAGAGAAATTATGCACATGATGCTGGATTTTTGATCAACTGTTTATCATATGGATATATCTACAATAACGTACCTGTATTCATATGTTTTTGAGTCAGCAGGAAGGAAAATTTCTAACATTTAATTACTTACTAGCCTTTTACCAACATGATCAAAATACAAAACAGAGATAATGTATAAATGAAGTTTGTAAAGTGAATGGTTTTGTTTATCAAATATGCTCGTCTTGCTTTTCTCATTTTTCAATGGAGAAGGTATGTGCAATAGTCACAGCACCCTCAGTTAAAGGCTAAACTCATAATTGCTGTAATTACATTTTATCGTTCCAACTAAAGCTTCAAAACATTGCATCATCAACATGATGTAAATCTAAAGACGCAAGTCCTTAATGCTGCTTTTTTAGTTTATGTTATATTATGTGCGCTCTATTTATCAACTTGACATATGATCAATTTTTTTGCACAGCAATAGGACTTGCAGCATGTTCAATTAAGATTGTGAAAAGAAACCAATCGGCAATCAATTTTTCCCATTACATCATCAAGTTTTCAATATGGTGCATCATGCATAAACCCTTTAATCTTTTCTTCACATGCAACATGTTGTATCATGGATATTAATGCCTGCACTTGATGGCATCGATATGCATTAGCAGGTAGCATGCAATAGTGTGCAGGTATGTTATTATCAAGGGACAGGTAAACAATCTAATGAACCTGATTACAGGTAAAAAGGAAGCTTACAACATGCACCTGTAATCAATTGTAAAGAAAATATGCTCACCTGTACAAACACATAATGGCACAAAGTTTCTATTACTAATGCATATAAGTTACTCTTAACTTACCTTTTATAATCATAAAAATGTATGCAAAATGGTTTTAACTCCTATATTTCCAGATTCAATTTTGCTTGCAAAAACTTAAGTAAACATTATAGTATTCTTGATAGTAAACAATTAGGCGGGAATCAGCCAATGGAAATAGCTGGGCTCATTTCTCCCATAATCCACTTGTTCCCAAACTTTGATGCGATAATGTTTTATAAATCCGATCTTCCTCTCACCTGGACAAGTGTTGATTAAATTTTTACAGGTGAACGAGATTTGATGATTTAGGACGGGTCAAGTTGTCCAACTGTGCTTGACCACAGGGCTATTTTTTACAATTTTTTGGCCATGTCATTATTACAAATCAAACAAAGATTTTTATCCAGTCTATCGCCTGATCTAATGAAAATAATAGCTGATTTTAGGAGACACAATTTCTCACTGATCATTGCACAAACATTATGACATATTTTATAAGAAGTTGTAACATTTTATAGCAAACTGAATAATTGAATAGAAATGAAATTATATGTCTTAACCCAACCAAAATGTAGTTCTGTTAACTTAAATTAAAAAGTATTATTAAAAAAAATATATAAAAATAAGGAGATGTATAGAGAAATATTTGGAACAAATCTTTTTCCACCTAACAACCAATGTAAAAATTACAAACAATCAGTTTTGCCCACAAAACTGAAAAAATAACCATCTGCTAACAAATGGCAGCAGACATCCATGACACCTATTTGTGGTATTGTCAAGGATGGGAAATGTATTCAGTCACCAGTGACATAAAATATTTATTTCTTGAGTGATCTTTTGCAGTCCACCTTCAATAAAAATAAATATTCATGCACACAATTCTATAAAATACAAACAACATCTGCATGTCTACATGTATGCATTAATCATTTGTATATTTTTGACATGCATGTTTTATTGCAGTAAGTGTTTTTGGTCACACAGTACAAAATTAGAACTTTGTAACTGGTACATCTCTACAGGTCTCAAGAACCAGTAGTGTTTATTGCTCACCTTGCAATTACCCAATGCAATTATAACCTTGAATGAGAATAGGTCTTTAAGGTCAAGTTCAGCTTGACCTGAACAAAGATTTCAAAATAAAAGACTTTTTCCAACATGGTGTAATCTTCAGATCAAGTTTGGCTTAATTTACAAAGAGGATTGTTCAATGTTGCAAGGGTTCACAATGATGGACTAAGACAGCTAAGATTAGCATGAAAATCACAAATTTAAGTAAGGATCGAACATGTATTTTCAATAGCATTTAATATTGAAATATACTATGAGATGGTGGACATCTCAAATTTCGGATGACTGCTCAAACCACAATTTAGGAAGGACAGTCATATCATTATCTCTGCAATATATAACCCCAGTCTAGGTTTCCTAGACTATGCTTTTAACATGAATTTCACCATCAGGTTATATACAAATCTTTGATAATAGTAACAGCTATACTTACTTTCAGAATTGCAACAAAACCACATTTTTTTTAAATAAGGCCATACATCATCATCTTTGCATAATACATGTATCAATCAATGTCACTTTTCAATTTATTCACAACTTTTCTAGACAGGGAGATTTAGGACTTTATATATCAAATAGACAGTCACACTTTGTTGCCCTTTTTTTGGGGTTATTTTTGTTGTCGGTTTGCTGTCTCATTGACAAATACCTTACATATTCTTTTACTCATAATTGTCTATTGTTGAAAACCATATGTTGACCTCTAGTTGTTTTTGGTTTATTTTGAGTTCTTTTGAGTTGGTGTCTCACTAACATATATATACTAAACATCTTCTTTTAGTCATATCCAGAAATATCTTGACTGAGCTATTACAAGGAGAGTAGTTTGAAGAAACCTTATGCAATATTCTTAACTGTGCAAACTGAACTCTCCAATAAAGGTGACCTCTATCTTCACCTTAAATGATAAATAAAAGACTTACCATAAATGGTCTTGTCATTTTTCTCCCTGAAATAGAATATAATATTGTGTACAAATCTGCATATAAAAATCTTAACGTTATCACAAATTAATAGTCTTCTATCGTAAAGAACATTAATACAAAATGAAAAATGAAGTCGTCTTTTTTCTTAAAGTTTCAACAATCATACCACCACAGAGTAAAAAATCTAAAATGGGACATAATTTATCAGAGAAGTTTATGTGGTAGCTTTACCGTCAGCCATGCATTAATTCATGTGAAAGTTGTCTTGACCTAAGGAAATAGAAGGGAAAGAAGAATGTTCCCATATCTACTGCAGATCTTTTAAAAAAGAATGCCTTGGATTTGCCATGAGGTGTGGGAGTCACCTCATTGTTGACAACCATGCAGTGACTTTCATGATCTTACAACATGTAAGCATGAGAAGGAGTAATGCAATTCTATCTGGTATAAATAATTGAGAGAAAAAATAACATGACAGCACAATAAAACCAGAAAAGACATATAAAGGTAAACTTGTGGTCTTAAACAATAGACCAGAGTCTACAGCATATGTCAAACTCTGTTAGTGGCCGATTCAGGGGGGACTAGAGGGGTTTTGCCACTACTTTGATCGTAAAAAAATTTATTTTGGCATAAAATCGTCAAATAAAATTTCACCTAACTGACCCCTTTTCTTGAAACTTTAGATCCTCCCTGGAGTCAGTAGAGAATTTGAGAATAAATTTCACAGAGACTTCCAAAGATTTGCCATCAACACCAAGGACATAAACACTACCAAGTAATATGTAAACAAAGATGACCTGACGAGGTTCCTAAGCAGTATTTTTTGGTGCTTTTCCAATTCAATTTAGGATTTTTTCTTTGAATATTTCATTTAATATTTATTGTATAATTGGCAGGAGAGCTTTTGTCCTTATTGTTGGCACAAGCTCCAAAAATTACATTGATGGGCAATCAACATGTTTGTTAACTATGTAATAATTTTAGATATTCTTTATGAAATAAAATGCTTTGCTAGGCACAGCTTAATACGACTGCAGAGGTCGAACCATGTACCGTTGGGGCAAGTATGAACACTACATTCAAGCTTGATACAGCTCTGAATTTGGATTGTGATCAAATATATGACACAGAACAGGTTTCTGAAACAAAATGAATGTGGTCAAAGAAGAACTGAAAAATTTTATATATGACTTTTACCTATTATATCCAAAATCTAAATACATGGTTAGATTCAGCATATCCAAGTACCCGGTACACCAAGAATTTATGTATTTATTAATGGACAATATTAGCATAGTTTTTAAAGGGGTTGGCTTCATCAAAAAAAAAAAAAATATATATTGCATTCTGAAAATTAATTTATACAGAATAACAAACAAACCTACTACGAAATTCTTCAAAAATTTACCAAAAATGAAGAAAAATAAATTTCAAAATATCATTCATTATAAATACAATGTCTTTAAAAACCTACAAAACTTGTCTTTAATTATTTTCAAAATATATAATAATGAACAGTTAATTTGAACTATATTTATACATAATGTCTCCTCTAAAATTAGAATTTGATGATGTATCTATTTTCAAATATGAATCTACTTACAATTTCTATCAATTGTGCAATACAGCTCTAAATTAGGATTGTGATTAAATATTTCACATAGCACAGGTTGAATTCAATTTTTGTGAAATTCAAACTAAGTTTAATTTTACAACCTTTTGACTTAATGTGAAAGAATTTGAAAACTGGGTCCGAAATCAAAAATCTTAACACAAGGTTAGATTCAGCATATCAAAGAACCCCAAGTATTAAATTTTTGTTGAAATCAATCAAATATAAATAAGATGTTGAGTGCCAATGAGACAACTCTCCATCCAAGTCACAATGTGTAAAAAGTAAACAATTATAGGTCAAAGTAAAGTTTTATTTTGGACCCTTTGGACCTTAATGTGGACTAATTTTAAAACGGGCCCCAAAATTAAAAATCTAAATACATGGTTAGATTCAGCATATCAAAGAACCCAAGAATTCAAGACTTAAAATCAAACCCCATTGAAATTGGTCAAGAAATAAGCAGTTTATACAAAGTACTAGAAAAGTATTGTTTTTGGCCCCTTTTTCTAAACGGTTAGGGCCATAACCCCAAAATCAATCCCAACCTTCCTTTTGATGTATGTGTATGGAACCTGGTGGTACAATTTCATAGAGATCTATACACTTTATACACAAGTTATTGTCCTGAAACAAGAAAAATGGGAGGGGGCCTCCGTGGCCGAGTGGTCTAAGTAGTTACTACTGTAATCACTAGCCAGTCAACACTGAGGTTGTGAGTTCGAACCCCGCTCGTACGGGTGCACTCGACTCCAATCTTAATTGACTAGGATTGTCAGTTTTCCTATCGAAGGTCGGTGGTTTTCTCCGGGCACTCCGGCTTCCTCCACCAATAAAAACTGACCGCCACGAAATAGCCCAAAAGCGGTGCTTAAAAGTGGCGTTAAAACACCAAAAATCAAATCATATCAAGAAAAATGGGGTTTTTATTTGCCCTTTTTTTGCCCCTTATTCCTAAACAGTTAGGACAATAACCCCAAAAATCAATCCCAACCTTCCTTTTGTGGTACGGAACCTTATGGTACAATTTCATAGAAATCTATACAATTATACTCAAGTTATTCTGTGGAAACCAACGACGCCACTGACAACGTCATAATATTACATGATGGCAAATTTTGCAGTTGTATAAAAAGCTTGTTAGAATGGGTTTTCATGCAGCATTAACAATTTTATCATTTTATTTTCCATTACTTTTAAATATGAAAAAAAAAAGGTATGGCTTTTTAAGGGTTCTAGCTGTTTATACTGATTAATAACTTTAAATGTTTCAGAAAGGGTTGTTAATCTATAAGTTAAACAAGGATAATTCTGCTTTTTAGATAAATAAAATCATTGCTCATCTGATAGGTGACTTTTATAATTTCAAATCCTCAAAATAATGGACATGCAAGAACACCAATTCAAGTCTTAAAGGTCGTTAATATTAAAAAAAGGGTCATTTAAAGTTTAGACTCATAATATTAAGCATCTACCAAATATTTCATCTTTTACAAATGCAAGTCTCTCTACCAAAATAATTTTCAAAAAATCTGTACTTATAAAAACAGAATATACTGAATTAAGCAATATCACATACAAAGATCATGATAATGCAGATGATTACAATTATTGTTTGGACCTTAAAAAAATAGCGACTCCTAATTTAGGTCTAGAATTTTTATGAATGTGCTTTGTCATAATAAGCAGGACATAGATGCATAAAATTTATGAAGACTAAGTGTCAATTCAGTACACTGGTATTTGGTGGTACCAGATACCTATATTATAAATGCAAATAGTGTCCAGTTGATCATTTTGATATGCCAATTAGTTTTCTGGCAGACAACATGCAATAACAACTCATCGTAAAATATAATGATATAATTACCACAAATATGATATCGATTTGTTTTGTCAAATTTGATGGTGTCGTTTAAAATATGATTAGTTATCTATATTCCAATCTGTCAAACTCTGACATGATGGTGTTGTTATATATGTCCGAACTATAATGATTTTTCCCCGTCATAAAATAACTGATGAATATCTTTTCAGGGGTATGACATCAAGATCATAATACGATGGTCCATAAAACTTGGCTGTGGTGTCAAATGACTTTGACCTGAACAGGAAGTGGACTGGGCTAGAAATTGTCAACAGCAGACGACACGTCAAGGGACAAGCAAATATGGAAAGTCATAAAGATGACCACTGATTGCCAAATATCTGGAAGGTTTTTGCAGTTATTTCGCCACACAGTGCATGATTTGCGTCACTACCTGGTTAATATAAACCTTCCTTGATCCATCCAATAAATTATGGAAATTCATAAATGTTTAAATTTCAATTCACTTGCTTTGATAAGAGTTTCTTTATCAAAACTTAGATGATTTTGATGTCACCATAAAGGGTTAAAGTCATAATTCATCCAAGGTTGAAATTTTATATTCCTATGCAGTGGTCTTTATTTACTATCAGTAAGGTAAAATAATTTTTTTTATGAAACAAACAAAACTGCACTTAAATCTTGTGGAAAAAATAGTCCAGTTAACTTGTCAGAAGTTGCCTTGAGGGCTTGAATCTGAGGTCTTAGTATACATGCATTCATCTATGACAAGGAGACATCTGACAACAATTTACAAATTTACAACTGTACTTTAAAATCTTTATAAAATTTATCATTTTTCTCCTTTCTTAAATAAATTGTATGACATCATATTATACCAACTGAGACAGAATGATATAGTGTTGAATGGATGGCCCTACAATCTGTATTGTAAATCAGCCTTCAGTCCTATTTCAAGGTTAATCGTGTTCTGATTTCAACCATAAACTGACCTCAAAAACAATGAATGAATGATAAGGGAACTGTGATCTCATTTTCTTATGACAGTCCATGATATAACTTAATCCTTGAACAACTCAAGTTTTCAAAAATTGCCATTGGCATAAAAGAATTATTGCAGAGGAAATATCCTTTATATCCATTAATATTTGGGGCCTTAATAGAATTTTCTATGATCTCTTGAAATCTAAATTTTCAGGACAATGATAAGTTCCATAAACAGAACTTTTCAACTGCTTCAACTCAATCATTTAGTAACCCAGCCAGATGGCATATTTTCAATTCTTTAGACATGCAATGCCATACATTTCATTAGAGTACAATGCTTAAAAAAGGGCTTCAAGTGTATCCAAGATCCTGGAAGACTTAAGTATAAAGTTATGCATATTTTTTGTAACTCACAATGGACATTCTTTCGGATGTATCATATGTGCAAATAATGCAAGTAGATACCTTCTGGAAGAAAAGGACCACTTAAACATTATTGGATAAGAAAATGCTATTTATGATGCACATGCCAACACTAAATTTCCTATCCTACCTATCTCCACTTTCTTCCTGTGGCTGTCTTATTCCCACTCAATTTGCATTTCATATTTATAATTTTTTATCTATGCCAAGTTCAGTCACTGGGGTTTCTATGCCAATTATCTAAATCAATCTTTGGTTTCGAATTCAATAATAATATGGGTCAGTGTGACATTTTCAAATTCATTTTCCTATTCAACTATAGCCACACAGTCCTCATCACATAAAATAAAAATCAAGAAAGCAGCATTTATTTCTTTTCCATGTTTTCATATTCAAAGCTTCAGAACGTTCTATCAAATGCAATTTTAACATGTTTCTTGTCAGTTTCCACTTCAAAAACCTTTCAACTATATAACAAACATTGATCTAAAATTAAATTTAACTACAGAACTTCAATCCAGTTTTCTCTTTGCTGTCTCTCCATAAATTTGATTACCAGTGAAACATCATTGAACCAAGAATCGATTCCAATACTAAATAATTAAATTACAAAACAATAAACCTCTTTTTATTTCTGTCGGAACTTTCAGAGGGAGAAATCATCAGAAGAAATCAAGAGTTTTCTCACACAAAAAAACATTTCCAAAGCAGTAATTATACTAGGAGTTTATTATGTTATTTCAGACTTCAGGAAGTGATAAAAGTTCCGCACTGTAATTTTGCCAACCTTTACAAGAAAACAGCCATATGAATTGATATAAATTTGCATGCAACTGTTAATTTTAAGCATTAGTCAAGAAATACTCATTTTATTGTAAATTTGTGGTGAAGCGATAATTGGTTTGAAAAATCAATACAATAAAATCAGGATTAAACCATTATATATCATATATAAAATCTCCAAGAGATCTACACCTGGCTTTTAAAATAATTCCCAAGTGTAAAGAAATTTTATACACACAATTTTTTTTTTGCAATATTGTGTAAAAGTCTTTTGTATGACAATTAATGGAGGGATTTTAAGATTAAATCACGTTTACCAACATGTTCAATACGAATCCAAATGGATTAAGCATGGATCTAACAATATGGTTTACTATCTGATAGATTTGTACTTACTAAACTACACAATATATATTGACAAAGATGAACAAAATGGGATCATCATTATTATAAAGATTAGTAAAACATAGGCCAAAGGCATTTTGCATACTTGGTCAAAGGGAAAACAAATATTTTAAAGAAGCTATGGCTAATTGCTATTATTTTTAAGATGCTTAATATTTTATACAAAATCATTGTGGTATTTTATAGCTTTTTCTTACTGTTAGGAAACAATACAGGTTCTTCTGAATCCTAAATTCTTTCCCACTCAAAATATAATATAGCAAATAGCTCAACAAATGTCAAATGAGTTCAATACTTATTATTGTATCTTCATAATTTAAAGATTATCCTCAGTTTCAACTGCAAATGCTGGCTAAAAAAAATCGAAAATACAGGTGGTCAAATTGATTTTAGAGGTGAAACCTTTACCTCCTGTAGAAATGTTTGTGCAAGTGAGGTATCAGGTTTTACATGGAATGGTCTCAAGGAGAAGTTCTATTTTGATATGCCAATTAGTTTTCTGGCAGACAACATGCAATAACAACTCATCGTAAAATATAATGATATAATTACCACAAATATGATATCGATTTGTTTTGTCAAATTTGATGGTGTCGTTTAAAATATGATTAGTTATCTATATTCCAATCTGTCAAACCCTGACATGATGGTGTTGTTATATATGTCCGAACTATAATGATTTTTCCCCGTCATAAAATAACTGATGAATATCTTTTCAGGGGTATGACATCAAGATCATAATACGATGGTCCATAAATCTTGGCTGTGGTGTCAAATGACTTTGACCTGAACAGGAAGTGGACTGGGCTAGAAATTGTCAACAGCAGACGACACGTCAAGGGACAAGCAATATGGAAAGTCATAAAGATGACCACTGATTGCCAAATATCTGGAAGGTTTTTAGTTATTTTCGCCACACAGTGCATGATTTTGCGTCACTACCTGGTTAATATAAACCTTCCTTGATCCATCCAATAAATTATGGAAATTCATAAATGTTTAAATTTCAATTCACTTGCTTTGTTAAGAGTTTCTTTATCAAAACTTAGATGATTTTGATGTCACCATAAAGGGTTAAAGTCATAATTCATCCAAGGTTGAAATTTTATATTCCTATGCAGTGGTCTTTATTTACTATCAGTAAGGTAAAATAATTTTTTTATGAAACAAACAAAACTGCACTTAAATCTTGTGGAAAAATAGTCCAGTTAACTTGTCAGAAGTTGCTTTGAGGGCTTGAATCTGAGGTCTTAGTATACATGCATTCATCTATGACAAAGAGACATCTGACAACAATTTACAAATTTACAAACTGTATTTCTTTAAAATCTTTATAAAATTTATCATTTTCTCCTTTCTTAAATAAATTGTATGACATCATATTATACCAACTGAGACAGAATGATATAGTGTTGAATGGATGGCCCTACAATCTGTATTGTAAATCAGCCTTCAGTCCTATTTCTAAGGTTAATCTGTTCTGATTTCAACCATAAACTGACCTCAAAAACAATGAATGAATGATAAGGGAACTGTGATCTCATTTTCTCATGACAGTCCATGATATAACTTAATCCTTGAACAACCTAAGTTTTCAAAAATTGCCATTGGCATAAAAGAATTATTGCAGAGGAAATATCCTTTATATCCATTAATATTTGGGGCCTTAATAGAATTTTCTATGATCTCTTGAAATTTAAATTTTCAGGACAATGATAAGTTCCATAAACAGAACTTTTCAACTGCTTCAACTCAATCATTTAGTAACCCAGCCAGATGGCATATTTTCAATTCTTTAGACATGCAATGCCATACATTTCATTAGAGTACAATGTTTAAAAAAAAAGGCTTCAAGTGTATCCAAGATCCTGGAAGACCTAAGTATAAAGTTATGCATATTTTTGTAACTCACAATGGACATTCTTTCGGATGTATTATATGTGCAAATAATGCAAGTAGATACCTTCTGGAAGAAAAGGACCACTTAAACATTATTGGACAAGAAAATGCTATTTATGATGCACATGCCAACACTAAATTTCCTATCCCACCTATCTCCACTTTCTTCCTGTGGCTGTCTTATTCCCACTCAATTTGCATTTCATATTTATAATTTTTATCTATGCCAAGTTCAGTCACTGGGGTTTCTATGCCAATTATCTAAATCAATCTTTGGCTTCAATTCAATAATAATATGGGTCAGTGTGACATTTTCAAATTCATTTTCCTATTCAACTATAGCCACACAGTCCTCATCACATAAAATAAAAATCAAGAAAGCAGCATTTATTTCTTTTCCATGTTTTCATATTCAAAGCTTCAGAACGTTCTATCAAATGCAATTTTAACATGTTTCTTGTCAGTTTCCACTTCAAAAACCTTTCAACTATATAACAAACATTGATCTAAAATTAAATTTAACTACAGAACTTCAATCCAGTTTTCTCTTTGCTGTCTCTCCATAAATTTGATTACCAGTGAAACATCATTGAACCAAGAATCGTATTCCAATACTCGTAATTAAATTACAAAACAATAAACCTCTTTTTTATTTCTGTCGGAACTTTCAGAGGGAGAAATCATCAGAAGAAATCGAGAGTTTTTCTCACACAAAAGAACATTTCCAAAGCAGTAATTATACTAGGGAGTTTATTATGTGTTATTTCAGACTTCAGGAAGTGATAAAAGTTCCGGCACTGTAATTTTTGCCAACCTTTTACAAGAAAACAGCCATATGAATTGATATAAATTTGCATGCAACTGTTAATTTTAAGCATTAGTCAAGAAATACTCATTTTATTGTAAATTTGTGGTGAAGTTGATAATTGGTTTGAAAAATCAATACAATAAAATCAGGATTAAAACCATTATATATCATATATAAAATCTCCAAGAGATCTACACCTGGCTTTAAAAATAATTCCCAAGTGTAAAGAAATTTTATACACACAATTTTTTTTTTGCAATATTGTGTAAAAGTCTTTTGTATGACAATTAATGGAGGGATTTTAAGATTAAATCACGTTTACCAACATGTTCAATACGAATCCAAATGGATTAAGCATGGATCTAACAATATGGTTTACTATCTGATAGATTTGTACTTACTAAACTACACAATATATATTGACAAAGATGAACAAAATGGGATCATCATTATTATAAAGATTAGTAAAACATAGGCCAAAGGCATTTTGCATACTTGGTCAAAGGGAAAACAAATATTTTAAAAAAGCTATGGCTAATTGCTATTATTTTTAAGATGCTTAATATTTTATACAAAATCATTGTGGTATTTTATAGCTTTTTCTTACTGTTAGGAAACAATACAGGTTCTTCTGAATCCTAAATTCTTTCCCACTCAAAATATAATATAGCAAATAGCTCAACAAATGTCAAATGAGTTCAATACTTATTATTGTATCTTCATAATTTAAAGATTATCCCTCAGTTTCAACTGCAAATGCTGGCTAAAGAAAAATCGAAAATACAGGTGGTCAAATTGATTTTAGAGGTGGAAACCTTTACCTCCTGTAGAAATGTTTGTGCAAGTGAGGTATCAGGTTTTACATGGAATGGTCTCAAGGAGAAGTTCTATCAACGAAAGTGTGATCATGGACAGTGCAAACTTTTCACAGCGACACTCAAGGTGACAGACATTGATCTTCCAAGTTTTTACTCTGCTATCATCCTGATAAAATGAAAAAAAAAAAAAAGAACAATATTAAGCAACAGAATGAAACATGGCTCCATTTAATATTCTCCAATGGCAGGTAGATACACAAAGCTCTACAATAATATACTATTCCTAATATGTTTTAAAGTTTAATGTGTTAACTGTCATCCTTGATTTTAATAATAGGTAAAAACCCCTGATAAAGCTGAAAGCATTGTTCTTCTGAAACTTATCATAGCGTGAATACTTTTTGGCCTTGTGCTGTTTTCTGTTCTTTGGTCGGGTTGTTGTCTCTTTGACACATTCCTCGTTCCATTCTCTATTCTATTTATTTATACAGATTCATTCAATGTTCATTTTAAACTTTCCAAAAGGAGGGTCTCCGGAAGATATGTTTTAAAAGGAGATTTTCTGTAGAACGTATTTCAAGTTGACAGGACATACCTCATTTTACACTAAATGCAGTTAAAACTTTAAATGCGTAATTTTATTTTACAATGAGGATTCAAATTAATCAAAATATCAATAAATTAACTGACTAAAACAACATGTCAGGTAGCTTGGGCACTCTGAATTGTGTAAACAACAAGCAATATTTTGATTAAATTCTATTACAAAAATAACAGCTTATAATATCAAAATTTGTAAGGGTTCCGCGGAACCCAGTGTCTCGCCTACTTTTGCTGCTAGTCACAGGCTCAACAAAAATGGGGAAAAATTATTAAAAATTTTCCTATAGATACTATCTTTTGATTGTAAGAAGCTTCTGTCCAAGTTTGGTAAAAATCCAGAATGGTTTATGAATCTAATAAATGTTTTAAAAACTTTAACTACAGACTGTATGTAATGTTAACTGGAAGAAAAACTAAGTCCATTTATAAGTTATATACGGAAAAACAGGAAATAAATTTTTACAAAATTTCCTTCTAGATACTAGCTTTTGATCAAAAACAAGCTTCTGTCTAAGTTTGGTACAAATCCAGGATAGTTTAAGAAAGTTATTAAAATTTTTAAAACTTTAACCACAGAGTGAATGTAATGTTAACTGGAAGAAAAACTAAGTCCATTTATAAGTAATATACGGAAAAACAGGAAATATAATTTTACAAAATTTCCTTCTAGATACTAACTGTTGATCATAAACAAGCTTCTGTCCAAGTTTGGTAGAAATCCAGGATAGTTTAAGAAAGTTATTAAAATTTTTAAAACTTTAACCACAGAGTGAATGTAATGTTAACTGGAAGAAAAACTAAGTCCATTTATAAGTAAAATACGGATAAATAGGATTTTTTTTTTTACAAAATTTCCTTCTGGATACTATCTAATGATCATAAACAAGCTTCTGTCCAAGTTTGGTAGAAATCCAGGATAGTTTAAGAAAGTTATTAAAATTCAAAAACTTCCACAGAGTGAATATTTGTGGACGCCGCCAACGACAGACTGTAGGATCGCTATGTCTCGCTTTTGCGACAAAAGTCGCAGGCTCAACAAAAAGGAGGAAAGAAGCAGAGATGTTTCTCTCAAAATTAGAAATTAATGTGTGGCTAATCTAGAGAGTTGACAACAAATTGTTCAGGGTCTGGTAAATGTCAATGCAACAATAACTCACCAAGAAAAGGAACACCAAAAAGGAAGAAAAAAAAACAGATGAAGGGTCAAAATGACCTCAATTCTTTAAAATATTTTCCATTGTCAAAAGTATCATAGGTCAACTTTTTTAAACACTTTAAAAACATAGTCACTTGAAAAATTAAAGAATTTCACACCTACAATCAAAATAACATACCAGAAAATGGCATGCCCATAGTAAACATCGACATATATAGCCACTAGCTTAATTCAGATCTCCTTCACCCTGCAAGTAGAAAAATAACATGAATATACTGACGAAGCAGATTTAAAATGTCCACTCAACCAACTAACCAGCTTAATTAGTGAAAAGGAATATTATATCACCTGTTTTAAGGATGAGATCTTACTTAACTATCTGTAATAATTCTTTTAGTCCAAAACAAGATTACTTAATCCATTGTCGTCACTGAATTGCCCCCTTTTCAGTTACTTTGTATGTCAAGATGGATTTAAATACTTTACAATAAATTCTGATTATATCTTTGTTTTGTTTTGATTTGACACTTGCACGCCTACTGTATGCAATTTTTCAAAAACAAACTGAAGTGTTTATACAAATTTCAAATATTGTTTATTATTTCTATTTAGTAAGAAATAAATAATCCAATTTCTTGCTGTGCAGTTGATGTCAATATGAAATAAACAAACGATAAAAACATTTAAAGTGTTTTGACTAAAAACATTATAAACCTTTCCATACTCTCTGTAAGTTACAACAACACATGAATAAGCATGTTAACAGCCATCTAAGTAAATTAGATACAGGTAAAGTCTAGTGCTTATTCTAAAATCGAGTTATTTACTTGTAGCAGTAAAAAACAGAGGATGGTTATGTGAACAATATACATATAAATGGAACATTTATAAAACTAAAAATGTAACCTGAATAATTCAGTCCTTTCTGTTGCTCTCAGATGACTACAATCTTGAGGGAGGGATCCATTTTGGAATGGGATTAATTCATTTGGGTTAAAAATAATGAGGATTTGCATTACCTTTGTTGAACATGCTGAAGGCCTTCAACACACACCCAAGATCTAGGCCTTCAACACACACCAAGATCTAGGCCTTCAACACACACCCAAGATCTAAGCCTTCAACACACACCCAAGATCTAAGCCTTCAACGCACACCCAAGATCTAAAAAGAAGTTTAGAGAATCCAATCTTTCTGGTTAAATATTCACATCTCCTTTTCATAGGATTAATGAAAGCAATTATTAGCAAATGAGGACACAGTCTATCACCTCCAACTTCAGAATAGCTTTTAAAACAAAAATATGTGTCCATAGCACACCAAGAACAGCTCTCGCTAACACATTTACATGTTCAGTGAACCGCACAATCTGGGTCAAAACCCTAGTTTGGCATATATTTAAAAATGTTCACATCATAATGAACATCTGTACAATGTCTCAAGTTGATCAAACCACAACTTCAAGTTGGTGAAAAACCTTGTCAAAAAACTTTAATCTGACACAGGATGGAAGGACAAATTGACTGACAGACTCTCTGACTGGAAAACATAACGCCCCTCTACTATCTTAATTAGACTCTTAACTAGACAGGGCTATAAAATTTATGAAATTTCATGTTTATACATTTATTCAGAAATTTTCTTATATTAAAATATTGGGTGTTTCTAATTGATTTAACCAATTAATGCATATAAAATTTGTTTTTGTCTGATATTTTGGCGTCACTGCTCACAACATGTAAACTATCCTAAATTAGTGACAGGAAAAATCACTTAATGTATTTTCATAATTTTGTATAATTTTAACCAAGACATGTTTTCTTCTGTGGCGATAGAATATGAACTGAATAACTTTTCATAAAGGATATAAAAAAAAAAACCTACAATAGGACACATCATAAAATGTTGATATTAACATCACTATAAACACATGTCTATGAACCATATATAGACATTTTATTTTTTATAAATTTACAGTTGTTACGGTTTGGTATGACACATCTTGATTGCTAGTCCACCTACAACTATTGGTGTTCGACACACAAATACATGGAAAAATCACATTTAATATAATTACATTGGTATCCTTGGTACAAAGTTGTTAGTATTCACAATCAAGACACGTGAATCCAAAATAGAAAGTCGTGGGATATATATATCATTTCAAAGTCTACTTAGCATTTTGAAATGATATGCAAGAACATGAATTGAATCTTAAATTGGATTACATCAAAGTTCTTGTAAGAATGATTTATTTGTTTTGAGGTCTAGTAGCCTTAACCCCAATGACCTGAAATTCGCCAAAATTTTACTTTATCCACAATTTCATGCAATGAATACTGTTCCTTTTTATCTTAAAGATAATTTCAGAAGATTTAAACTTCTCCAAATAGTAGAAGTCATACAAATAGTAGAACTCATTCTTGGACTAAAAAATGAGAATATCAGAGTTTTGAATCTTGGTCTTTAAATTTCACTTGTCATAAAAAAAACCACATTTCTTATCTGTTTTATCCATCTAAAACAGTTGTGCTTAATTTCTAAATTTCACTTCAAAGTATTTAACAGGGTTAATGCAAAATATTTACTAGATTTCAGTGTGCATGTGTGTGCGTGAAGCTTTCAGTGTGGATGTGTGTGTAGTTTTCCACATTTCAATTATCATTCTCACCCTTTGAGCCATGGTCTTTACAACTCTCTCATACCCTCCTTTTGTTAACTTATGTTTTATTTCATTTACTTTTTATTAAGTTCCACAACTTGCTTCTGTGCTTATAAAATCCCATTTTCTAAATGCTAATCTATTTCTTATCTCTAAGTTATCTCCTTTCCTGAGATTATTTCAAGCACATTTCTACAATAGATATTTTATCAACTCAAAAGTGGTTAACAAGATAAGGATGCCAAACAGAAAACAATTTTTGGAAGAAATTTTCATAGGGTTGTTTATATCATCTTTTCATCAGAAACAACATTTAACAGAATAAAAAAACAAGCTCAGAGGAAACTGGCAGTAACAAATGCAATGTGCAAATTTGAAGGTATATTGACAAAAATCAATGTCCATATATGCTAGTAAATGTCAGGGAAAATCTCTTCAGATTATTTCCATTGTACCATTTCTGATTGACTGTCAAAGCACTTTGCAAATGAAAGCAGTGGGATGGAAGTAATTGTTTCTTCAATAATTAATCAAATAAAGAAGATCCTCTAAAGTATAACTCCATATTAGACCATGGAAAATAAATATTTGTACAAAACACTATTTAATGTTACTATACTATCAAAGCCTATGTAAAAAAAAAAGTAAAGGTTTTGGACTATATTACATGAAATCACTGTCTTATAAATTGGAGGGTTTAGCCTGCTGCAAAAGTTGGTTCATATCACTTCTTTCTTTGCAAAGTGCTTGTACAAAGATAGGAATATGGCATTTATTGTTCCAATGATAACATTCTTAAATTGTCCAGTACATATTGACCAAAAATATTCAAAAATCCTTCAACATCAAGAGTTGGATTCAAGGCCCTCGTCCCAAATTGAGCTATAACATGTATATGGTTACTGAATAGACTTTTACAAGTCCAACTCCTAACACTGCCTTGCTGGTTATATCAAAAGTTAAATGAAAAAATGTACCCTAGAGAGATGTCCTATCACAAATTTTTGTTAATATTAAAATCTGTACAATGTCTCAAGTTGATCAAACCACAACTTCAAGTTGGTGAAAACCTTGTCAAAAACTTTAATCTGACACAGGATGGAAGGACAAATTGACTGACAGACTCTCTGACTGGAAAACATAACGCCCCTCTACTATCTTAATTAGACTCTTAATTAGACAGGGCCATAAAAATTTATGAAATTTCATGTTTATACATTTATTCAGAAATTTTCTTATATTAAAATATTGGGTGTTTCTAATTGATTTAACCAATTAATGCATATAAAATTTGTTTTTGTCTGATATTTTGGCGTCACTGCTCACAACATGTAAACTATCCTAAATTAGTGACAGGAAAACACTTAATGTATTTTCATAATTTTGTATAATTTTAACCAAGACATGTGTTTTCTTCTGTGGCGATAGAATATGAACTGAATAACTTTTTCATAAAGGATATAAAAAAAAAAAACCTACAATAGGACACATCATAAAATGTTGATATTAACATCACTATAAACACATGTCTATGAACCATATATAGACATTTTATTTCTTTATAAATTTACAGTTGTTACGGTTTGGTATGACACATCTTGATTGCTAGTCCACCTACAACTATTGGTGTTCGACACACAAAAATACATGGAAAAATCACATTTAATATAATTTACATTGGTATCCTTGGTACAAAAGTTGTTAGTATTCACAATCAAGACACGTGAATCCAAAATAGAAAGTCGTGGGGATATATATATATCATTTCTCAAAGTCTACTTAGCATTTTGAAATGATATGCAAGAACATGAATTGAATCTTAAATTGGATTACATCAAAGTTCTTGTAAGAATGATTTATTTGTTTTGAGGTCTAGTAGCCTTAACCCCAATGACCTGAAATTCGCCAAAACTTTACTTTATCCACAATTTCATGCAATGAATACTGTTCCTTTTTATCTTAAAGATAATTTCAGAAGATTTAAACTTCTCCAAATAGTAGAAGTCATACAAATAGTAGAACTCATTCTTGGACTAAAAAATGAGAATATCAGAGTTTTGAATCTTGGTCTTTAAATTTCACTTGTCATAAAAAAAAACACATTTCTTATCTGTTTTATCCATCTAAAACAGTTGTGCTTAATTTCTAAATTTCACTTCAAAGTATTTAACAGGGTTAATGCAAAATATTTACTAGATTTCAGTGTGCATGTGTGCGTGAAGCTTTCAGTGTGGATGTGTGTTTTCCACATTTCAATTATCATTCTCACCCTTTGAGCCATGGTCTTTACAACTCTCTCATACCCTCCTTTTGTTAACTTATGTTTTATTTCATTTACTTTTTTATTAAGTTCCACAACTTGCTTCTGTGCTTATAAAATCCCCATTTTTCTAAATGCTAATCTATTTCTTATCTCTAAGTTATCTCCCTTTCCTGAGATTATTTCAAGCACATTTCTACAATAGATATTTTTATCAACTCAAAAGTGGTTAACAAGATAAGGATGCCAAACAGAAAACAATTTTTTTGGAAGAAATTTTCATAGGGTTGTTTATATCATCTTTTCATCAGAAACAACATTTAACAGAATAAAAAAACAAGCTCAGAGGAAACTGGCAGTAACAAATGCAATGTGCAAATTTGAAGGTATATTGACAAAAATCAATGTCCATATATGCTAGTTAATGTCAGGGAAAATCTCTTCAGATTATTTCCATTGTACCATTTCTGATTGACTGTCAAAGCACTTTGCAAATGAAAGCAGTGGGATGGAAGTAATTGTTTCTTCAATAATTAATCAAATAAAAGAAGATCCCTCTAAAGTATAACTCCATATTAGACCATGGAAAATAAATATTTGTACAAAACACTATTTAATGTTACTATACTATCAAAGCCTATGTAAAAAAAAAAAAGTAAAGGTTTTGGACTATATTACATGAAATCACTGTCTTACAAATTGGAGGGTTTAGCCTGCTGCAAAAGTTGGTTCATATCACTTCTTTCTTTGCAAAGTGCTTGTACAAAGATAGGAATATGGCATTTATTGTTCCAATGATAACATTCTTAAATTGTCCAGTACATATTGACCAAAAATATTCAAAAATCCTTCAACATCAAGAGTTGGATTCAAGGCCCTCGTCCCAAATTGAGCTATAACATGTATATGGTTACTGAATAGACTTTTTACAAGTCCCACTCCTAACACTGCCTTGCTGGTTATATCAAAAGTTAAATGAAAAAAAATGTACCCTAGAGAGATGTCCTATCACAAATTTTTGTTAATATTAAAAAATGAAATGAAAAAAAATTGCACCCAAGTGAAATGTCCTATCACAATATTGATCAGGGTGTTTTCTTTCCCTTTGTGTGTGTGTGCCGAAATAATGACATAAAATTAGTATAATTTAGGTCATCCATCATACTTAAAAGAAAGAAATATCAAAGATAACAGCTAACACACTTGTTTATATAACATAAACAAAGTTTGTTTAATTTATTATATCATAATCATTTTTATTAAATATACATGTTCAAGCTAAAAAATTCACAAAACTTCAGTACTGGAAAACATGCCCTATTGACAAATTGCATATTATTTTCAACAGAATATTCTTTATACACCCTGTTTTTATCTATGGAGTGTCAAAAATATCTTGTAAATGATCAGAAAAAGCTTTGATAATAAAAATATAGTTTATCTTTTCGTCTCCACAAAGAAAATAGAAAGTTTATGTAGTGATGGCCCTGGTGTCCATGTTTTATGTCCAGAGCAATGACCACTGGCTATTTGACAAGTGGACATAACACATTAAATACAGGTGTCAGATGTTTATAAGTACATACTAGGGATATTGATATATTTGGTTATTACTATTATCAAACAGGTTGATAATATTTTATAACTGTAATAATGGCCAAATTAATTGTTTGTTGATCCAAAAAAGGATTCAATCCATTTTCAGAATTAAAGTAAACAATTTATGTTTGTCCAAAGGGGGTAATAGAATCTATATGCCAGACCATGAAGAAAGTTAATACATAGTTACATGTCTGGTTCAATTGTGTTGAGTAGGAGTCTTTTTCCTTTCTGGGAATAAAAAAAAGACCATAACAGATTTAATTTGTCTTAAAATAGCTTTGATATATCTGTCTATGTACAGTAGTAAGGCAATAATGACTGTAGTGAGATGAACAGTACACCATGAAGCTATCATAGAAAAATTGATAAAGGGTCTTCAGTTGAAGAGTTGATATTTTTTTTCCAAATATGTCATCCTAAAAAATGAAACTTATTTCTCTAAAAGTGGGTGTCAAATGTTGAGCAGGAACTGTTTACCCTTCTGGAGCACCATATATTACCCCCAGTTCTTGTCAGGGTTTCTGTTGCCTGATCTTTACTTTTTGGAGTAGTATTTTGTGGACTTGTGTCTTTCTTCTTTTGGTCATGGTGCTGTCTGTTTGTCTATGAATCATGGTTACTGATTGCCCCATTTGTATCTTCTCCTCATTTTAAGTATTAAAAGTACATGGTCAAAAATGCACATTTAAATTGAACCTCGAAAGGACTGTCATTATTGGGAGGTAAAACCTTCATGATGTAAACCTTTATGTTCATCCAAAACTTGATGATAACTGTAATCTGACTATTGTTTCATAACATTATTTGAAAACACTGTCTATCAATTAATAAGTTTAAATGAAAACTGAGTTTTTCAAGTATACATTGCATTTTAAATTGTGATAGCATTATTCTTATATATGCAGCATTTCCTGATAACACGATAAAAAATGCATGCAAAAATTTCAGAATCTACAGTATTTTCATTTAAATAATTTAGTAAAGACAAGTTTTGCGATATCAGCTAAAATCTATCACAAAGGAATATCAAGTGGTCCTTGAGAAATTAATCACATAAAAGGTACAGAAACTGATCTGTGTTGGACAATTCTCTTATTTACTTTGATAAACTGAATGTAATTTACAAGATGATGGTCTGTCTATATAACAAAAAGAGAAGATCATGGCCTGTTTACACAACAAAAAGAAACTTGTTTTCTATCAATTATTTCTGTTTAATTTAATAAGTCTAATCTTACCAATGTTTAGATTCAACAAAAGAGATATGTGACCAGAATTTGTAGTAAAAGCTAATTTTATTTGTGTTGAGATGAGTGGTTTCTGTTCAGTCTGGAGTTGATGGATCTTTTTTAATAATGGGATTTATTATGTTTCATGCAATCTAAAACCATAATACGTGTAACAAGAGATGTCATGTTTTAGGCTATATAAGAGAATGGCATGAAATTCATCTATTAAAATTTTGTTGTCTAAATAGAACACTTGTCTTCGACAACATAATACTAGGACTGTTTCATGTTAGACCAAATTCAATTGTATAGACCATTTTCACCCTAAATTAAAATTCTTTCAGGGAGGGAGAGGGAAGAACGTAACTTCCCTGTTTTGGTGTTCTCCTATGAGATTTCATAGTCATCTAAAGTGTCCTCTCAACATGATTTTCAGCTTTCTGTGTTGACATGAATTATCACTGATATAGTCATAATTATAAATTAACTGTTTACAAAACTTTCAATTTTTCTAAATACTAATTATTTTCTACCCAAGGAATAGATTACCTTAGCTGTATTTGACAAAACCTTTAGGAATTTAAGGTCCTCAATGCTCTTTAACTTCATACTTTATCTGGCCATTTTAACTTGTTTGATTCAAGCATCACTGATGAGTCGTTTGTAGACAAATGGGTTTCTGGCATACAAAAATTTAATTCTGGTATCTATGATGTGTTTATTTGAGTCTCTGTAAGATGAACCCAGAACCAATAGATATAAGTATATGTATTAGTTCCAGGATGAATGCTCATTCAAAGAGATAAGTGATTTTGATGTATAGTAATATTTTCTAATAAAAATCATAACGTCATAATTAAAGATTGCTCTATGACATTTTTTATTTTTGTTGTAGACTGCAGTATACAATTTAGGGTGGATTCTGAAACTGGCCTAGTCCGAGGGTACAGTGACCTGGAATTGTGAAAATGTACAACGTATCAGGGACAATATAAGCAGTTTGAACTACTGTTAAGGGTGTCCAACTTTTGCCATTTTATTTTATCAACTTAGATATGCTTTTAATAAATATCTTCTTCTAGAATTGGTACTAGTGGACAAAATTAGTAGACCACTAACATTACTTCTTTCAACTGGTTTGGAACAATTACAGATGAGACAAATTTTAACCTCACGATTCTAATTCATTTAAAACTTTTTGACATATTTCTGATCCTAAGTTATGACTATGTAGGATCCCAGACTCCCTAGTTATTTACTTCTGATGTGGTTTGGAACATCAGGATGCACTTATACATATATCTGTACTAAGTAATATCCAACAAACTTAACCATCCCTAATTGAAATACCCATCTTATCGAAACCCATTATGTGACAATTATATGACAATTCATAGATTATTATGTAAGAAATATCATTGTAGTACAATCAGTCTTGTAAGACTAAATTTTGTGGCCAAAAATATTACATTGACAAGCAATAATTAGCCAGTAAGTACCTCATCATACTGCCTTAATGTTCTTATCAAGCCATTCAACTAATATAGATAATTAAATACATTTACGTAGGCAATAAATCATGGATCAACATTGAAAATGACCACTGGCTAGATGTAAAACTGGACATTATCTATGTGGTTGTATGTTGTTTTTTATTGTTATCTTAATTAGGTCAGATCAAAGGAATTGGACATAGTGGACATCAAATACAAGCACAATACAATGTTTAAAGTAAACTAATTTTGACAATACAAAGGACACCTCTCTCTATCTTGATGGCTATTTAAGATAAGAAATAAATAATAAATAAACAATTTTTCTACCAATTTAAAGCTTTCTAAATCCCCTAAAAGGGAATTATCTCCCTTGTATTGTATAATGTACAAGATTGAACTTTAATTTATTTCCAATAAAGTTAATATAAAATTCAAATAAAACACTGTTGAATGAAGGTGAACAATCAAAGTTCTAAAATTCTTAAGAGGGGCGATATTTTGAGGTTAATTTGATTGAATTGTCAAAAGTTGTTGCTATATAGTTAATGTTCAAATTAAAATGTTCACTGGTGCTATTTCGTTTGAACTTTGAGAAAAAGATGATTGTTTTCCTTATTTTTCATTCATTTTAATTGAATCTAAGGGTGAAAATAGGGCATTAAGTATCATAACCCATGCCACATAATCACTGATTAAAGCAGTCACCATAACATTTTCTTCCAATGTTAGCTGAAAAAAACTAGTTTGACAATCACAATAGGAATGTCAGGTCCATAGAAAGGGCATTTGATGATAAGGTTAGGCACAGGCCATTCCTATGATGTGTGGAGATAGGGGGGGGGCATGTCTTTTTAGGACAAACCTTTTTTTACTTTAATAGAATTTTTTTTTTACTCAAATTCAGTTTAATTATTTTTAAAATTTTCAATGGAAACAAACATGTTCTACACTTCCCTTCTCAAAAACTTTTTTTTTTTCAAGAAATTTAGAGAGAAAAAAAAATAACAAAAAAAACCCCAAAAAAAACCCCTAAAAGATGAAAGGTTAGTGCCTAAGTATTCCTTTCCTAAAAAAAAGGTTAATATTCTTCTGTCTGAAGAAGAATGTGTAATACCTAAATTAAATCATTGCTCAACAGAACACACATCTTGTTTAGATAATTTAAATTTTTATGATCATTTTAAGACCTAATTAACAAATTTTTAAAATTCCTCCTGATATCCAAACACAAACAAACACTTGTGATTTACAAAGAAATGCTATAAAAATACCAAGTATAATGAAGATGCTCCATTATGATACAAAATCACTACTTGAAAGTTAAATTCTTTTAAGACAGATTCAGCACTTGTATATTATATAACCTAAAGTAAATTCCAACGTTTACATGTTCAACAACTGTTGAGAAATACTTAAATTATTGTATGCATAATGTTCACTATTTTTTTTCCAATTTTTTAACTTCATTGAAATTTGAAGTTGTTAGCTTTTGTTGTTATTGTAATTGTAATTCAGGCATTTCCTTTCAAGTTGGGAGAAGACTATTTTTTTTCTTTCTGCTTTTGATTAGCAATTGCATGATTGCTTTTGACTGAGGTATTCCTGTATTACTGAACCTCCTTGTTGAGACAGACTACATACAACTTTTTCTTTGAATTTCCAAACCTTCTGGGTTCCACAGCAAACAGATATCTTTTTCAGTGAATTTCTAAACCCCTTGTGTCAGATAGCATACGAACATCTTATCTTTTTCAGAGAATTTCAAACTTTTGAATCCATTTGAATTGCAAATGGTTGAGAAAAGAATCATCAAATTCTGGTAAGTCAATGCATGACTTGGAAATCAGACATCCTCAGATAAGATGTCCTATCATCTCTAACTTTGAGAACATCCTCAGAGACTGGCAATCTTAACCTTGAGTATTGGTGAATTCCAAATGCAGTTGACCTTAAAATTCTTATTCCTGTGTAACAATTTTTAATATTAATGCAAATTCTGAACCAACTGCTTTTTCATATTATAAATTAATTTAAAAGGTAGTAAAATGTAAAAATCAGACTCCTCATGTTACATATAGCAATACCTAAATGTTAGGGTAAATATAATTAATAAAAGAATAGACTAGCAGGACTTTTACAATGTCTGCTTAACTTCTGTTGCTGTGTTGCTTCCTCAGATGTTTACCCTATATCTGTTGACCATAAATCAAGCTTTTGATACTCTCATTTCAATTGTTACACATTTTGTCATGTAAGGGCCTTCAAAATTTATTTATATGGTATGAGTTATTCTCAGTGTTGAACGCTGAATCGTAAACTGTAGCTGTTCACATCCTTTCTGAAACCAATATCAATTTGTAACATTTGGTACCATTTTGAAAAAGAATTGTATCAGAACATTTTATTTTCACATCCGTAGAATGAGCTGTTATCAAAAAAATATCAAACAGTTTTTTCATCAAACTGGCGACCCGACCTATTTTTTGAGACTCCACTTTTTCAATGTTTCCTTTTCCTCTTCCGCTCATTGTGAAAACCGCAATATAAATGAATGGAACTATTTAAAGTATGAAAGGATATCCTCTCATTGAGTTAAGTATACCCACTTTCCTAAAACAATTGTTACAAATGGACCGAAACTTTTTATTCATCATTTTCCTTGAAATATGAGATTAATTAGATTTCATTATGTCTGATTTGAGGATTATTGCAATTTCATTTCCGTGTAAGTTTCGGATATGTACAATGTAATATAAGACACATATCATGTTTTACAGGGGTGTTGCATCATACCTACTTTATTACACTTTAACCAAAATTGTCTCATGATTTTTACATGATGTACATGTCACATCTAAAGTCTTATCTTAAAAAGAATAATGTGTAAATACATGTAGATATATCCTGTATGGTCAGATAATGCCCAATTGCCCATGCAAGGTTAGTCACGAAAAATTTTGCACTTAGTGTCAACAAGATGCACATGATGTTGTGGTAAGAATCCCCCGACTCATTCAAAATACCTGAAAACTAAAGTGTCTGGCCACGCATGGCAAATCTGAAAATCATTTGCACTACAATTCAACAATCTTTTTAAAAATTTTCCTCCAAACCAATAACAATTAATAAAACTTTGCTACATTTTGAAAGTAAAATGAACCAACATTATCAAACATATTTAAATTCTATTCCATGCATAAAAATTATGCAGCAATGGGTAATGTAAAAAAAATTATAACAATAACAAAAATTTGCTTTATTGCAAATGTGATGATACCAAAAAATAAATTTTGATATACTATTATATTACAAGTATCAGGTAAGTGGAAACATGAAAGAGGTTGCTGTTGGTTTCTGTTTATCATATTAGTTTTTTTGATTTCTTGACTTGTACATAACTAAGGCAGTTAGTTTTCTTCTTTGAAATGCTTTACATTTTGTCATGTTGAGGCCTGCTATATCTTACTCTACAGTATGGGTTTTGCTCATTCTTGGAGGCCATACACTGACTTATAGTTGCCTAAAATCCACATCATATGGACTATGGAGGATAGTTGTCTCATTTGCAATCATACCACATCTCATTATTATCATGCTCCAAACCAAATATTTAGTACAGAAACTGTAATAAAAGTTTTCAGTGCATTTAGTAGTCTAAGATAGTTTGATGACTGACAGCCTTTCAAGAACTTACTGGGACGGTGGGACTTCATAGTGCAAAAAGTCCTTAAGACTTCAGACCAATCTCAGACTATTCAATCAGAAGAAAAAAGTGACACAGAGAAGGAGAAATAAATATGTTGAATGCAGTATGCCAATTATCACTTTATGAGTGGAGATATAATTTTCAAATGCCATAAAAATTTCTTTTAATAAACAAGACTTATGCCGCCATTCCAGGCATAACAAAAAAAAACATTATGGTATACTAGTATTTCGCTGACCTTACTATGGGGCAAAACATGAAACTGATGCATGCAGGGTAGGAATGCTATTGCTCAAGGGTATTTGATGAGGCTTACAGTTTTAAGTGGGCATTTGCTGAACTCAAGCTTTTAGTGTTTAATGCTTAAATTTGTACACTGTCGATGTGATGGAATCAAATTAAAAGGAAATGCTATCAAAACCACTATTCTGACAAAAATATTTCCAATAGATCCTTCAACAATAAACCAAATTCCCTCACTTTTATCTGTTTTGAAATGGTTAGGTCTTGTATTTTCCTTTTGAATGTCTTGGTGGTTATGTAATAGCATGCTGGCTTAAAACCAGGAGATCAATGTATAGGATAACCAGCTGGATCTTTTGAAATCCAACTAAGCATATATGTATCATACAAAGTAGAATATATTTATATGGCAATAGACTGGTTCCCAATTGCAATATTCAGTATGATGCACATATACAAATATAACGTGACAGTGTATGGCTATCAGCTAAATTATACCTGGAATGTAGTCCCAGGAACCAGGATAATATGGCAATAACATGCTATTATTCTGCATGTGCATGTTACCTAGTATGTACATGGTGATTAAGTTAAAAATCACTCTTGGCATTACTTTTTCAGTGATTTTTTGTGATTATAAGCCATTCACTCACTCTGGTATATGATAATCCAGAGTGAATTGAAAATAATTGTCTCTCTGTATATTTGATAAGTATTTTTGATAGATTGGTAGATAATTGTGTTTTTCACCCTGTTTCAGTGATTCCGTGAACACTGGCAAGAATTATTTTTTGTCTGTATTGTACTTTATTTTTTCAATAACGATTTTCTTTTCCTTAAAGATACCCTTTCTTTCAGTATTTTATTGTAAATTGTTATTTATTTCTTTTTAATATATTCCAATTAAAAGATTCAGCAATCTTTTTGCATTCTGGAAGTTATCTCCCCTTATTGTTTTAGAGCGTTGTCTACCTTCTGTACATCATTAGATATATCATTAGATACTTCATATAATTTAAATTTCTTTGCAGGAAATGAACTTATTATAATTTTCTGACACAGTAGCTCATTCATTACACATGTATGTCAATTCAGGTTAAATACATTGTTTAAAATATGATAAAAGCAACATAACATTCTGTACATGTATACTCATAATATTATTTTCTCCAAGATACAATATTCTGACCAAAAACCCATAAAACATGCCTATACAAGTAATCCACCTGCAGATACAATGCCTTAATATAAAAGCACTTCAAGATAATGTGTTTTACCCATAAACTGAAGTCCTTAATATTTACTTAATATTATTTACATTGTGGTTATCTGCAAATATGGTTGTGTATCTATTTGTTGATAATTTTCTACCTGATGTTAACAAAAGGTCATATTTACAGATTACAAAGGATTACAATTACTTCCAAATGAAACAGGTCAATAACAAATAGTAGCAGACCTCATTGCAATAATGAAGCGGATGTGCTTGTTTTCTGACTACAACAACATCTAATTGATTTAAGCTAACTGTGAAGCAATTAAGCTTTGTTCTCTAAGCAAGTTCGTATTACCCCTATTTTAAATGACGTAATTGATTTTGCTTGATAAATATTATAGGATCTGACAGGATCAGCCAATTACGGACAATTTACAGTAATTATGACATCATTAGTTGTTTACCTACGATTCTCCGTTAAAGTCTGATTGTAGTACCATCGTTTACCAAGTTCTATCAACGTAATAACTTGTTTACTTCATATAAATCCAATTACCACACCTACTTGTTATGCAATCTGGAAAAAAAACCCAACAACATCTTAAGAAAATGTGTCGCTACTTATACGTGTAACTATATAGTTCTTAAACAGACATATTATGTTCTAACTTAGCTGCGAAAACATAGCTCTATTGTCCTTTGAAAAATGTTTCTATGATCCACAAATATCAAAATCATCAAAAGGACCTTAAGAGCTACGTATTCACATCTAATTCTAACTAGAACAAATATACAATTATATGATCATAAAAATGAACTCAATTTGTGACTTATAAATAATAAAATTAGTTCTTCTGGTCAGTATATTTAACCCTATAAATTCATATAAAATCTCTTCTAGATATTCAAAAATATCAATTGTCAATACAACAGAAATAACTGCTTTAAAATATTCCTATGAAAACAGGTTAAATCATTTCGAAAGAGACACCAGGCCATTGGTTTTTCTCTTTTAAATTGTTTCAAATTTAGTCTAATCAGTGCCTTTCGTAGCTTACTATACAGTATGGGTTTTGCTCATTGTTGAAGGTCATACCGTGACCTATACAATGCAGATGCATACATCCACATCATTTGGTCTATGGGTGTTACATGTATCATTAACAATCAAACCACATTTCCTTATTTCACAATAATATCCTGTTGATTATGATATTCAACTACTCATGAAAAACTTAAGCATTTGAAATTTTTAACATTGAGTGGATAAATATGACAATAAAAAAATTAAAGGGGTCGGTTTCCATAATGATTAAATGAAAAACTCATGAGTATATAAAAAGGAAAAGATTTGGCAGGAATCAACATGTGACAAATTAAAATATATGTAGTTATTCAAAAAGTTATCCAATTGTTCTAAAATGATTTAAATGCATTAATTCAACAAATTAAGTAATCTCATCTTTAAGTAATTAAGTAGATTTTTTCAGAATGTGATTGACATGAAAAATAAGGAGACTTCTGTCCTGAACTCTAAAGACTGCTTCAATATATTCCTTAGATTCGTGTTTAGTATTTTTGCTCTTTAAAATGGAACTAAACTTTACTTGTTCATAAGTACTAAACATATCTTAATTATTTGACAATCTAAAAGAATGGTAGATACAATTACCTACCCTTCATTCACCTCGTTCCAGAGAGGCCACTCTTATAATATCAAAGTGGAAGGAGGGTAACTTATTGTATCTAGCACTGAGTGGCTCTTTATTTTCTAATTTTTGAAGATGTGGTATGATTGCCAATGAGACAACTCTCCACAAGAGACCAAATGACACAGACAAAGTTTGTTTATTCTTGAAATTTTGCAGTATCCTACTTTTTCTATTTCAACATTGTGGTCAGATGATGAAATTACTTCTTATGGAGAAATCATGATCATATGACAATATAAAGTTCTGTGTCAAGATCACTTATTAATTCTCATTCATGAAAAAAATTACTAATTTCATCATAGCTTCTTATTTCATTTTCTGAGAACCTTTTGCATCTGATGTTATTTTTTTCTCCCAGTTGATTTTATAAGATTTTACTTCTTTAACATTTTATCAAATTTACTTCCATTAATAAGATTATGACCTGGTAGAAATTTTCTATGATGAATGATCTATTTTCAAATATACAGTTTTTTCAGGTCATATCAGGATAAGAACATGTTAATACATGTAATGAATATGAACTCTGCTTTGTACAAGACTGACATGATGATCCAGATTTTAATGAGCTAATTCACAAGTGAACAGTCAGAAGAAGACATGTCAGTCTAGCCAGACATCATGGACATTATTCTGACTCCAAGCTGACCTGTCATTGCTCTTACTCATTAATGCCACATGCAAAGCAGAGAAGAAGCATTAGTGCCAATTTTCAAGTCTTTGGTTTAACCTGGATGGGAGTGGAACCCACAACCTCTAATAATAGAAGCAAGAATACAACCACAAGACCACAGAGACACTTAAATGGCTATGAGTAGTCAAGGATGCAAAATGTGGACTATCAAAGAAAAAATGAATGGAACAGAAACAATTAGCACAATGTATATTTTGCTTCGGTAAGCAAGGGTATTGTATCATGGAATTTTAAAATCAAAACTGAGATTAAGACATGTAACAATGAAAAAAAGTACATTCAATATTTGGATTATGATTGATGTAACACAAAGACTAGTCAAAACACTTTATCAATAACGTCTGACAAAACTTGTTCAATCCTGGTAACTTGAATTTCATCCAGCAAAATTTTAACAGATAGGTGCGTTCGACTTCCACATAATTCAACCAATCATTTACCACACCAAATTGAAATCTTGAATTTTGTCAGAACAAAAAATATAATGTAAAGTGTTGATTAAATGTCTACAGAAACAATTTGGCTACTGTCTATTCTGTTTCTATCAATCACTACAATTTGAATCAACACTTTCTACTCCTGCAAAATGACAACTACCTCAACCTGTTAGCTTAAATCAATGTCTATCTAAAATAATAATTCTTTTTGTTTTTACAGTAAATGAAACATAAAATGATAATTCCAGATGATTTTTTCATACATACTGATTTATAAAAGAAATAGACAGCTTTTGTTTGTAATCTTATTGTAAACTTATTACAGTAAATGAAAATAAAACAATTATTGTTATGAAGAAATCATTGGCAAAAGTACTCCTTATGCATCACGTCTTTAGTGCATTCTAATATTATTTTAGATGTGATAGATTACATGTAGAATGTGTATGTGACTCAAGTCAATGAACCTTAATCAGCCAATTTCTACCTTAATAAACAATACCTAAAAAACTTGTGGTTAAAAAATCTTAAGGAAACACTAGAAGAAATCAGACCAAATCAGTATTTCATGTGATTTCATCATATATGTTCCTTCTTTTTGCCCTGTTGATTTTTAATGGCAATATGATTAAAAGAAGATATGGATTATTTTAATAAGACATCAACCCAAGAACAGAGAAACAAACAAAAGACATCTGAATTCATTGATACCAACCAAAACAGACATAAGAATTTTAAGAAGTATATAGTTTCAAGATAGAATTGTAGCATTTAAGCCTCTGAAAACATAGAAACATGAATACAAAAATTCAATTCCTTTCATTTTGAAATCACTAGATTAAAATATCTGTTGAAATATTACATTACCGCATTAAATCCAGTTATATAAATTGCTCTTTAATAATGCATCTACACTGCTTTTGAAAAATTTGACTTTACACTGTGACACTTTGATCTTATCATATAATCACTTTCAAACTTTTTTTAATTTTACAACAACCTGTCTTCAAATTTCCTTTGATAATAGACAAGTGTGCTACTTAATTATTGAAAAGTTTAGTTCTAGCTGTATACCATTAGCTCTAGTATAGCCAAGTGTGTACTCCTGATACTGTATGTATGTATCTCCTTACAACTTTTATTTTGTTCAAAATCTCATTTAAAGTTCTTTAGTTATTTGATTATAACAATTTTTTTGTAATGTTTGTTTGTTTGTTTGTTGGTGTTCCAACACCAGATTCAACAGCCTCTTTTTAATTCGTAAAAGATGCCAGAGTACCACCAACCTTAGGGAGGAAAATTGGCAATCCTTGTCAATTAAGATCAAGAGTCGAACACACATCACCATTAGCTTAGTTCAGATTCCAACCTTAGGGAAGAAAATTGGCAATCCTTGTCAATTAAGTTCAGAGTCGAACACACATCAACATTAGCTTAGTTCAGTTTCACAACCTCAGCAGTTATAATAATATAATAATAATAACTAGAGGCTCTCAAGAGCCTGTGTCGCTCACCTGTATTTACTGATGCTTTGGAAATCATGTAAAATAAGGTTAAAATCATAATTAGTAGTATTAGATATTAGATATTATAATGATATCTAAGATAATAACAAAAAACTGCAAAATTTCTGTAAAATTACTAACTCAGGGGCAGCAACCCAACATGGTTGTCGGATTCGTTTGAAAATTTCAGGGCAGATAAATCTAAATCTGATGAACATTTTTGCCACCTGTCAGATTTGCTCTAAATGCTTTAGTTTCAGAGATATAAACCAAAAACTGCATTTTACCCCTCTGTTCTATTTTTAACCAAGTCAGCCATGATGGTTGGAAGGCGGGGTCATCAGACAAATTTTTTAAACTAGATACCCTAATAATGATTATGGCCAAGTATGGTTAAATTTGTCTCAGTAGTTTCAGAGGAGAAGATTTTTGTAAACGATTACAAAAATTTACAAAAAAATTGTTAAAAATTGACTATAAAGGGCAATAACTCCTAAAGGGGTCAACTGACAATTTTGGTCATGCCGACTTATTTGTAGATCTTACTTTGCTGAACATTATTGCTGTTTACAGTTTATCTCTATCTATAATAATATTCAAGATAATAACCAAAAACTGCAAAATTTCCTTAAAATTACCAATTCAGGGGCAGCAACCAACAACAGGTTGTCAGATTTGTCTAAAAATTTCAGAGCAGATAGATCTTGACCTGATAATCAGTTTTACCCAATGTCAGATTTACTCTAAATGCTATGGTTTCAGAGATATAAGCCAAAATTTACATTTTACCCCTATGTTCTATTTTTAGCCATGGCAGCCATCTTGGTTGGTTGGCGGGGTCATCGGACACATTTCTTAAACTAAATACCCTAATGATGATTGTGGCCAAGTTTGGTTAAATTTGGCCCAGTGGTTTCAGAGGAGAAGATTTTTGTAAAAAGCTAACGACGACGGACGACGACGACGACGGATGCCAAGCGATGAGAAAAGCTCACTTGGCCCTTCGGGCCAGGTGAGCTAATAATAATAATAATAATAATAATAATAATAATAATAATAATAATAATGACTTTATTTAAAGAGGGTGACTCAATTAGCATTCACTAATTAATCTACCTTGAGGGTGTTACAAGCTAGTTTTCTCAAAGGATGAACGACCTAGACCACTCATACAAAGAGACCCTCAATTTAAACACATGATACCTATTTGAACATTGACAGCACATGTTTCTGGAATATAACCTACATTCAAGTATGTATAGTTCAGGAAGACAAATACAAATGTACATAAAATCATGAGCATAAATAAGAACATTAGACAGCTGAAGTTGTCTTAAGGTCAACTAACTTAGTTGCTTGATAGGGTTAAACTTCAGTTAAAGTGCAGTTACATAATATATCAACTTAAAATTAACAATAACATGTGAACATTGTCAATGTATACCATGCATTAAACAAAATCTTTAACCATAAACATCGATCTCATTTCAAGAAACTTCAGATTATGTAATATTGAAGGATTCTGTGTTCAATCTACCATTGCTTTAGATCTCTGTTGCTATAATCTTCATCCAAATTACTAATTTATAATGGATTGTTGCATCACTGCATATAAAGATTACCAATTTTCTCCTTCTTCGGTTGTTATATTAGCAGTGTTTATAAATAACATGCAGCCTCGACAAAGTATTAAGCATTAGTTTGACTTCATTGCTAATCAATATTTAAGCTTTGTCCATTTCTGAAACAAGACAAAGCCATCATCTTTTAATTTTTCAGAACCTGAGAGCTATGATAAAAATTGATGTATAGACAATCCTTGTTACTGAGCTTCTGTGGGAGTTCGTTAAGTTCTATCTGTAGGTGTTAAGTCATTAGAACTAGAATCCTTAAATCAGTCAATGACATGAAGCAGAATATTGACATTTTTTTTTCAAATGCATCATTCAAATTACAACATGTGATTACATGCAGAAATCAATGAACAATTTAAAATATATATGTGTTTAAAAATCTTCATGCATTTAGTCAGTTTTATTTAGTTTTTTTCAAATGCCATTAAAAAAAAACATTCCATGAAAATCAAAATTGCTCTTTTGTAACTCAGGTTAATCTAAGTTAATACAGTATAACAAAAATATCAAACTTCAAGGTAGATTCAAAACCTGGAAGTCCATAAAAACTGACAAAATCAAAAGTTAGACTTTATCAGTCAACAGAACAAATGGAAAACAACTGTCATATTCCTGGTACAGGCATTTTTCAGAGAAATTGGTGATTTAAGACAAAACCACTTCACAGGAGTAATATTGATTGTGAAAAAAAATAACAATAGTCAAATATTGGACTAAAAATAAAATCCCAATGACTATTTTTAAGGAAATTGGTTTACAGTTGTATGATTTATGGTATAAACAGGAAATAAGCCTACATGTCTCGGTAAAATGTCGTTCATTATGTTGCTTACCACATTCACGCCTACCTTAATTAAGCACAAGCACTGTACGAGAGAGTGGGGGAAGGAAAGGAAGAAAGAAAATTAACACTTTTAAGCCTTTTAAGGTCGAAATCTTTTTTGTTAAAAACAAGACACTCCTGGAAATCTAAAATGGTAAAACTCAGTTACAAAGCCAAATCAGGTAAACAAGTAGAAGAACTATCTGTAGGATGATGTTTACAACTAAACATAGAAATAGAAATAAACGGTGATAATGTAAAAAAAAATATGTACAATGGATTAAGCAAAATTTTACGAAAGTATAAAAAGCCATCTCAAGTTTGTACTTGAATCTACTGACTTTAAAACAATAGAATGAGGGAAAAATTGGACGGTTGAGCAATATTTTAGGGCCTTTTTCATATAATAATTAGCAGTTGACCCTTCCAGTACCCATGAGTTAACCACCATTTTTAGTAGGAGTCATGTTTCATTTATCTGTGTAGTGTTTTGTGAACTTGTTTGTCTTTTTTTATTCGACCACTTGTTTGTCTTTTTCATTCGACCACTTGTTTGTCTTTTTTCATTCGACCACTTGTTTGTCTTTTTTCATTTGGCCATGGTTTTGGATATGAATAAATAGAGATGAGGGTTTACATCAATGAGACAAAAACCCAAAAAACGTCTAGAGCGCATTTGGACTTTTGAGTTTTGATTGTCCCTTTGGTATATTCCTAATTTTTTTTTTACATTAATCAATGAACAGAATATTAAATCAGAATATAGGAATCTCCGGAGAAATCATGGCCTTGTATTATTAAACAGATACCTGTCATGTCTGGTATTAAATTTCTGTACCAAACAGCAAATATAACATGCTCTGAATTCAGTTATGAATCCTACTTTTCCCAGTTAAATCATCTAGTCTGGAAAAGGAAAGTTAAGTTGTCTGGAAGCTGTAATTGATTTACGATAACCCCACTCATATAGACAATATCTATAACTAATCTTAAATCAAGTTTTCCAATCCAACAGTTTTCAATTTCATGTACTTAATTCCAATATATTCCTGAAAGTAGAAAAAGTCTATAAAAGTCCTTATCCATAAACATTAGTGAATCTAACATGATGTGAGTCATACTTTTTATTTCAAAATTTTTACCATTTGTTCCAAAAAAATAATCCATATACAATCCTTTTTATGTAATATTGCAAAGGAACCAACAATTCAATGGAGCAATAATATGTTATTACAGAAAATACATGATTATAACAATTTGATAATTGAACAAGAGTAATATGCACCTCCTAAAATAAATTTAAAAAAAAAGAAGCTAAACCAAACAGATTTTTTATTAAAATAAGAGGCCAAAGATCCTAAAAACTCACAAGTCAAAGACAAAATTTTTAAGAAGGACGAAAAGGCAAGCAACAGTTTTCTTAATTAATACTTCATAGAATACTTACACTACATGAGCAACACTAACCCCACCAAAAACCAAGCAGATCTCAGGTGCCTAGGAAGGGTAGGCAAAAACCAAGCAGATCTCAGGTGCCTAGGAAGGGTAGGCAAAAACCAAGCAGATCTCAGGTGCCTAGGAAGGGTAGGCAAAAACCAAGCAGATCTCAGGTGCCTAGGAAGGGTAGGCAAAAAAAAATGCAAGAATAATATCTAATTTTTTAACCTTGCTCCTTTGAATGAAAAACTTAGAACAATGCTTAATCAATGTAATACAACAAGGTAGAGGGTACACAAATGTGTGGACCTCATCTTAAAATACTAAATCGCATGCACTTTTATATATGTATCAAGCATCTGACCCCCAAAAAGTACAAACATAAAAAGCACAAGTAAAAGGTAACAAAGCTCATTATGATAAATACCATGAATTAAATCTTCCACTATTTCTGACTTTCATAAAATTGCATAAAAATGTAGTAAATAAATGTACTTTATTGAGACAAAACAGTTTTAACAGTCAAGCCAAAATGTTTACTTATAATTTTGTCAAACAACCATAACACAATAATATCCTAGCAAAACATTTGCATAAGCCTAAAATCTGACAATTTTCTGCCTTTCCCTGCAAAATATGATTACTTATAAATATCTGTCATACTGGCACTGCTTCTAATGCAGAAAATTAATCATTCTTCACAAATTCAATTTATTTCAAAATATTTCCAATTCAAAGATTATAGTCAGACTTATTAAGTTAAGGCCTCTCTTCTGCCCAGTTTAACCTTTCTATCAGACGATAAAGGTGCTTACTGAACAGAACAGATTACTAAAGTTAATTCGCCTGATTGGCAGTCACTTGTATCGTATACTAGTAATATAATAGAAATTTACTTAATAGGATGCATTTAACAATCATTATGTATTTTAAACCCTGCTTGTTCAATTCAATAATGTCAACCAAATTTACTAGTAATGAAAATGTACTGCTATTATTATTTAATTTTCATTTAGAGTGGTGACTTCATTTATGGCGACTCTAGCCTATAATTAGTGTCACGTTTGTACAATGGGACTGGAGTGTCAGCTCGTCAGTTTCTACAAGGTCTGATTTTCAAGGCATAATAGATTTCATAACACTTGAGGAAATGTACATAAATATCCATCATAGACCTTGATATATAGTTTTCCCACTCTTTATAAAGTGTGAAATATCATGAATGAAAAATAAAAAAACAAGGATGTTTATACTTAAGATACGCATCTCATTAAGGAGTAATATAAGAATAACAACTTAGTAGTAAATTGAAAGATGAGATTTCCATTACTATATTTCAAGGCGTTTACCAAAACATTATTGTATATAGTGCAATTGTTTCACCTTACAAATGTATTTTATCTGGCTCAATTATGATTCTCAAGGTATCTTGTTCTTCATTTTTTGCTTCTGTCTTTGTCTCCTCAATGTGACAGTTTTATAACGCAATAAATATTCAAAAGTGTCCTGTTCCATCTTCTGCGAAATACTGAACCTAATTTTTTGTTTGTCTAAATTATGGTAAGAAATCTAATTGCACACGTTTGTTACTCTACAGTTATTGTGTTTGAAAAACACTCTGCAATGTGGATAAACTGAGATAAATGGGTAAATATGAGACAGCAACAATAGATATCTAAAGGGCAGCATACAGTCCTCAACCAGGGCATAAAGATATCAGCATTTCGTGTGTATTTTAGTCTAGACGCCATCTAATTAACCATCGAGGTGACCTCCGAAGACTGCCAACGGTCATATAACCCGATGTAAACATAACTATAGACATAAATACGACAGTTGTCTATACAATGTCAAGCTTTAAATCCATTCTGATCAGTTACTTCAACTTCATAACTTTTTACAAGAACAAATATTTTGAAAGGCCTTATGCTATGTAATCATGTACTAACTCAATGTTTTGTTTAAAATTATCTTAACTTATGTTTATACGTTGGACATTATGATGGATTATTTTGGCATACTTTTTACATCCCATTATTAGACATTATATAAATTTTTTCCAAAAGGCTTAATATATTTCCATTTTTTATATAAAAGCTGTGGTTCAGAGTGCTTTGATAGAAAATGCCAATAAGGGCTAATTCAAATCAGAATATATCCTCCATAATGTTAAACACCTGCCTGATTCTTTATCTATTAACTTTTTCAGAGTTATCTTTCAAATTGATGAAACTATTCATAAAGTAAAATTTCTATATTATAGAGGTTAAATACTCCTTTTATATATTTCCTTTTCCTACATATACAATTTAAGTGAGCATTAAATATGATCCAGCAAAAAACCTTCATCAGTTTAAATCTCAAGATCAAAAGTTTTGGAAACCAAATATATGTCCCTTCATCTCAATCAATCACTTTTGATATGAATCTGATCAAAGTTGGTAAAAAATTCTGATCTTGTCGATGGATAATAAAATATGACCCACTTTTGAAAACCTCAAAATCAATTTTATGACAAGGACATTAATAACATTTCCTAGTATTTCATTTGAATAATAAAATAAAATTCAGTTACAAAAACAATAAGGTATCAAGGGACCACACAGAAATACAAAGTGGATGAAGAACAGACAAAACCATGAAAAAAAAAATGATAGAATGAACAGAGAGACAATACATAGTGCACAAAACTCTACCTATAAAAATAAAGATTGAACAACACAAACCTTAGTAAAAACCAAGAATTTTGTCATACAGGTAATTTTATATAGCTTTCTATACAGGGTTTTGCTCATTGTTCAAGGCTGTACAGTGTCCAATAGTTGTTTACATCCTCCCCATTGGTCACTGGTGGATAGTTGTCTTATTGGCAATCTCACCACATCTCCTTATCTTTATACTACTACAGGTGCTCCAGAAGGGTATGCAATTTCTGTCTACCAGTGATCGCCAGTGGCACATTTGGTATTCACCAAAACTATCAATCGTATGTTCAAGCTTGGTTAAATAATTTCCCTTCCTAAATTTATCAAAAAATACATACCGTACCTAATCTGTTTGCCAACAAATTACATTTTTGACTTAAGCTCCATCTGTTCTATGATAGATACAAATTTGTACAAATAATCATCTGAAAATTAGAGCTGTAATCAAAGCACAAGTAATTCAAAACTAAAGGTTTCTTATCAGCAGAAATAATGAAGATTTACACATCAGGCAAATTGTGTTTATTTGATTAATGGAGAAATTAGTTCTTCTATCGAATGCAAATAAACTACCATCAAAATGTGTCACTGGTTCTACTGAAAACTTGATAGGAATTCATCAAACAAGCCATTCTATTTCTGGTTAATGAGTGTCCAAGCTGCTGTGACAATCGATGACTGGACTGCAGGGTGACAAAAAGGACATATTAGGACGGGGAAACTAATGGCAAAGAGAGTGAAAGATGTGACTGATAGGAACAGTGACAGCATGGCAGGAAAGGTCATTTATAATAAACAAGAGTAGAAATTTTACAGTGGAAAACATCGCCCAATATCTATGTGGTAGACTACTGTAAATTCAGAAATTATTGCATAATAAAATTGAGAATGGAAATGGGAATGTGTCAAAGAGACAACAACCCGACCACAGAACAGACAACAACAGAAGGTCACCAATAGGTCTTCAATACAGCGAAATTCACCGGAGGCGTCCTTAAGCTGGCCCTAAACAAATATATATACTAGTTGCATGCATTTATTATTGAGATTTTGAAGAATGAACAAAAATGAGAGTTTTATTATTTCCATTTTAGTGTAAACAATAATTTATTATGAATTATACAAATTACAATACAAATTCACAATTTTAAAATATTCATTTAAAAAAAAGCTTCATATAGATATACAGGTATGTATCAGGTGAGATATCAGAATGCGAGTTCTTATTATTTCAATACTCAAGGAGTTGCATTAATCACATAAATAAAAACCTCACAATAATTTATGAATTTACATTATATTTAAACATGTTTAATATGGATTTCAGACTCAATGATTTTATAACAAGTTGTGCCTTCAAAACGTCAATCCATTGAAATTTTCACAAACTGCAAACCTCTTTTTGGATTATGAAGAGATAATCAAATTCTTATTTTGTCAAATAAAGCTTGGTTAAAAATAAATCTTAATACCAGTTCAATATAAATAGGACTGAATAATATCATCAGGTATTCAGGGTTATTCTAATTTAACATGCCTGCTACATGAGGTCTATTATTTTGCTCTGTACAAAGGATGAAGAATGTCTACTGTTTTATTCAACTCACAGACACTTCAATGACCCTCTTTCTCCCGTGAATTTTCTCATCCCATATCAAACAAGCATTTCCTTTTATAAATGAGCCTCTCACCTTAATTTATCCGATTCTGACCAATTAAGATCATATCACATCTTATAATTATTTCTGTAGCAGAAGGTGGTAGATAATTTTAGTAACATATAGTCTATTTTTAGAACGAATTTGGATTTATAATTCAAAAAGATGAATTAAAACTTCTTAAAATCTACAAAATGTCTGGAGCTAGTTTTATCTGATACTATATTTGGTAACATATTAATAATACTTTATGATTTAGAATAAATAACAAATCGGCTTGAATCATTTTTAACAACCTTAAGAAACAAACTTCAGGCAAATAGAAACGCTGGTTAAAATATTATTAATTCAAATCTAATCGTCTTAAATTTTAAACTGTCTAATCATGGTCTCATTAAGCAGACAACCTAAAGGCGTAGAAACTAAAAGTGGCCCACATTAGACATTAGTTTTTTCTAAACAAAAAACATTATAAATCTATAAGACCATAATATCATTTTGAGTCATAAACTTCATAAAATATTAATAAATATGTATCATATTCACAACATTGAAAATGTCGTCTGTGGTTCTATGATTGAGTCATTTAATTTCTACATGTAACATGATGCATTTGTATGATTCTTTTTACAGAATAATTTTTAAATTTTAAATTTTGATTAATGCATTTAGATCAAATTTGAGATTTTAACTTTTAATAGATAAAAGACAAGTGATCATGGTTAAATGAACCATTTAAAATCCTCCTTCAATTCTAATTTGTCAAATCTGATGGATTATTTCTATAAGTATTACATATATGATGTCAATTATTAGAAGTTTATGTTGGTTTGCAATAATTTTTACATAACTACATGTATATTCTTTTTTCACAATTAACTTATCAATTTTTAAGAATCTTCGACACTTGACCTGAGATTTTGCAACATTTGAACTATTGATGTCATACAACTATCACTTTTCCATGGTTGCGTTAGACATTTTCTCTTATGACGTCAAAAATTTACAGGACTGTCTATGAAGGCCAGTACTGGCGACTCATAGCGACAAGATGTCTTATGGTGATTACTGCGGAAAAATTAGTACTAGTATCTTATTGCACAAACTGATCTTTATCATTTGGAGAAACATGTCAGATTGTACCAGTAGACTCCCATTATATGAACCATAAGAGAAATCACCACACCAGTACAGATTTACTTAAACTAGTCTGTACTGCTGATTTTTGTTTATTAGTTACTATCATTCCCAGTAATTCATCTCATGTTTTTGTTTCATTACAATCCCTTTACATAATTTTATTTTTGTATGATCAATTGATTTCATTAAAAGGAAAATTATAGTTTATATACTATGACAAAATTTTGAGTATCATAGGCTTTGGTGCTTGAATATTTTCTGAAAAGAACATTTGCTTTACTAGCTATATAAGAATATGTCTGAAATTAAGTACAAGATCACTTTGAGATTGTTCATAAAAAAATTTGCCTTTTAAGCTATAAATTTTTCAATTGACTTTCTTTAGTGTGAAACTTTAAAAAAATTATATCCATTTGAAAATCAGTTGCTAAGTATCAAATTTCAGACAATGAAATGCAGTCCCATTTTAAAACATTCTGTACCATGTCGTTCATTTAAAATCTTTTCATGTAATATTTGATTTTTGATGTTATATTTTCAAAAGGAAAGGTTCACATAATTTATCTACGTTCAGATTTTTAACATACATTATTTACTTAACAATTTTTAAGTCCTCATGTGCTTTTATGTAAGTTTACTTAGGTGTTCTTACAAGGACAAAAACACTAAATATTTAAAATATTTTTACATACTTTAATACTAGTACAAAAAGTGACACACTTCATCTTTTCGTACAATACATTCACTCCTTCTGATCTGTAAAAAAAAAAATTCTTTTATTATATTTCACAATGTCGTCATGTATTGCGATACGTTTTGTTATTTACACTTGAGTTCACATGTCAGCTTCAAGTAGCGAGACAACACACCACAATTCCCACTGCGGGGGAACAATACCCTTATTCAAATCCCGTAAAAAACAAAATTAAAGACTGGCAACCTTCATTATAATATACCCTTCGTATTAAAACATACCAGTAGGAGAGTATTGAAGATTTCATTTTACGATGTGAATCTCATTCTACTATTTAATTTCTGGACATCAATCTTTGTCGTCTCTCTGACCCTGAAGAATCAAACTTTTAAGAAGTCATTATTAACTACTTTCGAGGTGATAAAACATCACAGCCTTATACCCCAAGCATCGGTTGACAATACACACACATAAATAATCAACTTTGGCAAGTAAAACTTCAAAAGAAACTTGTATAATTGTTCATTTCAGTTTCTGAGTGAGCTTCAACATAATACACAGAACCATAAAGGAGGAAGAATTACCAGTACTTATACTAACCTTCAGGGAGATATTCACATAATTTTATTTGTAGTGTGAAACTGTACCTATAACAAGAGTGCTAAGGCTGATATGTCTCTCCTGCTTTTCTGATCATGATTGAATTTAGGTTGAATTTAGTTTTAAAGATAAGATTTAGTTACAAGTATAATATAAACTAAACATTATCATAGATCCATGAAAACAAGTTTTGTAGTTTATATTGCCTCAACCATCCCCGTGGGACTGCATCCCTATGTCTAACATTCTGTGACCTTCATCGCAGGCAAGACAAAAATGGACCCACTTCAGGACATTGTTCTTTTTCAAATATTCATACCCTGATCATGACAATAAAGAATATTTTATTACTGTGTTCAGGGTAAGATTTCCACTCAAGCAGTATCTTAAAGCAAAACCTGAATGACCACTATTACAGTGGATAAATTACAGTGGACACTAAAGCTGGTGATGTTCCTTTGGCACCATCTTACGGTGTTTATATTTCACAGCTCGTTCGCTATGCCCGTGTCTGTTGTGACGTTTTTGATTTTAACGAACGTAATCTATGTATTACTGGTAAATTATTAAACCAGGGATATCGTTACCATAAATTACTTAAAACCTTTACTAAATTTTTGCATAGATATAAAGATTTGGTTTTGAAGTTTGGTTGTACCTGTAGAAAACTTATTTCAAACGGGATAGCACATCCTCATTTTACGGAAATGTTGTTAACCGTGCCGGAAATTTAGAAATGATCCTTGTAAACTTATCGCTCCTTTAAATAAACTTATTCTAAAAGGTTACAAATTCAACACTGTAATAAGATCATTGAATATTGTTTTATTGGTATAAATATTGATTTTGTTATCAGTAAATTAAAAGCAAACTAAATATTACTAGTATGTTATATACATATACACATTCATGGATCTACAATCTGTCGATACCTGTATCTTGGCATTGCACAAGGTCATGTTTTCTCTGACTGTTTATGACGTCTTTACACTAAATCCATTGGATGTTGGATGTACGGATTGATAATTTAGTCTTAAATGCATGATTTTTTATTAGTTGTTAGTGGCTTTGAACTAGCTGTCAGATAACTGCAGTACTCTCAGATCTGTTCCTAGTGTCTTTTTGTTGTTGGGATGTACAAGTACCCTGCCACTTGTATTTTTGTCCATCTGATGAGTTAAGACTTTTCAACTGATTTTTATAGTTCGTTCTTATGTTGTACTGTTATATCACTGTCCCAGGTTAGGGGAGGTTGGGATCCCGCTAACATGTTTAACCCTGCCACATTATGTATGTATGTGCCTGTCCCAAGTCAGGAGCCTGTAATTCAGTGGTTGTCGTTTGTTTATGTGTTACATATTTGTTTTTCGTTCATTTTTGTACATAAATAAGGCCGTTAGTTTTCTCGTTTGAATTGTTTTACATTGTCATTTCGGGCCTTTTATAGCTGACTATGCGGTATGGGCTTTGCTCATTGTTGAAGGCCGTCGGTGACCTATAGTTGTCGATTTCTGTGTCATTTTGGTCTCTTGTGGACAGTTGTCTCATTGGCAATCATACCACATTTTTATACTATCACAGTGAATGCATTCCAGTGGGCACCATTGTAGTAGACACTATAACAGTGGATACATTACAGTGGACACGATGCCAGTGAACACTATCACAGTTGAAATTATTACAGTGGACACTATCACAGTGGACATTATTACAGTGGACACAATCACAGTGGACACTATCACAGTTGACCCTTTTACAGTGGACACCATCACAATGGACACTATAACAGTGGACACTATCACAGTGGACACTATATGAGGACACCATTTCAGTGAACACTCACAGTGGACACCATTACTGTGAACACTATCACAGTGGACACTATATGAGGACACCATTACAGTGGACACTATCACAGTGGACACCATTACAGTGAACACTATCACAGTGGACACTATATGAGGACACCATTACAGTGAACACTATCACAGTGGACACTATTACAGTGGAGACCATCACAGTGGACACTATCCCAGTGGACACCATTACAGTGGAAACTATTACAGTGGACACCATTACAGTGGACACTATTACAGTGGACACCATCACAGTGAACACCATTACAGTGGACACTATTACAGTGGACACCATTACTGTGGACACCATCACAGTGAACACCATCACAGTTGACACCATCACAGTTGACACCATCACAGTGGACACCATTACAGTGGACACTATCACAGTAGACACTATCACAGTGGACACCATTACAGTGAACACCATTACAGTGGACACAATTACAGTAGACACCATTACAGTGATTATGTATGTATGTGCCTGTCCCAAGTCAGGAGCCTGTAATTCAGTGGTTGTCGTTTGTTTATGTGTTACATATTTGTTTTTCGTTCATTTTTTGTACATAAATAAGGCCGTTAGTTTTCTCGTTTGAATTGTTTTACATTGTCATTTCGGGGCCTTTTATAGCTGACTATGCGGTATGGGCTTTGCTCATTGTTGAAGGCCGTACGGTGACCTATAGTTGTTAATTTCTGTGTCATTTTGGTCTCTTGTGGACAGTTGTCTCATTGGCAATCATACCACATTTTTATACTATCACAGTGAATGCATTCCAGTGGGCACCATTGTAGTAGACACTATAACAGTGGATACATTACAGTGGACACGATGCCAGTGAACACTATCACAGTTGAAATTATTACAGTGGACACTATCACAGTGGACATTATTACAGTGGACACAATCACAGTGGACACTATCACAGTTGACCCTTTACAGTGGACACCATCACAATGGACACTATCACAGTGGACACTATATGAGGACACCATTTCAGTGAACACTCACAGTGGACACCATTACTGTGAACACTATCACAGTGGACACTATATGAGGACACCATTACAGTGGACACTATCACAGTGGACACCATTACAGTGAACACTATCACAGTGGACACTATATGAGGACACCATTACAGTGAACACTATCACAGTGGACACTATTACAGTGGACACCATTACAGTGGACACTATCACAGTGGACACTATTACAGTGGACACTATTACAGTGGACACCATTACAGTGGACACTATTACAGTGGACACCATCACAGTGAACACCATTACAGTGGACACTATTACAGTGGACACCATTACTGTGGACACCATCACAGTGAACACCATCACAGTTGACACCATCACAGTGGACACCATTACAGTAGACACTATCACAGTGGACACCATTACAGTGAACACCATTACAGTGGACACTATCACAGTGGACACAATTACAGTAGACACCATTACAGTGACACCATTACAGTGGACACTATTACAGTGGACATTACAGTGGACACTATTACAGTGGACACCATCACAGTGAACACTATCACAGTTGACACCATTACAGTGTACACTATTACAGTGAACTCTCACAGTGGACACCATCACAGTGGACACTATCACAGTGAACACTATCACAGTGGACACTATCACAGTGGACACCATCACAGTGAACACTATCACAGTGGACACCATTACAGTGGACACCACTACAGTGAACACCATTACAGTGAACACCATTACAGTGAACCCTATTACTGTGGACACCATTACAGTGAATACTATCACAGTGGACACCATTACAGTGAACACTATCCGAGTTGACACCATTACAGTGAACCCTATCGCAGTAGATACATTACAGCTTTAAATATTTAATTTTCTCTGAACATTATCACAGTGAATACTATCACAGTGTAAACTATCACGGTGGACACAATTACAGTGAACTGTATTACAGTAAACACTATAACATTGGACACCACGACGGTGGATACATTACACTTAAAAGTATTAACACTAAACACTATCACAGTGGAAACTATCACGATGGTCACAATTACAGGGAACACTATCACAGTGAACAGTATTACAGTAAACACTATAACATTGGACACCATCAGGGTGGATACATTACACTTAAAACTATTAACACTAAACACTATCACAGTGTAAACTATCACGGTGGACACAATTACAGTGAACAGTATTACAGTAAACACTATAACACTGGACACCATCATGGTGGATACATTACACTTTAAACTTTTAACACTAAACACTATCACAGTGGAAACTATCACGGTGGTCACAATTACAGGAACACTATCACAGTTAACAGTATTACAGTAAACACTATGACATTGGACACCATCAGGGTGGATACATTACACTTAAAACTATTAACACTAAACACTATCACAGTATAAAATATCACAGTGGACACAATTACAGTGAACAGTATTACAGTAAACACTATAACACTGGACACCATCACGGTGGATACATTACACTTAAAACTATTAACACTAAACACTATCACAGTTGAAACTATCACGGTGGTCACAATTACAGGGAACACTATCACAGTTAGCAGTATTACAGTAAACACTATAACACTGGACACCATCACGGTGGATACATTACACTTTAAACTTTTAACACTAAACACTATCACAGTGGTCACAATTACAGGGAACATTATCACAGTGAACAGTATTACAAACACTATGACATTGGACACCATCAGGGTGAATACATTACACTTAAAACTATTAACACTAAACACTATCACAGTGGAAACTCACGGTGGTCACAATTACAGGAACACTATCACAGTGAACAGTATTACAGTAAACACTATCACACATATCATTACAGCTTTAAATATTTAATTTTCTCTGAACATTATCACAGTGAATACTATCACAGTGTAAACTATCACGGTGGACACAATTACAGTGAACTGTATTACAGTAAACACTATAACATTGGACACCACGACGGTGGATACATTACACTTAAAAGTATTAACACTAAACACTATCACAGTGGAAACTATCACGATGGTCACAATTACAGGGAACACTATCACAGTGAACAGTATTACAGTAAACACTATAACATTGGACACCATCAGGGTGGATACATTACACTTAAAACTATTAACACTAAACACTATCACAGTATAAAATATCACAGTGGACACAATTACAGTGAACAGTATTACAGTAAACACTATAACACTGGACACCATCACGGTGGATACATTACACTTAAAACTATTAACACTAAACACTATCACAGTTGAAACTATCACGGTGGTCACAATTACAGGGAACACTATCACAGTGAACAGTATTACAGTAAACACTATAACATTGGACACCATCAGGGTGGATACATTACACTTTAAACTTTTAACACTAAACACTATCACAGTGGTCACAATTACAGGGAACATTATCACAGTGAACAGTATTACAAACACTATGACATTGGACACCATCAGGGTGAATACATTACACTTAAAACTATTAACACTAAACACTATCACAGTGGAAACTCACGGTGGTCACAATTACAGGGAACACTATCACAGTGAACAGTATTACAGTAAACACTATCACAGTGGACATCATTACAGTGACCACAATCACAGTGAACAGTATTACAGTAAACACTATCATAGTGGACATTATAACAGTGAGCACTCACAGTGGACACCATTACTGTGGACACCATTACAGTGAAGACTATCACAGTGGACACCATTTCTGTTGACACCTTTAAAGTTAACACCATTACAGTGAACACTATCACAGTTGACACCATTTTAGTGGAAACCATTACAGTGAACAATATCACAGTGGACACCATTACAGTGAACCCTATTACTGTGGACACCATTACAGTGAACACTATCACAGCAGACACCACTAAAGTGAACACTACTACAGTGTACACCATTACAGTGAACACTATCACCATGGACAGCATTACAGTGGACACCACTTCTGTGGACAGCATTACAGTGGACACCATTACAGTGAACACTATCACAGTGGACACCATTACAGTAAACACTATAAAAGTGGAAATGTGGATACCAGCACAGTGGAAATCATTACAGTGGACACCATCAAAGTGAACACTATCACAGTTGACACCATTACAGTGAACCCTATCGCAGTGGACACTTTACAGAGGACACGATTACAGTGGACACTTAACTTACACCATCCCAGTGAACACTATCACATTGGACACCATTACAGTGAACCCTATTTCAGTGGATACATTACAGTTTAAACAATTACACTAAATAATATCACAGAAAACAGTATTACAGTAAACACTATCACAATGAACATCATTACAGTGACCACTATCACAGTGAGCAGTATTACAGTGAACAGTATTACAGTAAACACTATCACAGTGGACATCATTACAGTGACCACTATCACAGTGAGCAGTATTACAGTGAACAGTATTACAGTAAACACTATCACAGTGGACATCATTACAGTAAACAGTATTACAGTAAACACTATCACAGTGGACATCATTACAGTGAACACTATCACAGTGGATATTTTTACAATGAGTGTTATAACACTTCACACTATCAGGAAACAGGAAATTGCTGCAGTTCTAAATAAGTTAGTATGCTATAAACTCAACATTATTAAGCTGCAGATTAAATATAAAATTATTCCTTTTCATAGCAGCAAAGAAAACTTTAACAAAAGTTGCATGATGTACCCAAGGTCCTTCGGACAGAAAGGATAGACAGACAGACAAATGAATGGTATGACGGAGGGAGACAAAAAAAAGCTAGTATACACCAGCTTATGTTATATATTTTCATTGTTTTTCAAAAAAGTCTGGACAATTCAGACCTTGACATTTGGTACTGTTATTGCACCAGTCTAAAAATGAAGACTGTATATTGACCTCGTGATTCCTTCTGGTTATTTTTGTTGTTGGGCAGCTGTCTCTTTGATGTAAAACCTACATCTATTATTCATATTAAGCTGAAAGGATTATTTATAAGTTTGGCAATCGTCACCAACCACAGGGTAAATCCACACGTTAGTGATATCAAATGAACCATTGGTTACTAACAATGTACTCTGGCACATAATTGAGGAAGCTTGTGCCAAAAAACCTGACTAATTAAAATCAAAGATCTGATTTGATTATTCTGATGTTGAAAAAATGCCATGTGTAAAGATCTGTATCATTCATTATCATATAATTGTCATGAAATTACAAAATACAGCCCTGTGGCATCTTCATGATTAGGCTTTTGAACTTCTTGTCTGCCAAATCAACTAACTTTCCCCCCTGTATCCTAAAATGAGAGGTGCAGTGACCCATAATCAAGTACTTAATCAAACAAACTTTATAAGTACCCATTTTTAAAATGTAAACAAAATGTTTTTACGATGTAAACAAAGTGTCAGCAATAACATTGTTCAAATACGTTTATTGACTCGTGAAAAATATATAAAAGATCACTGTTTTCTTAAAGTGTATTAATATATATTTTATTGACAGGGAAAGTGTTATGCACGCTTGTTGGTCAAATTCAATATAACACCAACCTAATGAAAAGTTCAGTTGAAAGTAACTTAAGTCTGTGTCAAGAAGAAGTTGCATGTCAAAAAGTCAAAATAAACATCCGCATTAACAGTTACAGAGTTCTTTTCAGATAATTAATTTAAAAAAAGGAATATGACACATTTCACGGGCAGAGGTCATTAAAACCTGTAAATATACTTTGTATGTATAGAATTAAAGCCGACTGCTTTCTTGTCCTAATGTCTAATAGACTTCCACATCAACAAATATAATGTTACTATGCCTATCTGAAAAGCTTTGTCTTGTCACAATACCATTTGGCTACACAGATTTTCCAAGGTGCAGTTTGAAATCATCTCAAACTAATGGAGCCATTCCTTGGCTTTACAAATGCAGCTTTGAGCATTCCTGAAGAAGGTAAATCCAGAAAAGTGCTTTGGACACATGAAATTTATAAAGTGTTGTTTTCATAATTTGATTTGAATGTGCACAAATAAACTATCTAATGAATTATATAAGGAGATCATTGGCTCAATCCAACCCAACAATAACTTGAAAAAAATAGAGACCATACTACAAACAATTTGTCTCCCTATTGGGCAAACTTGCTTTTCATTTAATATAATACATTTAAAACAGGCAGATAATAAGTTTTCTCTAGTTTTGTTTTACATTTTGTTAACCAGGACTTTTTATAACTTATCTGATTAGAGCGTCACTGATCAGTCTTTTGAAGATGAAAAGGGCATCTGGCATATACAATTTTAAGTCTAGTATCTATGTTTGATTTTTTTACTATTTGGTTTTGCTTATTGTTGAAGGTCGTACTGTAACCTGCAGTTGTTAACGTTTTGTCCTTTTGCCTTTTTGTGGATTGTTGTCTCATAGGCAATCAATTCATTTTTTTTATATTAAAATCTATCATAATAGTTAGATTGGTAACCAATTTTAATCTGGGAGCTTGCTTCAATTAGTGCCTTGTACTGTAATCAAACACTGAAATTCAATGGTCTAAAGATTTTTACCATCATCTTAAAATAAGATTACTATGTATTAGAAATAACACTGCAATTATTTTTTGTGTTCTAATTTCAGACATATATGACAGAATTATATTGTCTTAGATTCATAGTGATCTATGAACATCAATTGACATACTGACATATTTTTTATTTTTTTACAAATTTCGAATTTAGTTCTTTAAAGGAAGAAGTTAAACAAGTCAGTCATTTTTTTAATTCTTTTGTTTTTAAAAATAAGTTAACAAAATATTCCTGTTTAGATTGCTTCCCACATTTTCTGTTTTGTATTCCGTGATATAACTATATTTGGATATACATGTATAAATTTATTCCCATTAATTCTGATAAATACAATAGAAGGCAATGATTCATTTTAATTTGTATTTTACTCTGAACTCTAAGTGATTGAATACAAGGAAATCTGTATAAGGCATAAAATTAAAAATAGAAATAAGGACAAAATAGCAGACAGACATAAAACACTCTGGTATCATATAACTTTTAACTCAATGTCTGGTCAAAACATTGTGTTAAAAATTACAACATAATAATGTAAACACAGATTGACGACAAGGTAGAATGTGTTACGAATACACTTTTTGTTAAGGTTTGTAGTGTTAGAACTACAACCAAAATCATACATGTGTTAACTAATTTTCTTGTATCTGTTTATCTCTTTTTGAGTTGTATCACTAATGCCCCAACAGCTTCTGGGTATCAAAATGAATTCAGCTTGTTTTAGGTGACTTTATCTCAAACTTATTTGAGTTCATTCTGAGCAATTTGTTTTAAACACATTGAACAGCTAAGATAGTGTAACAGTAGAGCATGATTTCCTTCCAAAATCACCTCTGTACATGAGCCAGGTGTCAAACTAGAGACACCTAGCAAATAAAATTGAGAATGGAAACAGGGAATGCTTCAAAGAGACAACAACCCGATCAAAAAGCAGAAAACAGCGAGAAAATCTCACACCTGGAGGTGGGCTTCAGCTAGCCCTTAAAGAATAATGTACCAGTATACTAGTTCGGCGAAAATGGACATCACACTTAACTCCGAAACATATAATTGAACCAGAATTAAAAAAACATACAAGACTCACAAGTATACCACCCACTCTTCCTAATGACCTAAAGGAGTACTCAACCAATGCAGCTAATGGAGGCAGTTATATATCTATTAGGTCAAGGGAGGCACCGCTGCACTTCCTTCTTCTCCAGAGTCTTTTAACATAATGACAATATCCAACTTCAAACACTAGTTAAACTCTCTTATCCACCACAGTGCCAAATGTAACAGTAGAGTGATTTTCCTTTTCAAAATTACAACTGTTTCAGTTTGGATTTGAACCTAGAGCCCCTGGCAGTCGAGTTTAAGGAGTATTCCATTAGCGCAGCTAATGAAGGGCAGTTATATATCTATTAAGAGTAATATATAAATTAAGTTAAGGGAAAGACCACTACAATAGCATTTCAAAGAAAACTAGAAAAAGCATATATGATTTGCTTGTACAGCTAGTTATTCAAACATATTTGTCCAACATTCTTTTAATTCAAATTCTGTCTTTTTCAAAACAATAATGCTATATGAAAATCAAAGTACACTACAACTTTAGATGATTCAACCTGATATGTAAAACTACAACATGTTCATATTTTTTGTTTTTGTTTTATCTTTATATATTGATGCCAACTTCTATGTTTAAGAGTAAAACTATCCTCCTCTTATTTTCACTACCTCAATTTATTAAAACATTATAGAAAAATTGAACAATAGATACAAGATTAACTCAATGAGTGTCAAAAGTGCTCTAATCTTATATGGGATGGAACTCCAACAATGGTTAGAATAAAAACAGTATGCAGCATATAAGATGGGCCTAATAACTCAACGCTGCAAACAATCACTAAAGGGACATAACTCTATGAAAAACAGTGAAATCAAGAGCTTCATGGATGCATAATGTTGATATAAAAACACCTATATCCCTCAAATGCATTGTGTAGGGGTTTAAAGTATAGATCTTATGGTAAAAGTATAGAACTAATGATACTTGAATTTTTTTCATATGTTCTGACCATAATTTCCACAGCTGAATAAGGGCATACATATATATTTTATCCAAATTGTAATAGATAATATGCCAATAGCTCTTCTTCTTATAAAATTTGCAGTGATACAACAAAGAAATTGTATGAAGTTAAGGAATGTATTTCTTTTACTTGTAGCTCCAATTCCTAGGTATGTTTATACATTTGGTCCTTTCAGTTATACAATGTATCAGCTCTTCAATGTATTTTGTTTTGGATTGACAATTATTTTGTCCTGGAGAGCATTAAACTGAAGATTATTATTTGTCAAAATGTGCATCTAGTGCAGAATTGGTACATTGTACTGTAAAATGTCATTGTAAAAATAGTAACACATAAAAACATGGAGATATTCATATGAGGTAATAATTAGGGTTGTACAAAAGTACTGTTTAGACCTAAGCTGATATATAAAGCAATGAAAAAACTGAATCATAACAAAATCTGATCCTTTTTATAAGTGATGATCTGTGAACATATTAAAGTACTGATCAAAAAGATTTGTAATGACATTCTATTCACAGCAATGACACTATGACTACTATATACTAACTGTAGTAGCCAATTTGGCGGCATGTTCTAATATTCTACAACTATTGTTCTATGTACTTTAAATACCCTGATTTGGTTACAGTACACGGGGATAAAATTTCAAAAACAAGACAGCATAAGTGTCATGTTAATGTGAAAAAATGGTAATTAGATTGAAGATTGCCATTTCAATAGTAATGTAGGACAATCACACAAGAACAAAAAAAGCATACAATACTAGAGAATTAGTAAGTAAATCTGTTAAAAGATTTGCCAGTTAAAATTGTTTTGAAGCAGCTAATGCTTACATGTTGATGTCCATTTGATTACTAAAAATTCAGAAATTTTGTGTGCACTTATTATTGTGATTGTTAAAAAATAAACAAAAATATGATATAAATTATTGCAATTTCAGGAAATGCTGCAAACAAATAAAGCTATGAAAATTTAAATTGCGAGTTTTTATTTTTGTGATACCTATCCCGTCGCAATTTTTGCAATAATAAAAATATTGGAAAATTTCTGAATAATACAGCAATTCCTTGAAAGTTGAAAGAAAGGTGGAAAAAGGAAAGCTTTAGTTTTACAGCACCCTGAAGTTTAAAGTCAATAAGAAATCATATATTCTGAATATCAGTTTGAGTAGTGTTCTACCATTGTATGGATTAGTTTGACATTTATGATTTCCTGCATGAACAAAATGTTAAGGTTGACATTTCCTGCTTGAGATTCTACAACACAGTCTAGATTTGTAGCAAGACCTTTAATTTGAAAAAAATGCTTGGTATTATATGGAATGTTTTGCTTAAAATTCAAAGTAATAATTCAAACGTACAAATTTTTGAAAGCTTGTCAAAAAAAAGATATAAAAATTATATGTTTATCCGCTGACTCTAATTTGCTACAAATCAGTTCTGGTGCAGTCAACAGAGTGCAAATTGTTCCATAGAGACAACAGTTTACTGCTATGCACTTTTTGACACCATGCTAATTCTATTCATTGACACTGGCATTGACAAATGTTAATGCATGAATTGGAAAAAAGCCAAACAGAGGAAAGAAAAGGAAAGTTTGTACAGATGACAGATGGTGATATAAATTCAGAATTAACAATGAAACAAGAGTGCATACGCTGAAATGTCTTGCCTGCTTTACTGATCATGAATGAATTTATGCTGAAAGTCCTTTAAAAAAAGGTTACACAACAAGTATAACATAAGATAAACATGATCAATGATCCTTGTAAATGAGGTCAAGGTCAGAAGAACATTGTCAGACAGACATGAACACCTTATGTCATTCCATACACCAAATTTAGTTAATCAACTGCTTACACTCACAGCAGCTGAGAAATGGACTTATCCATGAAAACATTGACCAATGACCATGGAGATGAGGTCAAGGTCAGATGAACCCAGCCAAACAGACTATACACCTTACAATCATTAAATACAACAAATATAGTTGACCTACTGCTTATAGTATCTGAGATATGGACTTAAACACAAAAAAATTACATTGACTAATGAACCAGGATAATGAAGTCAAGGTTAGATGAAACTCACTAGACAGACATGTACACCTGACAATCATTCCATACACTAATTATAGTTGACCTACAGATTATAGTATCTAAGATATGAACTTGACCAGGAAAACTTACTACTGTATGTCAGGCATAGTTCCCTTTTATACAAGCTATCACAATGACAAAATCAGAAGACAGCAACAGAATTTGACATCAAATATTAACTAACAATTGTCTGATAAAGAGACAGAAAAAAGAAAACCATCTGTTAACATTCAAGAAATAAACAACTGGTCAAGAAAAGCATATATTAGATAAGAATTAGAGCAAGGTTTTTAGCAGGTATAGACTAGAGGTTAATCAACCTTTAACAATATTGGCAGATTCTTACAAGAATACTTAGACATAAGTACTACTCAGCTACAAACTAGCTGACACATCTCAAAAGTAACCAAAATAACCAAAATTATAATAATAGGATGCGTCTGTACTCAATACCCCATTACTTTTCATCTATTTCTGTGTCTCCCAAATAGTGTCTGTCTGTGTACACACACTTGATGACATTTCTGGCAAACTTTACTTTGTTTACAAACACTAAAATGTCTCTATCAGATAACAAATTGCTTTTTTGTGTAAGATGTATTAACTGTCAATTTTGTGTACCTAGTTAATTCCAAACAATTTTTATACTGATGAATTTTTGGCTGGCTTCAAAGACAATGATCCATCAACGTAAACATGTATTTTCGCAGTTCATGGATTTTTAAGCTGTTGAAAAATGTTTTATTTGGTTTTTGTGACTTATGAATAGAATATCTCATATGCAATATTTTTAAATTTCCACTTCATCAATTTCAAGGAAACAGTCTTATATAAGTGAACTGCTTCAAGGCAAAAGCAAAATAATCGTCAGCTCTGAATTGTAGAAAGACACAAGGAAACATAAACAAATTTTTAGTTTTTGTTTGTTTGTAATTCTAAATGGAGTTGTTAGAAAACTTTGTGTTATTCATTTCCTTAAAGAAAATTTATAATTCAGAAGTAAAAAAAAAAAACAAATCATTAAAACTAAATTGTTGGAGCAAGCAATAACTTGCTAATTTTATTTCATTTTAATGATATAATCGATTCATATGATTCTCCTCCTAAACTTATTACAAGAGCTTAATTATGCATTTTCCATAGGGTACCAGTGGAGTTCCATATTCTATTTCTCGGAGACTACACAAACTAGGAAAAAATGGGTAGCAGTTCCTGTCAGCGTTGTATAACAGCCAGAAAAAAATATATGGTCATGTGGCAAAAGTTGACTTAAAATGCAGTTGAAAAACAACGTCTATTTTTTTGTTTCTTTGTGAAAAAGGCAAATTTTTAATGGCTCCTAAGTGCAGAAATTAAATCTATTTATTATACTTCTGAATTTGATTTTCTGAATTTTTAAAATTTAAGTGGATTAGTTTTTGATTAAAAGTAATTCCAACCCTGTATAGTCCAATCAGAAGCTGTACACAATTCTATTCTGAGTACCATCTTGGGCTAAAAAACTTGCCGGTAAAATGTAAACAAATAAATGCGCTCTTGTAACCTTATAATCTACCATTCAGCTACTTAGATGAAAAATCAAAGATTTCAACAACAAAACCAAAACCATGGACAACTTAATGCATCTGTACAAATTTCTGCTAAGTTGCACTCTTTGTATAAAAAATTTGCTTTGTTTCCAATTTTTTTCGGTATTGATGTAATTAACTTCATCCAATAGGTGCATCACTGACAATTTATCAATAGATATCACTGATTTCGTGTAAACAATCAAATTTTTAATTAACTTTCAGGAACTTTCGCCCAACAACTCCCTGATTTTTTTAATCATTCAACTTTTTATCAGATGATATATCTGCTTAACTGTAAAAGAAGTTTTAAGATAGCTCCTGAGAACCTTCTAATCTAAAATTTCATTCTGTTTTTCAATTTAACAATTCAGCAGTATATCAAATGTTATGGCTGCTTGCTTAATTTAAAAATGGTTTATAATTTAGCTTGCAGGAAGTTTTGCATAAATTATGCCTTCATAATTTTCATCAAACGATTCAACATGATGCATGTTGCAGCTGCTTTCAATTTAAAATGAAGTTTCAATAAATCTTCAAGAATCTTTCAACCACAAATGCTCTGACTTTTCATTTAACAGTTCAGTAATAGGTTAAATGACTGTGCCTGCTTAGAAAATTGAAGCTTTTGGGCCTTTTTGTCAAAAAAAGTTTATTTTATAGCTTTCATCCCATAGTCCAGTATTACATCAAAGCATATTGGATAAAGACAAAGCCTTGTATGTAACTTGCATGATCAACAATACCCTTATTGTCTTACTGAGCAGATTAGAATATATTACTGATTACATTAATACAAAGACCCAGCTTCTAATCAAGCTACCAAGACCTTTTACCTGTATCTACCTTTATTTTGATACCTATCAATATTTTGCTGCCAGTTCAGTGTTTACATACACTTACTGACATTTCACTATCATTAATTTTAATCTACTATGAACTATTTTGGATCCATTAGTAGGTCAGGGACTTGAGGATTATCATGCACATGTTATAACATTATTTGATCATCATGTTAATCTGCTTCTGTTTACAAATTATGCATGAAAAAAGAAAATAAGTTATCCGAATGTCATGTTTTTATTGACATAGTGTCAAAAGCTTAAAGATATTAACACAGATATGAGATAGTTTACAGACAAGAGTCCAAATCAACATACATTATAAGATTTGGTTAACAAGAGGCCCTTGAAGCTTACTTGTACCATTTTTTTTTTTCAATTTCCAAAATGCTTTAATGGAATCTTGGAGCATGTGTAACTATCATCAGCAATCAGCATAAAATGAGGCATCTTTTCAATGTGACTTCAAGTACTCCTATGGTCTCCATATGTCAGAGAAGAAGACAACTGAAAATCACTCATTCAAAATTAAGAATTAAGTTAAAAGTTACAAATTGTTAGTTTCATTATACTATAATTATAGCATGCGACATAACATAAACAAAAACAACATTTATATACACTATTTGAGTCAATATTTTAAGAGTCCTCTGTATATCTATTGATTGTTTTAAAAAGAAATCAAGCTTATTATAGTATGCTGTTACACCACTGTCCCAGGTTAGGGGGAGGGTTGAGTGCTCACAAACATGTTTAACCTGCCACATTTTTTTTATGCCTGTCCCAAGTCAGGAGCCTGTAGTTCATGGTTGCCATTGGTTCATGTCTGTCGTATTTGTTTTTTGTTCATTGTTCTGTTATAAATTAGGCCGATAGTTTTCTCAATTGAATTGTTTCATATTTTTCATGTCAGGGCCTTTTACAGCTGACTATACAGTATGGGTTTTTCTAAATCCACTTTATTTGAACATTGGTGGATAGTTGTCTCATTGGCAATCATACCTCATCTCCTTATTTTTATATTATTTACCTTACAGTTTTAACTACAGATGAGGATGTATGTCTTTAATCAATATCAGTTCAATCTATAAATTGTACATTTTGATCATAAATTAGAAGTTTAACTTGAAGTCAGGTCAAAAAGATGCCTTATTTTATGCTGATGGCTGATGATAGCTACACGTACATCAAGATTCCATTAAAGCCTATCAAAAAATCTAAATCAAATCTACTAAAAAGGCAGTTAATTTCTCAATGTAAGGAGAAATGTATTTCATGTTCAATTTTTTTAAGAAGTCATGAGATAAGAATTCTAGGTCTTCCACACACTATTCCTTGGAAATAGACTTGACAGACTGATAAAAGAAAAGAGAAAGATGTTATAGTTCTTATCACAGTACTGAGCAGATGTTAACTAACAACTAGCCTATCATCTATGTATAAATGAAATTGTTCTGTATGACTACTTTTAAGGCAATGTGTTTAATTGTCATTTCAAGGACCTCAAACTGAAAGCATACATAAACTTTCTAAGGGTCTTAACTCCCTTAAAAATATGGATTGGAAGTAATTTTCAAATTTATGAGATAAACAGTACAAATGTTTTGACTGGTCAAATTCCATAGAAATATGTGAATGGAGGTATAATACCACCAAATCATAGTATGCATCCGGTTGCATACGAAAAAGGGTCACTAAAAAATATTCTCTTGAATTTGACAGTTGTAGGAAATTAACCCTACATTTCATTGCAGTAAAAAATTTCTGAGTCATATACATATATCTTGGGTGTTTCAAAGCACCATTATTTTTTTATTTGGTGTTTCTCTAGAATATTTTGGAAACTTGAGGTTACATGGTTACTAAAGCTTGTACACAGGGAAAAAAAAGGGTGAAATTTGATTGGTTAACTTCCAGTGATGGTTATTTTCTTATATGCAATGAAATGTTATGTGAAATTTTGTCTATAGTACAGGACAGGATAAAACTTTACTCATGCCAAGTATTTCTTTATTTGAAACAAAGATAAATTATGTACAATATTTTGAGACGTGCAAATTTAACAAAGACTAATAGGGGAAAATCAATGGTGGTATTACACCTGGGGGACCTTAAAATACAATTTGTCACTTAAATTATATTACAAAGAGCAATTCACTCAAAGCAAATTCTTATCTGTACCAAATTCTAACCTTGACTGACATATTACTTATATTAATTTTTCATCAAAATGTAGCCTTGACATTTGCCTAGAATTTTTGTATCCCTCTCTATGCAATTCTTTATTCAGTCATTAAATGATGAAAATGAGGTCAAGTTAACAGTGTGTATTATTCAATTATTTTATTTCAAACATTGTATTACCTTTTTTCCTACAAAAGACCCTAATTAAACTAAACTTTCATATCATATTTAAGCAGGAAAAAAACAACATTTAATGTTCATTCAACAATTTAAACACAGCTATTTCATTATGTCAACTCTCCAAGAATATAACTGACTTCGTTATTACTCTTATTTCTTACATCACAGATTTTCCTATTACTAACCAAGTTCACATAAGAAACTTCAAAGACTTTTGGATAAATTTTAATCTAGTATCAAATTGGGAAGTTAATTAGGATTCATTTATTTTCTGCATGTCATGCATAGCCTAAAGATTTTTAAAAATCATTTTCTGTTTGAAGAAATATTTTTTAAAATCACTTATAAATTGAATTTTAAACTTGTTTTTATCAGTTTCACTATGCTACATCACAAACTTTTCATTAATATTCAAAACCAGTTGCATCTTAATTGATTGAAAATCACAGCAAGTCTTTAAAAACAAATTTCAAACTATGGGATCTACCCAAGCATAAATGTCAAGAATTGTTTACAATATAACTTTACATGGCTTGTAACTTAATCCAAAATGATAAGTAAACACAAATCAAAAGTGTAATTGAAGAATTTTACAGTAGGGCAACTCTGTTGGCAGCTTCTACAATAGTAAAACTGTCCATAATCGCAGTCACAAAACCTGGGACATTTACCTGATTTTCTGCCAAACCTGTGCGGTTTTTATCTGGTATCAGACTGGCGACACCTTATCTTGTCCTTTACATACACAGTGAAGCTCAGGTCCCCTACACAGGGTTATAACCATACACCCATTCACTTTATGCTTGGAGTGCTTTCTTTGTGCTGGTCTTTTGAAGTATTATTTTCAGTCTAATAATAAACCAATATTTGGGTCAATAAAATCTAAATATAAGGTTAATACCTCAATTATAATACAATAAAACACAGATTTGAAGAGTTTGCATAGTCATTGAAGAATAGAGATGGTGCCATGTTTTATTATTACGAACAATAAAAAGAATTAAAATCTGTACTATTAAAAAAGTAAAGGTTGTAATCCAAAGTAAATTAAATGTCTGTGTGTGGGTATGGGATGCTAGTTTATAAGCTGAGCTCAATCCCTTAAAATCAGAATTTTTATACAACTAAATCTGGAAACATTTCCATTGAATATGAATAAAATAGACATGTTAAACCAACAAATTTATGATGCCACTGCCAAAACTCAATAAGGATCCTGAGATTTCAAAAGAGCATTTCTATCAAAACGTTATGTTAAGGTCAGACATATGATTCAAAATATATCATCAAGAAATTAAAAAAAATTGTTAATGTGCCCATGACCTTTGACCTAGTGACCTAAAAATCAACAGGGGTCTTCCAAAATAACTTACATGTATCAAACTTAATTTGGTACCGGGTAATGATTGGCTGCCTCAAAATATGAATTAATGCAACAGTCATTAGAATATTGAAAATCTGTTGCAAGAAACTCAATAGTAAGCCCAGTGAGTGTTGTCAATATTAAAAGTTTTTCATTCAAAACGTGGTCAAAACTAGATATGGACAATGCCTCCCCCCCTTTTCTGCTCAGCCATTATTATAGTATATTATGAGTATAGTTCCACATATTCTAGATTTGACAAACAGTGATGTTCTCACTTTAAATTGTTACACTGTCTGTAAGACACAAATGATGCCCTAGCCTGACAAAAAAAATGACTAAGTCCAACTACCTGTCATTTTCATAATACAATGTATTTGAAAAAAAAATCAAAATCCTGTGGCCATGCACACCTCCATCATGTGTTTGAACATCCGACATAATATTAAAGCTGTATCTCCAAAACTGTAGGAGGAGATAGCCGGACAAACCATGATCTCTTTATGCAGCTTGAACCAAAAAAATGACATAAGTCCAACTACCTGTCATTTTCAGAATATTTAAAAGCAATCAAAATCCTGTGGCCATGCACACCTCCATTATGTGTATGAACATCCTACAAAATATTAAAGCTGTATCTCCCAAACTGTAGGAGGAGATAGCCGGACAAACCATGATCTCTTTATGCAGCTAGTACCATAAAATGACTAAGTCCAACAACCTGTCATTTTCAGAATATTTAAAAGCAATCAAAATCCTGTGGCCATGCACACCTCCATTATGTGTATGAACATCCTACAAAATATTAAAGGTGTACCTCCAAAACTGTAGGAGGAGATAGCCGGACAAACAATGTATCCTAATCCGGATGGATGGAAGGATCGACAGACGGACGGACGAATGGACAGATGGACGGACAGGGGTAAATTAATATGCCCTCAACATTTTGTCGTGGGGCATAAAAAGGAGGGAGTTCAAAGTTTGTACAGATTCTATCCCATCAAAGTTTTTGATCAAAGTTTTCTTCAATTGTTGTCACTTGGTCAAAGGAAACTTTGAAATTGACAACAGACTTTATTATCTGAAAACTTTGAAATGAGAGATGTTGTCTTGTAACCTCATGTTGTGAAATTTGTGATAAACAATCAAAAGTGACAGCAGGCACTAGAATTGTCAGCTATGTAACATATGAAGAATTAGATGACATGTATTTTGTACAGCCATTTTAATGGTTTACAAGATACATTAAGCAAGAAAGGAATAACGATTTTGTGAGGAAGGTCTTTAGGGAGACTTTTCAGAAAATGTCTATGCTAGACTTTCCTATTAAGAGAGACAGAAATTTAAGAATATTATTCAGGATCAGTTGATCCACTCAGTAACCTGCAATAAACAATGGGATCCATCTTTTAACAGGATCCAGTCAAGGTCTGTCAGCACGTTATACTCATTTTACAGGCGTTATCTTGTATATTAATGTTTCTTACAGGTTTCTTCATAAAAAAAAAACTTCACACTTTTGACACTGAACTATAAATTAGCATACTTAATCAGGATGTTGTGCAATATATATGGTAATTGAGTAGTTTCATGCTACAAACTTACAATAAATATTGGATACTATATTACTATTACAAAAAGGAATCATTATATGAAAATGTTTATTATATGATAAAAACCATAGCAATTTGTTATGATTTTATCAAATTGTCTGCCCTTTGAATACAATTGCAATGCATTAACGTCAGTTTTGACTCTATTTTTTGCATACATTATCGTTAAATAATACTTGCTACATGTTGAGGATATGTATCCTGTGATAAAAAATCAGCCTTCTTTGCCCTTGACACATATAAATATTATTACTGATGCATCAATTATAATTAGTTGCATATATAGATTAATTTTACCTGAAAAAATACAATAATATACTTTGGCAAATTTGGCAATTTTTTCTTTATAAAACTTCAATGTTATATTTATTAATGTAAAGATTAAAAATACATATATAGTATAGTTTGTTCTTATTTTGTACTGTTACATCACTATCCCAGGTTATGGGGAGGGTTTGGCACCAACAAACTGGTTTAACCCCGCCACATTCTGTATACATGTGCCTGTCCCAAGTCAGGAGCTTGTATTTCAGTGGTTGTCCTTTGTTGTTGTATATCATATTTGTTTTTCATTCCTTGTTTTGTATGTATAAATCAGGCCGTTAGTTTTCTCGTTTGAATTGTTTTACATTTTTCATTTCAGGGCCTTAAATAGCTTACTATGCAGTATGGGTTTTGTTCTCATTGTTAAAGGCCATTCGGTGACCTGTAGTTGTTAACTTCTATGTCATTTGGTCTCTGTTGGAGAGTTGTCTCATTGGCAATCATACCACATCTTATTTTTATATGTCCACAAAAACAGTTGAGATAGCACTCCTTTCAGTGAATAAGAATTTCATAAACACAGTTTTTTTTTTTTAATTTTTATTATCAGATATATATATTTTTAAGAATGTTCAGCTCTGGAGATTTAAAGAGTACTGTGTTTTGGAATACTGTTAAAGAAGTTTTGGAATACTGTAAAAAAAGTACAAATATATATGGACAACAAAAAATTGTTTTATGTGAAGAAAATGAAACAGTAAATGATTAAAAAGAAATATCAAATGTTTTGCATAACTTTTTTCAATACTGTTCCTGAGAAAATAGGAAACAATGTGGTAAAGGAGCCATCAAACCATTACAGTATAAGGTTACAAGAGCACAATTATTCGTAATGCATTTTCCATAGGGTACCAGTGGTGTTCTGTATTTTATTCCTCGAAGACTACACAAACTAGGAAAAAATGGGTAGCAGTTCCTGTTACTAGAAATGCCATTGTTGCATAACAACCAAAAAAATATATATGGTCATGTGGCAAAAATTGACTTAAAATACAATTGAAAAATATAGTCTATTTTTTTCACTTAATGAAAAAAGACATATTTTTAATGGCTCCAATGTGCAGAAATGGAAGATATTTTCTATACTTTGTAAAATGTGAATTTGATTTTCTGGATTTTTTAAACCTAACTGGATAAACTTTTAATTAAAAGTAATTCCAATCCTGTATTATCCAATCAGAAGCCGAACAAGATTCTATTCTGAGTACCATCTTGAAGTAAAAAACTTGCCGGTAAAATGTAAACAAATAATTGCACTCTTGTAACCTAAATGGTAATGCAAAAATTTTTCTAAAATTAATCGCACGGGCCATATGAAGCGCAAGTGTCTATCTAGCTCATATCACAGCTTCAAAACATTATCTGATCACTCTCTGAATTTTGAGAATTATTTACTGGACGTCGATCTGGCCTAAAATTTGAACTGATTTTTTTACCAAATACGGTACTGTTCAAAAGGACAAGAAAATAATGTTTATTTACTGCCCTAATTTTTTAAAGGTCATCCAGCACTGATCATATTGCTAACAAAACCGTTCTGATATGGAAAAGCTATATAGAATTTTGAAGAATGGCTTTAAATGAAACCATTTCTTGAAAAAATATGTTTTTGAAACAGACTTAAGTTTTTCCAAATTTCGAATATATGAAAATATTACTATCTTGGCATGAAAAACTATTCTTTTACTACAATATTTAATGCCAAGTTTAATTTTTTCTACTTTGCAATTAAACTCAATCATTGGTGTTTGCTTAGGGGCTCTTTTTGCCAATTTTCACCAAATTTGCTTTTTGCTAGAATAGCAACTGAGTCACGATCATCATGTTTAAAAACCACAATGTATCTCCAAATTCAAGATATATCCCGATGTACATGCTTTTCCCAATGAAAGAACCTTAGTGAGCGCGCTCACATACCCCACGTCCCCACATTGTCATTGGAGAAATAAAATAAGTGTAAGAAAAAAAACTATATTCAAGATAATAACCAAAAGGTGCAAAGTTTTCTTAAAATTACCAATTCAGGGCAGGAACCCAACAACGTGTTGCCTGATTGGTCTGAAAATTTCAGGGCAGATAGATATTGACCTAATGAACAATTTTATCCTCGTCAGATTTGCTCTCAATGCTTTGGTTTCAGAGATACGAGCCAAAACTGCATTTTACCCTATGTACTATTTTTTAGCCATGTCAGCCATCTTGGTTCGCGGGAGGGTCATCGGACACATTTTTAAACTAGTTACTCTAATGATGATTGTGGACAAGTTTGGTTAAATTTGTCTTAGTAGTTTCAGAGGAGAAGATTTTGTAAAGATTACAAAATTTACGAAAATTGTTAAAATTGACTATAAAGGCAATAACTCCTTAAGGGTCAACTGACCATTTTGGTCAAGTTGACTTATTTGTAGATCTTACTTTGCTGAACATTATTGCTGTTTACAGTTTATCTCTATCTATAATAATATTCAAGATAATAACCCAAAACGGCAAAATTTTCTTAAAATTACCAATTCAGGGCAGCAACCCAACAATGGGTTGTCCGATTCATAAATGCTTTGGTTTCAGAAAAAAAAATCTACATTTTAATCATAATTTTCTGTCAATATGCACATCTACATAGTATGTCCTTATTATCTACACAGTTTCATGAAATTCTGTTGTGTGGTTTCAGAGGAGTTGTATCAGAAAAAAAATGACAAACTGTTGCAGAAGTACATAGTAGCAAATAAGTTCAAAATTCTGGTGGTTTCAGAGGAGTTGCGATGACAAACTCCTTGAAAAAACATTGAATCATAATTTCCTGTCGATATGCACGCTCACGTAGTATGTCCTTATTATCTGAATAGGTTTCATGATATTCTGTTGTGTGGTTTGAGAAGAGTTGCGATGACAAAAGGTTGCAGTAGTATATTGGGCAAATAAGTTCAAAGGGGCATAACTCCTGGAAAAAAAATTGAATCGTAATTTCCTGTCGATATGCACATCTACGTGGTATGTCCTTATTATCTGAAAAGGTTTCGTGAAATTCTGTTGTGTGGTTTGAGAGGAGTTGTGATGACAAAGGTTGCAGTAGTATATTGGGCAAATAAGTTCAAAGGCGTAACTCCTGGAAAAAAATTGAATCGTAATTTCCTGTCGATATGCACATCTACGTAGTATGTCCTTATTATCTGAAAAGGTTTCATGAAATTCTGTTGTGTGGTTTGAGAGGAGTTGCGATGACAAACTGTTGCAGTAGTACATTAAAGTAAATAAGTTCAAAGGGGCGTAACTCCTAGAAAAAGAATTGAATCGTAATTTCCTGTCGATATGCACAACTACATAGTATGTCCTTATTATCTAAAAAGGTTTCGTGAAATTCTGTTGTGTGGTTTGAGAGGAGTTGCGATGACAAGAAACAGGACTGATGGACAGACAGACAGACGGACGGACAGACGGACGGGTCAAAAACATTATACCCTTCGCAACTCGTTGCGTGGGGTATAATAAAAACAGTAGATATCACAAAAACGTTCTATTCTCTTCGTACTGTGTCGACATTCTAGCCCACCCTAGTTTCAGATATGGGAATCAAAAACAAATAGGAAACAGACTATAGCTTGAACGCACGCTGATGAAAAGTCCATTTGACCCCATAAATTACTGTTTCGCATTTTTTCCAAGCAAAAGGACTATTTTTAACATTTTTCAAAGCCTTATTTAAAAAAAATGTCATTTTGCTATAGGTTACAAGAGAGCAATTATTCGTAATGCATTTTCCATAGGGTACCAGTGGTGTTCCGTATTTTATTTCTCGAAGACTACACAAACTGGGAAAAAACGGGTAGCAGTTCCTGTTACTAGAAATGCCAGTGTTGCATAACAACCAAAAAAATATATATGGTCATGTCGCAAAAATTGACTTAAAATGCAGTTGAAAAACATCGTCTATTTTTTTTTTCGCTTAATGAAAAAGGCATATTTTTAATGGCTCCGACATGCAGAAATGGAAGATATTTTGTATACTTTGTAATATGTGAATTTGATTTTCTGGATTTTTTAAGTTAGTTCAGGGGTATACCTCCATCTTGAATTGTACAATCACAGTACATAATCGGTCTAGTTCTTTGTCCAAATCTGCAAATTGAGACAGATTTGCAATTTATTGGTTACACTGTTTATTTATATAAAGAAAACTTAGTGATTCATTGCATTATCGAAAATGTTTTAACAAATACCAAATATTTGTGTTTTTAGAATCAATTTTTCAAATAAGCCATTTAAGGGGACTTAACTCTTTTAGTACAAAATTTATACTGGACATATAGGGAAATTTTCATTTTTTACTTGTAGCAAGAAAAAGAGTTTGGTGACACCATTTTTTCTTTCCATTTTCTTAAAATATATTATAAAACCTATCTTCTCATACTTTATTTCAAAATTCTGTCTTATAGATTTCTTTTTATGCACAAAAATGTGTTTTTTCATTAACAATCTAAGCAAATTTTGGAAATTTTGAACGACTTGTACCTTGAAAAATAGCACGGTGACCTATACTTTTTATTATTTTTTTTAAAAAAGCATAGTAAAATCTTCATTTTGGCAAAGTATAAGAAAATTCTGTCATTTTTTTTCTATACCCCTGAACTACCTTAAACCTAATTGGATAAGCTTTCGATTAAAAGTAATTCCAATCCTGTATCATCCAATAAGAAGCCGCACAAGATTCTATTCTGAGTACCATCTTGGGGTAAAAAACTTACCGGTAAAATGTAAACAAATAATTGCGCTCTTGTAACCTATACGGTAATTTTCTATAATGTGATACATGCATATCATCCCACCCCCCAATAAACAGTTTTGTTGAATGATAAAAGGTGACATCGGACAAATTGGAAAAACTTATCAATAAATCAAACCACACCTTTTAACATTAAAAATAAATGAACTTCATGATAAAAGAAAGTGATATAGAATGTCTCCACAACATAATTTGAAAAAAAAATTCAATATCTTTTTCAATGTCAAAGGGAGATAATTCTATGTATTAAAAACATATGTACTTGGCAAAAGGAAAAGTACTTTTTTAAGGTAGCAAAAAAAAAGTACTATAAAAAAGAGGTTTCACATTACCAACTACCTGTAAAATTCAATTAAGTTTTTATGACTTCAACACATGAGATCAGATGGGACTTTTAAAAGACAATCTTAATCACATTATATAGGTAGGTAGGTATCATCTCTCCAATAAATAGAAACATGATCTTTACATACAAAATTATGCAGCGTAACCTTATATTTATTATTAGAGAATATATCTTTTATACAATAAAATATGTAAATTGACATTCACAAACTGGACCGAAATTTATCTCCAGTGATTTCTTCAATAGATTGATTCAATAAACATTTTTTTTCTCACCAAAAATATTTCAGAGCCTCCATACATCTGTCATTATATTTTTGGCAAAATGTACCCTGGATACATCATGATTTCATATAAACATACACAACTCTCATTTCAACTGCTGATAAGGTATTCAAGTAGCCCCAATGGTAACTTATCTTTTAATTAACCAGAAATTAAATAAGCCTTTGAACATGCATATTTTTGTAACATAATTTTTTATCCAATTTCATGGATGAAATACAAGTCAGGTGTGCACACTTAAAATATCTTCAGTTTTTGTTAAATGAGAGTAGAATCTATGCAACTAGTTGAATGCTCTTGTAATTATATTGGGGAATATCTTATCTTTGTCACAGCTCAAAAGTTTTCAATTGTCCAGAAATTTTATATACCTGTAACCAGCATATTCGTTTTGCATTTTTTTTTTTGGTGTAATATTTTCAGTTCTAGCTATGTATGTACAATTTTATGATAACTTGTTCATAAAAGGCATCTTTAAAAAAATAATGTAAAATTATATATATTGGTTGACATGCTTGGTTTTTTTTAATTAAAATTTTGGCAGGAAAAAGTAGTTTCTAGATTGTTTATACAAAATGTATGAGCAGAAATGTCTAGTTGTGTAAAAAGTATATTAGAGATGTATTTGACGTCTTTAAAAATTCTGAGAAATATTAAGGTTGCTGGGCAAAATTGAAAAAAACACCCATACTACCTATACATCTTACTTACACTTCTGTGGTTTTCCTTAATAAGTTGTGTCAGAGTATTATGTACTTTGGCACACTACTTCCCCATAAAAAGCTTGATTGTAACATCAATACATGTTTTATGATTCAACTGCAGTTTTATGCTCTTTTCCATGTCAATTTCCTATTTATATAAAGTTTGTTTGTTTTTAATTTGAATTTTAACGTGAACTGTACCTGAGAGACCTACAATAAAAGGTCACATAATGACCTTGTTAAAACTGCTTTTGTTTATGTAATTTATAGTACATTTATATGAAAAATCCAGTGCACTTTTAATGGTTGACTGTCAAAATAATTACTGTACTAAAGGTGAAATAATAAATTGGTGCAACATTATGTCAAATTGCAACATTTAACAATTGCATACAATAAACCTCTGATAAATATAGCAAAACAGTTTTGAACAATAAATCATTAATTTACACAACACAAGAAAAGATCCTGCAATTATGTTAAAGGGGAGAGGGATGTGTTGGTCATTCCTAATGGGAACATAAGGATTCTATAGGTTTCACAGTTTTCAACAAACTTTTCCAGTAAAGGGATTCTGACAGTGTCAGTACATAATAGATGCATGTGGTCATTTAAGGGTAATAACTCCCTAACAGTTTTGACTTAAAAGGACAAAAGGTAGAGCTCAACATTCGGAACATTTTAGCCCCGGTCAGATTTTCTCTCTTTATAGCAGTTTTCAAAATAATGAGAAGAAACTTGCATTTTACCCCTACATTCTATTTTTAGCCATGTCAGACATCTTGTTTGGCAGGCCAGGTCATCCGACATATTTTTAAAACTAGATACCCAAATAATGATTGTGGCCAAGTTTGGTTAAATTTAGGCAAGTAGTTTCAGAGAAGATTTTTGTAAAAATAAACGGACAACATATGCCAAATGATGAGAAAAGCTCACTTTCAGCCAGGTGAGCCAAAAATGCACTGAAACAAGCAATCAACTCTATAACAAATCGTCTTTGTCTGATTATTTTCATTTTTAAGAGAAATACCAAAATGATAGAATATTTCACGATCTATGACAACCACAAAATAGCATCTTAAGATTTGAAGGGTAAAGTTTTAACATATTTGAACATTTATGTTTTACATAAAAATTATACAACTATCTAATTTCAAAATATTATTATTAATCGACACCCATTTCCCATCCAAATTGAACTTTATCGTCAGAATCATTTCTATTTTTAGTTCTGCATGTGAAATCGCTTACATTAAAAAAGGATATTATACTTATTGATATATCTGAAAGGAAATAATTATAACTGCATAATAGTAATCATGAGAAATCGTTAATTTTGGTTTTGTAAAGTAACCACATCCTAAACTAATATTGCTTAATGGATAGTCTGTATCCTCAAACATCCATTTTGTTCACAATATAAATCATTAATATTTGTAGTACCTTCTTTCTTCATCATCATAAAGTGTACATATATATGTATTTTATTACCCTTTTATGATGGAAATGCAACCTTGAACAATGCACAAAATAAAATGAAAAATAGTCAGAAAATATATACATCTCATAAATTTTATTCACATAAATTATGGGTTTAAAACATCTTTAAAATGATAGTAAAATAATCACAGTTATTTTAGTCTATACAGAAAAAAGCTTTTCTGTCCCTGAATAAAATTAATTTTATGACATCTTCCTTTCTTTGAGGTGGAATAAAGGTTAAATACAATGTAAAGTTTATTTTGGAATTTGATATACAGCTGAATTCTTTGAACCGCTATGCAAAATCATTATAATGTAAACAGGAAAATTTGTGCTATGGGTTTATTATCACAAACTTCTCCATTATGATAAAATGATGTAAATATCTTCTTGTGTAAATTGGATTTTAGATGAAGATTTTGATATGAAAAACATGAAAATAAAACCTTGTGAATAGGTTTCGCCCTAGAAATCTGAAAATTTTTAAGTCCATGAAAACGTACCACTTTACATATTTAGGGTTGAAAAAAATTTCCGAAAAATTCATTTGTCGAGTTGTGAGCAGAAAACTAGTAGAACTATGGTTTAAATAATAAACTTGTATATTATGAAAGTAATTAGTAAATATATACCTTCTTGAGTATATAATTAGAAGTGTATAGGACTTAACTTGACAACTTTTCACAACAAATTTAGGAAATAATTCAATTCTTTTTTTTATTTTAGAGGGAAAAATTTTGTCATTGGCCCAATAGCTGAATGCTCAATATATATTATCTTCTCTTTTGGAAGATATATAACCAAGTCCCCTTAAAATTGTAAATGATGATTATAAGTCATTTTACAGGTTTTTTATGACTGACGTACATTTGAAACTATAATTATACCCAATTTTATCTATTTTGTTGATCATCTTTCTTAAGTAAGCAAAAAAGTAAATCCATTTAAATGTCTATAAAGATATTTACATACATATGTTACCAATGACTGTCATTATATTTTCCTTCCCATAAAGGGCAATATTCTAAAGCTTACTAACTTTAATGTTAAAGTCTGATCATTTTTTGACTTGGTATTAAATTCAGTCTTAAAGTCTACAACAAAGAGATTTTTATTCAAAGTATATTTGTCCTACTGACAACCTTTCTATCATTGATTTTCATTCTTTAATTTCTGAATGTGGCTTTATGCTGATTTATTTTTTTGTGAAGAAAATCATGAATTGTTTTCATATACCAGGGCAATTCAGTCACTGGACTTTGTCAACACAACACATAAGCCATGCTTTACAAATCATGCATATCTTTATTACCCAATCCCCATCCCCACTATTTTTCTTTCTTAGAGCTTTGATATTTCTTTTTTATATTAGATATGTATAAACAAGCATCAAGCGTAATATTAAAGGCTTCAGTAACTGCTAGTACTTTAAAATCTGTACAGGTACTCTGTGTCTTTTGTGTTTTTGTTAAGTTTTTTTTTTTTGTGCTTTGTACTGATCTCATGAGTTAAGCCCTTTTCAACTGATTTTTATAATTTTTTCTGATGTTGCACTATTAAACCACTGCTTAAGGTTAGGGGAAGGGTTTGGTGCCAGCAAAATGTCCCTGTCCCAAGTCAGGAGCCTGTAATTCAGTGGTTGAGATTTGTTGCTGTATATCATATCTGTTTTGTACATAAATCAGGCCTTTAGTTACCTTGTTTGAATTGTTTTACATTTGTCAATTCAGGGCTTTTATAGCTTACTATGAGGTATGAGTTTTGCTCATTGTTGAAGGCTGTAGTTCTTAACTTCTACGTCATTTGGTCATTGGTGGAGACTTGCAATCATACTACATCTTCAAATTATCCAAATGTGCACTTCAAGTGATTACAAATGAAATTGTGTACTTCAAGTGATTACAAAAATTGGTGTCTTCCTCCTATTCCCACTTTTTAAAAATCACTTTTCCTTCTATTCCCACATGCAAATAACAATAGATGTTTTGATAAATAATTTGTTTTATAACTATTAAGGTTAATTAAAATTCACCTAAGATTTACCTGTATTTTTTAAAGAAAACATATTTCTTACACTGTTTATTTGTAATATGTTTGTTTTTCTTCAAAGAAAACTTAAAAATAAAGAATAAGTCAGATAAATAGAACTAAGATAAAAGATCATTGAATTTATAAACTTAAAAATTGTCATCCGAACAAATAAGTTGATGATAGATGATATTATAACAAAATATAATCTTAAGATGTGAAATAAAAGTATACTCGAACAGTAATATTACTTGGACCAATAATCAAAGATATGAAATAATGGGTGAAAACTTTTCACTTTACTTCTAAGCATGAATAATAAACGGACAGTAATCAGATTTGATTAATTTCAACTGACTGAAAAAAAAGTAAATCACAAAAATACTGAACTCCGAGGAAAATTCAAAAGGAAAGTCCTTGATTAATCCAAGCTGATAAAATCTGTTATATCTTTATTCACAATAAACCGTATACATAGGTATAGAGAAGACAATTATGTACAATATTTACAATAAGACAGAACAAACAAAACAGTTGCTAAGACAATATATGAAGTACATTTTAGCCAGGAGCACATATACCCGTGTTGATAATCTTTATAAATTTACAAAGTTTAATCAGTTCTGATTTGTTTTTGAAGACATAATCATAATCTGCTTGTATTTAACAATATTTGCATTTTAAAATAATTATGTGACATACAGTGTTCCTGTTTTCTTCAAAGTATTTACATTCTAATATGTAATGAAATTCATCGCCAATATCATTTTTATTACATAGAAGACACAGTCTTTTATTTCTAACTATATTATTCCATCAACCCTGTTCAATAGGGAGCTTGTGATTGGTGGTCCTAAATCTATATACACAAATCAATAGATAGTTTGTTCCCAAGAATTTCAAAATAATCTTCTTTTCCAAAAAATCTTTAAAAGTTTATAATTAAGTGCTTTTGGTGAGTTTTCAAGCAAAGAATGCCAGACTTGTACAAACTGATCTTTAGGTCTGAGCTTTAAACATCTTTAAACTCATAAAACTACTGAAACATGAGGAAGCTTTCAACGCCTGACAATGATCCAGTATGCAGCCGGTGGGAAGGAGTAGCCCAAAACGAAATCAACAACAGATTAGAAGAGCTTAAGGTTAGATACTGAAACCAGGAAGTCACAACAGGACAGTTTGGTGACGCAGCCTCCCATCTTCTTCAGTTGAATATATCAATAAACTTTAATAGTCTTATATACAGTAAATTTCTAATTTGTGTGCCATAATGTCTGATTTGTTTAATTGCTGTTGTATTGTTTGTTTCATATTATAATGCATGCTTGAATCTACTGTTGAATTTGTGTTATAAAAAATAAAATAATTTACTTATATTTGTTTCCATTTCTTTCATATTTATTTTATTAAAACACAGAATTCAAACACATACACAAATAACCTATTACCTGTCCTAAAACACTTGTCAATTAAAAGTTGATTAAACAATGTTTATACAGTATAATCCTTTGTTTGCAAAGTTTTCCCCTATTCCCACATGAAATTTTAACTTTTCTTACCAGATTTATAAAAGTGGGAATAGGAGGAATGAACCATATAATTATCAAGTTAAAACTCATTTAACTTAAGGGTTAGAAGTGATAAAAGAAAGATCAAATGATCAAATATCAAAAGGCTAAGTGAAAAGGTAATAGAAGTTCCTGCATAACAACATTTTATCAGCCAATTTTAGATGGCTTCTATGAAATACAGTCGACTCTCGTTATCTCAAAGTCAGACAGACCAGAGAAATAAACCAGAAGTTTGACAGACCAAGGGACACAACTCTTGCTTAGCTTGGTAAGGCTCAAATAAATCCGGATGAATATGGGTAGGGGATCGATATTCTGGTCTCAGATCGATGTATTTGTATGTTATGGTAATAACATTTTACGTTTCTTCTCTTATTTATTTCTGTGTTCAGTTACAATTTTTTACTGTGGTTTTAAGCGGAGAAAGTAATTTCTTATCGATCTTAGCGTTATTTGAAGTTGACAAAACTGTTCATTCTCGTATACAAGAGATTTTGGAAAATTTAGATTTCTATTCATTTTCTGTCATTTTAATCTTTTTCTGCAAGAGGAAAAACTAGAGGCTCTAAAGAACCTCTGTCGCTCACCTTGGTCTATGTGTATATTAAACAAAAGACACAGATGGATTCATGACAAAATTGTGTTTTGGTGATGGTGATGTGTTTGTAGATCTTACTTTACTGAACATTCTTGCTGCTTACAATTATCTCAATCTATAATGAACTTGGCCCAGTAGTTACAGTGGAAAATATTTTTGTAAAAATTTACAAAAATTTACCAAATTTATGAAAATTGTGAAAAATTGACTATAAAGGGCAATAATACCTTAAGGGTCAATTTGTCATGTTTGACTTATTTGTAGATCTTACTTTGCTGTACATTATTGCTGTTAACAGTTTATCTCTATCTATAATAATATTCAAGATAATAACCAAAAGCTGCAAAATTTTCTTAAAATTACCAATTCAAGGGCAGCAACCCAACAATGTGTTGCCTGATTGGCCTGAAAATTCCAGGGCAGATAGATCTTGACTTAATGAACAATTTTATCCCGTCAGATTTGCTCTAAATGCTTTGGTTTCAGAGATATAAGCCAAAAACTGCATTTTACCCTATGTACTATTTTTAGCCATGTCGGCCATCTTGGTTCGCAGGCGGGCTCATCAGACACATTTTTTAAAACTAGATACCCTAATGATGATTGTGGACAAGTTTGGTTAAATTTGTCTTAGTAGTTTCAGAGGAGAAGATTTTTGTAAAAATTATAAAAATTTTGGTTAAAATTGACTATTAAGGGCAATAACTCCTTAAGGGGTCAACTGACCATTTTGGTCAAGTTGACTTATTTGTAGATCTTACTTTGCTGAATATTATTGCTGTTTACAGTTTATCTTTATCTATAATAATATTCAAGGGGCAGCAACCCAACAACGGGTTGTCTGATTCATCTGAAAATTTCAGGGCAGATAGATCTTGACCTGATAAACAATTTTACCCAAGTCATATTTGCTCTAAATGCTTTGGTTTCAGAGATATAAGCCAAAATCTACATTTTACCCCTATGTTCTATTTCTAGCCATGGTGGCCATCTTGGTTGGTTGGCCCGGTCATCGAACACATTTTTTAAACTAGATACCCCAATGATGATTGTGGCCAAGTTTGGTTAAATTTGGCCAAGTAGTTTCAGAGGAGAAGATTTTTGTAAAAGTTAACGGACGACGGACGCCAAGTGATGAGAAAAGCTCACATGGCCCTTTGGGCCAGGTGAGCTAAAAAAAAAGATAAAAAATGCCGTTTGAGTATTTTTGAGTTGATCACAAAAGGAACTCTTAATGCCTACTTTATACACAACCAAGCTCATTAGTGTATGATTACAGTTAATTGTTTTTAAAACACTTTAAATAATTTTTCATAAACTATAACATTGTATCACTAATTATTTATCATGGTGATCAAAGTTAATCTTAGGTAAACACTCATGGAAAAAGAATGTCATAAATCGATACATTGGTCAGTGACGGAAATTTAATTACACATGTATTGTCAGATTAACTCTTCAATCCATTTTAATCCCCAGGGTCATGATTTGACATATGTGTATTAGTTCGAGATAAATAATAAATTTTGAATGTTTTTTTTAACCTTGGGACCATACATTTAGTTTGAGTCAACCGAAATTTCGACTCATCCTATTTCGACTCATCAGGGGTCGAAATACATATATTTATATGGAACAAAGTTCGGGACCACAAGAAAACTTCGACTCATCTGAAATTTCGAGTCAACCAAGTTTGAGACAACGAGAGGTAACTGTAGACCTAAAAATATAATAGTGATGTACCTTGGTAACCCTGCTTTCCAACACACTAGGCCAGATTTTTTAACATGTTATCTTACAAGATAATTAAGGTATATGGATACAAACACATTTCTCTATCTCAGAGCTAACCAGTCTTTGCTTTTACATATATATGCTTGAATGATGAAAAGCAGAAAACAGTTTCAAACTCTGGGAAATAAAACTCATGACCTGGTAGACAAGCAGGCTAGCTACTATGAGATAGCTCAAAATCAAAGAGTTTTTCTCCCTATAAAGGGGCACAATCCATCCAAGTTTGGTAAAAAAAAATAGAACATATAATTCAAACTCAACAAGGGTGTTTGTGAGTCTAAAAAGGAACATTGTCATCAGTTAATTGAAAGAAATTGAATAACATTAAAAGTTTGGTATTGAAAAGTAAATAATATGACAAGGTTATAAACACCCATAATAAATTACAAGTTGCAAAAAGAAAATGGTTGTTAATCTTCCAAAATCCTATGTCATAATTCATATTGCAAAACGCTATGTAATGGTGAATGTGTGATTTTCAAGGGTAATTATAAATCAAACTCAGCAATGGTATCTATTTCTGACACAAGTAATACTCAGAAAGTGAATATCTGGATAAAATTACAAGTCATATAACATATTAAGGGCATCAGTTCACCAAACTTTATGATGGGTATAGGTTACCTTATATGATACAGTATTTTTTTTAAAACACAATTGTTCTAGCTTTTCACTTATCTTTTAATTTGGGGAATATTAGAAAAAAAAATTACCTTATTTGAAGAGACAGCTATCTATCGCTTGTACTTTTTCTAGTGGAAATCTCATATAACACAAGAAATCAACTGTACTGACCTGAAAAACACAGCAAATATAATGATCTACAAAAAAATGCTTTTTAATAAAACAGGGTAAATTCCATTCCACTCAGCTATTCATTCTTTTAATATATACCAACGATTTTAAATCATAAAAATAATAACCCTGTAAATGAAGGAATTAGATATCACAAGTTCAATGTTGCCTCTACTGAGCTATTCTGAACTTAAACAATGTTTTCTCTGCTGTAAAATATTTTCAAATTTGTACAAATAGTCTGTTTTGGGTTTAATACCACATTTTTCTCATTGTAGTAGTTTCATTTGTGGATGAAACTAGAGCGCTTAATTAGTCATACTCAGTTTTTGGAATATCCCCCCTGACTTTTTTCAACACTTAGAAAGAGCAATTATTAAGATATTTAACATAATCACTGAGATACCACTCATATACTAAATTCATGGTACACGGACCTTGAAAAAAGAAATTGCTGGAAAGTGGCTCAATCATTGCTTAACTGTTTTTACTATGTTTAAGTTTTATAACAAGCATGACAATGTCTGACAACTGACCAAATACATCTTTACACCATTGGTTATAAAAAGCAGCTATTATATTTTTGTCATGACTTTCCATTTTTGTTCTTTTAATAAAACATTCCAACATAATTAGGAATTTATATCCAGCTACTAGGGTGCACAAGTCTGTCAAACAGACACCAGACAACAATGTCATAAGGTTAATTTGATAAATCTGCAATGAATTACACAATGGCAGACAACTGGCCAAATGAATCTTAACACCATTGGTTATAAAAAGCAGCTATTCTATTTTTGTCACGAGTTTTCATTTTTGATCTTTTAATACAACATGCCAACATAATCAGGAGGCTGTTATCCAGCTACTGTTATGCACAAATCTGTCAAACAGACACCATGCTACAATTTTATAAGGTTAATTCAATTAATCTGCAAAGAATTACACAATTGGTCAAATGCATCTTTAAACTGTTGGTTATAAAAAGCAGCTGTAATATTTTTGTCAGAGTTAACCCGTAATTGTTAACGTCTACGTCATTTGGTCTCTGGTGGAGAGTTGTCTCATTGGCAATCAAACCACATCTTTAAGTAAACCTAATTTAGAGGCTATAATACAACTACTGTGGTGCACAAGTCTGTCAAACAGACACCATACAACACTGTGCATCTTTAAACCGTTGGTTATAAAAGCAGCTTTAATATTATTGTCAGAGTTTACATTTTTTATTTTTTAACAAAACATTCAAAATTTCAGGGCATTTAATAGCTTACTATGTGGTATGGGTTTTGCTCATTGTTGAAGGCTGTATGGTGACCCGTAATTGTTAACGTCTATGTCATTTGGTCTCTGGTGGAGAGTTGTCTCATTGGCAATCATACCACATTTTCTTATATTTATAAACCTAATTCAGTGGCTATAATGTAGCTACTGTGGTGTACAAGTTTGTCAAACAGACACCATACAACAAGGTCATAAGGTTAATTTAATTAATCTGCAATGAATTACACAAATCACCAAACTGATCAAATATCAATTTAATATCAAATTATCCCAACCAAATCAGGACATATTTCCATTTACCTATCATACCACCTTTGATAGATATAATATATGTACAGATTAATATATCTAAGATCTAATAAGATTTTCATCCTGATCATCGAATCAATACCTTATTAAATTTATTATCCTGTTATTATATTACATTTAATCAGGTAATTGATGTTTTCTGTCATTATTTCAGATTTAATTAAATGAATAACTGTTTTTCTGATGCTGAATTCTGAAATTAGAGTGTATTTTATTTTTCATTTTTTAGGTATATTACTTACCTTTTCCTCACTCATTTTTTAGATTTTTAATATGGAAATGAAAGATTTAGAATATCTAATCCAAGTGAAATAAACTTTTGAAGTTTATTTTAGACTAATTTCATTTCAACCACCCAGATCTGTTGATCAGAAACCTATTAAATGATGGTTAACTGATTAGCCTTCACTGTATGGAAAGAGTGATAAGGCCAGGTGCAAAAGGTGAAATTTACAGTTTATGAACATCTCTTGACTTGTCCATAGGGGTATGGATGTGTTTGGCTAAATTTGTAAGATGTAATTAAATGTTCAATGTTTCTGAAACTTGGATATATTTGTGGACAAAAATCAAAAATCAATGTTGTAATTAATGTTTTTTAATTACCAGTGTACATTACACACACTAAATATTTGACAAAAGAATAGGTGACCTTATTAAATGAAACAAAACGTTATAAAGAACTAATAGACTAATTTAATTGTGGTCTTGGGCCCTAAGAGGTGAATTCAGGAAATATTGAATTTGTACTTTGACAACTTCCTGAATGATCTATTGGTATTAATTTGTCAAACTACATGAGAATAAATGATTTCCACTTTTATTTGATAGAAATTTTGTAAAAAGTGACATTTCAGCCTACATGCCCAAAATTGAACTTTTCAGTTGTTTCAATATTTTTACAAAAGTAGCATGCTTACTTTCTCTCTGACAGGTTTTCTGATTTTCTATTTGTGTTTGTGGTATCTAATGTAGATGTTTAACTCATTTTTGAACATTGAACATACAAAAAAGTAGATAAATTCAGAATAAGAGTGCAAAATGTGCTGCTTTAATGGTCTTAGTCTAACGGTCAGTATGAAGCAAGTGAAAATGAGGTTCTATGCAGTTACAAGTTGAATTCCTTTTAGCAGATTTCACTGAATCTGTATCAAAAGCACTTATTACTGGTTGTTTGACCTTGTCTGTTTCACAGACTACCTTTATTTTCTTTTGTTTGATAGCTAGTGGTTAAAATATTGGCCTTTTGAGGCTGAAATTTCATGCCAGTTTTAAAAAGTAAAGTAAATAACTTTGCATCAGATCATACTGTCTACATATATAGTTGAAAGTGACAGTCTTGTTACATCCAGGCTCCATGTTTTATTATATCTAAGCAAAGATTTGAGCAAAAAGAAGCATATCTCCATCTCCTATATCATTTATATTCTTTTAATATGCAAATGTGGAGAACGACCTAAATTGACAACCTGTTTTTTTAAGCTTGACATTGCTGAAGACCATTTTATTCACATGTGTTATGCTATTTGAAACTTATATTTCCATTAAAAGTACATTTATAACATGTAAAAGGTTTTTTTATAACTTAACAACTTCAGAAAATTGTGGTAAGTGAAAATATTACATTTCATATAAGACCTCACTTCATTTGAAAACCTCTATTTTTGGCACAGGCTCATATAAAATTTACTTCTGGCCATTTTTATAAGTCTGAAACATGAAGTATGCTATCTGTTGCTTTTAATAGGTGATAGCTTATACATAGAGACATTAAAAGTGTAAGTTTTGGTATATTTTGATTTTAGAAGCCCAAATTTGATAGTTGAAATTGTTCTAATTCAACGCCACAATTCAGCACCCAAAGTTCAGATATAAAAAATGCCACATTTTTTATAATTGGTATCATATGGCTTTGAAACTTTGTAAACTGTTTCATAATACACTAAGCTTAAATCATGCCAAGTTTTATTAGAATTGGTCAAGTTTTAGACCCCTAATAGGCCCAAGACCACAATTAATGATCCCGCTTTTCGTTGTCCACGAATATAGTTCCTTTTAATTAGAGTGTATTTTTTCTTAATTTTTTTTTTCCCTTCCTCACTCATTTCTTAGATTTTTTTGGATGGAAATGAAAGAAGAGAGGTGAAATAAACTTTTGGATGTTGTATTTTAACTGATTTTGATATGGAAAGAGTGATAAGGCCAGGTGCAAAAAGGTGAAATTTACAGTTTTGAACATCTCTTGACTTGTCCATAGGGGTATGGATGTGTATTGGCTAAATTTGTAAGATGTAAACGTTCAATTTTTCTGAAACTTGGATATATTTTTGGACTCGTACTGTACATTACACACACAAAATATTTGACAAAAAGAATAGGTGCGTTTTTTTTAATGAAACAAAACGTTATAAAGAACTAATAGAGAATTTAATTGTGGTCTTGGGCCTACTGTGGTGCACAAGTCTTTCAAACAGACACCATACAACACTGTCATAAGGTAAATTTAATTAATCTGCAATGAATTACACAATTTCAGACGACTGGCCAAATGCATCTTTAAACCGTTGGTTATAAAAAGCAGCTTTAATATTATTGTCAGAGTTTACATTTTTAATTTTTTAACAAAACATTCAAAATTTCAGGGCATTTAATAGCTTACTATGTGGTATGGGTTTTGCTCATTGTTGAAGGCTGTATGGTGACCCGTAATTGTTAATGTCTATGTCATTTGGTCTCTGGTGGAGAGTTGTCTCATTGGCAATCATACCACATCTTCTTATATTTATAAACCTAATTCAGTGGCTATAATGTAGCTACTGTGGTGTACAAGTTTGTCAAACAGACACCATACAACAAGGTCATAAGGTTAATTTAATTAATCTGCAATGAATTACACAAATCACCAAACTGATCAAATATCAATTTAATAACAAATCATCCCAACCAAATCAGGACATATTTCCATTTACCTATCATACCACCTTTGATAGATATAATATAATATATGAACAGATTAATATATCTAAGATCTAATAAGATTTTCATCCTGATCATCGAATCAATACCTTATTAAATTTATTATCCTGTTATTATATTACATTTAATCAGGTAACTGATGTTTTCTGTCATTATTTCAGATTTAATTAAATGAATAACTGTTTTTCTGATGCTGAATTCTGAAATCAGACTACATCTTTATTTTTCATTTTTTTTAGGTATATTACCGCTACCTTTTTCCTTCATTTCCAATTATTTTATATTTCATCCTAATATCTTACATCAGAACATAGGATTTAGTGTTCCTTTAATATCTAATCCCAAGTTGAACTAAAGAAGTTTATTTTAGACCTAATTTCATTTCAACCACCCAGATCTGTTGATCAGAAACCTATTAAATGATGGTTAACTGATTAGCCTTCACTGTATAATGTAATATCTATAATTAACTGATCATCAGGTTTATCATTTTTTATTTATTTCAATGTCACCTGTTAAGTTAATACCAATTAGTTTTAGTCCTTTTTTTTTTGCTTTAGAATAAGTAGTCTTAGACCTTATCAAATTTTAAACCACCCAAATTAACTATTTTTATCTTTCGGTGTTTGGTCTTCTATTATGCAATATCTATATATGATCTAATTAAATGATCATTGTTTTTGGATTTTTGGTTAGTATTTGTGTTTATCTGACAAAAAATCAAAAATCAATGTTGTAGTTAATGTTTTTTTAATTACCAGTACTTCTATTTAAAACTCTTTCCAATGCATCCAATCATTTCATCTTTCACGTTTTTTGCCCACGTCAAACACTAAGATATCACCCTCATTTTGCTACTTATTCTTTACTGAACCCATCGTAAACCATGAATTAAAACCAAGACCTTATTAAATTATAACCACCCAAATAATCTTATCATTAACTTATTAAATGATGACTAGAGTTTATCGTTCAATATTTAGTCTTCTATCAGGTATAAACAATAAGGTGTTTGTTGCCCCTCTTCCGGACAAATAGGATTTTGGTTCGACACTTTGATAATGGAGATCAATTTGAACATTTCAAACAAACAGCAATCAGTTTATGCCAGTACAGACTCCTCTTTTGTACTATTATAACACAATGCAAGACTTTTCCTGACAATTGGGTCAATATGCACAATTCATTTCAGGTAGGAGGTAATGGTAGCCTTTTCTTCCATTCCTCTGTCCATATCGTAAACTTGGATATGCATGATTGCTCCTTTCAAAGCTGAGATATTTTCCCACATGCATTTAACTTTTTTGGGCTAGGAAATGTGATTAATTTTTTCACAAATTGGAAAACTCTGAAAGGCCCCATGTGATGCAGTTCAGCAAGTAAAAATTCCCTTTTTTCACACAGTTAAATTCTTTGGAAATTCAGTTCTTTAAAAACTTAAAATGACTCCAAAAGTATTTACATCTTTATTGTACTGTCTTCTGTTCTTCAAAAAAAAGCACAAATGGTTAAGCTCAGTCAATTACTAAAAAAAGCATCATGTCCAATATCACTGCATAGTTTTTTTTTTTATTTCAGTCAGGGATTTGTCTGGGTATTTTGGGAAAAAGGACCCCGGGCAGTTTTGGGAATTTTTTAAGTGATTTTCAACGAAATTGGGAAAAAACAAATAAACCAGAAGTGAGTTTTAGTGTGTATTGTTCATGTAGAATTTATCTTTTTGTTCAAATCCCATGCTTAGGATTTTCCTGGATTGGTCATTAAATTTCTTAGCATAGTATTTTCAATTGTGCAAACTGACCTTTTGTGTATGTTCACTAAAAGAAACATGTCTAAAAACATTTTATTTTAGTATCAAAATACCAGACAGCTTACAGAGCACATGTGATAAGGATGTACTGCCTTTTTCACCATCACAGTGAAGAGTGTAGTTTCGGTAAAGATAACTTCCAGATTAATTTTCATTTGCAATTTTGAGATTGTTTAGGAATTTTTCCTCTCGAAATTGGGAAAATATAGGGTTTTGCCATAGAGAATGGGTCTGAATATTGGATCCTCCGGAATGCTAGAAAAATCCATGTCTATTTATAGTTCAGGCGCTTTTTCCTGCCAAATATTTAGACTTTTGAAAATGCTTGTATCTCAGGGGGAAAAGTTAAAAACACTGACCAATCTTAATTTTTTCTATAACTTTGATGCATTTGAATTTATTCTCATTGGTTTTATGGTATCATACTCACAAGTGCAGAGGTCTAGGTTTCAATCCTTAAGATGCAAGGGGGGATTGGTATTTGATGCTTACTGCTAAGGAAGAAGCATTTATGAGAAAATAGCTAAGATTCAAGTCCTAGGAGTCATAATAATGAGTCCAGGTAGAAATCTACATGCCCTGTAGAATGCTTATCCTTGTGACCTAGCTAGCTAGCTCCATAAAAAATTTGACTAACATCTTGTGGGTCGAGAACAAATTAAGGATGTTCGCTACTCTGTTTCAAAATAACAAGCTATTTAAAACACTGTTATAAAATGAAAGTATAGGAATAAAGGAACTTAAAAGCAGAAAAAATTGAAGGGTCCCTCTGCTTGTTTTCGAGATATAAGCCACTGAAAATTTGGCGGAAAGTGATTCTCTCTAGATTTTTCATACATTTAACATTGGCCCCTTTTTTCTTTCAAAAACTATGAAAAAGTAACAAGGATTTTATAAGATTTTCAAAAATGGCTTTTTAAACTAAATGTAATAAAATTATGAAAATAAAAGTAGGCGTTTGAGGCAAAAGTTTTTAATGACACTACATGGATAAAACCTTAGGATTCCAAATATCTGGCAAAATTTCAAAAACAAGAGGAGCAAACATCCTTATAGGGTATAAATATTTGAAAATATCATGATATTGCACTCAATGCATGAAACATTTGCCACTGCATATTAAGAATCCATCACTCAATCACTATAACTATGGCTTTCTTCTCCTAAAGGGAAATAACTCTATCAAATCATAAAGCAGAGAAAATCTGAAATGGAAATAATTGCAAATGCAATGCTAAAATTAACATGTCATTTGTGCATTATTTCATATTGAAGTCAATTTCAAACTGTTAAATTTCAGATTGTGTATTTTCTGTTTTGAAGTATAAAGATCTGTTCAATTGTTCCTTTAATGATGACTTTCTAAAAGAACCCTTCCTGTAAAGCATAATTTAGGAACTCCTTACTTCATTTTATTTTAGTTCATAGACGATATGAAATTTGAAATTTTAATAATAAAAAATCCACAGAACCATGAAATATTTGTTTTCTATTAAAAAAGTACAAAACAAATGTAAGCAATACTTTTCTTTGTAAAGTCAAATCAAAATAAATTTTCATTTAATTCCATTGTATGTACAAAACATCTATAATATAATTTATCATTTGATGCTCACTTCACAAATTAAATATCTTTCTTTTCTACACATGCATGTAATCCAATTATTTATTGTAAAACCAGAAATTTTCAATATTCATCAAACAAAATTTTCAATAAAGATTGCCTGTTTCTACAAAATAAATGTCATTTTCAAAAATCTTTATTGTTCTAATTACAACCGATGGTGGCTTTTCACACTCTGTTGCACTGTTTAGTAAAACAGCTGAGAAATTTATCTCTAACTTGACTGACAGTTCAATTACAAGTTGGCTTGATTTTGCTTTTTAGGAAAATGACATATTATTTGATTCTATTAACTTAGGCCAAATGCATGTTGATACTTGCAAAATATTGTACAAAGTCACAGATTCTCCTAATAACAACATATTTAACACTAATGGGTGATGGATTTTCTTACTGCGTTAAAGACCCATTGGTGGCCTTAGGTTGTTTTCTGCTCTTTGGTTGGGTTGTTGTCTTTTGACACATTCCCCGTTTCTATTGTCAATTCTATTACCAGCACAAGATATTAGTTACAAAAAATTAACACTAACAGAGTGCAGCCATTACCTCCACCAGAAAACAGTTACAAGACATTCTCATAATATGCCATTAACAGCACCAGATAACAGTTACAAAAGACAATCTCATAATATGCCATTAACAGCACCAGATAACAGTTACAAGACATTCTCATAATATTCAATTAACAGCACCAGATAACAGTTACAAAAGACATTCTCATAATATATGCCATTAACAGCACCAGATAAAAGTTACAAAAAACATTCTCATAATATGCCAGTAACAGTACCAGATAACAGTTACAAAAGACAATTTCATAATATGCCATTAACACTAACAGAAAACAGTTACAAGACATTCTCATAATATGCCAGTAACAGTACCAGATAACAGTTACAAAAGACAATTTCATAATATGCCATTAACAGCACCAGATAACAGTTACAAAAGACACTCTCATAATATGCCATTAACAGCACCAGATAACAGTTACAAAAGACATTCTCATAATATGCCATTAACAGCACCAGACAACAGTTACAAAAGACATTTTCATGAAATGATCCTTTAGATCTATATTTTGTTATAAATTCCTTATAACAGCTGTTTTAGAGCAAAACATTTTAAAGTGATTAAATTGAATGTTAGGTATACAGAATTTCAATGCAGAAAAATTGATAAAAAAACATTCATTTTATAAAATAAGAAGATGTGGTATGATTGCCATTGAGACAACTCTCCACCAGAGACCAAATGACATAGAAGTTAACAACTAAAGGTCACTGTCTGGTCTTCAACAATGACAAAAACCCATATTGCATAGTCAGCTATAAAAGGCCTCGAAATGACAAATGTAACACAATTAAAACAAGGAAACTAACGGTCTGATTTATGAACAAAATAATGAACAAAAACAAATACGATATACAGCAACAAATGACAACCACTGAATAACAGGCTCCTGACTTGGGACAGGCACATACAGAATGTGGTGGGGTTAAACTAGTTTGCTGGTGCCAAACCCTCCCTAACTCCCTCTAACCTTGGTGCAACAGTACAACATAAGAACAAACTATAAAAATCAACTGAATAGGGCTTAAATCATCAGATCGATACAAAGCAGAAAACATCCAATAAAAACACAGACTAGATGTGGCAGGGTATTTATACATCCCCACAACAAAAAAGACACTAAGTACAGATCTGAGAGTACTCACAGTTACTGACAGCTAGTTCAAAGCTTAAATCAATGAATAAAAAAAATCATGCATGGAAGACTAAAATATTAATCAGTACACATCCAACATCCAATGGATTTAGTGTAAAGACATCATTAACTGTCAGAGAAAAACAATGTCATGACCTTGTGCAATGCCAAAATATAAGTATCAACAGATTGTAGAACCATGAATGTGCATTTGTATATAACAATAATATTTAGTTTGTTTTTAATTTACTGATAACAAAATCAATATTTATACCAATAAAAACAATATTCAAAGATCTATTTACAGTGTTGAATTGGTAACCTTTTAGAATAAGTTTATTTAAAGGATAGATAAGTTTACCCAGATTATATCTAAATTTCCAGGCTCGATAAACAACATCTCCATAAAAATTAGGATGTGCTATCCCGTTTGAAATTAGTTTTCTACAGGTACAGCCAAACTTCAAAACCAAATCTTTGTATCTATGGAAGAATTTAGTAAAGGTTTTAAGTAATTTGTGGTAACGAAATCCCTGACTTAATAATTTACTAGTTATACATAGATTACATACATTGAAATCCAAAATGCACTACAGACATAGTGAATGAGTTGTGATATTAAAACACTGTAAAATGGCGCCAAAGGAAAACCAACGTCCAAAAAATGAACCTTAATAATAGACGAAAAATCATCGCTTTTGTTGTAAATTTTTGTGTAGAGTTTCCCTGTGTAAAACTGAAATATCTAAATCTAGGAAAGGACAGTTATTACCATTTATATTTGATTTATTTCAAGTAATATCCTTTGGGTAAATTTTGGCAGTATATTTAGATGTGTCTTGTTTTAAACTATATAAGTTAGCAAATTGGAGTAAATCCCAAAATAGATATAGACAATGACTGAACAACAGTCAACAGTAAAATAATAATCTCAATCAAAAATTCTATCAGGCTAAAAGGAAAGATTCACAGGACAATTGCTAGACTTGTGAGCTTTATCAATGATATTATCAAAAACTAGATGTGAAATACCCATTTATATTAAATTCTTGCAGAATGAATCATACTTCCACAATGAATCAATATTTATGATAAAATCTAGTAAAATATTGATAATTTCATAATATCAACTCCCTATTGTAAAAGTTTTGTTAGTAACAAAAAATTATGTTTATTTATTTGAAAATCTTAATTTGGTGATCATTTTTCTGATTGCAATTTCTCTCTATCTATTACGGTTTTCAAGATTATGACTAAAACAAAACAAAAATTGATAAAAATCGTCATAGAAGAGGATGATGGATAACAACAGATGATGAATGCCAAGTAATGACAACCACTAACACTAGCCATGTGTACTTCCTTATCTAATGAGAAAGGTAAACTAATGGGCTTTTCATTGCAGGGGCATAGACTAAGTTTCAACATTCTCTCATGTGCAAAAAATTGAAAAAAGGAAAATCCTGATAACAGGCAAACCTCTAGTACAAACACTCCATAATATAAAAGTTGTAGCTTGAAAACAATATTTTCTTTCTTTCTTATCAAAACAAGAGAAAGAATCCTGAAACAGATTTAAAATTTTGCAGGGATTCAACTCAACAAGTTTACCATGAATCTAATTGGGACTGTTTTGAAAATTGAATTTAGTCACCCAATTTTTATTTTTTCTCAAGTTCAACAACTAAAATATTATCACCTGTCATTTTTTCTACATTGTACCTACTGAATTGTTCATTAGCCAAGTTGAAATTTCAGGGATTGTGAGTTACTAGGCCTCTCTTAATTTATAGCTCTGAATTTTTGACAATGTGCTAAATTTAAGAACACTATAATTTAAACAAAAATACATAAAAAAATTATTATTTGGTTACCCTGGTCTGTCTGTGGATGTTTTGCTTCCTGTTAGTAATAACCTTTTTATATACTGATGAACAAAGTCAAACAATAAACATTGAGCAACATGAACCAGGACTGATCTCAGGACCTCTTTATTAAAGATAATGGTTAACAATATACCAAAAATACTTTACACAAAAAAAATAATAAAATTTAATAAATTGAACTCCACGATAAACTAGGGGTGTACTCACGTGCACCTGATAAAGTTTTAGGAAACATTCTGGAGTTGTCTTTTAAAATCCATTGATTGCAGACATGATATAAATTGGTGTGGTTGAGTTATAAATAATTTTTCTATTTTCAATATACTGTATGAATATAATAATGATTGTCTATAAATTAATGTTTTATAATATCTCTGCTATTTCTTTTCTATTAATGGTACCAATACGTCAGAATGTGTTAATTTCATGACAATAATAGTTACTATTCTTATATTGTTCTACATGTACTATATATAATTGATGCAGTAAACTACTGAGTATTTATACATTTTGTAACATTCAACTATTGCTACCTATTGTAACTATTTCCATGTCAAAAGTGCACAAGTAAAACTATTACAAGCCATATTAAAACTTTTACAAGTATGAAATTATAAATATGGTGTGTAACTGCCACTCTAAAGTCAGAAGACATGTGTATGCAAATCTGGATCCACTCTAATTTATAATTAATTTGAAATTTCTGTTTTTATTTAATTAAGACTTAAAATTGTTGATTTGTTAGAATATTTCAAATTTTATGTCATTAAAATCATTTAAATTTTAACTGTTGCATTCTGTTAATCCTTTATTTACTAAAACAGGTATGAAGTTTTATATAAACTTTTCTATGTTCACGAAACAAATAATTATACATCACTGAGCCTGGAACGTCAGCAAATATCATCAAAGATTTATATGATGACTTTTAAAATCTTGATAACAACTAAAGAACGTAATATCATAAGCAATGAAAAAACTGAACTTGTTCACTCATATTCACATTAACAGGTAATCAAGCCGCTGGAAGAAATAATATTATATAATACGCTTTACAATTTATTTTACCTCTTATATCAAGGACTTACATAACTATTTGGTAAACAACTGTTTTAAAAGTTTTTCAAAATTTATTTAAGGCTTAAATTAAAATATTGTTTGTTTGCAGTTTACCGACCGACCCTTGAAAATCCCCCGACTGTGAAAATTTTGTTGATTTAAATTTTAAGAAATTATTTTAAAACTTATATTGCCGAGATCCGAAATTCAGGTCCTTTCTGGAATTGATTTAAGTCTAGGTCGATTACACGTTTTAAGTACGGTTTTCTTGTCTTCCAGTCAAGCGTTCATGTGACCGTTTAATGATAAGATTGAAATAAACAATTAAATTCCCCATAGGCGACAATGATAGCCTTTTTCGAGATACAGACTTTAGAAAGTTGATTTTTAAACAAAACCTTGCTAGAATTAAAGAAAAGTTATTAGGACAGTATTTTTGGTCCAAAAATATAGGTTCGTGTTGCTTTTCTTAGCGTTATTTGTACTTATCTCCCATGCCTATCAATTTTGCACTTAAAAATACGTGTCTCATCCTAGCGTTTAAAAGACATCTCAGTTCCGTTAGGGCTAAGGAAAATAATTTAATTGGCCTTTGGTATAATGCAGAATGCACGAAGTCTCTAATAACAAAAATAACGGGCGCCCATATCAACCAATCAGGATTAGCTATACTCTTAATTCTGAATACCATGTTGCGCCCATAAAATCTATTGGTGTATTGTAACCTATAAGCACATGAAAATTGTTTACAGGTATCCATGAAGTTATGGAGGAGTACTTGGCTGTCGACTTCTATCAATTTTAAGACAAATAACAAACAAAATAGTTTAATAGTAAACTGTTTATACAGATTCAGGCACATGGAATGATGTCTTTGATGATATCATTGAAGAAGATGCAGCGGATATTCACAACCGACACGATAACTCATCTTTGTCAACTTTCTGTCTCAAACAAATCGGTACAGAATCTTTTGAGCCTGACTTTATGGAACCAATTTCAGTTGTTAAACAATTCCACAGCAGCTTGAAGTATTTCATATTCTCTATAAATCGTTGTGAAGAAGACAAAGATGAAACCACTCCTCCTTGAATATATGGAAACCTGTAAACATGCCTGTACGGAGAAAGAGCTCATTTAAAATGTAAATGGATAGAGACCATGCCAAATCAATGAGAAGGAACCCAAACTACCCAAAGATGTAGAAAATGAATGATTAGCATGATTAGCTTGAAAAATAAATATACTCTCTATATTAAATCTATCTTCGATTGCAGTGAGTATGCTCCTTTAGGATAAGGGGCTGCCCACTCATTGCAATTAATCTTTTCTTACATTATCAAATATACCCAAACTTTGTGGCCTGTCATTGTGTGAATTGAATAAAAATATGTTCTTAGGAGCTATGCTGCCAATTTTTTATGCAGTCAAAACATTTCAGTACAGACCATATACTTTAATGGGTGCCATGGATTTCACCCCAAACTAGTAAGTTTCCTTTGGTTTTCATTTAAGCCTGGCATCAACATATCTTTCAAAATATAATCTAATTACATATAATTAAATATTGTTAGAGATATGAAAACAGTTTTTTAAGTTGCCCTCAATGGCTGATTGTTGTCAAGCCTCGACTTTTGTCGCAAAGCGAGACATAGCAATCCTACATTCTGCCGTCGGTGGCGTCCACAAATATTCACTCTGTGGTTCAAGTTTTGAAATTTGAATAACTTTCTTAAACTATAATGGATTTCTACCAAACTTGGACAGAAGCTTGTTTATGATCATAAGATAGTATCCAGAAGTAAATTTTGTAAAACAATCCTGTTTATCCGTATTTTACTTATAAATGGACTTAGTTTTTTGCCAGTTAACATTACATTCACTCTGTGGTTCAAGTTTTAAAATTTCATAAATTTCTTAAACTATCCTGGATTTGAACCCAACTTTGACAGAAGCTTGTTTATGATCAAAAGCTAGTATCTAGAAGGAAATTTTGTAAATATTTATTTCCTGTTTTTCTGTATATTACTCATAAATGGACTTTAGTTTTTCTTCCAGTTAACATTACATACAGTCTGCAGTTAAAGTTTTAAATCATTTATGAGATTCATAAACCATCCTGGAATTTTACTAAACTTGGATAGAAGCTTCTTACAATCAAAGATAGTATCTAGAGGAAAATTTTAAAAATTTTCCCCATTTTGTTGAGCCTGCGACTAAGAGCAAAAGTAGGCAAGACACTGGGTTCATGGAACCCTTACAAATTTTTTAATTAAAATACACTCTTCAATACATTGTCTTATAAATCTTTAATATCTACATTTTCTGATGAAAATACTCTACTCGTGAAAACATTCTAGTCAAGAAGCATATATGTCCGTGAACATGGTGAATATATTTCTTTAATACACTTCTATTCATTCCTTGTTTATAAGTGTTTCAGTATTTAATAATCACATATTTTATGTCATAAATTGAATTAAAGTTTCAGTTTTAGTTAAAAGCTTTTTTATTTGACTGCCTGTTCATTTCATGTTGGTTTTCAGTGTTTGTTGTTTTAAAATAGGGTTTTTTTCTTAACAAGAAACTTGGTTTGTGTAACTGCTTGTTTAAACTTTTGGCTGATAAAATAAAATATTTTTCCTACCTACCGACCCTTCAGTCTGAAGGTACAGTTGGGAAACTGCAAACAAACATATTTTTAAGGTTGGCCTAACCACTAGATCTATATGATATTAAACATAACAGAAATTTAATCATGTAAGACCAGCTACACCGTAAAGGCAGAAATTGTGTTTTAAAAATATTACCAGAGACGCATGTGGTAATCTACTACCATAACACTCCCAACTAAAGGCAGTATGGTTTATACATGTATCATTCTTAATGGGTAATCTACTACCATAACACTCCCAACTAAAGGCAGTATGGTTTATACATGTATCATTCTAAATGCTTTTTTCAATAACATCCTCAATCTTTGAAAAAACATTGAACTTCATTTCAGGTGCTATTGTTTCTAAATGTGGTAATCTTCCATAACTCCCTCAAGTAAAGGTATTATTTTAAACTACTTACAGTCTAAAATCTTTTCTTAAACTGCAGCTTTCTACAGGGTACCTTTCTTGTTATTATAGGCTTGTTTGTTAGATGGATTCTGAAAATATAAATTGTATAAGCAATTAAATTTTTTACAAGTTAATAAATTTCTTAAGTTATGAAACTCTATTTACTCATTCCACTTGATTCATTGTGCTATGTCAGATCATACATTCTTTGTACTTTAGCTGCAGCATATATGAAACATTTTTAAAATCACAATAATTAATTTTGCATTTTTGTCAATAGTTCAACTATTGCAACAAGTGAATCTGTGCACTACTGCTCACTAATGATACCCCCGCCCCGCTAAAAGTATAAGGTTGACAGGAAGTTGTTGAGTGATGAATCTGTAAACGCATCACACGGTATAGCTGACTCATATAAACCCTGAAACCAAATTTCAGAAATCCTTGTAATGTAGTTCCTGAGAAAGATGCAACAAAAAATATTCATGGGACAGACGGACGGACTGACAGACGGACTGACAGATGGACTGAAGGATGGAGGGATGGATGGACAGACAGAGGTAAAACAGTATACCCCACTTTTTAAAGCGGGGTATAATAATAAAAGTGCTGTAAAATTTATAGTAAATATCTTTGTTGTTTGGTGATAAGTTGAACATTTTTTATATTTAAATTCTTGGATTAGCTTTTCCTTTTATTACAAATGACCATGGACTTTTCATAGAAATAAAGTAAAAATGGCAGGAAGTATACCTTTTCTACACATTCTCAGTTCCTTTTGAGGCAACGTCATTGACAATGTCTTGAGCCTTGAGGAGTGAAATTACTTATTTATTTTAGGCATGAAATTATCAGTTTTATTTCACTAGGAAATCACAGTATTTCATTGAAACCGATGTAATAAAAGAGATTCTTATATGGCTGCGGCCTGTTATCTATTTCCTGCATGAAGATATATTTTTAGTATCACACTTAATGGGGGATGATATAAAAAAGTGTGTTAATTGTGTTGGTCTATCCTGCAATGTGAAACAAAATTGTGACATTTCCAATGGTTATTCGTTAGGTCAATGATGACTTAAAAAAAATATGTATTAATTCAATAATCTACAAAACACTTAAGGTCAAGAAACAGTAAATAGGCTATATCCCAGATTTTGCTAAAATTTTGCATACAACCTTGGCTCGTTGAACTACAAATGAAAATCGAAAAAATAATGCATTTATCTCTTTTATTATCTGAAATAATGTAGATTGATTTCTTTCAATATGGGTGAATATTTGTACAGATAGCACATAAAATCGGCAAAAATCTTCTAAAATTTGGCTTAAAACATCAAATCTCTAGTTTTACTCCATAGATTTTCTTAAAAACTATATGTTGTTGACACATAAATTTCTGTTTTAATGATATAAAATAATCACATGGTCACCAACTTCGTTTTTGTCTAATAATCAATTTGTTACCTTGTTGGTAGTGAAAACGTTAAAATCAACGTTTTATTGCCTGCAACGCGATGACGTTACGATTATTTCGACGTTTTGTGGGATTTTTTCTCAAAGAACACAACTGTGAATGATGTTTACCGTAAAACGAAGTCGGTGACCCTATCTTTATTTTGCATCATTAAACGGAAATTTGTGTATCAACAACATATAGTTTTTAAGAAAAATCTATGGAGTAGAAATTAGAGATTTGATGATTTAAAGACAAATTTTAGAAGGTTTTTGCTGATTTTATCTGCTTTCTATACAAATGTTCACCCATTTTGAAAGAATTCAATCAGTAATATTTCAAATGATAAATGAGATAAATGCATTATTTTTCAATTTTCAGTTGTAGTTCATCGAGCCAAAGTTGTATGTAAAATTTTACGGAAATCTGTGACATAGCCCATTTACTGTAACTTGACCTAAGACACATATTTCACCTGAAAATCTTCTTTTGTCAAATTTTGATTCCATCCTGAAGCAAACAAAAGCGTGAAAGCATATGGCTTAAAAGTTTGACAGCAGAAGCTGACCTATGACTTTAAACTCTTAAGGTGCCAAAGACGAGAACAATGTTTTGTTTTGTTGAATTTTCTATTTAACACAAAGAGAATTTTACATAAAATAAATAGGGTTAACAACTTGTGAGACATGGATATGACTTGATATAAACTCTTTCTATCTAATTTCAATAATAATAACTAACTGGTCAAAGGCCTCAAAGGCTCGTTTTACTATTACAATGTTTTTTATAATATACATTGCATAGGCGGATCCAGGGGGGCCCGGGCCCTTCTTTTTGTGAGAAAAAATTGGTTGAATATATAGGGAATCACTGAAGCATGACTGAAGCCCCCTCCTTTTTTTAGGTTAGTCAGCGGGCCTCCCCTTATCAAAAGTTCTGGATCTGCCACTGCATTGTAATAGTCCATTCTCACTAGTTATGAAACCTATAGTTTCAAATTATTTATTTCAGTATCTGTGGAATTATCTTTTAAATGTTTGTGCACTATAAAACATAAACAGTAATTATTTTCCAAATATAAAAGAAATTAATACACACCAGTAATTACATATATATAGACATTATTTTTCAATGTAGAAAACATAAAAAATACTTGTAAAAATCAGAAAATTTCAAATCCACATAAAAGATAATGAAATGGGTGTATATGAGGCCATAAGATACTTTACAAAATGTAAAATCTTCCCAAAATTGCAGCTTTCAACAGTGCCCCTTTTGTGTTGTTATATATGTTGGATGGATTCTGTAAGAATAAAATGCATAAGTAACTATGTAGGATGGGTTCTGTAAGAATAAAACATATAATAAATAAAATTAATGTTAAATTATTTTTTTTTTTACATATTTCACACCTTTCACACTTGAAATTTGTCAACCAACTGGGCCAGTTCACAAAGAAATTCAGTATCCCATAACAGGTATCTATAAAGGGCCTTGGAAGTAATGCAATTGAAAACTCATATACTTTATTTCAAAGGAAGATCTTTTGGTTAATTCAATCAGCTCAATGTTAAATTTTAACATTTTTATTATCTCAGCTATAATTATTTCCATTTTTTGCAGGAGTCCTCTTCAAACTTTAAAAAAACTTCTGCTGGTGGACTATCAGCCCCTGAGGGGATTATCAGTTCAGTAGTCAGTACTTTGGTACTGACATGATTTATAACAATACCTTCTAAAATTGTCTGTTGATAAATTTTAAAATAAAAAGTAACTAAGGTTTCAACTCCCCAGGCAAAGTTGACCTTTGATAGATTTGGCTATTTTTAAGGATCTTTTGGTCACATAGCTCTTCAACTGTTCTGTTGTTATACATCCTTGGCTTTCAAATATCCGGCTTTGAGCATTTCTGATGAAGGTAAATCCAGAAAAGCGCTTCAGATGCATGAAATTTAAAAACGTGTTGTTTTCATTTTTTAAACAACTTTAGCAATATGAAATGGAAGAAATAACCATAAATATCAACTAGGCATTCTGACAAGTGAAAAACTTAAAAATTACATACCTTCTATCCCTGTTTTCAAAAATTTCCTCAATACATGTATATTACAATTAAATTCTGCTTTGACAAAAAATCTCTCAAAAGCATAATTTACCACTAACTCCTTCTGTCTTAATGCTTCAATAGGAGTTACTCTTAAAACTGAAGCTTAACTTATCAGCAAAAATGAAATTGAAATGGACAACTACACATGTACTAAAGAAGTTCAATCTATTTCCTTCAATTCAAATATCCATTAGTTCATTCATACAAATAAGTGATGCAAAGACAGACGAGAAGACAGGACAGGACAGATCAAGGTCTCTTTTCAGTAAAAATCAACTGATTGTAAAATGTTCATGACAACATAAGTATTTTTCTTGAAAGACTTTTGAGAAAAGAGTGTCTGAGGTATTTGAAAAACTTGATGTACATCTTTGAAGTAGAGGTTATTTAAACACATAAAATGTATAATTGCCTTCTAGTGTAGGTTTGTTCTGCATATTTTGGTTGAAGACATCATATTTTCTTTATATAAAAGATTATCATCATTTCCTGTCTGTATGTCAAGTGTTTTATTCACTCCACTGTTTAGATGAAATAGACATCATTATCTCATTTCTCAGTGACAAAAACAAAATGAAATGACCAATAATATTCTGTCAAGGGTGACATTAAAGAGATTGGAAATATTAATTCCGTCTTATTTGGCTCAAGAAAACCATTATATAGCTTCTAAAGAAAATTAACAATCTGGTCATCAAGAATATGTTCTCATGAATATTGACAATCATGGTTATTTGTATAGGAAACTACGGTAAATAAATATAAGATGCAGTCTATATATATATATATATATATATACCATCAAGAAATGAAGAAAATGTATACAGAAAATCTGTTTCACATTGTTTTCCTGGAATCTTCCATACCTGTTCTAGTTATATAAGTGTACAATGAACATTCAAAGGAATCATATATATTTTAAAATGAAACTGATGAAACAAGTTGAGCATGTGGTCTTGTCAGGTACAAACATACTGTATTTTGAAGTAGAAAAATACAACTCTTAATATAAATATAAATTACTATTTCTGTATTTCTACAGATCTGTTTCTACAATGCTAGGAAATTTGACCTATCCAGAGGCTGATTTAGGGGGCCTCTTATGAAAATTTCTGGATCCCCACTGCTATCTTCATTGGTATATTTTCAGTTTGGTTAATATGTGAGGCTCCAAGGCCGATATTTGTAGTGCAGATAAACATTTAAGATTAATCAAAGATGTACTGTACATGCAACTACATGAAAATTATAATTTAAGGTACCCATATCATACAGAAAACTTTTCAAATATTAGAGAATTTACATATCATGTAAAACTATATATGAAGTCATTCTACTGAAATATTCTGTCTCAGGAATTTAAAAATGTGAATGACCTAAATTTTGTTCTATTTAAAACTGTTTAAAGTAATATTTTAAGGTTCAGGTTGGTCAATAGTTAGTTTTGTGTGTAGTGTTTTTTTCTTCTGTTTTTCCTTTTGACCATGGTGTTGCCTATCTTTTGCCATTTGTTTGTTTGTTGGTATTTTGTTACAAAGGTTGTACTCTTGCCCCTGAACTACTACAATTAAAATATGGTATGAAAACTAAAAAGTTTGAGGCAGAAAGAGTGTTAATTTTGCAAAATTCCGACCAGTGCTGGCTGAGAGCTTGAATGTTTCTTGCTGCCTGATAAATCAACCTTTCAATCAAGTACCCAAGCACCTGTGATTCTCACAGGCACTTGTCTCAGAATTTTTTTTCTATATACCTTAATATATATAGCACAAGGTACTTAACTCACATTTTTAAAAATGTCAGCGGTCGCTAAATTCCGTTATATGCCGATTTCTCGGTTGTCAACCTCACTAAACTAGTTATGTCATAAATCTAAATTGATTTATCTACACAATGGTGTATAACACACCTACTTTTGTTGTCGGAATCATCCGTAGCAATCCTACTCAAGTATGTCAATCGTAATTATTTCGTCTACTGACGCCAAATTGGAAACACAAATCTCGCAGTAAAAGGTATCTTCCCACTCTCTTTATATATCTCGGTTTCGGATTGGTCAAATTTTATGGGAAGGTCTAAATATTTCTCGGAGTAATCTGATCCTATTTCATTTGATACGTAAAGTCAAGAGAGAGTCTGAATGACATTGAGGTAATGGGAAAATTTGTGTCTTAAAAAGAAACTCGTAACTTATTAGACATACCACAAATAACACAATTCTGAGACAAGTGCCTGTGGTGAATTGGTGCGTCCCTTGTCAAGGGGTTTTGCTTTTTGGCTGCAATTTTTATTTTTTATTTTAGTTTTTGATTGACAGTGCTGATTCCAATATCTTGCAATATGCCCTTATTTGTTCTTTCGAGTATGTTTTTTTCTTATATATGGTCAGATCATATGTTTTTGTACGTCAAATGAATTTGTACTATGCATGCTTTTCAATGGAAATCTCACCTGTTTATAAAGCTTTTAAATTTTAGCATCCCACCACACTATGTAAATATCTCTGTATATATTTGATTAAGCGTTAAACCTATATCCCAAGTTGGAGTGCTCCGATATATAACGGAGGACAATACCTGTACAGAACAGAACAGAATGTTTTCATTTCCCATGCTTTCTTTGCCTATGCTTTTATCAGTTTATGACTGAATATTTCTGTTTCTCTTTACTTACTTATATTCCACAACTGGACAGTTGCACAATACCACTTTAATAGTCTTGTAAACTTTCGTGTATCCACCGTAAGGAGCATGCGGAGAGGAGAGAATCGGAGTTTTATCGCTGATTTCTTTTTGGCGGGAACATATTTTAACTTATTTGTCATAAGATATGCCCAGATTATCCTGACCAGAGACATATAATACAATGTATCATATATCTCTGTCCTGACTAACTGCAGTTTTATGGATATTTATGAAGAATTTTACCATCTATACCAAATAATACATGCTAAAATCTGGGACATAATATATTGTTAGTATAATCTGGGACACAATTTTAGTCCCAGGTATAATAGTGCCGACTAAAATTCAGTAAATTGAGGTATAAAAGAAAAGGTGATTTAAACTTTATAATAGTCTTCGATGTCTTCGAAAAATAGTCTGCTAATGTATATGAACGTCAGTTGCGTAGTCGGCACTATTATACCTGGGACTAACTTAATTGTGTCCCAGATTATTTATTTATGACATAAAGTACATATATTCTCTCTGGTCTAGGTATATTTTGCCAACGGCCTGTTTCGATTGGAATACGTAAGTTCGATGTCCTTAATTTAGTTACCCAACCTCTATTCTGTTCAGTTAGTCTGATCAGATATTTTTCTAATCCAAAGTCCTTTTTAAATGTCCTATAAAATTGTCCCCGAGATGAATTTTCTATCGCCAAACCATGAGGTAATAAACTGATCACTCAATATTCGATCGAGATAATTTTTATCACAAAAGCCAGTTTGATTCATGAAAATATATCCTAGACAAGTGTTGTTAAATATTGATTCTACAGAATCAATCCATTTGAAAACATAATGACCATGATTCTTCAATGATAGAATCAGCCTGTACAAAGAACTACTGAGTTTACTGCTATTGTTTACCACTTTATACACCAATACGAAATCATTCTACATTTAACTCGAATTTGCAGAGGAAATCTTCCCAATTCTCCATACACCATAAAATTGGGTGTAGTATTTCGAACTTTTAAAATTCTTTTGCAAAACCCAGACCACCTGCTTACAATTTATTTTCCAGTGGCTACGCCACTGAATGTTTCCCTTAATTTTTGCTTATAAGCATGATAATTGGAAAAATATAGTATAGCACAGGGGGCAATTTAACTTGAATGATAAAGACGGAAAGAGCTACATCACAAATTATACTGATCTTATATACGTTATAAGATATCTTTTAAATTAAATTAGATATTCTATATAGGTTATAAGAGATCTTATATAGTTTATAGACAAATTCATTTTGAGATATCTTGAATAGTTTATAAGATATCTTTAAAAGTATATAAGATATATAGTTTCTCATTTATCTTTTAAAATAATTAAGATATATTTTGTACTAGATAAGATATTTTTTTTTCAAATTTATTTCATTTCAAAGATATCTTATACAATTAAGTACGATATCTTAGAACTTATAAACAAAATTAGATATCTCATTTAGCATATAAGATATCTAATTATTTTGATAAGATATCTTATTAAGCAATTTATAAAGACATCTTATTAAGGTTATCAAAAAAACAAAATCTTATCTAGTAAAAATATATCTTAATTATTTTAAAAGATAAATGAGAAACTATATATCTTATATACTTTTAAAGATATCTTATAAACTATTCAAGATATCTCAAAATGTATTTGTCTATAAACTATATAAGATAGAATATCTAATTTAATTTAAAAGATATCTTATAACGTATATAAGATCAGTATAATTTGTGATGTAGCTCTTTTCCGTCTTTTTAAACCAGTAAGATCGGAACCTTCACATGATGAAAAGAGGAAATTCCTTCCAGTTCAGTTTTCTAATAAAGGATTCATAAACTGTGTGAATGATAGACCTAAGTCCGTTGTCAGAGACAAAGAAGCTGTGAAATGTCTATCATTTCTTCACGATAATATGTTGTTGTTCCTGCGGACTAAGCTTCAAATAATATTGTCTTTGTATGTAAATCGTACTACTACAAGTGTATTGTAAAAGAATTAGGAATAAATGAGCACTCAGGTAATCCCACATACAAAAACATATCATTTGAATTGGATACTTAAGCTTCAGAAAATTCCTTACAAACAACGGAACATTGCCGGCTCATCTTCATGTTCTACAAAGGAATTGTCCATTAGATTGACAAAAATTCTGTACGCAGTGAAAGAGGATCTTCAGAAATACTGTGAAGCTGCTTACTCGCGTAGTGGTATAAACCATATATGGATTCTATAAAACTCTGAGGAACATCTGGAGACCATCTGGATAATTTTAAATCACGATCTTTCTCTGAAATTAATTCTATCAAAATTTTTGATTTTCACCCCTGTATACTACCAATCCCCATGTAAAATTGAAAAATCGTCTAAAAGAAATAATTCACAGGGCTTTTCAATATAAAACTGGTAGCATACGCTATAAATGTAATAACTTTGGGATACCATACTTCACATTTTGTTAAAAGTGAACAAAAAGGTAAAACACGCTACACAGAAGAACAAGTGATCAGTATGCTGGAGTTTCTTATTCACAACATATTTGTTGAATTTGGAGGTAGACTTTTTCAACAAATTGTCGGCATTCCTATTGGAACTAACTGTGCGCCTCTCCTTGCCGACCTCTTCTTATTTTCGAATTTCCTTCAGACAATTGTAAAAACAAAAGATCAACTGACGGAAACCAGATCATTTAATTTCACATTCAGATATATTGATGATGTTCTTTCCATTAACAATCCAAACGTTTCTGATTGGATTCCATTAATATATATCTCCAGAACTAGAAATTAAAGAAACAACAGACATGGCTTCCTCCGCATCTTTTTTAGACTTATATCTCTAATTTGACATAAGCGGTCATCTCAGTACCAGAATCTATGACAAACGAGACGATTTCAATTTTGAAATTATCAATTTCCCCTACCTTAGTAGCAATATACCAACTTCACCTGCATATGGGATATACATTTCCCAACTCATTCGGTATTCAAGAGCTTGCAGCTGCTACTCATACTTTATAAAACGTCTCGTTCTTTTTCTAAAAAAAGTTCATCGGAAGATACCAAGTCCTTGTTGATAAATATTCCGTATCAACTTCACAAATATGATACATGATGGTCTTGAAGTATAGATTCTAGGTACTGGCGTTGTTTATCATCTTAATTATGTGTTATAGTGTTCTTTTATTTGTCTTTTTAAATCATTAACCTTTACTGATTAGTCCATTTTTGTTAATATCCTTTTGGCGTGGATCGGTACTTATACATCCCGCCATTGTGTTATCGTACTATGGTCATAGTTTGTATTCTTGTCTTTCAATTTTGCTTATGTGCTTTGTCTATATGCCATTTTGTTTTTCTTTGTTGACATATTTGTTTGTTTTTATCATGTTTATAGTGATTAAGATTATAACACAATGTTGACTGCTGTACCTCTATTTTTGACATTTTTACCTATTATGTCTGTTTGTTTTGTTCACACCAGAGACATATATATGTCTCTGTTCACACATTGTCCATATATAATAGAATTTTATGCGACTGTCATACAAGTGAGAGATTTAGCTAGCTATAAAACCAGCAAATCAGGAATATGGCAGTTGTTTTCCATTCGTTTGATGTGTTTGAGCTTTTAGTTTTGCTATTTGATAAGGGACTTTCCGTTTTGAATATTCCTTGGAGTTCGGTATTTAAGTTATTTTACTTTTTACTAGTTTCAAATTAAATACGATATTTCATAAAGAATACAAGATATCTTAAATACTTTATTAGACATCTTTTTAACTTTTTAAGAAATCTTGTTAACTCTTTAAGATATCTTCTTAACTTATTAAGATATCTTGAAATCGAATAAATAAAAAAAAAAACGACTTGCCATACGTATGGGCCTTATCGTATAAAACACCTGTATCAATTAGGGAAGATAAAAGATTTTAATTTCTTTCCGTCAGATGTCGAAGGAACCTGTTAACTCAACAATCAAGATTCAATTACTTTCTATGCAGTTGCAAAGGTACAGTTTTTTTTTCTTCTAAAGTACATGCACGTGCCGTGTATGTATTGGAGGTGTGTTAAGTTTATATTGTCTGAACAGATTTTGATACGACCTTTGCTTTTATAGACAGTTTTCTCATTAGTAATCATACCACATCTTCTGAATTGTTTCTATACTGAACTTGCAGTGAAATGATTTACGACCAGGTATAAATATGGATAATATAGCATTATATGTTTCAGAAATAAGATTATATGTACATATGAATTATATAATTTATGGCATACGGTAAAGACAGCACGTACGCGTGTAGGCCTGGTGCGACGTACTTGATTAGCATTGTGTGATGACTGCTGATAGTATAGTTCACTTATATTTTATCTTCGTATGATTTATATTACTTTTATTTGGTTGCATATTACATAATACATGTTTTGTCCTGTTTATGCATTCATTGTTAAGATCCTGGTGCTTTTGTAAACTTCATTGTATGGAATTAACGTGTTTTATGACTTCGTTGGGAGAAGCGAAAAAAAAACCGTCTTATTCATGAAACACATATGCATTCAAATTAAGACAAAGCCCATTTTTACATTTGGATCAAGCAGAAAAATGCTAGTTATTGAACAAATTAGATCCAGTAAATGGCCACGTTTAAGAGAACTTTTCTCGTTTGAATTATTTCACATTTTGCCATGTAGGACATGTAGTAGCATATTATAGGTTGTTATGCGGTATCGGTTTTGCTCATTGGTGAAGGCCGTACGGTGGCCTATAGAATTGTTAACATCTACGTCATTTGGTCTCTGGTGAATAGTTGTCTTTGCAAACATCCCACATCTCCTTATTGTATATGAAATTAAAACTGAGTGACGCAAGGTCTTTGTTTAATATCTTTGATACGAATGAAAGTAGGTGAGGCATGCAGGTGAAGGGTAAACGCCAATGAGACAGCAACCTAACTACAAAAAAAAAAAAAACCAAATACTTAAAAAAGGCCAACACCGCCTTCACTATTAGAAATGTGTCTATACAACACATGAATCTCTATATGACCCCGGGTCCGTAAAACCGTTGTGAAAAGAAAACGTTTAAAAGACCTACTAGCAACACAAAATTGGGACACACATTCGTGAGGTATCAAATAAAACAATAGAAAATGATCACAGAAATTAAAACGAGAAAATTATTGTAAGTCATTTGCGGTTTTCAACGATGTGAGATCATATATATGGTTGAATAATAAGTTATAATGACAACCTATGATAGTGCTGCTGTAGGTTTGATATCGGATTATTTTATAAGAGGTGACGGAAATATTGAACGTCAATGAGACAGTAACCAACCTACACAAATTTACCAACAAAACAAGTAACCAAAAATAGAAATCTAGAAACTACCATGTATACAGCCTCAGGAACGATGGGCAAGTAACCGAAACTATATGCAAAGTTATAAGTTGTAAATATGTCTGACTGAGCTGACCGATGATCTGAAATAAACATTCATTGAAAGTTATAAAAAAAGAGGCCAACAGCTAAAACAAAGGCTTGCGACGATTAAAAAAACATCTGGTAAAAATCAGCATTCGGCGTCTCTCATATAAATAGAATAGATGTGAGGTATAAGTCGACGAGGGAACAAACCAGCTACATTAATACCAATAATGCATCTAGACTTCAACATAAGTCCTCAACAATAGGAATGTTAAGGTGTCTGTCTTAACAATATGTCAAAATCGAAATTGTCCCTGTCTGATAAAAATTGTGAATAAATAAAAAAAAATTATATGAACACCAAATTCACCATATACATGTATAACAAAACATTAAAATATAAGTTAAGATAACCACTGACGAGGTTTCAGACTCACCACCCTTTTATCTCTGTCATCGGAGGCACAAACCAGACTCGCCACCCTTTTATCTCTGTCATCGAAAGCACAAGCCAGACTCACCACCCTTTTATCTCAGTCATCGGAAGCACAAGCCAGATTCACCACCCTTTTATCTCTGTCATTGGAAGCACAAACCAGACTCACCACCCTTTTATCTCAGTCATCGAAAGCACAAGCCAAACTCACCACCCTTTTATCTCAGTCATTGGAAGCACAAACCAGACTCACCACCCTTTTATCTCAGTCATCGAAAGCACAAACAAGACTCACCACCCTTTTATCTCAGTCATCGGAAGCACAAGCCGACTCACCACCCTTTTATCTCAGTCATCGGAAGCACAAGCAAGATTCACCACCCTTTTATCTCTGTCATTGGAAGCACAACCCAGACTCAACACCCTTTTATCTCAGTCATTGGAAGCACAAACCAGACTCACCACCCTTTTATCTCAGTCATCGAAAGCACAAACAAGACTCACCACCCGTTTATCTCTGTCATCGGAATCACAAGCCAGATTCACCACCCTTTTATCTCTGTCATTGGAAGCACAAACCAGACTCACCACCCTTTTATCTCTGTCATCGGAAGCACAAACAAGACTCACCACCCTTTTATCTCAGTCATAGAAAGCACAAACCAGACTCACCACCCTTTTATCTCAGTCATTGGAAGCACAAACCAGACTCACCACCCTTTTATCTCAGTCATAGGAAGCACAAACAAGACTCACCACCCTTTTATCTCTGTCATCGGAAGCACAAACCAGACTCACCACCCTTTTATCTCATTCGTCGAAAGCATAAACCAGACTCACCACCCTTTTATCTCTGTCATCGGAAGCACAAACCAGACTCACCACCCTTTTATCTCAGTCATCGGAAGCACAAGCCAGACTCACCACCCTCTTATCTCTGTCACTGGAAGCACAAAATGATACAGTTAAAAAGAATACCGCAAAGAACAAGCAAGAAGAAGCAAGATACGTTCAAAGTTAAATAGAGGATGTTAAAAATACGCCTCAGTGTGTTTGTATAACACAAAGTAGGGTTCCTATTAAAACCTGTCTCATTTAAATGTACCTGTCCCTAATTTGATGTAATACTTGCTGCTGGACGTTGAAAGTAACATTTCTGTTGTGATTGCCTGATGAGGTAAAACATTATCTGCTATAAAGAAAGTCGAAGTAACTGTCCATTCCTAGAATAGAATAGACAGCTATTTGGACTTTCGCTAACTTATAATAGACCTTGAATATTAAAAACAAATCTTCAGTCTAAAAATTTTTATTTAATTTTGTAATGGTTTTCTTTTCAGGCGCCCCGTGTTGTACCAAATAATCCGCAAGCGGAATTTTAAGATCAAGCTGTATTTTAATATTTCATAATCGTTTAGTGACGACAATTTAGACGTAAAACATTTGATATCTTTTGGTAAAAGGCAGACAACTCTAACTTGAAAAACGGTAACTTTTCTATGTCATTTCATTAAATATATTTAGAATTGTATTTTCTTCAATGAGTGAAGTTTTTACCTGCAGAGACATTCAAAAAATAAAAGTTGTTAGTTTCTCTGAATGAATGAATGAATGAATGAATGATAAAGACAAATTCGTTCTTCTTTGGTTTTGCAAAATTCTGTAAAATTGTAAGGTCTCATTATATTCAACTGATAATTACCTTCCTACGGAATTATGTACATGTAAAAGTTTCAAGATTTAAAAAAAAAATTTTGGTCGAATCTTATAATTTTGGATAAGAAACCAAGAAAATATTCTTCATTTCTTCTTCTTCTTCTTCTTCTTCTTCTTCTTCTTCTTCTTCTTCTTCTTCTTCTATATCACAAATAACAAGATTCGAGACAAAGTCAAAGTTAAGTGGACGCTTATTTATGTTACCTCTAACTTTAAACACAAGGTCATGTTTTTCTCTGACTGTTAATGACCTCTTTACACTAAATCCATTTGATGTTGGATGTGTACTGATTGATATTTTAGTCTTAGATGCATGATTTTTTATTAGTTGTTGTTGGCTTTAAACTAGCTGTCAGTAACTGCGAGTACTCTCAGATCTGTACTTAGTGTCTTTTGTTGTTGGGATGTATAAGTACTCTGCCACGTCCACTTTGTGTTTTGTTAGATGTATTTCTATTTGTATCCATCTGATGAGTTAAGCCTTTTTCAACTGATTTTTATAGTTTGTTTTATGTTGTACTGTTACACCACTGTCCCAGGTTAGGGAGGTTGGCGCCTTCAAATTAGTTTAACCCCGCCATATTCTGTACTGATGATGTGCCTGTCCCAAGTCAGGAGCCTGTAATTTACTGAGTGGTTGTCGTTTGTTGCTGTGTAACATATTTGTTTTCTTTCACTATTTTGTAAATAAATTAGGCCGTTAGTTTTTCGTTTGAATTGTTTTACATTTGTCATTTCGGGGCCTTTATAGCTGACTATGCGGTATGGACTTTGCTCATTGTTGAAGGCCGTACGGTGACCTATAGTTGTAAATTTCTGTGTCATTTGGTCTCTTGTGGAGAGTTGTCTCATTGGCAATCTTCTTATTTTTATATTTGAGGTAATCTAACTATACTGTAAATGTATAGTTATTCTTAGTACCATTGGAATCTTGATTCCGGACTTTTAGTCACGATACAAGTTTAGTTCGAATACACGCCTGGTAAACCATCCAATCTCAACCAAATGGTTACGCGAGAAAAAACTTTACTGGCACTTCCTGATGACCTTTTCTGGTACAAAATATCAAAAATATAGATAGGGTAGGTCGACTTTTCATCAATTTATTGTCAATCTGTAAATATTTTTGTCCTTCCATAGATAACTAAATGGGAGCTTGTCTGGTTCATTACTCGGACCAATGTAATTTAAAATGACATCGGAATGACTTTTCTCCAGCAGGTAAGGGCGGCCATGCAGCTCAGTGAGTTTTTGACAAAATGACAGTGAGTTCAGCAATAAGTAACGTATATATCAGTTTATAAGTGCTCTTCTTAAGCAATATAAACGTATAATAACAGTTTTTTCTATTTCTTTACGAATATAATTTTATTAGGCTGATTATGTAATAAAGTATGCCAGGTTGAGATTGTTTGGTATCGGCTGTGATATTCTGGAACAAAGTTGAGATCTTCTGTCGTATAAAACTTCTAACTAGCTAATTGTCAATCGGATACGAACGTCAAAATTCGTGAACCTTCTGTATAGTAGTTGTCATTATAACTTGTTTCTAGTTTTGACATTTTTTTTGTATGATCGAGTCCTGTTAGTCAGATGCTAAAGAGTAGTGGTTCTGTAGCCTAGCGAACGAGAGATGTAAAGTCTAGCGCGTGAGAGCTGAAGATGTAAAGTAAGCACCGGAGAAGTTAAATCTAGCGCTCAAGATGTAAAGTCTACCCATGTCTACATCAACATCAACATACACAGATGTAAAGTCGAGCGCTGTAGATATTAGGTAGCAATACACAGTTTGATTTTGGTTTCGCAATTCGGTCCCGGTGAATTTGTCCTGAATAGGAAAGTTGGTGTGCAATAAAATGTATTCTTAGATATATAGCTAAAGAATGATATATATAACCTTGAAAAAGCGGTTTATATGAACATCAATATTGTTATTTGTATGTTTTATAGGCCAATTTCTGTTTGACAGTCCTATTCTCACATTCGTAACGCCATTATGCCAGGAAATTATTGAAGCGTGCTTTTCAACAACTTCTTTAACGCTCGAACTTTTCAATTCAATTTTATCGAAAATGATGTGAAATGCATAATGCATATGGTTTTATTTGACATTTTGATAGATAAACGTCAGTGGCGGGTTTACCGGGGTGGGGCACAGGGGCACCAAAAATTTTCTAACATAGTTTTATTGCTACTGTATCTGCTTATCTAGATATCTAGATCGAAAATCAGGATACAGCATGATTTGACTTCCTAAACTGGTCGTTCATTAACCCCAGCTTCAACATGTGTGATTTATGACAACTTATCGATGGGTGTATAAATATTGACACATTTGTGTAATGTCTATATCCAAAAGCATTTATGTAAACTACATGTACATGTTCATGCTGATTGGAATTAATACGAACATATTTATTGGTTTCTAATACAATATTAAAGGATCAGGATCGATTAACAAGTGAAATCTTCTGATCAGGAAAGAAATTACCAACTAAAATCGGTCTTAAAAGAATATGTAAAATAGATGTTTAGTGTCAAGAATGTTAGTATTGATATGAGATACGTCTTTTTACCAAACACTCACATTGTATACGGTTTCTGGGGAATGTGCCTGTCTCAGAACAGTCTTTTTCGGATTTTATTAAACAACAAACGATTTTTCAATGCATACAGCATAAAATTATATTGTATCATAGCAAACTTACTTATATATAAGATGAAGAACAGCAATACAAGCTTATTGTGTGTTTTTTGCTGTGCATGTGCTGATTTTGTGTCATGGATGGATACCCCATATCCTTTGTTTTTCTATTATAGTACAGTAATATGTGTATATTTTCTTGTTTTAATTACCATGTATGAGGGTATGAATAGGTTACCGTGAATTAGGGTATGAATAGGTTACCGTGAATTAGGGTATGAATGGTTTACCGTGAATGAGGGTATGAACGGGGTTTACAGATTAGAGAAAATGGTCAAAAGTTAAGGCTAGAAAAATATGGGCCCAAAAATATAGAAAACAGATTAAAGCTGTGATAAACTGTAAAGAATAGAGGACAATTGGCAACAAATAAAAGAGTAGAAAGAAATGGACCCCAAAATAATGAAAAGGTATAAAAATAAAGACCCGACCCCTACCCTACCCTCCCTCATACGACCACCATCATCCACACTCGCATATACGTATATAAAAAAAATCTTTAATTTTGGTTTCATGGTGGTTTAATTTCAACAGAATAGCAGCACAACTCAGTGTCCATAGTGGCACGTACAGTAGTCACGAGTGAATCGTGTAACCGTATGCGGTGTTCCACGTTTGGGAGGAAGAAAATGTAACATAAATTAAAGGAAACAACAAACTTGGAACTTCCTATTGAAAAAAATGACATCGCTTGCCCTTGGTCTCCGTAATGGTCTAAAGAAATATATTTCTCCCAAAACTGCAGGTATATATAACTTAAGTGAACCAAAAATCTCTGTTAATTTTTTTGCGTCAAATGATTAATTTTACTGACACTCAATTTTGTAAATCATAAAAAATCTTGACTTCAGAGGCAGATAAAAGTTATAATTTGATTGATAATTGTTTGCTTGACGTCCAGTCGCAACTATCGCATGCATTTTCAGGACACATTAAATATTAATAAAATGTAAGCTCTGCAAGGTAAGGTTCGATGGAGACGAATGACAGGAATGGCACTGGAAGTCTATTCATTATTGACACAGATTTTGCCTTGTAACGCGGGGCCACCATATCCCTCAGAGTTGTAATCCCTTTTTGGATACTGTGGCCAAAAAGAAAATTGCTTCTGACAAAGGTATTATCTGAGTTGTTGCAAGGGTTGTTAAACGTGCAGAAAGAGTGAATTCTTTCTAGATAAGACATAAGATTTCATGTCCCTGTCCCAGTCCCTCAAAGACGAATGGATGCCCCTCTCTGGAAAGCATACTTCTTATTTTAAAATCACATTGTCTACTCCCGGATTGGAACACAGGACCTCAAATTTAAGTTTCTGATGAGACTTGAGTGTGAATACATGACAACTTTCGAAATCTACATTGGATATATTTAATTAGCACTTTTCAAAATATGTTTAAAATGTATATTATGAAACAAAAATGTGTAACTGTGAACAACTATACCAATTCATGATTGATTGATTGATGTTGGTGTTAAACCCCATACTTTCAGTACACTTAACTAAAATCATGGCGGCAAGTTTTTATTGACAGGAAGCTGGAATACCTAAATTGAATGGCCACCTTCGACAGAAAAACTTTCAAGTAAATCCTATTAATCAATTCCTGGTATATTTACTTCCTCAAGTTGAACATGCTGAGGTGCAATGTATGGAATTATGAAATTGTAGATATGCAAACATTCCAAGAGAAGATGTTTCTGGCAATTAAAAAAAAGCAATAGATTAAGTCTGGAATTACTTTACGCGACAAACAAGAGAGTTTTATATATAACTATAAATCAATATAGAGTCTGAAATCGATCATTCAGTACCTGCCTTTCAATGTTGTTTTGAAGGAAAAGAATCAAGTGATTCTGTTAAACTAGAAACAAGGCCAGAATTCTTTATGGATATATAAACTGTAAACATATCCGTTAAAGTTTACAAACCACAATCAATTCCTTAAATATGTTTAATAGTAAAATAATAGCAAAAGTTTATATCCGTGGAAAACTGTACTGCTATGTTTTTCTGATGTAAATAAATGATTAAATGCTAATCTTTTTTTAAAGAAGATGCAGTATTTTTAAATGTAATTACAGTCTTTTTTTTATTGTATAATATACTGCTGAAATTTACCGTACTTAACTTAGTTTAAATAAATCTAATATTAACAGCAATAATTGTCCTTTTCCTTTTCTAGTTGAATATTTCAGTTTTACACAGGAAAATGAAAACAAAAAAAATAACAACAAAAGACATGATTTTCCGTTTCCTATTGTTAATTTGTTAGTTTTTGTCCCGCCTGAGACGAAAGTTGCAGTATGCAAAATTAGGTATTACTATCAGGCGGCAGCGTAAACTATTTGTATAAAGCTTTATATTTCAGAAGGTAGAAGACCTGGATGCTTCATACCTTGTATGCAGATACCTTATGTTACAAAGTTTCCATCTGTCATATGCACATTGTCCTTGACCTCATTTTCATGGTTCAGTGACTGCTTGAAAAAAAATTACAGTTTTTTTGTCATGTGAATTTCTCACTTATTATGAGTATACTGTAATAGGATAACTATATTTGGTATATGGGTTCCTTGCAACGTCTACATGATTGTAAGGGGTACATGTCAGACTGGCAGGTTTCATCTGACCTTGACCTCATTTTCATGGTTCATTGGTCATTGTTAATTTTTTGTGTTTTGGTCTGTTTTTCAAGTACTGTAAGCAATACATGTGTTGGTCAACTGTATTTGGGGTATGGAATGATTGTAAGGTGTACATGTCTGTCTGGCAGGTATCATCTGACCTTGACCTCATTTTAATGGTGCATTGGTCAATGTTAAATTTTTGTGGTTTGGTCTGTTTTTCAAGTACTATAAGCAATAGGTAAACTATATTTGGTTTATGGAATGATTGTAAGGTGTGCATGTCTGTCTAGCCAGTGTCAACAGACCTAGACCTGATTTTCATGGTTCATTGGTCAATGTTAAGTTTTTGTGTTTTGGTTTGTTTTTCAAATACTAATAGCAATAGGTCAACTATAATTGTATGGTATGATTGTAAGGTGTACATGTCTGTCTAGCCAGTATCATCTGACCTTGACCTCATTTCCATGGTTCATTGGTTAACATTAGGTTTTTGTGTTTTTGTCCGTTTTCAGTAACCATAAGCAATGGGTCAGTTATATTTGGTGTATGGAATAATTGTAAGGTGTACATGTCTGTGTGTTTTTGTCTGACCTTGACCTCATTGTCATGATCTTTAAAAATGTTAAGTTTATGTGATACTTGTAGTAAAACCTTTATCTTTAAGACTGTCAAAATAAAATCAATGGTCAGTAAAACAGGCGAGACATTTCAGCATGTGCACTCTTGTTATTGACAAAGGAAGCCAGCCGGAATACCTAAACTGAATGACCACCCTCGACAGAAAAACTTTCAAGTAAATCCTATTAATCAATTCCTGGTATATTTACTTCCTTAAGTTGAACATGCTGAGGTGCAATGTATAGAATTATGGAAATCAACAATATTATGAGATTTTTATATTTAATTTAATCTGTTTTGGTGATAACATGAGTAAGTATATTATTTTTGGAAGAAAAAATATGTCGAAAGCAACTATGGCATATAGCAGGCTGGGTTGTTGTGGTTTGCTTTCAATGTAATTCAGTTATCCTTTCATGTATCTTCTTCCACCTCAAAGCTATTAAGCCTATTAGCTCTTTGATTTAAATAGGGGAAGGGGAGGGTAGCAAGTTATTATTTATTGTGAAATAATTCAAAATGGTTACATCAAATGACATAAAATTTGACAACCAGCAATTTACTTTCCATCATTTTCTAATTGTTGTCATGGTTTTTCTGAGACATTCCATTTATTTCCATGAAAATAATATTGATAAGAATGTGCTCATCATGATCGTAATGCTCTGACAGCAGATGTACATCCAAACCATATCTTTTCCATTCCATTAAAAAAAAAAACATATTTTTATTTTTAGAGGAATTTTAGTGTCTGCTGAAAGGGCTTCTAATAAATCTCTGAAGACAACTGAAAAAAATGAAGTTATAGTTGATGAAAAGGTAATTTAGAATATATCGTTGATTTCTTTAGAAAGATACTAATATGTAGACCTGAACACGTAGTTTATTCAGATTTTTGTTTGTTTCTACTTTTATATATATGTTGCACTAAAAAATGAAGACTTTTACTAAAGACAAGTATATTCCTTATCCTGTTTTGATTTTTCAGTTGTATTAATATTTGTGTCAATCAATGATTTATGTTTTAGCATTGTTTACTGATAGGCTATTGATTAAGTGTACAAATGTATTTCCTAAAAATGACTTTGATAATAAAAAGGGAAGATTTTGGGTCAAATTTATTGAGACAGCAACCAAACAACACAAAATTCACAAATTTACCAAAATTAATAGCTATAAGCTACCATGGATTCTTTGATCAAGGACAAAGACCTACAATGTTTACAATTCAATCTGTAAATGGCCCTGAAGATCTGACAGGTTGTTGATTTATTGAACAGTGATGGCCAGCATGGAATTTGGACTAATTGACCTATAAGGAAAATTATCATAATTCAGTGTGTTTCTGTGAATCATTGCACCAAGAAAAATGCATGTAGTTATTCAATTAACAATCCAGAGTAAGCAATAAATTGCTCTCTAATCAAGCTAATATTTTTTGAAATGGATTGGTTCTTCGAAGAAAAAGAAAAAATGTCATGTTTTTGTTTTTTGTAGCCTGATCTTGCAGTATTATCAGGAGTACCAGATGAACAGATAAAGACTCGTCAAGTTAGAATATTTCTGCCAGCCAAAAATGCTATGCAGTCAGGAACATATAGTCAAAGACGCTGGAAAATTGAGTTTGATACTCAAGAGAGATGGGAAAATCCATTGATGGGATGGACATCTTCGTATGTCATCTTAATTTCAGAGTATTACGTGCACTATATTATAAATTACAAAAAAAAAATGTATTTTATTATAAAATAAGGAATATGTATTTTTGTAGCTAATGGGAAGAAGTATTTCAAATAAATACAGATTAAGGGGGAAAACCAATCTGATTAAAATACAGACGCAGTGTAAATGCATGCTTACAAGGATCCGAAAACACTTCATTCAACTCTCTGTTTAAACAACCTTTAGAGATCCTCGGATTTTGTAAATGATATAACACACCTTTAAAAATTTGGAGTTAGACATTTCATTTGTTAATGTAAAAGTTATCAGAATGGAAAGTAGGACGGAGTGTTGTCAGATTCTTGCAAGTGTAGCATGGACACAGTATATGTATTTTAATCAGATTGGGGGAAAACATAAATTATTAAAGTAACATTGCTATTTTATTGTTCTTCTTCCTGACTGTCCACAGTGATGTGCTCACACCTGATAGAAAAATCAAGAGTCCCTAGTGTCAACTATTGTGGTGCTCTTTGAAACTTACCCAGGTACTGATATTGTCTTGTTGAGTTCTATTAATCTTCTAGACTGAATAATTATTATACCGCACGGAACTAAGTTCCGTAGGGTATAATATTTTGACCCGTCCGTCGGTCAGTCCGTCCGTCCTCAGTCCTGTTCTTGTCATCACAACTCCTCTGAAACCACACATCAGAATTTCATGACCTTTGTAGATAATTAGGACATTATATGTATATGTGCATATCGTTGTTAAAACTCACTGAGCTGGCCGCACATTACATTGGTCCGAGTAATAAACGAGAACAAGCTCTCATTGAGTTATCTATGGAATGACATTCTCCTATTTAACAAATTATTTATAGATTGACAATAAATTGATGAAAATTAACCTACCCAATCTATATTTTGATATTTTGTACCAGAAAAGCTCAACAGGAACTTTTAACCGACATCTAGCTTTAGGTGATTAATAGATTAGATGTGAAAAAACTCCAGATATGACATTTTGATCAATATTTCTCTTCTCAAATAGAAAGGTTTAATTTCAACAGAATAGCAGCACAACTCAGTGTCCATAGTGGCACGTACAGTAGTCACGAGTGAATCGTGTAACCGTATGCGGTGTTCCACGTTTGGGAGGAAGAAAATGTAACATAAATTAAAGGGAAACAACAAACTTGGAACTTCCTGTTGAAAAAAAATGACATCGCTTGCCCTTGGTCTCCGTAATGGTCTAAAGAAATATATTTCTCCCCAAAACTGCAGGTATATATAACTTAAGTGAACCAAAATATCTCTGTTAATTTTTTTGCGTCAAATGATTAATTTTTACTGAGACTCAATTTTGTAAATCATAAAAAAATCTTGACTTCAGAGGCATATTATAAAAGTTATAATTTGATAATTGTTGTGTGCTTGACGTCCAGTCGCAACTATCGCATACATTTTCAGGACACATTAAATATTAATAAAAATGTAGGCTCTGCAAGGTAAGGTTCGATTGAGACGAATGACAGGAATGACACTGGAAGTCTATTCATTATTGACACAGATTTTGCCTTGTAACGCGGGGCCACCATATCCCTCAGAGTTGTAATCCCTTTTGGATATTGTGGCCAAATCAAGAAAATCGCTTCTGACAAAAGGTATTATCTGAGTTGTTGCAAGGGTTGTTAAACGTGCAGAAAGAGTGAATTCTTTCTAGATAAGACATAAGATTCATGTCCCTGTCCCAGTCCCTCAAAGACGAACGGATGCTCTCTTGAAAGCATACTTCTTATTTTAAAATCACATTGTCTACTCCCGGATTGGAACACAGGACCTCAAATTTAAGTTTCTGATGAGACTTGAGTGTGAATACATGACAACTTTCGAAATCTACATTGGATATATTTAATTAGCACTTTTCAAAATATGTTTAAAATGTATATTATGAAACAAAAAACGTGTAACTGTAAATAACTATACCGATTCATGATTGATTGATTGATGTTGGTGTTAAACCCCATACTTTCAGTACACTTAACTAAAATCATGGCGGCAAGTTTTTATTGACAGGAAGCTGGAATACCTAAATTGAATGGCCACCTTCGACAGAAAAACTTTCAAGTAAATCCTATTAATCAATTCCTGGTATATTTACTTCCCTCAAGTTGAACATGCTGAGGTGCAATGTATGGAATTATGAAATTGTAGATATGCAAACATTCCAAGAGAAGATGTTTCTGGCAATTAAAAAAAAGCAATAGATTAAGTCTGGAATTACTTTACGCGACAAACAAGAGAGTTTTATATATAACTATAAATCAATATAGAGTCTGAAATCGATCATTCAGTACCTGCCTTTCAATGTTGTTTTGAAGGAAAAGAATCAAGTGATTCTGTTAAACTAGAAACAAGGCCAGAATTCTTTAAGGATATATAAACTGTAAACATATCCGTTAAAGTATACAAACCACAATCAATTTCTTAAATATGTTTAATAGTAAAATAATACCAAAAGTTTATGTCCGTGGAAAACTGTACTGCTATGTTTTTCTGATGTAAATAAATGATTAAATGCTAATCTTTTTTAAAGAAGATGCAGTATTTTAAATGTAATTACAGTCTTTTTATTGTATAATATACTGCTGAAATTTACCGTACTTTACTTAGTTTAAATAAATCTAATATTAACAGCAATAACTGTCCTTTTCCAGATTTGAATATTTCAGTTTTACACAGGAAAATGAAAACCAAAAAATAACAACAAAAGACATGATTTTCCGTTTCCTATTTTGTCTTTTTGCCTCGATCTCGAAAGTTGCAGTATGCGAAATTAGGTATTACTATCAGGCGGCAGCGTAAACTATTTGTATAAAGCTTTATATTTCAGAAGGTAGAAGACCTGGATGCTTCATACCTTGTATGCAGATACCTTATGTTACAAAGTTTCCATCTGTCATATGCCCATTGTCCTTGACCTCATTTTCATGGTTCAGTGACTGCTTGAAAAAAAATTACAGTTTTTTTGTCATGTGAATTTCTCACTTATTATGAGTAATAGGATAACTATATTTGGTATATGGGTTCCTTGCAACGTCTACATGATTGTAAGGGGTACATGTCAGACTGGCAGGTTTCATCTGACCTTGACCTCATTTTCATGGTTCATTGGTCATTGTTAATTTTTTGTGTTTTGGTCTGTTTTTCAAGTACTGTAAGCAATACATGTGTTGGTCAACTGTATTTGGGGTATGGAATGATTGTAAGGTGTACATGTCTGTCTGGCAGGTATCATCTGACCTTGACCTCATTTTAATGGTGCATTGGTCAATGTTAAATTTTTGTGGTTTGGTCTGTTTTTCAAGTACTATAAGCAATAGGTAAACTATATTTGGTTTATGGAATGATTGTAAGGTGTGCATGTCTGTCTAGCCAGTGTCAACAGACCTAGACCTGATTTTCATGGTTCATTGGTCAATGTTAAGTTTTTGTGTTTTGGTTTGTTTTTCAAATACTAATAGCAATAGGTCAACTATAATTGGTGTATGGTATGATTGTAAGGTGTACATGTCTGTCTAGCCAGTATCTTCTTACCTTGACCTCATTTTCATGGTTCATTGGTTAACATTAAGTTTTTTGTGTTTTGTCTGTTTTTCAATAACCATAAGCAATGGGTCAATTATATTTGGTGTATGGAATAATTGTAAGGTGTACATGTCTGTGTGACAGTTTTGTCTGACCTTGACCTCATTGTCATGATCTTTAAAAATGTTAAGTTTAAGTGATACTTGTAGTAAAACCTTTATCTTTAAGACTGTCAACATAAAATCAATGGTCAGTAAAACAGGCGAGACATTTCAGCATGTGCACTCTTGTTATTGACAAAGGAAGCGGAATACCTAAATTGAATGACCACCCTCGACAGAAAAACTTTCAAGTAAATCCTATTAATCAATTCCTGGTATATTTACTTCCTTAAGTTGACAATGTATAGAATTATGGAAATCAACAATATTATGAGATTTTTATATTTGGTTTAATCTGTTTTGGTGATAACATGAGTAGGTATATTATTTTGGAAGAAAAAATATGTCGAAAGCAACTATGGCATATAGCAGGCTGGGTTGTTGTGGTTTGCTTTCAATGTAATTCAGTTATCCTTTCATGTATCTTCTTCCACCTCAAAGCTATTAAGCCTATTAGCTCTTTGATTTAAATAGGGGAAGGGGGGGTAGCAAGTTATTATTTATTGTGAAATAATTCATAATGGTTACATCAAATGACATAAAATTTGACAACCAGCAATTTACTTTCCATCATTTTCTAATTGTTGTCATGGTTTTCTGAGACATTCCTTTTATTTCCATGAAAATAATATTGATAAGAATGTGCTCATCATGATCGTAATGCTCTGACAGCAGATGTACATCCAAACCATATCTTTTCCATTCCATTTAAAAAAACATATTTTTATTTTTAGAGGAATATTGGTGTCTGCTGAAAGGGCTTCTAATAAATCTCTGAAGACAACTGAAAAAATGAAGTTATAGTTGATGAAAAGGTAATTTAGAATATATCGTTGATTCCTTTAGAAAGATACTAATATGTAGATCTGAACACGTAGTTTATTCAGACTTTTGTTTGTTTCTACTTTAATATATATGTTGCACTAAAAATGAAGACAATTCTTTTACTAAAGACAAGTATATTCCTTATCCTGTTTGGTATTTTCAGTTGTATTAATATTTGTGTCAATAAATGATTTATGTTTTAGCATTGTTTACTGATATGCTATTGAATAAGTGTACAAATGTATTTCCTAAAATGACTTTGATAATAAAAAGGGAAGATTTTGGGTCAAATTTATTGAGACAGCAACCAAACAACACAAAATTCACAAATTTACCAAAATTAATAGCTATAAGCTACCATGGATTCTTTGATCAAGGACAAAGACCTACAATGTTTACAATTCAATCTGTAAATGGCCCTGAAGATCTGACAGGTTGTTGATTTATTGAACAGTGATGGCCAGCATGGAATTTGGACTAATTGACCTATAAGGAAAATTATCATAATTCAGTGTGTTTCTGTGAATCATTGCACCAAGAAAAATGCATGTAGTTATTCAATTAACAATCCAGAGTAAGCAATAAATTGCTCTCTAATCAAGCTAATATTTTTTGAAATGGATTGGTTCTTCGAAGAAAAAGAAAAAATGTCATGTTTTGGTTTTTTGTAGCCTGATCTTGCAGTATTATCAGGAGTACCAGATGAACAGATAAAGACTCGTCAAGTTAGAATATTTCTACCAGCCAAAATGCTATGCAGTCAGGAACATATAGTCAAAGACGCTGGAAAATTGAGTTTGATACTCAAGAGAGATGGGAAAATCCATTGATGGGATGGACATCTTCGTATGTCATCTTAATTTCAGAGTATTACATGCACTGTATTATAAATTACCAAAAAAATGTATTTTATTATAAAATAAGGAATATGTATTTTTGTAGCTAATGGGAAGAAGTATTTCAAATAAATACAGATTAAGGGAAAACCAATCTGATTAAAATACAGACGCTGTGTTGTCAGATTCTTGTAAATGTAGCATGGACACAGTATATGTATTTTAATCAGATTGGGTAAAACAGTATAAATTATTAAAGTAACATTGCTATTTTATTGTTCTTCTTCCTGACTGTCCACAGTGATGTGCTCACACCTGATAGAAAAATCAAGAGTCCCTAGTGTCAACTATTGTGGTGCTCTTTGAAACTTACCCGGGTACTGATATTGTCTTGTTGAGTTCTATTAATCTTCTTGACTGAATAATTATACTGTACGGAACAAAGTTCTGTAGGGTATTCAGGGCTCACGCTAGCAGGCGACTGGGGCGATAAAGTCCCTTTCCCCTCCTTCACTTCGCTTTGCCTGACCGTTAAAAGTGAAATCTAGTCGCCCTGTTGTTCACCATACCGCTTTCCTCATCGGACATTTCAATTTTTCCAAGTCGATGAAACATCAATCTTTATTGATAATTAAAGAAATTCAGACATAAACGATTCATTTCTGACGAAAAGAGGTTTAAGCATTGACTTTACAGTGTGTGTAGGTTATTTAATAAAAGACAACTTTTATCACTTCATGCACTTCCGGTACTTGTTACGAGTGTACATCAATCTAACTTCGACAGCAAAATAAGTTTGTTACTTCATTTGAACGTGATAAAGTTGCCTCCAGTAAATGTTTAATCCATTTATTGCATTAAAACGTCATATTCCTTTCCAAATAGCTTGTCAAACATCGTTTATTTTGTAAATTTTCTTACGGCCATTTACTGTTTACTAACTACGGATCAGAAACCAAACATTGTAGCACAGCTGCATAGAGCACTTCTCTTTCAAATCTCACCACTTCTCCCTATCAGTTTCAAAAAGAGAAGTCACTTCTCCCTATGATTCTGAAGTAATGTGAGCCCTGGGTATTATGTTTTTGACCCGTCAGTCCGTCCATCCGTCAGTCCTGTTCTTGTCATCGCAACTCCTCTGAAACCACAAAACAAAATTTCATGAAACTTTGTAGATAATTAAGTCATAATATGTAGATGTGCTTATCGACAGGAAGTTATGATTCAATTTTTTTCTAAGAGTTAAGCCTATTTGAATTTTGGCCTAAATATACTACTCCAACAGTTTGTCATCGCAACTCCTTTGAAGCCACTCAACAGAATTTCATGAAACGTTATAGATAGTTAGGACATACTATGTAGATGTGCATATCAACAGGTTTGGATTTTTAATTTTTTTTCTAGGAGTTATATGTCTTTGAACTTAAAATCTTGGCCTAAATATACTACTGCAACAGTTTGTCATCGCAGCTCCTCTGAAACCACACAACAGAATTTCATGAAACTTTGTAGATAAGAAGGACATAATATGAAGATGTGCATATCCACAAGAAAATTTAATCGGTTGACTTTTGTGGGAGTCATTAGTCTTTGAACTTAGGAATTGGGTGAGATCTTGTTCGCCCAGTGACAATGTGGGGGCGTGGGGTATGTGAGCGTGCTCACAAAGGTTCTTTAATTACAAATCAAAATTTCATATGTGATAGCTATTTTGATACATCTTTTTCTATTTGCTATATACAAACTCTTGGCAATTTTTTCCAGAATGTTTTGATCATCTTGATATTACTGGTAGATTTTCTTGTCATTGTAACTAATTAAAAAAAGATTTATTTTTCAGAGGTGATCCTCTCTCTAATTTGAACTGTACTTTCTTAACACCAGAGGATGCAATAGCCTTTGTCGAGAAAAATGGTAGGTTATTTAAAGTTTTTTTTTTTAAATTTATAGTAAAATAAGTTGGATCAAACAATATCAAACATAACTTAACATTAACTTTAAAAAAATAGAGTCAAATGCCATCAAACTTGTTTGTTTAGGATGAATGGAAGTTATTTGTAATTCTTTCAACTTATACCTTTTTCATCATTCCTGTTTGAAAGTACTATAAACATTTGAATTTTGTGTTGATTCCACATTTTAATCTGTATTTGGACAATAATACATTAAATTGCACCCTATTTGTATTTACAGATCAATTATATGTGTATCATATTATTACGGCAATAAATTTTAGAGTAAAACAGATGTGTCAATTAAAAGTCCAATATAATGTTGAGTTAAACCAGCAAAGGCTGCTCATTTTACTGGCTTAATTTCTAGAAAAATATTGAACGCTCAGAACCACTGAATCAAGGCAAAAAGTAAATGAAAGTTTTAGCATTTTTTTTGTTGGTAGAATCAGAGATGAATAAATAATTATTTATTAATTTTCATTATATGATATAGAGTGATTTATTCACATTTGGTTTTAAAATATTGCAGTGTTATTTAGCCATCTAAATGGTCATGATTTGGGATATTCAAATAACTCTCAACAAAAAGTAAAATAACAAAAATACCGAACTCCAATGAAAATTCAAAACGGAAAGTCCTTTATCAAATGGCAAAATCAAAAGCTCAAACATCATTTTTTTTTTGTACCTCTGACAGAGTAAGTCTTGTAGGAGAATACTTACAAGAGTACTTAAAAGAAGGCATAAACCTATTCATGATGTACAGTACATACAAGATGATTTAGTTACAAAAAATATTCTTGATGGTGAACTTTCACAGAGAATGTTGGTGATTGTGGGTCATTCACTTTGAAGTATGTCTCTGTATATTCCATATGTAAAATATATAACAAGGTTGTCAATCAGTGTTGTTTCAAGCCACCAGTAATCACCCTGTTTTACAACATTAAACATTAGTAAGAGCAATTTTTGACTGTACACTGTACATAACAAAAAGTGCTGACACAGGGATATTCTGTATATGACAATTAAACAGGGTAACTGATGAAATTGATACCATCAACTAAGGTTTTGTGATTTTTTTCTATTTTTAGGATGGAAGTATCATGTGGAGGAAATGAAAGAAACAAAATTTAAACCAAAATCATACGGAGCAAACTTTAGCTGGGACAAAAGATGTCGAGTATCAACAAAATAATAACAATTTTCCAATATTTCTATTTGTTTGTTTTTTGTATATATTAAAATATCAGTTTGCAAACATGTTTATTTATGTATTTTAATATTTATGCTTTTTTTATGTACTCAACAATATAAAAATATGGAGATGTGGTTTGATGGCCAAGGAGATTCCTATCCACCAGAGTTCAAATGAAGTGGGTATAAGCAATTGAGAGCCACCCTATGCCCTTCTACAATGAGAAAAACCCATACCATATGGTTGGTAAGAAAGAGCCCCACTTGAAAAATCTGAAACAATTCAAACTAGAAAACCATAGGCCTATAACAAAACATTTCAGGAAAAACAAATATGACAGATATGAACCAACAACAAACAAAGAATTACAGGCACATAAACAATGTGTCAGGGTTAAACTTGTTTGTGATTGCTGACCCTCCACCTAACCTTATACAGTGGTGTAACAGCACAACATAAGAACAAACTAAAAATCAGTTGCAATTGATTTTTAAATTCAAAAGATCAATACGAGGAAAAAACAAATTACATGAAAATAATAGACACAAAGCAAAAATATAATACTTCTAGCAGTATATTCCTTCAGTGACAACAAAAACAGATTATGCTCCTGGTATTATTTTATGTTCCAGTTTGAAAAAAATCCTTACATGTAGAAAAATGCTTAATTAACACTTATCTTATCTGGTATCAATCCACTTATTCATCGCCCCATTGCTTTCTATGTTAAATTCACCAATTTTGGGCAT